>OZ004704.1:2730000-5130000 GCA_963924515.1 Vespertilio murinus | reverse complement strand
GCTTTCTCTGATGGTGCACCTTCTTGTTTGAGCTTTTAGATCCTTTGGGGTTTGGCCATGTAAATCACCATGGCACCAGAAATGTTATGTTGAACCATAAATACCTGATTCATCATCTAGCATCAACAGCAAGAGAAGCACTGAGACACAGTAAATTATTTCATAGATAACACAGATTTGTCCTGCTAAGCCACAGCTACAAAAACAATCTTTTAAAAAAAAAAGATTGATATTTTACAGAGAGGAAAGGAGAGAGATAGAGAGCTAGAAACGTCGATGAGAGGGAAACATCAACCAGCTGCCTCTTGCACACCCCCCACCGGGGATGCACCCGCAACCAACATACATGCCCTTGACCCGAATCAAACCCGGGACCTTTCAGTCCGCAGACCGATGCTCTACCACTGAGCTAAATCGGTTTCGGCTACAAAAACAATCTTAAAGACTTCTGTGAAAAAGGATTTGTCTAAATAGAAAATGGATTCTTTTCTGATAAAAAAAGAACAATGTTGAGAGAAGTTCAAGACAATAGCTGATTGACCTTTACCTCCAAACTCCCACAAAATATTGTTCAAAATGCTTGCCTTGTTTCACCATCTCCAATAAAACCATGCTTCCTTCCCAGAAATGGGGTGATAGACTGAGCTAATGTTTGTGAAAGGGTCTATGGATAGATTCTCAAATCTTGAAAATGCCAGAGATCGTCACCATTACTGGTCACTGAGACAGGAGTTATAAAGAGTAAACAGATGAAATTCCAGTGACCCCAACCACCCATGAGGCAGAGGCTCAGTAACAATGGGTCACCAGCTCTTCAGCAAGAAGAATCCACGAGCTGTGCAAGAGGAATGAGGAAAGGCTAAAATGCAATCATTTAAGAAAAGGCCTGTGCTATTAAAAGAAAGTCGTAAACAAATGGGGCAATTATAGAGAAGAGGTTACAAATGCCTTAGAAATATTCAAGGAAAACAATCGTTTGCCCTCTGCAGGGACCTTCCAATGCACCCTCAGTAAAGCATCATTAAACCTGCATGGGCCTAATGAGGTAACTCAACAGCATCCAGTAATTAAACACACACAAAGGTCTGCTCTCTTTCCCAGAGAGCTCTCCAACCCACACACCTTCTTTGAGTTCAAATGAGGGAATTACATATTCTGACTGTTTACACCAGCCTGTATTCACCTCTGTGACTTACAGAGTTGGGACCAGAAAAGGTAGACAGTGGGATATGCTCACATGTTTATTTCTCTCATTGGCATCTACCCACTAATACTTCTTTCCAAAAGTAAGATAGGAACTGGAAACACGTTATTGTTCTAAACGCCTTGGGGATGAGATGCTATAGTAGAAAACCAATAGAAAAGAGCTAGAAAAAAAATGCAAAATGACATAGGGGCCTCTTGAAATTTTGGTGTTTTTCTTTTCCTCCATCATTCACTGTTAGTTTTTTTTCTTTTTAAACATGTTTTGATAACATGAAAACATATTATTTAAAAACTAATCCCCAAAAACGTTTTAGTAGGTAACTGGATGATAGGTATGTGGCCACTGGATCTTAAATTGATGACACTGATGGGCAGAGCAGATTTATTCCTGGAATCCCTGTAATGAACAAGAAATAGATGACAAGGGCACATGAAGGTTTCCTCCAAGACTATGCTCCTTCTTATGTGGGAAGTTTTTTACCATGTCCCTGTCTCATGGTGTAACTTCAGTGGAATTAAAATGTGGGAACTTCCAGATACAGTGGATTCAGCCCTGTGTTCTGTCCATCCCCACTCCCCTGTTCAGGGAATAGAAACGGTTCTGTTTTAAGCTGTTGTCAGGATTGCAGATTGCTCCAGGGCCCGGAGTATATCTGTCTGTCACATGGCTATGGCAAGAGAACCACACAGATAAGCTCAGCAGCTACAGTCTGCCCACAGGCATGAAAGCAAAGTCTCCTCTGGATAACTGAACCGCAAAAGCTACCGACTTAAATTCTATTTGCATGAGCCATTGATTTCTGCCACCTTTTTTTCCTATTGGTTTATTGTTTGTTGTTCTAAAAATCTTCGGTGGATCACATTTGTCCTACAAGTTCCAAGATGGTGTTGTTCTTACTGAGTGTACCATTCATGGGCATTGTAAGTGGAGATACAGACGCAAAGTCACAAAAATGGAAACTGTTACCCGGAGCCAAGTGGGCACTTGGAGAGTGCTTCCCTTGAAATTCTTCTGCCCAAATATTTAGTCCAGGCATGCCTGCCAGAAAATGGCGCGCAAGGAAGCGTTACTTAGAAGGGACTGAGGCCACACCCATGTGCAGTCCACTTGGGTTCACACCATGGAGTGCACCTCATTCCAATCCCTTTTCCAGTGGCTCTGATGGCATCTACACATGAGTGATTATTCACAGTGGCCAAGACATGGAATGAACCAAGGTGTCCTACCATAGAAGACTGGATAAAGAAGACGTGGTACATACACACAATGGAATGCTACTCAGCCATAAGATGAAATAGTGCCATTGAGACAACATGGATGGGCCTTGAGAATATCATGTTAAATAAGGTCAGAAAAAGTTAATAACCATATAATTGCACCCAAATGTGAGATATAAAATTGAAAGCAACAAATAAACAAATAATAATAATAATAATAAAAATACTCCTAGACACATATAACAGTATGGTGGTTACTAGAGAAAAAAGGGTGGTAGTGATGGGTAAAGAGGATTGAGTGCATGGTAACGGAAGGATTTTAATTTGGTGGGGGGCACACAATACAATATATAAATCATGTATTATGGAAAACCCATACTTGAAACCTATATAACCTTACTGACCAATGTCCCCAATAAATTTAATATTTTTAAAACATGAGTGATAGGGAAGTATTTGCACCACTGAAATCAGCACACACTACACATCTGAGTGCTTTGGTTTGCTTTGCCTTGTTTTGTCCCAGAGTGGCAGTTGATAAACTTTTGGAGCACAGCGCCAACTGCAGGCCTGAGAAAGGTCAATGTTTTAAAGAGCTATCTTGCTCTTATAGGCCTAAAGAGAAAGGCCTCTCATTTCTGTGATTTCTCAAGGAATTGTCAGCCAGAAAGAAGAGATCCATCCCTGTAACTGTTTCTTTCTATACTTTTAAAATAACAAAAACCTGGAGTTCTGACCAACTACTTTCTGATCTTTCTTTGTATCATGCAAAATTGTCAAGGGACCTTTAACTACTGAAGCCACATCACTTTTCACACCTTTGTTCTGACCCAACCTGTCTAGTCCTGGAACCATTCTGTGACTACATCAGCTTAAATGTTCCTTTCCTTCTGCCTTAGCCGCAGGCACCAACTTTCATTCTTCTTGAAACAGTGCTTTCTCAAAGTGGTTTTCACTTTCTCATCTGTCATTTCTCACTCGCTGCCATCTGCCTTCTGCCCCTCAGCTCAAAGTGCTCTAGTTATAGTCAATGAGACTGGTTCCTCAGGCTCCTGGCTGTTCCACATCTTCTCTCTCCCACTCTGTGCACCATGAGGCCTTATTGGCCAACTCATGTCCCTAACACCCATCGATTAGCCTCCATGAATTTTACACACTGTGGTTCTCTGGCTTCATTTTAGATTGATCTTCTCTCTCTTCTTGTTTAGATTGCTTTTCTACCCCAGGCCCTAAATGCAAGGCTTCTCCAGGTGTCTAGGGTGGGAAGCTGCCATTGGGCCCACATAACCCTGGGAAACTTTTTTTACAGTCACTAACACTTTATATTGTTGTTATCGTGCAAATATGACATTTTCTTTACCAGAATATAGATGTCCTAAGTGCAAAGTTCAGGCTTTGTTGAACTCTGGTGTCTTTACCAATTCTTTTTAAGCAAGAAGAGTTATGGGGGAAATAGACTTTCACAGTGGGACCTCCCCCGTATCTTGAGCCATCCAATAGAACATAGGACAGTGAGCAGCAAGAGTAATGAGCAGCAAGAGTAATTTGCTGCTCAAGGGACATTTGACAAAGTATGGAGACATTTTTTATTTTCACAACTGGGGAGGGCAGGCTACTCACTATTGGTAATTAGAGGACATGGATACTGATATACACCCCACAATGTCCTGAAAAATCCCCTCCCCAATACACACACACACACACACACACACACACACACACACACACACACTATCTAGCCCAAAAGGTCAACAGTGCTGAGGTTCAGAAATCCTGACATACAGTAACTCTTATTGCAATCTCCCATGGCAGCCCCTGGCCAGTAAGGATTGGCTTGTGGCCAAGTGGTCCCTGAAGAAACAGTTGCTCTTGAGGTGCATAAGCACAATTTCATTTTGTCCATTTCAAGTCTCACTTGCTTAATCGACCAATATCTGGGTGTCATAACTTTGCTGTGCCCAACTACTTCTCTCAACCTGGCAGTGGGAGGCCTATCTATGGCCTTCATTCTGACCCTCAGTCCTCACTGAGTCCATAGCAGGGCCCCTCACTTGCAAATCCTGGATGTGTCTTTAATATGCAATGAACAAGACATAGCACCGTTACTGTCTGCTGCGGGTCTCAGAAAGATGCATTGTTAACAAGCTTGACAACTATTCAAAAGCTGATTCTTGTTTGGCAATCACTCATTTGGGGAAAATACAAGTTAGTGGCAAGAAGCTAAGAGGTCCAGGGTTGAATGATGGTGATGTTCTTGACAACTGGAGTGACTGTTTTTGTTTTTTTTCTTCTAATCCTCACTCAGTTTTCTGGTCTGTAAATGAGGACACTAATAAAAACACACCCCATGGACTTGTGAGAGAACTAAATGAGATAATGCAAGCAAAGTGTGCAGCAAAATGCCTGGCAGCTAGTCATCACTTGATAGATATAAGTCAGCGTTAGTAAAACAATGTTACACTCCGTATGGTTAGAAAAAGAACACAGAAGCCAAGAGACCCTTTTAATATTCAGGAAATTATGAGTTATCATCAAACTAATCACTTACTTTCTATAAGTACCCCCTCAATCTTCCTTGCATTTTGCATTGGAATGAACTGATTTCAGTAGAGTGTGCATTTGTCTCATCATTTGTAACAGAGCAACAATTCAAATAGAACAAAGCAGTATTTGAAAAGAATAATTCATGGAGCTTGAAAGCAGTAAGGGAACGAAAAGGAAGAATACAGACAGAGGATATAACATGTATTGCTGTGAGGCAAGCCTTTGGAACCCTCTATTTCTACATTAGCTGTGTCTCAGAGGTCCAAAGTGTCTTGCTAATCTGATGACTCTCCACAACATCCTGGCATTATCTTTGCAACTTTTTGAAACCTGAGCAAACTGAACTGCATAAAAATTGAGTGGATTGCTCAAGGTCACACAGAAGTCAAGCCCAGAATAGAACTGATGTCTGCTGGTTTCCCGTTCGGCCACGATGCTTCCCAATACGCTTTATTGGAAGCAGTCTGGTGAGAGTGGCTAATGGCTTTGATATTTTGAACCATTAAGATTTTGTTCTGAGTAACAGTCTTGGCAAACTTGCTTACTTTTCAGGGTGAGAAATAGCTCTGAAAATGGTGTCTCTGAATCGTGTTGATTGTCAGTCTAAAGAAATAGTCAGTCTAAAGACAATGGATTTTAACCTTAAAATGTGAGTTTGGAGGGTGAGGAAAGTTTTATACTAATATCAAGAATCTTGAATGAAAACTATTGAACAGCAAGGTAATATTTCTGGAAAGGCTAGAAAGCCTAGATTTCGAATTAGTGCAAGCCTATAAGAGCTGAGCTTGGATTCCCGCCAGGAAATGCCACGCACCTTGGCATCCTTCCCTGATCTCCTGATCCTGGGCATTGGCTTCTATCTCATGCTGCAGCCAACTCATTTCCTCCAGCCCAATCGATGGCTTTCTAATAGCTGAGCATCCTGCTCTGAATCACTTGCAAACCACTAAGATACACTTTCACTGTTTATTTTCTGTCTTGAGACAGAGAAGAGCAAGGTCAGTTGGTTCTTTCAATGATTGCTCTTAAAATAAAAACTTTCACTGCAGTCTTTTGAACTTTTGAAAACCAATGTCCAATAACACAGCTATTTTAGAAAATCTTTCTTTTTGCTCAGCTGTAATTATGCTATAGCTTTATCATGGGTGTATCTATCCATTTCATATTTACAAATGCATTGAAATTATTTAATGAGTATGTTCTTTCACATCTGTTAAATGTAGTGTCTTGGGTTTTGTATGCTCAATTAAAATTGGAAAAGAGAAAGCAAATGTGTATAAAGATAATACACAACTCCTTTACAATCAGGAGCTTGCTTTTTTTAATGCCAGGGAGAACCTTCCTTTTATAAGAATAAACATAAATGGATCATGTGACAGTTAGAAGGCTTCCTTTATAGAAACTGTAAGAGCAAGAATGATTGGGCTTATAAATTAGGCAAAGAAATAGTCTTGATGTTATAGGATAGTGTGAGCAGAAGAATGGAGAAAAATCCACAAGGTAAGTCTATTGTGGAATCATTTTGGGTTATAATTTGCTACCCATATTCTCCTTGACAGCTAACATCCTCATAAGTACCTGCATCACTACCACTGCCACCATCATCAGCATCCTCATCATTACCATGATGATCATCATCTTATGACTACAAGTCAAAAAGAAGGGAAACCATCAAAGTCAGGAAACTGAAGCATAAGTATTCTTAATTAATGTTTTTAAAATCCCCATGCCCCTTTGGTGTTTATTTTAGACCACTTTTGTACCAACTGAGACAAGATTGCTATGTGTCTCAGAATCTGAAAATCACAAAATGTATGGCACATCGTTTGCCTTTTATGGTCCACATCTGGATGCCATGCACCTTATTTAAATGTGATTCATCAACACACATAAGCCAGAGGCTTGATTCAACTTGACTTACTCTCAAGGAAGTAGAAATGTGTGTCCTGAGACCAGCTCATCTCTACTTTAAAGCTATGTCATTTTTACCTTTATTCTGTTTGAAATAAAAAACGCATTTCCCCCCCTTTGGAAAATATGACCAAAATAATCCAATATTTTTTTTCAAACTCCACATTCTATTTCAGATAATAGTTGCTAGTTGCTAAGGAAACTATTGTAGACCAATGATCAGTAAAACATTAGATGTTCTAATAAAGAATTGTTTTCTGCTCTTTAGAATCAAACCCTTTCTCTGGTTATAAAAGACCATGCATGTTTGGGCTACTTTTTCTTTTTCTCCCAACTTCTTGGGAAAATAGTGAAGGACAGAAATGCCATTAAAAGCCCTGGAGGACAGAAGACTGCATGTATGGATAAATCTTGAACTTAGATTCAGCCCAAAGGCTCCCAATGGCTGTGATATAAAGAAAGAGCATTTAAACTTGAAAAATGTTTTCTTTTCTCCTATCTATTAAATAGGAGTATGATTTATCCAGCCAAGTGCACATTTTGTGTGCCTCTGATGAGTTTGATAAATGTATGCATTTGTGCAAACCACAGCCCAATAATATTGCAGCGCATTTTCATCGTCCCCAAACGTTCTGCTGGTGCCACATTTATCAAGGCAAATCTCACCCTTTGGGGATGACTACGCTCTGGTATCTGTCACCATATTTTAGTTTCTGCTGTTCTAGAAATTCATATAAATATAACAATATAGTACATAATTTTCTGGCTTCTTTTGCCCAAGTGTAAGGGTTTTTGTTTGTTTTTTGGTTTTTTGTTTGTTTGTTTGTTTTTTAGATATACTCATGGTACTTTATCAATGCTTCGCTATTTTTTATGGCTCAGTGGTATTTCACTGAGCACCTATGCCACATTTTTGTATTTTTTAACCTGTTGGTGAACATTTATTTTGTTTTGTTTTCTACTGTTAATGAAGCTGTTATGAATGGGTATTTTTTACATATATGTTTGTGGGCATGTATTTGTGGTTCAATTTTAGGATTCTAGTCACAGATTTCCCCTGATGACCCCTTTAGAAGAGGGGTCAGTGGGAGAGCAGATGGTTCTGAGCCGAAGGGCCTTTCCCCCACCTGGAGACACTTGGTCATCTCAGCCCAGGGTTTTTAACCCGCACCACCCCCATCACAACCTGTAATACCCATTGAACATAGAACTCAGCTTTCATGTGTTCTGGTATACACGGCCAAACTATGACAAAGCCAAGGCCCTTTCCTTATTCCCATTCCCAATAGTATAATGAGGACCCCTTTTAATATCTCAATCACTTTATACTTACTGAGAGGTACACAGTACCCATGTTTCTTTTTGCTAGTATATTGAAAAGTTAGCCTAGCAGTTTCAGAGGGATTTCTTCAGAAAATCACCTAACCAGCCTATGAGTTCTCCTGGGCAGCAGCTTTGAGTCCCATGGGTTACCACGTCACACAGATCTTACACTCACAGTGAAAGAGAATCCGGGCTTCCACCTTTTATATGCAGGTAGGATTCTGAGTGCCTCTCTGCATTTTCTCAGGCTATGAGTAGAGATATTATGTTAATAACACTATATTTTAAAATTCACCCCAGCGGCGGTTCAAAATCCTTGCTGAGAAAGACATACGAAGATGTTTGCTATAATCCACACTAAGATTTTTCTAAAGATTTAGAAATTTTGTTACAGGGTGAATGCCTTATAGGAGGATGATGGTCTGGCTGTGGGATCAGCAGACATTTATTTTGGCCCTAGGGTAGTAAGCATGCTGTCAGTGCTTAGACACTGGGATGCCTGAAGCTCTCACACATTTCTTACACTTCTGGGGTGCCTCATCTCTAGCTGATTTTTACCCCATCAGCTGATTCTTTGGGTTTTCCTAAGACGAGATGATATGCAGAGGACACTATTTAAGCACACAAGATTATTTCATCTCCCTGTTTTGTTTTTTTTTTGTTTGTTTGTTTGTTTTGTGGGGGGGAGGGGTGTGTGTGTGTGTGTGTGTGTGTGTGTGTGTGTGTGTGTTTGAGGGTGAGTGTCCCAGTGTTATATGATTTCCCAACCACTTTCTGAACTTGGTTACCCAAATAGGCATGTGATGCTATACCCACTTTACAGATGGTAAGAAAGAAACAAATTGGTGGCAAGGCAGAGGTGGCTGCGTAAAAGGTGGAAGCCGAGCCCCTTGCATGAATTTAGTGCATTGGGCCTCTAGTAAGTATATAAGTTCTTTAGTTTATCACTTCTCTTCCCTCCACAAGGCTGTAGTTCTTTAGAACCATGGTGGGCATGTGTGTACTGTAAGCTAGAGAGCTATAACCATTAAATAAATGCTACTGGCTATACCTTAGGGACACAGAGGGTAGTGAGGATAGTACATTTGAATAGCAGAAGATGCACAACCCCACACAGTGGACCACAAGTGAACTGATACTTTTGCTTTACTCTGTTGCATTATAAGAAAGTTGACCCCATAATCCTTAGCCAGTTGGTATAGGGGAAGAAGAAAAAATCGGAAGAGCATTTGCTTTTACAGCAAATTAAATCAAATGACTTCATCCAAGGATCTGAAAAACAAAAGACTTGCAATGCCCATTGTTCTGGAAGCCTGCTAAATGGGTCAACACTGCAGCAATCATTTCATTGTGCATAAATGTTTCCCTCCCAATAAACTGTGAGTGCCTTGCAGGGAGGGATTAGGATTTACTTTCTCTGATAGTTCCTGAACCAGGTGTAGCACCACCATTGTAATAAACTGGCTAAGGGTAGTCCCTTTTCAATTTATCCCAGCACCCAGAGGTAGACTCTGCACAGAGATGTATGTGTTTTAAAAAAAAGCAATGCAGGCTGGCCAGGGAGATCTGAGTTCCCTTGCTCTCAGCGTCCCTCTTACAAACTTTCAGAATCAGAAGGCTCACTGGGATCATGTCTCAAGTAGGACTCTGGAGGTGTTACTATCGCTACCCACCTTACAAAGTCAGTAGAAAGAAAAATACAAGTAAAATGATAGGAATAAAAACTGTTGTATTTGCATAGTGTTTTAGATCATACAGAAGGCTTTTGTATGTGAATGTCATTGAAATTTCAACATTTTACAGCTGCAGAGAGAGTGAAACCCTTGGTTCAGTCAATAGACAAAGCCATGTAGTTGAAAATGGAACCTAAGAGGTCTGACTCCATATCCACCTCTCAATCCTCCTTTCTCTGAATCACGGATGTCTCCAACCGCAGAACCTATTGTGCCAACAACAAAATGCTCTCGACAAATGCATGGAGTGTTTTTTTCATGTTGTTATGAACATGGGCTCAGTAAGCCCTGACTAAGAAAATGTTACCATTATTCATTTAAAACTGCCTCTGACCTATCTTTACATATATTACATCCAACCGTGGACGCATCAGGGAACCCAGAATGGTTCTGAATGAAGATTTTCATTTTCCAAGTTGTATATGATAGTTTGTCTTGCAGATAAAAAAAAAATTCTTTTGAAGGAGGAGAGAATTGATTTCTTAAATCTGAACCAGACATCAGATTGCTGTGCTGTATCATACCCATCTAACTGAACATTTTCTTAACAGGATCTCCTGTTACTGGAGCAAGTAGGTTTTGCACAATTTATTCATCAAAGCAGTGGGGGGGGGGGGGAAATAGGCCAGACAACACAGCTGGCTTAGAAAACAATGTAAATGCATTTTTGTTCAGTAAACAATCCGAGGGAAAATAATTTCCTTCCAAGCCAACAGAAAGTGGGAAAGGACAAACATTTGCTCCTGCCAAATTCAGTCTGAATTATTTATAACCTGCTACAGATCAGGGTATGCTAATAATAATGTGAGACACAGCGCATTTCCAACACCTTATCAAGAAATAGTTTGTAAATACCAGAGAATTATCACACATCAGCCATTGCAAGGGGTGGTCATGGACAGGTAACCATCATCCTCTCTACGAGGTTCTGCACTTGGGGAAAAACAAAATTCTAACATTTCTCAACACGTTGTTGATAAAGATGAGTGGATTTTAAGCCCAAAGACCTGGCTTAATTTTTTAATGTATATTTTTTATTGATTTCAGAGAGGAAGGGAGATAGAGAAAGAGATAGAAACATCAGTGATGAGAGAGAATCATTGATTTAGTGCCCCCTGCATGCCCCACTCTGGGGATCAAGCCTTCAACCCAGGCATGTGCCCTGACTGGGAATCAAACCAGGACTTCCTGGTTCATAGGTTGACGCTCAACCACTTAACCACATTGGCCAGGCTTAATTTTGTTAAAATTTATTTTTATTGATTTCAGAGAGAAAAGGAGAGAAAGAGAATCATTGATGGGGTGCTTATTGCACACCCCCTACTGGAGATAGACCCCACAACCTGGATATGTGCCCTTGATCAGAATTGAACCTGGAGAGAAGCTCACTACAGACTGATTCATATGACTTTCAGCATAACGATCATTGCTTGTCTCAGTTTTTTATTCTTATATTTCTAGTAGGACATGATTTCACTCATCTAGGGGAAATGATGAACAACATAGACTGATGAACAAGAACAGACCCAGAGATAAGGAGCCATGGGTCAGACTGTTGGACCTCAAAGGGAGGGTGGGGATAAAAGGGAGAGATCCACCAAAGGACTTATGTGCACACATATGAGCCTAACCAGTGGTCAAGGACAATAGGGGGGTGGGGGCATGAGTGTGGGGGGGTTGAAATGGGGGGTTGAGGACAAATATGTGATACCTTAATCAATAAAGAAATTAATTAATTAAAAAATAATTTAACCTGGGACCTTCAGTCTGCAGGCCAATGCTCTATCCACTGGGCCAAACCAGCCAGGGCCTGGCTTAATTCTGTAATTGATTTGTCTTTTGCAAAATCAATGAATCTATATGAATTCCCCTCACCCACTCTTAAATAGGCTACTAATACATATTCCATAGAGTTGTGATGAAAATTAAGTGAGCTAATAAAAATAAAATGTTTTGGTACGATATATGATCCATAGTAGAAATATTCATAAATATTTTTAAATGTGTGTTTCATGTCTACTCACCTGATATGATAGCTGTCCAACACTGAGTACATGAAATAATTTAAGAGTAATACACCACTCATTTATTTATTATATCATTCTCATCATCATTAGACAAACAATTTATTGTCTACTGTGTCTGAGGCACTGTACTGGGCCCTGAAGATATACTCATTAACAAGGTAAACAATGTATTTATTGCCCATTGTCTACAACCTACAGGCTACTATTTGGGAAGAGAGCGTGGTATATATTTTATATGAAGGGCCTAGTATGAGAGTAAAAATTTCAAAGTCGCCAAAATCGGTTTGGCTCAGTGGATAGAGCGTCGGCCTTCAGACTAAAAGGTCCCAGGTTCGATTCTGGTCAGGGGCACGTACCTTGGTTGCAGACACATCCCCAGTGGGCGTGTGCAAGAGGCAGCTGGTCGATGTTTCTCTCTCATCAACATTTCTAACTCTCTATCCCTCTCAATTCCTCTCTGTGTAAAATCAATAAAAAATATTTTTTAAAATTTCAAAGTCTACTGTGAACATCAGAGAATATTCTGTGAAAGGCTATATAAGACAACCAGTCCCATCACTGCAGCTCCATTGCAGGGTACCAGGCTGTGATATATGGAAAGAGCAATGATATCTGACAGCATTCCATTTTGGTAAGTTACTATTTTATGTGGCATATTAAGGAGAATCAAGAGTTCATTGGCAATCAAATTATAAAAGCTCTGTACTATAACAGTACTCTTTGAGCTAATACAATGCTAAAATATGAGAATTCACTGCTATTAATAGTAAAAACTCTACAACAGAAAGCAAATGTGCCAGAATACAGTGATTAAGACCATCTCTAGGCAAATATGGTTTTTTAAATATATGGAACTGGGAGAACTGGGTAGTCATTTGGGAAAATATTAAAATTAGATTCCTCTCTCATACCATACACCAGAATAAATTATAAATGAGTAAAGAATCTAAATACTTTTAAAAAATCGAACCATATATATACCACATAGGTGAATTCCTCTTTAACTTCAGAGTAGGGATTTTCTTTCTTTTTTTAAATATATTTTATTGATATTTTACAAAGAGGAAGAGATAGAGATAAAGAGCTAGAAACATCGATGAGAGAGAAACATCTACCAGCTGCCTCTTGCACACCCCCTACCGGGGATGTGCCCGCAACCAATGTACATGCCCTTGACCGGAATCAAACCCAGGACCTTTCAGTCCGCAGACCAACGGTCTACCACTGAGCCAAACTGGTTTTGGCGGGACTTTCTAACTATGACTCAGAAATAAAGATTGATAAGGTTAAATACCCAAAAAAAATGTAAAAATTCATAACATAAGCACCAAAAAACTAAGAGACAACTGAAAAACATGGATAAAATATTTGTAATGTGTATTATTTACAAAGATTTAAGATACTGCCAGCTGTCAAAGGGAAAGATATTGAGGGCTAGGTGAAAAGGATAAAGGGGTTAAGCAAATAAAAAAACCATAGATACAGACAATAGTATGGTGAAGACCAATGGGAAAGAGGGGTGGTGGGAGGTAGAGGACGGTAAAGGGGTGATAAATGGTAATGGAAGGAGACTTGACATGGGGTGATGGACACACAATACGATATACACATGATGTATTACAGAATTTTACACCAGAAACCTACCTATATAATATTATTAAATAATGTCATATTAATAAATTAAATATAAAATATTTATAATACATAAGAACATTTTTAAAATTCAGATAGAAAGGACAAAAATAGAAAAATATATAGACAGATAATTCACAAAAATATATAAAAATGAATCCTCAAACATGAAAATGTTGAAATTGATTTGTAATTAATTATATGCAAGTTATAAAACAGTAAGGTTATAACACCTCTCAACTGACAACAATTTAAAAGTAGAAAAACAAAGGGTGCTGAAATGAACTAGTCATCAACATGAAAAAAAGAATAATATAAACAGACACTATACCCTTCATAAAATTAGCTCAAAACAAATCATAAATATAAATGTAGAGTGCAAAACTATAAAACTTATAGAATATAACAGGAGAAAATCTACATGATCTTGGGCTATGGTGATGCCTTTTTAAATATAGTGCCGAAAACATGAGTCATTAAAGAAACAATTGACTTCATTAAAGTTTAAAAAAAAAAAGTCTGCTCTATGAAAGATTATCAAGAGAATGAGAAGAGAAGCCACAGACTGGGAGGAAATATTTGCAAAAGACATATCTAATGAAGGACTGTTATTCAAAATATTCAACGAACTCTTAAATAAGGAAATAAACATCCAGATTTTAAAATGAGCAAAAGACCTAAAAAGACACCTCAAAGAAGATATACAGATGGCAAATAAGCATATAAAAAGTTGTTCAACAGCATATGTTGCTGAAACCGGTTTGGCTCAGTGGATAGAGCATTGGTCTGCGGACTCCAGGTTCGATTCTGGTCAAGGGCATGTACCTTGGTTGCGGCCACATCCCCAGTGGGGGGTGTGCAGGAGGCAGCTGGTCAATGTATCTTTCTCATCGATGTTTCTAGCTCTCTATCCTTCTCCCTTCCTCTCTGTGAAAAAATCAATAAAATATTTTTTTAAAAAACAACATATGTTATTAGGAAATTAAAACAATGAGACACCACTACATAGTTATTAAAATGGCCAAGATCTAAAAACACTGAAAACACCAAATGCTGGCAAATGAGGATGTAGAGCAAAGGAACGCCCATTCATTGATGATGGGAAGGCAAATTGGCACAGCCACTTTGCAAGACAGTTTCATGGTCTTTTACACAACTCAACATGCTCTTAGCTTACAATCCAGCAATCGCATTCCTTGCTATTTACCCAAAGGAGTTGAAAACTTATGTCCACACAATAACCTGATCACAGATGTTTATAGAAGCTTCATTCAGAATCGCCAAAATTTTGAAGGAACAGAAACGTCCTTCCGTAGGTAAATGGATAAACTGTGGCCCATCCAGACATGGGATATTATCAAAGACTAAAAAGAAGTGAACTATCAAGTCATGGACAGACATGAAAGAACATGACAGGCACATTACTAAGTGAAAGAAGCCAATCTGAAGGACTGCACACTGTATGAATCCAATTGTACGACATTCTGGAAAAGGCAGGACTAAGTAGACTGTAAAAGGTCAGTGGTACCCAGTGGTTAGCGAAGAGTGAAGGATACACAGACATGGAGAGTTTAGAGGGCAATGAAACTGTATAATACTACTGCTGGAAAAAAAATCAATTTCACTAAAAAGAGACGTTGACAGGAAGCCAGGAAGGCTGGTCAACAACCTTAATCGCTAGTCTAACCACTCACCCTTTAGTTGAGACATTGTTAGCTGAAGCAGCCTCCACCTTGTTTGTCCTGTGTAAGTTTCTGTTATTTCCTGCCTAAGGGCTACATGTAAATTTCTGTTTATGTTGCCTAAGATGTTTTCCCCAAAGCCTCAATAAAAGGGGATGGCAGGGCCAGAGCAGGAGTAGTTCTCCCACTAGAGTTGGACTACCACCTGGCCCCCCCATACTGCCAAGTTGAATTTCTTCAAGTCTCAAGTCTCTTCATTTGTGTGCAGACCTTCTCCAGACCCGAACCCTGAATTGGAACCTATTCCACGCAGGCCGTGAAAGAGATTCCTATATCCTACCAGAGGCCCGGTGCATGAAATCCATGCACGGGTAGAGTCCCTAGGCCTGAGCAGTCATCAGGGCTGATCAGGGCCTTCCTTCCCTTAGCTGCCAGCCAGGGCCTTCCTTTGTTCTGTGCCGCCCCCTGGTGGTCAGCGCACATCATAGTGAGTGGTCCAACTCCCAGTCTGTTGAACTCCTGAGGGGACCATTTGCATGTTAGCCTTTTATTATACAGGATAGTACTGAATACATTTCATTACACATTTGTCAAAACCCACAAAATGTACCAAGGTAAACCCTAAAAGAAGCTATGAGTATGGTGTGTCTATGTAGGTTCATCAGTTGTACCAACTATAACACTCTGGATAGGGATACTGACAGTGAGGATGCTATGCATGTATGGGGCAGGAAGTATATGGAAACACTCCACTCTCCACTCAATGTTTCTGTGAACCCAAAACTACTCTAAACAAAGTCTATTAAAAAAAGAAGAAGTAGGGCCACATGTTCTGTTAGCAAACCTGAGATATAGCACATACTCTTCAAACATTACTGGCAGACATGCAAACTAATACAATAATTCCTGAGAGGAATTTGGCAAGACCCCACAGAACTACCTCTGCACTTATCTTTAGATCTGCAATTCCACCCAGGAATCTATAGCATAATATATATATATATATATATATATATATATATATATATATACACAGTTATCCAAGGTGGCATTGCTGGTTTATTACAAAATATTAGAAATGATCTAAATACACCTACATAAATAATCATTGAAAAATGGCATTACATCCACACAAAGAAATAATATGTAGCTATAACAAAACAAAACAAAACAAAACGAAAAAAATCAAAGATCTTTTTTAAAAATACTACAATGTGATTTTCGGAATACATTTACCTGAAAAAAGCAAAGTGGAAGTGTATTTGTAGCAAGACACCCTTTGATGTAAGGAAGACGAGAATATAAGAAAATACACATAATTTTTACAAAAGATAAACAGGAAAGACAAGCCCTAAAACTAAAGAGGACAGAGAGGAAAAGGCTAGAGGGAAACACACAACAAAAACAGGTAGCAGGGATGGAGGGGGGGGGTGGGGTGCTTCTCTTTGCAGAGCTTTTGGTATAGATCTAAGTAGAGTCACAAACCCCCCAAATAAATAATTAAAATCAACCAGAAGGCAGAGGAACACAGAGTGGAATAGAAACAATAGCAAATGAACTTGATGGAATTTCAACAAATAATGAAACCACACTGAAGGGGTTGGGCAGGCAAAGAGCTAGCCTAAACAACTTTGGAAAAACTGGAATCTGGGAATGAAGGGTCCCAGGTTCAGTTCAGGTCAGGGGCATGTACCTTGGTTGCAAGCACATCCCCAGTAGGGGGTGTGCAAGAGGCAGCTGACCGATGATTCTCTCTCATTGATGTTTCTGACTCTCTATCTCTCTCTCTTCTTCTCTGTAATAAGTCAATAAAACATATTTTTAAAAAAGATTAGAGGAGGGTAAAGATACAAAGATTTAAAGAGTGACAAGGGGTTTCTGGTTTGAGCAAGAGTGTCATAGGTCCTTTCATTATCATGTTGAAGGATGATAAATGAGTTGAGTGAGTGAGTGAATGAAAGGACATTTTCTTTTAAGTGTTTTTATTGATTTCACAGAAAGGAATTGAGAGGGAGAGAGAGAGAAGCATCAATGATGAGAGAGAATCATTGATCAGCTGCCTCCTGCATGCCCCTTACTGGGGATTGAGTCGACAACCCAGACATGTGCCCTCACCTGACCTCCTGTGTCATAGGTCATGAATGGAACCCTGACCTTCTGGGTCATAGGTCAATGCTCAACCACTGAGCTACAATGGTTTGGCAGAAGGACATTTTTGAGCTATTCCTTGTCCATGCATGGCCAAGTTTTTTGCTCTGCTTTAGAGAGTATAAATGGTCCCTTCAATGGTTCTGGGCACAAGCCTTGCATGAAGGTATTAAGCAGAAAGAATTAAAAAAAAAAAAAGGAGAAGACTGCCTCACAGCTCTGAGGTGGTGACAAACAGGCAGAGAACCCGGGATCCCTCCCCATTATTTCCAAGGACTACCTATGTAGCCTTGGTTGACTAGTTAACCTCTTGGCCTCCAAAGTCTCTTCAGAGAAATAAAAATAATAAGCACACCTGTGAAAGAAGACAGACAAAGCAGAGTAAGCACCAATTGCCTGGGAAACAGGTGCTACTTGGTGAAAAGAGCTTCCCTTCAGGGTCCCTCGTCCCCTCCCCACCCCCAGCCCAGAGCAGAACCAGCAGAAACACAGAGGTGACTGTGGGATGCCTCAGGGTGTGGGCGGGGGAGGAAGAGGCTCAGGGAGCAGGTCTGGGAGGGCAGAGTCCCCGCATCAGGAACCTTAACAAGGCCTCAGGTCTCACGACTGAGTCTTGGAGCCACCCTCTAAGGGACTTTGGACATGCAGCTGAATGTGACTGACTGAGGTTTCCCCTCCAAAGAGCAGGTGGTCCTTCCTTTCCCGCCCTGCGGTTCCATGATGGAGTCCTTTTCAAAACAGCCACTCTCTCACTTCTTTCCAGCGCTTTCCTTTGTAAAGTGAGAGGGAGAGAACAATGGATGGCCTGCCTCCTCTTGCCTCTGAGGGGTTCATTTACAGAAGGAGCACGCAGAGGGCTGAAATGCCTTCTGACCAGGAGGGGACACGGCCACCTGCTCCTCTGATGACGCGCTTCCAGCGATGTCCCCGGGATCCCAGCTCTGGACAAAATGCTGCCATGGGGTGTGTGCCTCACCTACCTGGCCGTGTTCCCTCTCCGGGGGGAAATCCGGCCTCTGCCATCTGTGTGCCGCTCACAGAATATCTCCCCGCGGCAGCCATCCCATCTCAGATTTTTTTGCTCCTCACATAACGGCAGGCTGGAATCTTCCCCCAGAGTCCAGATCCACTCAAGCCCATCCTCTTGGAACAGAAGCCCTTCCTGGGACGGCCATTAATCAGATAATTACTGACTTTCAAGCTGGCCCGCTGAATAAGCATCCCCCTCCCATGCTGCCTCCTGGAGCGAGGAGGGCGGGCCCTGGCCCAGGTGGGCTCCCAGCCTGGGCCTCCGCCCTGTGTCCCTGAGGGAGGTGGAGAGGGAACTCGCGGCCAGCCGGTGCTCACTGAGCTCATGCCTTGTGCCCTGCAGTGTGTGGAGGCTGGAGCTAGCATGGGATAAAGCCGGTGCTGCAAAACACATCTCTCTGTCTGAAGGGGGTGCCCTTCAGACACCCCCTTGTGTTTGTTTTTTATCTCCAGCTCGTTATCCAGGGACAGATATGTATCATTTTTTTATTTCTTTTTTTAAATTAATTTATTTATTTTATTGATTATAGTATCACATAATTGTCCTCATCCCCCATTCCCATCCCAAACCCCTCCCTACATATGCCCCCATCCCCCTGTTGTCCATGGCCACTGGCAAGGCCCATGTGCATGCACACAAGTCCTGTGGTTGATCTCTCCCCCTTGCCCCCACCTTCCCCTACCTTCCCTCTGAGGTTTGAGAGTCTGATCACTGCTTCTCTTTCTCTGGGTCTGTTTTTGTTCATCCATTTATGTTGTTCATTTTTAGAAATGTATCTTTGTTGCTGAAACCGGTTTGGCTCAGTGGATAGAGCGTCTGAAAGGTCTCAGGTTCGAATCCGGTCAAGGGCATGTACCTTGGTTGTGGGCACATCCCCCCGTAGGGGGTGTGCAGGAAGCAGGGGGTCGATGTTTCTCTCTCATCGACATTTCTAGCTCTCTCTCCCGCTCCCTTCCTCTCTGTAAAAAAAAAAATCAATAAAATATATTTTTAAAAATTATCTTTGTTGTTGAAAGTATCACAGATGCTCTGATTTTCCCCTTAACCGTACTATTGCCTGTGTCCATAGGTTGTGCATACATGCACACACGTTCTTTGGTGCATCTCTTCCTGCGCCCACCCCCTTCCTTCTGAGGATCCTCAGTGTGTTGCACGCTTCCATGTCTCTGGATCTATTTTGTTAGTGAGTCTGTTCATTAGATTCCACATATGAGTGAGATCATGTGATGGTTGTTTTTCTCAGACTGCCTTATTTCACTCAGCATGACACTCTCCGTGCTGTCTCAAAAGGATGCCATTTAAAAATATATATATACTTTCAGCATTAATTGTTTCAAATGATATTTATTGAAAGCCTTCCAAGCACCAGGCATTGTGTAGACGCTGGGAAGGAAGCGTTCCACAGAGAAAGCAGGGTCCCCTCTCCCATGGGACCGGTCATTCAGGTAGAAGGCAGACTGTAAACACATACGAAAGCAGCAGGTCATCACAGAGGCTGTGGTGAGAGCAACGCAGGACAAGACACGGAGAGCTGGCGGCCACTTAGCCTGCGGCCTGGTGGGAGGAGCCGGGACTGGAGTGAGAGGAGACTGAGGCCGGGCAAGGGGAGCTCTCGGGGAAGAGAGCTGAGCTGGGGGCAAGCCCCTCCTCTTACCGGTTCATACAGAGAAGGTGGGACAGGCGCCTCTGAGCGGGAGGGGGGTCCCCGTATGGAAAGTGTTCCACAGCAGGCAGGAGCATGTCATGGGGCACTTTGTAGACCATGCCAGACAACAACACCACCCAGGAGTGTGTTAGACACGCAGCATCTCCAGATACAATGGAGACCAACCAAGTCAGAATCGGCATTTTAACAAGACTCCCAGGGAGCCGCATGCGCCTTTGAATCTGCTAATACTGGTCTAGATAACCGAGTTACTGCCAACCACATGAAATGCCTGAGGAAGTCAGGAAGGACCTGGAACTGTGTAGAAATACACAACCTGAGGTCAGCTGGGCCCACATATGGGGTAGGCATGGGACCTTCTGATTACCACTCCCAGCTGTGCTGTGTCCTCGGGACTCTGCCTACCGGTAAAGAGACTTCTTTAAATGGACGCAAAGAAAAATTAGAAAGGTTCTACAAGTAAATGAATTTCCCCAAAGAAAAAGAGGATTTCCCTTGTCACCAGAACTTAAAATGCCTTTTTAAAAAGAGGGCAGGGGCCAAAACTGGTTTGGCTCAGTGGATAGAGTGTCGGCCTGTGGACTGAAAGGTCCCCAGTTCGATTCCAGTCAAGGGCATGTACCTTGGTTGCGGGCACATCCCCAGTAGGGGGTGTGCAAGAGGCAGCTGATCGATGATTCTCTCTCATCGATGTTTCTAACTCTCTAACCCTCTCTCTTCCTCTCTGTAAAAAAAAAAATCAATAAAATATATTAAAAAAAAAAAAGAAGGGGGTCTATAAAGAAAGTAGGAAATGACCTCAACCACTTTGTGGCTGCAGGAATTACCTAGTCAGATGGAACTTTAGTTCCTCTGGTGCATTTGGGGAATCCACTCTTTCACTGGATTGTGTTCATATACAAGTAAACTCCCCCTTTCTTACTCTTTTTCTTTTTTTATAACACCTAGCATCTTTTCATAACAGCTCACTAAGTAACTGCTTAGTTTTCATGTTTGGGGCTGGTGACCTCAGTCCGAGGGGCACTGCAGTTTGAGGGGCTGGGACAGAGGGAGGAAAATCCATCTACAATATTAAATCACCACTCAGTATATGGAATGTGTGTCTTTAGAAGCTCACACAGCGTTTCTATTTCAATGCCGGATGGCATGTCGCCCTGTCTTAAATCTCTGCAAGAAAAAAATCAATTAGCATTGTAGAGCTGGTAATTCCACACTATATTCTGCAACGAGGGGAATGACAGAGAAAGAGCAATTTAGGCTTATGGCTACATCAACCACAGTACAGTTGATTAAAAATTTAACAGTTCTTCTGATGAATGTCCTAGCTCAGATTTGGAAAACACTGACGGATTTAATTTTCCACTGACTAAATAATCATTTTATAAGGCATGTATAATTCATGTAATGGCAATGTTATGGGCTTGTTAAAAATGACTGCTACTAAACAGTTAACACTCTCTTGCAAGCCGAGGGTTGTAAAGGATTATTTTTGGAATTAGTTGGCACCCATTAACTGAGTGTGGGTTTTCACCTTTCGAATCTTTAAAATGAAACAAGTTCAACTCATTAGTGTAAGCAACACCCCACCCCATCTTCCAACCAAAAATGTATTTTGGGGACAGAACGACATTTGCTTAGTTCTAACCCTGTTTATCAGCCAAATAACAGTGAACATGACCTTCAGCTTTGCCAAGTTCAATTTCTTACTAGAAAAAATGGTGACAGGGTTATTGGAGCAAGTATGTGAAATTATGCTTTAAAAGAAAACCACTTTAAAGGCATTTTTAAATAAACAGAATAAAGCACCCCTAAAATTCACGTGGAACCACAAAAGAGCCTGAATAGCCAAAGGAACTGCGAGCAAGCAGAACAAAATGAGGGGTGTCGTGATTCCTGATTTGAAATGTATTAAAAAGACACAGTAATCCAAACAGTATTGTTCTGGCACAAAAATGAGCACATAGACCAACAGAGTACAATAGAGCTTAGAAATATACCCACACATATATGGTCAACTTACTTCCACCAAGGCATCAGGAATACACAATGAAATACATCAGTATCCCTGTAAAACTTTAAGGGAGCTACTTCTTCTTTTTTTCTTTTTAATAAATATATTTTATTAATTTTTTTACAGAGAGGAAAGGAGAGGGACAAAGAGTTAGAAACATCGATGAGAGAAAAACATTGATCAGCTGCCTCCTGCACAACCCCTCACCCCGCCACTGCGGATGTGCCAGCAACCAAAGTACATGCCCTTGACCAGAATCATACCTGGGACCTTTCAGTCCACAGGCCAACACTCTGTCCAACTGAGCCAAACCAGTTTCGACAAGGGGGGCTACTTCTTTACCTTAAAGTTTAAAATTTTGATTCTCTATTTGGAAAAATTGTGGGTTCCATTTTAGCTGGTCCCATAAAACTGATACAATCCGACAACTCAAGTTTGCACCACAAATTCAATTGGTTTAGAGGTTCCCTATTCCTCTCTGTTCCCCAGAGGGTAAACAAAAAGGCACTAAGCAGTGCATGCCATGTCAGATAGTAAAACTGAAGGGCCCCGTTGGCATTTCACCTATCAGGTCATTATTTGGATATCATGCAGCTACAAGATGTTTCTTTTTGTTCCCTTGCGTGTTTCCTTTTCACTTGTCTGCTTCATTCCTCTTTGTTTTGGTTTTGTCCTGGTCATCACATAAGAGTTTGGGATACAAATTTAAATAATAAAACATGAACTTCAAGGAGGGCTCAGTCAAGTGGGGGGAACACATTCTTGAGCAGCCAAAATGCAATGAGGTCAGGGCTGAGAGAGCACAGAGGGAGAGTGATTCCATCTTTCAATTACACCAAAGTAGGGCTCCCCTGAAGAAGGAGGTCCATTTAGTGGGCATTACAAGATGATTAAGGACTCTGCATGTACAAGGGAGCAAAGAGTGATATGTTGTGCAGAGAGCCACGTGCAAGGGCAATGAATAGCTTCATGGTGCCACAGAAGAGTATGGATGCTTGTTGAAACTTTTATCATTACCACGCATTGAAGGAGCACTGCCAAGTATCAGGAACTTTTCAGAGGAAACAACAGGATCGTCTCAGATCTAATCTCTGCTCTGGAGTTCATGGCTGAGACGGAAGGAAAGCCACATGTAGTGCAGAATCAAAAGTGCAATTCCACAAGCGTGCATGTGTTGCCAAGGAAACACAAAGATTCTGGGTGGCTAACTCTGCCTGGAGAGGAGAAAGTTGTACACAGAGACAAGGACCCATGAGTGCTGAAGGGGTCACCAGGAAGGGAAGAAGGAGGCGCTGACATTCAAGCAGATGGAGTATCTATCATGTGGCATCCAAGTTGGTGTTGGGGCAGTCCATGACTTCATATCTCTTAAGGCAGTGTTTCCCAAACTTTTGACGTATGTGCACCCCTTCTATAATTTTCGTAACGCTGACTATCACTCGTCAAAAAAAAAAAATGGATGTATTTTAATAACAATCAAAATATATTTATTTTTCTGTTTTTGGTACATACACAAAATAATAATAAACTAAAAATAAAATTATTCATAATAAATTATAAATAAAAGTTATATTATAAATAACACTTATTTGCACACCGGACCATCTCACAAGGCTGTCTTGACTTGACTCATGAGAACGTAGAATTAGGTGCAGCTAAGCATGGTGCGGTGCATATCCCCACCAAACTCTGGTGCAATGCGTACCCCCACCAAACTCTTCCCATATGCATACCACACTTTGGGAAACACTGCCTAAAGGGATTGTTAAAAAATTATTAAGAATTTCAAGATGGTGACAACAGGGCATTAAACAAAGGACAGGGCTCTTCCCAGTGTGTGATAGACACCTGTGTGATTATGCAGGTTGCACACCCAGAAACCACCCTGCCTATGGAGGAATGTGCATAAAATGTATCCCCCTCTTCCATCTCCTCTGAGCCCTTTGTCCAAATCCAACCTAAGGACATTAAAAGTGACTTATGTTACTTTTTTGCATAATGGAACTCTAATGTTGGAAAAACTTCAACCAAACTACTGTTTATTGCTACAAAATCAGTCCAGGCAAGTTCCACTGAAACTCGCTGCAATAAACAGTAGAGAAATGCAAGAGAAATGAATGAGAGCAACCACAGAAAATTCAAAAGCAACCAAGAAGGTGAAATCCCAGACAGAACTGCTGTCACGCTGAGCAATTGTCTAAGTTCTGAGGAGCTGAGTGAGGCCGAGTCCAGAATTCACATACAGTAATTGAAAAACACTTCAGGCTTTCCTGAAACCATGGCCGTGCTTTCTCCCCAAACATGGCTTGAAAGCAGAATGCAGGGTAAACAGAAATGCCACGAGAAATTGTCTAGGGATTAGAAACATAAAACATATTTTTACATTTCCGAAATAAAGGCCATATAAACAAAATATATGTATTTAACTCTTCCCGTGGAAGGCAATGAGATGTTTTCAGAAGAGAAAAGCTTACATGGCATACAAGCAGTGCCTTGTTTAGACCAGGTTGAATTACAATGCAGTGACTGACCAACTTCTGGTTTTATGATTAAACACAACTTCGTCTTATGGATGTGTATTCTCTTTATGCCTCTGTAGAATTTTTGCTTCTTAGCACTGAATATGAATTGAGCACTGTCTACATAAGACTCAGGGAAGCCAGGTTATATTTTTAAAGAATGAAGTTTATCAGTTAAAGTAAATTGTTAGGGCAGAGTATTCCTAGAGGTATCAGAAGTTCCAGTCTTCTCACTCCACTGCCTAGCAGACAGCTCATTAGCTAAGCTGAAGGACATCTACCCAGACCTCAGTTTCCCTTATGCAATAGTCTACCTCCAGGTCCAAGGTTCCTCTCACTCAGCATGTCTACAGGTACAACCCACCTGCACCCCTCAGGGCCTGCCACAGCTCCTCACTGTCTCAGGAATAAAGCAGCAGCCTGGCCTGCCATTCAGTGGTGCTTAGAATATGAAGTGGGAATTGAAAAGGTGATAGTTATGTTTTTATAATATTCTATATACATGAAAGCTAAGCAACTGTTATGACAGGATGACCAATCGCTATGATATGCACTGACCACTAGGGGGCAGACACTCAGCACAGACACTGCCCCCTGGTGGTCAGTGTGCTCCCATAGCTAACCTCCTGTGGTCCCTCCCCTAGCCAGCCAGCTTCAATCGGCCCTGATCAGGACTGGACCAGACAGCCCCAATTGACCAGAAGGAACCCCACCCATGCACAAATTCATGCACCGGGCCTCTAGTAATTAATAATAATCACAGTTTACTGAACATTACAAGTGTTTGCTCCATGGTTTAGCACGTCATGAATTATACTTTTTCCATTTCATTTACTCATCATAACAACCCTATGAAGTAGGTACTGTTATTAACCCCATTTTTAGATATGAACAGTGAGGTCCAGACATCCCTTTCCCAAGGTCACTCAAGCTGTTTGTGTCTGAACTAGGATTAAGAACCAACCAGTTAAACTATATTGTATTATTAGTCACTAGGTCAGTGTTTCCCAAATTTTGATAAGTTTTTTACGGCTATTGAACTGGTGGTCTTTAAATTTTAAAACAGAGTATTCACTTATTCACTCAAGTTACATCTATTTTAAGCATCAAACATTAATTTATTAAAATACGAACTCTTTATCCACATACCTCCTAAGGTCCTCTTTCACACTGCCTGGATTCATTTGACAAATATTTATTAAGTTTTACTAGTGTGCCAGGTGTGGCTCATAGCAGAGACATTATGAAGGCAATGACCTTTGGGGGGAAATGTGACTATAAGAACAGATTCCGCCAACATCTCACAAGGACCTCAAGGAGATAGTCATTTTGAGGGAGGGGTCAAGGTACAGATAGGTTTGATAGGGCCTGAGGAAGTGGCATCCCAGTCTGTATTATGACTGGTTGGGAGTTTTCAGGACTCAGGGCAGGTATAAACAGCCCTAGGCTGGGAGGAGGTGGCATCCTAGACTCAGTTCACTGGTGGACATGGGGATCTGGACTCCTCTCAAGTGTCCTTTCTGGCAGTTGGATGGGTAGCAGATTTCCTAGATGATATACAAAATAAAGAAGGGATAGAGATCTCGCCACTCAGACAGAGAAAAAATGAAGCCCCTTTTCCATCCTCCAATAATTCCATAATAGCCAGGAAATACAATGAACAATAATAACCACTCAAGTGAATTCCATTAGAATGGAAGCTCCCGGAGAGCAGGGATTTCTGTCTACTGGATCTCAATGTTTGGATCAATCCATGGCATAGGAGAGATGCTCCATAACTATCTGTTGAATTAATGCATAAATTACAACAGGTGACAGCCTTTCTTTGGGACAGTAAGTTGGGAAGGTAAACAGGCAAATGGGTAGCGAATTCACTGATATACTGTAGTCTTAAAGTCATATCTTGTAGATCCTGAAGAGAAAGATATCCACATCCTGAGAGTCTGACCCAGTTTTCTGCTAGTGAAGTTACCACACTTTCCCAGATTGCTTCATTCACCCTAGTTCTTCTCCCATAAACATAAATTTATTGGGGGGGGGTGCAGGTCTAATTGAATCACATATATTATATAAATATTTTAAAATTTAACTGGCACTTTTTTTAAAATATATTTCATTGATTTTTTACAGAGAGGAAGGGAGAAGGATAGAGAGCTAGAAACATCGATGAGAGAGAAGCATTGACCAGCTGCCTTCTGCACACCCCCCACTGGGGATGTGCCCACAACCAATGTACATGCCCTTGACCAGAATCGAACCCGGGACCCTTCAGTCCGCAGACCGACGCTCTACCACTGAGCCAAACCGGTTTCGGCTAACTGGCACTTTTTTGAAGTTTAAAAAGTCCTAGTTTAAACTCCAACTTCTTTTTATAACAACCCAGGAAATAAGTACTATATATTATTTCAATTGGGATAAGTCCACAATATTTTTTTCTAAGCACAGAGCTAGTGGGTGATGGAGACAAGATTCAAGCCCACGCATTCCAGGCTCTGAACCATTGTATCTTGTTCTTTCAATGCTATGGAGGAGGAACCCATAACAAAATTGCAAGGTTGTCACCACTTACCCATCAGGAACTCATTCTCTCCTTGCTGTCGCCTTCTGTCTATTTCAGCCCCAATATCCCTTATCACTTGCTAGAAACTGATCATTGTTCACTAATAGAAAGATGTGGACAGGAAACCCAGAGGCTGGTCAACAAACTTAATTGCTCTGAAAGGTCAGAGCTAATCACGTACTGTTTAGTTGAAACATTGTTAGCTGAAGCAGCCTCCACCTGTTCGTCTTACGTAAATTTCTGTTTTTGGAATTTCCTGCCTAAAGGCTATGGATGTATCCCATAGACTTTTTAAAATTAATTAATTTATTTTATTGATTATAGTATCACATAATTGTCCTCACCCCCCCATTCCCATCCCAAACCCCTCCCTACATATGCCCCCACCCCCTGTTGTCCATGGCCACTGGCTAGGCCCATGTGCATGCACACAAGTACTCTGGCTGATCTCTTCCCCTTACCCCCACCCTCCCCTACTTTCCCTCTAAGGTTTGAAAGTCTGATCATTGCTTCTCTTTCTCTGGGTCTGTTTTTGTTCATCCATTTATGTTGTTCATTATTTCCTCCAGGTGTATGAGATCATGTGATCCAATAAATACCCTTGTAAGAACCTAAACTGAGACAAGCCATAATGGTTATGCTGAGAGGAAAAGGGATAGCAAAGCCATATCAGGGTGTAGTCCTCTCTTGGGCTCCCACTTGGCCCCAATATTCCCAAATTAATACTTTCTAAGTCTCTTTCATTTGTGTGTGGCCTTCTCCAGAATCTGACCCTGAACTGGAACCTGAACTCTGAACCACACAGAACGTGAAAGGGGTTCCCACAATCACTCTCAGAACGTTGTGTGGAAACAGTCCCACCAATATGTGTTTATACCAAATAGAGAGATATGCCACTTTTCAAGACATACATTTCTGTGGGTCATGATTTCCCTCCCAAGTTTGTTGTCAGATATCAGCTGATAAATAGAAAGAAAATTGATCTTTTGCCGAAACCGGTTTGGCTCAGTGGATAGAGCGTCGGCCTGCAGACTGAAAGGTCCCGGGTTTGATTCCGGTCAAGGGCACGTACCGTGGTTGCGGGCACATCCCCAGTGGGGGATATGCAAGAAGCAGCTGCTTGATGTTTCCCTCTCATCGACGTTTCTAACTCTATCCCTCTCAATTCCTCTCTGTGTAAAATCAATAAAATATATATTTTTTAAAAAGAAAATTGATCTTTTATTATATCAACAATTTATATACCTTTTCCTCTTCCTGTCCCAGGCATTTCTTTGTTAGAATTAGAACAGCATGAAGGGAATTAACTAGGATTTTGCCATTTGACCCAGTCACCCGGCGTCATGTCCATGTCTGTCTGCCAGATCCCATCTTACTACTTCTTGTGTTCACCTGTGACAATTTCTCATTCAAACTTGATACTCAGTTCTCTCCTGCTTCATCCTGACTTGGGTACAATCCTAGTAGTACGTTTACCTCTCTTGGCTTGTTGACTAAGAAAATGGCTCTCCTTTCTAGTTCTGTTCTCTGCTCCTGGCACCTGGTTAGTTGAACAATTTGGCTTGAGGCCCTCCATCTTTCTAGGAGCTGATACCTGGAGGCCCCACTACCTGTCCCAATTATTCCATAAGGGAAATATGCACAGGTGACCTAGGGTGCCTCAGCCAGAAATCTGACACGTACGACCCAACGTACTTAATTAATAATCTACCGAGCATAAATTACACAGGAGACAAACATGCAATGCAAGAATCACTCATGATTTATTTGCCAGAGTCCTGGTGGGTTCCAGACCTCAGCAGGCCACTGGGGATCCGCACTGACAGACAAACATGGTTCAAGGAGTACTTTGCAGCTGCAGCTTGGCTTGAGTTGTCTGTGGCTCAGAGTTCGGGGTTCGTGGCTTCAGGCAGAGCTTTGACTGGTGCAGGCAGGGGAAGTGGAGAGTGACCTTCTGTGGAGGAGCAGAAGGAGTGTCTCTGATCTCCTGTGGAGCTTGCTCTTTTTATGTGTCTTCAGTGCTCATATGTGCCTTTGGTGTGTCTTATCAGCGGGACTCAGGGACCTTGCTATCTGGTCTTACATCTGGGGTACAGATCACTTTATCTATTTTCTACATATAGGACATGCAAGGGTGCTTATCCATTTGTTTACATTACATTCCATACTCTCAGATATCACACTTCAATTCCACACTTTAATACTCATTCAATTTTGTATTTTTTTTTCTTTTTACTATTACTATAACACTACTGCTTCTCTTTATAAGTTAACCAACCTTCTAAGACTACGAGAAATTGGCTAAGATCATGTCTGATGCCTTCTCTTCCTCTCTAAAGTTCTATGGTCCCATCTACTAAAAGATGGGTGCACTGCTACTGCAATGTGCAGATAATGTTTTATTGAGTTGTACACGTGAAACCTGTATGATTTTGTGAACCAATGTCCCGCTAATAAATTCAATTAAAATAGGTTACCAGTTCACTTCATTATTTGGATATTCAGAAGCAGAGTCAATGAAAAGGTCACTGAGATGGAAATAGAACTAAATTTGAATCTCCACTTTGTTACATCAAGTCCCTTAGATTTGGTTATCATAGCTATGTAAATGATAATGAAACCTGATTGCTAACATTTTAATGTTTCAGTAAGTTATGTGCAAAGAAGTGTGTATGTTGTGTGTGTGTGTGTGTGTGTGTGTGTGTGTGTGTGTTTCTAAGCTACAAAAAATGTCAAATGTTAATGATTGTCAGCTTTATACTGCCCTGGTAACATTTTCCAAACACTATTTGAACTAAAAGAGAGGATCAATTCAAATCAACACACATTTTTTGGTCAGAGGCTTCTGTGTGTAGCATTGTGTTTGACGCTGAATAGATGTGTCAATGGGCACCCTGGGACACACTGCAGAGATGCCAAATAACCTAAATTAAAGTTTGGAACATAACAAATGATGTCTGAAGATGGCCGAAAATTATTGTGTCATTTGCAAAAGGAAGTTAGGCATAACTTTTTCCAAATATATTTTTAAGTCTGTGTAAATAACATTTAAAAAAGTGGTTCCCTCTGATATCTGCTATCACTTCATGAACAGATCTGGTTGACAGGGAGCCCTCTAGAGGCTAGCTGCCTGTATTTCCTAAGATCCCTCAGGGCTTGCTTCCAGTCATATCTAATTTCCAGATAAGGACTGCTAAAACTCAGAGAATTTAGCTCTCAATGTCAGGTTTTAAAGATAAATTTTACTGAAATCATTGAAATTTTAATGTATGCAATCTGTAGTTATATTTTCAGAAAAAAATTCTGAAGCAAAATTTAAAATAAAACTAGTGCGTACAAGTATGTCGTCTGGCATTTGTGTACCTCACTTGCAGCTGTTTTTATTTCTTGCTTAACTTAATCTTTATTTTACCCTTCCCCCCTACTACTTAGGAAAGATACGTTTTTATGGACTTTGAGGCCTCTGAAAGAATAGTATTTGTTAGATATCTGCTCACATTCTTGATTGATTCATATATAAATTGTCTTCCACTTTCAGGGAAAAATCTTTAACTATTTAGAGTTTAGAAAATAATGGGGACTTTTATGTGTCCTTTAAATATCCCCAAAGTTTTAGTTCATGCTCCTGTTCATGCTTATTTTGCAACAGGTGAAGTTTTTGTACAGGGAAGTAAGTATTTTTACTCCTTTCTCCATCCTCATATTTGGTCTTCTGGAAGTCTATCCTGGACCACCTTTTGATGGCCATACATTGTGCTCTTAAGTATCTTTTTGCAAATATGTATATGAATCAAATTTAATTTTACTCCGAGGTAAAATGTTCTATATGTGCTAGGAAGTCAATGAATATCTGTTTATTGAGGTGACATAATTCTCATTTCCTTACTACTATCCCCATTGAAAAATCAGAACAGAGAAAAAGGGATTAGTGATTTTCATATCCGAAGGATGGATTTCCAATGACAACCAACGATTTCCTCTCATCTCAACGGTCTTTAAACTATTTGGCAATTATAGCTACATTGAGGTAATGGATATTTGAATTGGAAATGATAGACTTGGTACCTTTGCCAGTTTTGTTATAGTTTTTAAATGCCACTTATCCTGGGAATAGAACGGGGATATTAAAACCCTGAGTCAGAAACCCAAAGCCAAAATAAGAAAGAAAGTAGTTGTTAACATGGAATAGAATTTGGGGGATGGGGAAGAAGAGGCTTATCATTCATGCTAGCTACCTCAAAAGAGTAACAAGTTCAAAACTTTTCCATAGATTTTCTATTTCTTCCATTTTTTTTCTCTAGACCTGTTAGGAAAGAATTTCCATCCACATAAAGGAATTTGTACTAGACAGAGTGTTGATCTTTTTTCTGACTCTCACTGCTTCCAAGAGAACAGGAGTAAGTGACCTGAATGGTGAATAGGTAAGAAGAAATTGGAAAGGTTCTGCTCAGCCCTTTCCAGGAGATGCCTGCAGTTGATCATCTGTGGCAATTGTTAGGCTGACAAATCTGCAACATTCTGAGGTGACACATAATCAAGATAATTTGACTCTGAACCTAAAGTCATATTATACTTCAGACTTTCTCCTGCATTTCATTCTCAATGATTCTAAACTCAGGATGGGAAGAGGTATATTATTCATGGTCCTAAAATCCCAACAATTCTCATCCTTTTCCTTTGAATTGAGTTGGATTTCAAAATTTTACACAAAACAGCGAAGATAAAACATTGGTAAGTATAGAAAATAAAAAGAAAAAGGTAGTAGAAAAATTAGAATACAGCCTGCTGTTTATATTTACTCATTCAAAATATGTTTATTGGGACTCCACAGTTCTAGCCTCTAGTCTAGGGTGAAATTTTTAATGATAAACAAGACAGACAGGGTTCCCACTTCATGAATTTTACAGAGCACACAAATATCACACCATAGAATTCTTCCCACATAATTTTTTAGAGATGGAAGGCAAGTTGCATTGATCTTAAAAACAATCAAAGAAGAGGAAATCATCTTCAATTCCATAATGAACAGGAGTGTTTGCCTCTAACACCAGGCTTCTAGAGATACTATTGTTCACCCCAACATTATCATTGAAATGAACATTCTCTTTATCAGAATACCTAACTTTAGACCCCACTGGTTCATCCAGGAGTAGGTATCTAACACAGACCAAGTCAATCAGAACACTAACCCAATATTTTTTAGCTATTTGATGCAAGGAATCCAGGTAATCTCTTGAAAATGGAGGAACTCAACAGTTGTCAACAGCCATGCTTCTAGATGAGTAGCAAAGACAGAGAAGTCAACCAGAGGTGAGGGTTCTGCCTTGTTCCGACTGTGCCTTTGCTGTGCCTATCTGTGCCATGGCCTGAGTGTTGAACAACTATGTAAATATGCCTGCATTCTTCCAATAAGACACTGAGTTTTAAAACAGGTTCATCACAGTCAAAGTGAAGTGGAACATAGCTATCAATTTCAAGCTCTGTGCTCTTGAGTTTCATATGACATTTTTACTTATCTCATGTACCTCATCCATTTAAAAAACATATTGTATCTGTACTTAAATTTGTAACAGTTTTGACACAATGATCATCAAAACCCTATAGTAAATAAATAATCAATTTTCTGGCTTATTTTCAATGCTTATTAGAATGTATCTCTTACTTCTTTTTTCTTCTTCTTTCCTTTTCTAGTCCAGTCTTACATTAATTTTAAAAGTGGTTCCTTTATTCCTCAGTCATCTATTTCAGACTCTATCAAACAGTCACCCATTGAAAGGCAGTTATTTAACATTTCAGAACACATCAGGAGCTCAGGAGCTTAGAATTTCATCTCCCTGAGTCTAAGTTCTGACTGTCATTAATGCTGATCCTGAATAATCATTTATTACCTCCAACAATCTTCATCCTTTGCAGTAATATATTTTTCCTTCTCATGTAATTTATATCTCACTAGGGTCCAGAGATAAAATGTGATCAATGGCTTCGCCAACTTGGAAGGGGAAGAAGAAAGTTGTTTGGATTTTATAAGATGCTATAGCTCACCCTGTTGGCACCATTGTCGTTAAAACAACATTCCTGATAAAAGAACAAAACAGTCTATGACATCCAGGTTGTTCTTCCACACTAAGATACCACATTTCCATGGCAACAAGATGACTATTTCACAGTGACTAAGATACTAATGATGACCTCTGAAAGGTCTTTGTTTTTAACTCTCTAGGGTTATTAGAAAACCAAATAAATTTTGTCAGGTCTCTGACTAAGGAAACAGAAACTAAACTAGATAGAATATATATATATATATATATATATATATATATATATATATATATTTCAAATATTAAAAGCAAACAAAGACAAAAGAAAGAACAAAAGGCAGATCCAGAGTGTGGAAGGAAGTGGTGTGCAGCTGGGTAGCCCAAAGGCTCTCAATAGGTGGCTATATGAGAAAGTTCAGATAGAAAGCAGTCAGCTTTGTCACTTCCTCAGTAGTGACGGTCAGAAGCCTTGGCTGTTCAACAAAATCATAGCAATTTACCACAAATGTACACTCTTTTCTCAGTAGTAGCTCTTTTGATCAAAAACACTCATGGAATTTTGATCGATAACAATGGAAAGTATTAGGCTTTTAGCTATTTAAACAAATGGATTTTGTCACAGTAATACAAGGTCTAAATAAACCTAATCAATTGTATTCTTTCAAAAAGTGTGCTGCTGTAGGCTGAATAATAATAATTGAGCAATTTGGGTAGAGTGAATCAGGGTACAATTATTGAAAGGGACAGATTTTGTGAGGCGCCATCTCCATGTTAATTCTAAGCCTATATTGTTGAAGGTAGCTCAGAATCCCAGTTCCAGTCATTTCGTGAAAGAGAATACATTCTCACAAAGCCCAATATACCATTCCAGAACCTGTTCCCATAACTGCTCTTCCCAAATTGTTGCATCTCTCTGGGATTGTTTTTGTACACATCTCCCAAATTCCTGTGCTATGCCATTTTCTTGGCAGCCATTTTTGCTTTTGGTCCAATGTGACTTTCTGGTACCTCAACTTCAAAGATGAGGCAGATGCTAAATGACAGAGAGACATCCTGAGAGTTAGAGACTAAAGGTGACACAGACACATAAGACGTGATTCATAGCCATGAGACCTATGAATTGTTCTCTGAAATTGGGTTTTCATTTTTCCAGAATAGCTCTGCAATGTTTTGACAGTTGGGATCCCAATGACTTCAGGGTAGTTTAGCAATGGGAATTAGGTGCGGTACCAAGACTCCATCTGCTCCCTCAACATGTCCAGTTTGTTCCTGAATGCCCACACCTCCTCAAACATATCAGAGTTGAAAAATGTATCCTCATTTTATAGCATCTAGTTGGTAAATTCATATCTGTGCCATTGCAATGCAAAAAATGAGATTGAAAGTTTGAAGATTTGGGTTGTTCAAAGTTATCAGAATCCCTAAACTCCTTAACCCCAAAAGGCAGATCAATTAATCTCTTCCAAAGTTTGACCTAATTTAGTCATCTGTCTATACTAAATAAAATTGTTTCAACTTTTTTTCCCAAATACATAGGTCTAAGCATGCAGAAAACTCAGTCTTAATCATTTCCTCCATTAAAACCTACAATGAACTAGACCTATAAAATTCAAAGCCGTAACCCTTTTGATGTTTGGGATAAGAGAAACACAGTCCAGTAGTGCATTTCTGGGACTCATTATCTTTTTACAAATATTCTCTTTCACTACAGGTTCTCCTCTAATAATTATGCTCAGCTTGTGTTGTTCAGAAGAAAAGCTCTGTGTTTCAGTGCGACCCTTTAGAAGTAGTGAAATAAAAGTAAACAAACAAACCTGGTTTTACTCAGCAGGCAGTGGACAGAGCTCAATCTCACCTACGTTTGACTACCACCTCAGCTTATGTTCTTCAGCGTGACATGGTCATGACTGTCAGCTCTTCCTTAGCAAAGGTGTGGGAGGTTAGTTCCTGAACCTATTTCCAAGGACCCCCTTTTTTTCTGATTTTCCATTGAGCTGGCAGCAGCCCCATCTTGGCTCACTTCTTTCATATAATGTTTCTAGGGAGCCAAAGCAGAGCACTGCCCAGGTTCTCTCCTGTTGTTTCTTCTACCATAATTTCTTTCTTTGTTTCACTGTCCCCGGCTTTAATCAATGTACTCCCAAAATCATCTGATTCCTTACGGAAAGGGAAGTTCAGTTGTTCTTCATTAGTAGGCACTCTGTGTCTTTTGTAGCATTCTCAAGATGAATGGATTTGGCCTCATGTTGACCATCCCTCCAGGTTTGTCGGAAGAATGAATAGGGAAGAACTGGCTATTGGAGCAGGGCTTGCTGGGAACCTCTTGCCCATGATATATCTTATGACACCTTGAGACCTGATTCTTTAGAGCTGCAGGAGTACCCTCAGGGAAGCTAAGCCAGAGGCTACTCAAAACTTTCTTCCTCTAGAAACTTCTCTTGTTTCTACAGTTTCTTATCTTCATCAACCCTCAACCAGTCTGGTATGTTTTTTTTTTACCTCCTTTTGAGTTTGAACACCTGATATCTATCACCTACACACATATTTGGTAAATCACTTATTATCTGATTCCTCACCCTACTTTCTACACTTGTTTTTGGTCACTGTATGTATACTGGGATTTGATGAATTGCTTAAAATCTCCCTGTGATTGAAACTGAATGGTACCCTGTTTGGAACTTTGTGGTTTCTAGGTGTGAGGTTGCCTTTAAACTCCCACCCCTTTGCTGAGGAAGAGCTTATAATCATGATCATGTCACGCTGAAGAACATAAGCTGAGGTGGGAGTCAAACATAGGTGAGATTGAGCTCTGTCCACTGCCTGCTGAGTAAAACCAGGTTTGTTTGTTTACTTCCTTTTATTTCACTACTTCTGAAGGGTTTCACTGAAACAAACACTCTGTAGTTAGGTTCATCCCCCCTTTTTTCTTTAGCCCTTTCTGTCTGAGGTAGGATAGTAAGAAGCTAGGAAAATTCCTGGTGAGTAGAATGAGGAAACTGAGACAAGATAATTAAACAAAGCCAAGCAATTTGAACAATTTACTGAGAGTTAGAATATAGCAAAATCTTATCTTCCCTAACCAAGGACACTTGAGAACAAAAGGTTTATGCCTCTCCTCCCTAACCAGAAAATAAATAGCTTAAATCACCCTTGTCACATAGAATACAAAGATCCAATTAGTGGCATTTGTGCCAGCCAAACCCAAGGATGGATGAAGTCAGGGGAACAAATGACAAAAAAAACAATTAGAGCCAGACATATCCAAGATGGAAGCAAAGCAGTGAAGCAGGCCAGAGAATGATCCCAAACTTTCCTATATGCATATTTTGATTAATTAACATATTAAAAAGACCTGGAAAACTAGTGTATATTCTGTTAAGACCCTCCCCTGAGAGCTTCCCTAAAATTCATGCCCTCAAAAGAGAGTTAAAACCCTTACGACAAATACCCAGCTCTGGCTCTCTATGGAGCAGGTTCATGCCTTTTCTTGGGCATGAACGTTTTACTTTCTTCTAAACTCTAAGAGTTCCCACAAGTCTTGCAACCAGGGGAGCAGCAGGCAGTAGCAATTGGTCCTCGGCTTACTCCCTGAACCTATTTCCAAGGCCTCCCTTTTTTTCTGATTTTCCAGTGAGCTGGCAGCAGCCCCATCTTGGCTCACTTCTTTCATATAATGTTTCTAGGGAGCCAAAGCAGAGCACTGCCCAGGTTATCTCCTGTTGCTTCTTCTACCATAATCCCTTTCTTTGTTTCACTGTCCCCAGCTTTAATTAATGCACTCTCAAAATCTTCTGGACTTGTGTTGTGATATTTTTCCTGCATGAAGTCAAGAACCCATACACTACAGGCCATCCTGATGTACATCAGCTCTGGGCATGATCTTTTTCCGATAGCAAGTCAACCTATATTCTCAGCCAAACTTTGTCTACCTTCTACAACTCCTTGTCACATTACTCTAAGGATGAATTGGCTACTATTGTAGCCAAGAATTCATTTTCTTCCTTTCTGTTTGTCCTTCCAAATGTCATGTTTAGGGTCCCACCAACTCTCCTATTTCACCCATTCCTTGAAATGATTGTTTTAACACTTATCTAGATACAACAAAGCAGATAATTTACTTTGATATATATATTTGTTTGAGCTAATCCCTGAATGCTTCTCTCCTGGAATAGGCAAGAAGATAAGAGAAAGGAGAAATTGAAGCTTTTATTATTTTCATAGTAGAAGCCCAGTGCACAAATTTGTGCACCTTGAAAGGAATTGTGGGCCTCCAGGCTGTGGTAGGCACAGGGGCAGGTTTTGGCCCATCCTCTGCACCCCCACTCAGACCCTCCCTCAGCTCACTCCCACCGCCACCACCACCCCACTTATACCTGCTGATGGCATGAAGTGATTGTGGCCAGCACCAGAAGGGCCAGTGCTGTCAGTGGATGTGAGTGGTGGCTGCTGCCCCAATCACTTCTCAGGAGCAGGGAGAGGTGGAGGAGCCCTCAGAGGTGATCAGGGCCAGCAGCTGCTGCCCACACCCACTGATAGTAACCAGGACCAGTGCCATATCCCAGCAGCGGGTGTGAGAGGCAGCTCCAGCACTATCTGTGGGTGCAAGCAGGATTGGTGCTAGCAGTGGTTGCAAGTGGCAGCTCCAGAGCTGGCAGTGGGTGCAAGCGGCAGGTGGGACTGCGGCACACTGGAGCAAATAATTTTCAGTAACCACCAGAGGTTCACTCCGATGATAGAGACCAGTGCCCTGCCTTGGTCTGGTGCCCCTGGTCACCTGCTCTACCATCCAGCCTTGGCCAATATCCACATGTACTTCACACGCCCCCTGGTGGTCAGCACACATTATAATGACCAGTTGTTTGGTTATTCTGGTTGTTCTGCCATTCGGTCTATTTGCATATTAGCCTTTTTATTATATAGGATTAGATGAAGAGTGGGTTTTGATAGCTCTCAGACTCCTTAATGAGAAATGCAAGTGGGAGTCAAACAACCTGGTTTTGACTGGCTCAGTTCCCTTGGAAGGATGCCATAATTTATATCTGCTGAACTGTAAGATGGGTAATGGCACTGCTCAACTTAAAGAACAGTTATTAAGATAAATGAATTAATCATGCATATGTACTTCCTGCCTGATACTTAGTAAGAACTCAGTAATATTAGATATTTCTAGTTGTCTCATAGAGTTTTGGTAAATATTTCATTTTTATAACAATGAATTAACAAGAGTTGTGCCTATACCTTGCTTAATCAGGACATTTGCATAAAGATTTATTTTTTATGCAATCTTTTAATAAGAATTGAAGTGGTAAAATTTAAATATAAATCTAATAAAAATAAAATAAATAAATGTCAATAAGTCTTGGTGGAGTGCTTTTAAAAAAAAACAAAACCTGGCTTGCTGCAATTGATTTTTCACCTGAATTTTATGAGGCATATTTTATTTTTGTTAAGCCTTCAATTATGCTGAATGTGTATACCTGTACAAGCTGAAAGCTGTGTCATAACTAGAAATAGCAATAGATCTGCATTTTAAAAAGCTTCTGAAAAAACTGTCAATGTATTTATTTTTGTCTGAGACTATGCATCTTCAGAAGAAAGGGAAAGAAAACTTTGAGCAGTATAGTGGAGGAGAGTTGTATTCATTGGCATGAAATATAGGATATGATAATGTAAGAAAAGTAGTCTTAAAAGCCAAGGCAATTATACCTGTGGTCACTATGTAAACTCAACATATAGTGTTGCTAAGAGTAGTTGGCCCCTCCCAAATGGAGAAAAGATGAAAGGAGGTAATATACTTTCAAGAAGTTAACTCTTAATTTGAATATATTTAGCCCAGAGGTATTTTATTTATCTTATGGTGATGTGTTGTTGTTGTTTTGTTGTTCTTATTTTATTTTTTTTGTTTTTGAGGTATTTTTATCCTCCCTTATTTTCTTTCTTTTGAGGGGACCCTACTACATATGGTTTACTTCCATTAAATGAATTAATGATTGGATAAGTAGATAGATGAATGAATGGATAGTGGGATGGATAGTAAGATGGACAGTAGGGTGGATGGACAAAGAATAGGGAGGTGGATGGTGAATGGATATATATATTCATAAAAGTCTGTTTACTCTAAAAATTCTAATACCTGAAACATAGTAGGCACTTAATAGCATATTTTGAATAACTCATTCTTAAGCTTCCTTTACCCTCCAAAAATATAGTAAATTCTGCACCAAATAGACAGCAAATTTGGATGCCTTTTGACTCTTGTCTAGCATGTACCTAATTGACCTTTTCAAAGACAGAATGCTGTAAGCCAGGGTCAGGGTAGACAGATTCTGGTCATCAAAGTCTATTCCCAGGAAAAGGTGAAAATACAGGATGGGGAAGTACCAATGGAAATAGGAAACTCTCTCCTTGCCAAACGGCACTTTAATGGAATGAAATCAGCATTAAGTACAAAATAAGAAGACATGATCTAGGGTCCATGTCTATTGCCTGCTTGCTCTATGGTCCTGGGCATGTTCCTTGGCTATTTTGAGTAACATTTTTTTTTCTATTTGTAAACTGGACAATATGCCTTCTCAGTATTTTGTTTCCATTATGCTCGATTAATATTTGACAAAGGAGGCAAGTGCATACAATGGAATCAACACAGTCTCTTCAATAAATGGTGCTGGGAAAATTGGTCAGATACATGCAAAAAATGAAGCTAGGTCACCAACTTATATCATACACAAAAAAATAAACTCAAAATTGATAAAGGACTTAAATGTAAGACAGGAAACCATAAAAATCTTAGAAGATTCCATAAGCAGCAAAATAGCAGTCATATGTCATAGCAATATCTTTACCTTTACAGCTCCTGGAGCAATGGAAACTAAGGAGAAAATAAACAAATGGGACTACATCAAAATAAAAAGCTTCTGCACAGCAAAAGAAACCACCGACAAAACAACAAGAAAGTCCACTGCATGGGAGAACATATTTGCCAATGCTATCTCAGATAAGGGTTTAATCTCCAACATTTACAGGGAATTCATACAACTTAAGAAAGGAAGATAAACAATCCAATCAAAACATGGCCAAAGTACCTAAATAGACAGACACTTTTAAAAAAAACCATTTTATTGATTTTACACAGAGATGAATTGAGAGGGATAGAGAGTTAGAAACGTCGATGAGGGAGATACATTTACCAGCTGCCTCCTGCACACTCACCACCTGGGATGTGCCCGCAACCAAGGTACATACCCTTGACAGGAATCGAACCTGAGACCTTTCAGTCCGCAGGCCGATGCTCTATCCACTGAGCCAAACCAGTTTTGGCTAGATAGACACTTTTTGAAAGAAGACATACAGAAGGCTGAGAGACATATGAAAACATGCTCAAAGTCACTAATCATCTGAGAGATGCAAATCAAAACAACAATGAGGTACCATCTCACACCTGTCAGAATGGCTATCATGAACAAATCAACAAATGCCAAGTGCTGGTGAGGATGTGGAGAAAAAGGAACCCTTGTGCACTGCTGGTGGGAATGCAGACTGGTGCAGCCATTGAAGAAGACAGTATGACATTTCCTCAAAACATTAAAAAATGGCACTCCCATTTTACCCAGTGATCTCACTTCTAGGAATATATCCCAAGAAATCAGAAACACCAATCAGAAAGGATATATGCACGCTAGGTTCATAGCAGCACTATTTACAATAGGTAAGATTTGGAAACAGCCTAAATGCCCATCAGCAGATGAATGGATTAAAAAAACTGTGGTACATCTACACAATGGAATACTACGCTGCTATAAAAAAGAAGCAACTTTTACCATTTGCAATAGCATGGATGGAGCTGGAGAGCATTATGCTAAGCCAAATAAGCCAGTCAGAGAAAGATAAATATCACATGACCTCACTCACATGTAGAATATAATGAACTACATAAACGATGAACAAAAATAGATCCAGAGACAAGGTAACACTGAATAGACTATCCAACCTCAGAGAGAAGGCAGGGGCGGGGTAGTGGTAAGAGATCAACCAAAGGACTTGTGTGCATTCATAATAGCATAACCAATGAATACAGACCCTGGGGCGGTGGGGGCTTGTCATGGGGGGTCGGAGTGGCCGTGGGGGAGGTCAATCAGGAAAAAAAGGAGGCATATGTAATACTTTAAACTAAAACAAAAGAATTTAATTAAAGAATGCTTATAAGCTTGTGTTAGACTTTAAACTGCTATCCAGACATAGTCAACATCCATTTCAGGAATAATAAGAAAAGTCAATTTTATAAATTGTCAAAGTATTAAAAGGTAAGAGGCCTTACACAGATAATTGAGGTCTTAGAGACATGATTTCCCAAGACAATATGTTTTTGTGGAACAATCTGTTCAATCTTTGGTTCCTGAAGCTGTTTGGATAAGGTAAAATTAAATAGCAAACTTTGGGAGCAAAAGCAATGACAAAGGTATAGTTTAATATCTCTAACCTCCTGAGAAGTCATTCCTGTGATTCCAAATTGCATTTTTTACTAAGTCATAGGAGAAGTGCTTTTTTTCTGGACTGTGCCTGGAATCTCAGAGGTTGCATAGGACATAAATACATTATGAAACATGAGTTCACCTCCTCTCAGTGCAATTTTATTGCATATTTATGCCCGTGGCTCCAATGTGCTTCTGAGGCAAGAGATATGCTTGTTTACTGTTTGGACTGACTCCGCTGCCTCTCACCTGTGCTGAGCTTAATCTGCAGCCTCCTTCTGAGCCCCAGTAAAACTTGTTTAGAGCCAGAAGGAAGCTGGGGTGCCTGCCTAAATCTAAAGACTCCGCATCAGACATTGGCAGGAAGAACATGCTGAGCTCAGAGGGCTTCCCGAGCTTACAGGCTCAAAAACACAGGGGCAATATTGCAGGTGCAAAATGTCACAAAAGACAACCACACATGCTAATCAGAAAGACTGAGGTTGGCAGAATTCTTGGGGCAATTGCTCTTTCATCGATATCCACTTGACTTTTCTTAGGAACCAACAGGGAGATGTTAGATATGTCTATTAATGAATCAGGACACACTTTATTGGTCCTGAAGCACATTTGTCATGGCAATTTACATGAGTTAGCACCACATTTCCAAAGCCTGCTCGAGAATCTAGCAAGCATTCATTTTAATGAGCTAATGCACCCTGGAACAACTTATACATTTTATGGTATTTATTACATGTTGTCATAAACACTATTAAATTAAATTATGGGACCATTTACAAATTGAAAAAAAAATAAAGTGTTCATCATTAGGACAAAAAAAATCTTAAGAGACACCCACTGCAGCATTTTTCATTCTGTTGAATGTAGAAGAAATTCCGGTTGTATTATTTGCCTCGTCCCAGTTAAAAGGAAGTCAAGAGTTCTGTACCTCGACTGGGGTCCTGGAAGTCTGGGATGGAAAGTATAGGCCTTTGGACTGTAGAGGGCAGAGCCTAAAAGTAAAACTAACTTTGATAAACTCATAACCAAGTTATCAATCCTTAGAAGCTGGGGAAGAGAAGCTAAATCATAGGCAGCATTGGTGACAATGCATCAAAACAAAGGATTCAGCCAGAACTGGTTTGCCTCAGTGGATAGAGCATCAGCCTGCAAACTGAAAGGTCCCAGGTTCGATTTCAGTCAAAGGTATGTACCTTGGTTGTGCAGTGGAGTGGAGGTTGTGCAGGAGACAGCTGATGAATTTTTGTAGCTCTCTATCTCTCTCCCTTCCTCTCTATAAAAAATCAATAAAAATATATTTTTAAAAAGGATTCATCATGAAAACTGGGTAGAATGTGCTAGAGAGATTCCTTGAGAACCTGAAACCCAGGACTAGGCACATTTGATATTAGACCAAGCTCTTAGCTATGTGGCAAGAAGCTCTGCCCAGTTGGACATCAACTTTATGTAGTCTCTATTAGTAATGCCGTGGCTCTCAGTGTACATGCCCACCTGCAATTGTAATACATAGACTTTATAGACCCTTCTTTGATGTGATGTGTTACGGCTCCAGGAATCTCTTGGATGCTGACATTTGCCCTCATCCACATCCTCACTAATCTTCCATAGTCTAAGCTCCTTTCTGATGGTGCTGCTTTTCTGAGAATCAATGTAGCATGATGATTTAAGAGCACAGACTCTCAAATCACAAAACTATACCTACTATTTTCCCTTGATACTTAATTTCTGTGTTGTATACAACTATAAAATGGGAAAAGTGATAATGACTATTTTTAGAGTTAGTGTGAAGATTGAGTTAAAATATGCCAGCTTCTTAAAACAATGCCTAGTAATTAATGAATATTATTTAGATATGTCAAATTCTTATCATTATTATGTGTCTCCTCTCTTCTATTCTCCAGGGCTAGCCACATGGGGGGAAAGCAAGAATAATTGTCTGGGGGAAGAAATTAACATGATTTATAGCTGAATATTAATTATTTTCATATGTGGCATTGTGAAATGGGGGATAATGAGGCACACTGATATAAATTAGTAGAATCCCTTTGAATGCAGACCAATGTGGATGTTTTACATTGGAGACTAAGATTAGATGAATAATATTGTTGTCATTAATGTACTTTTTCAAAATGGCGATCTGATCAGCTACTCTTAGTGAAGTCCTGAAACATGAAAGTACAATGACTGATTTGCACATTTATTGCATTTCTGAAAAATCCAAGATATAATAAAAATTATCAAAAATACTCTGGAATCTTAGGGAAAGTGATATATAGTCTGGGTCCACACAATTTATTGGGTTTTTTACTAACATGAATGTCAGAATGAATATTCAAAATCATACAGATTCTTCTAGAACAATTATTGATTGTGAATGCATTGAAGGATGTCTAGCCTCCCTAGTCCCTGCCTTCCTAGTACCAGTACCTCCATTCTCCCATTCTTCATGATAGTTAGAATTGTCTCACAACATTTCAAAATATATCTTATGGTAAACCATTGACCTATGGACTGGGAGGAAGTTTATTGGTGAAGTGAAAGCCACAAGAGTTTGTCCAGAAAGTTAATAGAGAGCAATAAGGACCAAGAACAAAATCCAGTGAAATACAAACATTTGAATGACAAAAAAGGAGAACCAGGCCACAAAGACTGGTATAGACATAAGAAGCAGAAACAAAGACAACAAGAGAAGAGGCAAAGAGAACAGAAAATATCATTTTCTAAAGAACAAAATAATCAATGGTGTTGAATGGAATAAGTCAATTAAGTAAAAAGCAGGATTCATGTAGATCTAAATTTGAAAATTAAGGGATTATTTCTGTACTGTACCAAGGCTGCCAATGCTGCTTTTGTGGCTAGAGAACTGATTGCAGCCAATTCAAAACTGGACATCAAGAACTGAAGACATTATCTTTTCTACTCTTTCTGATAGTCTGAATGGGAGGGGAAGACAATGGCAAGAGCAATTGACATAGCTCATTGGGTAGAAACATGTTAGTATTAGCTCCAATCCCTTCACCTTTCCTTCAATAAGTACCTTAGATATCTATACTTGTAAGATACACAAGCAATGCCTGACTTCAAGCAAACCCTGAAGGTGCATTTTTGTTTATTTATTTTTAAAATCAAAGACATTTTAGATTTATGAAAGAGAGACTTTTCTGGAACCAAGCCTACAATGGGAAAGTGAACATAGATAGCCCTTATTCTCTTCTTGACACCCCTACCAATACCTTTAAGTGTGTTCTCTACATAACCACAGATCATGAGACCAATAGCAGGTTTCTTTATATTTTCTCCACCATTAGCTAATCTGGTCCTTTTTCTGTTTTTTTTTCCCCAGGAGGGGGTCAATATTCCAATGTCTAAAAGCATTGTGAACCCTCTCAGTAACTGTGCATCCCCTCAGCAACGTCAGCTATTCCTGAGCTACGGAGAATCTGGTTGTCAAAATGTGTCTTCAGTCTCTCAGTTGAAGTGGCAAAGAAGAGCATCTTCGGAATTTTTTTAAGGATGGGAGAAACAAGGTAAGAAAGTAGAGACTGATAAGAGGAGAGTTAAAGTGTTCTCTTGATGAAATAAGAACATCAACAATACTGAAGGACAGGAAACAAAAACACCCATCTTAGAGGGAGAAAAGTATAATCACGGCTCTGATGAAGGGAGAATGGAGGACAAAATGGGACTTTGGCAGGCCTCTATCACTTAGGGTGTTTTAATAGATGCTTCAAGTAAATTTGATTTAGTAACAAAAAATATTTATTTTCTCATAAAAAAATAAGCAAATTAGATAATAATATTATGAAACAATGAATAGAATTATCTGCAAATAACCGTAAAACTCACTCTGAGTTGCTAGGAAAACAGGCCATCTGGGATAAACCAAAGGAAGAATGTTAACTACCTTTTCCAAATGGGAAGAGCAGCATCTACGCTAACCCCTGTGGGTTGGGACCATGGGTTGGGCGCCCTCTGGTTTCTATAGATGGTCCATGATCTGTGGACCAGTAAATTAGCAGCATCACCTAGAAACATGTTAGACATGCAAACCATCAGATCCCCATCTAAAACTACTGACTTTGAAATCCTGGGGTTCAATCATCTATATTCTAACAAGCACTACAGGTCCTTGCTAATGTCTGAGAACTACTGTCATAAACAGCTGGTACCCCAGCTCCAGATGTAGAAACCAGATCGCTGAGGACTTCAAAGGCAATTATAAAGACTCTATACAGACAAGCAGAAGAATAGCTCTGTGATACTCATGTAATGACGCTAATACCCACCCTTCAGGAGCCAATAAAATTAATCCTCAAATTTAATTAGGACAAGTAAAATTTTCTGGGTTTTTGCCAATGTAACACAAATTAGATCGACCACAAGGGTCTGCATGAGAGCATTGTGGAGACAACATCTTAAAGGTCATGCTGATTTAATTTTATCTGATAATTTGCCTCAACCTTCTAAAGCTCAGACTCATTTATTAAGTAAGAGGATAGGAGACAGACCTAGACTGCACCCCAGCCCAGCCTTGGACTGGCTATGAAATGTGGTGTTTCTAACCAGCTCTAAATACCACCCTCCTCACAATGCTCATACATTTCAACTCTTCAAGGTTTTCTGAGAGAAAAAAAACAGGTTAATAGATATTATACCCAACAGCCTTAGAGGTTTCATGATAACTCAATAAATGATATCCAAAAGGATAATTTATGTGTGTGTTTTTGTTGAGACTCTGTGGTTGTTGGTGCATATTTTGGTGTGATACTGAAGCTATGAGGAGTAATGATAGTAGGTTAGGGAGAGTATGGAGAATTGCTAACAAATTCAGTCTCAGAGAGAAGGGCCACAGAAAAGGCTTTCAAGAACATGATGCTGTAGATAATCTTGATAAATGAAGAAGAGAGAGAAGAGGCAGAAGGAAAGGTGACTCAAGGATGAGGGCACAGCAAGAATATAGGCATGAAAATTGCTGTACTTTCTTGGGAATGTTCAAGGTGTGCAGCTCAGCTGAGGAGGAGTATTCATGCTAAATGAAGGAATGAGATGAAGCTGAAAACTAAGCAAGGGACCCTGTCATGAAGACACTACTGGGTCTAACCAAGGAACTGGACCCATTTGAAGAAAATGGGAATGAGATATCAAAAAAAAAAAAAAACAAATAAATAAACAAACAAAAAACCTACTCGGAAGAGAAGGTACTGAAATGGAAAAAAACTTGGAATCAAGGAAGGTGTTTAGAGATTGTTATCATAAATCTGGACAGTAAAGCTGAGGTCCTAGGTGAGGCTACGGGAGGAGAGTGTGAGATCACTTTAAGAGATCATAATAAAAATAATGCTTGCTGACGTATGACAGGAACCTCATGATCAAGACTCCCCATGTTAAGAAAAAATAATACATGCAGTGGATTCTTGTGCTCATCTTATGTGACTAATAATGTGCCCAAACTAATGGGACTTGTTCCTTGAGTTTCAGACCTCACAGCATTTCCAGAAAGAATGAGCCATGTTTCAGACACTGATGAGCACACTGAAGGCAGCAGGTGCTAAATGCTGGAGCATATGGTAGAGACCCAAGTAAAGCCAACTCTTGAAAAAACTATTCTGGACCCAAAGCCCAACACCCCAGGATCTAGCCCCAACTCTGTCATTTCCTTGAGGAGTGGTGACCTAGAGCAGGTCACTGCCCCTTTCTGGCCTTACTTTCCCCATCTCTATAAATCTTGAAAGTAGAATTGAAGACATAAGGAAATGACCTAAGGCCTTGCTCCTCCAATCAGAGTCTATGTCTGAAAGCTGGCATACTAATAGTGGTGGGATAAACAAGGAACATGTTTCTAGAAAAGAATTTTTTTCTGATCCACAAGTAATTAAAAACATTACCCTCCTATTAAATTAAACATACACATAAATGAAAATATGCACACATTTTAAAGATAAAACACAAAGCTTCAAAAACATATCTCGCTTGCCAGATGTGATAGGCAGATTTCTAAGGTGGCTTTTAGTACCTCCTAGTATTTACCTTCTTATGTAATCTCCTCCCCTTGACTATGTGCTAGACTTGCTGACTTCTCTCTAAAGAATAGAATATAGCAGTTATGAAGTATATATGCAATCTAATGAACAAAATAAACAGACAAAATATATTCAGATACATGAAAGCATGCAACAGAATATGGCTCCTCAGAGGGAAGAAGGAGAGTAGGGTGGGGAAAAGATCAACCAATGAACTTGTATGCATATATGCACAACCCACAGAAACAAACAATAGTGGAGTGAAGGCGGAGGGAAGGGACAGGGGTGAGAAGAAGGGGGTTTACTAGAGGGGGGAGTGAGGGGGATTTCTGAAATACTTTCAACAATAGAGATAATTTTTTTTAATGAGTAGAATACAGAAATAGTAATGGGGTGAGATTTCTGAGATTAGATTATTAAAAAACCTATGATTTTCTTCCCCTGTCTCCGAGTCTGTATGTCCCTCCTCACTTAATCACTCCTATGAAGCCAGTTGTCAGCTGCTTCACTGAGATGTTCACATGGCAAAGAAGGACCAGCAAGGACTAAAGTCCTTAGTCATACCACCCACAAGGAACAGAACCTGCTGATAACTGCATGAGTAAGTTTGAAAGTGTATCTTCCACATTTGGATCCTGAGATGTTTGAAACTCTGACTGACTCACTGATTGTGAGAGCCCAGATGAACCCAGCTAAACTCTTCCTGGATTTCAGCCCCACAGAAACAATGAGATAATAAAGGTTTGTTATTGGTTCGATTTATTATACAGCAGTGAGTAACTAGTACACCAAGGATCACTTTGGGTTGTGGCCAGAAACACCCACTGAAGTAGTCTCTCCCTTGCCTTTTTCCTTAGCAGGATTTGGTAGAAGTGTCTATGAAACACTCTTCAGAGGACACACTTTAATGGACTGGAGGTGGGCACAGAGGCATTCCATTGTAAGAGACATCCCTCAGATGTCTGCTCTCTAGAATGCATACTTCTCCAAGTCAGGAAAATATAAAGAAAGCTGAGCTACTCGCCCAATATTTAATGGCTGGTTTCTGAGGAGCTGGAGTTAAATCCAGGGCTTCAGACACCCAGATAGTGATCTACTAAATGACTCTGAGCCCACTACATGTGAACATATGAGATTATATTAATTATTAATATTATATGTGATATATAATTATAGTAACGAGTCCATGAATTCTTTTATTAACATTTGCATGTTTACTAGCTAGTCTGAGGCATCTAAATACAAGGTTGTTTCTTTCTTTCCTGTTTATATTCAGTCACTCCTAAAGGACTATCAAGAATCTTTGTACAATGATCACAGAATGTTGAATTGAAAACATTTCCCAAAGCCCCAAGACATATTTCAACACTCAGTTCCACATACCATTGTTGCATGGCTGCCCAAGATAAGGCCGGCACTATTTTAAAATTCAACTTCACTTCGGGGCAGAGGAAGCGAAGCAGAGCATCATAAACTCAGCCCATGGATAATTCTTCCACCCTTAGGACACACTGTAGAGAAATGATATGGGGAATGCGGAAAGACAGTCCTTATGTTTAAAGAACAGTGAGTTCTTGGAAAAGCCAGTGCAACCCTCCCAGTGACTATAATTGCCATGGATACACATAGAAGGAGGGGTGGAGCTACAGTTGTTTTTGCTGTTACTGGGGCTGCTGCTGCTTCTCTTGTCTTGTTTTGTTTTTGTTACTGTTCTTTTAAAGGCTCTTTGCCCTTAGCATGGTGTCCTTCAACTAGTCTGGGGATGTCTCACTAATGGGGAGCCCGATACTATTCATGTGTGTCGAGATTGCGCTGCAGTAACAAACAATCCCCAAATCACAACAGGTTAACACAACAAAAATATATTTTCTTCATAGTAAATGCCTGCCAATCATTAGCTGAAGACTGTTCTGCCAACCCATCAGAGAAGCCCCCTCTAAACCATTGCAGGTTATGGTTTCAGAGGGGGGTGGTGACAGTAGCAAATGTGAAAACTAATTCTAACATACTCCCCCAGAAGTAATACACTGACATTTAACTGTCCTGAGCAAGTCACACAGATATGTCTAACTGTAAGGGGCAAGGGAAGAGCAAGCCAAGCACATGCCCAGAAGGAATAGTTCAGAGGAAGCAGAATGTCTCCCAGGCAATTATTTTTGAGTTAATGTTATATTGGAGACTAATTAGCAGAAAGACAGGAATAGACACATCACATCGATACTTAGCTGGTAGAGTTTATAACAAGGCTAAGTGGCTTTCAAAGTCCCCTTTTTGGTCAGATGAGAGTCTACTCAATTTCAATCATACTTTGTAGTGAGAAGGCAGGCAAAGCTGTCAGGCTTCCGTTGTGAGCCATCTCTTTTTTACTCTCATCCCATGTTTGTAGTCTCCTAGTTTCATCAGGGATTTTGTTTTGTCAAGTTTCCTCTGTCTTCTGTACCTCTAGCTACATCCTGTGCCTGGCATCTCTTCTCCTAGCCATCGCTCTTTTTCTTCCTCTTCTCCACAGCCAAGAATCTTGAGGAGTCAGTGTCAACTCCTTCAACTTCCTAACCTCATGTTTATCATATTTGCAGATTCTTCCCATATCCAAAAGAGAGGACACTAAACAAGGGTGAAGGTCTTTGAGGTCATCTAGAATTCAGCCTGCCATAGCTAACAAAAAGCCAAAGATCAAGAAAAGTCAAATATAGTTGGGAGCTACATCTCACTTGCCTGACAAATGAAAGACTGAGTAAATCACTGGGGCCTCTGGATCAACTTCTATATGGCTACCTCAACCCCTCACAGGTACTAACATCATGGATGTCTTGATTATCTGAAAATTCTGGCATCCAAACAGACATGCTTTTCCTGTCTTTGCCCTCAATATAGGGTTATGCATAGACACCAAAGCTCTGGCCCTGGATGGCCCAAGTTCAAATCCCACCTTTTCTTTTTACTGTTTTGTCATGTTACTCAAAGTCACTTAACCTTGCTATATATAACGATACTAAGGATTAGCTAAGATGTACAGCACTCGCCAAGGCACACACTAAGTGTAAAACAAATGTTATCTACTATTGGTATCATATTCTTTGATCCCTTTATGCCATCAGCTTCCTGATTTTCACCTCTTTTTTCTTTTTTCCCTCTCTAGCTTTCTCTTTCATAGAAGCAGCCAGAAGCTTGTTACATTTGCCAAAGTGCTGATACTAACAAAACAAAACAAAAACATCCTTGGCAAATATACTTTCCCAAGAGGTGATAAGATTAATCAGTGTTCGCTCCCTTCCACCCCCTCCCTGGACTTAGGCCTGGACCACAAGACATAAAATGGAGAGTTTAAAACAAGAGGTCAGAGTATCCTTTTTCCCTTTGTTTGAATACAGTGGACATAAACGTCCTAAGAGAGGTTAAAAGTCTGCAAAATAAAAACACAGATGGTTTATTAGAAATGGCTTTTCCATTAACCATCTGTGTGACCTTGGGCTGGTTGCATTTCATCACTACTGACCTGCATGGCTTTCCCTGCCAAAAGAAGAGCTTAACCCATGAGATCTGACTTCTCACATGAACATTCTGACATTTCTGATCCGGGAACAGCCTTAAAATCAGTCAGAACCTCTGTGCAAGAGTAAAGGACATGTTGAGCTAGTAGGGAAAGCAGGCTCAATTCATTCAGTTCACCAGCCTCTTGCTGCCTACAAAGAAAAATGGTGCCTCCACAAGGTAAACCCGAAGGTCATGAGCAAAAATGGAAACACAATAAAGCCCTCTAGTTCTGTATATTCTATTGGATTTTACAGAGCACTTCCATGATCACTGTCAGTATCAATTTCACAAACAATGCTACATTTATGCAGGATGGTCATTATAATCTACATTTTTGAAGGAGAGTTAAGTTCAGGTTTTGCTCAAGATGAGAGAACAAGGACTGAAACCAGATGTAGTGTGTTAAAAAGCTAAAAAGATTTTAGGCCTAAACTCTTAAACATTTATGCAGATTGTTTCTCTGCTAGTTGACCTTGGAATGTGACCATTAACAAAATCTCCACTCTGAACCTTACACTTTCCTGATCTGTAAAATAATAATAAATAATAATAATAGTAACTCAGATATCAGAGAGTGGTCTAGAAGGCTCACATCAAATCATGTATATGATTTCATTTTACAAACTAAAATGTATGTTTAGCTGATTCTGTCAAGTTGCTCTCGCACTAGGACCAGCATCTTACCTACTCTTCTATGCATGTTCACTTAGATATGGCAACATAATCAAACTCATGTTTCTGGAATATGCACATTCCTGAGGCTGTTATACCTATCCCTTTCTGTGTGTCACATTGCCTGCTTAGCATGCCCCTGACATTCCTCTTCCCAAATCTATGCCCATTTCTTAAAAGTTGCCATGGACTTCAACCTCACCAAGGACCCTCAAGGTGATTAGTCCCTTCTAATTCATCTACTGACCTCTGCTCTAAGCTCAGAACTGACTGATGACCTGTGGGACAATGTGCCATTAACTACCTTATTTTTTTCAGGTCATAAGTGACAGAACACAGAATTGAGAAGATTAAATGGAAGTCCCAGTTCTGTGGCCAACCAGCCAAGTGATTTGGGGGGAAGCCATTGAATCCCCTGGAAGCATATAGTTTACTTGTCTTGCTAACACATACTCAAGACCAATACTTTTGGTTTATCCCAATGAGATCAGGCTGGTGCTGAAATTGGACCTAATGGTTTCTTTTATCTATCAATATCACTGACTCTGGCCTTGTTCTTCTGTAGTCACTCATAGGTTACTCGCTGAGATCAGGGGCAGGCTGTGCCTTCCCTCAGTGGCAAATCTTCTTACTCTCTGAAAAGAGTGACTTCAATCATAATTTTCTTACAAAGATTCTCTTCTCCAGCAGCTCCCACATGTGACTCCCACAAATGAATCAGGCAAGCTGGGAGGTTCCATCTGAGTAAAAATGCAGCCTTCATCTACAAATGTTTAATATTCCTGGACCTATTACATATGTTTGATTTGTATCAACATTTTAATTAAAATGTCATCACAAATTTAAGAGAAGGAAAGGGCATGGAGAGGCCAAGATAAGAAGGGCCTGTTAGAACATATTGAGTTGTGTGTGGTGCTTCTTCATTTCTTTCTCCTCAAAGCATTCTGAATTTTTGACATTTCTGTATTTTTAGTAGCTTTAGATCCTGAAGCTTACAGATTGAAAAGCCTGAGGCACTGACTTGCCAAATGGAAAATATATAAAAACAAATGACAAACAGAAAAGCTAGCTGAACAACTACAATTCTGGGTGATAAAGGCTTGAGCTGAGATGAGGGATCTCTGAGGGCATGGAAGACGGATGTCTCCATGGGGAACAAGGAAGAGAACACAGGATATTAGTCTCGCTTAGATTTTTTTGTTCTTGGAGACAATCTTGTCTCCTAAGACATCTTGTCTTCTAAGATCATAATTTCCAGGAGGACAGTACTTCATTTCTCTGTTGAATTTGATCATATTTCACGGTACAGGGCTTAGCACATTGTGGGAGGAAATGAGATAATCTGGAAAAGTTCTTGACTAGTGGACTCTTGCCCCTAAATCTGCAGGTAAATTTCCATGTGACTTTGAAGAGTCATTGACCACTCTGTTTCATCACTGCATATAAAGTATAACCAGATATCACCAAATTGTGAACTAACTTAGAACTTTGTCAGTCTGTAATGGTGACCGTTAGGTCAAGTTAGAGGAGAAACTCTCTGGCTTGATGGCTTGTATGCAGAAGTTGTTTCAAGGGGTAAACTTGGACCTCTATCTATAAGTGAAGGATATAAAAATAGTTGATCTGTTTTATTCTTTTAACTCAAAAATGCAAGAAGTATTTGAATTAAAATGCTGAGCCTTCATCCTAAAATATCAAACCCAAAATGACACTGTATCAGGCTTCAGTGTCTGGTGGAAGAATAGAACTTATTCACATATAATTCACTGGTCCATTGATAAGAACCCTGTATTTTCAATGGCTTCATTTTATCTCAGCCATAAAATCTCAATCCTGTCTCAAACATGATATTTTCCCTTTCAATATAAGAGGCAATTTATTTTATTGTTACTTGAAACTAAAGGAATCCTATAAACTGGTTGGAGCCAAAGAAGACCATAATGACAACATGATTGATCTTTTTGTAATGCATTGCATTGCTAGTCTCAAATTGGAGAAATGCAATATAGAAGATATTCATTTATACTGCCGACCAGTATTCATCTCTGTAATAGAATGTAACACTCCTTTGTATTTATTAAGTACCTGTCACCACTAGAAATACAAAGTAAAAGGACTTCACTATTGATTCTCAGGCATGGTCAAATATCAGTTGTTACACCCTGCTGACATAAAGAGTCTGTATGAGAGCTTGAGGCAGAAATATCAGCTCTATTGCACAGTGGGGAAAATAAATGTGTACCAAGGATCCATTGGTAGAAATGGAAATTAAATAAACAGATATTATTCAAACAGGACAAAAAAATAAAGTTTAAAGCAACTGTAGGTGTTCAACAATGGAGTCTAAAAAAATGGCGCTAGTCCCAATGGTCAGGTACTTTTTGGCACAGATGAAAAAGAGAGACCTCAGAAAGTTAAGCTTTCTCTTTGAGCCATTTGAACCATTACATATTTGAGCCAAGACTTGAAATGCATTTTGACTGACTGATCCCAAACCACATGTATTTTCATTATATCACAGTGTATCTTCAGAAAATAGTTATGTTTTATCGCCTGATAGCCAAAGACCAATTGATGACAACATTATTCAATGGTGAATATTTAGTGATTTCTTAATGTCTGTCAACTTTAGTCCAGAATAGTTTTGGATGAAGTAGGCTGGAAGTATGTGAGGTCTTCAGAAACACACCTCTTCCTAGACTTCTGTACTAACCTATTGGGCAACATTTAAGAAATAAGAATCATCACAAGGTCTTATGAATCCTGTGGATAGGTATGCTTATCATGGAAGGCTGCTTGGAGGAATAGAAAGGAAGAAGACCTTGTCCCTGTACCATGAGTTGTCCACTATTCTATTGACATTGTCTGCTCCTGACATCAAATCATCAACAGGAGCATGGAGCAATCTCCAAGATCATAGTAAGCTGATCATCCCCCTTTTGCCTTATCTTCAGAAGTCAATAGCAGCCTAATGCTGACACAATGCTTATGTCACATCACCTCACTTTATTTCATTAGGCAGGCATTTTATCATCTCCTGTCATCACAAGGTGTGATATATAAATAAAGTATAATATATTTTCAGAGAGGCTCAAATCAGAGCAAAAAAAGCCAAGAACTGGTTAAAACTGAAACTCTCAGTGCCTCTGACTTCAAATAAAAGTAATGAGGGTTTGTTGCTGTTGTAGAATTAATAAATAATAAATCTCCAGGTCCCCATTAATATGCCACTGAACAAGTGAAGGGTGATGGACGAAAACAATGGCTGTGTGACATCCCTTTCTCTCACAGGCTGTGAGCTTGTGGATGTCACACATCACACTTACCCTACCAAGAATTAAGTCCACAGGATGTGTGAGGAGCACCTCTAGGTTCAGATTGTCTCCAGCTGTGATGGATACCTATGGGAATCAGTTTATGTGCATGTTCGGGTCACTGCTATCTCCTTACAAAAAATTAGGGTCCTGGAAGATAAGAAATTCTCACTATCAAAACCAGATTATTTTACAGGTAAAGGGCTCATGGTAAAAATAAGGAGCTTTCTACCAGAAGCAGCACCGTATTGAAAAGCCAGTCAGAGTGGCAGCCTGAGGAGAAATATCACCTGACCCCAAGCAGCCAGCACTGCACACACTGAAAGCAGCACAGAATCCATCACCAATCTGCACGTGAGGGGCTCCGAACACCTGAGACCACTCTTGCCCCCAATCTGGTCCTGGGGTTTGATTCTGGCTGCTTCAAACTTGAGTCACCAGTGTGCGTTTACAGCTAAACTGCACAGGCCAACCACCAGCCAAACAGGACCCAGGGGATCACCTTTCGGAGAAAACTCCTGAAGTCACTCAGAAGAAGAAAACCAGGACTTTGGGAAAGCTGGATAACTGACACATTTTCACCCGGGGAAACTTCATGCACATCAAGCTCATAAGTTATTTGGGGGGAAAAAGTGCTGATACCAAACCACTTAAGCAGTACTTGACAGTACCATGCTTGATTGAAAAGTAAAATATGGTGCCCCCATGAGCACACGCTGCTGACTTCACAGAACTGCTACAGCTGGAGGCCCAGGGGCCTTGCAGCTCAGTAATGGGTGACTCTCCTGAGGTGTAGAGTTCAAGTTCAGTAGAAATGGAAATTGTTTGGATGCTTTTCTGCTTCTTGGTGCTGCTTGGATGGAGTCTGGGGGAGGAAGAAGGGAGTTGGGGACAAAAAGGAATTGCTTTGAGCAGTTGATTGCAAATGCAGAGATCAGAAAAACAGAAAGCACAACCGGGGAGGCATGATTTTAGCTCAGGGATGACACAGGGGTTTGGGGTAGCAGGAAGACCAATGCTTTGCTGCAGCAAATGAAAAAGGAAAAGAAAAGGTATCTTCTCTCCTGTTTTTTATTCTAAGACCTGAGTCACATTAAAAAGATGAAGATTGTGTGTGTGGTTTCCTTTGATCCAGCCAGCAGACAGCTATAACTTTGCACATTCTTTGCTACCTGCATAATACTTTATTTCTCTAGAATGGCATTGACTTAGAGTGCTGTATCATTCATCCTCCAGCCAGCACCCTTATGTGGAAGGACCACATGTGCATTGCAGCATTGTATGTGCTGGCTTTAGAGCCCGACTGCTTAAGGCTCAAATCCAGACTCTATCACTTACTTCCCAGTAACCTTGGGCAGGTTATTTAACCTCCTTGGGTCTCATGTTCTCATTAGTAAAACAGAAATAATAATAGTATGTACCTACCTCATGGGATTATTGAGGGAATTCAATATGAGTTTATATATGCAATGTGCTGGAAACAGTTCTGGGAACATAATCAGAGCTACATTAGTGGAGAAAATAGATACTGATGAAATTTTCACCTGAAAATGAGTAATTATATAAATTATAAACTGAATTATAGAAGAAAGGCAGATGGGTCAATGAGACCTGAACTCATGTAAAGAAGGCTACACAAACAGTAGTGCTATTGGAAGTGAGAAGTCAAGTTGAGGAAGAGTTTGTTGAAAGGAAAGGGGTATGGGAGAGTGTTACCAGCTCTTCCACAAGGATCTACCTTCCAATAGAACAGTGGTTGGCAAACTTTTTTTAATAAAGGACCAGATTGTGTGGCCATGAAGTCTCTGTTGCAACTTCTTCACTGCAGTTTTGTATAAATGGAACAGTAAGCAACATGAATCACCAAATCCTTCATTGAACTGTAAGCTTCCCTGGGGCCTAAACCTTGTCTTCATCATCTTTGTATCCACAGTTCCTGATACTTGAATTCTCAATAGATACTTGAAGAAATAAAAGAGTAAATAAGCACCACAAGAAGTATCTACTCAGGAGAACACCTTGACCCTAAGATTCTGTTAAGTAAGGATCAAGTTATAAATAACTCAAACCACACCTATTGAAGGATGCCTTCCTTAAGAAACCCACCTTTCAGTGATCATGTAAAAGATTCTATTGCCATAAAGGGTCACAATTTGAGATATTGGCAGTGAGATTTCAACATATGAATTTTGAGAGGGGTCACTACTGAGCCCGCAAAAGAGCTGAATATAACCAAGAAAGCAGATGAAGCTAGAGATGCACTATTTGTGACAGCCTAGCTTTGAGTCTAAAACTCTCTAACTTCCCACACTCTCCAACAAGACAATATATTAGTTCAGTCAGCATTGGACTTCATTTCTCCATCCCGGGCATCTGTACCACCTCAAGGCAGTTTTTTGCTTTTCTGAGAAGCAGCCATAGTTCCCAGATGTTACTTCCCTCCTGCTATGCAAAGGCCTCCCTTCAGAATCTTCTTCTGGACTAATATTTAAAAATATTCTGCATTAGAGGGTCTTTAGAGTGTGCCCGTTCTGAAAAAATAAGCTCCCCTAGGGACCAGCCAGTTCATGCTATTTCTTAGCAACATCGTTTCTTGAGAACAACTCTTCGGAACCTTTGGTCAACTCATACCAACAGTCTCCGAGTTGCATTAGAAATCCAGGCTTCTCATCTTCCCTTTGTCATTGCAGAGTGGGATGCCTGCTGCTGTCCTCCATTTCTTCTTCCTAAATCATAGAACAGGAAATAGCTCTTCTAATTCTCCCCGAGCTGAGGATGAAATGATGCTAGTCCAGGAACATAAGTCAATTTGTTCCTTTCTTCTCCATCCCTGTGACCTCTGACATCATTAAGATCTTCAGCTCTAAGTAACTTTCAGCCAAGTTTGCTGCCTACTATCTCTTTTTTTTCCAAACTATCCTCCACTTGGGACTTCAGAACAATCATTTCACAACTTGAATTTTTCCATGCAATCCTCAGATTTAATAGTGCTTACTTCTCAGTGCTAATGAAGGAGGTGAAGATTATTATCTCTTCCCCATGGCCTCAGCTCCTCCCATCCTCTGCCTGACACTCTGACCTTCGTATAGCCTGGAGTTCCTCCTTGTATGTGCTTTTTTGATGCCTCTGGTTGTAATGTTTTTGTTTATCTCCTCAGTTTGCATCATTTCTCAAGGAAGCCTTCCTATTCCATCTGATACTGGTTTTGATTCTGTCTCTGGTCATAATTCCCTATTTGGGTCTCTATTATTACAGTCAGTAGATTTCATAGTATCTCCCTGCTATGCCAATCTTAAAGGCCATGAGAATCTTCAGAGTAGCAGCTGTAAAGCCCTATAGCTCAGGACAGTCCTTTCAACAAAGTGCAACCTCATCCAATGCTGAACTGAGCTCATTAGTCTCAAGCTTTCATGCCCACTCAACAAAGGGGTCGTCATACCATATCAGCCATGTTCAAACCAAGATTCACAAGCAACCTAGCAATAGTCCCAAATTCCTCTTCATTTGTCCTATCTGTTGGCTTAGAGGCAAAAATGGAAATTAGATCTTAAGAACAACTCAAAGTATTTCATCATTTCCCAATGTAAACATGTAAATTAAATTCAAATAATATGTTTAGATTTTGCCAACTGTGGAATTATGTTGAAAAGGATATAAGAGGATATATAACCCTCTCTGCCTGCATTCTGCCTCCATTGACAATTAGTGTAGATTCAAGAATAACCCCAAACTTCTTTCATTTGGATATCATCTCTATTTCCTGATATTTGGCTTGGTCTCACCTGAAAAACAAAGTGGAATGGGTCACCCAAATGCAGCATGGACAAAGATCTTATTCTCTTTCTCCTTGTGAAACTCTATACTATAAGAAGGGCAAAGTCTCTTTTAGACAGAATTTTAATATGAAAATTTGCCTTTGGTTAGAATGTCTAATTTTTTAATACAAAAGAGTGAGGAAGCATACCCTGTTAAGCCAGCACAACACAGTTATTCTGGGTATTGATATTCTAGCTTTCCCTTGCTACTTGGGAAGACTACTTTCTTATGCAAGAAAAGTAGGATTTGAAAATAGAGAAAGTGCTTGCTTTTCAAACACCCTGTGCAATGGGTTTGATATTCTAAAAAGCAATAATAATAATAATAATAATAATAATAGCTTTCCCAATCACCTGCAAGCAAATATATTTCCAAAGAAGATTTTTGCTATAGACTGATTGTTTGTGTCCTCCCAAAATTCATATGATAAAGTCCCAACCCCCAATGTTATGGTATTAGGAAAATAGGTCTTTGGTACCTTTGCTACTCCAGTACCTCCAGTGACTTATTTGGAGAAAGGGTATTTAAAGAAATGATTAAAATGAAGTCCTTAGGGTGGACCCTAATCCATTCTAACTGGTGCCCTCATAAGAAGTTATTAGAAGACAGACATGCCCAGAAAGAAAACCAGAGGAAGACACAGGGAGAAAAAAATCTACAACAGCCCTCTTACCCCTATTCCATAAAAGAAAATAACATACTTAAAATCACAAGACAGTGAAGTCTTCCAAATTCAAAACCAGGCAATTTTGTTCCTGACTTCAGAGCTCTTTTTGCTTAAATGCTTACTTTCAGATAGATGTTTTTCTATCCCTGTTTACAGATTTAAAGAAACAAACACAAAACTGAGTCTCAGTCATTCTTCTAACATCTGAAATAAGTGGTAGACCCTGGACTTTTATCCAAGACCTTCTGCTACCAATACCTGTTCTCGTGAACTGTTGAAGAAACTTATGCCAAAAAATTGGCCTCAGCTAAGATCCCAGTGTCTTCTCTTTAGAGTCTGGCCTCTCACCCTTTGAATTAATTCCACCATAATTTGGTTTATCTGGTTTTGGCAGCTTCCTCTTCTACTCTCTTCCTAAGCTGGCTGAGGGGGGAGGGTGTCTTTCAGTGAACCAGAAAATACCTCTAGCTTAGATTTATGAGATTCTGCATCAAGTCCCCAAAGAGGCAGAATAATCACAAGAAATTATTTTCGTTTTAATTAAAAAATATTACCGACAGTGGCTCTGGCCCTGCTGATTCTCTGAACAGACAATACCGATGAGCATAACAAGTGAGCAATATTAATTTCCCCCAACTAATTTAAAGATAATATCCCTCACATGTGCCAACAGCTAACAAAAAGTTTGTTTGTGCACCAGGTCATCTGTTACCCCTGGGCTTTGTCTGCATTTCCTCAGTCTTTTTATTGACTTTGGAGACATCCCCAAGGAAGGAGATATGCAGAATACATGGCAAAAGATGCAGCTAGATAAAATTGTCCTTTTTAGGAACAATAGTCATCTGGGAAGCAGAATGGAAGCAATTTTCAGCTAAAATCTGACAGGCTACATATTCTGTGGAAAAAAGCTCAAACTTCCAGCTTCAGCTCTGATTCTGTGACCATGAAGTCATGGGGTGAATTTTAACCCCCTACAAAATTTATATGTTGAAACTCTAACCCCTTAACTCTTAAGAATAGGACTACATTTGGAAGGCCTTTAAGAAGGTAATTAATTTAAAATGAGCCGAAACCGGTTTGGCTCAGTGGTAGAGCATCGGTCTGCGGACTGCAAGGTCCCGGGTTCGATTCCGGTCAAGGGCATGTACATTGTTTGCGGGCACATCCCCGGTAGGGGGCGTGCAAGAGGCAGCTGGTTAGTGTTTCTCTCTCATCAATGTTTCTAGCTCTCTATCTCTCTCCCTTCCTCTCTGTAAAAAATATCAATAGAATAAATAAAAAACAAACAAACAAATAAATAAATAAATAAATAAAATGAGGTCATATAGATGGGCCTTAATCCAATCCAACAGGTGGCCAAGTAGCTTGCCTGAATATCCCCTAACACCTCACCGGAAATAAAAGATAAAGTTCTTGAAGACTTTGTAAACTTTAACCAGTAGAATACAGCAGACATGATACCATGAAAGGTCTGAGCAGAGTTTTTAATTGGCTAGTGCTACCTCTTGAGAGTCATTTCAAAGGAAAAAGGAATGCTACCGTGTTTTGATAAGTTCAAGTCATGTGGAGAATACCTGGAGGATGAGGTGACATATGGAGAGAAAGAGAGACATCAAGGAGCACCAAGACACGGGCATGAGAGTAAGATACTATATTGGAAGTGAATCTTCCAGTCTTAACTGTCCCAGCTGGTACTCTGTGGGGCAGAGATGAACTGCCTAGCCCAGTCTTTCTTACCCACTTGACCCACAAAATTGTAAGCCAAACAAATGGCTGTTTTAAGCCACTACATTTTTTGATTATTTGTTATGCAACAATAATACCTTAGTCTAGTCAGGTTGCTATAACAAAATACCATCGAATGGGTGGCTTACAAACAACAACATTTATTTCCCACATATGTAGAAGCTGAAAGCTCAAGATCCAGGCATAAGCATATTCAGCTCATAGAGGGCCACTTTCTGGTTTATAGATGGCCATCTTCTCCCTGTGAATTCACAATAGTATGGGGGTGGTGTTAATGAGTTCACTAGGGTTTCTTTTATAAGGGCCTAATGCATTCATAAGGGTTCTTTCTTCTTGACCTAATCACCTCCCAAAGACCCCATCTTCTAATGCCATTCATTGGGGATTAGACTTCAACATATGAATTCGAAGGAAATGGATACATTCAAACCATAGCAAATATATAAACAAAACCTGGATAGCATGTTGCAGCATAAAACCTAGCTCTACAACAATTAAATATAAATTTATATTCTGTCCTTGACTTCTTAAAACCATGTGATGATGGAAAGCTCACATAATTTTCTAATTTTCAGTGTTTGTTTTTCTATAAAATGGGGATACATTGACTCATATGATACAACTCTATTGAGGGCATGGGTGGGACACTGAATAATTCATAGTCTCTACCATGAGAGAATACACAGTCTGTTAGACAAACAAGGCAACAGGCCAGAAATTCATAAGGCAGGGCTGTGGGTTATCCTATTGCACTAAGTACAGCAAACCCTGGAATACATGGGAGGGATAGCGGGGAGTGTTGGGTTCACCCCTAAGGTTGGTAGGAAAAGTGCAGATGAAGTAGAATGTAAACTGGGACCAACAATGCAGGGAGTCAATCAAGTGAAGAAGGTAGGATGGGGCAGAAAGAGGATGTTTAAGAGAGCAGGGTGGGTTTAGAGTTCATAGCTTAAAAGGGAGCAGGGAACCATAAATAAGAAGTCACCAGCTGGACTGCGAGTAGGCATGAGTACTTGTGGTGTGTGTATTTTTTCAAGTTCATTATGGAAGATTTGGCCACTCAAAGAGAACTTAGAATGAACTTCTCAGAAATGAATTGTGTAGTCAATTTTAACTCAATTTTAACCTTTAGGGAGGACACAATTTGATGAATGTGCTGTGAAAAAGGGTTATTCTTGGGAGAGAAAAAATTCCAATTCTCTGAGATAAGCTCTCTAGAGAATTGGATGCTTTTCCAATTCAAAGAAGTGTTCAGGGAAGCAGTGGAGTATATATAGGACAAACAAATATAATGTTTTGTTTTCTATTAAATAAAAAAGTACAACTCAAATCATACAAAAAAATTAAAAAGGATCTGTTGCCCTGATCAATGTTGTTTAGTTGGTTGGGCATCATTCCATTCACCAAATGTCCTTCCTTTGATTCCTAGTCAGGGTACATGCCTGGTTTCTGAGCTTGATCCCTTATAGGAGGCATATAGGAGGTATCCAATGAATGTTTCTCTCTCACATTGGTATTTCTATTTCTCCCTTCCTCTCTCTCTAAAATCAATAAATAAAATATTTTTAAAAGAAAAAATATGTTTGAGTTAGAAAGTATAAATCCCTGAAACAATTGTTAATGAAAATGAACATAATCTGATGATGTTCTATCAAGGTCTGTGTAAATTATAGAAGCTTCTGATTATACCTATTTAACACAGGACAGAGAATAGGACAGTGGAATGTTAATAAAATTGGGAGTCAAAGGGCTACAATAAGTACCAAGCTCAAGAAGTATGATTTTCCAAACAACAACAACAAAAAGTGAGATGAATGTGTCTCAGCAGAGGTTCAAGCTCCAGAAAAGCAGAGTCTTCAACCCAAGGAAAGTAAGGTCAGTGGAAAGCCATCCCCCTCTTTACTTGAAAGCCTTGGATCAGGCATGTGGATGAGACTACTAGCATGTGATTCAGCAGACTGATGCTGGGAGGTTGCCTTGTGCCCACTAAAAAGCTCCCAGAAGGAGAAAATATCAAGAATATGATCACAAGTAGATGATTGTCCCTCTTCTGGGCATGTGGGTTCCTTGCCTGGATTCTCCCTTGTAGACCACATTCTGGCTTCTTGGAACCTAGTATTCCATTCCAAATGGTCTAAAGCCTACTTCTAGTGCCTTCACAAGCATCTTGCTTACATCTATCGCAAAATAAATTATCCAGAGATGAGCAAAAAGTGCTTCACACATAATGAAGTTTTTATTTAACCTCAGATCCTCTGTGTTAAACCCATAATTTATTCCACTATTGATTAAGAAGACAAAAATGCAGATTTTTCCTGATCTCTGTATACTCCAAATATGTACTAGTCCAAGAATAATTTACTGGGTTTTATGAGCCTACGTATTAAATAAGGGAAGGTTCTTAGTGTGAAAAAACTAATGCAAAGAATAATACATTCCTCCAGAATGAAGAATCTTAGACCAACTTGTGAAAGTCTGCCTTTTCAAGAATGTGTGAGGAGGACCACAGCAAACATTTGTGAAGTCATTAGGCACATAAACACACAGACAATTAAAACTAGTTTACCCGTCATTTTCCAAATGTTAGGTCACCCTTTTGATATTAAAGTTGGGAAATTGCAAAGAATGGGGCCATTTCTACAACCAACTCACTCATAACAAACAGGTTCCCTAAGTGATTTAGGGAGTCTCAAATAGAGAATTAAAGAAACATGATGTCCCCGGGAAAACTCAAACCTCACCAAGTGAAAAATTCTGTTTGTGAATTAACAAATGAACCAACAGAGAAGGAATGTTAAGCACAAAGAAAAGAAATGGAGACAAATATAATCAAAACTGATAAATCACTTATAATACACTGGGCATGGAACACACTCACTCAAGAATTCAATGAAGAAGGTAATATGATTCTCATTTTATGGAAAGCAGAAGCTTAGCAAGTTTAAGATCCTAGCCTAAGATCACACATCTCATAGTTGGCATAATTAGAATTTTAGCACAAATAATACAAAACAGGTGCCAGCTAAGTCTGTTTCAGATAGTGCTAGAAAACAAATCAGTTTCACTTAAAAAAGAGATGTTGACAGGAAGCCAGGAAGGCTGGTCAACAACCTTAATTGCTCTAACCTTTAGTTGAGATATTCTTAAGCTGAAGAAGCCTCCACCTTATTTTGTCCCTTGTAAGTTTCTGTTACTTTCCTGCCTGTAAAGTTCTATTTATATTGCCTAAGATGTTTTCCCCAAAGCCTCAATAAAATGGGATGGCAGGGCCAGAGCAGGAGTAGTTCTCCCACTAGAGTTGGACTACCGCCTGGCCCCCCATATCGCCAAGTTGAATTTCTTCAACTCTCTTCATTTGTGTGCAGCCCTTCTCCAGAACCTGAACCCTGGATTGGAACTCTTTCTATGCGGGCCGTCAAAGAGAGTCCAACAAGAGAGGGGGGAAAAAGACATCTGGATAAGAGCATTTAACAATAGGTATTTATAATGGGAAGAAGAATTTAAATATCAAAGCTTGAAGACATTGGCCATTATTATGATCTCACTCTCATAAATTGGATTCCATGATGATTCAGCAAATAACAATCACATTTCTTAGTGAAAATGAGTGTAGTAAACATACCCGAAAATAACCTTAAATCAATCATACCCTTGCACATTGCTTACAGCTTTTAATTAATACCTTGGCTTGCTTATAATCAATGGGCTATGGCAAAGATGAAGAATGTCATTCTTGTGATTAAGTTTTGTTTTCTAAGCCTGCATTAGGAAACTGGAGGTAAGAAGATACCCCAGCTGGCCTCGGAGAAGCAAACAGCCATGTTGTGAACTCCTCTGGAGGGGACCCCACAGCAGGGTACTGCCGGGCAGTCTTTAGGAGCTGCAAGTGGCTGGCAGCCAATAGCAAGTGAGAATTGGGCCTTCAGTTAGGCAACCTCAAGGAAATGAATTTGAAACAGATTTTCCCCCAGTAAAATCTCCAGATGAAAACACAACCTGGGCTGACATCTTGATAGCAAGCTGATGAGACTCTGGGATAGAGGACCCTCAGCCTTTCCCAGACTCCTAACCCACAGGAACTGTATGTAAACTATCAATGTGCCATGTTAAGCTGGCAAGTGGGTAAGTGTTTGGAAGGATTTGCTCTCTGAGTACTCAAAACAGCAATTGGCAAGCGTAGATTGAGCGTGTGTGTGTATGAATGCACATGTAGGTTAACATGCTTTGCAAACAAACACAAACTAAATAAAGGCTAGTACTTATAGATGCCCAGAGTATGGGAAAATTCATGTCAAGAAAGAACAATATGGTAAGCAAAGGGGAATCTTAGCATTCATAAATCTAAGATGCTTTCCATCCTGATATTGTATGAATTTTGAATAATGTCTAAGATCTAATTTCAAATATATTTTTCTGCTATGTGACTTGAGGACAATTACTTAAACTCTATGACTCGATTTTCTCATCCATAAAATTAGAATGATAATAGTACTTACCTCATGGAGTTGACCAGCACATTAAAGGAGCACACATTTAAATGAACATATTAAGTTGACAAGTACATTAAATAATATAGGTTAAATGCTTGGAAGCAGTCCTGGCACAAAGTGATCCCTATATGAACATTTGTTATCATGAATCTACAGCTAAAATGTGAAGGTGTCAACCGTGAACCTTGGAAGTGGGACATATGATCCCTATTTTTAACCTCTATGTCCCAGTAACAGGAAGAAAGTCTAGGGAGAAATCCAAGCTACCACATTTAGGGTGGAAAAAATGGGTCCTTTGACTTTGCTCAAACCCAGACATACAACCACATTAAGAACTGTTTTCTAACTCATATACTGCGTACCTGCTCACAGCAAATAAAAACAAAAATAATGTAAGAGTAAAATAACACAATCCCTCACACATAATGGATTGTAATACATCATTCATCAGCATAAAAACAAGTAAGTGGTCATGCATGTCAATAATTAAATCGCCAGCAACATTTCTGGAGACTGAAGCAGGAAACATCTGCATGGAATCGAGCAAGTCTACCAAAATGGATAAAGTCAGGCACACCAGGAGTCTGAATTAGAGTAGCTTTGATTTTAAAGTAAAGTCCATCTCCAGGCTGCAGATTCCAACCTCAGGTGTTGGAGTGCATATATTCAACCCTGTCCTATTGAAATCAGAGTCCCAAACAGCCTATTTCCTGCCCTAGCCAGTTTGGCTCAGAAGATTTGGAACCAGAAGAGATAAAATGTCCATTAGTATGCCATGTGAGGCATCTTTTTAAAAGAATTATTTTGCATCATAAATAATAGGATTCTTTGAGCCAACACCATCTTCCAGGTGGGTCCTGCTTGAGTTTGGACCCCCCTTGATTTTTTTTTTTTTTGAGGCCGGTAACTTTCCTCTGATGCTGAGTTATAGGGGCTCTGTTGCTTCCAATTTTCATGTTTGTATGACCTTGTGGGATTCACAGAGGTTTGTTATTAGAATTATTCTGTGAAATGCAAAGTGAAACCCCTTTGGCAATAGCCATCCTTTTTTGATAGACTCGAATAAATAGTTTCCTAGTTTCTCTCTTCTCTCAACTTTGTAAATGAAGCACATTTGCCTGGAGGAGGCATGTAACCTTATTCATTCATTCCCCACTCGCTTCAATTTTGCAAAAAGAGGAAATGGGGGAGGGGAGGAGAGGGAAATGGAAGAGGAGCAAAAGGAAAGGAGAATATAATGATGTTCATTCATTAGGTATGTGTGTTTCGTCATTACCACTAGGACTCTACTCTATGTTTAAAGAATTTTATTTGGAAAACAATATTCAGAGTACTACAATAACAACTTTTGCTATTCTTTTTTCTTTCTTTTTAAATACATTTGTTATTATTGATAGCATTATAGCTATATCCCATTTTCCCTCCCTTTCTCTCCCTTTCCTCCCAGTCCCTACCCTTCTCACCCACCCCAGATCTTCACTGTCCTATTCACTATCCTATTGCTGTGCCCATGGTAAATTTGCAATTCTTTAACTCTCAAATATTATGTGCATATTTGGAGAATTTATATCAATCAATTAGATTTTCATTCCAGTGAATTTTCCAGGAGAGTTTCACAAATAATAAATACTTTTAAAGCTTCCAACAAAATGTTATATCTGCCGAAAAATAAATTAAAAAGAAAGCTATGTCATTTTTATCTTTCTTTAAAATTATATTTCTAAATGTTAATGTAAAAGCAATGCTTTTCCCCCGTGGCTTGGTTAAAGAGGACTGAAGAAAGTTTCAGGACCACGGTTATGGCAAAGGGGCAATGTTTTCAGACAGTAACTTACTCGTTTCCTTATAAACCAAGTAGAAAGTAGATCACTAGTATAACCAAACACCTTAGTTTCAGATTAGCTCATTCTGCAGGATTTAGGAAGATAACTTTTTATTTCTCTAACAAGAAGTCAATGTAAATTATTTTCCAATAGCATTGTGGTCTATGGACAGGTACAGCCACCTGAGCCAACTTTCTGGTAAGTTTCAGAGATTCCGAGAAGAATTTATCTAAGTCTACATTGTGTACATTCCCCTCAGTTAAGACTAATCTTTCTGATCCTCTCAAAAAAAATAGGACAGGGAAAATATGAAAAACAAATAAAGTTGTGCAATTTTTTATGTAAAATAAAAGATAAAAGGGGTCCTGGCTGGGTGTCTCAGTTGGTTGGAGGACCATCCCGTACACCAGAAGTTTGCGGGTTTGATTCCTGGTCAGGGCTGGGGAGGGGAAAGGAAGAAGCATGAGAAGATGCTCCCTCTTCTATGGTCAGAGACTGAGCACTATGGGGAGGAGGCAGGACCCCCCTTCTTGTTCTGCTCTTTGGCTCCTGCCCATGACCCACATGCCCTGGGAGCAGCTATGACTCCCCCCTTGGTATGCCTCCACCTTGGTGTCCCAGCCTCAGCCCCTCCCACAGCCTGGCCGTGCTTGCTCCCTTCCCTGCCCAGCAGGACATTCTCTGTCTGTTTCACAATTTAGGAGCCGAACACCCTTATCAACTCAGCAAGATCCAAGCTTTGCCAGGAACATGAAATGTACAGATCAAAACCCCAAGGAGTCTGACATTTTATTTTTAATAGACATTTTCCCCTCTTAAAACACCCACCGACTGTGACTGAAGTGGAAATGTTTGCTTTTAACTGTGGTGTGTGCTCCCTGGACTCTGAGGCTGCCAGTCCCCTGTCCTCAGAAGCAGAGAGTTTGTATCAAGCAGAGCTGAGAACGCAGAAGAACAAAAGGCCTGCAACGCCATGTGACAAGAAAGATTTGGCTAAAATTCTTCCATAACAGGAACCTGGAGAGAGTTGAATTCATGTACGAAGAAGATGAAGAGAACAGGGCCCTTTAATAATTATTTCTTGCAACCCCAAGATCTCGTTTGAAGAAGTTGCCTTTCCTCTTAACTGAAAGGTAAATACTGCCAACTCTGTGGCAGCATCTTCCTGGGGCGTGGCTTTTGCTTCAAGCTGCTTAGCATCTGCCCTGGGCAGGGGATTCTCCAGGCAGGACAGATGCCACAGAGAGTCACCCGCAGGTGGTCCTATGGCCAAAGTTCTCCCGAAGTCTTGACTTAAAAATATTTTAAGCATCCCGTTCACACATGTGAATCTAATATTCTCTGTGTTAGAATCAGATTAGTTGAAAATATTAAGAACCCTGCTTTCTCGAATAAGAGGATTACAAACATTCTCTAGGTCTCCGGGTTCAATTACTGGCATCTCCGCTCAATAATAATAAGTATTGTTCCTTTCCTAGCAATAGTTTCATTATGATGAGCGAGGCTTGGTTGGAGGCTGCTATGGAAATATATATATTCTGTCCCCAACCACCTGCATCTAAACAGACTCTGAGCGGCACTTTTATAAACTTAAATTATTTATTGTTTAAAGTATTACATGTCTCCTTTCCCCCGCACCCCATTAACCTCTCTCCGGCCTCTACTACCCCCCAGTACTTACCTTCAACCCCCTCTTGTCCTCGGTCCATTGGTTATGCTCAGATGCATGCCTACAAATCCTTTGGTTGATCTCTTACTCCACCCCTTCCCTACTTTCCCCTCTTAAGTTGGGTGGTCTGTTTGATGCTTCTGTGCCTCTGGCTCTATTTTTGTTCATCAGTTTATGTAAGAAACCATCAACAAAACAAGAAAGCCCAATGCAAGGGAGGACATATTTGCCACTGTTATCTTTGACAAGTGTTTAATTTCCAAAATTTACAGGGAACTCATACAATTTAACAAAAGGAAGGTAAACAATCCAATCAAAAAATGGACAAAGGATCTAAATAGACACTTTTCAAAAGAGGACATACAGAAGGCCAAGAGACATAGGAAAATATGCCCAAAGTCTGAGCAGCACTTTTGAAAGGACTCCCTAAATCAAATACATGCAAAAGATCTCTTTCACCCTCTCTGATTCCTTCTGCTTTCTTACTTCAGTGTTCCTTCATCTTCGGTCCTGATACCAATATTAAATTAGGATAACTTTATACCGGACTATGTATAACCACAATCCGAGGTTGGCCCCACCTTGCATTCAGACTAAGTCCTGACCTAAAATATCACTACTAGCCCCGATGAGTGTAGAAGTCGGCATTTATCTTCATGCAAGACATGTGGACTTGGCACCTCATGCCCATTATAGCCTGTCCTTCCCTGGCCTGGAAAACAAGGTCTCTCCTCTCAGCAGCACCCTTGCACCATTGTCACACTGTTCACCTTGGCACACATGGACATCTGTTTTTGGTGCAGCTGATTCCTCCTTTCCCATGCCCTGATATTCATGTTCTCCTGCTCCACTCATCACCCCCACCCTGCCCTAATCCCCACCACCTGTGCCAGGAGATGTGCTTTGCTAACACTGTGAGGTAGACCACACATGTTAAAGTATTGTTTCCATTTTAGAGATAAATAAACTGAGGCTCAGGGAATATAAATGATACATACATATGCATACTGGTGGTGAGTGGTTGGAAGAAGTTCAGTTGTTCAGCAGTTTATGGTATTTCTTTTCCTATGAAGAATTGATGGTTTAAATAATATCTTGCAATTTAGAACTTTGTGAGAAAATATAATCATATATAATAAAAGATTAATATGCAAATCGACCAAACAGCAGAACAACCAGTTGCATATGGTGCACGCAGACCACCAGGGGGCAGATGCTCAAAGCAGGAGCTGCCCCCTGGTGGTCAGTGCACTCCCACAGGGGGAGTGCTGCTCAGCCAGAAGCTGAACTCACAACTGGTGAGCACAGTAGCACAGTAGCTCTGCCATAACACTAAGGACCCCTCAGGGGATGTCCCAGACTCCTAGAGGGAGCAGGCGGGCCTGAGGGACCACCCCCCTGCCCCATCCTCCAGTGCACAAATGTGTACACTGGACCTCTAGTTTTAGAAATATTGTCTTATTTTACTGTCACATCAACAGTTGTCTGGGAAAGATATCCTGGCCCTGCACGTAGGAGATGTCCAGGCATGGACAATGTAATCCAACTTCCATGGATTCTGATCTGGACCCCATCCCTGACTAGCTGAGAAACTTGAGCAATCTATTAAAACACCTGAGACTTTTTTTAATCTAAATAAGAGAGAGATGGGGACATAGTAAAAATGCTCCATTGAAATGCTGGCATATAGAATAAGTTAGAATAAAAGTTAAGCACATCCCCTAGCACTTAGTAGTGGCCTGATTGAGTTCAACTCCTTTCACATGTCTAAGTTCATACTGGTCTAGGTTGAATTAGGTCATCAATAAGGTTTCTTTACAAGTTTAAAATTTCATTAAAATGTGCTTAATCATTTCTGGTTCCCTCCCTTCTTATAACTCCCTGACTATGCTTTGTTCGTAGATGAGTTCTTGGGGAATTTGATTAAGATTGATAGGCTTGGGTTTTAATCTGACCATACATCCCTGGGCTACAGCTGTGCTGATTCTAGATGAGTCTAAGTGACATCATAGGGAGCTTCCGTCCCCCCACCCCCTTCACTTCCCAAGCTAATATTATCAGCATCAGCCAGAGGCAAGGAAGTGAGTGATAGGTACAAGCAACAGGCATGGTAAATGAATTATCTCAAGCTACTTATTCCTTGTCAGTGAGGCAAGGAACTGAGCAATTTATCAGCAGTACAACTCCAAGTTTTCCCAAATGAGTTGGCATAGTGCCCCCCTTGGCTTGCATTTTCAGCCTAGTTTATAAAGAAAAATTAAGGACATTCTGTTTACAATTTCTTTCTCCTTTCTTCTTTCTTCCTTTTAAAAAATAAGTACTTATTAATTCCAGAAATCAATTAAAAAAGTAAACAAGAAGCTTATAGTTAGGAAACAGAGAGAGGATGAGGTTAAACACAAAGTCTGCACTAGACCTGCTTTGAAATCTCCATGCCTAAGTTAACCAAGGTTATCTGAGGCTAAGAGTTGACGATGGAGAGCTGCTCACTCTCCCTAACTTGGAGAATAATTTTTCTCCTTTGCAAAGACCTCCATCTTTAATCAAAACTTCTCTCCACTGGGCTTGTTTTAGCTCTCCTTTTATTACATCTAATTTGATAAACCAACTCTTTTTAATTAATTTATTTATTTTATTGATTATAGTATCACATAATTGTCCTCATCCCCCCATTCCCATCCCAAACCCCTCCCTACATATCCCCCCACCCCCCTGTTGTCCATGGCCACTGGCTAGGCCCATATGCATGCACACAAGTCCTTTGGTTAATCTCTTCCCCTTACCCCTACCCTCCCCTACTTTCCCTCTGAGGTTTGAGAGTCTGATCGCTGCTTCTCTTTCTCTGGGTCTGTTTTTGTTCATCCATTTTATACCTAGAGAAAATAATAAACCAACTCTTTTGCACCAAACCACCTCTATTGCCCACCTTCCCAACTCCACAAAAATAAATAAAAAATAATAAATAAATAAATAAATAAATAAATAAATAAATAACAGGTGAAAGTGTATCTAATCAACCAGAAGCAAATGTATTTCTAATTAAATATTATAAATATGGGTCATGCTTTAGAGCAAGCCAAAACATGTCAAGCATCATTCTTCTTACTTTGTTCTGGGTCATTGTTCTCTTCTGCTTGCCTGTGCAACACTAATGAATCATTTTGATAAAAATTTATTTTTTCACCCATCTATAATATTGCACTTTCAATGTCAACTTTTCTTAATGTTTCTTCATTTGACTGAGCCTCAGCTGCAAATACACTGCATTTTATTAGAATAAAGTCTCATGTAATTGAGGGAAGTAGCTGCAAGACCATTTTCTTCCCCTACTTCCCCTCCTCCCCCTTTCCCTCTGGTAATAATCACCATACTATTGTCTGTGTCTATGAGTGTTGGTGTTTTCTTTGCTTAATACCTTCACTTTTTTCACTCAGCCTCCCAATCCCCCTCTCTTCTGACAGCTGTCAGTCTGTTCTTTGTATCTATGAGTCTGTTTTTATGTTTTTTTTATTAGTTTATTTTGTTCATTAGATTCCACATATAAGTAAAATCATATGGTATTTGTCTTTCTCTGACTGGCTTATTTCACTTGGCATAATACTTTCCATGTCCATCCATGCTGTCCAAAAGGTGAAATTGTAAGTTTCAGCATATGTTAGCATAATCCTCTCATTCAATACCATTTCTAAAGGCAGAGAAACCCTTTTGAATCAATTTCTTGATTTAGAAGGAGGTCAAATCAAATAAGCAGTTTATACACATAAAAAGTGGGATCTGATATCAGCACATGTCAAAGGCAATAGAGAAGAGAATATTTCATTCGTGAAACAATTCTTAAGGCATAGAAAGTTTTATTCTGTTGTAATCAAATGGGAAAATTCAAGAAGCAAAAATCCTCTAACTTTCCACTGCCATCTGACAAAACTAGGACAGATGAAAGTTTTTAAAATAAGAAAGGTACACAAAGATTATTTCCCAAATTCATATATGGGTCATAAAGTTATATGCTAGGAAGTTGATGTGGCTCTCAGCAAAGCCAAACCTCAGCATTTCTTCACTGACTGAAACTCCAAATGTTAGAAGCAAGACCAGCAACTTGACAAAGTGACTGAATATTCAAGGACAAACAGACATGCAATGGGAGAAGCTGGGCAGATAAAGTTGGACACAGGTCACAGATGAAGAAACTGAAATGCCGGCAATTTCAAGGATTCCCTTGAGATTAACATTGGCTACAAAAACATAAAAAATCAGAATGTTGGAGTTACATCATAACTTGCATACTTTGGGACAAATTGAGAGGGTTTTAAGGGAACATATAATGGGTCTGTGAAAAGTAGTGTTTTAGGGAAATGAGACAGTATACTGGTTGAGGTTTTCAAAAAGAACAGAATCAATAAGATGGATGCACAATGGATGGATGGATGGATGGATGGATGGATGGATGGATGGATGGATGGAGAGAGAGAGATACAGATGTAGATAGATGATAGATAGATAGATGATAGATGATAGATAGATAGATAGATAGATAGATAGATAGATATAGATAGATAGATAGATAGATAGATAGATAGATAGATAGATATAGATAGATAGATTATAGGAGTTTGTTCACATAATTATGGAAATTGATAAGTTCTACAGTACACAATCTGAAAGCTAGAGACCCAGGAGAGACAATGGTATAACTCTAGTCCAATTCCAAAGATCTGAGTGTCAAGAGAGCTGAAGATGCAATTTCCAGCCCAATTTCAAATACCTGATGAGAGCCAGGAGAGCCGATGGTGTAAGTTCCAGTTCAAGGGCAGGATAAACTAATGTCATAATTTAAGAACAGTCAGGATGAGAGATTGAAATCTTCCCTACTTTGCTTTTTGTTCTATTCACACTTTCAATGAGTTGGATGAGACTCACCCAAGTTGGGGAGAGCTATCTGCTTAGTCTACCAATTCAAATGTTAATCTCATCTAGAAACACCCTCACAGACACGCACAGAATAATGTCCAATCAAATATCTAAGCACCCCATATCTCAGTCAGGTTGGCACACAGTTAATCATCACAGTGAGTGTAGCACATTATCTACTTCACCAAGTCATATTTGCTTATGGACTTAAGAGAGCAATTTACCAGTGTCTATTCATTCTGGGGTTTGGGGCTCCCAAAGATAATTATCAATCTAAAAATAACTTTAGTCTCATTTTGCTTCCAAGAACATAGTCACCACACTTTCCTATGGCCTAAATAAAACTATGAAACGTTGTTCCCTCACCTTCCTCTCTGCACTGCCCACCCTTTTCCCCATGCTACTCCACCAATACCGGTCTTGTTTTCATCAAAGGATCACAGCTATTCCATAAGCCTGGGAAGCTTTTCTTCTCGCCATTCAGGTATCCTTTCAAATGTCTCTTCCTCAAATAGTATATCTATCCTGACCACCTCAAATCTCCCTGTCCATCACTCTTTGCCTGGTAGTAATTCTTTGCATTGAGCCTAATGCAATCTGATAGGTTCTTTTTATTTGCTTACAGATCCTTGCTCCACACAAAAACACTTACACTGAAGCCATCTACAGCAAAAAATATACTTGTGCCTGGTGCATAACAGAATCTTTTAAAATGTTTGCTGAATGAATTAGTGAACTCTTTAGAGGCAGAGCAAGTGAACACCTAACTAGGTACAGCGCAGTCACAGATAAACTGATTGGAAGACAACATTTCCCTTTAGTGTTGGTGCATATTCTGCTATAAAAGAAAAGGGATGAAAAATGTTCTTCCGTTTTCAGTATTTTACTACAACCCCCCACTTTCATTATGCACCCTCTCCCAGAATGTGTCAATATGTCTGATAAATTTAAATCATTAGTACCAATAAGGGAGTAGAAGAAACAGAAAAGAGGAGGCAATGAATTCAAGCAAAGTATATTTCAGGCAAAGTTCCACAGAAGATAGCTCCAGTTGATATTGCAGAGCTCTGGAGCCCAAATTAAGTTCTGAAGGTGACCCCCAATTTAGAGCAACGGAGCTGGTCTTTCATGTAAGTCATTGACAAAGCTCTCCCCAAGGGGTTGGGCACTCCCATGGACTTCAAGATCTCTCTGCTGCAAACAAAGCAGATCCAAAGATCTAAGGTCTCAGGTGTAGGACCCTAGAAGCCAAGATACATGGAAGTGTAGGCTGAGATACAGAGGAAGGGTGAAAAGGATTTAAATGGATCGGGCAGAGCAACAAAGAGGCCTCTAGCACCATCAAGGCACTCATAATCTACTGGGGAAGACGGATGTGATACAAAGATGTAATCTTGAGTTGAGTTATAAAAGGGATAAAAAAATAAAGGAGAAATTTAGGATTGGAAGTAAATATGCTTATCTTAGCATCTTAGCATGAGTGATTGAAGTCTTTGGGGGCATTATCATGCCTTTCTCATGGCCCCTGGGTAGGTGAGAGGTTACAGATTCACAACATAACAGAGTCTATAACAAACAAACTTTGTGGAAGAGGAAAATATGGAGGCTTGGGAGAATCCATCAATAAATAAAACCTATGGTGAATGAGTAACAAATTTAGCTCGAAGCTTTCTAGTATGCAACATAAAAATAGAAAACTTCTGTGATAAGATCTGAAATGTCCATAAAACAAAAACAAGCCAATGGCCCCTGAGAATTGCAATGTTCCTTGGCACTAAGATCCTATAGGAATTTCTCCTAGGGGTTCTGATTTAAAAAGAAAAGAAAGAAAAAGAACTCTTGTGATACAATAAATGCAGTGACTTTAAACATCACTAAGATTTCAGAAGGCTATTTCTTCTATCAAACTAGTCTGAACAAATATTGCAACAAAATGAAATTCAATTCAAAAATACCCTTCCAGGCAAGGTCTCAGACAAGATTATCTGGTCATTCTATGTGATCCAGGTATACTAGTATATTTAAGAATATCTGAAAGGGGATGGGCTGGTGGGTCTCAAACAATTCTTCCTAAATACCATTGTTCTTAGTTAATCTTTTCATAAACTTGGAGCAGAGATTAGTTGGGTATAGTTTCCCTGGGTCAGATGCCCCAAGTTCATTTTCTCCATATTTTCTATAGCACACAGAACTGGGTGCCTGAGTCACCAGCAAGGCAAGGACAGGGCATTGAGCTTTCATGGGAACTGAGGAGAAATATTAGAACAAGTGCTTGAATGCAAGTTTGTCCCTCTCCCCCCCCCCCCCCACACACACACCCTCCCCATAACTGAGGTGAGAAAGTGAAATGAGGAAGAACTAATGTCCGGAGTAGGTTCATTCAGAAGATTCTTCCTAATCTGCTCATTAAGAATGTATGCTGAGCTAAATCAGGTCCCCGGGTCCCACTCTATCCACATTGTTGGGAAAAAAAAGTCACAGCTAGGTAGGTAACACCTAAACAAAACAAAGTTTTTAAATACTTTAGAATATAGTGACTGAAGGAGACTAGACTTTGGATGGTGAGTACAAAATGCAATATACAGATGATGAATTATTGAACTGTACACTTGAAACTTATATAATGTTATTATCTAATGTCGCCTTAATAAATTGAACAAAAAAAAAAAACACTTTAGAAAGCACCAGCCACGAATATAAGTTTGGGGTATTCTCTTTTTCTAAAGGACTGTCTAAGATAAACTGTTTAGAAGATGTACAAATAGGTTACTTCATAAGGCAGTTTATGGAGGAATTGTGATGCATGAGCGACTAGAATGGACTTCCTGGAATTTCACACTACTTTACATTCCCACCATCAGCGTGTGATAGTTGTCTGCTTAGTTCACATTTTTGGCAGCATTTGGAAGATACTTCTGTCATATCTTCCAAAAACAAAAATGGGTTTTCCTGTTTACTAAATCCTTCCATTTTTAGAAATTGACCCTACAAATATACATGTAAACAGGTGATAAAATGTATACCTGGAATGTCTGCTAAAGCAAGCTGAAAACAATTTTGATGTCTGTCTATAGAGGACTGATTATTTTATTCATGCGATGGAATTATTTACTATTCTCTGAGGGGATGGGTCTATGTGGACTGACATGGATATATTTATTAAATACTAAGTGGGTAAGGGAGATGTATAAGAATGAACATTATAACTATTGTGTCTTGTGTGTGCATATGTGTATATGTGTATTAAGAAACTATTGGAGTAAACTATTATGAGACAGAGGCTGGCAAATGGCAAAGCAGACTCAGACAGCTCACCCAGGCCTCTCCCCACCCAAATCTATGCTCTTTCCATCACACAAGAGACAGGTCTGAGGCTAATCACACACTGCTAGTATTTGGTACTTGGCCACTGGTGAAATTTAAGTCCCCACACATGCTCTTTCTTCTCACACATTGTTTCCTACAGTCATTGCTTGACTTAAGGGTGTATTTGTTTTGTTTAAATTACTAAAAATCCAAATATCCTAAGGGAAAATCCAAGGATCTTCATTTCAAAGAAGTCCCAGCCTACCATCTTGTGAGTCTTTTTTTTTCTGGCAAAGGACCTCATTTGTTGCTATAATTGCCTCAGTGCAACTTTATCACTACAGCCTGGGCAAGCACCACTGTCTAGTAAGAGTGTCCTCCTATTGATGGATGGTTTGGCCTTTAACCTTGACAAACAACCTACTGCTGCCCTTGTCCATCATGACCGACTCCCCCATTTTCACATGGTTACCACTCAGAAATCAAAAAAAGTGTTCACACAGATACCCAATGAGCTTGTTTATTCACATGGGGCTTGCACTCAATAAGCCTTCCATTCCCTGATATTAAGCTTGTCCATTTTGTAGCACAGCCTTATAAACTTGTAATCTATTTACTTTAAATGTAATATTTAATGTTTTTATAAATTTAACAACTCAAGCTTTTATTTTGATTGGTAGATGTCTTAATCAGTGGTGTGATAACAAAATGCCATAAACTTAATTGTTTATAAACAACAGACACTTGTTTTGCAGAGTCCTGCAGGCTGAAAGTCTAAGATCAGAGTGCCAGCGTGATCAGGCTCGTATTAGAACTCTCTTCTGGGTTGCAAACTGTCATTTCTCTCTGTACCTTCACACAGTTGGAAGGAGGCAAGAGCGTTCTCTGGGTCCTTTTTATAAGAGCACTAATCCCATTCATGAGGGTACCACAATCATGACCTAATTTTCTCACAAAGTCCTCATCTCTGAAACCATCACATTGAGGGTTAAGATTCCAACATGTGAATTTTTGGAGGGACACAACATTAATTTCATTGCCGTAAGAATATAGTGTTTAGATGCACTTATGATTATAAGTGCCCAAAGACAATTCTATATTTATTGCTGATCTATAGATATCTTAATTCACCAAGGACATTGCATATGCATGATGTTATGTTCCTATCAATATCTGAATTCTTATTATCACCACAAACATAATTTTTCTTTTAATTGTTTTTCCAGTAGCATTTATAAATGTGTCAGATTGCTCATCTTTGACAGAATAAATGTCCCAAAGCTTTACCCTGATTTACTGAATAAGTGGACAACTGATCAATAATTGAGAGGATCTTATTACTTGACAGATCAGATAATATCATTTAACTATTTGTTTGCAAAGACCTTTTTCTCCTAATTGAGTCAACACATCAACAGATATGTTTTTGTTTTGTGTGTGTGTGTGTGTGTGTGTGTGTGTGTGTGTGTGTGTGTGTTTTGGGAGGTAAGTACATATATAAGAAATAAAATAAAAAACAAGTAAAGCAAATGCAGAACAATACTCAATTTATATACATATAACACCTTGCTGCACACCATCTGCAGTTTCAAGTGCTGAGTCCTCATGTCTAGGCAGAGTCTGCTGTGGATGACATCACTGTGCCATCCTGGTGGATGGTTAAAAGTCAAAAACTATTTTGAGCGGCTTTCACAATCATCAGCATCTTTCTGGAGAAGTAAACATATCATGTTTAATTTATCATCAAACATGCACTTTTGCCGAAACCGGTTTGGCTTAGTGGTAGAGTGTCAGTCTGCGGACTTAAAGGTCCCGGGTTCAATTCCGGTCAAGGGCATGTACATTGGTTGCAGGCACACCCCCAGTAGGGGGTGTGCAAGAGGCAGCTGGTCAATGTTTCTCTCTCATCGACGTTTCTAGCTCTCTATCTCTCTCCCTTCCTCTCTGTAAAATATCAATAAAATATATTTTTAAAAAGCATGCACTTTTGCTTTTTGAGCTCATTGCTTGCAAAAAACAAAAAAAAGAAAAGAAATTACTAAACAACAAAGTAAACAGGCTTGAAGAATTATACTATAGAATAAATAACAAAACCACTATAACGGGGGAGTCAAACTACTCGCTAGCTGCTCTTGGGCAGAGTTGCTCAGACTCTGCAGGCTGATGGTATTGAAGTAACTTGTAGCCTATCATTTCCTGTGTTCCCCCCTGGTCATACTGACACACAAACCAATTAACTGGCATGAGAGTCAGCCGCAGATACTCTTCTCCCACCTCCACGGGAAAGCAGAACAAAGTAGCTGTCACTACCAGCATTCCTCCAAACACTACATTTCACCAGCAAGTGCCTGGCACGCTCTCCTTGGAAGGGTTATTTTGAGACTGGAAAGATTCAGGAGAAGAAAGACAGGTTACCACTGGTTGCCATTCAAGTGTAACTATGTGTTAGGAGAGAACTCTGTTCTCTGTAAGCAGTATCAGACATCATGGCAGAACATGCAATTGCTCACATAAGCCCCACATAATTGTCTAGAGCAGTGGTCGGCAAACTCATTAGTCAACAGAGCCAAATATTAACAGTATAACGACTGAAATTTCTTTTGAAAGCCAAATTTTTAAAACTTAAATTATATAGGTAGGTACATTGTTATTAACTTAATTAGGATACTCCTAAGCTGGCCTTTGCTAAAATCTCAAGGGGCCAAAGAGCCGCATATGGCTCTCAAGCCTCAGCTTGCTGACCACTGGTCTAGAGCAAGCATGTCAAACTCATGGCCCACAGGCTGCATGTGGCCCACAATGACTATTTTTGCAGGCCTGCCAATATAACGGTATGTAAGAAACATTTTAATACAAATTTCATAACTTAATTTTTACAATATCCTATTATACATAATTATCAATAACAAACTACAATGTTCATTAATGGCTGATTACTATATTTTGTTGCATTCATTTCCCTTACAGGCCTAATGCACAAGCACACTATTTCTCTCCACTAATGCTAGCAGCGAATATTTTAGCAGCCGATTGCCATGTCATTAGTCTTGGACTGACTTGTTTGATGTGTGCAACAGGAAATATTTCACTTTTGGAGAATAAGAAAAACAGATTTATTTGTGTTACACTTATTAATTTGTGCAGTTATTATTGTCTGGGTAAGTTAATGTTCAAGAAAAAATATTAATTTTTATTAAAATGTTCTATTATTTTATGTTAACAATTACTCATTTATTTCAGCCCTTTGTATTCAGCATATCTCTATCGAAATAAACCTACATTTCTATGAAAATTGAAACTTTTGTTTTTTTGCGGCCACATACTTAAACCTTGTCTATTTGTCCCATGTTAGCTTTTGAGTTTGATATGCTTGGTCTAGAGGTTCACAGAGTGACTGATACATTGACATGTGACATTTATTTGAGGACCAAGGGACCTCCTCTAAATGGGATATAGCAGTGAGAACAAAATCTTGCTGTCCTTTTGCAGAAGCTGCTGACCTGATGCAAAGATGAGGTGAAGCTAATGTATCAGCTTAGAGATTATACCTGGAACAGATGGCATATACCTTATATCAACAGTATAGAGTTCTGTGTTCTCTAATCAGTGAAATACAGTCATCCAGGAACCCAGGCTTGTAAGGAGTGGTTTTATCAGTATTCCCAGTTGACCCAGTTAGGAATTTATTCTTCCTCTCCTCACAAATCTTGGCTCTAGGGGAGTACAGTTTCTTGTCCCAGTGGAGTTAAGACTTGCACAGGGTGCATAGGAACTATCCAACCTACACAAAGTCTCTTATCATCTTGGTCTCCAATTGCCTGTATATAGTAGGCAAATGAGGAAACTTCCATACTGGCATAGATAATGGACCTTGACCATCCTATGGAGGCCAGGCCACTGGTACATACAGGAATAAAGGACAAAAACATTACATGATCCACTGATACCCCCATACACACTTTTATTCTAATTGGGCAAATAGACCAATCAGGACTGAAAACTCAGAGCCAAAAAAAAAGGAAATGAATAATTGTGAATTAATAATGCCATCTATCATACTAAGTTAAACCAAAAAATCATTTTGATTTGCTCTGGATTGGAGCAAATTTCCTCCAGGTTCTACTTTGGTCTTTTAATTACTTTCCATTATCATTAATTGTTGCCTGACCAGAAGCATTCATTTTCCATTTATCCTCTTATAATTCCAGGACAATGCCAGATAACATTGACCAGGCTGGACAGAATATCATAGAAGGAGATTAGAGTGCTGCACAGATTATTATTTTTCACAGAATTACTTTTGAGACAAATTGAATTTCACTACCTGAAATGAATTTTTTATGTTTTACAGAAAAGGGACAAATGGGTGTCACACATTACAAAGTACATGGCAATGACATAATTGAAATAAATAAAACCGACTTTTATACATGAGAGTGCGTGCTATCTCTGAATGAGCTTTAGGACGTTTGCATCTATGTCCACACATGATTTATCACTGCAGAGTACAAGTGACAAAATTAAGATTACTGCATTTCAGTGAAGAAATACAGGCGAATTCTCATTCTCATATATATTTTTCAAACTCAAATGCCAAGCCTGCCCTGGAGTCAAGGGAATGGAGATGTCTCCAATAGTAATTCCACCCTGGAATCCACATGTCCAACAATATTGGTTATTATAAATATTAATAGGGTTTGTAAAAAATGTAACGGGATTGATGAAGATACACATTATAGAAAAAGAGGAAGTTTCTTCACGATGGAGGTTGAACAAGTCTTATTGTGCTGGGTTAACCTTCTCTGAGATATACCAGTCTATAGCCTGAGGGTCACCAAGAATGATGGATGATCCTTATTAGTAGATATAAGACTCTCTCAGCCCTACCAGTGTTGGATTGGAGGAGGATTGGTTGGGGGTGGTGAAGGAAAAAGAAGACTTTCTCCCAGGTTTGGGACTCAAGCTACTAAGAAAATATGGATGATGTCATTGCTCAGATAAAGGGGGCTAAGAAAGAAAAGAAGTTACAAATCCCTTTATAAGTCATCACAAATATATTGTCCTAAGTCTTAGTCTACTGAGAGCTGGAAGTTTTGCTTTGTCGTCGGGTTTTGATAATGGACTGTTTGAAAGGGAATTACTTGCCTTTCTCTTCTGCATTTCTCTTGAGGGGACTGTCTACCTGAAACACTTCAGACAGTGATTCTGCAGCCTCTTCACTTCCTTCTCTGCATCACCAGTCTCTCAGACTATTTTGTGGATTTTTCTTTAAAATTTCCTTTGAAGAAACTTTTAGTGATATTTTTGTCTCACTCAATGTTAACTAACTCCTCAAGCTGAAGTGGGTGCCTAAATTCGCAAGATGGTATTTCAAAGGCCAAACTTACTGATGGAAAACAAAAGACAAAACAAGGTGTGTGTTTTTTGTTTTTGTTTTTGTTTTTGTCATACGAGAGAAGGCATATGAATAGAGGTGACATATCCTGTACCAGAACAGGCTTTATTTATGGGCAAGAAAATATAATGTAATTAGAAGATAATTGCAGCATCTAACTTCTATCCCAATATATCCATCCTTTAGCCAGTCCTTCAATCAATTATGTTTTTATTCTTCTGATCTTACAAGTTGCTCTTCCATAGAGAATATAATCAATAACATTGTAATAACTATATATGGTTTCAGATGGGTATTAAACTTATTGAAGTAACCATTTCATGAGCTATATAAATGCTTATTTACTGTGTTGTATAATTGAAATTAGCATAATATTGTATGTCCACCATAATTTAAAAATAAATTAATACTTTAAAAAAAAAGAAAGTTGCTCTTCAATGAATGAGAGTTTCTCTTCCTTGATAATCTCTTCAAAGACTATGGTCAAGAAAACCAAATATGCTTGTCCTTGAAGATAAAATTAAGCCATAAGATGTGACCTAACCTTTTCTTATTATTATCCAAAACAGTGGGCTACGTAGAAGGAAGGCAAGAAGCAAGATCAAGCAAACAAGCACTATGATCTGACCATGAAGATATCATTAAAATTGTTCTGAAGAGATTTCACTCTTCCCAAGACTTGGCAGCCCTTCACATTCTTCTAAGGGTTGGCAGCCCTTCAAGAATAAGAAAGGGGGAGACGAAAACAAGAATTACAGTATTCTAATAAAGCAACAGAAGGCTAATATGTTTCACAAAGTCTTTATATATGGTAACTCATTAACACTTGACAACAACCCTTTGTGGGAGGTGTTATAAACAGAAGAGATTGCACACAGAAAAGCCATACCCATAGTAGTGTAGTCTGTGCATTGTAGAAAAGCCATCCACCTTGAGTGTTGTCTGTGCATTGTAGGGTGAGCCACTTGAACTTTCTAAAATACACCCCCCAACCTCAGCTGGTTTTGCTCAGTGAATAGAGCAAAACTGAAGGGTTCCAAGTTCAGTTCCAGTCAAGGGCACATGCCTGGGTTGCAGGCTCGGTCCCCAGTAAGGGGTGTGCAGGAGGCAGCCAATCAATGATTTCCTCTCGCCATTGATGTTTCTATCTCTCTCCCCCTCTCCCTTCCTCTCTGAAATCAATAAAAATATATTTAAAGTAAAATGTCCCCCCATTCATAAAATGAGGTTGGTTATTCTTACCTTACAAGGATATTATGATAATTAAAGGTGCTTAGGGACATTTATAGCTTGGCACAGATGCTGACAGATGGGAAATGCCCATCACTTTGTAGCTATTAGAATCTGTATATTTATCACAAAGTATATACCAGACAAGCCTACTAGCTGAGCCTCACATGTCCATTGAACGTTAGGATTACAACTGAAATAACTTGTTAAAGCTAAGTTCCAGACTTCTCAGGTGAGAAATTAGTGAAAGCTGCAGAAGGATGGCATGGTATGACACTAGGGACTTTCACTCTCCCAGCAGACTCCTTCAGAGTCATAAATCAGCTCTTTCCACTCCCACCTTGAAAACCTCATGTGTAGAACTAGAGGCTACTTTTCTATTTCCAAGCCAGTTTTCCCCTGGACATGGCAATAAATTACTGATTCCAATTGGTAAAGGCCAAGTTCAGATGACCTTTCACACAACAAGGGGCACTAGCCTAGAGGGAAATGTGTATCCGTGGGAGAAATTCTTAGGAATGACACAGGATGTGAGCTAAAAGAAATGAAAATAAATAACAAGAACTCCAGAGTCTAAGTTTCTTCTTGGAGATAGACATTTCTACCAATACTGGCAAATTTAGCCTTGTCTTCATCTGATTTTTAGAATATTCCTAACCCCACCTCTTACCTATCCCTTTCACACCAACCTTTTCAAACTACTACCAGTTTCTCATATGTTTACATATATTGCACATCTGCAAATATTCACACTCAAAAATCCTTTGGCATGGAACACAGCCCACCTCCTTTGGCTAATTAACTTCTATGTACCCTTCCAAAAAATACTAAGCTCAAGTGTAATCTCTCCCCTTGGCCACTCCCTTTCCATTCAGATTCTGATGCCCCATCTCTGACTTTCACATCCTGCTCAACACACAATTGGTGATCACCCATCAACTGATGAATCCTACCTTCTCGTGATGTTCTTTATGTGTCAACTATTTGATAGTATCACACTGTTTACACTCATTTATATATGTCCCTTTTTCATTTGAAAGAACATCCCTTAATGGCAGGGACCAAGCACCAAGCATCTCAGTTTCCTCAGTACCTACTAAAACACATTCAGTCTATTTTTAATAGATAAATGAAGGAAGGATAGAGGGAAGAGGGGAGAGAGTGAGTGAGTGAGAAAAGAAGGGAGGGACAAAGGAAGAAAAGAAAAGAGGATGAAACTTTGAATCCTCCCTCCCTCCTTTCTATCACTGATCACCAAGGTGGGAAGATCTAGTCTTCTAGCCAATTTATTCTTTTATAAATTTCTTTATTGATTAAGGTATTACATATGTTACTTTATCCCCCATTACCCCCCAACACTCCCCCACTTATGCTCTCACCTGTTGTCTGTGTTCATTGGTTAGGCTTATATGCATGCATACAAGCCCTTTGGTTGATCTCTCCCCTTTACCCCACCTTCCCTCTGAGGTGTGACAGTCTGATCTATATTTGTCTATCCTTAAATTTTTTTGTTCATCAGTTTATATTATTCCATATATCCCATAAATGAGTAATATCATGTGATATTTATCTTTCTCTGACTGGTTTATTTCGCTTAGCATAATGCTCTCCAGTTCCATCCATGCTGTTGCAAATGGTAAGAAATTTTTTTTACTGCAGCATAGTATTCCATTGTGTAGATGTACCACAAGTTTTTTTTTTTTTTAATCCACTCATCTGCTGATGAGCACTTAGGCTGTTTTCCATTTAGCTAGGGGGAATTGTGCTGCTATGAACATAAGGGTGAAGTCAATTTCTTTTTAGTAAAGTGATCTATGTTTTGCTTATGAAAAGACAGCTCAACCCTATGATTTCTTCTAAACAACACCTCTTTAGACACCTTTTGTCATAATATTATAGAAAGATCATTTGTTTTGGGCTCCTCAAGACATCTGATTAATTCATCTCTGCTACTTAAAATCACTCTGATATTAGAAAAATTATTTCACATTATGCTCTCATTTTTCTCATCTGTGAAAACAGTATTTACTACCCCCACCTTGAAGGTAAGAAAAAGAGGTTGTGAGGAATATGTGAGTTGTGGGGACTTTTATAAGGGCCTATAGCAATCAACAGCAGATTTCTTAGCCATCAGAGTTATTATGAGGTTTTTCCTCAATTTTATTCACTTTTTGAAAGCCCAGGAAGTTTTATAAGTAAATTTTATTAAAATGTCTACTTATGTTTCTTTCTATTACATACCCAGTACATTAATAAAATTAGACCTCAGCTTAAATAGCTCCTGCTAAATGGATTTTTTAAAAGTCCTTGAAAAATATATATTTGCATTATATATGCCAAGAAAATAATTGTATACCTACTGCATAACCAGAGCAAATTCAAATTAGTGAGAAAAGTATCAAGTTCACAGTAAATAAGTAGGAAACTCTTGTTAGAGTAGAGGAAAAGCAACCAGCAATGAGGTCCAGTGCCCTGAGTTCCAAACTCAGATCCACCTCCACCCTCTGATCTTAGAAAGTTATTCAATTTTCCTAAGCCTCAGTTTCCCCATCCATAAAATAGGGTTAACCTTATAAAATCAATATTTATAAGAAAGGTAGGTGAGGACTATAAAAAGTCACACAAAATCCATGACTAACTCCTTAGGACCTAGGACATGCCCAAAAAACTGTAGCTTTTTTATTTTTCTTTAAAAATGATAAATTTCCTCACATCCAAAGATAAGTCTATTTAAACACTAATTAGATGCCATTTATATCTACTGTATTAACAATATTGATTAAAGTGACAATATCCACCGCTGACAGTGTCCTTGGGAAACATCTGTTTATACTTCTGGGAGCAAGGCAAACAGTTTCAATACTTTAAGAAAAACAGGCTGAGAGTCATACAGATGTTTCAGAAGATATCTACAGTCTCACATGAAATTCTTCTTCTGGTTATTCTTCGAAGGCAGGGATTTCCAGATTTCCAGAGAAACTCTGGGGCTGCCTGCCTCTGAGAGGGACATGACAAGTAGATTTCATCTTTGCTCATTCTATATGGAAAGTCTGTGAGATATATGAGACAAAGTTATTTTACCAAAGTTTAATACTATATCCTGTAGGGCCCTGGCTGGGGTGGCTCAGTTGGTTGGAGCATCATTTTGTATACCAAAGGGTTGTGGGATCAATCTCTGGTTGGGGTTCTTATAGAAGGCAACCAAACTATGTTTCTCTCTGTCTTTCACTCTCTTCCTTCCTTCCTTTCTCTAAAAAAAATCAATGAATTTTTAAATGTATCTTGTGAAACATATTCAAAGGCAATAATCCAAAGGTAAAAAGGTTATACAATTAATTTTATTGAAGCACTAACTTGAATAAGATTGAAAAATGTAAATTGACTAACCACTAAAGTATAAGCACTTAAACATATTGTACACTTGATAAAATGGCTTGCAATTTTTTAAAATAATCATTATGAAGACTCTAGTACAATACAATACTAGAAATAGATAGAGGCAGAGGAGTGAAAGTAAAGTTAACATATTAACATTCATCACTGATTACATGTCAGACATGGAGCAGATCACTTATAAAGAATGTGAGAAGAGCCTATGGTACCCATTATGTGAAAGAAACAGAATCCAAAACACTATAAATCTATCTTTATTATAACTTTAACCATATTCCTCATGTTCAGGGTTAGAGACTGTAAGGTAACTTTTTTAAAAACTTAATTTTTTCATGAGATGGAGAGGTGAATTGTTTTCTTCCTTTTGTCAGTTTCTTTAAAAAAAATGTCTAATGTGCCATAATTTTCAGTTTTACAGAGAACAAACAAAGGGCTTTCCAATTCTCCAGAAAGCCTCATAAACAGATGGCTTGAAATAAAACACTTTTATAACAAAATTTTTGTTGTTGGCAATAAATTAATAGAGGCACACCACTTCCAAGACTCCAAATAGAAACTGAGAATCACAGTACCTCCCATCGTCTCTCCCTGTCCTTCTCCAATCAATTCAGCTCAGAAGCCAAAGTGATCTTAAAACACAAATCAGATTTTTCTGCTCCCCAGAGGAAAATTTCAGAGACTTCCATTGTACTTATGAAAGAATCCAGGTTCCTCACAATGGACCGTGGCGCCCTACCTGTCTGTCTGTCTGTCTCTCTCTCTCTCTCTCTCTCTCTCTCCTTCCATATTTCCATTTTACTTGGATTCCCCATGTTCTAGCCTCATTCTTCTTTCTCATGATGCTACTTGCATTCACCTAGGAGCCTTTTCACCTCTTCTTCCATTGCCTTCAAGCCTTCAACCCTTTTCTCCCTCAGATTTTCTCCAAACTGGGTTCTTTTCATCTCCCTGATCTCACCTACACACAATCATTGCACCATTGAACTCTTATGATGTACCAGGGCCTGTATTCAGTGCTAGTGGCCAGCACATTCCAAGATCTGCCCCAGGATGCCAGGAGCTCAGGACTTAGTGGCCCACTGGGAAGCAAACAGATTGGTGCCATCCACTCTGACATAGGCAGTGATCCTGAGCAAACAGAGATGTGGTGGGGGATGAGGGGCTAGAAATGTGTGCAGAATCAGGAGGTAAATTCAGAGGCATTGACATATAAACTGAAAGATGCACATGAGTAGCTAGAGAAATGGTAGGCACCTTGTTTCAGCCACAGGAACCAAGAAAAAGTAGGTCTCATTTGGGAACTACACATGGTTTGCTCTGGTCCCTGGAGCCTAGTGGATTCATCTAGAACTCTGCATGCACAGGTAGAGGAACTCTTAGTCACCTTATTTAAGAAGTAGGAAGTTGGGTATCTCAGCCGAGGGTGCTGTACATACACAGGGGTCAATTGCAAACAAACAAACAAAAAATTTATGCTGCTTTCCTCATAGCCATGTAAGCACACAATGTGACCTCACTTTCCTCCCTCCAGGTTTCTCAGGAAAGTGATAGTGGACACTAAAACTTATGACTGGGAGGGATCTTGACAGGTTCCTTTCTCCTTCTAGACTAATCAAGAGTGTCTAGATTCATCCATTCACCCAGGCAGCCTTGGGAAAGAGGAAGCCCAGAAGTCCTACTGGATTTAAAGTTATGATTAACACTCAGGGCTTCAAGGGGCAAGAGGGCAAAGACATGGCCTTGAACTAGAATGGCACTGCATCCCACCCCTCTCAGGTGTAGCTTCTGAGATATTCGGGGAGGAAGGTTGTATGTAAAGGAGCTAAATGTGTGTTTTTTAATGCTCTCCCTTCTATTGGGTAATGCTAAATGGGAGGCAGATTAGAGTGAAGTAAAGAGAACAACAACAACCCACATTCCCAACAATAAGCAGCCCATGGAAGGAATCTCTATCCTATTCTCTTAGCTGAAGCTGCTATAACAAAATGATAAGGATGGGCCTAATCCGGTTTGGCTCAGTGGATAGAGCATTGGCCTTTGGACTGAAGTGTCCCGGGGTCGATTCCAGTCAAGGACATGTACCTTGGTTGTGGGCCCATCCCCAGGAAGGGGTATGCAGGAGGCAGCTGATGGATGTTTCTCTCTCATCTATGTTTCTAACTCTCTATCTCTCCCTTCCTCTCTGTAAAAAATCAATAAAATATATATATTTTTAAAATGATAAGAATAGGTTGGCTTAAACAACAGACAATTATTTTTCATAGTTCTAAACACTGGAAGCTCCAGGATCAGGATGCTAGCCTCACCAGGTCCTGATGAAAGCCCACTTCCTACCTTGAAGATGGCTAACTTCTTGCTTTATCTTCACATAACAGAGGAAGAACAAGCTCTCTAGTCTTTTCTTATAGGGCACTAATCCCATCATGAAGACCCCATCCTCACCGAGCTCACCTAAATCTAAGTACTGCTCAAAAGATTCGTCTCCAAATATGTCACACTGAATGTTGGGGCTTTGAAAATAAAGTTTGGAGGTCACAATTTGGTCCATAGCACCTACTGACTCTGACTCCCTTTGGAGTTCTCTGTATCCTCCCTTTTCTGTTCTTTTCATTCCCCTGTCAAATAAGTAATAACAACAGAAACAACAACTCCTTATATTTATATAACACTGTGTACCAGATACTGTCTTAGGAATGTGATATGTACTAACTCATTGAATCCTTGCATAACCCAACGTCAGATATCACTGTTTTTCCAGTTTTGCAAATCACAAAATTAAGGCATAGAGAGGTTAAAACATCTGTACAAGGTCAACAAATAACCCTGCCAGGGAAAGAGTCTTAGAGACGCAAAGGACAACTAGGTATGGGAGACCCAGACTAAAATGAGGAGGGTGCTGCTGGCAGGGAAAAGACAGTGAGTAGGAGTGTGACCAAAGAGGTGTAAAAGGTGGGTTGAGAAAGAGAAAATGAACTGAGTGGTCCAAACCTCACCTTCTCTGAGAGTGATCCCTTCACAGTATTTGGCTTGGGCTCAGCACAGTCAGGGTTTAACAACAGGGTCAGCAATTGTGGGTTTCAAACTCTACAGTGTCAAAGCTGCTTCATGAGGCCCAAGTATTCATGTCCTGATATCCAAGGAAGCTATGTGCTTTTTTATTCAACCTTTTGAGGGGTAAACCCACATTTGTGGAAATAAAATTTGGTGGCAGCAGTCCTGGCAAATTGTTATTGTTTTTTAAAGATGGTAATTGGTAAAGGAGCATTTTTTGAACACTACTTTAACCAGGAGTCTCCGGGAGGCAGGGAGGAGGAGACCCTGAAATTATGGTCACTGAAAATAAAGGATCTGCATTCAAAGACATTGTTGTGAGGATTCACACTAAGGCAGAGAATTAGCAAAATAATAGAAGTTAATTTCTAGTTTTCTCTTTCTGAGCGAATGAGGCATATAATTAATTCAAATCACCTCACCTTCACCCACTCACAGGTATGTTGAGCACATGGGCAGAGACCTACACATACACACACACACACACACACACACACACACACACACACGCTACATTCAATGTCTACATTCACAGCCACTCACACCAGAAGAGCATTGACACAAAAATAATCAGTTCCACATAAACAGAATCACACTTTCTTTCATTCCACTCACCATCCTTTTGTGGCACTGACCAGTTGCTTTATTAAGAACCCATTTGTTGTGCACACAGAGTGGTGACTTAGACAGCAAACATGGACTCCAGTCCCAGCTACATCGCAGGCAACTGTGTAAGCTGACCATAGTTTTCAATTTCCTCACCATACACTTGCAATGATAATACAGAAAGTAGCAGTGTTTTCTAGGACTGCAGATAGTCTTATGTTAAGGACGCAGATGTTTCCAGGGAAGAATCTAGCAGTTCATGAAAATGAAAACAGCATATCTTCTTACTGCATCGCTGTCTACACTAGAACCCTTGCCCCTGGGAAAATGTCCTTCTTGTCTACATGCTTGTGTAGTTGAACAGGTAACCCAGACATTTCATCAAAGCATCTGGAAAAACTGCCATGTGCTGAGCTCCAAGAGGTTGGTGAAGACTAAGAATTGTGCCTTGAGAATCAGAAAGATACACAGCAACAGAGACACATACAGGAACAGGAAGACAAAAAAGAGATAAGCCAACAGACAGACTCAAAAGCAAAGAGAATCACCAAAAAAGAAACATAAAAAGAGACAGATTCAGAGATAAAGATAAGCAGAGAAAAAAGAGTTCAGGAGATATGGCCAATGAGATTTCCAGGGAGAAACAAATGGGGAAGCATAGGCTTTTTATAATATTTTCCAATAGTCACCATTAACAAGATTTTCCCCAGGTACAGTGGTTGGGGGTATTGTGAGGAGTACGTTCTCATCTCTCTCCTCATCTCTTCTCCTTCACTGCTCTGCTTATACACAGAAGACAACGTTATTTGAGTCCTGAGTGCTGTTAAATGCTCTCTTGCCTTTATTTACACTGTGCTAGAACATTATGTTCATCAGGAGGTTTAGTGTAGGAGAGAGTCCCCCGCGGCCAAGAACAGCAGGGGCTGCCAGCCATCCTCCTGAAACCATAGCAGAGCCAAGAGTGGGAGTTTGTTCACACTTCGACTGCATGGATTTGCAACTTCAGTTTAATAGGTTCAGCAGTGTCGACACCAAACAAATCCCTCCCTGTCCCAGAAGCAGCCCTGCTAATGGGCTGATCTACTAAGAAAGAATTTGCTTATAATATGAAGCCTGGAACCTGGTGAGGAGTCCACTTATTGTGGGTATGTGTTGGTTCATGTGCTCCCTTCAAAGAGTCTGCCAGTGCTTCATCCATCTCTGCTTTTCTGGTCTCCAAGGGCTCCCAATTTTCAGGTACCTTTACTCATTTGCCTCAGATTGTGCTCAGCATGAACATCACTCTACCCATTACCCCAGTTCTCTTTGTCAACCTTTAGAACCCCATCCTATTTCCCAATCTTTCCATACCCTTCAGGCATCCACTCATCTGTGTAAAGGAGATTAAGGGGGAAAAATCACCACCACCATCCATGCATTGATGTTCAGACATGTGCACCCATGAACACAGATCACATTGTTCTGTGTGAGCTGTCACATTTTTACCTAAGTGATACCGTGCCATGCACTCTATTCTACATTGTACTCATTGCACCTTTGTGGTAAAATGCTTGACATGGTTCCTGCCACCTAGGTGCTCCACAATATTTTGACTGAAGCAATGAGCTTGACCTCCATTGAGTCTCTTCCTTACAAGATATGGCCAGTGAGTTAAGTTCACAGGCAGGGCTTCAATGGGCTGCCCATAGGAAGTGGGAGGGTTTATACTCTCCTTATGACTTTCTAAGCTTACCCCAGGAGGAGCTGAATCACGCCTGGACAACCAAAGATGAAATGGAAAGATCATGGAAACTGATGTCTGGACAGCTAGGATGACCTCCTGGTTCCACACACCTGATATTGGAAGAATCTCAATTTCATCGTTTCTAAAATATGGGTAATCAAAACTATCTTGCTTACCTCTCATGAGGGTCAAATGAGCTCAATCATGAACAGGTTTATGTAAGTGATAAGAACTTAATTCCTCACCTTCCTTTTAGGTTCTCTACAGTGTCATTACCTCAAAGGCCAATAAAAATGAGTTAATTTTTGTAGCTCCATGGGGAACTGTGCCTGGCCAGTAGATACTTAATATTTATTGAATAGGACATGTTTTGGGCCCTTTCCCTCATGTCACTCTCTTTTACCATCTCCACTGTAATACCTACCTGACTTTTAGACCTACTACCTTGTCTTCCATTTTAAGCCAGATGGTGTGCCCTTGGCCTAGAGAACAGATGGGTTTCATTTCCTTCTCATGATCCTCAATGCTCCATTGAAGATGGACAGTATTTACCCTCTGATCTCAACAACATCACTGCCTCTAGGACTTAAGGTTGTTGTTGTTTTGTTTTGTTTGGGCGGGAGGAGAGTTTGGCTAGAGTCCCAGAGATTTAAATTGAAACACCCTGTCCCTGGGATGTTAGAGGGGTTTGGGGAGAAAGAGTTAGAGGACTGGCTCCACAATGAAGGAATATTGTTGCAGTCACCTGATCCATCCCCCATTCCACCTAATAGTGTTCCTTTCAGTCCTTTTAAACTCACACCTGAGGTCCAGAGGTCAGTCCTTCACACTTTCCAAGGAGACTAGCAGAGCTACCCCTGTGAGGATGAAGAGGCCTCCTAAATATCTGGAAATTTCTTATGGAGAAACAGCATTGCTTTTGTGTTCCCTGAGCACTTGCCTCCACATAGCCTGCTAATAACAGCCTCAAAATTCAGGTTACATCCACGTCCAACTTTCCAAGCCTTCACTCTTAATCCTTTTTTAATTGATATGAAATGTATTCCCAATTATTACTGGAAAGTGTACTTTCTGGAATTTAATTAAATGCTCTAATCACATTTATACCACTAAAAAATGGTTTTAGGTTTTTGTTGTCGCTGTTGTTTTTCTAATGAGCTGTTTACTCTGCTGATAACTGCAACGTGGACAAAGGGGGAGATTTCAAAACAGCTCCAGACACTCAAAAAGAAATAACTTTGCTATTGATAAAAATAATAACTCATGTACAGCAGGGGGTGGTAAGAAAGCCTAAATTTATTACTGCTGTGTCGAATGTGCAAATGTCACTTCCTTAAAGAGGGAAAATTAGTTTTTAAGCCCAGTTTGGCAGCCAGAATCTCTGGCTGTCTGCATAATATTGGATTTTTCAAGCCTTCTATGAGGCCCCAGGGTGGGGTGTTTTGCATACAAATTGTAAATTATATAATGCTAAAAATGTTATATAAGGGGAAAATGAAGACTAAGTTCCCATTCTTTTATCTTATTATTATTATTTTTTTTTAGTCTTCAACCTTTCTAATCCTTTGAATTTAACTAACATTTATTGAGCACCTGCAATTTCTTAGGTGTCTTTAGGTCATTTAAAATTTGTGACAATGATGTGAAAGAGGTAAATTATTCCATGTATGTGGACGAAGGAACTGGGGCTCTGAGAGTTGAACTGAGTCAGCTATCCCATAAGGAAGAGGTTTTGCTCAATGTTCTACACTACAGATTCTCAAACTCGGGCGTGTGTCAGAGTCCCCTGGAGGGCTTTGCTAAAACACGGATTTCTGAGCTTCACCTCAGAGTTTATGATTCAAGAAGTCTGAAGTGTGGCCCATGAATGTGTAATGTCAATATGTTCCCAGGTGATGCTGATTGCTGCTGGTCACGGCACCTCACTTTGAAAAAGACTCTCTCCTACATGCTGATGATACCTGGCTATTACCAGTATGTAAAAACCTGGTTATTAATAACAGGAAAGGATCATAGTTTAAACCTAGATAATTCAGCCATGCCATTTTCACAGCTTTTCCAAGAAACTGAACTTGAACACTCTTCAGGTCTGTTCCCCAGAGATCACTAGGAGAAGGGACCAAACAATAAAGAGGGACCCATATCCAGTAAGGTCTGAATGATGTAGCAAAGGTAATTACCTCTCAGTTACACCTGGGAGCAGGTCATTGGCCAGAATAGGCATGACCACTGCAAGGACTCAAAATCTGAGATACTTAAGCTCCTGAACAAAGGAGCCCCTCTCTTTCTCCCTTGTTGCTCAAGCCTGACTCCTGGCCTGCAGGGCTCTCAAGCTCTGCACTCGCCCACATGGCCCACAACCATGTGGAGCCCACACACAATGGATCAGTGGACTGTGATTAGCCTGATGCTCTGCTGGATTCAGCGTCACCTAGGAATGGAAACTGTGGACACTAGCTTTGCTTCTGGCTCTGCCAAATCCCAGGCTGAACCTTATGCAGGAAAGGTTTAAGGGAAATGGAACTTTGGAAACCAATGGATGTAATTTCATGTGAATAAAAATCACGCATTCTCCCATGTGAGTCTTAGAAAATTCTTTTTCTCAAGATATAGTATGAAACCCCTCCCACTAGCAACAGAGAAATTCCACTCATGCAATTCTCTAATAACACAACCTTTTTCCTCCTCCTCCTCCTCCTAGACCTTACAGGTAGAAGAGGTTCTAAGAAGCCATTCATTCCATATCTCTACTTTAGATAAGTAACTGTTAATTACACTTATTTCACAGACACTTTGCTAGGTGATTATTGGGGGCAGGAGAAGGAACATCCTGTCAAGAATCAACAAGGCGGTAAGTACCAAGTCACTAGCACTTATCTGAAATTTAGCAGATAAGACACCTTTTAAGTGTGGGTTCATCTAAAGAGCTAATCTGCCACCCTATCCCCTGATCAGTTAGCCAAACCCCAACTGGAAGACAGTTAGCTGCTTAAAGCAAGTCCTTTCCACACAACAAGATCAAAACCCATATCCTGTGTTGGGAAGATGGAGAATAGGTAAGGTGAGAGTGAGAGGCTAGAAGCATCCCTAAGACCAGGCCTATGTCTCAACTTTACCAAGACACTTTTCCATTTAAGAAGGGGCTACTTAGGTAACTCACACAGGCCCAGAGAGAGAGCATCAGGTTTGGAGAAAAAATATTCATCATTTTATCTGAAACTTATATATACCTCATTAATACACTACAAACTTGTTTTTTAGTGATTTAGTAACTTGTCTTCCTTTGTACTTTTACACTTGAGAAAAACTTAATTGAAAAAGGCTTAAATATTTCAATATAAACATTTATATATATAAAAGCCTAAGTGTCTGTCTGACCATCCGACAGGTAGCTATGATCCACACTGACAACCAGCGGGCAGATGCTCAATGCAGGAACTGCCATGACATGCACTGGACATTGAAAAAGAAATGGCACTGTGCACCTGGTGCCGACAATCCAACACTCGGCTTCCCCGAAGAGGGACACAGGCCCTGCCACCATCCCAGAGCTACAGCCCACAAAATCACTGGCAATGCTTCCGAGACCCCATGGCACAAAATGCAGCTCACAGCCAAGCTCAGCCTAGAAACAGGCACTGTGGATGCTGGGTAATGATGTCATGTAGCAATGCCTGGCTTCCTCTACCTAGCGGCTCGCCTCCTTGGAGTTTCTTCAGTCCAGGAACACAATTTGTTTTATAGCCAGGTGCAAACATGTTATACTTTCACCAAATGTTTGTGAAGCATTTTCATGTGCCTCATCTCGTTTGATCCTCATAGAAGTTCTGGAGTTGGTAGATAGGAGACTCGGTAGAATCCTATTTTCTTTTCATTAGCTGGAAAATGGAGATTTATAGTTTAGAAACTTGACCCGACTGAAAAGAAGAAATGGTGGAACTTAAAAAATGACTTCAAGTTTTCAGACTGTACGGAAAATAGTCAAACACTGCTACAGTTAAATATTTTACCCTTTGTTCTCCCTGCATGCCTTACAATAATAATTGGCTTTGTGTTGATATTTACTGCTGTGTTGCTGACAATTACCTGAAAGAGAGGTTGGGGTGCTTCACTGGGCTGGAAATGTTTATTTGAGTCAGAAAGCAGGTTTAACTAAGCAAGTTTATTCTATATCTATAAAAGGCTACATTGACTCGTGCATGTGCAATACATATAATGCTCTCACTGGCACTCATGTGTTTTGATCTGTCATTGTTGATCATGAATTTGGTTGGCACTGCCATTATAGAGAAAGGGCGAATAGATATGAAAATATTTCTTCTAATTAATTTACTTTCAATGTGCATGAATCTGTGCAATGGGTCACTACTTTAAAATAAAATACAATTTTTATGACCCTATTATCATATTTCTTCATTTTTTCAATTTAAAGGAAGCTTCATAAAGAGGCCAGCACCTTCCACTGCTCATTGCCCCTGATATTTCTAAGTGGACAAAATTACTTGGGCAAACATCACAAGTATGCTACGGTATGCCAATCACCTTTCTGGTTCACTTGTACTTTTATATAAATTGGGAAATTTGGGCCAATTTATCTTTTAGATTGTTTTATCTATATAATAATTCAGTATGCTCTCCCTCCCCTCCCAACCCCAGCAGATAAAATTGTTGATAGCTCCCCTGGGCTCCTTCCCACCTTCCCTAATGTCACCTTCCCTTTTGTCTTCTACATGGCTCTGTAGGAAATGTGAGGCTCTCCAGGATGGCCGAATGCCCCCACTCTACCCGAGATGAAGGCTTGGACACTTCTTGACAAGTGAGCAGACCAGCTAAACGGTGCCAACAGTGACTGATGGGCAAGTTCCGATTCAGCAACCAGAGCAGCTTAAGGGCACTGCAATAGTTCTCAGATGAAAGGCTCAAGAGCAATGAGCAATATGAATCTATTAATGACAAACTGTGTCATGGAAAATGGATGAGCCTTGCGATGAGTGTTATAAATGAGGGCATAAAAGGGACAGAGTGGCTTTGATGTTGGGGACCTGAGGGACACTTCTGACCCAGACTGGTGAAATCATGAGAATGGCAGGCAGCAGCTTAAAGGAGAAAGCTGTTACAGATGAAGACATAGTTGTGCAAAGACTAAAATTAACCATAAGACCAGAAGGTCTGCATGATCAAACCTATTTTACTGCTTTTCTGTTGAGTAAATTTTTGTGACCATGTTGCCTGCCCTTGCAGTCCTGGCAAGTTCTTTGCTCCACAACAACTCTATTGATAGTGAAAAGGGTATACAGTGGTCTTTCTGATTCAGTGTGGGTATGATATGAAATGTGAAGCTGCCTCTGATCATGACATGAACCCTTCTTTGTCTGGTCCTTGCTTGCTCCTTTGGCCTCATCTCCTTGTAGGAGGGCTACTGAGATTAGCCTTAAATATTAAGGGGAAATTTAAAGCTGATATGCAGGAGATTGAAATGCACTACACTGTTTGCTAAATACTCATGGATGCACTCCCAGAGTGTTCCCTCCGCCTGCCTCTATCTACCCCTAAAAGTCCCCAGCACTTCCCAAGATCCATAAACTAAAGTGATTTCCTAGGTCTTCTGAGCATCTTCTGAACCTTACCATAGCTACCTTTGTGTTTTTTCTGTTCCAATTGCCTGGTGTTTGTGCAGTCAGACAGGCTACCCAGATCCTTCTTCAGTGAAGGACTTACAATCCACTGCAAGGAATTCAGCCAGTAGATACTATCCAGGATTTGCTTTGGCTACAGAAATCCAGAGTCATGCTATTCTATTTCAAATAAATAAGCAAGATGGAGTTTAAGGCTCTGGTCATTTCTGTTCAAGGGGGACCTTTTTGGTAGGTGATATGTTCTCAAGACTTCCCTGTGGAATTGACCAAAGTTTTGCCAGACTTTGGTGTAAAATTTCCTCCTACCCAATTGTGTTCCCTCCCTCTTCCTGCCATATGTCAACATCTAATAAACCTTTGGTACCTGTAACTCTGTCTCAGCCTCTTTTTTCCCAATAACCCACCCTGCCACTGTGTAGGTTTTGTGGGTTGTTAAATATTTTTACTACCATCCCTGTTTACCTAAGCCAAGTTATCTTCAGATCCCAATGCATTTCATAGTCTCTCATGCTTCTAAACTTAGTACTCACTATTCCCTCACCCTGGTACATCTTGCCATGCCATCATTCTTCACTTGGATCATTCAACTTATTCCTTCTCATAGTTAGAAGGTGTTAGTCATAGGAAGCTTTTCACAGCTGTCTTAGCATTCTATTGCTGTACAACAAACTACCACAAACTTAGGTTAAAATAGCACAAAATGATTAGAGTTCCTGATAGACATGGGTTAGCTAAAGTCAAGATTCTATCCTTACAGTCCTAGGCCAGATGACCTGACCTCTGGGGCATGCTTAGAGGGCCTGGACAAGAGGGAAGAATGAGCTGAAGTCCAGGATAAGAGAATCTGGGTGACAGGAAACTCAGTTATTCATTCCATCAAGTCCTAGAGAGGTAAAGCCACCTCGAGTCCCATCTGAACCAGTGTTGGCACCTTAGGATAATTATCTGAAGGTAAGGCTGGGGGTAAAGGAAAATTACTTTTAGTAATAGAGGCTCTCAACATCAAGATGAAGGTGGAGGGCCAGACACCATACAGTGGTCAGTAAACAACCAAACTCATTACCCTAATGGGTGATGCAGGTGGAGAATACAAATAGATTTCAAGAATGCCAGGGAGTTAGGAAAGCACAAGAATGTGCTTTGAATTCCCACTATAGGCTGTTGACTATTAAAATCTGAGATAGTAACATACCTTTTTGAAAGCTGTACTAAGGCAAGTAGAAAAGCAATACTGGCTATAAGCACTTTGTATTCTGTTCGTGTTTAAGGAAAGTGACTCTAAGGAAGGTTTTCAGTGCTGCTTTTTGTCCCTTACTACATTTGTGACAATTCTAGAATTGGGACCATAAAATCATCATCCAGGTTTCTTTGCTTATGCTGCTCTTGATTTTTGAATTTTTCTATGTGGATTACTCTTGGGCATCCTTCAAAATTCAGCCTCAGACTTTTCTATTTATACTTCCATGACCTTCCAAAATGCTAACGTGTCCCTCCTCTGTTTTCCAAAGCACCTTACTCTCTGCACACACGATTTTATCCTTTACTAGAGGCCCAAATGCACAAAATTTGTGCAAGAGTAGGCCTTCCTTCCCCTGGCTGCTGGCATCAGCTTCCCTCCAGCCCCGGGACCTGGGCTTCCCTCACAGCCCTGGTTTCATCTGGAAGGTCATCCAGAAGGATGTCTGGAAGGATGTCCAGTCTAATTAGCATATTACTCTTTTATTATTATAGATTATTAATGTTTACATGTCTGTTCCACTAACCTGTGAGCTTCTTTAACCTGGAGCATGACCTCTCTCTTCAAGCCATAGTATTGGGAATTAATGCCTAAGACATTAATAAGTGCTAAATAAATATTTCTTTGTTTTGAAAATGAAAGAATGGATGAAAGTTACTAAGGCTGAGATTTTTAAAACATCATAAAATTTTAGATCCAGAAAAAATATTCTAAAATCTTTCATTTTACAGCGGTAGGAAAAGATTATGACAACCTTCAAGATATCTCTATGACTTCATCTATTTATTTAAATGCAGTTCAACAAAGTTGTCATCACTGATAAAAACTCAGTCTTTCTAGGCAACCACTTGGAAATAGCACATTGATTTGGATGCTTGTGTTTGCTAAAACCAGTTCTATTCTTCATATATGCCCTTCTCGGTGAGTTTATTTTGTTTCCATTACTATTCAAAAACCATAAAACACTAGGGTTAGATTCCAATAAACAAATAAATGAAGAAATGGACTTCTAGGCCTGAGGACATCACCCTAAGAGATAGATCTATCTCATCACTATTTTTATGTCATTATACACTTTGAACTTTCTCAAAGTAATGAATAAGCAACATAGAGGGGGGAATCACATGGACACAATGCTGTATATAACTTCTATAAAGCTCTTAAAACTATTTCCTCATCAAAGAGTCCATTGCCTTTTGGGTCTAGCTAATCTTGCAGACTCCCCAGGGGACCTAGGTTTCATCATGGAAACGGTCAATAATGTGTTCCCAGGTTCAAAACCTCAATTTTTACTAAGGTCCCAGGAACAATTTCTTGTGACTTCCATGACTTCCATTTACTTGTGGAATAGGAGAACCAAGTTTAAGCTCTTTCTAAATTTATACTCTCAGAATATTTTCCTGACACATCCAGATTCAAAGCCCAAATACTCTATTGAAAATAAATATTCTAATTTTAAGTTGTGAAACTTGAAAATTATTTCCTAATGAGCCATGTTATTAGGAGGATACAATTGTGAAAATAATATAAAAGAGCAGAACTCCACCCCCAACTTAATTTCATTTTTTTTCATTTCCCTAGCAACAACCTTTATATTTATGTTTGGCTAATACTTAACTGAGAATTAATTTGCATTTAATGAGCACATGGTACTCTGGACTGGTAGGTAGAAAAGAGGTTCTAAAAATATTAATAAAGATTATAATGCAATATATTTAAGTAGATTTCAGAATTCATAATATTTTCATTTCCTTTAAATCTCACAGCAAGCCGGTAAAGGTTGGGTGGGTGAATAATTAGGATTGTTTTATGGAAAGAGTAAACATTATAAAACTAAATAACCTAAGCCTCCAATTCCAGCAGTGCCATTTATTAGCTCTGTGATGTTTACTTGATGGCTTGATGTGTGCCAGCATCAATTTCTTTTTAAGTAAGATAATGATACCAATCTCATGCCTACATCATTCACTCAATAAGCATGTACTGAACATCTACCATGTTCCAGGTATCTGTATAGATTTGGGGATACAATGATGAAAATATACACTCATAAAAATTAATGTGAAGAGAAAATGAATTAATATGAAGATAAAATGAATTAATATACATAAAGTTCCTGGAATATGACAGATGCTCAATAAATGTGTTGCTCCACTATAATTCTATTTTATAGATGAAGATACTAAGTTCAGAATAGTTATATCACTTGTGGTCATATAGGATTAGCTAGTAAGGGACAAAAGGCAGCACTTAAGACTAGAAATATCAGTCAAGGTCCTAACAGACACCGAACCCTCCACTGGGTTGTTGATATAGATTGTAGAAGGATGGTACTGTTTACAGAAGTGAGTGTCAGGTAAAGGAACATTTAAAAGAACTGCTCATATACCTGGAGATTAACATTGGCTGGAAGTCCTTAATGGCCTCCAGTCCTTTAGAGGACAGCAGAAGGGGATATGGAATAAAAAGTCTACCTGTAGAGTTGTAGCTATGGAAACCCATGCTCCTGCCAAAACCACTCTGATGCAGGGAGGAAGCAGAAAAAACAAAGTCTTAGCCTTGTCTCCTCCTAATCTCTGGTCTCCTATTGGCACGGCTCCCTGGCTTCTGAGCTAGTGGCATAAGTAATGAGATTTATGTTATAAATCTCACAGAGTCATTTTTCCAGCAGCTTAGTGTGTGTATGTGTGCACGCGCCCATTGCATACACATGCATATGTGTGTTGGCGTATCTCCAACACCTATCACAAGCCTGCCATAAACCAGGAATCAATAAATGTTTTGAATTAAATTAAATTGAATTGCTTGAAAATGTTTGAGTTCCATGGAGTAGTGGGAGGTACATGAGCTTTGGATTTGGGATATTTCAGCCTGCGTCACTTCTATGCCCACAGCTAAATTTATGCCAAGAATGGGATAATGGTGAAGCAAGTGTACTACAGAGCCCAGTCATTTGGGTTCAACTCCCAAATCTTCCATTTGCTATTTACTTCACATTAGTCAGGTTTCTTAGACTCTTCTGCTCCATTTCTTCATCTCGTATTTACAGGTGTGAGTATTCAAAACACAGAGTTTATGTTTGTATTATTATGTATTCATTATTACATTATTTTACATACAAGTAACTGTAAATCTACATTTGTCCCACCCTGTATATATGTATATTCTCCATGGAAATGCTTTTCACATGGCTAAGTCCCTGTAAATGTTTATTGTTCTTCTTCCTCTTTCCTCCTCCCAGGAGGCTTGGGACCTAACCAAAGGAAAGAGACTTAAATGCTGCTGAAGAGAAGGTGGGGGTCTCTCCAAGACATTCATCTTTAGGACACAGCATTGTTTTAACTATTTGGTCTGTCTCACTATACTATTTGGTCTGTCTCACTATGCCTCAGTTTGTTCATCTAGAGGACCTATAAAATTGGGTGGTTCTGGATGAATTCAACTGAGATGAGTATCACAAGACTAGAGATGCAAAAGAGGGGTGGAGATTCAAGTCCTGATCATATCATTTCTCCATTCTATTCTCCTTAGAATGCCCTCAATTGGTCAGGCAGGATTTGGGACAACCTCCCCAAAGCCTTCTAATGCCTCTATAATCTAGGAAGCTACAAGGTCAGCCCAAGCTCTTCCCAAATACTATTACTCATATCACCAGAGTATCTCCTATTTTTTCAGTGTATGCTAGACATCCAATATTTCAGATGTTGGCTCATGTGTTACTTAATTCCTTGAAGACTCTTTCCTGAGACTTTTCTTCTGTAGAACATTTTGTACTAAAGTCTTCCCAGGACCCTAGTTAAAAGATTGTGACTCCCTCCTATTTACTCCCATTATCCCTGGTTTGTGTCACCATTCTAATGTTAATTTTACTGAATCTGGATTAAAGTGTGAGGGAAGCTTCTCTCCTACATGCCCATCTATTTTTTTAGAGCAAAGATAATATCTTATTCATATTTTGCACTCCTTATTACAGTTAACATTATTGCCCTGCCCATGTTATATGTTTAATAAACCTTTCTCAAAAATAAAATAAAATAAAGTAAAAGCATTTTTTGTATAATAAAAAATAATAAAATATTTCTCTAATGACTCAATGAATGAATGGGTTTGAAGAGAGATCGCACATATAAAAAAACAATTGAGAAAAATTTAGGTTATAAACAAGTTCAAAATTTGATTTTAAAAAGCTAAAATTTAGAACCCATACCTAATCTAATTATAGCAAAATGAATGCAATTGAAAATGATAAATGATAAAACAAGGAATTTACTTTTGATTTCTGATTTCCTAGTTTCAGCTTGACCATTATGACAGTTACTATCAGCCCTGATAATATGTAAATGCTAACTAAATATATCAATTTGAATGGTATTGCACTATGTAAATAGTATTGATTTTTTTTGGGGGGGGGGCTTCTATTAGAGTAAATCATTGTAAGAAAATAGCTTTCCAATTCAATGGTTTTAATTTAAACCTAATTATTTTAATTATTCCCCAAAGCAATCACATTATATTTCATCCATATATCCCAAGAGATACCAGTATATGCAAATACACAGCACTCCAGATTCCAGACAAACACAGAGATTGCAGCTCCTTGCCTCTGCTATGGGAACACGCACAGATCAAATTCCACCCCTTGTGGAAAACCCTTACTCATATTCACTCAAGTTCTCTTCTGGAACACTTCCTGTTCCTGCCACAATTTAGATCCAGTATCTGTATTTGCATCATCATTTGATTAGTGTGTTTCAATTCTTGGTTCAAGTAAAGGTGAGGAAATGTGATGGTGATGGGCTTGGAAAGCTAGTCTTGTGGACTAGGGCTTCCTAACTTGAGCTCAGATTGGGCCAAATAGACATGAGCAGATGGGTGGGAACCCAAGAACCAATCCCTATACACAAAACAGGGAAAACATCTCTGCCTATGCATTTGTGGAGAGAGAGGGAAAGAAGGGAGAGAGAGAAGGAAGGGAGACAATGAAGGAAGGGAGAGAGGGAAGAGGGAGAGAGGGAAAAAGAGAGGGAGGGATAAAAATAGGAAAAAGCATGATGCAAGCTTTTTAAAAAAAATTAATAACATGATGAACGTGAAATGTCAGCCCTCTCAGCAGGTGGAGAAAAGCAGACTTCACTTATACAATGTCCCTAACAAGAATAGTCTTCTTGCTCAACTCTCTTCTGTCATTTTCTAAAACTGGGAAGACACATGAGCCAAGGATCTTAACAAGAATCCAAACTCTAATCCAAAGCTACCATATGCTCGGCTTGAAACCAATCTCAGTAGCATATGTGCCAACGGCAACTGAGTGCGAACAGTTACACTGGAACGTCAAGCCCAGAATGGCTTCACACATTTGCCTTCAGGAATTCCCAGAGCCCTTCTCAGCATTATAAATCCTACAGCTTGCCTTGGTCCTCTTTGGGGCACATCTCAGCTCAGACTCTGGAGCTAAAAATGTTTTAAACTCTCTAGGAATTTTTCATAAATTAAAACAACCCATGCAGTTTACCAGCAAGCACATTAGAGAGAATAGGGCAAGGTGTGAGATATGAAAGAAAGAGATTTCAGAGACCATCCAAAATAACATTATTTTTCAGATGAGAAAACTATGCCCCAAGGATAGTCAAGACTAGAATTTGAATTTCTGGTTACTAATTCAACACGTTGAGTTGTGAGTATTTTCCTCCTTTCATTACTCCATATAATATATGTCTTTCCTAAGCATTGCATGCCTCCTATGTTCTTTAATCCCCCTCTTCTTTGTGGTTTCACAAAGAGATGCCATCAATGTTGCTGGCCAGCTCTATGCTCCATATATTTTGAAGGAAAACAAAACCTACAAGTTGTCCATTTGACCACAGATACATTTCATCATAAGAGAAAATTCAATTATTACTCTTTTTTATATATTATCAATATTGCTGAAGGTCTAAGCACTCTTTTTTCAGGATTAATAAATAATTTATTATTCTAACTACTCTAAAATGGCAGTTCTCATCACTGTCATTGGAAGTCTGGTCAGTGAAAACCTTGCTACCCAGGAAGAAGTAGTTTCAACAAGAGAGATCAGCAAAGGTAGAATAGCAAGTTTAGACTAGATTTCAACCCCTTCAGCTCAAGTTGAAATAAAAATGGCAGCTCTTATTGTTGTGACTTCTTTATCCTCTACACCATGGGTCACAAAACTCTAATGCACCAGAAGCCCTGAGTTCCAGGTGCATCTCGGCCACTAATTAGTTGACTGGTGACCTTGGGAATCATATTCATTCCAATCCAAGTTCTGCATGTGCCAAAAGGATATAGTAACCCCCAACCAGTTCATGCACCGGGTTGCCATGAGAAGTAAATGGGGAAGGAGATATAAATGGTCCTGAAAACTTAAGTCTCTGCAAAATGCTAAGAATCCTCTTCATAATCACTAACTTGTAATTATTACTTGAAGGTGTTATAGCACATGTAAAAAAGCAATGTCTAGAAAAAACCATCCCTGGCTCTACCTCTGACCATCTTGATGGCCTTGGAAATGTTGGATTGGTTTTCTGAGCCTCCATTTCTTTATTTATGTGATGGGGATAAGGTTGTCCATCTCACAAAATTAGAGCATATATGTAATACAGAGTGTCTGGATCTTAAAAAGGATCCATAAGAATAACCAAAATAAGCACTAGCAGTTGTAATAATAAAAGATTATGCCTCCTCTTCCCATGGCGACTACTAATTTTCTCATCACCTATAGCAATTCATCCTGTATCATTTTATAACATCTTTTGAATTATTGTTTGGAACTGATAATTAAAATTCTATTTACATCCAGCCAGTGTCATTGTTGTTGACATGCCATCTCTTAGAGGTCTATTTGATTAAACTTCTGTTAACCCAAGTCAAGAAAGCTAAAAATCCTTTAGAAGCCTTGCCTCTCTCTTTGTCAGTCACAGCAAGGAAGGGGTTACTAGGGATTTGAAACACTTGCTAAAGCATAAAGCATCCGACCTTGTCAGGAGCCCTCTGGCTTTTGCCAGCACTTCTGCTCTGCTCTGCACATAGCCCTCAGTGGAAAAGTACTGCCCAGACTTTCTGAATTATTAATATCATCATGGCATTAAATACCCACTAGATAAAAAGAACCAGTTGCCTCCACAATGAAGATCTTCGAGAAAAGCAAGAACCAGCGATATGCTTTTGACCACAATTAGGATTTTCCCTGCTCCCTTTTGAGGTCATGGACACCCTCACTCATTCTCAACTTCCTCATACACATAGCTCAAATGACATCAGGTTGGATAAAACACTACTGATACTTCTGGAGAGCTAATATGGAAGAAAAGGCTTTCAGTGACCCTCCATTCAGTTGGTGATACCACACCAACTTAAAATAAATTCATGTTTTAAATTCATAGGAACTGGAGCACAAGAAAATATTCAAGGTCTTTTCAGTTTTTTGTTTCCCCTTCAGTTTCTAAAACCAATGAACTCAAAATCACTGAAGGGCAGAAAAATATTGACACACGGAAAATTCCAATAGTAAACAGTCCATAAGAAATACATCTGTCGTGGTCCACATTACTTGAGAAAAACAAGGCTTTGAGTCAAGTTTTTTATAAGGCTTACCTCTGAAAGAATGGATTTATTTTTAAGTCAGAGAGAGAAAATGGCAGAACAGAAAGATCATGGGTCAGGAGATTCAAGCTTTGTAGTCTTGAACTTTCCCTCAAAACCTTCACTAAACTCAGGTTCTCTGAAATATACAGATGTACCCACCAGTGACAAACCATATACCATTGATGAAAAATCTAATATATATCAGATACTCTGCCTGTGCTTCACTCATAATATCTGATTTTCTCTCACAGCAAATGAAAGAGATATCATTGCATGCACCTTTTGCTTGTAAGGAAATGGATGCTTAATAAGATTCAATGACAAAGGTCAGCAGAGTTGTCATTCAAATCCAGATTTATGGGAATCTACAATCCTTAAGAAACATATAATTTATTAGTAGAGCTAAATGAGTAAATGGCTAAAGCCAGAATTATAAACAATTACGGAGACAGAACTAAATTTGTAATAGCTAGAGAATATCTAAAGCCATACAGAAAGCCTGGCTATGGTGGCTCAGTGATTGAGTGTCAACCTATGAACCAGGAGGTCATGGTTTGATTCCCAGTCATGGTATATACCCCAGTTGCAGGCTTGATACTGATCATGTAAGAGGCAGCCAATCAATGATTCTCTCTCATCATTGATGTTTCTATCTCTCCCTCTCTCTTCCTCTCTGAAATCAATAAAGATATGTTTTAAATATATATCATATAATTAATATAATATAATCCTATCTAATAAAACAGTAATATGCAAATTGACCATCACTCCAATACACAAGATGGCTGCCCCCACGTGAACACAAGATGGCCAGGAGGGGAGGGCAGTTGGGAGGGGCCAGAACTGCAAGGGAGGGCAGTTGTGGGTGATCAGGCCTGCAAGAGAGGGCAGTTGGGGGGATCAAGCCAGCAGGGGAGGGCAGTTAGGGGTGACAGAAAGATCATGGATCAGGAGATTCAAGCTTTGTAGTCTTGAACTTTTCCTCAAAATCTGCCCTCCGGTAGAGGAGGGAAGTTGGAGGCAACTGGGCCTGCAGGGAAGGGCAGTTAGGGGTGACCAGGCAGCAGGGGAGGGCAGATAGGGGCAAACAGGCTGGCAGGGGAACAGTTAGACATCAATCAGGCTGGCAGGGAAGTGGTTAGGGGCAATCAGGGAGGCAGGCAGGCAAGCAGTTTGGAAACAGCAATTCTAGATTGTGAGAGGGATGTCCTACCAGGATCAGGCCTAAACAGGCAATCAGACATCCCTTGAGGGGTCCCAGATTGGAGAGAGTGCAGGCTGGGCTGAGAGACAACTCCCCCCCACTTTCAAGAATTTCGTGCAACAGGCCTTTAGTATAATTAATATAATAATATAATATAATATAATATAATATAATATAATATAATATAGAGAGAACAGAGTGGCCAAGTGTCCTGATTTGTCAGGGACTGAAGGGTTCTCAGGATGCAAAAATCTCAGGGCTAAAACTGGGACTACTTTTAACAAACTGAGACAATTAGCCAGCCTAAGGGAGGTGGATGTCATGCACTGAAAGACAATTTGAGCTAAGTTGAGGAATTTGACATTTGTCCTATTGAAAATCAAGATGACTAATATGGGCACATGACTGTTCAAGAAAAGGGAGTGTGACAGAAGGAGAGCCAGGCTCCTGGGTGAATAATGCGTAAGAGATGGTGAGAATTGTGGCTGGGAGGCTTAGGATAAAGCAAGAAGACTGGGAAATAGTGATTAAAAAGAAAAAATGTGAACAAAATAACATATTTCCTTTTAGCTCTAAGATTGCAATTCTAAGATTAGATTTCTCAAATAAATCTAATCTAATCAAAATGTAAGTCTATATTACAAGATCTCAGAATTTAACCCTATTCAGAAATAAGGTTGGCGCAGATATAATTAGTTAAGATGAAGTTAGGTCAATGTAGCACAGACTCTTATTCAACTTCTTTGGAGGAAGACTGCCATGTGAAGACAGAGACAGAGAGAATGCCAGGTGATGATGAAACAGAGATTGAAGTTATGTAGCTGCAAACTAAGCACACCAAAGATTGATGGCAAACCACCCGAAGCCAGCATGAGGCAAGGAAGGATTCCCCCGGGGGATTCAAAGGGGAGCGTGGCCCTGATGACAACTTGATTTAGGACTTCTGGTCTCTAGAACTATGAGACAACCAGTGCCTGGTGTTTTAAAATACCCATTTTGTAGAACGTTGTTGCAACAGCCCGAGGAAGCTAATTCACTAGCCAAACTATATCCCAGCTTTGTTTTACCAAACAGAGACAGGCTGGAGAGAGAGAATATACTCAGCTAAGAAACTTCTAGTAAGTGTCATCAAGCTGAGTACTTTTCTTGGGATATTTTCAGTGAATCGTCCTAAATCAGTCACAGGTGAGAAACTGAGTCTCGGAAAGAGGTCGAAGACCATCAACCCTTCACAACTAGGCAGTGGCGGACCCAAGGTTTGAACTAGTGTTTATGTGAGTTCTAAACACAGATTTTTTTTTAATGTGTCCTCTTTAGATGTCCTATTAGGGATGATAGGGAAGCCAAGGCAGTGGACCAAATGAAACTAAAGAACCTGACAGGGCTCTAAGCAATTTATAAAACATGAGTAAATTGCCCTAACCATTGTAACTCAGTTGGTTGAACATCATCCCATGCACCAAAAGGTCACTGGTTTGATTCCTGATCAGGACATATGCCTGAATTATGGGCTCAGTCCTCAGTAGGGAACGTGTAGGAGACAGCCAATCAATGTTTCTCTCCTCTCTCTCTCTCTCTCTCTCTCTCTCTCTCTCTCTCTCTCTCTCTCTCTCTCTCAAAAATAAATCAGTAAAATAAATATTTAACACATGAGAAAAACAATTTTGAAGGTACTTGGGTTGGGGTGGTGGGAGGAATAGCAGAAGAAAGACTTCTTGCTGCACAGTTGAGTCACCAAAGTGTGATGGCATCCTTATCAGTGGAACTTGCTCCTGATATTCCCTTTGGGCTCTGGAATACAAAGGGAAGCGAAGGAAAAGCCTGTTCAGAGAAATTTGAGAGTGAGGAAGCCTTTTTAAAAGCCTCCTGGGCCTTACAGAGAAGATATTTGCCTAAAGTTAATTGCTTTCTGGATGAACATCTGATGAGAAATATCATTTGCAGCCCCAACTGCTACAATGTCTCCTGTTTTTAAAGTGGGTGTTCAGAGAATGTTAAAATAGTATATATATTCATCTCCCCTGGAAAGCGGGACAGTGATTATTTGGGCCTTGGGAAGTTGGGATGCAGCTACAGAATTCATCATTACCCTTATGCAACTGAGGAGAACAGATCGGATGAGAAATATCAGATGAAAGCATGCCGCCTGCAGAATTAGTGTGAGTCATTGTTCCAAGTGAGAGGCCGAATTTTTTAATCAGGATTTTCTTTTTATTTCAACCAATGACCACTTCATCCTGAATATCATCTGTCATCTTTGGATATGAGACAGTACTTTGTTTGTGTATTAAAGGCATACTTGCTGCAAAATTTATAATTTTTAAAAGAGATGAGAGGCCCAGGGCAAGAGGGCAGGAAACAGTCACTTAGGTAAGTCGTGTTTCTCTCAGAGACTCGGTTTCCTCATCTATAAAATGAAGTTTTTCATTCTGGCGTGTTCTGTCTTCCCTGGTCTCTCTTTCATCTCACCCTCTGCCTCATCCCATTTCCCTTCCTTCTCAACTCCCCACTTTTCCACTGCCACAATGAAGAGAGAATGTAAGTTGAGGAGTTGGTGAATGGGCGTGAACAAGATACAGGAAGAGTTCATATAATATAGAGCTTCACATGAGAAAGGGGGAGGAGGTAGGAAGGGGTTGAGATTTGGTTATTGCAAAATTCATTCACTCATTTCACTGAGAATCCACTATCTGTTTCTCAATGAAGTGCTAGCCCTTGGGGTTTAGCAAGTAGAATATCAAGTAGAATCCAAAAGTCCTGATTAAGAGAGGGAGAAAAAATGGTTAATTATAATTAAATGATAAAGTTGCATTGGGATCAGGTATCAGAGGACCTTACCCAGCTGCTCTAGGTCATGGATCACTTTCCAGAGGAGGTAAATCTAAGGAAGTGAGTAGGATAAAGAATATTTTAGAAATAATGAGCATGGAGCATAAAGCAAAAGATGAGATAGTTGAGTATATCTGCAGTTTCAAGGGATGTGGCTAAAGCAATGAACAGAGAGTCAAATGGCCAAAAACAAATCTCTTATGGGTCTTGTTAAGTAACAATTGACTTTCCATAATGGTCTGCATGGGAGCCAAGAGAGGTCATAATCACTCAGCTGATGCCAGCATCCCTAGCAATGAGTCCACTATTGCCATATCCGTATGTAGGACATCACTTTGACAGAACCATTGTGTGGTGCTCCAGAGGACTTTCACTGAGGGCAGAACATACATAAAAGTGGAAACTATTAACAGTTGGTGATATTAAGTTGAAAGAGAATGCCTAGGGTAGCAATAAATTCTCTACCAATGATTTGGCTACCACTTGCTGGAAATGTATCATAGTTGGACAATGTAAGCTTTAAAGTCTCTTCCAAAGCAGTGTAGCTTCATTCGTGTTCACAATTCCTCCCAGTGGACATCCATTTAGTCATCTCTAAAGAAGAACATGAGGCTTGGTCAGGGCGCATACCTAGGTTGCAGGTTGGATCCCAGGTCAGGGCATGTATAGGAGGTAATCCTCATGTGGGGATTAAAACAAACAGAAAAGAACTTAAGACCACATTGGCTGATTTTTTTTTTCTGAAAGTTTTCACCAACAGTCTTTTTTATAAATTCTTTCCTCCACAATTACCCTGAGAAGGATCCAATCTTGTGAAACTTTATATCTGTTAGACAAACCGTAATGATCAAATTATAATTGTTAAACTTAATATTTCAGTAGTAAAATCCAAAAACAGTATTGTGATTTAACTAGAGATTTATGAGAATTGAAACTGGCTTGCAGTCTCCATGTAGGAACTCAAGATTGGGAAGCTTCAAAGAAAGTACTCTCCAAGGTCCCCACCAGCAACGACAGTCTATGACTCTAGGGATTAGAGTGACACAAAATAGGGAGAAGTGGGATCCCCTCAAAATTTTGAAGACATGCTCTGAGGAGAGAAAGCAAAGATGAGTATATATGTACCTCAGTGAGGTAGAACATTTGAAAGCAATATTTTACTTTGTTAGAGTAAGAGGTACAATTGATATTTGTGTATTGATTAAATATCCTTCAACTTTGAAATATTAACTTATCAACTCTTGAGGCATTTTTGTAGAGTCCATCAGATTTTCTGCATATATTATGTTGTTTGCAAATTTTACTTCTTCAGAAAAAGAAAGAACAGTCTGTAGTATCAGGGAGGCACAAAGTTTCATGTAAGGTAGTGTTGGGTGTGCAGGGCTACTTAGAAAGTCTATAGATATATGTTTGTTATTCATTTGACTTTGACTAGGAGCAAGTACTCACCACTCTTGAGTTTCATTTCCTCTTCTACTTATCAGACCAATGAGTCTTAGCTTGAAAGTGTTATAAAGATTAAAATAAATATTGTATGTATAGAAATTAACTGTTCTTGGCACGCAGTAGGTTTGCAAAGGACAGTAGTAACCATAGCAATGACAATGGTGCTTTAATTAAGAGGTTTAGAAACCAAGGAGAAGTTCAATTTGTTTACTGTGCAGAAAGTTACAAGTCTTTATTGCTCTAATGACAGATGACTTTAGAAGCTGCCTAGGGATAGATAGTATGCACTTGTCATTGCAGATAATAAAAGCAGAAATGAGAGGAGAATTAATGAGGAAACCAGACAAATCCAGAATGCTAGGCCATCATCTGTCTGGACTGCAGGCGAGAGAAGAGATGACGTAAGTGTTTATTTCTAACTCTCCCTCTCTGAGAATGCTGAGTGTTTTCCGTCTGGCTTCTGGATTTAGCTTCTTGGACTCAAAACTGCATTCTTTTTAAATCTTTTGCTGTTGTTGTTGGCCTGCGTCCTAAAACACCTGTGTTCATAATTATGTTATTTGTACATGGTAGGAAGGTAATATGCTCCCTAAGAATTAGGAAATGTGGCAAAAAAATTGACCTTCCAAGAATTAAACCAGAAAGTCAGTACAGTTAAAATGAGATCTGCAAAGTCATTGCCCAAAGACAGAGTGGGCCACGGGTCAGCAGGATGGGAGCTAACATCAATGAAGATTTTAAAACACCTACAGAAACATTATTTTGGTCAGAAGGAAACTAATCAGAATGAAACCATAGACAAAGAGAACCACAGATACAGTAGGTGAAGTGTGATTCAAACCATGCCCAAGGACATGCAGCTTATCCAATGAATTGAAATATACCAAGGATACTGATAGCCTTGAGGACAAACCACCAAATTCCTCACATGACTCATGAGACCCTACAAGATTTAGCCCCAGGACGTCTCATCTCATCTCATACCCCATTCCATGTAGTCCATCTTACCCTGGCCTTCTGGCTACTTACATAGTGGCTGTTCTCTTGGCCTGGAATTCTCCTTTCCAGAATTGTTTAAATTTAACTCCACAGGGAAGTCTTTCTCACCACCCTTTCTAAAGTCCATCCAACAGAGAGCCAGGGCCCAACAACATATGTGTCACTTGAGAAATAACCAGACATTGTCCTGAGAACTATAAAAACAGTGCAAAAAAATCAAGTTCAAAACCCAATAAATATCATGCCAAGAAGGGTTGCTTTAAATGCTGAAGAAGATATACACTCTGTACAACCTGAAGCTGGTGAAATATCTAGTCTGGTGGATGGCAATGCTGCAGCAATTTATCCTGAACAAGGAGGACACAATCCAGAAGACACTTATTTATTGGAGCAGTGTTTTATCGTCTGAATCTGGCTTGCTAAAACAAGTGATTATCTTCTAGAATATTTATACACTCTGTCATTTATATATTTAGTAAAAATTTAGTTTTTTCCCCAACACCTCATTTTCTGAGACCTTGATCTTACCGAGTTTTACAAAATCCTGAATCTTTGAGAAAGGAAAAGTGATAACTCTGTTCCTTTCCAATCTGGCAAAAACATTCCAAATGGAAACTGAAGTTATCAGACTATCCTATGATGTCTCTACACTCTCAAATCCAATCAATGTTCTTGGTTCTAATGGAATTCACAGTAAAAAACATTCTCATTATGACTGGGCTTTTCACATAGGTTTATAAGGAAAAGATAGGACTATAAATGTGGACCTGAACTTTCTGTCTTACTACAATAATTATACTCAGTGTTGATCAATATATAATACAAATGAGTCACTGAGTATTTGACGTGTGCTTTTATATTTGTCTGTTTGATCTTTAGTTCTGTAGCAAAAAGTCTCCTTGAACACTCTCTGGGGGATGAGAGGGACAGATGAGTGAGTCTCTACATAAGGGGAGAATGAAAGGAGGGGAAAGGATAAGTTTTTTGGGGGGTTACCAGCTTCTTACCCCTTCTTAATGTTCATCTGGTTCTATGTGTACCATCTGGAGAAATGTGAAGAATGTGGGATGTGTGTGTGTTGCTATTCCAGATTTTTATGGGGAAGACAGAGATAGGAGGAAAATGTGGTTGGACTTCTGGTGGGTACCTTGAGACATATAGAAGAACAAGGGTAATCCAGGTTCCAGTACTGAACCTCTGAGGAAGTGAGGCTTGAAGAAGAAATGCTCCCTGAAAACCCATCTTGGAAGCCAAATTTCAGAGCATCTGTGGTCAAGTTTGGTGCAAGAGGAAGGAAGCCTTCCTTCTATACAGGACCCTTAAAGTCTGAGTAAGGAGCTCCAATGGGTAAATCTTGAGTCAATTCTAATAATTCGGTGATCAAAAATGGATGGTAAAAAAAATGGATGGTGATGCAGGCATCCTGAGAAAGCGAAGAGCTCTGTGGTCATCACAAATGAATTGGCATCTGATGTGCCCTTCTCTGCCCTCACTCAGTATTCAAGCAAACCAGGACTCTGACCTTGCACAGTGCAATACCAACTCTGTAGTGACAAACACCACTGGGAGTTCCTCCTGCCAACTGCTGTCCAGTCTCTGGGAATAGCATCCACCACCCTGCAGTATCTTTGTCATCACCTGAAGACCATGCCTAGTCTTAGAACTTACACAAATAGATATCGTTTCTGTGAGAGTCCTCCCACCTCAAATTAACTCTCTGTTCTGGAAATGCTTTCATTGGAATAAAGGCATATCTGATAAAGAAAATAAACTATAAAAATTGTAATTGACTCCACTTTATAAATGAGCAAACAGAAAGTTAAGAAACCATTATTGCCACTCAGCTAGATGACAGATGTGAAACTCAAACCTGAGTCCCCACGGCTAATGTTGCTTCTACCAAACTAAATCATTTTGCCATCATAAGAAGACTTGACTGTTATACAAAGACATAACCCACTTACTATTTTAAAAGTGGTTCCTACAGTTCGGCATACATGTTTAGGTCTCAATGATTCAAGTCCAAGTCTTGAAGAAGATAATTGTTCTAAGGTAGAGGTAAGCACCTTCCCCAGGTTCACTCATGCAGGTGCTTCTGGGTTCTTCCACCAGGGTTGGGGGGGTTAGGGAAGGAGTGCACGAACAGGGAGGAGGGAGACAGCAAGAGAATGGAAAGCTTCTTCAATAGACAAATCTGGGTTTCAGACAAAAAGATCCAAAGCAAATAGAGGCATATAGGTTTGAAACAGGTTGTCAGCAAGGGACAGCAAGCTGCTATTCTACTTAAAGAATAAGGGGCAAGATTCAGGAGTGATGAAGTGTGATTTTATGCACAGCTTCAGGAATAAAAATAGATTGTTGAGTCCTTGGGAACATACCAGAAAGGAACATACCTCAAGAATAAGAACCAAGCTCTAAGAACTCTAAAATTCTAGAACCATAGATGCTTCCCTAACTGCTTAGAGTCTCAATTTTTCTACCCCTTTTTCTTGTGCAAAGTGGAATTACAATCCTTAATTTTAAAAAAATATCCCATGAACTTATGCTTGGCAGCACCCAAACAAGGAGCTCAATAGACTTTCACTGATTTTGAATGCAACTGGTGCCTGGCAGCAGCCATTCTGAAGAAGGTCAGAAGAAAACTGGACACAAACCAGGGTGAGCCTGGCCTGTGTTGTTCAGTGGTTGGACATCAATACATGAGCCAGGATGTAACAATGGTTCAATGCCCAGTCAGGGCACATGGCTGGGTTATGGACTTGATCCCTAATAGATGGTGTACAGCAGGCAGCAGGTCAATATTCTTTCTAATCAATATTCGTTCTCTCTCTAACCCTTTCCCTTCTCTCTGAAGTCAATAAAAACATATTTAAAGAAAAAAATTAAAAATAAACCAAGGTGGACCAAAAGACATATGAAAACATGTTCAAAGTCTCTTATCATCTGAGAGACGCAAATCAAAATGACAATGTGGTACCATCTCACACCTGTCAGAATGGCTATCACCAACAAATCAACAAATGACAAGTGCTGGCGAGGATGGGAAGAAAAAGGAACCCTCATGCACTGCTGGTGGGAATGCAGACTGATGCAGCCACTGTGGAAACAGTATGGAGTTTCCTCAAAAAACTTAAGAATGGAACTTCCACTTAACCCAGTAATCCTACTTCTAAGAATATATCCTAAGAAAACAGAAATATCATTCAGAAAGGATATATGCACCCCTATGTTCATAGCAGCACAATTCACCATAGCTAAGATTTTGAATCAGCTTAAGTGCCCATCAACAGATGAGTGGATTAGAAAACTCTGGCCGAAACCAGTTTGGCTCAGTGGATAGAGCATCGGCCTGCGGACTGAAGGGTCCCGGGTTCAATTCTGGTCAAGGGCATGTACCTTGGGTTGCAGGCACATCCCCAGTAGGGGGTGTGCAGGAGGCAGCTGATTGGTGTTTCTCTCTCATCAATGTTTCTAATTCTCTATCCCTCTCTCTTCCTCTCTGTAAAAAAATCAATAAAATATATATTTTTTTAAAAAAGAAAACTCTGGTACATCTACACAATGGAATACTATGCTACTGTAAAAAAGAAGGAATTCTCACCATTTGCAACAGCATAGATGGATCTGGAGAGCCTTATGCTAAGCAAAACAAGCCAGTCAGAGAAATATAAATATTACATGACCTCACTCATTTGTGGAATATAAGGAACACATAAACTAATGAACAAAAATAGAATCAGAGACATAAAAGCATTGAACAGACTACCCAACCTATGAGGGAAGGGATGGGGGGTGGAGGGTGTGAAGAAGTAAGAGATCAACCACAGGACTTATATGCATACATATGAGCATAACCAGACAGTAAGGGGGTGAGGGCATGTGCTGGGGGGTGGGAGTGGCCGGGAGAGGTCAATGTGGGAAAGGGAAACTCATGTAATACTTTGAACAATAAAGAATTGAAATTAAAATAACCCCAAGGTGAGCACAGGAAGTAGGTCTGGCTTGAGAGGGAGCCTGGGGGATGAACAATGGGTAACTCCTCTCTCAGGCTTCTGCATAGGGATTCCGGAATCCTGCCATTAACTCCTACCTCTGAACATCTAAGCCCTGTTTGCTAACCCAACATTCCTAAAGCCTTTCATCTATATTTCTGGCCTCAGCCTAGAGCCTAGTCACTGTTTAATGATAGTTTAATGAGGTCTCGGCATGTCCTCCTGGCCTGCAGCTTTCCCTTTAAGGAGGGCCTTTGAATCCAGGTCTGCGTTCAGAATGAATCAAGTTTTCAGGCATGTCCAGGGCATACATGAGTGAAATCCACCTCCGTATCACTCGTCGCTGGAGGGGATTTTCTCCCCGCATTACACCTGCAGCACGCGGTCCTCTTTTCTCCGGCAAGCCCGGATACATGATTAATATTTTAAGCCTCCCAGGTTCTGCTTTCCCTGATTTCAAAAGTGCCTGGATGTTGGACTTTTTAAAAATGTATTTATCTCCCCATCCAGCCAGCTGAGGAGGAATTGCAAGTAGAAGGCAGAGCCACTGGGGCCAAAACAAATCCTGGCAAATCTTTAAATTGCTTCTGCAGTCACCTGGGCTTTCTTTCATTAGCATCTCTGGCGCCACTTATCTCCCCTGCTGACCTTCATTTCTGAAAGGAAGAGAGAACAGTTTTAATAGGGTATTATATCTCTTCCTTCCAAAATCGAGGCTGGAAATATATCCTGAATGAGCGTTCTCAGCCAAGTTCAGCGAGAAATCTGCCCAGCTTCCCCTGCTATCTGGGGCACCACCATCCTCTCCAGCTCAGCTCTCAGGAGAGACTGTGAATTTCTCCATCTCCCAAGCTCCCTCCTTCTCTCCAGGGAGCATGGAGGCCATTTGCCCCACATGGCTTCTTGCATTCACCTCAGGGATGGCTGCATCCAGTCTCCTTACAGCAAGGCTCCTTTGCTCAAAAAGCAGAGAGAGCCTCAGGCACAGAGGCAGGAAGGGCTGGCTGGTACCCCAGAATTCAGGACCCCAGTGCTTATATCCAAATTCAGCTCTGATACAGATGCCTAAGCGAGGGCATGTCTTCTGGTCACATTAAGCTTCAGTGCCTTTACCTGCCAAATTAGACCTGGCAGTGATAGTGAACAATAATAAAATGTAAATACATAATGAACGAGAATACAGGCAAGACTCAACTGTTACCAAACATGTGCCAACTATAGCATAGATCAGCGGTCGGTAAACTGCGGCTAGCGAGCCACATGCCGCTCTTTGGCTCAGCATTAGAACCACTTCTTCAAAATAGATTCATCCAGGCTGAAAACCAACTTCTGGGCATGGGCCATAAAGTTTCAATGGCACTGTAGGTGCGATCCCGCACGTGATATTTTGTGGAAGAGCCACACTCAAGGAGCCAAAGAGCCACATGTGGCTTGCAAGCTGCAGTTTGCTGACCACTGGCATAGATCCATGTGCACGAGGATGGCACAGCCGACTGGAACTCAGGAGATTGTGGTATGGAAAGATCCTGGCTAAGGTCCCTCCCATGTCTAGGTTCCTAAGCATTGATCCATATAACAGATAACTATCTATTGAACAACCATGTCTGTGTTAGGTCTTCAAGAGACAAAGAACAATAAGGCACAGTGTTGGCTTTTGTGGCCTCACAGCCCAGGGAGTCAGACAGTCACCAACAGCCATGGGAGAAACTCTTGTCACTGCCTTCCACTCAACCACTTTGCCAGAACAGTAGAAAGTATCTTGACTCACTCCCAGGACACTTGAATATTTGCAACCAGTAGATACCTGTCTATTACACCAAATGCTTCTGCCGTCCCCCTGCCCCAGCTTTTGATTAAACACCACTTATTCTGATCACATTGAGTCAAAGATCTCTGTGTATTGATGATGGATGGGGATGGTAAAAACAGCCCAGAGACACTGGAACCAGACACTACAGGACCTGAAAGTCAAGGACCCGGTACCAGAGAAGTCTACTGGCCAGTCAACAGTGTTGTAAGAAATAAATGAGCTAATGTACATGAAAATATCTTTTTAGATTGTCAACTTCCTTATAAAGTTTGTTTCAGGACCTGCCATCAAGAAGAAACTAAAGAAAATTCATGCGGAGACCGGTTTGGCTCAGTGGATAGAGCATCGGCCTGCGCACTGAAGGGTCCCGGGTTCGATTCCAGTCGGAGGCACGTGCCTTGGTTGCGGGCACATCCCCATTGGGGGCTGTGCAGGAGGCAGCTGATCAATGTTTCTCTCTCACTGATGTTTCTGACTCTCTGTCCCTCTCTCTTCCTCTCTGTGAGAAATCAATAAAATATATTTTTTTAAAAAGAAAATTCATGCAAAGGATGAAGGAAAGATATAATAAGATACATACAGGTGGCATGTTTGAAAACTGTAAAATAGGGAAATACTTCCAAGGCCTGGGGGGCAATAGGGATTCAGAGTAGAACGACATGACAAAAAATTAATGACAAAAAAGACATGACAAAAAATAATTTCAATATTCATTTTAAATTACCCCTGTAATGTTAAATAAGGTGGATTTGTGAAAGGCAGTACCAGAGATAAGAAGACCAGTTAATGCCAGCTGTCATCATTAATAATAATAAACTGAGTCTATGTCTACCAGGATAGACTCAACATATTGGAGCAAGACTAGGGAGGGCAACGAGGGAGAGGGGGAGGTGTTGGGAATAATTTCCATATTTCTCTCTGGGGCAGCTGGCTGGAGGAGTGGTCATTTAACTAGGAGAGGTAATGTTTGAGAGGAAGAAAGTTTGGGGAGGGAATGGTGAATGGACATGTGGACTGGAAGCTTCTAATGGACAGCCAGCTAAAGACATGAGCAGGTGGCTAAATGCAGACTTCTACAGCTCAGAACCCTAGGCGTGGGACTGGTGCAAAGGAAGTGACTGATACCCCTTGGAATTGTGTAGCATAAATAGAATAAAGGTGGGCTCCAGCAGAACCCTGAGAGCTCCGATATTTTTACACAGTCCCAAAGAGTTGTCATTAAATTTACAAAATTCACATGCAATTGTCAATGGCGGTTTAAAAACACCAAATCTGGGGTCAGACTGACTTGTCTCCAATCCCAGCTCCACCCCTTATTAGCCTGTTGCACTCTCTGCACTTCGGTTCCACTCTCTGAACCTCAGTTTTTCTATATGTAAAATGGGAATAGAGAAGCACCTGTTGGAAAGGCCAACTGAGATAATGTGGGCAAAGTGCCTCATTCGTAAACACATAAATATGTGGTAACTGTTAGATGCCTTAAGGCAGTGATGGTCAAACTGCTGCTCACAAGCCACATGCGGCTCTTTGGCCCCTTGAGTGTGGCTCTTCCACAAAATACCACAGCCTGGGTGAGTTTATTTTGAAGAAATGGCATTAGAAGAGTTTAAGTTTAAAAAAAATTGGCTCTCAAAAGAAATTTCAATCATTGTACTGTTGATATTTGGCTCTGTTGACTAATGAGTTTGCCTACCACTGTCTTAAGGGGCTTTGGGACTAAGGATTTTATTGTGTTTTAAGATTTTTTTCCCTATTCTCTGAATAAGAGCTGTTGCCCAGGGCAACAGTATAGAAAAGGACCACATAAACATCTTGGTCATTTCCTCCTACACTGGCCATTGAGCAGCCTCCAGCATCTGCACCTCTTTCTCCTTCCCTTGAATCCTGCATCCCACCTCAGGCATTGACACATGTTCTGCTTGTTAGAGATTTCAGTGCACTGGCCTCTGAGCATGCGAGTTCCAAAGGCTTGTGATGGTGCCATTGGGAGCCATGGGCAGGAGCCTCTGCTACCTGCCATGCAGGGGTCCCCTTCCAAGCCCCCCACCATCACACTCCTGATCCCAGCAAGTCAGACTGTCTGCCCCTTCTGTCCAGGCTACTCTGCCACTTCCCACTGCCCCCGCTGCCTCTGCCTCAGTTTCTGTCCCAGCTGCCACTTCTTGCAAGCAATTGCTTCAGGATCATTGTGTTTTGGGGGCTGGGGATTCATTCATTCCTTCAAGAAATATTTATTGAGCTTCTGTTATGAGCCAAACATGAAGCTGGGAATTGGAGATATTGAGGTGATTAAGACCTGCCCTCAAGGAGTTTGTCACCTGGAAAAACATGAAATCAACCATACACATAAATCAAACAATGAGATAGTTTTAAATAGTGATGAGTGTGATGAGGGAATGAATACAGATATGTACCCTGTTTCCCCAAAAATAAGACAGTGTCTTATATTAATTTTTGCTCCCAAAGATGCGCTAGGTCTTATTTTCAGGGGATGTATTATGTTTCCATTAAGTAGGTCTTATTTTCGGAGGATGTCTTATTTTCGGGGAAACGTGGTAATAGGTTAGGATACGATGGATAGGATAGGATAGGATAGGATAGGATAGACAGGTTTGAGATGGATCTTTGACTCTGTGACATTTACTTGAAACGTGGAATCCTAAAAATATGACCTTACAAATATTGTAAGCGTGCATATGAAGTGGAGAGGAGAGAGACTAGATTTTCTTCTTTGAGCTATTATTAAAGCCAGGCACGTTGTGGGATATCTTCTTAGATTTGCATTTCTCATTTGCAGCTCTCCGTCTCCCTCTTGAATTAAACGAGCTTAATAAAAGACTGCTCTCCCTTCCCAATGAGCTGCCGAGAGGAGGATGCTTTGAATTACATGATATATTTTTCTGTTTCTGCCACTCTAGGTGCCTCTACTAGTATATTGTAAGGTGTTTGATAAGTGAGAATGTGAGGTTCAAAGACAGCACCACATAGAACATAAACTAGAATTCCTTTTCACAGACTAACATGGCTGTTAGTTGGGAATAATAAGGAACCTCCCAGACCTGTGCAGGACCTGGCAGTTTGTAAAATGTTTCTGTTGAGTTGATAGTGTTGAAGATCCACAGCCACCATGTGAAATAGTGTTTTTTTTGATTTACAGATGAGGAAACTGAGGCTCAGAGAAACCTGGGGACCCTCTAAATATAACGCTTGCAAGGGATGAAGCAGAGATTTCAAGCTGCTGCCCATCAGTCTTGGGTCCATTTTCTCCCATGGCTACGCCAAGGCTTCCGAAAAAGATTCAGGTCGATTTATGACATTGGGTCTCTCCTAAATTGCTCCTGGTGGCTTTTATTCAGCTATAACTTTTGTGGTCCGTGTTTCCTGTGGTTTTGCTGCCTTGAGGGTAAAAATAGACACCGCTGTTTTTCTGGCTCACTCACAAGGCTGAAAGACAGGAGGTTATAAATGTCTCCCCTATATTCCTGGCAGTCCTGGGAGGGGGAGTAAGCCTCCTATAGCCAACACCTCTGTTGTCCTTGAAGCTTCCATAGACACTTTGTTTTTACCTCTCATGCCCCAAAGCTGGCTTCATCAGCCCTGCCCCCTGCTGGCCAGGGGAACGCAGCAGTTGCTGAGGGCATTACCATCCCTACTGGCCCTGGCACTATCTATCAGAGCCTCCCCTCCATGCCTACAGTATCAATGCAAGTTACCCCGCAATGAAGAGAAGTCTGCTTCTCCTTACATCATGTCATGTAATGCTTCCCGTCCCAGTTCTGATGTGCCCCCACTCTGAGTATCTCTATGGTATAGGTGAGGAAGTCAAAACACAGCCAGGTAAGCTATTTGTTCAAACCTATGTGAGTAGTAAGCTGCACACTAAAAGTTGAAGAAAGCAAACAAAAAGCTCCTGGTCATTAAAACACGAGAGATCTGTGTACACACACACCTACGGTATATGTTAGCACTGGGCCCCACTTTGCCCAGTTGGTCTGATACTGTGTCCAGAGAGTTAGCATCTGTCCAGCCCCCAGCACAGTGCACGGTACAGAGCAGTCTCTCAAAAAATTCATTTGAATGAATGAGTAGAATCAGCAGTGTCTAGATTCACGTCTTATTATTAACGCTTTTGAATAGTTATTTTTAATCACACATATTCTAAAAGGGGAGGAGTGGGTTTTAAAGGGAAGTGCCAAATTTAGCACAGACCCAGGTTTGAATGTGACCTTTTCAAGCTATATTACCAAACTTCAGTAAAGGGCTGGAAATGTGACAAGGATTAGGGAGAAAACTGAATCTCGCAGCATAGCAGACACTGGATAATCACCCCTCTCTCCTCTCTCTTCCCTGATCCCTAATATATGTCTATTTCCATCTTCCTCTGGGTTACAATTGCTCTATTTCCTACATCCTGGCATATGGATATGATTTTCCAGGCCCTGTATTAGGAATCATAGTTCATTTCAACTACTTGAGTCAAGATGTGTTGTGCAGTTCAAATCTTAACTTCAATAAAGTTGACTTTCTAATCATTATTTGACTCCTTGAGGCTATTTTCAATGGGTTCAAAATTTGAAGAGATGGGATCATGATTAATTAACACCCTCAAACTCAATTCAGAAATCTGGATACTCATAGGTCATTTTTTTGTTTTGTCTCAACCTTGAATAACACAAAGTAATAATCCAAATTTTATTCCCAAATTACATAGCATGTTCTACTAGGTAAGAATACATGTAAGGCCCTTATTAATAATCCTGCATGTGATTACCACTATCTTACCATGTGAAGTTGGTATCTGACTGAGAAGAATACAAGACCCTCTCTCTCACACACACACACACACACACACACACACACACACATACACACACATACACACACATACACACACACTGCTCTGAAATCTGTGTCAGGTGCAGAGGGGAGCACCTGCCTGTTTTTGATTGGCTGATTACTGTTATACTACAAAAGGGAAATGATGTTCTAAACATTTCCCATTTGGGTCCTTCTTGACTTGGACAGATGTCACTCTTTTTAAAAATATATATTTTATTGATTTTTTACAGAGAGGAAGAGAGAGGGATAGAGAGCCAGAAACATCGATGAGAGAGAATCATCGATTAGATGCCTTCTGCACACCCCCCACTGGGGATGTGCCCACAACCAAATTACATGCCCCTGACTGGAATCGAACCTGGGACCCTTCAAACCACAGGCCAACGCTCTATCCACTGAGCCAAACCGGTTTCGGCCAGATGTCACTCTTGATAGTTGGCAACATGATAGGGTTAAAAGAATGGACTACTGAGGATAAGAAATGCCTCATCTAACTGACTTAGATGAGATATTAATCTAACTTTAATGAATTTAAGCATCGAATCTCTTGGCAAATTTCTCATCCTTTTGAGTCTCCATATCCTTATCTGTAAAATTATCTTTGCTTAACGGGGTGATCATTTTGTAAGTTATATAAATGTCTAATCACTATGCTATGCAACTAAAACTAGTATAATGTTGAATGTCAATTGTAATTGAAAAATAACAAAATAAGTTAGGGTCTTTGCATTGATGCCTAAGCTGTCTTCTATTTCAAACATCCTCTTTGCTCTATGATTGAATTGTTTTCTCAGCACAATGTTAAAAGATACGAGCAGGAGTACCCTACTCCACACTCCCCACTGACACTTTCCTGCTGCAGAAGTGTCCAGCAAGCATTTTCCTTTTAGCAGGAGGCTCAGCAGGCTGTTGAACCACACTATCAAACTCCAGTCAGATGATCTGCCATTGGGTTTTTAAATCAACAAAAAGTGGTTCTGACCCTGTATGATGGCGGCTGAAACTGACTATCCAAAGGTGGCTGTGGGAGGAGGCCAAGGAGCGTGCCTGATCATCAAAATGAACAAAGATGTCCCTTTCATCAAGGTATCAGAAACAGATTTCAGCCATGGATTGTTTTGGAGAAACACCATCCCACCCTAATCTTATTCAATCCCTCATTCCACTGTTCTTCGTTCCCTGGCTTGGCAGCTTGCCAAAAGGGGGAAGTGAGCTGCCTTGGGTTATAAACTGTCGGGCTCAGCATTTAAATACTATGCACCCAGCTCAGTTCAAGGTACATGTCAGCCCACAGTATTAAGTTAAGTACAGTGGGAAATACATTATCTTTTGGGTCACAGGGGTACAATTCAGTGAGCAGCAACAGGGTTTCTGTGTTGATAGATGATTCCACAAGAGGTTATAGCTCGCCTGCCCCAGAAATAATAGCAATAATCCCCTACATTCATATTCCACTCTGGAGTCTGTGAAGGATTTTCTCATTCATTATCTTCTAGGATATTGTCAATGGAGTCGGCCCAGCACTGGAGGACAAAAAAGGGAGAGCACACCAGGTAGTGTGACCAACGGAAGTAGTGTCTTCAGACAGGAAAAGGCATGGTATCTGCGGGAGGGCACCAGCATATGATGAAGCTGCAAGATGTCCTTCAACACAGGGGCAGGTTAGAACCCTGGAGGAGCATATAAGAATGACCATACTTGCCGAAACCGGTTTGGCTCAGTGGATAGAGCGTCAACCTGCGGACTAAAAGGTCCTGGGTTAGATTCCTGTCAAGGGCATGTACCTTGGTTGCAGGCACATCCCCAGTAGGGGGCGTGCAAGAGGCAGCTGACCAATGATTCTCTCTCATTGATGTTTCTAACTATCCTTCTCTCTTCCTCTCTGTAAAAAAATGAATAAAATGTTATATATATATAAAAAATGACCATGCTGGCACACACCAAGAATATTAAATAAGAATTTATGGAGGTGGATCTGGGCATTAAGACTTTGTAAAAATCCCCTGGGGATGCTAATGTGCAGTCAAGGTTAAAAGCCATTTCCCTGATTCAGAACAAGAAGGGCTCCAAATGTCATCCTTAAGAACTATGCTTCCCCCCAGGTCATGGGAATCCCAGGCAGTACTGTCTTCAGCATCTACAGATTTTAGATAACAAATTCCTACGTAAGGTTGTGTCGTGTCACATTGCCAGGGAGTAGGAGGTAGATGACCAAATAATTAATTTCCTGCAGAAAATTTAAGCATCTCAGTTGTAAAGAGAGCTAAGTCCCCCTAGAAGGGATGGAGGCTCCCAGTCCTGTGAAACTATCCTACCTGTATCAGAGTTGAGGCCATATACCTTACCAGGGGTGGGCAAACGTTTTGACTCGAGGGCCACAATGAATTCTTAAACTGGACCGGAGGGCCGGAACAAAAGCAACCTGACCATGCTGGCACTCTCATCTTGGGCTGCTGGTGAAGGAGCAGAGGGGAGAGCAAGAGAACCCTCTGCTCTTTCCGCCCCACAGGCCGGATAAAACAGCCGAATGGGCCGGATCCAGCCCTCGGGCCATAGTTTGCCCACGGCTGCCTTAGACTGAGCTAAAATACATATACAAAAGCACTGAAAAGAGTAGCTATCATGCCCTAACTGCTTTGGCTCAATGGATAGAGCATTGGCTTGCGGACTCAAGGGTCCAGGTTCAATTCCAGTCAAGGGCATGTACCTTGGTTGCAGGCACATACCCAGTGGGGAATGTACAGGAGGCAGCTGGTCAATGTTTCTAATTCTCTATCCCTCTCTCTTCCTCTCTGTAAAAAATCAATAAAAATATTTATTTTTAAAAAGAATAGCTATCATTTTGAGAGTGTTTACTCTATATTGGAAGGGGCTGAGCATGAGGGATGAAGTAACTGTAATTCTCATAACCTCAGAAGGTAGATTCTGAATGCTATGTTCCAAATAACGCAGGACTGGGACTAGAATTCCACATTGGCATTACCCTAGTCCCAGCCCTATCTAGGAAACGACTGAGAACATGAATGTAGAAGAGGCAATACCCAAAGCCAGGGAATTTAACTCAAACCATCCACAATGTTGCCTCTGCTGTGCTTTCTGTCTTCAAAGAACCTGGAACAATACCAGTAATAAAAGGTGGAGGATGAGGAGCAGAGGAGAAGAGAAAACTAGAAGGCAAGGGAAAGGAGGAGAGGGGGAAAAGGGTAAGAGAGGAAAATGCTGCCAAGATTGTTAATTTGGCTGAAAGCCTTCTTCACTCTTCCAGTATGTGCCACAACAGAAAGCATCTTCGGTCTGGTGATTGATTCTCAGGGTACATTAGGTAATACTTTGCTACCAACAGGACGAAGAAAAAGAGCTGGAAGTGATGTGTGCAGCTGCTACATTCTTTAGAGTATCTTTAGAGTAAAGCTTCCTCCTCATTAATCCTTCTTGTTGACCATCCCAGGGTTGCAGAGAGAAACTGTAGGAAGTTGGAAGTTCAGAAAATCCCAAGACCACCTTCGGGTTTAATAACTCACTAAAACAATAAGAACCCAGCAAAACTATTATACTCATAGTTATGGTATATTACATCAAAAGGAAACAGATTAAAGTCAAAAGCAAGAAGAGGCACCTCGGGCAGAGTCCAGGAGAGTTCCAGAATGCAAGCTTCCCATTGTATTCATATACAGAGCTTACTTCTCCCATAAAAAAAAAATGTGGCAACACACCTGGAAGGCCAAGGAAGATCACCTGAGCCTTCATGTCTAGGATATTTATTAAGAGTTTGTCATATAGGCATGGTTGGCTGCCCACATAGATGACCTTTGTCTTTAGCTCCTCCAAAAGGTCAAGCTTATACTACATGGTCAAACACTCTCATTGTTAGCATAGATTATAAACAAGAGAGAACATTCCAAGGTCATCTCTTAGGAGCCAGTCAAGGGCCAGAATTTCTTTGTCAAGGTTAGTACTTACTGCACAGAACTATCTGAAGCTCAGTAAAAGAATTTACATCCCAATGTTACAACTTCCTGCCTGAGTGGCCTCAGAAAGATTCCTCAAGCTTCTGAGCCTCCTTTGATTCACTTGTAACCTGGATATAACATCTCCGATGACTGTTGGGAAAATAATATGAGGTTAAGTGTCAACAGGATGTTATAAACTATAAAAGCAGTGAAAATTAGTTACATCCTGCCTTGGTCCAAACTAAACCAGAGGCTTTTCTTGGGGGAAAGGTCACAGAAATCACAATTCCCAGGATGCATGCCTCAAAAGAGAAATACCATGTTTATAGAAACACAAGCATCATTTCACTCAACAAGTATCCATTGGGTGCCTATATGGACCAAGTCCTGGGACGCAGAGATGAGAAGGCTCTATTTCGGAGCAAGTTGCTATAATTTGGGAAGCACTGGATGGAAGGGTGTTAGTTAACATGCATGCTAGCTTAGGTCCAAAGAGATGAGAAGCAATGTGCCTCTCCAAAGTTCTCCAACTCCCACAGTCAGCTCCTCTCACTCAGAAAACACCTATTGCTGGGCCCAGGGTTTTGGAACAATTGATGAGGTAGGCATGCTTTTTCTCTCATCAACCACAGCATTTGTTTAAAGATACTTTAAAGAATGTAACAGCTGCACACACTCTTCCTCCGATACTCCTAGGACACGGCTGTCACTTGGTATACTTCAACACTTGGCATCAGACAGCTTGGAGGAGGTATTTTTAATACTCTGCTCCCTTGCAGATGTTTTGAAAGCTTCTGGATTCAAAATTTAAAAGAAGCAGATTTTACTTTTATGTTTCATGTTTTATTAAACTTAAAAATCCCCAGTCTTCAAGTCTTAAGGCCTACATAGTTCAGTGGTATCAAGTCAGTAATGCAATGAATTTTTATCAAGCTCCTAATATCCACCATCAGTGTTGTAGACACTTAGGAAAAACAATCAGTGAACAAACATGTTTCAAGAACCCTTGCCTCTGTGGAACTTAACATTTTTTGTTGATGCAGAATATCAGCTTTGGAAAGTTGTGAACTTATCAACTGTGAGACCCTGGGCACCTGACCAAAGCCATCTGTGCCTGTTTCATCATTTTGAAATGGAGATAATACCTACCTCCTGAGGTTATTTGTGAAAGTACATTAAGCAAGCACAGTGAAGTTCCCAGAACAATTTGGCTTCTAGAAGTTGCTGCATACACAATAGGTCTCCTTTCCCTTCTGCCATTTAATTCCACGACCCCATACTATCTCAGTTATAAAACCAAGGAAAGGAAAGGCACTGTTAGCTATCAGATTAATTAAAGGCACTAAATGCTTATCACTAGGCAACCTCAGAAATAAACACCAAGTCTGGTGTTTTGACCAGGTTACCTGCTGCACTGTTCCCCATATAAACTCTAAGAAGACTGTATGGGAAGAGGGAAACACTCCAGGTCATGCTAAAGTGACCAGATGTTAATTCTTGTTCCTCTAGCAATAGCTGTGTGGTTTTGGGCAAGTCGCCTCCCTCTCTTGAGTCTCCATTCTTTGTGATGCAAAACAAGGGGCTGCACTAGATCCCTAATCTCATTCTGAGCTGCACATAAGCATCTCCTGCCCAGTTTGACTTTCTGACTTAGTTCCTGCACCCCTAACACCATAGGATTTCTTATCTTCAGCACCATTGACATTTGGGACTAGATAATTCTTTACTGTGGTAGAGGGGAAAGGCAGGGCAGGGGTGGGGGGAATCTGTCCTGTGCATTATATGATGTTTAGCATCATCCCTAGCTTCCATCTACAAGATGCCAGTGGCTCTCCCACCCTTACTTCTTATCTCACAATCAAAAAATGTCTCTGAAAGTTCCAAAAGTCCTCTAGAAAGACTAAAATGGCCCCAGATTGAGAACCATGATCCTAGTCCCCTCTGATCCTTCTGCCTCCCTGACTGTGTATTACCCCTCACTTCTGGACCTGGTATGGCTTCAGTCTGATGATCCCTCAACCGCAATCTCATCAAGCACCCCTTGTGAGATTGTCCATCTCAGCCTCTTCTTCAGGAGGCTGTCTTCCTGGTGACCCAGAAACAAGCTGCTCTGAGCTCAGGGACTCATGGCTCCTGGTGGAAGAGTGTGAGATCCTGTCCAGGCTAGCTCTACATTGCCACGGGTGTTTCCTATCCAGTGCTGGTGGGTGGGAACTCCATCCACCCTTAGAGGAACCCTGGCGACAGTATGGAACACAACATGCTCCATTTTCCTGTAAAACTTAATGCTCCTCAGTGTCAAAACTACTACTTCTTTTTGTGTTGTTGTTTTTTGTTTTTGTTTTTAATTTTACTGAATTCACTGGGGTGACATTGGTTAATAAAATTACACATATTTTGGGTGTACAGTTCTATAGTACATCATCTGTATATTGATTGTATTGTGAACAAACCCACGACTTCTTGATTCTGAAGTTTCTCAGCCCAACTTTTCATGTTTAAGGAGGCACCCAGCATGCGTACATTCATTATTTTGTCCCTACTGTGTCCACCAAAGGCTTTTATAAAAGCCAACAGAAGGACCAAATAATAGGCTTTGCTTTGGAAAGGGTCATGTAAATGGCTCATTGACACACCTCCAAGGCCTGGCAAAGCTGGGAGCCCAGCTCCAGCAGAGCCGGGAAATGAATGTCCCACACTCTTGTCCAGAGCTGTGAGCCAGTTTTCTCCCTTGGCAACCAAGTTATTCTCTAACCCCAGCCCCTTCTTTCTACGCCAATTCCCTCAACTAGAGGATAAGGAAAGACAAGTAGCATGTCAGCCTTTGGCTTTCTCAAGGTATGACTATTGAAAAGATTCTGGTCTTGGATTTAATAGTGCAGGTCTTCCATTTCCCCTGCCCCTCATTGTATATTCACTCTTATGGCAGGAAGCAATTGGAAGGGAGATTGTACTTGGCAGTCACACTGACTTTAGATTCACTCTTGCTACGTGTCCTCAGCAAATTTCTTAGCTGCTCAAGACTTTCATGTTTCTTCTAGATATTGGAATATTAATACTATCTGTGGTTTTGTTGTGTGTGTCATGGAAAAGGTGAAAACAGTTAACATAAAGTGTCTAGAAATAACTCATTGACTGAGAGATGCCAGGCACAAAGGTAATGGCATTGGTATTAAAATAACAATGAAAGCAATGATGTGCATAAGTTCTTTTCCCCTGGGACAGAGAGTCTACCCTAAACCTCTGACTCATGTCTCCCCCTGGGGAACCAGGTCTGACTAGTTTCCTAAAGCCACTATTCTGATTTCTATTTAAGTTGGCCTCTGCTCTGGCTTACCCAGATTGGCAGATGTGCTGTCCTAGGCTACCCCATTGAGGAAGGTGGATGGGCTAGCTGCACATGGAGCCAATATTCTTAGAGTATTTTAGCATCACTGACATACTGAATTGTTCAAGTACTAAGCAAGACATCAGATGTTATAAAGCCTCTATGCTTCAATTCCATTCAGTGTTTCAAAGATTTATTGCATCTGGGTGAATAGGCTGAACTCATGTTTTCTCTGGAACATGGGTTTTATGTTACTAATACTAGAGGCTCAAAGGCAACTCCAAAATTAGTGCTGATGGGAGGTCAAAGAAATGACTCCAGACACTGTGCCAATTGCATGCTCATTAGCATACCAATGCTGCCCCTGAGAAGCCTTCAGTGACATCCTCTGATGTATGCAAATATGCATTGAGAAAAATGGAGATGTATGTAAATGACACAGAGATTAGACTGGCCTATTAACATCACAAATCCCCATGTTACAGCCCATTTTTAATTTAAGTGATCTTTCTATTAGAAGGACCACTTATGAAGTTAATCTGGAACAAAATCACAGCATGTCAATTAAAGTGGTGTGACAGTGAGACCACCATCAATTGATAACTCTTAGCAGATGTCTTAATTAGGCTACTCAGTGGCAGGCTGACCCATGACACCCTGTGAAAGTCATTCTCAAGTAAGCCTCTGAGTGCTCTTTTCTTCTTCAAACTTTTTCTCATTTTCTGCCTTCAGTTTAAATCTTAGCTATTAGGAGGCTTCCTTTTGTGTATTTTCCCTCAAAAACTTATTTCTTTTTGTCTTTTCTTCTTACTGTACATAACAGTATTCCAGAAACAATATTTCATTCTTAGGGACTAGGGCACTGCAAACCTTAATCTATGGGAAGTCTTTTATTTTAAATATTCATTTCAAATTTGCATCCTTCTTCTTAAAAGAGCCAGGCTCATTTTAATATTAAAAAAATGTTTAAGCCCTAGCCCATATGGCTCAGTGGATAAAGCGTAGCCCTTAGGACTGAAAGATCCCAGGTTCAATTCCAATCAAGGGCACATTGAGTTGGGTTGTGGGCTTGATCCCCAGTAGGGGGCCTACAAGAGGCAGCTGATCAATGATTCTCTTTCATCATCAATGTTTCTACCTCTCTCTCTGATATCAATAAAAATATATTTTAAAAATATTTTTTAAAATTTTGTTTAAGAGTATATACTGTGTAGTAATATCAAAACCATGTAATTCTGTATCTTTGTCTATTCTTGCCTCACACTACATAGGGAGTGTTAGGAGTGAGGCTGTTCATTTCTCAGTTTGAAAAGCATGAGTTTAACATAAAAAGAGGTTTGGAAACATTCAGACCTGACACTGTTATTTATTAAGTGTATAACTTGGGCAAGTTATGTAATACAAAATAAGCTCTCCAAAGCAAAGGACTCTTCACCTTTCCCCCGCCCCACCTCCTGTTTCCATGGAGATATAATTGCCATATAACATTTTGTAATCTGAAGGTGTACATTGTATTGATTTGATACACTTATATATTGCAGAATGATTACCACCATAGTAATCATGTCAATTTTAGATCTGTTCTTTTAACACCTTTCAAGTATAGAATATGGTACAGTTAACTATAATTACCATGCTGTACATTAGATTTCCAGAATTTGTGCTTCTGACTATGGTTGGTAGACTTCTCCTCACCCCCACCAGTTGTTGGTGGAAGTGGGCTTTTTTTCAATGTAACAAGAAACATCATTTTCTGAGACTGGCTTGGGAAGATTAGATAGTATAGAAAGCTATGTTACTTTGGAATTACACTGAGTTTCCAAGCTCCAATCCCCCTTCATCCTACCAAGGAATAAGTCCCATTTTGCTTGCAGTAGAGCTAGGATTATAAGTGTTGTCAAATATTCATCGACCATGTATGCAAGAGTTTATTTCTGGGCTCTCGAGTCTGTTTCATTGGTCTGTGTGTCTATTTTTATGCCATTACTTTATATTGCTCTAATTACTGTAGGGATTCTTTCTCCCCTGCTCCCTTCCCATCCATATCACCTAGCTCAGAACCTGACATCATAATGGGCACTCAGACTTTTAAAAATAAATACATAAATGTTGTCTTTATGCCTAAATATATTTTCTTTCAAAATTGGAGATTACAGCCACATCACAGTGTTTTAATGAGCATTTTAAATAAATGTTTCCCCTTCTTTAAAAAAAATACGTAATTTTGCTGTAGAACTATATAAGTGTTTTTGTGAGGAAGAAATGGCTAAGCAAATTTAGATGCTATCAAATACAACAAGTGTTTGATGGTTTCTCTTCAAGAGGCAGGATGAAGAGCATGTGCAGAATCTAATTGGAAAGGCAAGGTTAAAGTATCTCCTGTTGTCACAGAGCAGGAGTCAGCCAACATTTTTTTTTAAAGGCCAAACAGTAACTATTTACAGCTTTGTCAGCCATGCTGTGTTGGTCACAACCACTGGACTCTGCCATGTACCCCCAAAATGGCCACCAGAAGGAACAGATGTAGGTATCTGTGTCCCAGTGAAACTATTTTTACAGAAACACTTGATGGCTTGGATTTGGCCCAAGGGTGACTAGACCATACAGAACCCTGCATCATTTTATGGTGCTTTGCTTTATTGCGCTTTGCAGATACTGCATTTGTTTTGCAAATTGAAGGTTTGCTATAACCACCTGCAAAAGGAATACAACTTGCTGAAGGCTCAGATGGTGGTTAGCACTTTTTAGCAATAAAACGTTTTTTAATTAAGGTATGTACATGGTTTTTTATACATAATGCTATTGCACACTTAATAGACTACAGTATAATATAAACATAACTTTCATATGCACTGTGAAATCAAAATGCTTCTGTGACTCACTTTATTGCAATATTTGTTTTACTCTAGTGGTCTAGAACCAAACCCATAGTGTTTCTGAGGTATGCCTGCATAGACTATGCAAATGTTATGACTTTATTCAACCTAATTTAAATGGTAGTTTTTAATTTTCGAAACGTAAGTGAAATTAATTAAAGCTTCAAAGTAAATGTATAACAATGTATAGGTTATTTCTAATATTGATGCCAAAATATTTCATGTAAAAGACAAGTTATTCAGGAATCCTTCATTAAATAAACTTGATTCCAGAACATTGGTATGGACTTCAGCAACATTTAATGTGAGGTTACATAGACTAGAAGCCTAATCCAAATGGGCCACAACTATGTAGGACAGTTGTCTGATAGTAAGGAGAAACACCCAGACCAGGAAAAGGTTGGTTCACTGATGACCTTGGTTAAGTCACTAACCCATTGCCCCAAGCCCAAGATGGTAACCATGATGGGGAAAAATGTTTCTTTAGATCCTTCAGAGATCCAGGGTAGAAAATACTTGGTCAAGACCAAAAGCAATGGTCTTAATTATCCTGAAGTGGTTTAGTGTTGCAATATAAACCTCAGGCAGCAATTAGGTAAAATATAGAAAGCATGGACTTTGAAAACAAAGGCCCAAATTCATATCTAATTTCTATCACTTAACTTATGATCAGGAAAAAGTTCTTTACTCTCTCTAAGCCTCAGTTTCATTATATGCAAAGTACAGATATAGAAACCTGTCCTTAAAGGGTGCAATTGGTTGAGAGGTTCCAATGAGTTGGATGTTTGAGCTAATACATATTCTTAGTGCACTTGACGATGCAAAGTATAAGCTCCATAAATGTCATTCTTTGATTTCTCGTTTCCTTTCCCAACAGCACATAAAATAAGACCTTTCCACTGCTCTCAGCCAGACCATCCATTTTCCCTGCTAATTAAATGAGAGTTTTATCACTCCTTCCCAGATGTGAAATTATACTATTGGTATCATGCCTCCTGTATCTTAATCCCTCTGCTAATGTACGATTTTACCTTGAATTGTTACACAGTGTTCTATCCCTCCTACTGTCTAGCTTGCCGAGAAGTCATGAGCCAATTCTTTTCAATAATATTATTCTCATAATGGCACTCTCATGTATCTCAATTGCCTCCACCTTATATTGCACTGTCTTTCAATCATTGGGCTGTTTGCAATTGTTCCTTTCTTTATACTAGTGTAGTTGTAGCAATCCATGTAAAAGCTTCCGTGCAATGTATGTGTACATGTGCATGCATAGGCACGCACACATGCTTACGTATTTGCCAGCGTATAAGACGATTTTTTGGCCCTGAAAAATATGCCTCCAAGTGGGGGGTAGTCTTATACAGCGAGTATATAACAAACTCTGTATTTTTAGTGGAAATGTTAGGGGGTCGTCTTATACGCTGGAAAATACGTATTTTTCAGGGCCAAAAATCGTCTTATATGCCGGCAAATACAGTATATGTCCTTTTTTCTGTTTTTCTGAGACTTTGTCTTGGCAAATAAATTATTAGAAAACAAGATTTTAGAGAAATGCATGAATATATGTAAGAAATTGCAAACTTTTAAGACATGGTGGAAAGCATGCTGTAGCAGCAACCATCTGTATTCTCTTTTTTTAAAAATATATTTTTTATTTATTTAAGAGAAGGGAGAGGAAAAGATAGAAACATCAGTGATGAGAGAGAATCATTGATTGGCTGCCTACTTCATGCCCCCTACTGGGAATTAAGCCTGCAATTGGGCATGTACCTTGATGGGGAATTGAACCATAACTTCTTGATTTATATTGGCCGATGCTCAACTACTGAACCATGCTGGCCAGGCCGTCTATATTCTCTTGATGCTTTTAGTTCCAATTGCTTCTTATATATTTATTAAAACAGATAAAGGCAACTTATTTTTTAGCAAGTTCTTAATTTCTTACTTCCTTTACAACTTATGATAAAAGCTTGATGTCTGAGGATTTCACCTTCAAGGTGGATGGCATACCTAAACATGAATTTGAACCCCTTGGGCTGATATGCCAAAGAGAAGTGCTCCCCCAGAATTAGTTGATTAAACATTTGATTTTAAATATTTAGCAACTCACACAGGTACTCAGAAGTATCAGAGTGTGTGTCAAGAGCCCACTGAATTCTTAGGAATGATGAGTATGCCAAGAACTGAAAAAGATTGGAGATGAGCAAACAACAACAAAATAGTTACCTTTGTAAAAACAAACAATTTCAGTCTAGCTTCCCTTCTTTCCACACTACGGCTTAATAAGATTACAGACAATCTAGGAGGAGAGATTTCTTGTTTAAGAGTAAGATTCAAGGTAAAAAGTTTGGGATTGATTCCTAGTCTCAAAAAAAATGTATGTCTGGCAATATCTTCTTACTGGAGCACTATCTCGGAGAATAGCAAAATTATTCACCTGGTCATTGAAACCAGAAAGGGATTGTGGGGAGGGCATTTTGAAGCCCCTTTCACATTCAATCTCTTCTCAATCTTTGCCAAGTGGTTCTGTTAGTGCCATCTCTCCACTCTACCATTGCTGCCTAAGTCAGAATTATCTTTAAAAATTCCAAATCTGACCTTGTTGGTAATCCTTCAGTGGCTACCTATTATAGATATCAAGACATTCAAACTCCTTAGAATGGCTTATAAAATTGTATTATCCCTGCCTATATTTCTAACCTTATGTCCTAATATTCTTTACACATAGAGTTGCTAGACTTAGCAAAAGGAAAAATAAAGGGCAACCACTTAACAATTTTATGTTTTTTCTATGTAATATGTAAATTTACTTATACTAAAATAATATTCTTTGTTGATTTGAAATTTAAATTGAACTAAATGTTCTGCATTTTATCTGAAAACCTCACTTATATAGGTACCAAATCCAGCTTAAAAAAAAATACTCATTCACTTTCCCAAATGTACTTGCCTATCCAACTCAGATATCAGCTTTGTGAGAGTAGGGCCATGTATTCAATTTCAAATAATTCCCATACTATTCATTTAAACTCACTAAGTATTTCTTAAAGGAGGGAAGATGGGGCAAGAAGGAAAAGAGAAAAGGAGAGGGATTAGGAGAGTGAGAAAAAAATACCTTTAATAGGACAGATTTACACTGCCTCTGAAGTAAAAGCTTCTATTTCTAAATGTCTCTGGAAAGCCTTTTTTAACCCCTCTCTCCTCCTAGATCGTGGACACGCAGCCATAAAAGCACATATTATAGTTCTATTAGTATTACTTCTGGGCCTCCTACTAGAATAACTAGACCATAAGTTTATCTATAGCAGAGAATAAATTTCATCATCATTTATTCCTTCCATGTTGCCTGGAATATTTGAAGCATCCAATATGTTTGGTTAAATGCCTGGTTAAGTTAAATTTTCTAATGTTAAAATAACTAACAAAACTGTGATTTTTAAAAATAGATCCAGAAAATTCTAAGACTGTAAGAAGAATCCAGGCACTTGAGAGATCTGGCCTACAAAGACCCTTCAACATCAAAATGGACATTGAGGCAGGCTTCCCGCTCCCACCCTGCAGAACACAGGTGCTTTCTGGGGCTCCTGCCTAGCATCCTGGGGAGGCTGGCACCACATTGAGTGACCCTCCATTGATGAGAAGTGACTCTTCTCTTTATTTTTTTTTAATGTGGAAAATTAGGGAAACAATAGTTCACAAGATGGGAACTCCTGGGATAAGACACAGTCACCTATATAATCATTCATGTGTGTAACCTAACAATGCTGCCACACAACAGCTATCATCAAATTCTTGTTGAAGGCACTCTTCATATTTAACTTTTCAAGTTATTTTCTACAACTAAAAATAGTAAGGTTTTATTATAACATATGGAGAAATAAACATCTATTTTCACTACCACTGTTGACATTTTAGGCTATTTTATTTTAATTTAAATGATGTGCATTTTTAATTATAATATATTAAAATCAACATAATTGCCGAAACCAGTTTGGCTCAGTGGTAGAGCCTCGGTCCACGGACTGAAGGGTCCCAGGTTCGATTCCGGTCAAGGGCATGTACATTGGTTGCAGGCGCATCCCTGGTGGGGGGTGTGCAAGAGGCAGCTGGTCTATGTTTCTCTCTCATAGATGTTTCTGGCTCTCTATCTCTCTCCCTTCCTCTCTGTAAAATATCAATAAAATATATTTTAAAAATCAACATAATTATTTGTAATACTGTCTACTTTCTTCTTATTCTAAGGGAGCAAATGTTATTCTGTAAAAAAATGAGACTTTTTAATAATAATAACCAAGTATATAGCTACTATAATCATAAATAGCTACTTGTCTTTATGTCTTCCACTTTATGTATTTTGATGTGCTTGAAATAATGGCAAGTGCACTGTTTTTAAGCACAAATTACTCAGACGTGTTCATAGTTCCTAAATGAGAAATAAAATAAAGATGGGCTTAATGATAGATAATATCAGTCAGTGGGTGGTATATTTCCTTCCAAAAACTCAAGCTTTTCAAATAAATTTTAAAGATGCAGAAACACTATTCAGTTCCTATGATATTGAAAATAGTCATACATATGTCACTCTGAAATTCTACTTTAATAGCAGTGAAATGGCTTTTTGTTGTTTATTGATCCTCTCAGAGGTGCTTTAAACATTTCAGTATTTTAGCAATAATTACCAACTGCTTCAACAAAATAGGAGGAATTATTGTTTAAAGCGGGCATCGATTGCGGACACAGGGTCATAGAGAATTAACTGCTCTTACCATGGTTCTCGCCATCCTGGAGTAGCTGGCCCGCTCCAACAGTGGAATGGCCTTTTGAAGACTCAGTTGCAATGCCAGCTAGGAGGCAACACTTTGCAGAGCTTGGGCAAGATTCTCCAGGAATTTGCATGTGTTCTGAATTAGCATCCAACAAGAGATGCTGTTTCTCCTAAATCCAATAGTCACCGATCCAGGAATCAAAGGGCAAAAATGAAAGTGGCACCACCACTGCCACTTCTAGTGACCAACTAGCAAAATTTGGGCTTCCTGTTCCTGAGGCCTTAGGCTCTGCTGGCCTAGACATCTTTTTTAAAAATATATATATTTTATTTACTTTTTACAGAGAGGAAGAGAGAGTTAGAAACATCGATCACCTGCCTCCTACACACCCACTACTGAAGATGTGCCCACAACCAAGGTACATGCCCTTGACTGGAATTGAACCTGGGATCTTTCAGTTGGCAGGCCGAAGCTCTATCCACTGAGCCAAACCGGTTTCAGCTAGCCTAAACATCTTAACCCCGGGGAGAAATGCTTTCATCAGGAGACACAAAGGGGACTCCATTGGCATGGAAGCTGAGACTGCCACCTGGCTACTTTGGGCTCCTCATTAGTATTTAACTATTGTTAATTTTACATCATAGAATTTGAGTTGCAGAATATTAAGGAGAAAAGTAACTATTATTCAAGTACTTTACTTTCTTCTCTGAAGCAAAAGTTAGTGCATTTTTCTTATACTCAATATAGTTGTTTCCTTGTTAAGCAGAATTATGGCCTTGTTATTATTTCTATTTGGAAATTAAGCATGTTTTAAGCAGATCAACATGAGTGCCAAGTTGATATGAGTGTCACCTTGGCTGGGCTATGACATGCCCAGGTTAGGCATTATCTGTGGGTGTGTCTGTGAGGGCATTTCCAGAGGCAATTAATATTTGAATGGGTAAACTGAGTAAAGAAGGTTGTCCTCCCAGCGTGGGTGGGCATCACTGATCTATTGAGGACCTGAATAGAAACAATAAACAGAGCAAGGGGAATTGCCTCTCTCTCTGATTCCTTGAGCTGGTACAGGGGGCTTCCCTTGATCTGGAATGGGACTTACACTATGTGTCCTTCAGTTTTCAAGACTACACCTTAAGCTTCCCCGGGAGTCCAGCTTGCAGATGACACGTTGTAGGGCTTCTTCATCTCCATAATAATGTGCCACAATTTCTTATAAAAAATTATATATGTACACACATAGAGCTGCTGAGATCTTCAAATTTTGAGCTCTGAAACTTTCATTTGTTAATGTTGATTAAAAAATGAAAACATTTTCAAGTCAGGAAAATGTTAGTAAGAAGCTCACACAATAGCTATTGTCATTGATTTGTATATTTTATGAATGATTGCATATTTATTATTTTATTATGGTTAATATAACATGCCAAGTGTGGAAGAATAAAATCCTTTATGAACAGGAACAATGCCTTACTCCTATAAACAAAAGGGGTCGGGGAGAGAACAGAGAAGGGAGAATGAGTACCATAACACTTCCAAAGCTCGGCTCTGGAAATGAATCCAGAGCGGTAAAAGGACTTGTCCTAAGTCAGCAGTTAAAATTGGAACTAGAATCCAGACCTCTTAACTTCTAGGTTATTATTCTACCTCACTCTCATTTTCTATGTGAACTTCATTTATTATGTGTTACTTTGCGGTTTCCAAATGCTTTTACAAAGGACATTAGGTCATTCAGTCCCCACAAAAATCCTGGGATACAAGACGAGGAGGTACTACCCTTTCATTTTGTGGGTGGGGAAATGGAAGGTCAAACTTTCCAACTTGGCACATTGGTTCATTGGATATACTCACAGGGCCTCCACTAGACACCCAAAGGCAAAGAGGACCCAGAATCCTTGAGTGTTGTGAAATTTGTAGGAGGAGAAAGAATTGACTGGCCAATACTGGTAAGAATCACAATAGAGGTATACCCAAGATATTTAGAAAGTAGAAAAGAAACAGTTAACTTAGAAAGAGGGGCTGCTGGTGGATGGGGAATCTAAATATAAGTCCACAGCCATGAGAGGCTGTTCCCAGAAAGGTGGCCTGAAGAGCTGCCTGAGCCATACGGTGCCAGGGAGAGATAAATTTGTAGCCACCTTCTTGTGATGCCTTTGTTTTGTTTTGCTTTTATTCACTAAACCCAGTTCATAGGACTTTTCCGTTGAAAACACTCACCGAGGCAGCATTGCAGATGGAGTTGCAGATTTGTGGAGTCTGAGGAGAGGCTGTGGAGGGGAGCAGGACAGGGAGAGGTGACCAGAATTCTAGTACTAAGACATTTAGTGCTCTCCAAACCTAAGCAGCCATTTTCTCCCTAAGAGCCAGCCCCTCCCAGCAGCCTCAAGGCAGCAAATTCTGCAGCCCCAGCCAACACCTTAAGCTGCACAAAGGAAATAAAGACTTTGAATAGCCCTAAAGAGCCGCAGGGACTGGGTTGAAGAGGGGCCATTCAGTTCCAGAAATGAATACAGTACCACCCCCACTCACACCCCTGTCAGAAACAGATGCTTGGGTGATTAATATTAATAGCAAACAGATAGGCAAAATGAGCAGATTGGTCCCACCTGCTTGCAACCAAGGTCTGAGGAGATAGACACAAACAGAGGAGTGGTGTATTGCTTCAAACTTCAACATGATATTGACTACCTAACAGGAAACCGAGAAGTGGCAAATAGAAGAGTGAGGTCTTAAACCAGCCCCTATGGGGCATTAAAACTTGGCTGAAGTAAACGATACTTCAGTTTTTGTTTTGTTTTTTTTCCTTTTTTTTAAAATAAATCTTTATTGCTCAGATTATTACAATTGTTTCTCCATTTTCTCCCCCATAGCTCCCTTCCACCTGATTCCCACCCCACCCTCTGCCCTTACCCCCTCCCCCCACTATTGTCCTCTTCCATAGGTTATACAATTTTAATCCAGTCTCTTTCTGCACCCCACACCCCTTGCACCCTGATAATTATCTATCCACTCCCTTTCTTTGCCCCTAATTCTATTATATTCACCAGTTTATTCTATTCCTGAGATTTTTAATTCACTTGACCTTCTTCCTCTTCTTAAGTAATACCTTTCAGCATTTCATATAATACTGGTTTGGTGGTGATGAACTCCTTTAGCTTTTTCTTATCTGTGAAGCTCTTTATCTGCCCTTCAATTCTGAATGATAACTTTGCTGGATACAGTAATCTTGGTTGTAGGTTCTCGCTGTTCATCACTTTGAATATTTCTTGCCACTCCCTTCTGGCCTGCATGGTTTCTGTTGAGAAATCAGCTGATAGTCTTATGGGTGCTCCCTTATAGGTAACCAACTGCTTTTCTCTTGCTGCTTGTAAGATCCTCTTTTTGTCTTTTACCCTTGGCATATTGATGATGATGTGTCTCCAAGAATTTTTCTTTGGATTCCTCTTGTTTGGGGTTCTGTAGGCTTCCTGTACTTGTAAGTCTATTTCTTTCACCAGGTGAGGGAAGTTTTCTGATATTATTTCTTCAAATATGTTTTCAGTATTTTGCACTCTCTCTTCTTCTGGCACCCCCATAATTCTGATGTTGGTGCGCTTGCAGTTGTCCCAGAGGCTCCTTACACTATCTTCAACTTTCTGGATCCTCTTTTCTTCTTCCTTCTCCAGCGGAGTGTCTTTTGGCTCTTTGACCTGATTCTTGTGTTCTTCCATTCTGCTGTTGGATCTCTGCATAATATTTTCCAATTTAGTCAGTTTATGTATTCTTTTTAGTTGGGTCTCATGAAATTTATCGAGCTTTTCTAGGATATTGTTGCATAACCTTAGAACCGTAGTTCTGAACTCTATATCCTCCATCTCTTTTGTTTGAGATCTATTTCCTTGTCTCAGCATTATCACTATTTTTCAGAGTTGATAGGATGGCTTTGTGTGTTTGGTGTCCTATATAGCACAGTGGGTCAGCCTCCTCAGTTACCTGAGGTAGACACTCTTGGTGCCCCCCTTTGTGGACTGCGTGTACAGCCTTGTTGTAGCTAAGTCTTATTGTTGTTGGTATCCCTGAGAGGAATTGACCTTCAGGCCAATTGGATGTGGGTATCACTGTGTCTACTCTGGGATAACTTCTGTATTGGAGACAGTCTTATAGGATCAGACTTGAAAAACTGCAGAAGCCTCTGCTCAGCTTGGATGGGGTGGAGTCTCAGGGCTGAACTGACAGTCTTGGCTTCTGCCCAGCCCTTGTGCACTTGCCTGAGTTTCCGCTGACCGGCCCAGTTTCCCCCAGCAAGAGCGTGGGTGCCCCAGGGGCTCGCCCAGACTTGGGCTAGTTTCTGTAGTCTAGAGCTTCTGACTCCTTCCGTTACAGAGAGGCCGCCACCTTGTACAGAGAGGCGGCAGCAGCCTCCCCGGTCAGACCTGGAGCTTCTGACTCCTTCCGCTCCAGAGAGGCGGTGGTCAGACCTCAGCGCGTAATTGCTCGCGCGTGCGAGTCTGTAGACCCTGCAGACTGCGACTGCGGCTCCCGGTTCCCGGTCTCCCAGTCTCTGAGTCTCTAAGTCTCTGGGTGCCTTTCTCTGCAGTCCAGACTCCACCCGTATGAGCCTGGGACCACGGAATTTCAGCCGGGGCTGGGGTTCAGTACAGTCTGAAAGGGTTCCCTGCAATCGGGGATTCCTCCCCTCCCACCGCCAGGCAGGTATTCGGCGGCCGCGTGCGCGAGTGTCTCCCTACCTCAGTGCTTTTCGGCTCCCAGTCCGATCCGTGAGCCTCTCTCTTTCTTTCTAGTTGTAGCTATTCCACTCTGCCAGCTTTCCTGAGGTTTTGGTGAAGTCCTTTTTGATTTTAGTTGTTTTTTTAAATTAAATTGTTGATGAGGCGGCAGCTTAGGAGACTGCCTAGGCCGCCATCTTGGATGTTCTCCCACGATACTTCAGTTTTTAATTAACTTTTTTCTTTATTTGTATTATCTTTTCTTTATTCTAATTTTTTTTTACTTTTTTTATTTTTTCCAGCCTTTTCTTCTTCACTTCCCTCTTTTTCATCCCATTTTCTCTTCTCCTGTCCCTGATTTAGTTTTTCTCTTTTCTTTCTTTTCCTCTTGCTTAAAATTTATCTTATTTACCTTCTTTATTGATGTGTTATTATTTTTTTAAAATATATTTTATTTATTTCTTACAGAGAGGAAAAGAGAGGGATAGAGAGCTAGAAACATCAATGAGAGAGAAACATCAACCAGCTGCCTCTTGCACACCCCCTACTGGGGATGTACCTGCAACCAAAGTACATGTCCTTGACCAGAATTGAACCTGGGACCTTTCAGTCTGCTGGCTGATGCTCTATCCACTGAGCCAAACCGGTTCCGACTGACGTGTTATTATTATTTTTATTGTAGTCTCTGTTGGCTTACAAGTTTTTATGCTTTAGTTTTTTCCTTTCCTCTCTTGCTCTCTTCTTCTCCTAATTCTTTAATTGGTTTCACTCACTAAACTCAAGCCTATATGCTCTTTTATCAAAAATAAATAAATAAATAAATTTTTTCCCATTTTATCTTTTTATTTTTTTCTTTCTTGTCTTCTTATCCACTCATTCTCTTTCTATTTCCTCTATACTGAACTGTGGTCCTTCCCCTATATCAGGGGTGAGCAAACTTTTTGACTCAAGGGCCACAATGGGTTCTTAAACTGGACCGGAGGGCCAGAGCAAAAGCATGGATGGAGTGTTTGTGTGGACTAATATAAATTCAAAGTAAAAATCATTATGTAAAAGGGTACGGTCTTTTTGTGGTTTTTTTTTTTAATTGAATAGTTTTATTCACCAGATCCGGCCCTCGGGCTGTAGTTTGCCCAGACCTGCCTTATACATTCAATTCCTTAACCTTACTTTTCATATGTAAACTCTGCCTCTATAGATGTCTTCTGCTTCTTTTGTTCTGGGTGTTTCTTGTTTGCATTTTTTTATTTGTTTTGTGGTGTTTTCTTCCCATATATATTTTCCCTCTTCTTTCTCCTTTTTTCCCCCTCTCTTATCTTGTTTCCTTTTCTTGATATCATTTTGCTCTCTCTTCTCTCTTCTAATTTTCTTTATTCTGGTGGTCACTCTTATTGGGGTTTTCAGTGTCATGAGTACATTCGTGTTTTGTTCCTTTTGTGTTGTGTTTTGTTGAGATGTATGTTGTGCTATTCAGTCAACATGGTAGAGAGCAAGCCACATAACCAGACACCCTGAAATGAGACCCCATCCACAAATGGGACAAGAACACTCAAGACCCAGCTACACCAAGATAACCTAAATATCCCACGTAGGTGGGATCCCTAGAACACCCAGCCCAGAAGACCTGAAACAGTGCACCAATGGGTCCCACAACACATCTACTATATAAGACATGCTCAAAAAATCTGGGTGGCATAGCAAGTTGATTTAATACATAGAAATAATCACAAATGAATAGCAAAAAAATAAAAATAAAATGGGGAGACAAAGAAACAACCCTCATGCAAAAGAAAAGAAGGAATCACCAGAAAAGGAAATATTGGTAAACAAAATGGAGGTAAACAATTTGGCAGAGAAAGAATTCAGAGAAAAAGGTTATAAAGTATGCTGAAAGGGATAGAAGACAAATTCAATGACATGTGGAAGAAACAAGAGGAAATGAAAAATCAAGAAGGAAGGAAGAATGACATAGTTGAAATAAGGAACACAATAGCAAGTTTCCACAGTAGTCTAAAGAAGCTGAGGACTGGATAAGTGAGTTAGAAGACAAGGTTAAAAAAAAAACACCCCAGCAGAGCAGCAACTGGGGGGGGGGGGGGGATTAAAAAGCAGGAGGAGAGCCTAAGGGAGCTTTGGGGCAATACAAAAGGAAGATAAACAGTCTAATCAAAAAATGGGCAAAGGACCTAAATAGACATTTTTCGAAAGAGGACATACAGAGGCCGAGACATTATGAAAACATACTAAAGTTGCTAATCATCAGAGAAATGCAAATAAAAATGACAATGAGGTACCATCTTACACCTGTCAGAATGCCTATCATCAACAAATCAACAAACCAGAAGTTCTGGTGAGGAAGTGAACAAAAAGGAACACTTGTGTACTGCCGATGGGAATGCAAACTGGTACAACCACTGTAGAAAATAGTATGGAGTTACCTCAAAAAATTAAAATTGAAACTCCTATTTGACTTAGCAATCCCACTTCTAGGAATATATCCCAGGAAATCACTCAGAAAGGATATATGCACCTCTATATTCATAGCAGCACAATTTACAATCACTAAGATTTAGAGACAGCCTAAGTGCTCATCAGCATGTGAGTGGATTAAAAAACTGTGGTACATCTACACAATGGAATACTATGCTGCTGAAAAAAGAAAAACTCTTACCATTTGCAACAGCATGGATTGACCTGGAGAGCATTATGCTAAGTGAAATAAGCCAGTATGGTAAAGATAAATAGCACATGATCTCACTCATTTGTGTAAATTAATGCACATTATAAACTAATAAACAAAAATAGATCCAGAGACATAGAAGCATTGAACAGACCATCCAACCTCAGAGGGAAGGCAGGTTTTGGGGGTATAAGAGATCAAAGGATTCATATGCATGCATATAAGCATAACCCATGGACACAGACTGGAGCGGGTAAGGGCATGTGCTAGGGGGTGAGAACAGCTGGGAAGTCAATAGGGGAAAAGAGAGACTTATGTAATACTTTAAACAATACAGAACTTAAATTTTTTTTAAAAAAAATAGTTCTAGTATAAGAGGTTTATACAGTAGATAAGAGTTTCATTTTATAAATAATAAAACTAAGTCTCAAAGAGTAAAGTGCATATATATATATATATATATATATATATATATATTATTGTGGGGGGGAGGGAGTTCCACAATTCAGCTTTAATTCCAACACAAAACTATTTAATTACCTAGAACTAATTGACTGCTTTCAAAAATCAAGTATCAGCTACATGGCAGTAGCTCCATATCCCCTTTTTTCAGCATTTTATCAGCAGTGCCTACCACTTTTCATAATCTGTAACACCTGCAACAATTAGAAATGTAAATAATAACCACTAGTCCTGGAGCCTACATTCCAGAAACTGTATTAAGTGGTTTATCATATTGAATCTCATTAATTTCCACAACAGCCTATGACATGGGCTCTCCTGTTCCCAGGTTCCCCTGTACTCAACACCCCCTCCCTTCCATGACAAACACATCCCCTATGTATTAGTTTTCTATAGCTGTCCTGATAAAGTACTGTTACACTTAGTGGCTTAAGACAACACATATTGATTAGCTTACAGTTCTGACGGTCCAAAGTCCTAAAGCCAAGGTGTCAGCTGACCACACTTCTTCCTGGAAAATCTGTTTCTTCATGTTTCCCACCTTTTGAAGGCCACCCACCTATCTTGGCTCATGGCTCCCTTCTTCCATTTGTAATACCAGCAACTTCCTCTGGGAAACGTCCTCTGTCTTCACCTTTCTCTTTGACCACACCCAGGAGCGATGTTCAGCTTTTAAAGATTTGGGATTAGAGTGGGCCCACCTGGATAATCCAGGCTCCTCACCCATCTCCAGGTCATTAACTTTAACCACATCTTTAAAGTCCCTATTGTTATGCAAGCAATCATATTCACAGGTTCTGAATGTTATACATCATGGATGTCTTTCAGGGTCATTAACCTGCCTATGACACCTGTATCATCAGCTCTTCCTTGACCACTCCATTGTGCTTCTGGCTAAACTGGAGGCTAGCTTTCTTTTCTCACTTTTACTTCCAATGCTCCAAAAGGACCAGAGGCGGTCCTTTTGATGAAGCAAGAGCATCATCTTGCTTCCACACTGCTCATTCCCAAGCATTATTTCAAAGCACCCATTCTTATGAGCTTCTACCATCCACACACAGCTTCTACCCACTTTTCCTTTTTCTCTCAGTCCTTAGGCTTAATCATCCACAATAAATGTCCTTCTTGCCACTTATTCCTCAGCCTCATCCTCAATTTTGCATGTAAGTCTGTTAGGCTACTGATCTATAACCACTTATTTTTCCTCCCCCCCCCCCTTTTTTTTTGCCTTTTTACCTATTTTAAAGAGAAAGGAACAAGTTTCATCTTTATGGGCATCATAGAGCAGAAAAAAATTAGAACATTTTCCTCAATTATTATCCTGTCTCTGAAAGTCCCCAACACCACAGTCAGATTTATTTAATTACTAATTGGGACATCTTAAAAGGCAAATATAATGAAAGAGTGAAAAAAATCAATGCTGGATAAAATGCTTCTGCCAGAGGTCAAGGAAAAAAAAATTCTTTGAAATCTGTCTCCTCCTAATATCCCCTTGCTAAGTGCAACCATCACCCCACCCGGGACCTAACTTGGTTCTTTGCCCTGAGATCATGTTTCTAGTTCCCGAATGAATCATTCATTAAATCTCACCATAGAAATCTCCACCCACCTCTGAGGAAAGCCCACTCATATACATAAGGGTTGATTGAATTGAGTGAGTCCATTTTTCCTCTCCCATTCATTTGCCAAAATTTGAAAAGTCGGGAGTTTGGGATGGGAGCGCAGGAGAAGATAGTGGTAGTGTTGCAATGAAATCTGGAATTCCACCATTGAAAAGGGCCATAAATAGATCTTTATTGTTATTTTCACTTTTAAGAGGTTAAGACATGATTATTTTTAAACTAGCAAACCTGCAAGTTCAAGCACATATACATAATCCAAGGACAGAAGGTCAGGTGGAGATATGGTCTAATCTAAATCCAAATTGAAGGAGCAAAATTTTCCCACTTTAAATATTTTTTTTATTGATATTTTACAGAGAGGAAGGGAGAGAGATAGAGAGCTAGAAACGTCGATGAGAGAGAAACATCGACCAGCTGCCTCTTGCACACCCCCCACCGGGGATGTGCCCTCAGCCAATGTACATACCCTTGACCGGAATCGAACCCGGGACCTTTCAGTCCGCAGACCGACGCTCTACCACTGAGCCAAACCGGTTTCGGCAAAATTTTCCCACTTTATTTAACAAGTTCTCCTCCATTTTCTATGAAGAGAGTAATTCCCATTTCTTGGTTTGTTTTCATCCACATTAAGAGCCTTATCAAAGTAACAAACATAATAAATTACCTCTTCTTAGTGTTCTCTTTGGTTATCACAGCAAAGGGCCCTCGTTTGTTCATTCTAATAAAGACAAGAGGAAAATGTGTATTATTATTTTTCTTTTGTATCTGAAGGGTTTGTAGTTTCTTTGGGGAAGTGTTTGTTTTCTATATGTGCGTTTATTCCACAGCATGCCTTTTATTGCAACCGATCTGAAAATATGGAGTTTGGTGACAATGCCACGGCCTGTTTATGAACACAGAGCCCTGAGTTCAACTTTTATTTCCCTGCAAATAATCACTGCAAATTCACTTAAACCTCTTAGCCAGATTCCTCATTCATAAAGTGAGGACACTGTGATTTACTCTAAAGCTTTATGTAAGGGTCGTGTCACTTTACTAATCCTGCATGTATGCAGCAAATGCATGTATCTGATACTCAACAAATGAAAACGGTTATAAGTTTATTATAATATTGTCCTACTTGGTTTCTCAGGTACATATTGCTGTAAGGAAAGAATAAATACACTGCAAATAAAAATCAATTTTAAAAACAGAAGAAAGCCCATGAAGAGATTGAGATCAGACATGAAGGCCCTTCTGTGCTAGAGTGAAGACTTTGAACTTAATCTGCCAGATAAGCAAGCTGGTAAAGATTTTTACAATGAGAGTGTGGTGTGATCAGATCTGTGTTTTAGGGGGTGGGGGGGAACGTCTATAAAGTAATGCTTTTGAGTTTAAATACCCCCCCACTAGGTTCAATCAGGTAACAAAAATGATGGGCATAAAACAACAGTCATAAGAGAGATTATGATGAACTAGACAGATGCCTAAGCTAAAAGGAATGGCACCATTGAACTTCACCCAGCTGGTATTGCATGTGGATCAGTGAGGTCAGATCATTCGGTTTCTTAAGAGAAATTGGAAATGTGGATTTTTATGTAAAAGTATTTGATTTTGTCAGTCTGTGCATCTTATTCCAAAATGCATTATAGAAAAAAATAAAAATGCAAGGCATAAGTGTCCTGCTTTTATACAATAAACCATCATTTTGTCACTTGACCTCTGTACAATATGAGACTCTGGAGTCAGGGAAAGCAATGAGGGATCTATTTCAAAAGTATGAACCTATGCCGAAACCGGTTTGGCTCAGTGGATAGAACGTTGGCCTGCGGACTGAAAGGTCCCAGGTTCGATTCCGGTCAAGGTCATGTACCTCGGTTGCGAGCACATCCCCAGTGGGGGGTGTGCAAGAGGCAGCTGATCGATGATTCTCTCTCATCGATATTTCTAACTCTCTATCCCTCTCCCTTCCTCTCTGTAAAAAAAAATCAATAAGATATATATATTTTTTAAAAGTATGAACCTAAGGCAGAGCCGATGGGACAAGGAATCAAACGAAGGGAGGTGACTGACCCAGAAGACACCTCTGGAAGAAAGCCACCAAGGCCAACAGAAGCAATCTGACCAGGTGTCTGGACTCTGGTGTGTGATATAGGCTTGGTGTCACCGTTACGGTTACAGATTTAGGTTTTACTTTTTTGCTGTTGTTGTTCTGAACACAGAAAGAAGAAATGAAGAGTGTGCTCTGAAAAACAAGTTTCCAATTCCACCCCACAGGACTCAACCCTCCAAACTCAAAATGGCACCTGCCAGCTCCAGTTTGAACTCTGAGTGAAGTTGAGAAGAAAGATTCGTGTTCTCTTTGTTCCTTTGCTCCAGCCTCTGCGGTATTCAGTTAATGTTCTCTGCCATAAAGAAAGGAAATGGTTGGTCTCCTTTCCCTAACTATGCTGTCTCTCTGATTTAAGTACTTTTCACCTGTGAATGTCCTTGGCTTCTCCTGAGCTGTGTTCTGTCCCATAAAAGGCACTAAATTAAAGACTGCTTTGGCTCTGGTTTAGTGAAGATTTTAGAAGTGCTATAAGATTTCTCCTCCCTCCAGAGAGCCAGTGAAGTTCACCGTAAATGTCACATCCTTTCTGCAACTAGCCCTAAAAATCCGCCCCTTTATGAATCAGCTCAAATGACTTCTCTCCCTGAAACTTTTCTCTGGACCCCACATCCCTCTGCAGCCCCAGATTGGGTCAGTGTACCTTAACTCTGTACATCATCATCGTCATCTGTCACCATCCAATTCATTTCCTGGCTTGAAAACCTGTAACTTATGCCCCATGTAGCAGCCAGGGTGGTCTTCTTCAAACACAAGTCAGATCATACCACTGCCCAACATCAATTCTCCACTGGCTTTCTTTAGCAGTTACAATAAAATCTAAACAGCTTGAAATTATTTACAAAACCCTGGATTATCTGATCCTGTCTGCAACTTCTGCCACTCTGCTCTTTTTTCTGATTACATTCCAGTCTCATGGGCTTCTGTGGGACCCTCAGATACACCACAGTGCCTTTGCATGTGCTATTCCCTGTACTTACAATGCCGCCCCCTGTCTCTTTGCACAGCTGGATATTTCTTACTTTTCTGGTCATAGATACAATGTCATCTCCCCAGAGAGACCGCCTCCCCCTGACCATCTAAATGCTAACTTGTCCAGGTTATTCTCTCTCAGCAACTCCACATTTTCTTCATAGGTGTGGCCACGATAATAATCTGTAAAGAGATTATTATCATGGCCACACCTATGCTGAGGTACAACTGTCTGAGGACCTCAGCTGTTGGTGTCTGAAGTCTATCCATAGCATGCTCTGAGGCCACCCTTCCCATGGCTGAGCAGGACAGAGACCCTGAGGCAGTGTGTTCCTGGGAGACATGTAATCTCTGACCAGTGAGTTTGACTCGGGGACTCACCATCAGCTTTGTGTAAGCTGTCATGGACTGTACAGCAATCTGAGACTATGTTCACCCCACCTTCTTTCTTTCCTTCTTTCCCTCTTCCTCCACAGAGTCAGAGCAGCAGCCTATCTGATGTTTTCTCCCATCTCCTCCAGGGTATTTCCCACATTCCCTCTTGGGTCTATGTTTCACTTTTGCTTCCCCCCAATCCCAAACTAACACAAAAATTCTTCACTGAATATTTATGTTGGTTAGTTAGTTTGTTAGTTGGTTGGTTTGTCTACTTGTTTGTTAGCTAGTTTTTTATTCGCTTGCTAGTTGTTTGGACAATTAGTTTGTCTGATTGTTAGTTTTTACTTACTTAGTTAGTTAGTTAGTTAGTTAGTTTCAGTAAAACATTGTCTCCTTGAAGGAAGACTCCTGTTAGACTTGCTCACCCCCAAGTCTACAGCACTAGCACCATACTGGCACAAGTAGGTGCTCATTGATATCTGTCCAATTTTGTACAAGATCTATCAACACATTGACACATTACACTAGAATTATCTATATGCCATGTTCATCTCTCACAAGACTGTAAAATTTCTTGAGAATATTCTATTTACTGGGTGTGAATTCTAGTGTATTGCCCAGAGGCACAGTAGCAACTCAATCAATGTTTGTTGAAGTGAGATAACACTTCTTCCTTCCCCTTGCACTTCCTCACATCCAGTACGCCACACACACCTCAGGCAACACATGTCCAATTCTTATCTATCTTCCATAATGAAATCTCCTTTATGCCAAGCAGTTCATCCTCCTGTGTTCTATATCTTGATGAATGCACTAATCATTCTCCTACTTTTCTACCAATTTTGGTTCTCTATTACTGGCCTTGGACATCTCCTCAGCATCTCAGGCTATACAAACAATCACCAGGTTCCATCCTTTTCAACCTTCTAAGTATCTGCTCATTTAATTAACTTTCCCACATTTCTATTGACACCACCTGGATCTATGCCCCCATCATCTCTTCCCTTGACCAATATAAAATATCACCTTAATAGGTCCCTCTTCATCCATTTTTCATTTCTCCCATGCAGTCCCTTCCCAACAGTAAGCAAGTTCTCTCTAATTGGCATATTAGATCAGTCCATACCCTCCTTAAAGCCCTTCAAATCTCAATAGTTTGTGTTAAAGAGGCCTTTTGGGTACTATTGTACAGATTCACCAACCCCTGCCTAACCTTCCCCCTCTCTCTACATACATCTCACCCAATCTTCTAGCTATACAGAGGTTTGCTGTGCTCCAAATAATCTCCCTTTCTTGGAGAACTGTGTTCCTCTAAATCATCCCCATCTCCATTATGCTAATTTCTGCATGGTTCAATTCCTCCAAGAAGTCTTCTGCAGGCAAACCCAATCTAAATAAAGTTATTTTCCTTTAGGTTTCTAAAGGAACCCTAACTACTCCCATCATGTTACTGTTTCAGACAACTCCGGCTGCTCTAAAACACAGCTTCACTCAAAAGTCTTTACGTATATTGCTTTCTTGCCTGGACTTCCTTTTCTCATCTTCCTTCTGGTCAATTAGTCCCCATCCTTCAATACCCTATCTTGAGTATTCTTTTTTCCATGAAGTCATCCCAATCTCTCTCTCTCTCTCTCTCTCTCTCTCTCTCTCTCTCTCTCTCTCTCTCTCTGTAGATTTGACCATGATTTCATGTCATCTGTAGAAAATTCTTTTAACTTCTTTCATAGCATTTCTTGGTTATCATTCTAAGTCTGTGTCTGTCACTGAACTACCAAATTTTAAAGGGTAGTGTCAAGGTCCAATTCAGCTTTTTTTTCCAGTACCTGCTACATACAAAGAAGGTATTTAATACATATTCATTGAGTACACAAATGAATGAATGACTGCATCTATTTTTCAGGGCTTGACAATTTTATCACTGCAGATATCTGTGAACTGCAATAGATCATATTTATTTATATTCTGAACTGCATACATACATAGTTATACAATCTTTCTTAATAAGAACTACCGTAAGCATCTAAAGAGGGGGTCAAAGCCTTTTAATCTCTTTAACTCTGCCTCTCTGTCTGGAACTTAAAAGAGCCAAATATACTTTTACTGCTTGTTATTGCTCTATCACCTATTCTTTTTTGATTCATCAACTTACTGAAAAATTAAAAAAGAAAGTCATCTCAGAAATCAAACAACTCAAATCACGAAATGTTCTTTTCTAAAAATAACACATTCCCAAACCCTCAAGGCGGAAGCCAAGTGTTTTCTCCTTTTCCATTAATGAGAGAAAGTTGCAGCTTTCTCCGTTTTCATTTTATCTGTGTCATGCCTGTGTTGCCTGGAGATTTGTGGCTGTTGTTTCAAGAAAAATCAAATGACAACGGGAGATGGATGGTCTCCTTGATTTAAAAAGTGGCACTCAGATATATCAACCCCCTCAAATCCAAGGAGGAGAAAGTTATTGCACAGCTAGTGTCTACTTTAGAGGCAGAAATCCCTGGGAGCAGCTGGGCTGGGTCATCCCCATCCAGATCTACTCGCATGACCTTTAGTGCACTGACAGATAAAGTAAAATCACAAGGGCACAGAATTTGCCACATGTTTTACTTATAAATCCCATCGTAGATCATTAAGCAGGTATTATCCTTATTTTATAGTTGAGAAAACTAGATTTCTGAGAAGCTATCTAATGTATCCAATTACTGTCTTTGCAACAGAATGAGCTGGCCCCTTTTCAACAGCCTCATAACTCTGTTTTTCAAAAGGGATGATAGGTGGTCAGGACTTTGAATACCATCAAACTCCCACAACGTCTAGAGGAATTTATGACATAGGCCCAATGGGTTCTCATTAATACTACTAATTCTGGCATTAGACCAACATTTCTCCTGCGTTGGATCCACATCTGAGTCATATTAAACCCTTTAATGTCTTTAGCTCAAGAACATTGGACTTCAGATCTTCCCACTCCAAGGGAGAAATGAGCAGAAACTTCTCTTCATCCATTACCACAAACCTAGAAGAGACCTGGCCACAGCTGTCCTCTCTAGTGCCATTTCCCATGGACAACATCCTGTCCATAGGTTCCAGAGACTAAAGTGCCTGCCAAACATGATAGACCTCTATGTCCTGTTTCACCTGCACTGGAATCACAGATAAGATCGAATCATTAGTTCCTCCCACCAAAAAAAAAACCACAAAACTGTAACTTTTCCCCTCCTGGTAAATATTCCCATCCATGGAGCACTGTGGCTTTTGTGTGTTTATCAATCTACCAGAGCATCTACTTGGGTAGAAGTTGTGAGAGAGGTAAACAGGCCTTGAGCTCCCTCTAGAGGTTACAATCATGTGACCAACACACAGAACCCTTGTCTTGATTTGAACACTTCAGGTATTTCTTCAGCACAGTGAAATAAAACCATCAGGACACCTACAGAGATGGTTGTTCTCCTTTTATTCCCTGCCAAAAGAACCAAACAATACCCTGTTATTATTTTCCTGAAGATAAATTATGCAAACAATTCTGGGCCTCAGAGTTCAAGAGCATGTCATGGAGGTGTTGCTGGACAAGCTCTGCAAACCCCAGGGCTTCCTGAACTAAGCAATAGGTGGGAGCCGAGAAAGATCAGAAATCATGGGCACACCTCAGTTCCCTCATGGAGAACACTGAGCAATGGATTTCTTCCTAATCTCTTTGCAAAATTAGATTTTGAAAAAGTAAGCATGTTTCTGAATCATACAAGGCATTCAGACATTCCATGTTTGCTTATGTAGTTGCAGAAATAGCTCATTCTCTGCTTATGGACAAAAAAGTAATTTCCATGGCCTGTTTATCTCATCTGCTTCCCAGAAGAAAGGAGAATCATCACACAGAGGTGACAGAAGGTCTCCACACCTTTCCTTCAAAAGGAGGGGTGATTATTCTCAGAGTTCTTCCTTTTAAAGACCTGTCCCACAGACACACACAGTTTTTTCTAGCTCAAGCCTCTGGATTATTTGGATCTCTGGGGTTTGGAAGATGACAGCCAAGAACATGACTTAGAAAGAAGGGGAATCTGAGGTTAGTGGTAGGAACAGTTGGAGCAAGTGCAGATGGAACTGGGGAAGAGAGTTTGTGATGGCAAGTGAGAGGGTGGCTGAAGTTCACCAACAGTGTGCCTTGAGCTCTGTCACCAAGGTCTCAGAGGATCTGGACTAAGGAAGACCATTCCTGAACATAACTCAATTCGCCTGCAAAATGAGCCGATAAAAACAACTTTTCTGTGTACTGAGAGGACACAGAAGGATTATATGAGATGATGGTTGTTCAGAAGCTTTGAAAAGTACAAACTCTAAACAAGTATGAAGGGTTATAATATTCTCATGACTAATACCCCATCACTTCCTGAAGGCACAAAGCTTGCCTATGGAAGAAACTGTGCATCAAAAACTTTAAATGAAAGAGGGCCAGATGAAGGGAGGTGCTCACACAATGAATCTCCTCACCATCAGGTGACCTTATTGTACAATTTCAGTGAGACTGTATTTGATGACATTGATGGAATTGTCCTGGAGTGATGGCACTGTAAATAGAGCACACAGTGAAAGCTGAGCCACAGCCAGGTGAAGGGCCCTCCATGGAAAGTCAAGAGAACTGGATTCTCATAGCAGGTATGGCAAAGCATGGGCCCATGAGGTGACTATCATCATGCCTGTTTGCACAGTTCTAAGTAAACGTGTCCCTGCTTAGTCTTTTCAAAATGGTAAAATTCTGTAAGTATGTGCACGTGTGTTATAATGCTTATGAGAGCTCATCTTACTCATCACTTAATGCTCAGCCCCTTGCTGAGCGCCTGGCTTACAACAGGTGCATGTACACAGCCTGCTGGATGAACGAAGTGCTCAGAGCAGTAGTTCTCAACCCTGGCTGCCCATCAGAGTCACCTGAAAGCTATACAAATCTTGACATCCAGCCCCATTCCAGAAACTCTTATCTGACTGATCAAAAGTAAAGCTTTGGCATAGTTTTTAAATTTTATTACATTTATTAGGATGACATTGGTTAACAAGGTTCTATAGGTTTCAAGTGCACAGTTCTATAACACATCATCTGTATATTGCACTGTCACCTTCCGTAACCATATATTTGACACCTTTCCCCTCTTCTGCCTCCCCCCATCCTTCCCATCTTCCTTTCCTTCTGGTAATCACCAAGCTGTTATCTGTGTCTATTAATTTTTGTGAAACACTGCCATTTGCAACAACATGGATGGATCTTAAGAATATCATGCTAAGCAAAACAACTCAAATTGAAAAAGTCAAAAACTTGCCGAAACCGGTTTGGCTCAGTGGTAGAGCGTCGGTCTGCAGACTGAAAGGTCCCGGGTTTGATTCCGGTCAAGGGCATGTACCTTGGCTGCGGGCACATCCCCGGTAGGGGTTGTGCAAGAGGCAGCTGGTTGATGTTACTCTCTCATCGATGTTTCTAGATCTCTATCTCTCTCCCTTCCTCTCTGTAAAATATCAATAAAATATATTTTTTTAAAAAAAGAAAAAGTCAAAAACCATATGATGTAACTCATATATGAAATATAAAACAGAAAGCCACAAATAAACAAATAAGACAAACAAACAAAAACTCATATATTTTTTAAAACTCCCAGGAACTCTCATAGGCAGAAGTGGAAAACCATTGCAGAGTTTCAAAGATCAGCCAAGCCAGTGATGTCCAAACTTCATCATCTGAACTAAAACCATTTTCAGCCACAACAAAATCTTGAGTTGAAAAGTGCTGCATGGAAGAGAATGAAGCAGTCTCCCTCAGGGAGATGGGGAAGGCAGGCCTGAAGGCTCTCCTTCCAGCCACTGAGCTCCAAGGTGGTTCACAAAACCCAGCATCCCTGGGGACATGGCCTGCTGGAATTAGAAGCATCCAGTCCTGATCTCTAAGCATGATCATCCCATTCCACAGAACCAACCCCTCTCTGTACCCGATGGAACATAATGTCCTCACCCTGAAACCAGCCCGAGACAAATGGCAACTGTTTTTCCTTTCCAGCCTGACTGAATTCAGTGCTCTCAGCTCTCAGGGAAAATCAGGCGCAGGCCTCGCAGGATAGAGGAGAGAAAAGAACGCCTAAAATATATAAATAATTCAAGGCTGAGTTTATTCATGATGCCGTGTTTGCTGCAGGCAGTGGTTCATGTAATCTCTCTTACACTGCTGGCCGGGCTGCCTCCGTAGCATTTATTACTGCAGACAACCCGTTCGAAGCTGTTCTGATTTATGCATCTACATTCTATTACGAGGGTAAGTTTATAGCACATTGCGGTTTCTGCTGCTGACATCGGAAGAAGAAGGAGGAAGAGGAGGAGGAGGAGGAGGAGGAGGAGGAGGAGGAGAAGAAGAAGAAGAAGAAGAAGAAGAAGAAGAAGAAGAAGAAGAAGAAGAAGAAGAAAGGAGAAAGAGTAGAGAAAAGAATAAGAGATAGTCATTCTGCCAGTCCAAGGGGGGGCAAAGGAAATGGGCCTGTGTACTTTTATGACATATTTAATTAGTTATCTGGTACACACATACACACACTCTCACACATACCTGCATCAGACAAAATCATGTTTATCAAGCATATACTAAGTGCCACCTTATTGTTGTAGGTGATGGAGCTACACTGATGCCTATACTATACAGAATCCCTGCTCTCAAAACATGTTCTTACCAACAAGCTTCTGGTGAAAATAATGCTACAGCCATCTTTGTCCCCCAACAATGCTCATTGCAGGGCTGACACTTGGCAGACACTCCATATCCATTCAATGAATGAGTGAATCCAAGGTGAGGAATAAAATAAAGTTATGTTACCAACCAAGGTCACTTTTTACTTCTCTCTTCACAGTAATGCTATCTAAGAGAAACCATATAAAACCTCATGCATCCCTAAACATTTATTGTTTGTGTGGTTGAGGCTGTTAGTCTGGGTGGTTCTGCTCATTTTGGCATGGCTCTCTCACAGAGCTTGCAAGTAGCTGGCTGTCCACTGACCAGGTCAGCCTCTCCTGGGACCAACGGGGTGACTTAGCTCTGCTCCATGTGCTTCTTGTCCTCTAGTCAGAGACAGTGTGTCTTCATGGCCATTGCAGGAGAATGGAAAGTAGTGGAAACAAGTCTGGGGTTGGAACTGAAAAACCATTACTTCCAATGGATTTCATTGGCTGGAAGAAATCAGAAGGCCAGTCAGACTCAAGGACTGAGGGATTTCATCTTTAGTGACAGGATCCGCAAAGTTACCAAGTAAAGGACAAGGTCAAAAGGGGTGAAAAAATGAAGCCACCATTACAATATTTTACGAGTACCAAGCAAATTAGCTAAAATCTGTGACTAGAACCAACCTCTTAAGTGAAATGTACTGTCTCTCCCAGTAGCAACTAGGCACATCCCCACCAAGGCTTCAAACAGGCTCCCTTGGAAGTTTAGGAAGAAAGTATGTATGTGTCTGAAAATAGTTCAGTGTGTCTTGAGTGTCCTCCTGCCCTTGTCCCTGATCCTCACCTGGTCCCACTTAGGGTTGGCACATGCCTCTTATCCTCTCTCCTATCTCTCACTAGTTCTTTTTGCTTCCTTCTTAACTCATCATCTTAGGAGATAGGATGTGCTTACCGTATTTGCCGGTATATAAGACGATTTTTTGGCCCTGAAAAATATGCCTCCAAGTGGGGGGTAGTCTTATACGGCGAGTATATAACAAACTCTGTATTTTTAGTGGAAATGTTAGGGGGTCGTCTTATATGCCCAGTCGTCTTATACGCCAGCAAATACGTATTTTTCAGGGCCCAAAAATTGTCTTATACGCCGGCAAATACAGTATCTATAATAATAATAATAATAATAATAATAATAAAAGTATAATATGCTAATTAGACCAGATGTCCTTCCAAAAGTACTTCCGAACAACCTTCTGGACAAAGCCGCAGCAGCAGGGGCTGAGGCAGTGGTGGGGGCCCAGCCCCTTGCACAAATTTTGTGCATTGGGCTTGTAGTAGCTAACTAATGAGGCAGAATGTTAGCTATAACATGCTCCAACCCCAGTGCTAAAGATTTTGCACATGTCACCTCATTTAATCCTTAAAATAATCATATAAGTCATTTATAATTATTATTCATTTTACCATTGTGCTCATCAACTGAAAAAAAAAAAGAAGAGGAATACTAAGAGAGATTAAGTCACTTGTCCAAGGTTTTACAGTTAGTAAGGACTCAAGTCAGGTTTCATACCTCATAGGTCTGAATCAGAGCCCATGCTCCTAACTACTAAGCTTTGTTCCCTTTTCCTTGAACCCAGAGGGTCACCTTCATTAAACCATGGCACCTACCTTGGTTAAGAATTACCACATTCTTAAATCAAGAAGACCACAATCTTCTACCCTCTCTCTTCTTATTAGACAGTGGGAAGGAAAGAACCAAGTTCACACAACATCTTGGACCCTTTTCCCTGGGGACAAGGGGCTGGGGGAGTGTGAGTGGCAGGTCATTAAATTTTCCCCACTGTGTGATTTCCACCAGCTCCCACCAGAATGGCCCAGGCTGTGTTAGTCAGAATAACTGCAAATGAGACCATAGATTCCATTCTTCTTCAGGCCACTCGGAATTAACAAAATGCATGGTGTAATTTGCTTACCCACACAAACACCAATAATTCTTTGTGTAATTTCCTCTTGTTGATCAGGAAGGAGGCGAAGTCTGGAACAGAAGGAAAGTATAAAACTATCATGAATTTTTACAGAAGCACCTTGATGTGATAAACATGTGGGAGAGTGTGTGAGCAGGGAAATACATAGCAGCTCACTTCAACGTCCAGCTGTGGACCAGCACAGAGTTCTCGATAGGTAGACTGTCTGTCCAACCCCCACCCTCTTCAGGGTATGTTCAGCCACCTTTCTCACCTCCATTTGCCATTTACACCCAAAGAGCAACAGAAAAAAAAATGGAATACCACTTGGACCCCTAGGTTTCTAGGCTTGTTTCAGTTCCAACACAGAACCCTGGTGAAAGCTCTATTCAAGATCATGTCCTAGGTCTGAAGCCCTGAGAGGAACATGCTCAGGGATGCTGGAGAAGAAATACATATAGCTGGTCAACAACCAGCTTCTCAGTGCATGTAGCCACCCAGCGGAGTGGGTGGGAATAACAGGCCTGCTTTACTCCATTGCTCAAAGGAGAGTTCAGTGGATACCAACTTGCACTTGGAGAAAAGATAGAATTTTCAATAGGAGGCACTCACCACATTAGATAGGAAGAAGGAAGAGAGCCTACCGTGCCCAGGCACAAAGAAGAGTGAAGTGAAAACCCAGTCTTTAAGGCACTGTGAACTCATCTACTAGTGAATAGGTCCCTGAGTGTTAGACTGGGACCAATCACACTGGTCACTCCTCTTCCCCTCCTCTCATTCCTTAGCATTTCCTTAATGGGGGAAATGGACAGAAGTCACCTAATTGTTGAAAAGATCCTATAAAATAAAGAAATGGACATCAGCTTGCCTTCTCTCAGTGAAGCCAAGTAAAGGGTGCTCACTTGGAAGACTAGTAAAGACAAAAATAAACATGAGAGAGAGTGAGAATGTGGACAGAGAGAGGCTAAAGGAATTTAGGGGCAGCCCATTCATTGTATCCTTTGCTTCCTGGGAAACCGGCCTGTCTCTTCGGCACAGCTGTGATGTATGGGACAGAGTTTTATCGATAAGGGAATGTAGGGGCATCATCAGAGGATCAGATCTAAATGCTTCTTAGCATGAGCTAAAGCTGAGAAGTGGGAAGTAGGGAACTAGCCAAATGAGAGAGGAGACCGCCAGAGAGGACAAGAGGGAGGTGGCAGGAACCCACTCTGGACATGGCTGTCTTCCCTCACAGGTGGACTGCTATCTTCCCCCGGGGTCTCAGGCTAGGCTAGGATGGACGCTGTCCAAGGGAGGCTAATGACATCCTCATTTTGATCTCTTTGTTCTATAAAGGCATGTACGACCGCATTAGTATGCTCTGCAAAGGGCCTCCTTTTGTTGTGGCAGGTGCTCTAGGAATTCAGAACAGCTGATGCTTCATAAAATCATGAACCTGCAGAGCGTCCTGGGAGGTCAGAAAGCCCAGGCCCCTACCCCTCACATCTGGCCCATCTGTTGAAAGATGTGTCAGCTTAGAAATATTTTTAAATTATGTTTATTGTATTTCATCTTATTTCTCTTTCATCAGAAAAAAAAATGTGGAGCCTGCAGTAAAGACCAGAAAAGAAAACAAAAATAGTGTCTAACCTTAATCACCACCCAATGAGAGCTGCTGTTAGTATTTTAGTGGAGAGCCTTGTCTTTTCCCTCAATCTCTTACCTATGGGGTACAGGTGTATGTGTTCGTGTGTGTGTGTGTGTGTGTGTGTGTGTGTGTGTGTGTGTGTGTTCTGTAAATATAAAAACATGGACTTTTCCTATTACTGTAGAATTAGCAAATAAAAATGTGAACAAAGGCATTAAGGGCCATACATTTTAAAGCTAAACACCTTTTTAAGATTTTGCCAAGAAGTAAATAAACTGACACTGCTACTTTCAATCAGCACTCAGCACCACCATCACCACCCTTGCTATCTATGAAAGAAGACCTATGGTTACTGCATAAAAATGCTGGGCAATAGCACACCAAGGGCTAAACAAGGGTTTATGAAAGATACAAGGGGATTTCCAAGAAAATAACTCATAAATATTGGTAACACTTGCAAGAAGGAAATGCTGACAGCACATTTCCTGGATGGCCACCTGGGAATCAGCAGCCTTGTTGATTTGCTCTGTTCCTGCCTACATAACAAAACAGAGCTTGAGAGAGATAGTAGGGCAGGGAGAGGGCATCCATGGAGCAGCCTGTAACTTCATTGTCATGGCAAAAGTACATCAACTTTCTGGAGGTCAATAGGACACTATAGAAGGTAGTCTTGACCCATCTATTTCACCCTTGACATAGAGAATGGTTACCAAAGAAGACCTGAAAAGCATGAGGCTGTGTGTGAACTCCAAGAGAGATATCTGAAAGAGAGCTGGAAGTTGCCTGATTTTCTGCAGTGGGGAGGTCCCTAAAGAGGAACCTAAGAAAATTGACAATACAGCCACCAGAAGAAAGCCAAGGAGTGGGGAGTCTGCCATGGAGAGTCCTGAGGTCCCATCGCTGGGAACCAAACAAACAATGACATTTAACAGAGGGAACTGCAACAGTAGCCAGCTCAGCAAGCCATGTTTATCCTTGCCCTCTTCCTCCTCTCCCTGACACTCCAGAGGCCCTGTCACCCATATGAGGGAGCAAAGAGAACTGTAATTGGACAAGGAAGGAGGAAGATAATAATGAGCAGACTAAGTTCCTCCCACTCACATATCTCAAGCCTAAAGAGCCCTGGAGGGAGAGAAGACGATGAGGTTGCTCTTTTAAATGGAAAGAACTTGCTATAATTAAAGCAAAAAGGGAATTATGGAAAGATAATATTTATCACAGCATCACTGGTAACCGACATTTTTAAATTACTTTTTTTTTTAAAATCTCAACCAAATAACAAAATCAATAAAGGAAAATGTCTCCCACTGATTAGAGGTTTACCTCCCTGCCTCCAGACCAGGCCTTTAGATCTCCAAAGGGGAATAAAGTAAACAACTTATATGACAATTGATTTATTTTGCTAGATTAAAATAAATTTAGATCTCAGAAGGGCATTGTAACTAATGTTTTTCTATTTTCCTTTAAAAAAAGCCACTAAAGAAAAGTACTTGTTTAAAAGTTTTCCCCAAATATCCTATTTCCTTATCTTTGTGTTTGGTTTTCTCCAACCATAAAGAATTTTTCAAGTTCAAGAGTATCTTACAAGAAAAATGGATGGTTATTCTCAAAGGACTCTCTCTAAGCTATACATATAACTGGCTAGAAAGTTTCTCAGAACCCTTTGGAATAAATGTTAATTGGGATAAGGTTTGTATAATGCATGGCCTCAAATGTTTACCTTTGTATACTGATCTTTAGGAATGAAGACGGGGGAAGCACAAGGCTTTCTCCAATAAATACTACACAGTTATGATAAATGTTAATAACAGCTACTGAGGATTGATCAATTATGCAAGCTAGACATGGTTCTGTCATTTAATGCTTATGACCAACAGTATTTTATGAGAAGTATTCTTAGCATCTGCACCTCACAAATGAAAAAAATAAAATTAGAAGGGTTTGATGACTTGCTCAAGAGTCCCCAGACAGTAAGTGATGGAGCTTTCTCTTTCCAATTCCAGGACTCGTGCTCTTAACAACATTTTATGCCTCAAACCCTACCTTGCTGTCAGAGAGAATAAAAGCAATATCGGCTATCATTTATGAAACCCTGCTGAGTATGCTCTACCTTGCTTAGTATTTGATACATCTACATGAGCATAGCATGAATTTATTCCACACTAGCATACAAGAAATGTCATTTTATCTTCTAAATCAAAGTCTATCTGTGAGGCCTGATAAACAGAGTGGTAGGAAGTTCACAGCAGTAATCATTATAGGGCTTTCTTCTCTAGTGTCCTACAAGTATCCCATGAAACTTTTTGGTCTATCCTCTAGTCCCCAATGCTCTCTAGTCATCCCTGAACCATGCTTCTCAGGGTCTAGCCTCCCTGGGTTTGTAATTGTTCATACCTTATCCAGGATTATACTTTAAAAAGTGCTAGGTCTCTACCATTTCCAAAAGCCCTGAAACTTTTTCATCTCCAAGTCAGAGAAATACCTAGTGCCAATGTATAAGCTATCATTGGGCACTTATTCTTCAGGGATTGGCATTTAAGAACTAATACTTTCACTTGAACAGTGTGTTGAGCATTGTCCCACACACTAGGAAGCCATTGGTTCCATTCCCGGTCAGGACACATGCCCTGGTTGTAGGCTCAGTTCCCTAGTAGGGGGCACGCAGGAGGCAGCTGATATATGTTTCTCTCTCACATCAATGCCTCTCTCTCTCTTTTCTCTCTCTCTGAAATCAATAAAACCTATTTTAAAAAGAAAAAAAACAATATTTTCAACCCTAAAGATCTCAAAAAGCTGTTTCAAGAGGTTGAACACACCAAGGCATGCTTCAATCATCCATGGATGGAGGAAGGAAAAAATTATGACATGCTTCCAGACATGTTGCCATATTATGTTCTATCTCTCCTACCAGACTGCAAGATAGAAATGTTAATGGTTTTTAAGATTAATAAACAAACAAAAAATAGAAAGGTTTTAAGAGGTCTCCAAATCATACAGTCATTTCACTCTTCATAGATGGTCTGGTGGAAACTTGCAGCTAATGCTAATAATAATGAGCATTTCTTGCCAAAACTGGATTTGCTCAGTGGATAGAGCATCGGCCTGAGGACTGAAAGGTCCCAGGTTCAAATCCGGTCAAGGGCATGTACCTTGGTTGCTGGAACATCCCCAGTAGGGGGTGTGCAAGAGACAGCTGATCAATGATGCTCTCTCATGATTCTCTCTCATTGATGTTTCTAACTCTCTATTCTCTCTTCCTCTCTGTAAAAAATCAATAAAATATATATTTTTAAAAAATAATAATGACCATTTCTTGAGCTCTTACTCTGTACCTAGACATTGGAGTAAAAATCTCATATTCACTAGTTCTCATAACAATTCAATAACCTATCTCTTTTATCTTTACCTAAGATATGAGAACCACTGGAACTCAGAGAGGCGAAGAGATTTGCCCAAGGTCATAGATCTGGGAAATCAAGGAAACTGGATGTGAAGCTACTATTTTAAATACAAAGTCTCATTCTTAACCAGAGCATAGCCCCCCTCTCCTCAAGTCTATAAAATGCAACTCCCATGGGCCTGGAACCCAGTACAGGAGGGAAGTGAATAGAGTGAACAGAGTACAGACTGGCATTTCTGGTGCTCCCTCAGCCTTACCACTGAGTATTTTACAAGAATGAATCACAGAACAAAAGGGCAGAGGCTTTGCTTACTTTATTTGATAAACCACACACTGTAGAATAAGAATAATCATTAGTCATCTTTGAGCCTTGTGATGCTGGTAGCTTAGTAATTCAATAAGTATTATAGATCACCCATTCCTAAACTTCTAGGTAGGGCTTCAAGCCACCCACACAACCCTTAAACAACCCCCAATGTCTTGGATTCCATGGGGCAGTGGGTAGCTCCAGACCCACTCTGCAGGAGCTATGCACTGTTCTTATTAAAATATGAAGTTAATAGTATTAAAAGAAGTCATTCAGCAGAATAAGCAGGAGTCCCTCTTCTGATTCCAAAAAATTACCTTTCTAGCAAAACAAGACAAGATACTCCAAGCAATTTTAAGTCTCCCTTAGGGTACAGGAATTTCATCTCAACTATGTTTACTTGATATTTATGAGAGATGATATACATGTGGAAGAGATACAAGAGGAAAATACAATCCTACCTAATAAAAGGATAATATGCAAATTGACTATCACTCCAACACACAATACGGATGCCCCCATGTGGTCAAAGATGGCTGCCCCCATGTGGACACAAGATGGCCACCAAAATATGGCTGGCAGGGGAAGGCAGTTGTGGGCAATCAAGCAAGCAGAGGAGGGCAGTTGGGAGGGACCAGGCCTGCAAGGGAGGGCAGTTGAGGGGACCAGGCCTGCAGGAGAGGGCAGTTGGGGGGACCAGGCCAGCAGGGGAGGGCAATTAGGCGGAACCAGGCTTCCAGGGGAGGGCACTTGGGGGGAACCAGGTCTCCAGAGGAGGGCATTTGGGGAGGACCAGACCTCTAGAGGAGGGCACTTGGGGGCAACCATGCCTACAGGGAGGGCCATTTGGGGTGACCAGATTGGCAGGGGAAGGCAGTTAAGGGCAATTGGGCTGGCAGAAGAGCAGTTAGGCACCAAACAGGCTGGCAGGGGAGTGGTTAGGGGGTGATTAGGCTGGCAGTCAGAAGCAGTTAGGGCAATCAGGCAGGCAGGCAAGTGAGCAGTTGGGAGCAAGCAGTCCTGGATTATGAGAGGGATGCCCAACCGCCCATTTAGGCCCAATACCACCTAAATAGATAGTTGGGTATCCCTTGAGGAGTCCCAGATTGGAGATGGTACAGGCTGGGCTGAGGGACACCCCACCCCATGCACGAATTTCATGCACTTGTCCTCTATTAGGCATATAAATGGGTAAGGATACCAAGAAAAACATTGAAGCTGGCTTTATGGAAAAGCTGAAAAGGACATGTGACTTTCAATATTGCAGCACTCCTAAAAATTCATCCTCTATAAACCATTTAACTATCATAAAATCTTTAAGCACAAAAGGGCTCATCAAAATGTTCCTTTACAGTGTCAAAGCACAAAACACCTACATATCCAGTTCTAAGGTGTTGTTTATGTGAAGTGTGGTATATTCAATTAGTGGGTTGAATTGTATAGTTTTAAAGGCTTTATAACATGTGGAAAAGTCACCTTATGATATCAAGATGAAAATAGTACCACATTTTCTGTACATGAGTATAATAATGATTATCAAAGGCAAACCACTCCCAAGTTTTTGAAGGAAAAGAAAAGAGGCCTACAGGAAATAACCCAACTCCCAACTAAGCATAGTAGTTGCTTTAGGAAGTAATTTATAGATCCTTTATTTTATTTTATTGCATTTTCCAAAATGGTAATAAGGAGCACATATTGCTCTTGTAATAAAAATCACTTATGGATTATTTGATTATCCTCATTAACTCAGTTCTACTTATAATTAATCCATATAACAAAGGCAGTGAGTTTAATGCCCATCATGCACAGATGCCAAAAGTCCTAGGTTTTTGCAGATTTTCTCATTATCCAGCCAACTTAGGAGACCAGAGATGAAACTTAAATTAGTCTCTCCCTCAAAAAAAAAGATGAATAAAAGAAATTAGTCTCCCCAAACAAAGACTTGGGACCAGTTTTAAGAGGTGAGGGTAAGGAGAGGTTATACATATTTTTTATTCTATCTCCAGGGTCTGATTGGATAGTCTTGGCAGTAAGCCTCTGAGGTTAAGAACATGGAAGGGCCAAGAGAGAATAAAGAAATGACAACTGGGCAAAGGTCAGTTTAGCAAGGCCAAATTTGGTCCCAATTCAGATCTTCTTTATTGATGGACCTCTAGTGCACTAGAGGCCAGCTCGGGGTTAGTTAGCTATTAACTATGCTATCCAAGTTTCAGATTGGACTTGGTCTGTGATCTCTGGGGTCCCATGAAGAGGCCTGTGGTTTACCTTTTGAAAGATACTTAAAACTAGAAAAACAAACTATTAGGATCTGTTTTCACTGGTTTGGGATTCATGTGCAGTTGGTGACAGCAATAATTTCAGTGTTTTAAGAATGAACCAACCCTGGGGGGATGGCTTTATAAATTATGGTTGTCTAATCACTATGCTGTTACATCTGAAACTACAATAAAATGATATTAAATGTCAACTGTAATTGAAAAATAAAATTAAAAATTAAAAATAAATAATGAACACACTAGCGCAGCTTCTTATCAAGCCTACAATCCAATCCAAACTTCTTTCTCATTTTGGCCAAAAGAAACAATGCTACAAAACTCTGCAGAAACTGACCTGGCTGGCCTTCTTGTCCCCTTGTTTTTGTCATACCAATTCCTCTTCCCAATATGCCTTTCCTCTTTTATACCACAACTCTGGCAGCCAGTATCAAAACACTCAGCCAAAACACCTTATACCTTCCTTAGTGATCTAAGGAAAAATATTTCACTTCTTGGAATGCTAGTTTCCACATTCCTATAAAATGGAAATAATAATTTCTGCTTTGATTTTGCTCGTGACTATTACACAAAAGTATCTCTGTCAAGTGCCTAGCATATGGTAGGCACACACAGAAATATATGGGCTGTCCCCCCCAAAAAATGTATACCTGTACTTTGAATAATTCTAAAGGAAGTATTTATTTAAATACATTTCATTTTCAAAATTGAGCTACCAGCTGTTAACGTGTATATATATATTTGGGGGAACACCCTGTATATTAATGGTAACCATTATTTTTTTTTGTTTTTCCTATGAATTCTATTCCAGGACTGCATCTACCTGACCACCTAGCACATAGAAATCACTTAAGTCACATCTATTGGATTAATAGACACCCCTGGGGATGATAGCAGACCCCAGAAGATACTGGCTTGTGGATGTGTGATATTAGATGGCTTGTCTCCATAAAAAAGCACAAGTTAAGAAGTTGCTCAGAAAAGAAAACATTCTTCCTACGTGCAGGGGAAGCGCTTTATCATCTTTGATCAGAAAGAGGCTTTGGAAATGTGCCTACGGGCATCACTGGAAGTATTTGCACACAAAGCAAAGAATATCAGAAAGTAAGACAGCAAGTTTCTCCCTCTCCTCTCTGCCCACCCCCACCGCAGGCCCCTATCTCAAAAGGAGGATCTATCTGGTTGTGTTTTTAAATGGGTTCTTGCACTTCAGAAATCAGCTAGATACTAACGTAGCCCCACAGCTGAATAAGCACAATTAAGATGAAAGATGTGTCCTGGGGGCAGCATAACCCGTGATCCAGCTGCCTCTCCAGCTTGTGTAACCCCTCCTTCGGTGAGAGCAGCAGAGGGAGTAGAGTGTCCCATCCAGTACAGGGTGAGCGGCCTCATTGTCCTTTTTGAAAGGGGAGTCATGATGCCTGGGCCTTATTGAACTTCCTCTGGGTCTCCTGTGCTCAGAAAACCCTTGGTTGTAACGGTGACTAAGTTTCTTCAGCTCAACTCTCACAGGGAAACCAGCCTTATTCACAGGCAAGCAAGGGCATCCTTCTCCTTCAATCTGCAAAACCTTGAAGCAATCCAATCTTTAGCATACGGTGGTCACTCTTAAATAAAAATAAAATATCGTACACGTCATATCATCTAATTGGTAGATGGTTCTCCTGGAGGTGTGCTTAAGGGAACAATGAGTTCACCAGAAGTTTGAGCACAACATTTGTAGAACAGCTTGTAGTTCAGTGAAAAGCAGTCCACTTGACAAATCCATTAAATTATTCATTTGTTCAACAAACACTCAATAACAAACAACTTTTCATCTGCTTATTCACTTATTCATTCAGTAAATATTTACTGAGCACAGAATGGATGCCATGTACAGTCCCATGTGTTATGAAGAGTATAAACAGTAAATGCTGGCATTTTTTCAGTGATTACAATACACTAGGCATTGGCTAAGATGATACAACTGGTTAGTTCTAGAGGCCGGTGTGTATCCAGGATCTATGCCTTTGACCTCATGTTGTATTGCCTCTCAAAAGTTCAAGATACCCAGATGTTACGATACAAATCTTGGCCTCAGGAAGCTTAGATTTGAGGAGAGTTAAGACATGTAAGTATGTTAGGAGCAGTTCAAAAGAATATATCAGAGACATTTGGAGAAAATAGCACCATTCCACAAGCCTTTCCTTAAGGCATCTGCTCTCACCACACTGATCTTCTCCCAGCTCTTCCCCTGGCGCTCTCTCTCTCTCTCTCTCTCTCTCTCTCTCTCCCTCTCTCTCCAACACTGTCCATTATCTACCCCAGGTGTGCTCACCAGTATTTCATAATACTGTTTTCAAGGGTCAAAAGCTACTCTAACTAGAATAAAAGTTTTATAACTAGCAAAAAGAAGTTCTAATTTTTATAACATTAAGTATTATTAAATTTAAAATAAGTGTTTTATTCTTTGCACCACAGAGAAGGGAGTTACATTCCTCCAAACACAATAGGAACCACATGCAGAAACCTAAGTCAACCTGCACCTACCTTATTCTGATTTGTTCTAGAGATAGTTTGTACCCCTCATAGAGTTAGGCCCCAATTAGCCTCCCTGTATCTTTATCCAGATCTGAGCCTGGCAAACTCCTGCTCAAGCTACTAAATGCAGCTGAATGAATATTTAGCTGCATGAAGCCTGTCTTGACTCTCCCCATTCTTAAATACCCTCCTGGCTCCCTTCAATGTTCACCAGATTTCATGTGAATGTCAGGACTATGATTATTTTATAGTATCTACAAATATGGAGGCATTTATCAATTATCTCCAGTCTGCCTCCACTAACCTGTGAGCAAGTAGAAGAAGGAGTTTGCCTCTTTCATCTGTGATTTTGCATATTTCCAGAATAGAAACTAAAAGTCTTTTTTTAATATTTGTTATATTAAACTGAACATTTAAGTCTCTTCCAACTGCTACTTAGCTAGATGCATCCATGCATCATGCATATGTGTGTGTGTGTGTGTGTGTGTACACATATGTAGGTACATGTACACACACACACACACACACACACACACACACACACACGATCTGGATTCTAGGCCAAGTTGACAGCAAATTGACTTTGAAGGCAAAATCTGCCCAGCAGATTCTACCTTTAATCTAGGCAAAGGAAAGCTGGTCTTGATGCAGTCCCAAGTATAGCATTATCTGTAGGTGGAAAAAAATATAGAGGCAAGAAAACAGGAGGTAATTTGTAAGGGAAAATGAAGCACACAGCAAGTTAGATTCCCCAAGGCCCCTAAACTGGTAGTTAATTGAACCCAGTGTTCCAAGACCTTAATTTCAAACAAGGTCTTTGGGAGAAACAGTCAGTTGCTCTCCCTCAGGCAAAATGAAAACCTTTTCCCTTAACTCTGAGGCCTAACAAAGCTCCCAATTTCTGCCTTAATCCTTGTGCTCACAGTGTAAGGCTGCACCCGTGGGGACTTCCGGAGGCAGGCACTGAGGACCCCAGCTTATCGGCAAACCCCTACAGAGACTCTTTAATTCAAAGCTCTCTGCATAAAAATGCCAGACTTCCCAGATGTGAGCCCTTACCAATCTGGCCCAGGTCATATGTGGCCTCCAGTTCTTGATTTGGAGTCAGGATCCAGTGAAGCTCTATCTCTTCTAGCAACTGGCTTTGCCCTTATCATTCCCTGTTCCCTCTTATATTAGAATAACTTCATTCATTCATGCATTCATTCATTCATGTAGTAAACATTAAAATGTTATTAAAACGTTTACTACATGTTAGGGCTGAATATACGAAAAATAATAGTAGTAGTAGTGGTAGCAGTTGACATGTGTTGAAATTCATCTTCACTATAACAAAAATTAAAGAGAAAATAAAATCTGAATCATCCTTTAGCTCATTTAATCCCCACAAAAGTCTTATGGAGTGGGGATTTTAGAAATGAGGTGCAGAGGGTGTGCATGACTTGCTGGGTCTGTTTGGGAGAGCTTCATCTGCAAATAACAGAAAAATCAAGCCTGTGGCTTAAATAGTGAGAGAACCACATTACCTAACCCAACAGGAAGGCGGTTTCAGGCTTAGCAAATTCAGAAACTTCGCACCTGGGTTATTTCTAGCCTTTCACTCTGCCAACCCCTTAGTCCTTGGGGAGTGGGAGGGGAAGGGTGGTCCTCGGAGCTGCTACAAGGTCAGAGAAGTGTCAGCAGGTTCATCCACACCCAATAATCCAAGGGAGGAGACAGAGAACACATATTTTCTCTGTGACTGTATTAGATTCCCAGGGCTGCTTAACTACATGCTACAAATGGAGTGACTTCATACAACAGAAACAAATACGTTCGCACTGTTCTGGAACCTGAATATCTAAATTCGAGTTGTCAGCAGGGCCATGCTCTCTCTGAGAGCTCTGGGAAAGGACCTTTGCCTCACCTCTTTCTGACTTCCGGTGGCAGCCAGCAGTCCTTGGCTTGTAGCTGTATTGCTCCAATCTCTGCCTCTGGAAGATTATTTTCCCTGTGTCTGCCCCTCTGTCTCTTCTTCTCTTCTTTTTTTAAATTTATTTATTAAGGTATTATATGTGTACATAGCTTACCATTGCCCCCCCCTCTCATATATGCCCTCCCTCCCCAGAGTTTTGTGTCCATTGGTTGTACTTATATGCATGCATACCAGTCTCTTCTTCTCTTCTTATAAGGACACCAGTCACTTTGGATTTACCAACCACCCCGCTCAATATGACCTCATTTTAACTTGATTACATCTGCAGAGTTCCTATTCCCAAGTAAGATTACATTCACAGGCAGGGGTGTTTAGGATTTGGGAGAACAAAATTCAAACTGCAGCAGTATCTTATTTTAAAAGCTACAAAATGTTTCCTGAAAAACTCTTAACTAACATATCTCGTTGTTCAGAATTGCATCATGTGTCCAAGCTTAAAACAATCACTGCCTAGGAAAATGGGGATCACATGATCAGCTTAGACCCATGGACAGCAAAATGCAGCTCATGAGCCACATGCAGCTCTTTGGCCCCTTGAGTGTGGCTCTTCCACAAAATACCACAACCTGGGCGAGTCTATTTTGAAGAAGTGGCGTTAGAAGAAGTTTAAGTTTAAGAAAGTTGGCTCTCCAAAGAAATTTCAATTGTTATACTGTCGATATTTGGCTCTGTTGACTAATGAGTTTGCTGACCACTGACTTAGACCAATCCAGACCCACCCTAGAGCTGGGACAGAAACATAATCTCCCCCAAAGCAATATAAGGCTAGGAGAGGAGAGTTATATATTAGAACTATTAAGGAAGAAAGAAGGAAAATTCAATGACTCTAGGAAGAGCAATCAATGATGCTTATTATACTTGCCCATGGTCCCACATGGTGTTTGATGTCAGAACCTCATGCCTAGGAGCTTTCAAACCTCCATTTGAACACCTGCTATGGCACCACTTTCCTTATATCCTGCAAGGTTCTGTGCTGTGAGCTTTATAGATACTCTCTCATTTATTTCACACCATAGAGATGATGGAGTGTCACCAAGCCCAAGATTTCACAGCCCTTGTCAATAAATGTCTACCCCCAAAATGTGAGCAAATTAAATTTAAAAACCATATCAAACTGTTTTTATGAACCCATCACCCAGTATCATTCCAGGAATAGAAAAAAATGTTTGTTGAATGCTTCCTACATGAAGATACTAGCCCTTCCCTCATGGAAAATCCTTTGTCTATCTTCAAGAGGACATTTGAAGTTTAATTTCTGCAAAGCATGCATTTCTCTTTTATCACATCCACCATCATGACTAAGAAATCCTTCTTTGCACACCTAAAGGGAGATTGGTTCTTTTGATCAGTAGAAATGAGTATATAAGTTAGGTCCCTTGTTCCCCTTGGCTTGCTCCAGCCTAACAAAAAATGTCCCTGCCTCTGAGATGAGCAGCCAGTTGTTTTTCTTGGCGAAGGAACGCCCAGCATGTAATCCATCCCCCAAATTCCTTTTGAGTGCTGGGACTGGAAAGCCATGAGTTCTGTGATCTGCGAAGAGGCAGGAAAGCAGGGCGAGGCCAGAGTCTGGAAAGGAAGCTTCAGATCCTCCCTTCATCAAGTAAGTTAGGAGAAAGAGCACTGGTCTTGGGCTCAGACTGGGTCCGTTCTTAGTTCGGCAGCTAAGTGACCTGACTTATAAACTTAGACAAGTCACTTTCTTCTTTAGGGCTCAGTTGTCTCCCCTATGAATGAAGGAGTTAAACTAGATCAAGTTTCAGTTTCCTTCAGCCATGACATTCAAAGCTTTGCTTCTTCCTGCCTTTCCTCCTATTCCATTTAATTTACAGATCTGGTTGGTGACAATGATGTGAAGGATGATACATTAAAATGATGCTTCCACTGAGCATTTTGGTTTAAAAGTGCTTTCATGTTCATTATCTTGAATTTTTCTTATGACAGCCCTGTGAGGGTACTAATTTTCTCATTAAAAAAAAAATCAAGAAATTGAAAAATGATGGGTCTTGCCCAAAGTTACTAAGCTAACAAGTAACAAATCCAGAATTGAAGTCAGATGTTTTGTTCCCTATGCATACTCCGAGGTCTGACTGCTCAGTACACAGAATCTCATAGCACACAGGATCCTCCCTTCTCCCCCACTGCTTCACCACTGCTAGGAGAACCCTGACTTAATATTTATCCTAAGGAGATGAAAGAATATAGATAAAATGGTTAACTTGGATCACACATGTTTTTGTTATTTTAGAATTAAACTATAGCCATGGCCAATGTGGCTCAGTTGGTTGACCCATGCACCAAAAGGTCACCAGTAGTTTAATTTGTGAATCTGGCTCAAATTCTTCTGTGAGGGAAGTCGGTGCCTTGGCTTAGGGATAAAACAAGTATCTGGCATTTTAGGTAGATAAATGGAAGGGAAGATCCTTTACCTTCTGAAATGAAGAGACCTAAAACAGCATGAAACCACTCACATCTGTGAGTCCTGTTACCGGGTCAAGCTATTGCAGGGAGCCTTGGTGACTCTCCCCCAGAAGGCTGAGGGTTGGAGTGGGTTAGGATGAATCACCTAATTCAGGGCGCTCCCATTCAGGGACACAGGCAAGGGCTGAGGTCTCCACAGTAGTGCAAGGCCCTCTATGGAGGGACTTAGGCTAAGGCTTCTAGGAGCAACCACTCCTAATAATATTCACCTGCATTGCAATTCCTTTCTCCTTTCCCAAGGCTTCTTTAATGTTTTCAAAACAGCATGAAATAAGCCATTGATTACTGTTTCAATTTCGGAGTGGGGAGTGGGTGGGGAGACATTAACTTGGGAACTTATATGCACACTAGAAGCCCAGTGCATGAAATTCGTGCACTCAGGGGGGTCCCTCTGCCTAGCCTGCATCCCCTCACAGTCCAGGAGCCCTCAGGGAGCAGGCCTAAGCCATCAGTTGGACATCTTTAGCACTGCCACAGAGGCCGGAAAGGCTCCGGCTACCACTGCTGCTCTCACCAGCTGTGAGCCTGGCTTCTGGCTGACTGGTGCTCCTTCTGTGGGAGCACACTGACCACCAGGAAGCAGCTCCTGCATTGAGTGTCTGCCCCTGGTGGTGAGTGCGTATCATAACGACCGGTCGTTCTGCTGCTTGGTCAATTTGCATATTAGCCTTTTATTATATAGGCTATGCATTGTCCACGGAGACAGAAAATGGTGCAGTGAAGGCCAGAGAGGGGCTGGTGTGGAGTGGACAGGATCAATAAGGGGGGAGGGGGAGAACATCTATAAGACTTTAAAACATCAAAATAAATTTAAAACAAACAAACAAACAAAACCAGTGTGATAGATAATTTAAAAAGGACAGACCGCTCTAGTGCATAAGGAAAAACAGAAGGGAGGGACTCACCACTCTGAGGAAAGGCAGGTTTGAGAGAGCCAGAGGCCACCTGAGAATGCTCAAAGCCCCTGGGAGGCAAGGAGGTTTGTATATGATTACATGGCACAGATAATAAGGGCTATGGGGGTTCTGAGAAGGGAGGTGAGCTATATGATGGAGGGATCAGGGAAGACGTCCTGACTGTGCCCTCAATTATGCAAGATTGGGAACTTGGAGGAGAGTGGGTTTTCCTGGCACAGACACATGTGAGCAAATGTGACACAGAGTGACCCATTTCATAAAAGTAAGTTCTATTTGGAAACATCATTTTCCAGCCATAATTGTAGCAAAAAGGTTGCCTCCTTGTGCAAATTTTGGAACCAGTTTGTGAGCTAGAGAATCACACACACACACACACACACACACACACACACACTGAGGAGTCACTGAAGGAGTCACAAAGTATGTCTGGCTCACTCTGAAGTTATTTTTCCTTACCAGGATTGAATGCAAAATTGTGTTTTCACATTTCTTTCAATCCTAGTCCTGTGGTTCTGCTTAATAAGATTCAGACTTTCATTCCTCCCATCTGAAGAACTGAAGAAAAAGAAATCTCCAGAGTTCTCCCTGCTTGGATTCTCAGCTGACTTGACAATGGAAAAGTTCAAACAGTATGTCCTGCAGTCATTTTCTAAAACAAACACAACCAAAGCAAGCCTCCTAGGCTCTTTCATGTCTTGCAGGACTAAACTTTTCTCTCTCTCATTTCCCTTGGTTTATTTTTTTCCTCCCTCCTCCACACATTCTTCAAAAAAACATGTGAGTCATTAAAACTTGACTGATGATGCTCCCGTATCAGTGTGAAATGTCAGTAAGCAAATTAAGCAAAAGTTCTGGCTGGGGAGATAACTCTGGTGGATTGCTGCAGAAGCTGCTTTTTTAGATCTGGTTTCCCCAGGGGAGTGAGGGCAGGCAAGAAGCCAGGACCAAAGAGACAAGGCAGCTATCAAGGACAAAACTCATGGCCAAAGCTGAAGACAATTTGAGAAGATGTGGAAAGTTGGGGCAAGGCCAAAGCCATCAGCACTCCCATGAAGCATGCAGAGACCTTGGTGGTGGAGGGAGAAGAGGTCATGAGACAGGCAGCTATCCTGGGGAGCATTTGCAGTGTGGTTAACCTACTGACACACACCCACACTTCTTTTCCTGGTATCCCCACCATGTCCTTGCCTTACCTTGGAATCAGCATTCCCTTCGTCATCTCACATGGAATGTGCCCATTGTCAACATGTCCCTCCACATTCCTCAGAGCTGTGGTCAGCATGCTGGCTTTGTGCCATCCCCACTGCTGATGCTCTGATGTCAAAGCCCTCTCCTCTTGAGTCTCATGTCCTCTAGATACTCCAGCCTCTGCTCCTCTTCTCCATACCCTTGACATGCTGTCCCTAACTACCACTTGGCCATTGCTCATTCTGCCAGTGGCCTAAATGATGGTTTGATGGTGAGGGTAGTATCTGGCCCATAGCCTCCCTTTCATCTTACATTGCCAGCTTCTACCATCATCTTACATTGCCAGCTTCTACAATCCCCAGACTTGTCCATGGCTTCCTCATCTCACAGTCTCTCTTCCTTTCTCCATGCAACACTCACTTCCACTTGCCATTCAACAAATAGCAACCAGCATCTACCATTCACTATGCACTAGCCTGGATCTGGGAATACCAAAGCAAACCCAGTCCTTGTCCTTGAGGAGATGGCAGTCTAAAAGGAGAGAGTTACATAGAAAGAGGACATGTGATCTCAATCTGGTAAGAATTATTTGGCAACAGGGCTTCTGTCAACAGAAAGGCAGGACCTATGGCGTAGAAATGGTGGACAACCCATCAGAGGGGTCCAATTCCAGGAGGTGATATGGGAAGATATGCATTAGTTACAAGTGTCTCACAACCCTGCTGAGGTTTAGGTTACGTTTCAAATGAGGAAAAAATAAAGCATTTATCCATCAGAAGTCAAGGCAAAAGAGCAGTCATAAACGCAGGATCTGTTTCCTCCTTGTAACTTGGCAACTAATTCTATGCCCGCTCATGGCAGGTGTTCAGTATATGTTTTTCAGACAAAGCTGATCCATGATAAATATAAGAAGCATGATTAAGGGCTGGAAAATAAAAGCTACAGAACACCTGTAAGCAACCAAGCAAGCAGGTAGATACGTAAGCAAGACCCATTCTAGATATTCCTTATCCTTATCCTGTCCCTTATTCTTGATACGGCTCCTAAAACACTCCACAATTGGTTTTCAGAGACCGTCTGGACAAGGTCTTGTTGATAAAATCAGAAGCTGGATGGGCATAAGACAATTGGGGATAAACCTAGGTTACCCATGCTCAGAGAAGTATGTGGCACCTAAAGTATGTGGCACTTTAGAAACCTAAAGCTGAAGAAAATCCATCTTCCAATTAAAGATGCTTCCATACCTTTTGTCATGTGGGAACCAATCTGCTTACTGGAATATGGACCAACAGACCCTAGAGCAAAGACTCCAGTTAGGGTCACCAGCAGAGCTCTCAACCCACAGGAGTCTCCAAAGGTGCCCCTGGTATTCACAGGGCATTCATTATCCTTAAAATCCTAGCATAATTTAAAGGCTACAGGCTTATGAAAGTACTCTTGGTTTTTGTTTTGTTTTTACTGAAATTAGAACCAACTCAGTGTTTAGCACTGGTCATGCAGATCAGAAACCATAATTAGAGGTTATATGTGCATTTGATCAAATTTAAATGGGGAAGTGAATCAAATATTTATTATTAATTACAGTTTTCCTGACAAAATCTTTCAAAACATGTTATAGTTTGCAGGGAGTTAATTTTTTTTTTAAAAAGGCCTCTTCAGTGTGGGAAGGTAGGAAATCATTTGACAACAAGTAAAAAAAAAACTCGTATGCTTCATCAGCTCATTACATGGGGATGAAAATATCTCATTCCCTGCCTGGGGAGATGCTAAAGATTTGTTTTAATTCAGGTTCTTCTCCAGAGAACCACATGCCCTTCAGCAGGAGAAAGCTAGTTCACAAATCAAGCATATACCCTACCTTTTCTCACCAAAGTTTATGAGAGTTAGCAAAGAGTTAATGAGGGGGTCTATTCAGACAAGTGGTCAGCTCTATCCCTTGCTCATGGTTCTTACATTACTTACTAGGAAAATAATTTAGATATTAACAAACCTGGATTTGAAACCCAGCTCTCCCACTTATCACGTACATGACGTTGGACAAATGTATCACAGAAGGCATACAGCTGCAAATATAAAAAATCCAAGTGAATGGTGGTTTACAAAATTAGAGGTTGTTTTTCTCCTGTAACAAAAACTTAGTTACAGTAATCTCAGAATGGAGTGGTTCCTTAACGGTATCATCCAGGAACCAGATTCCAATTCTATTTCTGCTCCTCTTCAAGAATGCATGTAAGAATCCATCCTCTTTGTGGTATGATCACTTCAACCTTTCCGGCCATTGTATCCACATCCCAGGTCCAAGGAGGGGTGAGAAAGTGTGCATCAACTGAATCCGTCTGCTTTTATCAGGAAAGCATTAGCTTATTTGGAAGGCCCATTCAGTAGATTTCTGCTCATGTGGCTTCATTGTTGTTTGCAGGGAAAGTTTGGAGAATAATCACTTGGGAAAAAATAATCACTTCAAAATAAAGGATGTAATATAAATGTTGTCTTCAAATAGAAATACTCTAAAATTAAAGAGTAACAAATCATATTGAAACCTATCAAATAGGTTAAAATTAGTTAAGATTTTTTAATTATAAACATAGTTAATAATATGTTCAAACTCTTTAATAATGGGAAATGAAGGGAGGAAAAACGATGGGAAGAGATGGGTAGGGAAGGAAAAGGAAGAGATAATGAAGAAGGAATAAAGGGAGAAAAGCAATAAGAAAACACAATTGGTCACTTTTGCTGTTTTGAACACTGGAAAGTAAAAGTAATCAAGCATGTATCCTGTCTTTTCTGTACAAAGCATATCTGAGGATATTCACAGACCTAGTGAGGGATTCTTTTTATAGCAGTATTCCAGCTTTAAAAAAATGAAGAATGAGAAAATTAGAAACTCATATTTTGTTAACCCCAGTGCAGTGGTGGATCTAAGCAATCATCATAAATGGCTACTGACATCACAGAGAGTCCATCTTTATGGAAAAGTACATCATCATCTAAAGTTGTGGACTCTTGCCTAAAACTCCAAGTTGAATCTATCAAGCTTCAATCTCTAACTCAAAATTTACAGGAAACAGAGGATCAGAGAAACATGTTAAATGATGCCACAGGGATTCAATCAGCAAAATCCAGAACACAGGAAAGGTTACAGACCAAGCGAATTGTTTTTCAACAAATAAATCACAAGAGGGGGAAAGATTAGGGGAGGAGAGAGAAGAGATTTTAAAAGACTTGAGCCATAGCCAGAAATTGCAATGTATGAAACTGATTGAATAACTGATAGGAAAAAACTATAAAAGAATATAAAATAATTGGAAAAATATGAACATTGACTATCTCATGATTATAAGTACTTATTTTGAGTGATTTTGATGTAAAAATAGTATTGTCATTATATTTTCTTAAAGAATGCTTACCTATTAAACACATGCTGAAATCCATGTGGAGTAACTAATAGAATATCTGGAATTTGCTCCAAAGTAATTCAGGGGTTAGGGTGAAGTGGATGGAAGCACAGATAAAATAATATAGGCCATGAATTGATAGTTGTTGAAACTGCATCATGGGACATAAGTTAATTCTCTACTTTTTTATAAGTTTGTATTTTTCCATAATAATTTTAAATATTAACAAACCTCAGAATGAAGAGCATTAGACTAAAGTACCATTGAGCTTAGCACAAAGTGAGGAAGCCAGGATAATGAAATGTATAGCATGTAAGTTCTTGTATCTTCTTAACAAATTTGTGAGTTTAAAAATTCTTCAGATTTTCTTTTAAATACCTGAACTGAATGACCTTACTTTGCAATCGAATTCTATTTATGACTGACCCCAATGAACAAAAGCAGGTAAACAGACATTGGGCAGATTGTCTTGAAGTAGCAAAACTCCCTTTTTCCTCCCCTGCTTTGCTCCCAGTTATATAACCACATATATTTTACACAATGATGAGGTTTTAAACAAAAGAAAATGTAACCATGGAAAATTAAGATACTTTTCAAGCCATTCCCTATTAAGTGTGTCCATTCATTTAGTCAACAAATATTTGAGTACCTATCCTGCCCTGGGCATTGTCCCGGGTTCTAATGAGACAGTACTGAAGGAACTCATAGTGAGGGGAGGCCTGAGAGACAGAGCTTTCACCAGAGATGCCCATGAGTAACTGTAAATGACAACCTAGCTTTATGTCATTCTCAATAGCCAAAAGATAAAAGCAACCCAAGTGTTCACCAATAGATAAATGTACAAACAAAGTGTGGTAAAGGCATGCAATGGAATTTTATTCAAACTTATTTTTTTAAAGGACATTCTTAAAAATTCTTCAACATGGATGAACCTAGAGGGCATTTTTCTAAGTGAAATAATTCATGACTAAAGGAAAAATCCTGTATTGAGTCCACTTACTTGGGGTACCTAGAAGAGCCAAATGCATAAGACAGAAAGCACAATGGTTGCCAGAAATTGGGGGTGTTGGGAGAGCAGGGAATGAGGGCTTATTGTTTAATAGATACTAAGTTTTAGTTTTGCATGATGCAAAGAATTCAATGGATGGATGCATGGTGGTGATGGTTGTACAACAATGTGAATATACTCAATGCTGCTGACACACACTTAAAATAGTTAAGATGGTAAATTTTATGTTATATGTATTTTACCACAATTTTTTAAAAGTTTTTATTACAACCTAGGTTAAATGCCAAGGAGAGTTACACAGCAGTTCCAATGGACACTATTAGCTGCCTCCAATGATCTATTCTCTACTCTCTCTAATATAACCCATATTTGTTTAGGAGTCCATTTCTCCTAAACAAAGGCATGTGACATAAGATATACTAGTATTTTTTCTGCTCCTATTGGTAGATCCTTATTAGTCTAAGCCAATCACATCAGGATACCACTCTGATGACTATGATTGGTCTCAGAAGTGTTTTGCACATTATCTCTATTGGTCCAATCAACAGGCAGTCAGACATCCCTTGAGGGGATCCCAGATTAGAGAGTGTGCAGCCTCACCCCATGCACGAATTTCATGCATCGAGTTTCTAGTTGTTATATAAGACTAGAGGCCTGATGCACAAAATTTGTGCAAGGGGCTCAGCCCTCACAGCCATAGCTTCATCCAAAAGGTTGTCTGGAAGGATGTCTGGAAGGTCGTTTGGCTTTCCAGTCTAATTAGCATATTATGATTTTATTATTATAGATAGTACATATCCTTATTATATAAATCAACTTAAGTTGTGTTTCTAATCATTCAACCCAAGTCATCCTATTTGAAGTTATAATACCAAAGAAGTAATGAATAGGATTAACTGCCTTGTTGTAGAGCTCAGTACAAGTAGCATCCAGGCCAGGCAACAGCACATGCAAAGGCCCTGTGGCAAAAGGGAGTTTCTGTCCAGGAATTTCAGGAAGTGAGAGAAGTCCAGTCTGGCAACAGCTCAGAGGGAGGGTGTGAGAGGAAAATATGTTATAAGATGAGATTGAGAGGTTGAGGGAGACAGTTTACAGAAATAAATCCTACTAAGATTTGGGTCTTAGTCCTAAGAACCCATTGTTTTATAGCAGCATGAGGACATGATCAGATCTGCTTTCAAGTATGATAAAGAACTGATTGGGGGAAGATTAAAATGGAGGCATAGAAATGAGTATTTCAGACAAAAGATGATGGTAGCTTAGACTTTGATGGTGGCTCTGGACATGGAAAAGGGTAAATAGACTTGTAAGACAATATCAGTGGGACTTGGTGCTGTATAAAATATATGTGATGGGTAAGAGGGAGATGTCAGGAATAATTTCTAAGTATCTGGATGTAATAGGATAACTGATAACCCTTTTTGAATAGAAAGGGAACTAGATTTGGAGAGAAAGATCTTGAACTGCAAGGCTAAAGCTAATTCCTAATTTAGTTTCACTTGGGTAGCACTGAGTTGCAATTAATAGAAATATAAATCATTGCCATTGACTCCACATTTATTATGTGACAGTATCTATACAATTAATATTAACACTGCAGCAGAATGACTTCCCAAGAGCAGCAAAATGTTTCATGTTCATCTACAATGTCATGTTGACCCTACTCCCATCAAGAGGTGATGTCTATGTCCCCACCTTGAATCTGGAAAGTCTTTTAACTGCTTAAATCAGTAGAATATATCAAAAGTGACACTATTTGATTTCTGAGTTTAAGTCATAAAAAGCCATACAGTTCCTGGGACACACATTCGGGGGGGGAACTGAGACCATGTAAGTGGTCCTATTCTGAGACCACCAAGTTGGGAGGCCACGTGTAGACACTAGTTGTCAGACTTAGTGGCCAATAGTCCACTAAGCTCCTGGCCAATAGTCCATGCCAACTTAGCAGCCAGGTAAGTGGCCACCTTGAAACTCCCCCTCCAAATCCAGTCTGTCACCACAGCCGTTGCAATAGGTGCAAAAATAAACCATCCCCACTGAGCCCTCCCCAGAAGGAAAAAAAAATAACTAATTGAGTAAAATAAACAATTGTTGTTGATCTTTTTATGACACTGTTTTAGGAGTGGTTTGTTACATTTCCCCATCTATATTTTGTATAGATGAAAAAATAAAGACTGGCAGAGATTAATATAATGTGCCCAGAATCACCAGCTAGTGAACACAGGGGCCAAAATGCAAGCAAAATCTCTCTGTCCCAGACCTTGTGCTATGTCTTCAACCTCACTGTTGTCACCTTTTTGGTCACATCCCAAAATTAAATTGTTATTTATACTCAAAATCTTCCACATCATCTCAAAACATGTCTTCAAAGCCTAACCTCAAGCATATACATTCTGAAAGCAACGTATTCTGCTTGAAAAATGACAGACCCACTGGTAAAACATGAACTATTGCAAATGGTTGGAAAAGTTTTTATGTGTGTGTCTCCCAACCCTCTTCCCAAGCAGTGGGGGATTGATATGAAATTAAAACGGACAACTTCCATTTTCTTTCAAGAGAGATTTATGACCACTGTCTACAGCATTTCAAGCTGTGAAGTGGAGTGTAAAACAAAATGTTTTAAAATAATATGTTTAAAGCAAAGCAGTGTTATGTGCAATTAATGTAAAACTGATCAGAAGTGATAGTTGCTGAGCACAAGTAAAAAGAGGGAAATATGAGCTATTCTGATAACAACACTTCATCAAGCATTAATCGATCAGCCAGCAGCACAAATCAAGGGTCTAATCAGGTATATTAATGATTTCAGAATAACCTTCTCTTACTAATCACATATCTTAAAGTGGAATTTAATCTTATTGCCGCTGTCTTATTCCAGGCTCTTAGGATTTTGCTCTTATGCCATATAGCTTCTCTTAGCTGATCATTTGTCTATCCTCCAGCCTCCCCACCAGTACTACACCAACATCCCATACCCATCCCACCTCTTCCTCTTTCCCAGATTCCCTCCCTCTGCCGAGAATACCCACCACCATCCATTGGCCAGGATCATGCTTGCTTATGCCGCAAGTTTTCACTCATATGCCAACTTCTGGGAGATGCTCCTCCTGGGGTGTTTTCCATCAGAGATGGTGTATTTCCCTCTAAGTTCCAACTAAACCACAAGCTTAACTCTTCAACAGCTCTGCAGACAGCTTGTCAACCCGTGTTTACTTAGTGCATATAGCCTATGTACTTAGCACATACATCCTATGCCAGCACTCTCTTCTAGGCACTAGAGATAGGAAGACTATGTTCCTTCTGTTCTGAAAGACATGCCTGAAACCAGTGCTTCTCTACTGGGGACGACGCCCCCCCCCAACTCCCTCCCAGGGAACATTTGACAGTGTCTGGAATACTTTATTATCATGCCCAAACAGTGCTACTGTCATCCAGTGGGTGAAGTCCAAAGACACAGCTAAAGATCCTACAACTCACAGAACAGCCCCATGACCTTGAATGATTGGATCCAAAATGTCAATAGTGCTAAGATTGAGAAAGCCTACTTTAAACAAAGCAGTAAATTAGATAATTTCAGAACTGGGAGCCATGAAGAAGACAAAGAGGAAACCATTAGAGCACTGGGGGAGAGAAAAGAAAGGCCACTCTAGAGAGACAGTGAGGAACGATGGAGAAGCTGAGACGCCAGCTCCACCAGTCTGGCTGGAGCCTATGGTGCACACACTGCCTCTCGTGATGTTATTTATAATAATATCTCTAGTGCTGAGCCCTTACAAGTGCTGAGGACATATCCAGAGACACATTCTGATCACCACGTCCTTCCATGTAATTCATCCACATGCCTCCACTCTGGGTGAGCATCTCATGCATGACCCCACTGGCTGACTGCTGCTCTCTCTCTACATCTCCTCAGCCCAAGCACCAACGGAGCCATCTCCCCTTGATTCCTCAAAGCACCCAAGAACAGTGCTGCTGTGTGAGATAGATTTTCCTGAAAGCCTCAGGAACATGGGAAGCAATTAAAGCTTGAGCTAGAAAAGACAATTGCTCTCAGTCACCACTGCTTCTAAAGTCCATCAGTGCAGTCCCCTGACCCTGTTACTGAGACCACCATTCTCCCAACAGAGAATCTCTCCCATCACGTACCTCCCACCCTCTTAACTAGGTGCTAACCATCGTCCTCACCTGGCTCCTACCCTCTAATTCCCTCAGATCCCCAATAAGAATTTTAAAGTCTCTTTGTTGTATTATATAGGACAAGTTTAGCTCCATTCGATCAATCTCTCCATCCCCAAGTAATCAAAAGGTCCATTTTATAATCAAAAGTCCATTAAATAATAAGAAAGCATGAATTCTACTACTGTCCCCTGTACCTCCAAAATGCAGAATAATTGCAGCCTGCTTTTATATAGGAATTCTTCATTTATGATACAAAGATCAGATTCTTAATGTATAACAATTTCTCATGGACAAATTCAGAAACTAAGGGAGAGGTTGGTTGATTTGCCACAGAACTGTTCAGTTGAACAAGCATAAAATGTCAACCGACCAGGAGCAAAGCTTTGTAAGTGGCTTACCTGGGTCATGTCTGTTGACTGAGCAGAACTCCAGTTGTGTATGCTTGGAAATACCTAGAGGACACTTTCCAATTCAACAAAGTACTCTCCGAATTTTGGGGATATGCTATGTCAGGTCAATGTCTTGTTCTGACATGTCCATTCAAATGACAACACCCTGCTTCATTTTCTCACACCAAACTTTCTCCCTCGTTAAAGCTTCTTTGAATTAACCTCACTGCTTGTCACTGCAGACTATAATCATCAGAGTTCTAAGATGTTAGCAGCATAAACAGAACTGGCCACTTCAGACAGAAAAGGGATATATGAAAAGACATCAACAGCTAGCAGAATTTTAGGGCACACTAAAGAACCAAGCTTAGAGCTACACAGCCAAAAACTATGCCCCAGAAAGTAGAGACTGAAGTAAAACTGGAGTTATTTGGTCAAATAAGGTACAGTGTAGAACTAATAGAGAGTAGGGGACAATCTCAGAAGCTTGAGCGCCAGGCGTGATAGACCAAGAAAGAGATGATATAAATCTGAACTTTAATGTTGAGATGGAGAGAGTAGACAGACTTAGAAACAGTTGAAAGGACAGATTGGCAAAACCTGCAGATATCTAAGATAGAGGTGAGGGAGCAGAGCATTCTAAGACTGCTCGTTAGTTGCTGTGTGGGCAGTGAGATTGGCAGTAGTGCCACTCACAGAAGTAGAAAATGCAAGTGGAGTTGGATGGCAGATGGAGGGTTGGGACTTCACATGCTCAGGTGAAGATAACTGTGGTTCATCTCAGTGAGTGTGTCCATCAGATAGACTGGAGCCAGTGGGAGAGAAGGACATACAGAGGGGTGATTAAGCACTTGCAGGTGTTTGAAGTCAATGGAATGCATGAGACTGCCCAAGAAGAGATGGAAGAGAATAAAATGGATGAATAACAGAACTGGGGTAGCCACCTTATTCCAGTTTGCTTGGAATTTTCTGAGTTTTAGAAGAAAAATCTCAAATCACAGAAAACTTCTCAGTCCAAGGAAAGTTAAAACCCAGTGTATAGAGTGAATAAATAGCATGCAGGAAGATGATTTGCACAGGGTCCTCTCTGGTTGACTGCAAAACCATGGCTGGACCCCAAACCATCTAACTCCCAGCCACTCTCTTCACCTTCTGCTGGATGTAAGCTGAATTTCAGAAAATTAATAGGATAACCAAGTACCAAGTTCCAAGTCCTGGATTCCTGGCTCATGAAGTGTGGGACATCAGGTAAACCAGTTGGTCTTTCTGAGCCTTGCTTCCCTTACCTAAAACAAAAGGGAATATATGCATACTCCTAATCACAGGGGGGTTAACATAAAGACAGAAAAGTTATGGAAGAAGGAAATTAAATGGGCAAGACAGAGAGAGAACCATGGACAAATGGGCCTGTCCCCTGATTTTGGAATCCAACCCAAGAGTACCAAATATCTTCTTCCCCAGCCTTCACATTGGTTTAAAAAGATTAACCCTCACTAAAGTGTCCTCACCACTCCTTTGAAAAATATTATTCTCACTATTGAAACTGTTGGAATAAAATATTTTTTTCCAGAAATTATACACCAGTGATTTTTGCCTGGTGTATTTATCACAACTGGGCCATCCATCTGTTGAAAGGCAGAATGGCATTTATTGCCAATGGCTCCCTTTATAGGAGAAAAGAAACAGGGAGCCGAATAAGCTTGGTTTTTTGTGTTCTTTTTTTCTTTTATGGCTCCAGCAACCTCACTAAATATTCTGTCTGCTTTACTTAGGCAGTTTGGAGATGGCTCTGAACTTGGGAGGAAGATTCCAGCTCTGAGCTGCTGCTGATTCAGGAGGAGACACTGGGTAGAAGGCTCTGAGAACCGAGCCTAGGAAGTGTTCCTGTTGGGGCTTCACATGATCGCTGCTGATCACTTTACAACACCAAGGCTATAACTTTAAAAATCCATCCATCAATGGGTAAGTTATCTGTAGTGCTTTGGCTGGAATAATTTTGAAATACACTGGGCTTTCAAGTCACATAGAGCAGCAGCAGAGCTTTCTGAAGAAAAGGACCATGGAGTTAGTTCCAGGTCCAAGCCCTTAAATGCGTGAACCTGGTTAACATCTGGGATATCCAGGTAGCCTGCTGTGACTACTCACTCCCAACCCCTACAACACTCACTCCCCATCCTCAATGCTGCTGCTAATCTTACCCTGACTTAGGGAGTTTGGGAGCATCTGCTGCACATGACACACTGCGTTCTCTGGAGCACAGCATTGCAAAAAGAGCATAAGATTTTTGCTTACTCAATCCTAACTCTACCATTTAAACATCCTTTCTGGCCAGCATTTTCCAAAAGCATTTCCTGAAATGATGGGCACATTCAAATACACACCGTCCAGTAGGGTAGCCTCTCACTACATGTGGCAAATGAGCTCTTGACATGACTGGGGAGACTGCAGGACTGAATTTCTACATTTTTTAAAATTAATGTAAATATAAATCTAAATAGCCACAAGCTCAGATCTTGCCTGTCTGAAGGAGCTGAGGCTCCTTCACTTATAACATGGCATCTGTAGGTACATGCTGAGCAAGGTTGCTTTGAGGATCGTATATTATGAGGTAGGAAAAGTAGCAAGCCCTGTGCCCAGCATGGCATCAAAGCTTGCTGAGACCATACCATGGGACTCCTCATGGATCTGTCTTCATTTGGCCCCAACCTTGCTACTTCCAGACTTGACATTAACTGGGAACATAGGGTAGCATAAAGATTCTGACTAGTAGTTGTCCCAAGGCCACAGGAAAGCAATTCGTCTTTTGGAGAATTTTCCATTGGTGGCCAAGAATGTTCTGCATGAGAAAATCCATTAACTGCTTCGTGTGAGCAAATATTTATAGGAATTTAGAAAATGCTGACTGACTTGAGTTAAGAAAAATACCCCTCTGTGAAGTTTTACAGCCAATTAATGCTGTGGAATTTCATTGAGGGGGTTTATAAGATAAAGGTTACTGACTAACTACATAAGTACATTTTTAACATGCTCTGGCAAACTGGAGGTTCCATTCTAGGTGTCGCCCTGGGCTTCCAGTGAGTAGAGGAGAGCTCTTTGAATACAGTCCCAAATAAAAACAACTGTGATGCTCCAAGGTCGGCAGCCAGGGGCAAGTTAACAAAGAATTAGGCTCTCAACCTCAGAAGAAACTTGAAGGACTCATCCCAGCCTTTCTCAAATGCTTAAATTCTCCCAAGCTATTACGTTCAACTTGAACATCTCCTGTGATTGGGATCTTCCCTGTCATAAGGCAATAATTGTGTTATTGGATATGTGTCATTGTTAGAAAGAGCTTCTTATATTGACCACAAATACAGAGAAGGGACATCATACCTAAGAAGAGGTCCAATTTCTGCCATTTTCAACTCTGTAAGCCTCAGAATCCTCAGACATAAAGAGGGATAATAAGACTGTAGTAGAGGGTTGATGGGAAGAATACGATGGGTAGAGATGCAATGTAGTATAGCCATCTCATTCCCTACCAATTACTCTGTCTCTTCAACCCTAGAGGTAAGCTAAAGATTGTCAGTTTTTTTATATGCCTGTCCTCACAGTAGCAACAGTAAAAGTAGTTGAACAACTGTTGTTATCACCTTATTTTTACTAAAAATTTCTAATTCATCTTTCACATTAAGATATGGTTTCTCCCTTTATAGGGTGCAACTACCTTATTTCCTTCGACAACTCTCATGTGTTAGAGTTTCAAGTGCCTCCTGGCCTTAATAACTCAACAGGCAGGGATTAATGTGCTGGTGATCTGTGGACATCCAGAACTGCAAGATGAGTGATAACTAGAACTTGTCTAATACCCCACCCTCACCTTCCTTGATGAGGATGAGAGTGATGGTGATGGTGGTGGTGTGAAGATGGCGATAATGGTGGTGGTGGTGGTAATAATGGTGATGGTGGTGGTGATAATGGTAATGATGGTGATGATGGTGATGATAGTGGTGGTATAATATTAACATAGTTGCCTGACTCATGGTCATCCTAAAAACTTAATATTATGCCATTACTTAAGTACTTAGCATAGATAATTGCATTTAATCTTCACAACAATATCATCAGGTAGATATTGTTAATATTATCTGCAGATAAGAAAACAGTAAGACAAGAAACTTCCTCAAGAATATTTAGGTGAAGTTGAAAATTAAGCTGGACAAATCAGATTAATTAAAGGCTCTGTGTTCCTTCCCACTGCATACTGGAGTATTAATAGTATAAGCTCTGAAGCCAGCCAGGAGGGGCTCCCATCTGAGAGGCAGACAGCCTAGCAAGAAAGTATTATATAGTAACAGTTCCAGTGAAAGACAAAGAGACCTGGATCTGGACGAGGAGAAAGAGAGGACCAGATGAATGAAAATATTTTTGGAAGATAGGATTCACAAAAAGTGGGGTTTGATTAGATAGAGATAGTGCAGTATTTCCCTCAGGGGTGGAATGGGGAGTAGAACATAATGCCAGTGACCATTAGGGGTACCAAAAAGTCCTTTCAGATTTGTAAAATGTTAACAAATCAAGCAATTTGGACATGAGAACTCAAATGCTTTAAAAAAAATTTTTAAAAATCAAAACTAAACATCTCTTACCATATAATCCAGCAATCATGCTTTTTAATAGTTACCCAATAAAGCTGAAAAGTTGTGCTCATACAAAGGTGCACATGGAGGTTTATAGCAGCTTAATTCTTAATGGGTAAAATTTGGAAATAACCAAAATGTACTTTAATACACAAATAGATAATAAATGATGATATGTTCAGATAATAAGTAATTATTCAAAGATAAAAATAAATGAGCTATCAAGTCACGGAAAAGAGGAATCCTAAGTATATATCACTAAGTGAAATTTAAAAGCATATTACTGAAAATATTGCATGTTGTATGGTTTTAATTATATGATATTCTAGAGAAGGAAAAATTATGAAGACCAAAAGATCAATGATTGCTGTGAAGGAGCAGGGAGGAGAGGAAGAGATAAACAGGAAAAGTATAGAGAATTTTTAGGAGAGTGAAAGCCCTCTGTATCCTATATAATAAAGAGCTAATATGCAAATGGTCATCACTCCCTCACATCATCAGCCATAACTGCTCAGACACTCAACACTGGAGCAAGAGGTATGGGGACCAGCCAGGCATAAGTAAACTCTGAAGAGAGGAATGGGGACCAGCCAGGCTGCGGCCTGGGAGAGAGACAAGCTGCATGCCCCGCCCCGCAGTCCTGGGTACCAGTGGTTGTGCCTGTGCCTGCAGCCTGGGAGAGGGACAAGCCACACACCAAGCCATCCAGGGCTTCAGCCTGGGCGAATCTACCCACCCATAGTCCCCTGGGGCTATGGCCAGCCCAGATAAACCTGGGTTCTGGCTGCCTGAGGCTGGCCAGAAGGAGGAAATCCTGGGTCCCAGGTATGGACAAGGCAGAGGAAGTTAGGGGCAATTAGGCAGGCAGAGGTGGTTAGGGGTGACCAGGCAGGCAGGCAGGTGAGCAGTTAGGAGCCAGCAGTCCTAGATTGCAAGAGGCAGTCTGACATCCCCCAAGGGGTCCTGGATTGGAGATGGTGCAGGCCAAGCTGAGGGACCACCTGTCCCCTCACTCCCTACCCATCTTTTCCTCCCCCCCCACACACATGAATTTCATGCACCGGCCTCTAAGATATATATATATATATATATATATATATATATATATATATATATAATCACTATACATTTGTCCAAACCCATAAAATGCACAACACCAATAGTGAACCCTAAGGTAAACTATGGATTTGGGGTAATTCTGATGTGTCAATGTAGGTTCATCCTCAGTAAAAAGTATAATAATAATAATAATAATAATAATAATAATAAATTAAAGTACCACTGACTGATGTTGGTAAAAAGGAAGGCTATGCGTATGTGGGGGAAATGGGAAATCTATGCCTTTCTCTCAATTTTCCTATAAATCTAAAACTGTTCTAAAAAATATTCTTTAAAATTAAAAAAAAGGTCAATCCATGGCTGGAGCACTTCTGTCTATTCCTCTCTGTTACAGGATTACAGATGGTCTCAGAGTTGTTTTCTGAAAATATACAAACATTATATTGACCAAAAATTAATAAAGGGATATTTTCTTTAAATTTGAGTTGGGATTATTTTTCTTTTTTTTTTACCCCCAAATAATATTTCTCTGGCTTGTTTTGACTCCATGTGTGTATTTTTATAGGTATCTTGCTGTTAGCATTTCGAATGAAGGTTAATTTTCTAAAGTACAAAAAATTTTTAGATGTAAATTATTGTCAGGATATTTTTCCTTACATGATATTCTTCCACTGAAGGCAAAAGAGACACAATTCAGAGATGGAAGATGCTGATGACGCCTCACCATACCAGCAGCCAGCAGCTGCATGTTGCTGAAGGATACCCAGGACCAAACCAGAGACGGTCGGACCTGCATCACCACCATTAGTCCACCAACCAGATCTGAAATATCATGGCTGACAGGTACACATAAGGAACTATTTGACATTGAAATTGGGACTCAAGAGAACTGTTGGCCCAGAAAGGAACTCACTGCAGACTGATTCATTTGCCTCTCAGCATAACCATTATGGCTTGTCGCAATTTAGGTTCTTACAAGGGTATTTCTTGGATCACATGATCTCACACATCTAAAGAAAATAATGAACAATATAAACTGATGAACAAAAACAGACTCAGAGAAAGAGAAGCAGTGATCAGACTCTCAAACCTCAGAGGGAAAGTAGGGGAGGGGGAGGGAAAGGGGAAGAGATCAGCCAGAGGACTTATGTGCATGCATATGGACCTGGCCAGTGGCCATGGACAACGGGAGGGTAGGGGAATATGTGGGGAGGGATTTGGGATGGGAATGGGGGGATTGGGACAGTTATGTGATACCATAATCAATAATTTAAAAAAAAGACAATCCACTTTATAAAAATAAATGTGACCATTGGGATCATCAGAATGAGTAGTGTGTAAAACATTCTTCCCTGAAGCCTGGCCCCAAACTTCATCTTTAGCCATTTTTCACCCAATAGCTTTCCTCTGCCCTTTCAACATGCCCTTTCAATAATTTTCCTCTGGAATAGCTACATCCTCTTCAGTCCAGAGACCTCCTTTTAAAAAATGTTGTCTTTATTGTTGAAAGTATTACAGATGTCCTCTTTAATTTTCATATTGATCCTCTCCACTGACCAACCTCCACCCAACATGTGCCTTCACCACACTCTTGTATGTGTCCATGGGTTAAGCATATGTATATAAGCATATGTATATATATAAAGTTCTTTGATCAGAGATCTCTTTTTTTGATCCCCGGCCAGTGGTCGGCAAACTGCGGCTCGAGAGCCGAGGTTTGCCACTCTGTGGACTAATGAGTTTGCCGACCACTGGAGGGGCTTAATCACAAAGAACAACAACAGCCTGTCATTATTGGAATCGAGAGTCCTTAACCCAATTCTGTCCTCTGCTCAGATCTACTTCAGACCTTGATGTTAGACTTGGATTTACTAAAATTAAGGTACATATTTGAGTTCTGCATTCTGTGTGTGTGTGTGTGTGTGTGTGTGTGTGTGTGTGTGTGTGTGTGTGTGTGTGTTTCAGATTTATCAAGCAGCCAGAGCATCTGGCATTTATTGAGCACCTACGATGAGCCTGACACTGCTCTTGCACTATATAGTTATTAACTACAATATATCCCTCGCCTGATCCTGTGAGCGGGATGGTGCTGTTATCATCTCCATTTTACAGATGGAAAACTGATCAAGCAGCTTGTCCAGTAGTAAATGGTTAAGTCAGGATTTGAACCCCGGCAGCTGATACCAGAGCCTGTGATTTAAAGGCATTAGTGTATTTTTAAATTCAGTCCACGAGTCTTTATGGAGCTCGAATAAAACAAAGCGCCAAAGTATATAAAATCAGAGTTCAGGTCAACTAATCCAGCTCCAAAATCAGAGGGAAACCAATGCCCGAGAAAGGACAGCAACTTATCTAAGGTCACTTCATCAAGACAAAGCCTGGCTCCAAACCTTAGTCTCTTATTTCTCTGCTGTTTCCATGATCCAATGCAGTACTTTGAAGAGAAACCTGCAGTACAAGGTTATGATACATTTATTATTGTTAACATTATTCTTCTCCCACCAGGCAAATGGTTTCTACACAATAGGTGGCCCACAGACAGGTTCGGGCTATTTAAAAAAGTAAACCTAGGAATATAATGTAAACTTCAAGGTCTTAAGTAAAAAAGACCTTTTGGGAAATATAAATGAAAGGCTTTTTTTTTTTGCCAGGCCAACATTCCATTAGTACTTCAAATCATGAGTCAGATGGTGTACTTCAAGTCAACACAATGCCTTTGCCTTTAAACAAAGATTAAAGATTGAAAAGAGGTGACCGGACTGGACACTCCTTCAGCAGGGAAGCACTTGGGGGGTGGGGACTGCAATGCAGGTTAGAAATTGAGGTCCAGGATAATGAGCTTGGCACACCTATGAAACTGAACTGCAGCGTGGAACAGGCTGGTGCATCACAGAAGCTCAGAGCTCAGGCTGAAAGAGCCAGTCAACGAAACAAGATGATGACTTTGTGAAGCAGAAAACTAAGACTGCCCTCGGGCCGTGGGCACCCCGGATAAACCAAGAATTGATGGAAGTGGAAACCAGACTCGGATCTTACAGCTCTGAGATTCTACATCATTAATCGTGTATCTTCATCCTACAGATATAATTTCATTATGGAGGGGAAATGATGAATAGCTCATTGAAACTCACATCTACTGAGCCACCGTTCTTCATCCAGAACTACACTGAGTATCTTGGGATTTTATAGGAAGTGTTTGACATGATTTAAGACCTAGGAGTGTCTATATCGCTAGTTAGCATTCAAAATATTTTCACAAAAACTCTAAAGATTCTTTCAATTCTTGCATGATTCTGGTTCATCCTAAAGCCACATAGTAGAGTAGCCAAGGGCAGGGACTCATGAGCCAGACATTTTGGGTTCAAATCTTGTCACTAAATATATCTAAGCCTCGGTCCCTCCCATCCCAGGTATATTAATGTGCTGCTGATCTGCTGACAAAATGACCTTAGTAACCCCTCATAGAGCTATTGTAAAGATTAAATGAGTTAGCATCTATAAGGTACTATGTCCAAGGATGGGCATGTAGAAAGCATTCTGTGAGCATTCAGTATGTCTCTATAGATTGGAAAACCAAGGCTGACAAAGTGTCACTGCATCAGCAAGAATGACAGTGTAAGAGTCAGAAGCGAAGGTATGTTGCTGTGATGAGATGCCACATGTAATGCCTCTTTGTCTGACCCCTTCAGGACCACAAAATCAATCCTCTAACTACCCCACCAGAACTGGAAATGGGCAATTCCACGCAAGCCGCCTGATGTAGGTGTTGTTTGGATGTAATAATCTGTTTTTAATCTTGTGTGTAAATGAATACAGAGGTTAGTCAGTGGGTGCATATTAATCTAAAATAAATGAATACATTTGAATTAATCAGGCCTTCAGTCTATGTAAATGGATGATTTATAATGATATTAGCACAAATTGAAACGATAAATCATTTTAAAATTAGATCCAGTGCTATTGTTTAAGGCTGCAAGGACGCTGGAGATTCGAACACAACTTGAGACAACTTTAAAATGGGGGTGGGTCTGGCTGTAGCGTGGAGGCAGGCGCAAGGGGCAGAGACCAGAGAGCAATATGGAGCCAGATTCTCTAAAGGGAAGATGGTGACAGACCTGCAAGGTCATAGAAATAAGTAAAAAGCAAGAGAAAGTCAATGAGACAGCACAATCTACATTCCACAGTTGATTTTTTGGCTTGGGGCAGAAGACCTTGAACTTCAATTCAAGGCAGCAAGGAGAAATTAAATTGAGGCAGCTTGAGAAAGAGGACAGATTTCATCTGCCTCTTCCACTTTCTTGCTGGTGATCTTGGACAAACTTTAAGGAGGCTGGTGATTTTATCTGAAAAAAATAGGTTTTGCCGATACTGATTTGGCTCAGTGGATAGAGCGTTGGTCTGCGGACTGAAAGGTCCCAGGTTTGATTCCGGTCACGGGCATGTACATTGGTTGCGGGCACATCCCCGGTAGGGGGTGTGCAAGAGGCAGGTGGTCGATGTTTCTTTCTCATCGATGTTTCTAGCTCTCTATCCCTCTCCCTTTCTCTCTGTAAAAAATCAATGAAATATATATATATTTTAAATAGGTTTTATCCTTCTAACTTTAACGTACGGTTATTAGAATTAAATAATATTGGATGTCAAGTGAAAATCCAGTTCCTTAAGAACAGATTAGTCACTAAAACAAGAAGTCAGACTGCTTGGACACAAATCCTTGGCACTGATACTTGATAGCTGGAGATTTGGGGTAACTCACATAGCCTTTCTGAGCCTCCACTCCGTTTTCTCAATTACAAAATAGGAATAATATCAGGGCTAATATCTTAGTATTGGTGAGAGAATTAAATGTCAATACATAAGTCCTATAACTAAGGAGAAACTTGGCAAATGTTAGCTTTTAGTATAAATGATCATCATTGATGTCACTATAACTCCGAGGTAATGAAACTGTGAAACTGGCTTTAAAAAGAAAGACAAGAAAAACTATGATAGATGCTAAAAATCACACAGCTACCAGAAAGCAGAATTAGAGCTTCAAACCAAAACTATCTAACTCCAGATTTTTTTTTATCAATCCCCATACTTTGATAAAGTTGCAGATGTAGGCAGAAACCACAATCACGTGACATTGAGGTGCCCAACTATTATGCTGTAATATAACTCCGCTCAGGGCAGGAGGTCACATTTCCCTCAGTATTTGCTCCTATTTATTCAGACTGCCTGGATTTGAATTTCAATTCTACAACTAATTAAATGCGGTTAGCTCAGAAAAGTCATTTGACCAGTCTGTCTCATTTAATCCTCACCTGGAGATTAAAATATCTACCTTAGAAGGAAGCTATATAAATTAAATGATGGAATAAACAATATTTATTTGTAACAGCTAACAATTATACAGAGTTGCTATGTGCCAGGCACTATTCAAACTGCTTTTCATAAATTATCCCATCTAATCCTCACAGGCACTGGTAAGTATAGTACTGATATTCTTCTCGGGTTATATACAAGGAGCCTGAGCCATGAATAGTTTAAGCAACATTTTTCAGGTCACAGAGCTAGTACATGGCAAAAGTAGAATCCTAACTCAGCAATTTTCTTTGTGATAACTACTTTCAAAATCCAAAATAGTCTGATTGGTGAACACAGCAATGATTTTTTTTATTGTGGTTGATGTTGTATTATTTCAGAGAAAGTATTCAGCATTATGGTTCTATCCCTGGGCTCCTTAACCCCCTGTCTGTGAAAGGATGGCCTAATGGCCCCATCAGAACCAGAAAACCAACCTTGAGGTCTCCCGTTTCCTAAGGAGGGAAGCTGAAACACCAGGGCTAGAGTGCACCTCCCGGCTCTTCCTCTCACTGAAGATTAAAAGCCAATAACTCTAAAGAGACTCACTTGTGAGGCCCTAAGCTGAATCTTCCAGCAGGGAATCTGAGGAAGCACTTTAATGCTTAAAGTTGTGTTCCTGGGGTGTTTGATGCTTCTGGAACCATTGAGCTAAATGACTCCAAATAAATAAAAATGAGGTGTCCTCAGCTTCCAGGCCTGAGACATTGGGTGTGAGCAACACACACACACACACACACACACACACATACACACACACACACACACACACACACACACACACACACACACACACAGAGGTTGCCTTGTGGCTCAGACTCCTATCTTTTCCTAAGTCAAGCCCTGTCCTTTCCAATGATATTTTACAATGAGACTAATGGACCACAATAATGGTTTCTGTTTCATCCCATTATTAGAACTGTCTAGTATAACTGAGAACACAGAAGCACAGAAAGACTAAGTAGGTCACCCAGGGTCACATTGCTGGAGGTAGTGGAAGCAATGTCCATCCCATGTTTTTCTTCTGTCTCTCTTGCTTCTTGCCCTTGCAGCTACAGTATGTTTGGGAAGAGCTTTCTTGGTAAGTTTGATCATCTTCACCCAAACTGTGAACCAGAGTTCCCTCTGAAACTTCCTATAATCTCCCTTCTGCTTATGAAAAGGAAAGAGTAAGTATCCAGGGAAGATGGGAAGAGAACTAGATTCAGAAACACAAAACAAAACTCTCCTCCTCTGAGGTTATGTCACTTAATACATTTGTTAGAAGTCAAGAGTTCATTCTCTAAGCAAAAGGAAAATCCTAAAAGTTTGGGATCTGCTGGTGACTCTTATTAAGTGATATTTAATGATATTAAGTCAAGTGGTAATGTAATGTATAAATTACAGATGAAACGTATAGACTCAGAGATACTAGTTAGGAAATAGTTAACAAAAATAGGGACAAATCTGGCCCTAGCTGATTTGGCTCAGTGAATAGAGTGCCTGCCTGTGGACTGAAGGGTTTCAGGTTCGATTCCAGGCAAGGGCACATGCCCAGGTTGGGGCTTGATCCCCAGTGGGGAGTTTGCAGGAGGCAGCCAATCAACAATTCTTTCTCAGCATTGATGTTTCTATCTCTCTCCTTCTCTCTTCCTCTCTGAAATCAATAAAAATGTTTTTTTTAAAAAGACAGTCTGTGTTTCCCACACCATTTCCTCTTCTTGTACATACAAAAAAATATGAATTTCCCAGTCTACCCTGCCATTAGTTTAAGCAATGAAACTGACTTCTGGCCAACTGATAATGAATTGATGTGATATAAGCCATTTTCAGTGATCCCACTATTAGCAGTCTATCCTAAAGGATGACTTGTACAGTTGCATGGAATCTATATATATAAAAGGCTAATATGCAAAGTGTCCCATTGGGAGTTTGACCAGTAGACCAACTGTGAGTTCAAGCACACACTATGATGTGCACTGACCACCAGGGGTGGCACGGAATGAAGAAAGGCCCTGATAGCCCCGATCGCTGGCCAGGCCTAGGAAACCGATTTTGTGCACTGGGCCTCTAGTAATATTATAAAAGGATTCATGTACTGTTTATAATACTAAACACTTAAAAAGAGATCAGAAGCCCAACATGTACTAAATAATTATTTGATATGTGCAAAACTTGGAATTTTGTGAAGCCTTCAAAATGAATAAAATAGTCCCAGTCACTATCAGTAGCTTATGTCATACTAACCCTCCTTTTAAGAACAACCTAAAAGCTGTATTAAATACATTTTTAAAAAACATTTTCTGAAGGCATCAGAGAATAACCAAGGCAGATAACAATTGAGGTTATAATTTCAAAGAAAAAGAAAAAATTCCAAGATGAGCCTTACACCATGGCCACTTTGTTCCTAGGGACTTTGTCAATCTAGGGCAAGGGACACAGAGGGTAATCAGGAAGCAAATAGAATTGGAAGATTACCACTGAAAGAGGAAGACAAAACTTGAAATTAAGGGTGATTAAGGCAACCAAGACTAGAGGGACCTATGTCACAGAGAACAGGGCACCACAGAAAAGTGAACCCAAAATTACTCATGCAATTCCCCCCAAATTACCCATTGTAAACTGTACATTCATGGAGCTAGATAATGAAAAATCAAGCAGAAAATAGGTGCTAAGAAGTTCAAAAATCTGAGCAGAGATTTAGTCAGAAGTATGGTGGTGAGAAAGGATGAATTAGAGTCCCATGTCATTGTAGAAAAAGGCCCTGACAAAATGTTCAGGTTCTCAGTTGAGCATATTATAAGGTGATGCCCAAGAAGCAAGGAAGCACATACAAATATAAGCCCTGATAAAGCCAGACACTCAGGATTTATTGGATCAACTCCCTTCCTTTGCATAATTGCCAGAAGAAAGGGAAGTCTTCTCTCTGGGAAAATAGTGTCATCCAGATCCTCTAAAATTTTCCCTACACAATATTGGGAATTTGATTTAAAAAATGAAAGTCATTACAGGATAAACAACAAATGATCAAAAAACAAAAGAAAAAATAGATAACAGAAACTTTCCCAAAGATCATCACACAATTGGATTTTCACACAGCCTTTAAAGAAACTGTGATTAATGAATTCAATAAAATATAGGATAAAGTGGAGAGTTATACCATCTGCTAACTGAATATCTATAAAAATAGATAAGTAGAAACTTTAAAATTAAAAACTATAATAATTAAAATTAAAATACAAAAACAGGCATAAGTAGCTAAAGAGAGAATTAATGAACTAAAATATAACAGTAAATAATGTCCATATTAATTCACTGAGTACAAAGATGAATATAGAGGAAAAAGTGCAAAGATGTATGGAACATGGAAGAAATATCTAGCATGTATGCACAAAAAGAGGGAGAAAAAGAATTGAGGAGAAAAACATTTGAAGACAGACCAGAAGACTGGATAGGAGGTATACAGGATGAAAGAAGGTGAAGGGATTAGCCATAGAACATAGACATAGACAATAGTGTGGTGTTGGCCACCAAAGGCAGAATGAATAAATTATACTACAGTCAAACAATAGAATACTATGTATCAATAAGAATAAAGTACAAATCCATGCAACAGTGAAAGAATTTCAAAGCTGTATCAAGCAAAGGGATACAGAAAGAAAGAAAAATTAGTGCTAAATGATTCAACTTATATTAATCTCAAAAAATGCTAAAACTAATGTATTATGTTAGAATTCAGAATAAGGTTTATACACAGGAAGGAGGGATAAGAAGACTAAAGGGTGTGAAGGAAAATTCAGAGGTAGTGGTTGTTAGGTTTGAAGGGAAGCAGGAAACTGACCAGCAAGGAATTTTAAAGCAAAGTTTATTCCCCGGTAATGAGGGGGACTCATTACGGAGGTAGAGAAACCAGGTTTGAAGGAGTGGGGAGGGGGCAGGGGACCCAGCTGGGCTGCTTCCTGGACATGGAGGACAAGCAGCATGTGGCTTGCCTGGGGGTTTCTTTAAGGGCCAGAACAGAAGGGGGTTAGACCCAGGGTGAACAGGAAGGGGTGGGCTCTTTGGCACGTGCTGATTGATGGTTCAATGTCTTGGAGATGTCTCTGTGACAGGTGCCAATAATGTCGTAAACTCCGCCCATCAGTTGGGATTGGGGAGAACCTTACAGTGGTTATAGTCTCTATTTTTTGTGAAGTGATAGTTAATGGGTATACTTACTTGGAACAAATTCATAAAGATTTATACTAAAACTATGTGCATGTTACATAATGCTTTAACTTAAAAAAATACTTTAAAGTTTAGATCTACATATGTAAACATAGAAAGATGCCCAAGCTAAAAAAGCAAGTGTAGAACTCTTTCTATAGGATGAGTCTATGGTAGAAAAGTAAACTTCTAAACTATACTGTGTGTAGATCCAGAAGACTACACTATCTATAATAAAGGTTGTGTATATAATAATTCCCCTCCAAGTCTGCATTCTTTATTATTCTAGGATGTTGTTTTTTTTACAAGCATAATTTACTGTTGGAAATATTTTTAAAAATAAAACTTCTGAAAAGCAATTGGGAAATAGGAGGCTTGGAGTGAAATATAATTAAAATAAAGGCATGGTATCAAGAGACATTTAGTATAAAAATAATTTGAATTTGATCTTTTTGCCTGAAAGAATGTCTGACTATAGAAAGTGAGAGAGGAATCTAGAAGTCTGCAGTGTTTCAAACATAAGCCACAACCGTGGTATCAAAATTACATATTTTAACCCAATGCCAAAGTTACAGGATGTGTCCAGGTCTTCTATGGCCCTTCTCTGCCCCACTTCCAAGACTTTCCTAAATGCTATCTATTAACCAACTTTATCTCCCTCCAAAGTCTTCTGCATTTTCCCCTCAGGAGCACAATGTATTCTACTATATTACTTTCAATTACCAATTAATAATTTATGAAATTACTCAGCATCATACCTGCAGTATTTCAGTCAGGCTCCATTACCTTGTAATGAGGCTTGATTTAACATGGTCTTTATAAATGCTGCTAAAGGTTAATAGGGGAAAAAAGTTTCATTTCGATGCATTTTATTTCAATCATTTAGAAATAAAATAAGCATCTGTCACTAAACATGGGATTTCCCTTTCCTGTAAGCAGCAGGGTACGGCTATGTCTCTCACAAAATTTTGGCAGAAGATAAAGGACTACCATCCAGCAGGAAGCCAACCTGTGGGAGGCAGCAGGATGTTGCAAGGATTGTGCCATACACTTTGGGGCAGGACAATCCTTCCTTGGGCAGGACTGTCTTTCACAAGGCAGAATACTCAGCATTCTGACCCTGGCCCACTAAATTCGCGTAGGGGCTTAATCACAAGGAACAACAACAGCCTGTAATTATTAGAATGTAGAGTCTAAGGAGTAACTCAATTATTGCTACCTGCCAAAGTAGCCCCGCAAACTTCCAAATGTCCTCTAGAGGGCAGCACCTAGGCCCATTTAGTCCCACTGGTTTAAAAGTTTGAGCGCTATAGATAGACAGTAAAGCAACAAACAGACTGTTAAATGACAGCGGGGAGGGGAGGGAAATCTGGGGGAGATAAGAGATCAACCTAAGAACTTGTATGCATGCATATAAGCGTAACCAATGGACACAAAACTCTGGGGAGGAAGGACATGTATTGGGGGGGGGGGTAGGCGGGCAATGGTAAGATATGTACATATATAATACCTTAATAAAAAATGAAAAAAATAAATAAAAGGTTGAGCGCTAGTTTGAAAGTCTAGAACGTCTAGTTTTGAAAGTCTAATTTATATGATTGTTTAATGCAATAAGAGGAAAATGTAACTGTGAACTCGACCATCCTCTAAGAAATGTGGCTACTTTGTTTTTCGAACTTTTTCAGTGACCTGAGGGCCATATTATAGGAACTCTAAAGAGCTGATCAGCATTTCTCTTCCCAAATCTATGTCCAGGGACCTCCCATCAGTCCTTTGAAATCAGCCCTGGTGGGGATTTCAGGAGAGCTGGTTGTTAAACACTCACCTGTGACCAATGCTCTTAATGGATGTAATAGGTAATAGCTAGGAGACCTAAACTGTTATACATTATAGAAAGAAAAGAGTGTGTGATTCCAAGGGGACTATGAAGAAAGAAGGATTTCAGAACATAGGAAAAAGAAAGAAAGTGCAGAATATTGCAGCCTTATTCTTGTTAAAGTAAATTTCTAGGTTCAACATGGAGTTGCTCCCGTCTGGGGTGCCTGGTCAATAAACCAACATTTAGATAACTTTGTGTCCCTGTAATCAGGGGTGGGGAATGTCTGGCCCGTGGACTGCATAAGGCCCATGAAGTCATGTAGTCTAGCCCTGCCAAGGCATTAGGGATGACTTATTTAAATATTTGACCAAATATAGAAGGCTAATTTTTAAGTTGATAACTTTGTATGGCATGCAAATGATATAATAAATATACAAATGGCCCTTGGCAGGAAAAAAGTTTCCCACCCTTGCCTTCTCTGCTTGACCAGAAACACAATATAACCAGTCAGCCCAAAGCCAAGCCAACTCTGGGCCTTCTCACCCAAACAAGGTTGGCTAAGTGGCCCCAGCCTCAATATTTTTCTGTTTGTCTTTTCCTTGTTCATTACTCTTTATTCTATTGGTAAAAGCTTGCTGCTTTCTTTCCCATTTTGAATTTCTCTGAAAAGAGACTGTTAGCTTCATGAATGGTTAAAAAAGTTTGTATTGCTTAAATTGTCTTCTTTAACCATTTTTAACAACACTCTATTGTGACCATCCATCTTAAAAAGTGCTTGAAGCAAGAATGCAATCTAAAAAGATGCTGAGTTTTGTCTAAATGTCAGTCATTCTTTCTTTCAACAACATGCATTGAGTATCTGCCAAGTGCCAAGCATTGTTCTAGGTATTCAGTTTTTATAGTCATTCATAGACAACACACATACTTGTGAGAAAACGTGAACCAGAGGAGATCCATGGGAAAGGAAACTCCAGAGAATACATAAAAAGTTAAGGAGGATTTGGAACATTTGTTTGGAATCAGTGAGACTCCAATCAAATCCTACTTGGATGTGAAAAAAAACCAAGAAACTGCATTTCATATTGCTGGAAAACAAATCAGTTTCATTAAAAAAGAGATGTTGACAGAAAGCCAGGAAGGCTGGTCAACAACCTTAATTGCTCTAACCTTTAGTTGAGATATTGTTTGTTAGCTGAAGCAGCCTCCATCTTGTTTTGTCCCATGTAAGTTTCTGTTATTTTCCTGCCTGATGGCGACATGTAAATTTCTGTTTATGTTGCCTAAGATGTTTTCCCAAAGCCTCAATGAAAGGGGATGGCAGGGCCAGAGCAGGAGTAGTTCTCCCACTAGAGTTGGACTACCGCCTGGCCCCCCATATCGCCAAGTTAAATCTCTTCAAGTCTCAAGTCTCTTCATTTGTGTGCGGGCCTTCTCCAGAACCTGAACCCTAAATTGGAACTCTTTCTACGCAGGCCGTGAAAGAGATTCCGACACATATGAAAAATCAAAATGTAACAAAGGCCTCCTTGGATGAAGTACCCAATTTCCTAGCATCCAAGACTGAATTGCTTCCTCTCCCCCCACCCTGAAAGCAATATTCCTCACCAATCCCTGATCCTGGCACTTGGGAGATGCTGGACTCAGAGAACGCCAAGGTGGCGAGGAGTCTGGAGGCCACGTGACATGAATACATTACCATGAAGCTCAGGGGAACATAAGATCTGTCTTCAGATGTCTGCAGGCTGTTAGGTTAAAGAGAAATCAGATGCTTCCTCACTAGCTCTAAGGGCCAAAGTGAAAACATTGAAAGAGGATGGCAGACTTAATGTCAAAAAGAGAACAAACTTTCTAGCAGGCACACTAACAGGCATCGAAGCAACCATATCTCAACCCTACTCAGCCATGTCAACAGAGTACAGTCCAAGCTCTTTATTAAATAGCTCCTGGAGTTTCTGTCTGGTTCCTGCCTTTGGTACCAGCTCCAATGTCTTCCACTCCCTGTCTCACATTAACATTCTATGAGCATCAAATTGTAGTCTTGGCATATGCCAAGTGCTTTATTTTCCCAGTAGCTGGCTTCTACCTGAAACCTCTGGTCCCTTCTTCTTGATTTGGCTGTATTCTGATTTTGGCCTAGGACTCAGCCCATGTATCTCTGACTGGGCTCCTCATACATGCTACTGCAATGTTCTATATGCATCTCTACTATTGGCCTTCTACAGACATACACATAAAATAAATGTTTGTGAGTGTCACTGTTAGTGTAATGATTGAAAACACTTAAATGAATTTTTTATCTAATTTGGGTTCTTTATGGAATACTCTATATTAAAATACAGATTATTCAGCAAACGTGAAATTCATGTGGGTAAGCCTTGGTGGTACTCCCCACCAGAGCACCAGTCTTCTTCCAGAGCAGCTGAAGCTAAGGTACAAAAAAGGCAAATCTAACTGCCAGTTGAGGCTGGCCTTCCATGTGAATGTCACCTCTCCTTGTGGCTGTAGAAAAACAAGGATGGCTTCAACTCTGAATCCCAAGCCACATGTCACAAGGATAGACACTCCAAATTGCAATTGTGATTTAAAATTGGGCTATTTTTCATCAGTATAACTTTTAATCACAGTTAAAAGTGTTCTTGAACAGCACTAGTAGACTAGCTGTTCCTATTAAACTTGTATGATTATTTCTTTTTTTCTCCTAAGTCAGTGAACAGACCCAAGTTGGAGACCTTGTGCGTTGTGTACATCATGGCATTTCTCCTACTTAGCAGGAGAGGGAGGAATTAAAGTAATTGGTCTGTGGTTCATTTATTTCTTACTTGTCAGAGAAAATAAACAATCTAATCTCCTGTAAATACATTGACAACTGGACCTCCTGGAAAATCAAGTCGATAATTCCTAGGAGACAGTAATTATTTATGGCATTTTTCTTAGCGAGGTGTCCCTGGTTTAGAATCACTTGTGGTAAACAAACCTAGAACCCATGGGATTATGATGTATAGTTTCCTGGAGTATATCACATTGGTTAAGTAACTATCTGCAGTATAATGGAGATGTTTCTTAACCATAAACACTCTCTTCTGTGAACAGTAACCCAAAAACTTCATATGTTATGCTGAGCCAGAGATTCTGTATCTGATGCAGGACAGAAATCCCTGTGGAGTTAGACAGATTGTCCCAGACCTCTTGCTGCTTCACCTATACCAGTAGTCGGCAAACTCATTAGTCAACAGAGCCAAATATCAACAGTACAACAATTGAAATTTCTTTTGAGAGCCAATTTTTTTAAACTTAAACTATATAGGTAGGTACATTGTTAGTAACTTAATTAGGGTACTCCTAAGCTGGCCTTTGCTAAAAACTCAAGGGGCCAAAGAGCCACATGTGGCTCGTGAGCCGCAGTTTGCCGACCACTGACCTATACCATTTCATTGCTCGTACTGTATTTCTGAAGTTATTAATAAATCTTGATATTTGGTAATATCTTTGATTCATGTAAGTCTGATTCGACAACCCAATCCTCTATGTTATCTCACTACATTATACCTGCCTCAGTGACTATTGGTTAAAACAAATACACAGATAGAATGTTCCTCTTGTGAGTAACTTAGTTCCCATTGCTGGAATTATTACAATGGAAGCTGGAAGAAAGTCTTTCAAAGATATCATTTATGCTGGGTTCTATGTTTGGGGGCAGCTTGTACTAGATTAAACTGTTAAGGCTTCCAGGGTTAACATTCCATAACATAATGACCCATCTTTGAAAGCTTAGAGTCTCATACACTCAAAACCTCAGTTAAATGATAAGCAACCTTCAACAACATAAAGCTCAACTTATATGGCTCCTGCTATTACAGTCACTTGAGACAGAAACAAGAATTATCACTTCTTTTATTTAAATATACTTTTATTGATTTCATAGAGGAAAGGACAGGGAGAGAGAGAGATAGAAACATCAATGATGAGAGACAATCATTGATCGGCAGCCTCCTGCATGTCCCCTTCTGGGGATCAAGCCTGCAACTTGGGCATGTGCTCTTGACTGGAATCAAACCTAGACCCTTCAGTCTGTACACTGATGCTCTATTCACTGAGTCAAACAAGCTAGGCCAAGAATTATCAATTCTTATTAAAGCCACTAAAAAAAACTTGATATGATTATAAGGAGGGGGAAATATGAAATATTATTCTCTCTGGTTAGGAAATAGATTCAGAAAGTAAAAGTGATGCTTTCCAAACTCACACAGCTAATTTTTACTAGAAGTGGACCTCAATCAAGTCCTTGACCTACAGAGACAATTAATTTTTCTTTTGTCGCAAACAATGCCTATCTCTTTCTTAACCAATTGTAGACCAGGAAATAGCCACTAGCCTCTCTAAATTTCAATTCTCTCTTTTGCAAGTGGCAATAATAAGCCCTACTTCACAAACAACACTGAATGTTCACAGAATAGAGTGTTTATGTTCAGTACTCAGATAAAATTTAGAGTATCAACGAATTATCAGAATGATGATTCTATATATCTCCATCAAATTTTATAATATCATATCCTTTTCACTTTCATTATCACTTTTAATTTATCCCAACCATGTTTCAAAATGGGTTGAGATTTTTCTTTTCAAGGAGGTAACTATGACTGAAGAGGTTAAATAAACTAACTAAAAGTGAGAAACTGAGAGTAGAACTCCTTGTTGTCTAATTATAAAGCACCATGATAGAAGCTGCAAAAAATTTATAAACCAGTGAGAAATTTTACTCCCTCTCCCCTTGATGAATGTAAGCCTCATGAACACATAGGGCTACTTAATATGCAACATATGTTTCTAGAAAATTTAACCCATCTTGGAAATTAAGGATGCGACTGTGGGTTTCAAAGTTGTATAAAGACAACCTGTACATTCATCAGTCTTCTGTCAGAAAGCCAATAGGATATGACCACAACTGGGTTACAAGCATATGGCACAGATACAGAGCTAGACACATTATAGATGATTGCTAAATCCTTAGTTTCATGAATAATTCACTGTCATACAGGCATGATGAAACGACCTTGAACTTTGTCCTGATCCATGCATGGGCAGGCGATATCTTCCCAAGAAATTCACTTAACCAGAATGTCACTGTTTGTATCAGTCATATAGAGATCAGAGTGCCTGTTTGATTTGCTATGAAAATATTCCACCTTGTCACTAAGATCTGCTCTTCTTCTCTTCCTGGGTACAGAACTTCCTAAGTGCAGCCTTCATGCAATCCCATGAGAACCAATGGACATGAAGGGAAGTGATGTGTGCCATGTCAAGACCTGGACCATACCAATCTCCCAAATCCTCCACTTTCTTCTCCTTCCTGTGGCTGGAGATCAATAATGACTTTGGACAGCCTTAAAAGCCTGAATTGAAGACGGCAGAGCCACTGTCAGCCTGAGTCCCTGCAAAGACTGTGTGGAGCAAAAATTGTCTGCCTACGTCTATTGACCTGGAACATCCATTTCTGCTTTACTCTCAGATGAGAAGAAAACAAGCCTTCATTGTGTTTGAGCTACTACATTTTTAGTTTCTTTCTTGTGGCAATTCGGCCCACACAAATTAATACAAATGATAATGTACTCTGAAATTATAAAGAGTGATTTTTCTTCAGGAGCATTATTCTAAGCTCAGCTCTCTCCCAGTTTAATTTTTTATGACATATGTCAACTTTAAAGTCATCCTATTCATTTAAATAGTATGTTGACAACAATAAAAATATCTCTGTGATACTACTCTATAATTTCTCTTAAACTGTAGCTTTTATCATGACAGTTCTGTATCAAGAAAATTCAGTGGTTTCTAACACAAATTATTCCAGTTTTGGCGTGATGAGATGCAAGACACAAACTAGTCACACCCTTGTAGAAAGAGGCAGTTTGTGGAATCGGGTAATTCTCATTTACAGCCATGTGAACTGAGACACAAAGAGGTAATATGGTGTGATTTATGAGCACCAGAAAGGCCCTTCCCTTTAGCATGTATGTTATTTACAGAGCATCTCTGGGTAAAGAAGCACTGCTAAAATAAAATAGTAATAATAATAATGTGCTCATTTGAACTGTCAATGGCTATAATAAAGGTTTCTAATCTCTTTTACTTGAATCCACCACAAATATCACTTTTATGTTATTCTTTGTGAAGCACTAATTTATTCTATTTTTCTTAAACTCAAGAATGTATCATGGTTTATCATCCTTTACCTTGGCTTTGAAGATACACCTCCATGGTCTGGCCCTACTTCTCCCTCAAGCTTACTTCCCAATACTCTCTATCCCCTACTCTGCTTCACATTCACCAGTCTCAACACATTCTTTGTACCTTTGCTAATGCCTGACATTCACTCATCTCTGCTCCTTTGCCCACCTAAATATTGTACATCCTTCTAGTGTCAGTTCATTCTACATACACCATGATGAAGCTTTAGCTAAAAGCTCCAGCCTACATTAATTATTTGACATCTGAAATCCATGGCCCTCCAGATCAGAAATAGACAATGATCACTTTTTTCTTCTCTACTTGGTTTTATCTGTGTTCCCTTTGTTGTTTATTGTGGATTTAAAATCCTTAAGGAGGAAAAATTTTCACACTAAGCAACACCACAGTAGAGAATTTAGGTATCAAGAGAGTGGGTTTCTATGCCTAGATCTTTTAATCACTGAATTTGAAAATGATACTTAAAATGCTTGCCCCTCATTTTCTACATCAATATAAATGAGTTATAATCCACTATCTAACTCTAGAATTGAATAATGTACTTTACATCCACATATCACTAATTCAATAAAGACTCATTGGGTCTCTGCTAAATGTCACACATGATTCTAGACTGAAGATTCAACGATAACTTATCTTCTTCCCAAAAAGGTTTCACAGTCTAAATGAAGAACATTGCTCTGAAAAGTAGTAAGTTTCCTATTATTAATGTCATGCAAGCAGAAGTGTTTGTTGAAAATATTGTAAGTGTTGTAGCAATGGCTCCTATAGCCCAAAGGGGTTTGAATAGACATTTCTATTAGGAGGTCAAGGGGTGGCTCAGATTTCCTGTCATCTGGAGTTCTGATCGATAAGATACAACCAAAGGGTCAGTTGTCAAATAAGAGGCAAACAATTGATTCATGTATTGACTTAGCTCACAATGCTATAGTAAAATATCGTAAACTTGGTGACTTAAACAACAGACATTTATTTTTCACAGTTATAGAAGCTGGAAGTTCAAGATAAAGGTGCTGGAAGATTTAGTTCCAGTGTAAACCTACTTTCTGGCATGAGAATAGCCTTCTTGCTGTATCCTCAGATGTCAAAGAGAGAGAGCAAATGGGTTTCTCTTTCTGTTCATATAAAATCACTAATCTCATCCTGGGGGCTTCACTCTCATAGCTCATCAAACTTAATTATTTCCCAAAGGCCCATCTCCAAATATTGTCACATTAGGGATTAGAGCTTTAGCATATGAATTTGGAGGGATAGAAACATTCATTCAATTAAATGTATTAATTAATTAATATAAATTAATTACATTTGTATTAATGTATTCATTAATTATGTTGGGGAGAAAAAAAATTTCTCTACCTTTCTAGGTTTTTTGGCTGCTCTAATAAACAAATGAACATAAGAGATTAACAGGAGAAAATGTATGAGACTCACAAGCAGTCAAGCAGTTGAGAATTACACACCGTCCTGAGCAAAGGAGAGGGATCTGGGGCTTCTAAGGGGAGGAAGACATCATGTCCCACACTCTTTGCAGTTATTTTTGGTGATTGTTCTTCTTAGACCAGGCTTTTTATCTAAATCCTTCTAGGCAGTTAAGAGGAAGGTAAGTTATTTAGGACTTGTCTTCAGCTCAAAATAGTCTGCGTGCCAAAGAGGCACATTCTGGGTAGACTTTTCCTGAACCCCTTTGATAACATATGTAGTAATTAAATATAGACACAAAAGTTAATAGCCATGCTGTTAACTTCTCAGAGTTCTGATAAAACATGGCCTGGAGAATACAACTCGTCTAAGGCCAACTTCTCCCCATCAGAAAGCATGAAAGTGGGGAGCAGAGTGAGAAGTGAGCCTGGAGAACAGAATTTGAATGGCTTTCCCCAACCACGTTCATGGGCTGATCCTAACTATATACACAAAGGCATAAAAGGTCACAGAAACATGTGTAACCTTTTTGTGGAGGCGCCTCCACAAGCATGACCCACATAATGTACTGCCACCCCAGTGAGCCATGCCTTCTATCCTGGAAAGGAGGGGGTCACCACAAATGGTCCTTGTGTTCCTTTGACCCTGTGGTTGCAGGGGATAGGGAAAGGACTCCCTTACAGTAATTCTCAATATCCTTTCAAAAATAAGATGTGTTCTGTCATAGCATCAAGCACAGCAGGAAGCTCTTCTGAGCCTTTTAAACAATCAGACAATCCCCATGCCAGAATATCAGCCCCACGTGTAAAAATACCTCCATTACCATCTATAACTCAGTGTGTCTGTGGCTGATAACAGCCCCAAACGACTTACAGAAACCTGCCTTACACACTATATCTCCCCATGCCTGATTCATCAGAGCTCATCCAACCTGTGATCTTACCCTGCTCGTTTCTTTGTTCCAGGCCTAATGCCTCTTCTTGAACACAGATCAGTCTCCCTTTGCTCTGCCACCTCCATCCCCCAGAAAATGTTTCTGTCCCGGTCCTAACTCTCTCAGCTTTTTCAAGACTCACTCACCCCCCTCTCCCATACCCCACAATGTAAAACAGGAGGACACATAGGAAGAGGTTAGTAATTGTCTGCTGATATTATTACCGGTATCTTAAACATTTAACTATTAGGATATGTAGCAGTCTTTACTCCCCTCTTATTTAAATTTCTAATAATAATAATATAGCCATTTGTTAACTGCTGGTTATGATTCAGGCACATGCTAATGAATTCATGCATTATGTTCTCTGACTCTCAAAGCCACCTCTAAGGTAAATGCTTCTATTCTCAGCTCTATTGTATAATCAGGATGTCAAGTCTCTGAGATGTTGGCATTTTGTCCAAGCTCAGTAGCTAGTACAGATAGTACAGGTAAGATGTACCTCCATGTCTTCCTACCTTTAGACCTCAAGTTAGCGCTCTGATTGGCTAATGGTGACACTGAATCTTACCATTGGGTCTTCCACTTCCCTAAGGCAACAATGTAGATTTGTAATGTCATCATAATCACAGCTGGAGAGTTACAGTAAACCTCTCGTTTCATGTTTCAGCATCGATGGCAGGTTTTATTCCCCCTTTGTCTTTGCACAGTGAGTTGGAGTGGCCTGAAAGTGGGAAGGCAATTTCAAGCTCTAACAGGTTAGGGGACCCTGAGTAAGTTATATAACCTTTATTATGTTCACCTTTTCGTTAGCAAAATGGGCATAACTCCACCAGCTTTGCCTTTTCCAGACAGTTTTCCAGAAGTGTGGTAAAACTCCAGTAAGGGGGGTGCATATAAAAAATAAAACAGCCAACCCAAATTATGATGTCCAACATTTAGTGAATAGTGATCGGGTTGACACAGAGGGCTTATGAAACCAAGACCAGTGGAGCCTACCCTCGGGTTTTTGACTTAGTGTTCTGAGGTGGGAGGTGGGAGTGGGCTCCACATTACCATAAGTTCCCAGGTGTTTCTGCTGGCACAAGGACAACATCTTGACAACAATTGCCCTAGGCTAACTCCAACCCTGAACAAAGTACCCAGGAGTACTCACTGTCAAAGTCATCTCCCTTCTGTGCTAAGGAGGGTGACGGCGTGGGCAAGATTTCATCTCTGTCAGTCATCCCAGGGACATGGCAAACAAAGACACAAAAGGAACTAGTCAGGAAGCTGTCCTTTCTTTCTCAGAGAAGTCATTGCTCCCTGCCAGACTCAAGGTGGGTCATTTGAGAGTATGGTGTGCAAACTGAGGATACTGGCAAGGGCTGAGCACCAAAGTACGTGAGCCTACAGGTGAGAGATTACAGCAGCCACCAAGCAGACAGGGGGCATGAGTCACAGCAGCGACCTCTGAGAAGCAGTATGATGACAGAACGAAGAACAAGGCCATTGCTGGCTAGCTCTGTCTCTGAAACAGGCGCTCTTATCCACAGGAACAAAAGTACAGGGTGTGCTCCCAGTGAGCCTCTAGGGGCTGCTTTAGCCTGGCTCTCCTGACAAGCTAATAGTTTTTCCTTTTCATGGCAAAGGACCCATTCTCCCCCTGATGTTTTTCTGAGTGTGTCTGTGGCTGATAACAGCATAATTTCCCTTGGAAAAATGTCCTTTCCTTCTCTCCCTCTCATTCACTATTCTCTGCTGCCTAAAGGAGAGAGAGGGAGCTGGGGGAGGGGAGAGAAGAGGAGAAAGAGGGAGAGAGAGAGAGAGAGAGAGAGAAAGAGAGAAAGAGAGAGAGAGAAAAGAGAAGAGAAGAGAAGAGAATGATACCAATTTTCTATAATGTGCCTTTAGCCATGTCATTCTGGTGCGTCCAGAATATGAAGGTCAAGTCCAGTCATGGAGGTAGGCATTTTATTCCCAGATGAAGGGGAAATCTGGGCAGCCTCATATACCCTTCTATGGGCACTGCACCAAGCAGCCATCTCATGTGGGTCAACCCACCCTTCTCCCACTTGTGGGGGGCTGCTGAGCTGCTAACCCTGTAAGCCCCTAAGACACCTGTGGTGGTGGCTGTCCTCCGCCCCCACCCCCATAGGAAAGAGGAAGGGGTGGGTCCATCCACCTCAGCAGCTTCTCCTTGATTTCCCCCTTCAAAGTTCCCCTGGGTTTTCCTGAAACAGCCTGTGCTCCTCAGATATGCAAGTGACTCATCTTCCATCCATCAGAGATGAGACTTAAATAAATAAAAAGATCCTTCATGGGGCGGCTGGGCCTAATGATAAGCAATTATGGGAAGGCAAATGAAGGCAGCGCGTTGTGCGGGGCCTGTGAAATTGGTTAAGCAAAAAGAATAATGGCCCGTTTCGGTGATTCATCCCTTTGCTCATTTCAGAGGGAGCATTATCTCAGTTAAGTGATGCAATTAATATGAAAATGAGGGAGTCATTGTTTAAGGAGATGAGAGGAAAGCAAGGAGGGGGTCCCAGGTGCCACCCGTGGGGAAGAATGGGGCCACTGAGATGGAAATTTGCATAGGTCAGTAGCAATGTGACACCTTCTGCAGGTATTCAAAGCTTTCCTTGCATTGTAATATGTCGCCATTAAATTCTCATTATGGTGACCTGTGTCGAACACAATTCAGTTTTTTAGAGTCTTAATGATAAAAAAAATAATAATTATTATTATTATATTAAGGTGGACACCTTTTGTATTGGGCCCTAAACTCAAACCCAAGAAGACCACGGTGAGTACCTCAGGACACTGCAGGTGGGTGGGGGGCACGTAAATTACTGTTTTATTAACCATAACATGATTTGCAGGTTGATTTTTCTGTGAGCATTGCAGGTCTTCTGTAATGAAGTCAGGAGGGATGCATTGAGTGTTTGTCTCTCCTCTTCACCTTTTTTTCCTCTTGCTTGTTTTTCGGGTGGTAGTTTTCCACTTATTGGCTTGTCGCGCCTCTTCCAAGGACAGGCCCACATTCATGGGCAGAGTAGCAGAGGGCACAGTGGGCAAGGAGTCACCAGCCCAGGGTCAGTACAGGATTTTCACTGTGCACTCAGCGCCGTGGACATGGTGTTTCACACCCAGAGGATGCCAAGCAGAGAAGGAGAAGGAGAGAAGATCTGGTTTCACAGCAGAGACTCACACATGGCTTCTGCCACTTATCTGCTCCGTGTCCTTGAGACAAGTACCTAACCTCTCAGTTTCAGCAGCCTCGTGATGTTTGCTTCCTTGAGGAATTGGTAGGAGGATTTGAAATCAAGTGCATACCTACCATGTTTCGTGCCAGGTGGGGATTGGAGGACATGGTTATCATCCATTATCATTCATATCCTCAAGGTGCTAAAACTTAGGATGACTGCAATGAGCATTGGGTCCCCTCCCATGCTGAGCCTCTACTTCTCCCTCTATAAATCAGAGCTTGAGTCATGACTTTTAGATCTTGACTAGATTTTTTTTAAAAAAAGGAACAAAGATTTCTGGCTCCCTACACATAATCTAACACTGGAAATTCCCCAAAAAGGGAAAGGGAGGTTGACAGATCTCTTAAACTAGCCTAGGAAATTTGCCCCCCCATATAAGAAACTACCCATACTTTAACTCATTTAGAGAAGTTCATGAACATTAAAAACAGAGAAAAATAATGTAAATACAAGTTGAAACAGTATTTAAAAGCTTACAAAGAGAAAGGTTATCTACAATGAAACAAGGATCTGATTGATATTTAGTATCTCAGCAGCAAACAGAACACATACACACCCCAAAAATGTGGAAGCTTAAATTTTACATCCATTAAAACTATTATTTGAAGCAAAAGTATTTCCAGGTACACAAGACTTCACTTGGATTACCACACAAAGACCCTCTTTGAGATATACTTAGAGAAGTACTTTTATAAGAAAAGAAATAAATAAAATAAAACCTTACAAAATATGGGAAGCATAGTAAATTTAAAAAACAAAAGCAGGAAATATGGCTGAAAGATGTTTGAAAATGTATAATAACTGTATTCCATATTAAGAGATTAAATTAATTTCTCAAAGGCAGAGACTCATAAATTAGATTTAAAACATTAATAAGTTGTATACAACAGATCAATTAAATAACTATTAAAAAGTTAAAAATAAATAAATGCATAAGTTACATCAAGTACTTATAAAACAAGAGGAAGTGAAAATAATAATTTAAATAACATACAAAACAGAGTGGAAGGCAAAAAAAATCAGGGGAAACAAAGAAGAATGGTACTAAAAGAAACAATAAATCAAAAACCTATAAAAGTCATGAACATACCTGCACCCAAAAACATAGCTTTTCTAAAATTTGGCTGATTTGAATGCTATGTGTTTGGCTTCCTACAGTCTTGGAGTTAATAATAAGGTCTCTAATTGCCTCAGTGTCCCATGTTGTTTTCTTAATTTTGCTCACAATTCTATAACTCATCTCTTCATCAAAGTCTCTCCTATTAAGTCATCTGAGTTGAATTTTCTTTTTATACAGACTTGACCTGATACAACTTTATAATTCAAAAATCTGTAAACACAAAAGTCTATGTTTATATCCAGAAAAGGGGGTAATGTGTAGGTTCTGCAGTCAGATAAACTAAGTTTGAGTCTTAGCTCCTCTGCTTAGCATTTGTGTGATCCTGGACAAGATGCTCTAATTCCTTGAGCTATTGTTTTCCTAAAAATCAACATTTTATAGTAATAGCTGCTTCATAGTGTTTTGTGAGAGTTGACCTATGAACCAAGAGGTCATGGTTCCATTCCCAGTCAGGGCACATGCTTGAGTTGAGGATTAATCCCCAGTAGGAGGGCATGCAGGAGGTAGAAGATCAATGATTCTCTCTCATCATTGATGTTTCTATCTCTTCTTTTCTCTCTGAAATCAATTATATATATTTAAGACAATATGTGTAAATATAAAAAGCAGAGAAAAAAATCAACAAGACACAGAGAATCAAAAGGATGAGATGAGTATCAAAAAAATAGAGAAAGGTCAAAACAGCAACAAGATTGAAATTAAAGCATCTTCTGCCCTGTCAAAAATCCACTTACATTCTTTCTGCTGAGACAGAAAACTCTGAATCTATGTGTAAGCCACCGGGATTCATGACTAAAGAAAGTATCCAAAATAGGATCCCCTGTCTCATGAATGAATTTAGACTACTGTCAGCCAACTTGACATATTTTATGGATCAAAACATTCTTAAAGATTCAGGACATTCTCTGCCAGTAGTTCTCAAGCCTGGTTTAGCATACAGCCCCTGGCAAAGCTGCTGAAGCACATATTTTAAGGTGAAAAGCTTTGGAATAAAGCCCAGGAATCAGCATTTTTCAAAAGTAGTGTAGATAATTTTTATGAAGCTAGACAGGAAGATAGCTGTAGGATACAGGCAATTTGTGGAACTACTGTTCTACAAGGCCCCAAATGGCCCAATACCAAATAGGTTTCTTTACTTATGGACTTCTCTGGAATATAGCCATGTCCTATTAACAAATTTATTCATTAAATAAATGTTAGTTGAATATCTACATGAGCACAAGTTAAGAATAAGGCGAATTCCTGATTCCCCACAAAAATTCACTGTAGAGTGGGTCAGGCCTGGGCACTGTGAGCCATAACACAAGCTCTACAAGAAAGTATAGCATCAGAGAAGAGAGGGGCTATCTGTTTTGACTGGGGTGATTTAAGAAGACTGCATAAAAGAGGTGGCATTTGAGCTGAACTTTAAAGGATGATCAGGATTTAAATTATAGGAGAAAGAAGGAAAAGTTCTCTATGCTGAAGAACTGGCGCAATCAAATGCATAAAGAGATGAGAACGTAGAAGGCATATTTGGCTAGTGAGAAGCAGACAAGCATTCCTAGAGTATCTAGGGCACATCATCAAGGACCCGACTATCAAAAGCCTTGAGCATCCTTCAAGGATGTTGGGCCTTTGTTGGTAAGTTGTAGGAAAATGTTAAAGATTTTTAAGGATGAAAACACCCATGATTTAAGTCTTGTTATGGGAAAATGACTCTAATGCAGTATAAGTCAAAAATTAAAGATACAAAAGACTAGAAGCAGGGACACCAGTTAGCTGTCTATTACCATGGTCCAAAGGAGGAGCTCCTGTCTCAAAGGCTTAAACTACGACTACAGTGCTGGATGTAGAGAGAAGGGTATGTGGAAACTCTAATCTTAACCAAGGAAACAAAGGACCTGTACTCAAAAATTTCAGAAAACCAAAAAAAAAAAAAAAAAAAAAAAAAAAGATAGAGGAAGACATGAACAAATGGAAGAATAGACTATGTTCATGGATTGGTAGAATCAACATCATTAAAATGTCCATACTTCCCAAAGTAATCCATAAATTCAATGCAATCCCCATTAAAATACCAACAGCATCCTTCAAAAACCTAGAACAAATTCTCCAAAAATTCATATGGAATAAAAATTAAAAAATACCCGAATAGCTGCAGCAATCTTAAGAAAGAAGAACAATGTTGGAGGGATCACAATAACAGATATCAAGCTATGCTACAAAGCCATTGTTCTAAAAACTGCCTCATAGTGGCACAAGAACAGACATATAGACCACTGGAACAGAACAGAGAACCCAGAAATTGACACAAGCCATTATGCTCAATTAATATTTGACAAAGGAGGCAAGAGCATACAATGGAGATAAGATATTCTCTTCAAGAAATGGTGTTGGGAAAACTATACAGATACATGCAAAAAAATGAAACTAGACCATAAACTTATACCATACACAAAAATAAACTCAAAATGGATAAAGGACTTAAATGTAAGATGGGAAACCATAAAAATAGTAGAAGAAGCCATAGGCAGCAAAATAGCAGACATTTGTCATAGCGGTATCTTTACCTATACAGCTCCTAGAGCAATTGTAACAAAAGAAAAAATAAACAAATGAGACTATATCAAAATAAAAAGCTTCTGCACAGCAAAAGAAACCATCAACAAAACAGCAAGAAAGCCCTACATGGGAGAACATATTTGCCAATGTTATCTTTGATAAGGGTTTAATCTCCAACATTTACAGGGAATTCATACAATTTAACATAAGGAAGATAAACAATCCAATCAAAAAATAGGCAAAGGACCTAATTCGACACTTTTCTAAAGAGGACATTCAGAAAGTCAAGAGACATGAAAACATGCTCAAAGTCACTAATCATTTGAGAGATGGAAATCAAAACAACAATGTGGTACCATCTCACACCTGTCAGAATGACTATGATCAACAAATCAACAAATGACAATTGCTGGCAAGAAGGTGGAGATAAAGAAACCCTCCTTCACTGCTGGTGGGAATGCAAACTGGTGCGGCCACTGTGGAAAACAGTATGGTATTCTCTCAAAAAATTAAAAATAGAACTGCCATTTGACCCAGTAACACCACTTCTATGAATATATCCCAAGAAACCAGAACACCAATCAGAAAGGATATATGCACCCCTATGTTCATAGCAGCACCATTTACAATAACTAAGATTTGGAAACAGCCTAAACGCCAATCAGCAGATGAGTGGATCAGAAAACTATGGTACATCTACACAATGGAGTACTATACTGCTGTAAAAAAGAAGGAATTCTTACCATTTGCAACAGCATGGATGGAACTGAAGAGCATAATGCTAAGTGAAATAAGCCAATCAGTGAAAGATAAAAAGCACATGATCTCACTCGTTTATGGATAATAAAGAACATTACAAACTGTTGAACAAAAATAGACAGAGTCAAAGAACCATTGAACAAACTATCAAACTACAGCAGGAAAGTAGGAAAGGATTTGGGGGAAAGAGATCAACTGAAGGACTTGTATGCATGCATATAAGCACAACCAACAGGCACAAGACACTGGGTGAGGAGTGTCAGGGGGTAGGGGAGACTTGGGGGAGGTTAATGGGGACAAAAAAAGAAGAGACATATGTACAACTATTTGTATTCTTAAACTAAACTAAACTAAACTAAAATAAAATAAAATAAAATAAAATAAAATAATGATGATAGACCCAGAAAAAGAAAAGCAGCCATCAGACTCTCAAACCTCAGAGGGAAAGTAGAGGAGGTTGGGGGTAAAGGGAAGAGATCAACCAAAGGACTTGTGTGCATGCACATGAGCCTAGCCAGTGGCCATGGACAACAGGGGATGGGGAAATATGTAGGGAGGGGTTTGGGATGGGAATGGGGGATAAGGACAATTATGTAATACCATAATCAATAAAAATTAATTAAAAAAAATAATGATGATGATAAGTTTCTACCAATGGAAAGAAAGTCAGTAGAAGACAACTGTGAGTCCCTCAGCTCTGGGGGAGGACAGGCAGACTCTGCCTTTTTTCTAAAACATTTTCACCTTGAAGCCATTTGAAGCTTGCACTAAATCCTCAAACCCACAATTCAGACAAATCCTAAATTAACCACCGCATCTCTGTCTTACTCATTTTGGCCTTTTATAACACCGGTCTATCTTAGCTCACATATTTTCCCAAGAGGCACACATTCCAACAGCTGGGCTTATTTAGAAAGAAACAGAAAATTCCACATTTCAGATGAAGTTTAATGGCTGTAGGCAAATAAGAGAATGGTACAGATTACCTTATTAAGCAAATGGGCCATCTTCCCTGACAGGAGAAAAGAAGGTAGTACAAAATGTAGGTCCTTGGGGACAAGACTCAGCTATTATGCTGATTGTGGATTTCATTCTTTTCTGGCAGGCAAAGGTGGAAGTAGGAGGTGACACTAGTCAGCCTTATGAATGATGTATTTGACTTCAGTATGAGACCTTCAGGGAACTTAAGTAAGGGTCTCCATTGAGATTGCCTTCTATTCATCTTTTCTCCCTCATATGCCCCCCAAACCTCTCTCTCAAGGTCCAGTGCTGCTTATCCATTTACACATAAATATCATAAAGAAATATCAAGTCCTGAATGTCCAAAACTATTATTTTGGGCCTCCTAACCTGGTTCTCCTCCTTTGTAACTTCTTCAATAGCCCATCAAAACCCATTCTCCTAGGCAGTCTCCTCAGCGGTACCAGATCTGTCTCTTGCTTCAATAGTGTTTGGATGGAACAGACCCAGGGACGCTCCTTCTTCTAACCTTCAGCCACTCTCCTGCATCTTATCCAGTCACCACCTTCAGAACCACCTCTGGGATCAGCCAACACACCAGGTTTTTGTCCCTACCTTAACTCCTTATTATCAAACAACCATGAGCTCTCAAATTCATCAAAATTATTCCAGGTGGAGGCTGCAGTCAACTGCCTGGCCAACCTGCATCTGTGGGGCCCCCACACCTACCTCTCTCTCTAGGCCTCTATTTTGAATACGACGATGTGGCTCCTGAGGGCATGGGACACTTCTTTCATGAATTGGTGAAGAAGCGAGAGGGTGCTGAGCATCTCTTAAAGTTGCAAAACAAGCACAGTAGCCACATTCTCTTCCAGGACATGCTGAAGTCTCCCAAGATGAGTGGGCAAAATTCAGGATGCCATGGAAGCTGCCCTGGCCTTGGAGAGGAAATGGAACCAGGCACTTTTGGAGCTACATACCTTGGTTCTACCTGCACAGACCCTAAGCTCTGTGACTTCCTGGAGAACCACTTCCTGAATGATGAAGTGAAACTCATCAAGAAGATGGGCAGCTACCTGACTAACATCCTCAGGCTGGCCAGCCCCCAGGCTGGGTTGGGAAAGTATCTCTGAAAGTCTCACCTTCAAGCATGACTGGGAACCTTTGGGGCCCAGAGGATTTTGAGAGGCCCCTCTCTCTACATTCCCCTGGTGTCTGGCTTTTACTTGAGGCTCTTCCTGAAACTACTAGCCATACTTTTAACCATTCTAAAGCCCAATTTGCATTGGACCAAATGAAACAATAAAGCTTTTTTCAGAAGAAAAAAAAAGCCAGTTTTCCCAGATCAGACTTCCCTTCTACCCCTCCTCACTCTTAACTGCCTAGTCATCAGGTCCTATTATTTCTAGCACTGGCCCCCAAACCACCTGAATTCTAGAGAAGGGACTTAGCCAAGATGGGGAGCATCTGACTCACACTCCATTGCTCATATTCTACCACACCACAGAAGCCTTTGATTAACCTCAGCCTGCAGACAAAGATCAAGAAGGAACAAACTGAGCTCCAACTAGCCCTGAGTCAGACCTGTTACTAAAACTATGAATGCAAAGGAGCTATGCGATGGCCCACTGATTTATGGAGGGACCAGAAAACCAGGACATTAATTAGGATCATTATATTCCTTAATAAGGAGATTCAATTGACTTATAGCCAGTTCTAAGCTCACTATCTTTCTCTGTGCTTCGTTAAATGTACTTACTCATTTTTACAGTTGCTAAATTATAAGATATGCTATAGTTGTGAATGAGAAGGAAGGATTTATGCATCTTCTATGTCAGTCTGTGCAATTGAAAGTGAAATTTAAGTGTTAAAAAGTTCAAAAGGAAGCCACTGTTATCCTCCCCCCACCTCAAGGTTCCCAGGTCTCTAGATAAGAAATCCTTGACAAAGGAGAAAGCCAGGACAGTGTCTCATTCTGCAGCCACAGTGACCAGGCTTTGGAGATTGTGGCTTCAATCTCCAAAGAAGTCTGTGATTCCAGGATTGGTTCAAAATTTGTCTCACAACCACCTTCCAGGAGTCCCAGGTCTTCTTAGCTACTCAAACTCTACTGTAAGGTATCTTCAAAGACCAAAATTATTAGCATTGTCATCGTCATTATTTTTCTCCAACATGCTGTGTGACCTTGAGCAAGTTACTTATAACCTTGAGCCGCCACTTCCAGATATGTGACAGGTGAGCTGGAATAGCTTCTACCTCTATATCACAGGTCCTCTAACTCATAAAATGCTCCATTCCTATTAGCTTCTAGTGGTACTAATCATAGTAGAATGTTTCAAAGCAAAAAATTATAAAAACCAAAATTTTCTATCTGACCAAAGAACCTCCTGCTAGAGTGCAATTTCTGTCTTCCAGACAAGCCTTGCCTATTTGGTTTATGATAGGAGACTGAAACAAGCAACCATTTCACTCCTCTGATGGAACCCTCCTGCTTCACCCAGAAACATGGCCCTGCCTTACCAGCCCTAAGTAGATCAGAGACTGCCTCTCACCAATCATGGCATCACACACATATTACACATAGCATTACGTGCATAGACGATGACATTGTGATAGGTTGCCTTAACAGCTATTATAAGAATCTCTTTGTGAAAGACCCTGAATTTTTGTTTTAGAAGATGTAGTAAATGAGATATTTCAGTTAATGGGTAGGCCCCAAGACCTCACACAACTAAAAAAAGATGCTGGCTCAACTGCCTTCTAAAGAAGATAGATGTTTCTGGCTGAGGGAACTTTATTTGGTTGAACTCCTAGTTATCTTGGCTCCATAAATCTAGGGACACGACCTGGGAATGAAGAACTTTCTCTGTTTAATAAAGAAATGAATAAGTTGGGGTTCCCCAAAGAAAACCTAGAAGGGAGATTCCTAGAAGAGATTGAGGCTTCACCTTGGATGTACCAAAGAGAGGATGGGATCCCAGAGGTGATGACAAGTCAGTGAATGAAACTTTCTCTAGTGTTAAGATATAAAGTGGGAGAGTCACCGCTTCTATCTGCTGGCCACAAAAAAAAAAAAAAAAAGTAGACCTAAGGAACAAAAAGGAAAAGCTACAAAATATACAGAGGGGGCAACTTAACGTAAGTTTAGTGAGTTCTTTTCACATCTTCAGTAATCAGCAACAGTTCATAATTGTTCAGTACATCCTATATAATAAAAGGCTAATATGCAAATTGACCTCTCAACTGGGAATTCAACTGGGAGTTTGACCAAGGGGGTGAGGCCAGCCAGCCAACCACCTGCGGCCCTTCCCCCCAGCCAGCCCCGCCCCTAATCACCTCCCCACATCCTAATCAGGACAGGATGGCTGAACCTCGCCTGTACATGAATTCATGCACTGAGCCTCTAGTAAATTATAATAGTTTATACATTCTAAGCTGCACATTTTTTTCACACTTCAATCTCTCTGCAGTTAGGATTCATCTTACAACTGATAATGTCTTAATATTAATTGGCAAATTTTTTCTTTTTCTTTATTTCTTTGAGGTAGGGAGAAAAGGGAGGTGTCTTACAATCAGTGGCACCTCAGATTTTTTTAAATATGGCCACTGCTTCAATAGATGAGCCAATGACTTCAACTCTCTAAGCCATGTTTGATAAATACTGGCATTATCACAGTCCTTGGGGTTACGTTGTTATATTCCAGGCCAGGGAAGACAAGCTCTGTTAATTCTTTGTTTTAATTGACATTTTAAGAGTTCAGATGGTTCTTATTCAATCTCTAATATGTGATGGAGCTAAGGCAAATTTAATTTTACCTGACCTCTGTGCTATGAAGTGATCAGGCAGCTAACAATGTATGTTGATCAACTCACTGGATCATAAATATGTTGAATCTCTTTGCTTCCTTATAATCACAAAGAAAGGCAATTCTGAGCACCACAAGGAACAATTTTGAGTCCAATTCGATGATTTTCTGCCTCTGAAAGACTTCTTCATTCTTCCCATTCAGTTAAGGAAACTTGCATGATTTTTATTCCACACTTTTCTTCTCAAAGGAAACTTGAGCTTTCTCATTCTATCTTAGCCTAACACACACAAAAAAAATCCAGTAAAAGGTTAAAATATTATTAATACCAGAGCTCAGTACATTGAGACCATTTCTCAATGATGATACAGATGTTTAGTAAAAACTCCCAAACACATCAGACACATACACAAGTGCTTGCCAAAAATCATAATTTTTGTATCTAGATAGACCTCTAGACAAAATAGTGTGTGGTTGAGGGAACCTCCAGAAGCTGTAATACATAAGCATTAACTAGAATCATTCATGTCCAAAGGTTTAAAAGATATGTTAAACAGAAAGACTATATGAATGAATAGGGCAAGATGGACAACTGTTAGACATCATGAGTCGCTCACTATGCCAGGCACTATCCCCAATATCATTAACACCTTTGATAATCCTGCAAGGAGGGTATCATTGTCCAAGATGCTGCATAGTAATATCTCTGATCAGCAAAAATCAGGGCTAAGGTTCAAACCCAGAACTGTCAAATGGCACTTTGCTCCCTCCCTTCTGCCAAGCTGCCTCATTTTCAGGCTGTGTTTCCATCTTCCAGCCTCAAAAAAGTTCAGCTCTCTCATGTAGCACTGCTTGTCAGAATGACATTCCAGCTGCACGACCCATCTCCAGATGGGGAGTAACCTTCTCCCGTTGCATCTACCCTTGTGTTTCCCATTCATTGCTGACAGATAGCAACAATCCCTCCTTTCTGAAAATGTCACTGAGCCATCTTCAAGGAAAAAAGGAGATGCTGACATTCTACTTTTACTGTGACTCCCTTGAGGAACATTTAATCCTCATGACCTTGTGGCTATTTAAAAAGAACCAATCTCCAGACCTTGTCAGTTGGTGACAGCCAGCCAGCATTTTGTCTAATGGGCCCGAGGGTAGACACAGTTTGCAATGGGGAAGGGTAACATCTGGCTGGTGTTTAAAAAGAAAATGGGGTTTCTCAATGATTATTACTCACCAACAGTATTCAAAGTCATGTTTTCTGTGCATTGTTATTTATAGGCAAAAACAAATCCCAAGCACAGATATTCAAAATCTACATTGGTTGGATGATTAGCTAGCAAGATGCTGCTTTCTGCTAAAAAAAAAAAAATTGGAGGATATTCAATTGGATTTTTATGATACCAAAAATTGAATATTATAGGATTTATAACAAATATTAAAGCTGAGTAGCTATGGACATTAATAACTACCACTTATTAAGTCAGACAATGAGCTTGGTGATTTTTGTTATCCAATCACATCCTCTTATTCTCCACTTTACAGATGGAAAAAAAAAACTGAGGCTAAGACAGAGACCCAGGACTGGGGATGATCTGGGAAATGTTTGGTATCTTCCTATGACGTAGTTAGAACAGAAATTGAGAGTGTTTAGACACTTTTACAGGCATTTGACACTGCCTTGAAAACCAAGCAACATTTCATTTTTCGAGTAATTTATTTTTATTCTTTATATTTTAGAAAAATATCAGTCCAAAATGGATTAGAACTTTAAAAAATTTGTCCTTTACCACAAATGGTTTTAGAATCATTTTAATAAAAATTTAAAAACTCTGGAATAACAGTCAAATTGGTAGAAAAAATGGATTTAAATTCATAGATTGCCACTTAATGATCAGTCATTCTTTATCCAAGTGGCTATGCTTCTGGGATGGATAATGGGGCCCAGGGATCTATATTATTTAAAGCTCTACAGAATATATAAGGTCTGGGAGAGTAGCATTTTTTTCTGTCTTGTTTACTCATATATCCCAAAGGAACCGTGTCTCATACTAAGTAGATACTTCATAAACACTGAGTATGTAAATAAATAACTTCTCTGATGGAAAAACCTGCTTGAGGACTATTACTTTCTACATATTCTTCTACCCTCAATATTTTACCTGTCAACAGACTGAAGATTCCTATAAGCTTCCATGCCAGTAGGTGAGAAAAACAAAAATAGTGAGAATGATTGAGCTTGTGAAAGAGCAACAACTACACCACATTTTGTTTATCTATTCATCAGCTGATATTCATGTGAGTTGTTATTATATTTTGGTTATTATAAATAACTAGAGGCCCTGTGCACAAAATTCATGCATGGGAGGAGGGTGGGAGGTGTCTCTCAGCCCAGCCTGCACCCTTTCCAATGACCCCTGGTACTCCTCGAGGGATGTCTAACTGTCCAGTAGAATCTGGCCTAAATGGGCAGTCAGACTTCCTCTCACAATCCAGAACTGCTCGGCTCCCAACTGCTCGCCTGCCTGCCTTCCTGATTGCCCCTAACTGCTTCTGCCTGCCAGCCTGATCACCCCATAACCACTCCCCTGACAGCCTGATCATCCCTAACTGCCCTCTTCCCTGGAGGCCTGGTCCTTTCCAACTGCCCTCCCTTGATGGCCATCTTGTGGTAGTCATCTTGTGCCCACATGGGGGCAGCCATCTTTGACCACATGGGGGCAGCCATCTTGTGTGTTGAAGTGACAGTCAATTTGCATATTACTCTTTAATTAGATAGGATGCCGTTGTCAACATTCATGCACAAACTTTTATGTGGACATATGTTTTCATGTCCTTTGGGAGGAAACTTAAGAGTGAAATTGCTAGGTTACATTATATCTCTATGCTTGACTTTTGAAAAACTGCCAAACTGTTTTTCCAAGAGGTTGCATCATTTTACATGGCCATCAGCAATGGAGGAGGTTCCAAATTTTCCTCACCAATAATTGCCATGCTGTCTTTTTAATTACTAGTCATTCTCATGAGTGTAAAGTATTGTCTGATTGTAGCTTTGGTTTCCATTTCCCTAATGATTAAGGTTGTTGAGCATTTTCACATGCTTATTAGGCATTCAAATATCTTGGAGAAATATCTATTCAAATCCTCTGCCCCACTTTTTTATTTGATCATTCATCCTTTTATGATTGAATTGCAAGTATTCTTTGTATACTCTAGATACAATTCCCTTATTAAATATCTGATTTGCACGTATCTTTTCTTTGTCCTTGAGTTATCTCTTAACTTTGTTGATAATATCCTTAGAAACACAAACATTTTTAACCTTGACCAAGTCCTACTTATCCACCTTATCTTTTATATCTTGTGGTTTTAGTGTCATATCTACTAGTAAGAAATAATTGCCTAACCCATGATCATGAAGATTTATTCTGGTGTTTCCTTCTAGGAGATTTATAATTTTAACTCTTACATTTATGAGTTAAAATTTGAGCTAATTTTCTGTGTATGATGTTAGGTAGGGGTCCAACTTTATTCTTTTACATGTGAATATACAGTTAACCCAGCAACATTTGTTGAAGAGATAAGTAACATTTTCATGCACTAAAAACAGAATCAATGTCATGATGAACTGCATAGGAGCCTGAGGTAAAAGAAAAAATCAGAATACTGACTCATCTTTATTTAAAATTTTGGTTTGTTTTTTTAACATGAATTTTTGGAGTCTTTTCAATTTTGCATCTGAGACAAATGCCTCATTTCCCCCACCCTAGTCTCAGTTCAATAACTCTTAATCTTAGCATACCACGCTTTCCCCATCCTCACTCCTATCTGCCCTTCCAACCACCTGCATCTCCACCAACCATGCCATAATTTTTATCACTAATAATACAGATCTTTCATGTTCCCCTGCATACACCATGCTGTGGCAGGCATCTGTCATCTTGATCATACTCTTCACTTGCCTTGGAATGTATTTCTTACTTTTCATTGACTTTTTCTTTCCTATTCTCTAAGATCAGGAGCCAACCTCTCCAGAAAGACTTCTGTGTACGTCCAAGTTGAGTTAGATATCCCTACATTGCCCTGTCTTCCAGCAACATACCAATTATATCACACTGTGTAATAAATATGTCTTCTCTCCCACCAGACTGTAGCTCTCTGTCCTTAAGTCAAACTGTGTCTTACTTACCTGGACACTCCCAGATCTTAACACAGCACCTGGAACATGTAAGATGAGGAAATAGATGTTTGTTTCACAGTTCATCTAAATGTGAGTACAGCATGCATAAAGTAATGCCATCTGCCTAAACTGAGCAGAGGTTTCTTCAAGGAACCTTCGTAGTAATAAGAGGAAATGAATTAAGTGGCATAGAAGGCCTACCATTGCAAAGTGACTCAAAGAGAGAGCAGAGGCTGCATCTGAGGTAAGAGCTACTTGTCCATTCTCCCAGGATGGAAGCAGAGATCCCAATGTCTTATTAGAAGGTCAGCCCCAGGTATAGAATGGTTATACATAAATTAAATAATGGGAACTGATCCTAGGATCTATGGGTGAGGTAAGGAAGTGGCTATCTCTAGGTAGTGTATCAATGAGCAAAAAATAAGGGCAAATCCTCGTGAAACTCACTTCATTTATTTATTCATCCATTAATTCACTGACCAGTCATCCCAAATGGGGCATCTTTTGGGCACTATTGTGGGACCTTGAATATAAGAGTCAAAAATCAGGTTCTTACCCTCAAGAAGTTCATGGTCAAAGCTGCAAACCTACTATGTACACAGGTTGGGATACCAAGAAAATAAAATTGTTGACGACAGAAGCCCGTCTTCAGTGGTTTTAGTGGATTATTCTATTTGCCCCTCCAAATCCACTCTCCATCTTTATCCACCCTACTGTACCATGAGAGTCTGAACACCTCAGACTATACACCACTGGGCTTCCTGGTACTCTAGCTTCGAACTAGATTTGGCTAATGCCATGTACCAGCAGGAGATTTAAGGGAGGAAAATGAGCAAGGGTGCGGGGCTGTTTTGGGCTGGTTTTGTACAGGTCAGGAGTTTAGTTAAGAGGTACATTCCACACAGCCCTCGCTGTTTTCTGGTTATCTTTTCCCTCTCTACATTCCTTCAGACCTACTATGGCAACTAGATTTCATAACACTGTAATACTAAAGTGTTTTCTTTAGTTTCTCTAAATCCTGATCTCAGCATTATTAATATTCTATTAATAAATTCTTATCAAATTACCCTAATGTGAGTGTGCCATCTGTTTCTCACTAGGATCTCAACTGATATAATAAGCTCCAAGGAAGATGTGACAAAGACAGGGTAAGCAGAGAACGGAAGGAGGAGTCCCTTTGGACATGTGAATGAACACATAAGGCCACCCACTGGAGAGAGGGCGTGCAGGAGAGTCAAAGCCACGCTCTGGGATTATTTCCATTCCCAGAGGCTGGAACCGTGCACTGACTGATGGTGTGTGGGAGTCCACCTCTAAAGGATAACAGATTCAAAGGGTAAGGAAAGGTTTTCTTTTTTCTAGAGAAATCTTAGAGGACAATGACTACGTTTTCTGGATATAAACAACAGTGAAGATATGAACTTAATCCTTCAAAGTAAGTCTCCCTTTCCCCGTCATCCTGGGACCTCAAAGCAAAGGAAAGGGCAAGTTGATACACCAAGTCAAGAGGAAAAGGGAAACAGGCTGTTTCCTAAGAGTTGTGTATACCATCAAATAAAAGGACAAAACTGAACTCTGCCAAGATTTCCAGGTCTATAAGAGTTTCCTGCAACCTGATATATCTAGAGGTCATCTAGAAGATGTTTCTAGTGTGGGGAGCACATTAGAAAGAAGCATCCATCAGGCTATTAGCATGATGTCATTGAGCATTTAAATCACACCACTTACTTCCCTCTTTCTTATTTTATCTCCCTCAAAAAAAAAAATCTTGGGAGCATCGACCTGTGGACTGAAAGGTCCCAGGTTCGATTCCAGTCAAGGGCATGTACCTTAGTTGACGGCACATCCCCAGTAGGAGGTGTGCAGGAGGCAGCTGATGGATGTTCTCTCTCATTGATGTTCCCAACTCTCTATCCCTCTCCCTTCCTCTCTGTAAAAAATTAATAAAATATATTTTAAAAAACATCTTGGGAGTATTATTTGGTTTCTCATTTTGGTTTCCTGAAAGAGAATATATAAATGCTGATGAGGTATAGAATGCCAAATAATATTTCATGTTGAAAATCATTACACTTAACATCAGGTATTATTATTTCTCAGTCTTCTGTAAGCATTTTTAGCATGAGTCGGCCTCCCCAAGTCCAGGAGTCTCTGGAACACTTTGAGTACATGAGCCCACAAAGCTAACGTCAAACTTTTGGGGGGAGGAAAAATCACAAATGTCAAGTGCTGCCTGGAGGCTGCTTGGCAGCCTGCCACCCAATGGCCCTGGACACACACACACACACACACACACACACACACACACACACACAAAACCAATGGCACCTCAGTGGACCCTGCCTCCCACCTCCCTTTCTTGCCCAGTTGATTGCTTGACCAAAATTCAGGAGTTTCCCTTAATCCATTTTCAATTTCATAGGCTAACTTGGTCCCTTGTTCTTCTTGACTGATTCTGTCAGTCATTGTATTTGCTGCCTCTGTCAGACTCTAGTAATCCACCAATTTGATAAACTGGCATGACCCAACTGATGGATAAAAACATTGAAAAGACAGGCAGAGGAGTTCTGCAGCCCCATCCTGGTTACTCTCCTTTAAAAAAAAAAAGTTGGCTTGTCCTTTTCCCCAATAAAGTTTAGAGTTCATGACTGAAAGCAATGTCACATGTGTGGTCTAATCTGTGCATAACAGAGCATGACTCCCTCCTCCCTCATTGCAGTCCCGCGCTTCTACCAACATAGGCTCAGAACAAAGTATCCCCCTACTCCATTATGGCTCATGGCTCATACTGCCAATGAAAGTGACCTTTTATTCTGCTGATATTAAGTCATGTCATGTTATGTTGGTTTTCTTTTGGGCTCAAGTGTAGGCTGTTTATTCCTGTTCAGTTCTGCCTCATTATGCGAAGACTATGAGTGCAGCCTGCTAAGTTCTATTAGGATTCTGAAACAGTGAGTCAGACACTTAGAACCTCTTATTCCTCAACTTTTGTCTGGCTCCTTAGCACCTTCCTATCTTTACTTCTAGCTCTGCTTTTTAGTTCCAGCGATATAAACTGCGTCTGGGTCTCCCCAGTGTTCTACCACTTCAACACAGAAAAAGTCTCAGATTCATGTAAAGGCTCACACCCAGACTCTGACCCACTCCACTCAAGCATTGGTCTATGAAACACAAGATTCAGCAGCAAAAGGATAGGGAACTCTCTGAGCCCCAATGGCCAGGAAGCAGGGTCTAGCCCCGGCTCCACACTTACAAGGCTGTCACAGGATGCTCCGAGTAGCTATGGTACAGCCGATGGAGGATATAGTTAACATGAGATCTACCCTCACATTTTATATTTAAGTGCACAATACAATATTGTTGTTGGTAGGTTCAGAAAAGTTAAAAAAGCAGGACTCACAGCCAAGACTGTCCAGAACCAGCTGGTGTCACTAGACCACGTTATTTTAAACTCCCTACCAGCGGAGGTGAGGCAAGCACCAAGTGACATCATGGATTTTTAAACTATAATTATTATGGAACATTGACTAAAGATGTGCCAGGTGTAGAACCCAGAGGCTCCAGGGAACAGAAAAAAACATGCCCAGCTCTACCTTGTGCCAGGTCTACTGTATGCCAGGGTCAGTCACGTCTCCCAACATGGGCTATTCCCAAGCCAAGCTACACCCCATCGCCTCTGAATCATTTTTCACTTCTTTTACTAAATAATTTATCTCCATATAGACAAAATGGGTCCGCAGGCTCCCCAACCTTCCTGGGGCTGATGCATAATTTACGGAGTGATGCTCGGCTGCCCCGCACGGGGAGAACTGAGAGGCTTGGCCACCTGCCAACGTCAAAAAAAAGGAAGGCATCAGCTGGAGCAGAGCGAAAAAGCAGCTCTGTGAAAGAGTGTGTCTGCAAAACAAAGGCACCTGCTGAATCCTCAATTCCCAAGGCAAAGGCAAGGCGGTGAGGTATGAGCGTCCGGCTGCCTCTGCGGAGGGGGCGAAGCCAGGGAGGGGAAGTACGTACTTAACAGTGCTTGGAAAGTGTGTGTAAAATATTATCAATGCTGCACTCCGCCTCAATAACAGCTAGAATTTCAAATGCATTTACTCTGTGCTTGACACTTTCCTGTACATTTTCCCTTTTGTTCTCAGAACAGCCTCAACTGGAACAGTATGTTTCCATTCTGTATATGAGACATGGAGGCACAGAAGGATGGTCTTTGTTTTGGAGTTTGAGCTAGTCAGGAGAGCTTGCTCATTAAGGCTAAATAATATGTGCACGTCCATGAAAGAGGAAAACATCATCACGCCCCAAAAATTTCTATCTTTCCCAGTTTTAGATGTCGAAGGAGAGACAGAAAGCCACGCCTTATAAGGTAAGGTGTAGATGGGCAGGGGGAAAAGGAATAGTCTGTCTTTAAATAAAAATATTTATTTAATAAATAAAAATATTGTAAGAGAGGGAGAGAGAGAAACATTGATGTGAGAAACATCCACTGGTTGCCTCCCACATGTACCCCAACCAGGGATTGAACCCACAATCTGGGAATGTGCCCAAACCAGGAATGGAACCAGTGACCCTTCGGTGCAGACAATGACACTCAACCAACTGAGCCACATGGACCATGGCTGGAGCTCTGTCTCTTTAGCTGAGATGTTAATGTATCTAAACATACTTGAAAGAAGGTGTGAGGAAATGGGCCCTTGCCTCAAGAAAGTGTGTGAATAGGGCTGAAACCGGTTTGGCTCAGTGGTAGAGCATAGGTCTGCAGACTGAAAGGTCCCAGGTTTGATTCCGATCAAGGGCATGTACATTGGTTGTGGGCACATCCCCAGTAGGGGGTGTGCAAGAGGCAGCTGGTTGGTGATGTTTCTCTTTTCATCGACGTTTCTAGCTCTCTAGCTCTCTCCCCTCCTCTCTGTAAAGTATCAATAAAAATATATATTTTTTTTAAAAAAGAAAGTGTGTGAATAAGGGCAAAGCAGGGAGACAGGCCATGGAGAGCCCAAGGCTGCTGTTAGGTAGCAGGTATCTTATAAACCAAAATGTCACTACGATCTGGATTCATTCCCTTCCGTGACCTGAGAGCCCTGACAATCATTCTTGCCTGCTTTGGGTGTACCTTGGAGAATGAAGGCGTGAATTTCAGTCCACCTTGGACACATATGAAACTAAGTTCCGCAACCACTGAAGAGAAGTTTGTTGTCAAAAACAGTCATGAGAGGCCAAAGGGATGGGTGTGTCTCAAGGATGAGAAAGAACCCGCCCCTTCCCATGGGACCATCCAAGGCCAATGAGGATTCAATTTCATTAAAGGCTCAGGTGCATTTCTTTACATGTTCACAGGTGAGTGAGGCCCAATAGGAGAATAAAAATGGAGGCCCCTTTTAGCCGAACCTGAAGGCTTCTCTAGGTCAGACAGCTGGGAGTCCCAAGGGAAGAAAGAAAAATAAATTAAACTCCTTCATCTGGAAAATAAATACTGAGTGGCAAGTGATTATGTGCATTGCATGAGTGAGTCGGGGAGGTTTAATTCTCTAATTACTGCCTCTAGTTTCCCCACGGAGATAAAAAGCAAGTTGGTGGAGAGAGATAATCAGGGCATTAATACTGTGTCTCCTTGGCTTCTGTAACTTGATGAAATAATAAAAATATTCTCTTAAGTAGTCAGTTTGGGGGGGGGGAGAGGAAGGAAGGGAGGAAGGAAGGAAGGAAGGAAGGAAGGAAGGAAGGAAGGAAGGAAGGAAGGAAAGAAAGAAGGAAGGAAGGGGAAAATATTTGAGACAATATGTTTATCTTACACTCAATTCAAAACAAAGCCTAAGAGATTTACTGAGCAACTATTATGAGACTGTGTTCATTCCTAAGTCTTCGGAGTTCAATGTCATGAGCTCAGCTCAGAAAGCACTAGATCTGGCCTCCACTGGACACTCCCCACAACACACATTCACCACCAATAGTCTATGATTTCACTAATGTTCTACTGGAAAGATTGTGTCTATTAAGCAAACTATGTGTATTAAGTAATAATTAGTTCTTTTCTTAGTACATAAAATTTTGAATAAGAGTTCCTTTCAAGAGATAAACGATGGGCCCATGCTGAGTCAGCAGAATCACAGCTGAAATATATGTGGCCATTAAACAACCATGGACAGAGTGAGAGCTTGCTATGTGCCAGGCATTTTGGGGGGACTTAGAATAAGAGTAAACAAAACGTGTGGAATTTTTTAAAACCCCAGGTCCTCAAATAGCATAAATTCTAGTAGAAAAGTAAAGCCAAAACAAATATACAAAAATAAATAAACAATAAATAGGTGAATTATACTGTATATTATCCTATATAATAAAAGCCTAGGTGGCGTCACACCCTCGCACAACATCATCACAAGATGGCTGTGCACACAGCGGATCCCCAGGACCTAAACTAGTACTGTGGCCAGAGGAGATGCTTAGTGGTTATTTGCTGAATAAATGAGGGAGAGAGGAATGGGAAAGGGAAGGAAGTAGGAAGGGATAGAGAGAGTGAGAGAGAGAGAGAGAGAGAGGGAGGGAGAGATGAAGAGAGGGAGGGAAGGAGGAATTCTTCTTGAAGGCTCAAAGTCCTAATGTATAAAACTTTATTTTTTTTAATCTTTATTGAAGAAAGTATTACATATGTCCACCTGTTTTCCCATTGACCTCTTCTAACCCTCCTCCACCCCCTGCCCCAGGTCTTCACCACCCTATTGTCTGTGTCCATGGGTTATGCATATGTGCATGCAAGTTCTTTGTTGATTTCTTCCCACCCACCCTCCCCTGCGAGATTCCACAGTTTTTGTGTTTTTATATAAAGACTAGTGGCCCAGTGGACGAAATCATGTACATTAAAAGGGAATTAGAGGAAATGTTTTAATATTGCTATTTGCCCTTTCTCTACAATAGAAGTGTCAGAGAGGAAAGAAATTTAGTAAAATGTATATGAAAATCTCCCTCCTGTCAGAGTCTGGGGCATGGTGCAGAACCCAGAGTCAAGTCCCCGCCCACCCATGTGTGCCTCAAAATCGCAGGAGACCCAAATCCAGCCAGCCCCACCCCTGTCAAGCCCTGCAGGTCAAGGGTGCAGCCTCAGGTCCCCCATCAAGCCCCACTGGACAGGGGGTGCACAGGTCTCCCGGCCCGGGACCATGTAGGGAGCACAGACCCAGGTCCCCTGGCCCAGTGCTGGGTGGGGGGCACAATCTCAAATCCCCTGGCACAGCCCTAGGTCCCCTGGCCCTGGCCTTAGGTCCCCCAACCTTGGCACTTGGGTGGGGAGCATGTCCTCAGGTCCCTCGGTGCCAGTGCAAGGGCATGATGACCATTTGCATATTAGCTCTTTATTATATAAGATTGAACTAAATAATAAAAGAGAAAGTGCTTTATGACCCACAAAGCCCTAAATAATGTTCATTCCAACCCTGAGATGCTATGATTTGACCTTATGCTGCTGTTATGTCTACTCCTTTCCTCTCCTAATAGCCTGTAAGTAAGAGATAGTGTCTCATGGAACATTGTGCCACCATATGATCTGATGAGTCGATAGTCAAGAGGAGGGTTTAGTTTTGGAGATAATACAAAAGGAATAGAAGGATTCAATCAGAATAACTATGCATCACTCAAAAAGCACCTGTGTATTGTACCCTAGAGGACCTGGCCCTTTAAAAAACAACAAAAGTTATCACTTTCAGGAGTCTGACTTCCCTCAAATTCAGAACTTCACACTTGCAGGTCATTTTTCTTCAGAATCCATATTGATTGGCAGGAACAACTACAAAAATCAATGAATGCTACGTGCGTGGTGGGGAGAGACTACAAAATAGAGGATTATCCTTGCTCAGGAAGAGCAGACATAAAGGGGAATTGATCGAGGGTGTCGGGCCAGCAGCCCTTTCATCACAGTTGGGATGACCCAGAGTTCTGGGGAGGGCAGGCTGCCATCCTAGCAGCACAGGGTCCCCTGCAAATGCTTTCTCTGGACAGATAAGGCCCCCAGAGCCGCTTAGGAGGCCCAACTGGCTTCCTGGTCTTCTTCAGTGACTTGGCCATTTTCCTCCCCAAAATCATACTTTCAGCCTCCCCATGCTCTCTGAGTTATGTCTGGGAAAACCTGCCTGTGGGGAAGAACCTGGATCCTCAGCCCCAACCCATCCCCCTCTTGTTACTGCCACAAACAATGTGCACAGGGGCCTGTGTGCCTGCCCAGTACAAAGACGGGAGCTCACAGCAGCCATGGCCCAGAAGATCAGAGGGCAACCATGTGCCAGGTGGCATTGAGGCAAGTGGAGACAAAAAACACCACTAGGACACTGGCACAACAATGAAGATGATGTGGGATCCCTCTGAGGCAGGGCCCAGGGGTGAAGAGGAAGGCACAGGGAAGATGGCAGTGATAACAGCTATGGCTGGAGGCACCTACTCTGTGCCAGGTGTTTATATACATCGTACAAGTTAATCCTCTCAGTCATATGTGGTAGGGCTATGGTCCTACATGACAGTTGAGGAAACTAAGGCACAAAGAAGTTATTAAATGCCTGAGCTGGGACGTAAACAAGGACATTTGACTCCAGAGCCTTCTCTCTTAACTGCCATATGGAGTTAGAAATAGAAAGGAAGAAATCCATGTACCCCAGTAGATTGACTCCCTTAAATCCTCACAACCCACCATCCACCTGCACTCTCCTTCCCACTCCCAGAGAACAATGTGAGTTTGAATAACAAGTTTTGGATCATTTTTATTATCTTTGAAGAAGCATTGGCCCATGACCGCATAATACATGGTTTTCAATAAAAGGTGAAAATGCTGAAAAATGTAAATTCCTGGCCAGCTGCTCAAAGCCATAAACACTGGTGCCCCATTAACTTTAAGTGGTGACTGAACAGGAGCAACAATTCAGGTACAAAGCTGCCCGAGGGAACAAGCTGCTCTCACAGTAGTGGGAAAAGGGCAGCCCTGATCCTCTGGCCAGATCTGCAGCAGATCAACTAGAAACTTTGCAAAGAGGTATCCCTAAGGTTGTGGTTTTCAGCCCTGGCTGCACAGCAGAATTATCTGAAGTCTCACAGCAGATTACCTTAGTAATTTCTGGGATTGAGGCCTAGGCATTATAGTTTTGAAATTCTCCCAGGATGATTGATTCTCATGCACGATAAGAGTTGAGAAGCACCATCCTTGGCTAATGCTGAGCAAAGTAGCTGTGCATGTACCATTTGGGAGCCCTCTTTCCACAGTACTCATTTGGCCCAAATTTATTTACCTGGCCTCTCTCTATGCCAGAATCTGTTCTGTGTATGTGTACTGGAGATACAGAGATGAAAAGACAGGATTTTGTCCTCACCTATTTTACCATAAATGAGTGAAATAGATGATCGTAATGGAATGATGGAATCAGCTCCATGTTAAAACAGAGCTGAGCACAAAGCACAGGGAAGGAATAAAAGAAAGAGTCAGTCTTGACCATGGGAAAGAACCACAAATAGAAGTCAACAGCTGGACTGAGTGTTACAAGAGGAATGAAAATTAGCCAGGTGAATACAAGGTTGGGGAAAGCATTCAAAACTGAGAGGAGAGAGTGCCAAGGGCACAAAGAAGTTATAACATCTCTGTATCTCCAGGAAGTTCAAGCCAGAGGAAGCACTAGGTGCATTGGAGAGATCTTTGAGTGAGGCCAGAGACAGTGGCAGGAAGGCTAGATCCCACAGGGTTTGGTGTGCCATGTAGAGCACTGGATTTTTTCTAGACACAGAAACAAGAATGGAAGTGTGAAAAGATCTTGGGACCCACAGTGCAAAGTATGTATATTGGTTCTATGTGCACATTTATTATATCAAAAGGTATATCAAAATTTATCGCACATTTTCCATGTGTCAGGCCCTGTTCTAAGCACTTCACCTTCATTCATCCGATCCATTGCACAAGTAGCTATTGGCCACCTACTGCTATAGGCCACACCAAGCTCTGGGTGCAGAGAATACACAGTAAACAATCAAAAATCCATCTCCTTGTGAAGTTTACATTTATGCAGGGAGAGAGGGGAGAAAGCCAATTGGAAGACTATGTAAAATAGCGACTTAGATGCCAATACATGCTACAACAACTACAAAAGAGAGGAAAAGAATAGGAGTGTTTGAGGTGTGATTGTCATTTGATATATCCACTTGTCTAGCTTATGGACCCTGTTATTCCAGCAGCAGTCATCTAGATGTTACCAGGAAGGTATTTTGTAGATGTGATTAGAATTCATAACTAGTTGCCTTTAACTAAAGATTGTCCCTGCTAGTCTGGGTGGGCCTGATCCAATCAGTTGAAAGGTTTCAAGAGCAGATCTGAGGTTTTCTTGAGGAAGACGAAATTCTCAGCTGAGTGTGAGCCAGCCTTTGTAGATTTCAGACTTGCCCCGAAAGCCCCCACAATTGCATAAGCCAGTTCCTTTCAAATACATCTTTTAAAATATAGTTCCTACTGCTCCGGTGTCTCTGGTTGAACCCCGAGTGATAGAGGGGAAAGCTGACATTTTAATTAGGGAGGCCAGATGGATCTCACTGAGAAGGTAATATTGAAGGAAAAAAAAAACCTAAAGTGGTAAGTGAATGAGTGAGCCAATAGCTGAATAAAGGAATAGAACCTTCCAGACAAAGTAACCACAAATGCAGGGCACTCTTCCATTTAATCTTCAGAGCAACATTATAAAGTAGGAGTTAATATTATTGTCAAGAACTGTGAAGAGTCTGAGATTTCCCCCAGCATATCAGTTTACAAGCTATCCTGCCTCACATAAATGCTGGCCGAAGATAGTGAGACTCCTGGCTCAGCAAAGGGCTCTAATCCTCACAGCACTGCAGGTGACAGGAGCTTTGTGTATGCTGCAGACACCCTAGCTCTCCCCAGATCCCACAGGGAAGATGCAGGTGGGCTCTCATGGATGCTGTGTGGCCTTGTGTCACAGTGGAGTGACACAAGCTTAGGAAACCCCAATCATTTAACGAGGCCACTGCAAAAACACTATAACTTCCAAGATTATCTTCTATACAAATAGACTTGAAAAGTTGGTCAAGGATAAAAGTTGTGCCCTAGCTGGTTTGGCTCAGTGGATACAGCATCAGCCTGTGGACTAAAGGGTCCCAGGTTAGATTCTGGTCAAGGGCACATGCCCAGGTTGCAAGCTCGAACTCCAGTAGGGGGTGCACAGGAGGAAGCTGATCAATGATTCTTTCTCATCATCGATGTTTATATCTCTCTCTCCCTTTTTCTCTGAAATCAATAATATTTTTTTAAAAATAAGTTGTTAGCAATAAGGTCAATAAATAAAATGAGATTGAAGAGAGAGAGAGAGAGAGAGATGAAGGCCATGTCATATCGAATCTTGCAGATAGTGATAAAATGATGTATATATATAAAGGATGTAAAGTTGGAAAATGGTATGACCACTTTGCATTTTTGGAATATCATCACTGCTATGTGTAGAATAGAATCAAGGATAACCAAAGGAGAAATGGAAAGACCAGTTTGGTAATCAGCATCCTAGTCCAGTTGAAAAATGATGGTGATTTGGACTAAAGTAACATCAGTGGATCTAAACAGAAATAGCCTAATCAAAAGTGTTTTTGGAAAATGAATTAGTACAACTGGGTATTAAATGTAATGTGATCAATGGAGAAGAAGAGGTATAAGAACTACTCTCAGATTTCAGACTTAAACAAATCTGCTGATCTGGAAAATCCTGGGAGAGAGGCATATCTGGGGAAAGCCACAGCTTCCATTTTGAACATGTTCAGATTAAAATGCCCAGGAGGGCCAAAACTTGTTTGGCTCAGTGGATAGAGTGATGGCCTGCGGACTGAAAGGTCCCAGGTTTGATTCCGGTTAAGGGCATGTTTCTTGGTTGTGGACACATCCCCAGTAAGGGATGTGCAGGAGGCAGCTGATCAATGTCTCTCTCTCATCGATGTTTCTAACTCTCTATCCCTCTACCTTCCTCTCTGTAAAAAAAAAAAATCAATAAAATATTTTTAAATAAATAAATAAAATGCCCAGGAGGTATTCAAGGAGACCTACTGAGACAGCTTTGAAATGTGGGCCCAGATAAGAGAAAGTCTGGAAGAAGTGGGAATTTGGGGAATCTCTGATATAGAGGAGGTTTCTAATGCTGGGGGAGGTAGGGAGTATCGACAGATAAAAACGTGGGAGTGGGGACAGGACTACCACCAAAGATCTTCCAATGTACAGAGACGGTAATGAAGACAGTGGGCCATCAGAAAAGGTTCAAAAGGAACTTAAAGAGCTAACAAGAACACCTGGAGAATTGGAAGTCACAGAAGCTCCAACAAAACTATCCTTTGGATTCTGCACTATGGAGACCATTTGGTGAACATGGGAAAGGCAATTATCAGGGTTGTTTAAGGGGTGGAAGGTGATGGATGCAGTTAGAAAGGGTTGAAGAGAGATTTGAAGGAAAGTAAATGAAGGCAGATTGTGAATATGCATCTTTCAAATATCCTGAATATGAAATGGAAAAGGAAGTTGGGTGTTGCCTAGAGGGCAAGAAGGCAGTCAAAAGAAATGTGAAGTCTCCCCAGAAGGACCCCAACTATAACAACAGATTGAAGAAGGACTAGAGGAGTGCAGAAATAAACAATGGAGTGAAATCCAGCAGAAGGAGATGAGACCCATGAATAAAAGCTTCAGCAGACTTGGAAAGATTTCCCTGGTCAGAGTGCAGCACAGGGCAGTTCAAGGAGGGGATGGTACAGATGGCAATGAACCTACCATTAATGGAGTAGGAATTAATCTCTTTGTTTGCATCACCCTTTACCTCTGAGGAACTGTTCACATTCACCACCTCAATTAATTCTACTCTCTGGAGTCTGCAATCCTTATTCCTGTTATACATACAAAGAAATTAAGATTCAGACTGAATCAAGTGATCTGCTTGAGATGATATAAGATGTTAGTAGCAGAACCAGCATTCAAATTCAAGTCTTTCGCTTCTAAACACAGACCACTCCCCTCTCCCCTCTCCCTCTTCTCTCTTTAATCTTCCCTCCTCCCTCTCTTCCTTCCTTCATCTCTCCCTCCTTTTATCTATCTCTCTTTCTCTCCTTCTCTCCCTCTCTCTCTCTCTCTCTCTCTCTCTCTCTCTCTCTCTCTTTCACACACACACACACACACACACACACACACACACACACATTTTTCCTCTTATCTTTCCTTTTTTTGCTGCTGATTTCTCTGCCCCACTGATTCTTTTTTGAATGCCAGTCAGGTCCTTTAGCAAAATCAATCTTGGAATTAGTGTACTGAAACACTTCAACACACTCTTTCAGCCTGGATTTTACATCCTATCAAAGGACAGCTATGCCAGCAGATTAAAGCTGTTTGAAGCTTTCTCAAGGTTTGTGCCTCAGTTGTTGGGAGTTAGGGACCTCTCAAGCTCTGGATTTCAAAATATGCCTTCTTTTTTCTTTCCAATTTTGTTGACAATATCTATTTGAGTCCTGCCATCTCTCTGGATGGCTCCCATAAAACTGCTATAGAGGTTAAAGAATGCATTTGCCAAGGTGGGAAGCAGACTGGACTTCCACACTTCACCCTGAATTCCAAATGTGTTTATGGTTGAAATTCATTTTTACTCTTGGCATCAAAATCAACACATTCTTTTTTTCTTTCAAGGGCATTTAAAATGGCCTTTAAGAGAAGAACATAAGCGGTAGACAGTAAATAATTCATCCAACTACCTTTCACCAGAAGAAATGTGTACTAGTACATGAATAAGCACCAAGTAGTTTACATTGAAACCCACCAGAAAATAATAAAAGGTCTGCGAGATAGTCAGAAATTTCATAAACCCTAAGCACAACAAGTTCCAACCACCTCATTAGTAGAAAATAATACATCAGCTCGATTCACTTTGGGTGCTCAAGTGGAAAACTTTGGTACAAATAAATTATTTGTATGAAAAGATATCCGCTTCATTGCCCTAAACGGTACTCTTGTGGCCGGAAGTGTTAATGATGCTCCCAGCCGCTCCTAATGGCATGCACTAAAATCACTCTTGTTTAAATAAAGAGAGAGGGCTGTTACCGGGGCTGGGAATTGCGCCACGGAGGGGGAAGTGTGCATGGATTCAGTGTTCCATGAGGGTTCCAATCCTGGATCTGCTTCTTCTGGTTCTATGACCATGCATAATATTTGACCTCACTGTTCCCTTGTTTTGTTTTCTAAAATGATGATGATAAAAGTAGTTTTTAAAACTCTCTCTCTCTCTCTCTCTCTCTCTCTCTCTTAGGTTTGTTGTAAAGGCTGCTTATGTGAAAGTGAAAGTGAACAGCACCCAGTAAACACTAGGTGTCAGTTTCCTTGAACCCTTAGATTATCTGTACTCACCTCTCTGTTAGGGCTCTGTCAATGCTGGACTCTGAGTTGGTCTTCAGAGTACATCCGTGGTTCACTAAAGCAGCATATTCTATTGTCTTTACTCTGTCTGTGCCCCATTCCCTTCTCAAAGTGCCTAGATTTTCAGTAAGTCTTACTCAACATGGAGAGAGCTCAGAGATTACACCGTCTTCCCTCTTTCTTCAGGTGAGCAAACCAGTTTCCAACAAAGGAAGTAACTAGCTCTCTCTCCCTCCACTAATTAGGATAATGTCTTAACTCTGTATTTCTGTGAGCAAATATGAGTTGAAGGGGAAGGGGACATACTGTGAAATGCGTAGCATGTCCTCTGTAATTTAGGCAAGTTCACAGGGGCAGACCAAGAAAGGGCGGGAGAACTCATTTGGTGGAAAACAGCCAATATCTGATCATGGCTCAGTGCTTATTAAATTCCCCCCCTGCACAAATCACTGCTGGAGGTGCCACGCTGAAGGGCTTTAAATGAATGCAGCCACAAGCCTGGGAGGTGTGACAAATACCTAATCACCCAAATGCCAATGAGGATAGATGATGCAGCCGTCAACCTAAAGAGCCAAATTAGAATGTTGCTGTCAAACTGCATGGACTTTTTTGCTTCAAAAAGGAGGGAAGTCATTTGAACCATCAACTGAAGTCTTTATGTAAAACAAGTTGTATACAGAGCATTGTAGAAAAATAAAAAAGTAATAAAGTTATATAACATCCTCAGTGACCTCAAGGACCTGATGATTATTTGAAGAGATAAAGCACAGCCTTGAAAACAGAGTAACAATGAAATAGATCCTAAGGAGATGACCATTGAACAGGAAGGGAGACTGCATGGGTTATCCCATCAACAAACAATGTATAGATTTTTATTCACACAAGGCACTGTATGAGGCCCTGAAAATAAAAAGCATTAAAAAGCATCCTCTTGGTCTTCAAAATGGAGTATTGTCCACAAGCTTCCATTTTCCCCAATACCTGAATGCCATAAAGTTCAAATAACTTCAGAGCCCTGCTTTGTGATGATCCAAGCTTGAATAACTATTCTTTCGGTAAATAAAGGTTTACTGACAAAAAGCCACATTCCCCCATCTCCATGTTGTCTGTGGCTGAATAGAGTAATTACAGCAGGACTGATTGGCCTGAAATGGTGTACTATCTGGGCCTTTAGAGAAAGTTTCTTTAGAGAAAGAGATGAGAATCCTGGAGGTGCACAGGTGAACGGAGGATTTGCACTAGAGTTCCACACCACCTCTTACTGTGAGACTTTGGGAACCTCTCTGAACCTCAGTTTTCTCATCTATACAATGGGTAAGATACTAGTATTAAATAAGACTATTTTGAGGATGAAATGAGGTAACATATGTGGTAACATAACATCATTAACATAGTGTTTGTTATGAGAAAATTGTTTAGAAAATGTGATTTTTATGCTGCTTTTTGTTAAATTGTCTACTACCTTGTTTCCCTGAAAATAAGTGTCTTATATTAATTTTTTTTATATCCCAAAGATGTGCTATGTCTTGTTTTCAGGGGATGTATTATGTTTCCATGAAGTAGGTCTTATTTTTTGAGGATGTCTTGTTTTCGGGGAAACACGGTATTTAGCTCCTATTAAAAACCTGACTGGAAGAGGAGAGATTTATGGAAAATCATTTAAAAGACAAGTAAATGATCCATCTTTTCCCCTAGGTCAATGTTCTTCAAGTTTTACCCAGAATCCACCTGGATCACAATCACTGGGAGTAGCTGTAAGGGAAAAATATGCATATTTCTGGACCCTCCGAAGACTACTGAATGAAACTTTCTAAAGTTGGTGCCCAGGAAAATGCATTTAGAGGCGCCCTTGAATCCTATGCCTGATAAAGTTTAAGAACCACTGTTTCCCAAAGTAGGGAATGAAGCATTTTCTACAGACCACAGGTCTAAGCTTGAAGCCCCCAGTTTCAATGTGTAGTGTTCATTTTAACCACAAGAAATGTAATGACATAACTAGGAAGTCAGGCTAAAAGATGTGTTTAGGTTTAAAATTGAGGCAATTGCAACAGGATTAAGTTTAAAAAGTATGAGAGCTACATATCCATGGAAAACTAGTGATGGCAGTTCTAACTGACATGACTATGAGGAAACTGCCGAGAGAGCCCCTCCCTGTGCTAAGACTCTATTAACCCAAACAAAAGCCCAGTGCATCTTCCCGAACATTTATTTTACTCTACGATTTGTGACAAAACTTTATTTTTATATTAAAACACACAGGGGGTCTTCTAAGCAATAGAATCTCAAATAACAAAAGTATAATATGCTAATTAGACCCGACATCCTTCTGGACATTCTTCCTTCCACACAAAGCTGAGGTGGGCAGGGGCCAAGGCAGAGGCACCGAATTTCATGCATTGGGCCTCTAGTGTAATAGAACAGAACATAATATACCAGACATCAAGGAAAGCTTATGCTATTCCCCCCCAGACCCAGCCATTCTAACCATCCTTCTAAATCCCCACCACACATAAATTCCCTGTCCTATTTGTTGTTGGTGGTTTTTTTTATTATTTTTTTATTATTTTTATTGATTTCAGTGGATAAGGGAAAGGAAGAGAGAGATAGAAACATCAATGATGAGAGAGAATCATTGATCAGCTGTGCCACAGTGAGGATTGAAACCACAACCCGGGTATATGCCCTGACCAGGAATCAACCAATGACCTCCTGGTTCATAGGTTGTCACTCAACCAGTGAGCCACACCAGCTGGGCTGTCCTCTGTTGTTAGCAGTTTTGGATAAAAATGTTTCAACAAAAGTTGGAACAATACAGCTCTGGGGCCTCCTACTCAGGCCTCCCTCTCCTCCCCAGTTAATCAAACCGAAGGATGCTTCTATGAGAGGAGCTGCTCAAGAAGGCATGCTGAACCTGGTTTGGCTCAGTGGATAGAGCATCAGCCTGCAGACTGAAGGGTCCCAGGTTTGATTCTGATCAAGGGCATGTACCTTGGTTGCGGGCACATCCCCAGTGGAGGGTGTGCAAGAGGCAGCTGATTGATGATTTTCTATCATCGATGTTTCTAACTCTCTATCCCTCTCTCTTCCTCTCTGTAAAAAAAATTAATAAAATATATTTCTAAGAAGAAGAAGAAGAAGAAGAAGAAGAAGAAGAAGAAGAAGAAGAAGAAGAAGAAGTCAGTAGTTATGAAGAGGCACCAAAAGCCATGGCCTATCGCAGGGTATTGTTAGCATCACTACTTCCATGACTATTCACATGCCCGGCACCAGGCTTTCCAAGAAGCCTTTAAAATTTAATTAGCATCTTTACCTTTCTCCCCTCGCTTCCTGCTGATCAGATTCTCCCAGGAATTACTGCGGGCTCACCATCTCCTCTGCTAATGGTATTGAATTTACACATCCTTCCCCGGCTCCTGATACAATGAGGTCAGCTGTGGAATTTATTAATGTCTCACGCAGACGTTTGCCCCCTCGCCTGTAGCAACTTCCTGAATCAAAATTTGAATAAGCCTGAGGTCTTCTGACCCAGAGTTGATGGCCAATGCCCCCTTTTCAGATCTCATTTTCTTAGAGTTGGTCCCTCATAGTTACTGCTTCTTTAAAAAAAAAATCTAATTACTAGCTCGTGGATAATAACACTTACCCAGCATTTTCTATCTCCAAAGTGATATAAAGGCCTTTAAGTCCATTTGTCTATTCAGTGAATTTTCCATCCTTAATAAAAACAAATTTCAGGCACCAATTTCAAAAGCTGATGCAGTTGAACCTGCCTCATGGGAGCAAGTGCACTAGATACATATTAATGTGCAAAACCGGGGCGGGGGCAGGAAGCGGACCTCAAAGGCTCGGGACAGGGAGCCAGCAGGTAAAGGTTCCCTTTAGAGATCTCTGACTACTGCCAAGTCCCTTCACCTCGGCGTCTCAGTCACCTGGTATGTAAAATGAGGATAATAAATATGCCTCAGGCATATCACAGTTTGTTACAAGGAATAAGTAAGATGACAGCAATGGAAATGATTTCTAATACTACATGGATAGCATGCATTCATCATTACCACTACCCAAAATAAGTCATTTTTATCCAAATTTGGGTTGTTATGGATAAATCTAGCAATTTTCCTCCTTCACTTCTCAGACAAAATGTTTCATAGGTCCCTTCTGCTCCAAAGGGAAAGAGGAGCAGAATTGTTGGCCATGCATTTGCTAAGGAGTAAGAATAACTAACGATCTCTTACTAAACTCCCCACAGGATTCTAAGAGAATGGGTATAATCCTCAGGTCAGTCTTATGGAATAGAGAGCATTGCTGTGTCCATTTTACAGATCAGATAACTGAGGCACAGATGCCATTGATATCTTGCTCACGTTTACTCAGTAGAGGAAGAGCCTATTTTCTTAACCAACAGTTTCTAATGTTAGTCCAGGAACCCTGGAGAGACTTTTCCGAGAGCCTGTGAGATTGACACTAATCTCATAATAATGCTAAGACAGTATTTACCCTTTTTCACTCTCACAAGCCTGTACTGGGGTTTTCCAGAATCTACTTGACATGTAATTGGATGCAGAAACACATAGAAAAATCCTGCCATCCTCTGCTAAACCAGGAAAGATTTGCAGAAATGTAGTAAAATAGTGTCACATTTTTCATCATTATATTTTACTTTGGAAAATATAGGGGTTTTGTTTTTAATTTAAAATGTGATTGACGACACAGACAACAAGATGGCGGCAGAGGTAAACGCCTAACTGCAGCCGCACTCAACAATTTCAAAAAATACAACTAAAATATAGAGTGGACACTATCCAGAACTACAGGAAAGTTGACTGACTGAGAATTCTACAACTAGAAGGAAAGAGAAAACCAGAAGGAAAACCAGAGGAGCTGTAAAAGCCTAAGGTACGGAGGCACGGTGCGCGGGGAGAGGACGGAGCCAGAGAGGAGGGGCGGCTGAGTGCCTGGCTGGCGTTCCCCAGCGGGAAGGAGACAAAAGCTCCGGACCGTGCTGAACCCCAACTCCGACTGCACTGAACCCCAGGCGAGACCCTGGGGTCCAGGCTCACACAGAGGGAATCTGGGCTGTAAGGCGGAAGCTCAGCCGAGCGGCGGCGAAAGGCAGAGCTCCGGAGTCACGCACATTGCGCGCAGAGGACGGACTGTTCGCTGAGCTGCTGAATTGCCCCAGCGGGAAGGACTCAAAAGCTCAGGAATGTGCTGAGCCCCAGTTCTGACTGCACTGAACCCCAGTCCTCAGGCTCCAGCCTCTTACAGAGGGAATCTGGGCTGTAAGACAGAAGCTCAGGGGAACGGCGAAAAGCAGAAACCCTGAGTCGCGCACATTGCGCGCACAGAGGACAGACTGTTGTTTGGGCTGCGAGATCGCCCTAGCGGGAAGGAGACATAAGCTCCGGACTGTTCTTAACCCCACTTCCAACTGCACTGAACCCCAGTTGCGGGATTGTTGGGGGAGAGACTAGACTGTCTGGTAGCAGGTGAAGCTCTAGGGCGCCTTTCTCTCAGAGGTGCTTGCAGCGAGTACCAAAGGACACTGAGGAACAGAGACTCAGGAACCTCAGAGGGCGGGGCTAACCGGAAGCCAAGACTGTAGGCTCCACCCTGAAACTGCCCCATCCAAGCTGAACTCAGAGAGGCTTTTGCAGGTTTCCAAGTCTAGTGGAATAAGGTTGTCTCCTGGCATAGACACAGCTGATCCTCCCAACCTACCAACTCAGGTAAGCAGCAAAAATGCCGAAACAAGGAAACAGATCACAAACGAAAGAAATGGAGGACAAAAAGCGACTGGATATAGAGTTCAAAGCCACGCTTATAAGGATGTTCAACAATCTCTTAGAAAAGGCCGATAAAATAAATGAGACCTATGAAGATATGATAAGGGATCAACAAGAAATAATGAAGGGTCAACTAGAAATAAAGAATACAATCTCTGAAATAAATAATATTATACAGAGTCCTAAAAACAGATTGGAAGATTGCAAGAATCAAGTCCAAGATTTGGAACACAAAGAGCCAGAGGACACTCCTCCACAGAAGCAAGAAGACAAGAGAATCCAGAAAGTTGAAGATAGTGTAAGAAACCTCTGGGACAACTTCAAGCGAACCAACATCAGAATTATGGGCATCCCAGAAGATGACAGAGAGCAAGATACCGAAAATATATTAAAAGACATAGTGACAGAAAACTTCCCCCACCTGGGGAAAGAAATAGACTTACACGTCCAGGAAGCACACAGAACCCCAAACAAAAGGAATCCAAAAAGAACCACACCAAGACACATCATAATTAAAATTCCAAGAGCTAAAGATAAAGAGAGAATATTAAAAGCAGCAAGACAAAAGCAGGTAGTTACCTATAAAGGGGCACCCATAAGACTGTCAGCTGATTTCTCAACAGAAACCATGCAGGCCAGACGGGAATGGCAAGAAATATTCAAGGTGATGAATAACAAGAACCTACAGCCAAAAATACTCTACCCAGCAAAGCTATCACTCAGAATCGAAGGCCAGATAAAGAGCTTCACAAATAAATTTAAGCTAAAGGAATTCATCACTGCCAAGCCAGAATTATATGAATTGCTAAAAGGGGTTCTTTAGGAAGAGGAAGAAAATAAATATAAAAATTATGAACACACACGTAACTATCAACAAGTGAGTCCAAAAACCAAGGGAAGTAAAAATCATGATGAACAATATTAACTGTTGAATATAATAGAATCAGAGGTATGGAAGGGGAGTGGACTGATGATTCTCAGGGAAATGGGGAGGGGGGGGGAGGTGGAAAGAGACTGAACATAAACTGCAACTATGGATGAGGACAATGGGGGATGGGGAAAGGTGAAGAGAATTGAATGGAAACTTGGTGTAGGGGAGCAATTGGGGGGGGGTAATGAGGAACATTTGTAATAATATGAACAATAAAGATTTATTTAAAAAATAAATAAATAAATAAAATGTGATTGACTTTAACATGCAATGCATTTTATTATTTTTAATGAATTCATAAGCACATTCTTTTTTAATTCTGTTTTAAATTTTTAATAGAATCAAGATCAATGCTAGAACAGTGTAAATAAAAGTTCTTTGGAGCCCTCAATAATTTCTAAGGGTGTGAGTGGCCCCCAGACCTAAAGCTTTGAGAACTACTACTGTAGGCAGAGTATGTCTCCTAAACCCCCACAAAAGCTGTATTGTTAGTTCTAGCTTTTGATGAAGAAATTGAAGCTTAAAGAGGTTAAGTAAGTTGTTCAAGGTCACACGGCTCACAATGGAAGCTTTCAAGAGACAAGAATTCACCAGTCTTATTCTTTTCTCAGTTTACTGTGACTCTCCCTGCCACGTGTGCCACCAGACACGTCAGCTGATTCAAAACTCACCAACTCTGTGGCCTTACTGTGGATTACTTACACAGAACCTAAAAGCTCTCAAGTCTGACAATTTGCTTCTGAACTTCTACTTGTTTGAGATCAGGATTGTGCTAGATTAGAGTGGATTGCATTCTTCTCTCTCTTATCAAATTCCCTATCAGATAAAGATCAAATCCATTCTGACAATGAACTTGACATTTTGTCACTATAGAGTAAGGAAAATGCTGCTTGTCTCTTCTCCACCATCCATTTCCCTGCTACCAGAACCCCAATTAGTTTTGGAGTCCAAGAAAAAGATGTATCATTGTTCTAAACCAGTCATTGTCATTTTGTTCCACTTGACAAGTGTTTAGTCTGCAGGGGGGTCACATGACCCATTTCTAGCCATACATGGAAAGTCACTGGGCTGAATTTCCAGGAAACTGGCTTTCGTGGGGAAAAAATAGACTTGGGAGGCATGAGGTTTTTGCTACATCAAATACCATTGTGATGTCTGTATGTTTTGAGTTTTCTTGGAACAGTGAGGTTACCAACATGAGAAAAACAATTAAAAGAATCACAATAATGCTTACATTACTGAGCTGTTAAATTAGAACTAGAAATTGCTTAACTCCAGGTATTTTATGAGATATATAAACCTCTATTTATTTAAGTTATTCTTAGTTCATTTTTCTGCTACTTCAAGCCAAATACATTACCATCTGAGAGATACAAGGGAGGGTTTTGTTTTTTTTGCAAATTGTACAAATATTTCCATGCACAAGATCTCTTTGCCAGTGAAAGTAGATCCTGATAGTACATAGACAGTATATATATAATGAAATTCACAGACAAGCACTTTAAAGTGCCTGTATACTACATATACACTGAGTGGCCAGATTATTATGTGTTCAGAGATCATAATAATCTGGCCACTCAGTGTATATGCATATATATTATATGAAACATGAAAATGATAGAAGTAGAAATTGGAAAAACAAAAAGCAATTCAAAAGTAACTTCTATACTTGAAAAATACACTAAAATTAAAAAGTCTATGCATGAAATTAATAACAGATTGGACACTAACAGAAAAAAAAAGAACAGTATAATCTAAAAACAATATAGCAATAGAAACTACTCAAATTTAAGCACATAGAGATATAAGACAGAAATACAACTAACAAAGCCCCAATAAAATGAGGGACAACATCAACTAGTCTAATATAAATGCAACAGGAGTCTGAACAAAGGAGGGAGGCAGAAGAGGATGTTTACATAAATAATGGCTGAATTTTTATTAAATTTGATGGAAATCATAAGCACATGCACTCAAAAAGTTCAACAAGCACTGAGCACAATAAAAACAAAGAAACCCATATGAAGGCCCATCATAATCAAATTGACAAAGAGAAAAATCCTAAAAGAAGCCATAAGTAAAGCTGACACATTATATTCAGAGAAACAAAGATAAGAATGACTGCAGATTTCATGTCGCAACAATGCAATACAGGAGACAATAAAACGTCTTTAAAGTGCTGGAGGGTGAAAAAAAATGACATTCTGTATCCAGTGAAAACATCTTTGAAAAGTGAAGAGTAATATAAAATGTTTTCAGATAAACAAAAACTGAAAGAATTTATTGTGAAGCTATCTTCACTAGAAGAAATGTTTAAAAAGAAAGTTATTTGGACAAGAAGAAAATTATACCCTTTAGATGCCTGGATCTACTCAAAAGAATTGAGAACAGTTTAAATAATAATGATTTGTCTAAAAGAAAAAATTGTTTTTCTTTGTTTTAATTTTAAGGGGTGTGTTTAAGTTTTAAAAGTAATAATGCATCAGAGAATTCATAACATGTAGAAGTAAACTGTATTATGACAATTGTATAATACTGGGGGAGAAACAATAAATGTGTGGGTGCATGGTAATAAAGCTTCCAAACCTATGAAGTAAAAACTGATAGAAATAAAGGAAAATGGACAGATTCCCAATAATAGGTGGAGATTTCAACATTCTTCATCTAGTAATTGATAGATAAATTAGACAGATTAAGGTCTAATATAAAACTTAAACATTTACCTCTAATTTTATCTAATTGACATTTATCATAGCACAACTAATCAATGACAGAATATAGATAATTATCAAGTATACATAGAGAATCCACGGAGATATACCATATGCTGGGCCATAAAACAAGTCTCAAAAACTTCAAAGCATAGAAATCATACAAACTATTTTCTCTGATTATAATAGAATTAAACTAAAATTAAAAACAGAAAAATATGAAAATTACAAATATCAGGAAAAATAATCACTCCAAAATAAACCATTTTTCAAAGAAAAATTATTGAGGTCATCAGAAAATACTTTAAAATTAAGCACACTATACTCTAGCTGGTTTGGCTCAGTGGATAGAGCATTGGCCTGCGAACTGAAGGGTCCCAAGTTTGATTCCAGTCAAAGGCAAGCACCATGTTGCCCAGTGGAGGGAGTGCAGGAGGTAGCCAATCAATGATTCTCTCTCATCAGTGATGTTTCTATCTCTCTCTCCCTCTCCCTTTCCACTCTGAAGTCAATAAAAATATATATATATTTTTAAATTTAAACACACCATATCAAAATTTTTGAGATGCCCAGCCAGCATGACTCAATTGTTGAGCTTTGACCTCTGAACCAGAAGGTCATGGTTAGATTCCCAGTCAGGGCACATGCCTGGGGTTGCGGGCTCGATCCCCAGTGGGGGATGTGCAGGAGGCAGCCAATCAATGATTCTCTCTCATCATTGATGTTTCTATCTCTCTCTCCTTCTCCTTTCCTCTCTGAAATCAATAAAAATATTATTTTAAAAAGTAAAATGATAGACACATGCCTCTAAGAAAAAAAAGATGAGTTGGTGCCCAAGGCTTGTAACAAATTAATACATAATTAATGCCACTGCTCCATCTACAGTTCAGAACTTTGATGCTGTTCTGAACAAAACAAGCCTTGGATCAAAGTGGTCATGCTTCAGCAAGTGCACTGCCTAACTGTGCATCCACAGGCTTTGATGGGTCTGATGTCGCATCTCCTTCCAACACACAAGGGGCCTTGTCGGAACACATAGCCAGCTGACTCCCACAGACAAGGAGATGTGTGAGTCACCTTGGGGAAATCAAGACCCCAGCTGCCAAGATGAGCAATTTCCAAGCTGAGAGTTTGCCGGAGACAGTTTGGTGCTTAGTAGAGAGAATTTCTGCTGGCTTCCGCTCTGCTTATTCAGAGCGGATAAGCAGTGCCTTAAGCGAGCCTGCCTACAGCAGCGGTTCCCAGCCCACAGGAGACTGCCTCCCAGGGGACCCTGAGAAATGTCTGGAGGCGTTTGTAATGGTCACAGCTCAGGGAAAGAATACTACTGACATCAAGTGGTAGAGGTCAGGGATGCTGTGAAATGCCCCACAATGCATAGAATTGCCCTGCATGACAACCTAAAATGTCAGAAGTGCCTGGGGTGAGGACCCCTGTCCTATAGCTTCATGCTGCTCACTTTCCATAATCTGGCCCCAGTCTGGTTGACTGGCCTCATTATCAATGATTACCATTGATGAAGAGCAGCACCGTCTGGGGTTAAATCCAAGCTACCCCACTTACCAGTTTGGGCAAGATACTTCCTCCATTTCCTCATCTATACAATGGGGATGTGAATATAACTCGTCTCACAAGGTTGTTTAAGAACTAAATGAACTGCATGGAAAAACTTCCTATAAAGCTCTTCATTAATTTTCTAGCATGGAAGACATGATGTTCACAATGATTTTTCTTAACCACTGCTTTACTTTATTAATTGTTATTTTTTAAGGTACTCCTTGTTTTGGCCATGCCACCAACTGAGAAGCCCTTCTTTCTTCCACCCTCCCACCTGTGGTCATTCTTTAGCAAGTGCACTGCCTAACTGTGTTTCCAAGTGCTTTGATGGATCTGACATCGCACCTCCTTCCAAGGTCTGATGTCTTCCCTTGAAGTCAAGTTCAAATGTTTTTTTCTGGGAACGCTTCCCAGACCTGCATGTAGGGATCAGTCAGCCCCTGTTCTTTGTCCACCATGTTGTTCAGCTCCGTGTACACCCTGATTACCTACTAGTATGCTAGCTCCTAAATGGCAGGGAGAATATCCTATCACCCTACATGCCCTGGATCAGGCCATAATGAATATCCTTTAAATTAAACTTCATCCTGCCTTTATCACAGTTGTTGGCATTTCTTATGGCCCTTACCAACCTGAGTGTGCTGCCTGACTCATTTGGTTTGCTGCATAAATAGTGAACTCAATAGTGGTGCTCAGGTCACCTCCAGTGGCCAACAACTCTTGGGTCCAAGGATTTGCAAGACTTTCTACAAGATGGAATTGGAGTAGAGAGGGTAAATTCCATGGTGAGGACAAATGAGGATCACCCCCCTCCACCCATTCATATTCAGGGGACTGAAATAGTGGTCACTGCTCATGGTCACTAAGTATCTCTATTGGTCAGGCACCGTATGAGCCTTTTCCATGATGGAGGTATCAGCACAATCCCTGTTCTTATGATTACTTGACCAATGTCACACGGCATGTATAACTGCCCAGGTAAGTCTAGTCACCCAATGTCTGTACTTTTAATCACTCTGAGTTATTGTCTTTCAAAAAAAATTATTATCACCATTAGAATAAGAGTACAAATATCTGGCGACAAATTCACAAAACTCTTAATATCCACAACAGCAGTTATAGATGCCAGATGGAGGGATTTCCAGCCTTTTTGTTTTCCTGACAGCAGAAATCATTTTTTGGGAGGGAAAAAAAGCATAAAAGCAAACCTTTTTTTGTAAAAGACATAACACAGAACTATTCTAGTCTGAAGGAGGTGGGACTATCAGAGCCAAACCCACCCTGTCACTACCTCCTCACACCAGATGCTCCTTAAGGGAGTTCTGAGGAACAAACTGGTTCCACCTTTTCATATCACACATGCTGAAATAGAGACTCAGAAAAAGGAATTTGTTTGCTAGCGATAACACTGCTCAAGATAAGGAATTCTAGGTCTCCTGACCCTGAATTCAAAGCTCTTTGGAATTATTTTTTATATATTTTCACAGCTAGCCTTTCTTACTGAGAAGTACAAAAATATAAAATAAAGCCAAAAAATCCCAAAGGATTAGCATATCTCATCCAATAGGATGCCTTCAGTTGTGAGATACAACCAAATTTAAGATGTTAAAAATTACTGACTTCAGAATCAATGATTTGTAGTAGATGTATAAAGAGAATTTTATTCTTTTGAATTTTGGTGAAAGACACCTCTATTGGTTTCTCCCTTTGTTGTTCAGCTCTCTATATTCTAAGACACTAGGTCTATTTTTTTAAGACTTCTTTGGAATTTGGTGAAAGTTACAGAATTTCTACCTAGAAAACGCACACATGATCTTGCACAGTTTTGGATACAGTTTATGGTCCTCTGAAGGCATTCCATGGAACTGATACATTTTATGTATTCTTAATTAGTATTAATCTCCATTTCTGGAGCTCAAATCTTTTCCACTAACCCTGTCCCTGTGGAAAGGAAAAAGAAATCTTCTACCCGTCCTTGCTAATACAGAATTAGCCTCTGTGTCCAAAATTGGGAAGCACTTATAAAATGTACATAATTAATGTATGCATTATATAAGTTTGGGCATATATGGGCAAACAGCTACAAAACCATCACCACGATTATGATAATAGATGTATTATTTATCTCCAAAAGTTTACTTGTATCCCTTTGGGTTTTGGAGAGCTTTGTTTTTGTTTTTGTGGTAAGAACACTTAACATGAGATCAATTCTAGTTCATTTATATTAAACCGCTTGTCCTACGTGAACTTACTAGTGAATAGCAGAGCCAAGATTCAACCTGGGTCTTTTGACTGTAAAGTATCCTTATTATGCCAGTTGCTTTTCAAGATAGGATATTAAAGACCAACACACAAACACATGCATGATTTGGAAAAGAGAAACACTAGTAAGTCCAATTTATAAAAGCCTCATTATAAATTGGGATTTGGAAGCCTGTGAGATTTCTACACAAAATGGCACCATACCACTCATAAGGGTAGAAGACAATATGAGGACTGGAAGTAAAACTCTGTCTCAATAGAAATAGGTGATAGATTATAGGTAGGTAGGTAGGTAGATAGATAGATGATAGATAGATAGATAGATAGATAGATAGATGATAGATAGATAGATAGATAGATAGATAGATAGATAGATAGATAGATAGACAGACACTGAATGGCCAGATTATGATCTCTGAACACGTAATAATCTGGGCACTCAGTGTAGATAGAAGATAGATAGATAGATAGATAGATAGATAGATAGATAGATAGATTCATTTATTCCTTCATTCTTTATTCCATAAATGATAACACTGAGAAAGTTAGAGAGGTTAAATAAGAAACTTTCCAAGCTCATTTATCTAGGAAATCTTTGAATTCAGAACCATGTATTCCAAAGTATACATGTATACAAACCATTTGTAACATTTTTAGCATTGAGAAAACCAGTGTGACAGAGATGATGGGTGGATTGTCCTTAATTATGGGACTCAGGCCATCTCCTCTCAGATGCAGTACTAGCATTATCCATGAGGCTTCCCTTCTGAACAAAGAATTCAATCCGATCCTCCCCAACAATGAGCATGAAATCCTCTATTTTGTACTGAGTTATCTCAACCCAATATGTGAGAGGGGGAAATTCCTAATTTAAGCGGGTCAGGTGCAGAAGCCACCCACCCAGAGAGCTCTCGGCCTCCTCCCTTATCCCAGAGAGCCAATCGTCATAGCCTCACTGCCAGGAACACCAAGGAGCTGAGCCTTCGGGAAGCCATCGCACCAAGAGTGTATAAACCCAAATGGAAGGAAGGCAGGCTTAGCACATCAGTTCTCTGACTGGCTCCCCATTGGAGTCGGAGCTGGGAGAGCAGACGTAAAAGCATCACCAGCTGGTGTGTTTCCTGGCAGGGATACCAGCCGCAGCCTTGTCTGCCCCCAGACACACACACATAGCAAATAAATTCCATCTATAGCTCCCTTGCCCTCATTTACCAGGACCCCAAGGCAGGAGAAGAGAACAAGCCAATGTTTTGGAGGCCCAGCAGGACTGAGCTCTGCCTCCAGTGGAACATGGTTGATGGATGGCAGGCTGGTAGGCAACAGATGATGCCTCATTATACTTGTAAATCCAAATATGAAATACATGAGTGCCCCTGGCATCAGGGCTGTAGCCGCTGCCCTCAGAAGCTTCCCTCCCCTGTCCCACAGTCTGCCTCTCAGCAGCCCTGGCCCTTCCTCTGCTTGGCTGGGAAAATGAGGAGGAAGCTCTTGGACAAGTCAAGGTCTTCCTGGCAGATATTGGGGGAGGAGAGGGATGCAGTAGGAAAAGCCCACTGCTCTGTGCTACCTTGGTCTCCCATCCTGGTCTGTCCAGCAGATGTTTGGACCCCTCATCTCTCATTGAAGGAATTGAGCCTCTTGTTGGCTCTTTCCTATATGTCCCTGAAGTGAACAACAAGGAAGAGATGAGAGAGAGTGAGTTTCCATGCCTGACTTCCAACACAGTTTTCTTCCTTTCAAAAAATGCATTCATGTCTGCTCTCTTTGCAGCTCTCCATTCACATACCCACACAGGCTCTACTGCTATGAGCCTTGATGGTACCTTTGGAAAGTTCTATAAGAAAATTCAAAACACCTAGGTAAAAGCAGAATCACCAGGATCCTTCTCTATTTCAATTCAGTGACACTTTTTCAAGCACCAATTCACATGTAAGGCACAATGAGAGACAAATGAAGAACAGAGAGCTCTGTGTCCTCATGAGACCAACTTCGATCCAACACATACATGAGTAAGAATCCCAGATGTTCATCATCCACTCATTCCACAAACACTTAAAACCCCCTTTTAAAATATTGTACGATGACACCGCTGAAGGTAGGTAAAATGTTTTCCTAAAATGAAGACTTGAAATTAAAGAACTTCATACTAATATGTATTACAGTTCCATCAACAGTTGTCAAGTGCCTACTGTATGAGTGGTGCTATGTGTTAGATCCTATGAAGGATAAAAAGATAATTAAGTAATTGATCCAAGTTTTAAGGTGCATACAACTGTTAAAATGTATAAAATCAAGCAAAGAGGTGGAAACAAATAACAGACTTTATTGTGAGATACTACACTAAGATACAAGAAAGGAGGAGAGAACTATAATTTGTTGAGCAGTTACTTGCTATACACCTTGTGCTCTACACACTTAAGCATTAGTAAAATATCTTTGGCAATATTTACTCATGATCTACTCTATGCTCTAGCCCTAGTGACATGGTCTTGAGAGAAATAGAAACAAGAAAACACACAGTTTCAAAGTAACAGAAAGTAGGAATAGGGAAGTGCAGGCAGCTAAGGAGAACAGAGAGGCTATCAAATACCAATTTGGAAAAATAAAAGAAGATTTCCAGGAAGAAGTGATTTCTACACCGAATTCTGAAGAAAAAAATCAGCCAAGCAAATTAGAGGAAAAGATTGTTGTAGGCAGAGGAAATAATATTTGCAAAGTCCTAAAGGCATGATGACAAATGTTTAAGTTTCTCATTTAATAGGAGAGGAAGCTAAGAAAGTTATGGAACTTTCCTTAAATCACACAGATGGTGAGGAACAGAGTTGGATTTGTATCTGCATTTCTCCCATCTGTAAAAGGAGAGATATAGATCCCAGTTGGAGAGAAGAGAGAGGGCTTTGATAAAGTGGGTTTTGAAAAGTAGAGCAGAAATGAAAGGAAGTCGATGGTAGAGGAGGGAAAAACTGAAACCAAGGGAATATTGAGGGACAGGGATTGGCTGAAATTTAAGGTGACTGTTGGGTTTGGGAGGAGGTGTTTTGAAAGTTAAAGTTGGAAGAAACGGTGATAGGTAGAAATATTCATCCCTCAAATGAAAATTATCTTATTCCCACCAGAAGGATCATTGAGTCCATATGACATTGGGCATTTTAAATGCCAAACAAAAGGAGAATAGAGACAGAGGAATGATTGGAGTGTGGACTGAATATTTATGTCCCCCAAAATCCATAGGTTGAAGCCCTCATCCCCAAAAGGAAGTATTTGAAGATGGGGCAGTAATTGGGTTCAGATGAGGTCATGAGAGTGGACTATCATGAGCTGATTGGTGCCCTGGTAAGGAGGGGAAGAAACCAGAGCTCTCTCTCTCTGCCATGTGAGGACAGAGCACGAAGGTTTCTCCATCTCTGACAGGAAGTGGGCCCTATCCAGGAATTAAATTAGCCAGCACCTTGATCTTGGACTTCCTGACCTCTTGTTTCTGTTGTTCAAGCTACCCAGTTTACCGTAATTTGTCATAGCAGCCCAAAATAAAATAGCCCTGTTATGGGAGACACTCCTTGGCCTGAAGGGGGTGAATGCAGAATCTTAACCACATCCAAGGAAAAGGGTTCCGGTATCCACTATCAGTGGATCCAGAGCTACTGGTAGACTGTCACTCCCAGAATGCCTTGCAGTGGTCCACCCATACACCCTCCCTTTATTACCTTCTTTCCTTCCTTTGTTTCTTCCTCCAAATCAAACACATATTGAAGTTTTTTGTTTCTTGGAAAAAACAAACCCAATTGAGTAACAGAGAATTTATTTTAAAAAAAGATTCATCAAAAGAAACACCTTGTTTTATAATTATATATAATAGAATATCTTAACATGTGGTAAATTTTTAATGATCGTGTCTAGTTAACAAGTAACAATTTGATTTAAAAAAATTCAAAACTAAATCCTTCAAATTCAGGTTTTAACAGCAAATTAATAACTACAGGGGTTTTGTTGTTGGTTGTTGTTATTAGTTGTTTGTCAAAATCAAAGTCCATGTGAGATAAAAGAAAATAGCATCAAAAAAAAAAAAGGAAAAAGTAGAAAGTGTCCTGGAGGTCAGTGGCAGAACAGAACTTTCTAGTGGTTACAAGCAACCCTTCCAGGAGAGAGGATAATGGGAAAACGCATGGACTTTGGAGCCAGCACACCCATGAGCCCACCAAACTCTCTGACCTTACAAGTCACTTCTCTCTTGGTTTCATTGGAAAGATGGGGACACTGATCTATGTATTCCTTGCAGGACTGTTGTAAGTATTAAATAAGGTGGTACATACACATTCCTAGCACTAGGCTTGAAACATGGCATGTGCTCCCTAAGACCCCTCCTTACAGTCACCCTCCCACAATCACTTCCTCTCTCCCCAAAGACTACCCACCTCTCCACGATCACACTCATAGCACTGCATTTTAATTTCCCGATGACTGGTCTACCTCGCCCATTAGATCTGAGCCACTGAAGAACAGAAACCCACGTCTTCTACATTTATCTCTGGCAACTAATAGTGAATAGTAACTGCTCAATTAACCATTTCTCCTATGACTGAGTTTAAACACTCTGACGTCCATTAAGAACCTAAAATTGACACTTAAAAAAAAAAATACAAGAAGTCAGGATATGTGTGTTGCTGAATTCTATGGCCCAGGCTTGTAAGGGGTTTTGAAATTCAAAGAAGGAGGAGCCAGCATGAGACGGGACCCGTCATCCTGAAACCTCCTGAATAGCATTTGACCAAATATCCAGCTATGATTCCACAGGCAAGTTGCCACTCCAGATAACCATCACACAAGCTGAGCCCTTTAAAAACAATGGCAGCATACAATTTGAAATGAGTTCGGGGAAGGAGCACTTGGTTGGAAATGGTGGATAAGTTTCAAGATAAGAGAGAGAGAGCCATAAATGTAAAAAGACATAACAATTAAGAAAACAATCGATTTTGTGTGCAAAGTATTATCTCACAGCGTAACATTTCACTCGCTGAAGAACCCTATGAGTCAGTCTTCTTCCCATTTCTCAGAAGAGGAGAGTGAGGCTGATGACAGCAAATGACTCTTCTGAGACCACAGAGCCTCTACCAGGCGAAGCTGGCAATGGGCCCAGGCGCTGGTTTCCCAAACCCAATGCCTGCTCCTGGAACCCAGCTGCTGGTCTCCAGAGGAACTGAGGCAATCTGGGCCGGACACAACTCGGAGGAGGAAAGGGGCCAGAGAAACAAGCCCCACCACTCAAACCGCAGAGGCAGCCATGTATAACTCTCGGGGAAGGGCCCTTTCCCAGGCACACTCTGTCTCAGCATCTTTGGGCGAGAAGGACAAGGTGTGTTTCCGGTGCCCGCGCGGGCCACGGCTTCAGATGTGGAGCAGCAGGAGGCCAGCAAAGGGGACCTTGGGTGGCGTGCTCCTTTCAGAGCGGGTTCGAGTCTCGTAATTGCTCCCATCGCTTGCAAATTGCCTGACTCCGAGCCCATTTATTACCCTTTTCAAGCGACTGAAAAAGCTTTTCCTTCCTTTATGACCGTCTGAAAATTGAACAGACTTAGAGAACCCCATTCTCTGCTCCCGAATGCAACCCGCAACTGGGTTTTCATACAAAGCACAAAGGATGGAAGAAGAGAGGGCTTAACGGGGGAGGAGAGGCGGGGAATGGAGGGCTGTTATGAAATCCCCTGGTTACTATTTTCATCCTGGCTGGAAGCCGGTGAATCTGCGGGGTTAGCTTCTAGGTGGAGTACATAGGGTCAAGCTACACTAATATCACAGGAAAGAGCAAAAGGCCAGCCTCGGCCAGGCACCTGACCAGCAGGTGTGCTTGGGGGCGGGAGGTGACCTTGCTGGTCCTTGCCTTGCCTCCTTCCCAGGACTGTTGACACATGAACAAGTGCTTTGTGATCCATAAAGCATCATAACAGCATAAGCCATTATCATCACCATGGTGAAAAACAGCAGCAGCACTTATGTATCTCCTCTGTGTAACTCCGTGCCAGCATCCAGCTGGGTCTGTTCTGGTCTGCAGCCTTGGGGACCTCTGTGGTCAGTGATAGTGAAGCTGGAGAGAGTCTGACACCAGGCAGGCAGGACCCCGAGGCTCCCAAATTGTCATGGGGCCTGCACTTATGTAACAGTGTTGATGGGGGGCGGGTTTGCATCCAGCTACAAACGCAATTCCTGCAGCCATAAAGCAAACCCATAGAAATAGAACAAGCTTATTCCTTGGAGTCAGAGAGACCATGGTTAAATCATGTCTCTGCTATACAACAGCTAAGTAACATAAGATAGTTATACATGCTTTATGGACCTCCATTTTCCCATTTTAAGAAAACACGGGCAATTAGAAAGAATCCTATTAGCAAATGTATTTAAAGCGCCTACACAATGTTACATAATGCTACACAAATGTTAGTTCTGTCACCACTTGGACTCTTTACCCCATAATGCACCAGAATAGAAATGACAGTGACTGCACAAGAGCACATAAATTGTCAACAAACAGATGAGAAGATACCGAATTTTATGAGTAGTTTTAAAATGCAAATTAAGCCACAATGAGATACTATTTTACACCCACTGGTTTGGCAAAAATTTGAGACGATAATACCAAGTGTTGATAATCGGTTCAACTCTTTAAGAAACCAATTTGGCCTTTGCTGGTTTGGCTCATTGGATAGAGCATCAGTCTATAGACTGAGGGTCCTGGGTTTGATTCCCATCAAGGGCACATGCCCAGGTTGTGGGTCAATGCCCGGGTAGGGGCATGCAGGGGGCAGCCAATCAATAATTCTCTCTCAACGTTGATGTTTCCATCTCTCTTTCCCTCTCCCTTCCTCTCCAAAATCAATAACAATATATATATTTTAAAAAGATGTGCCAATGACTATTAAAAAAGAAACCAATTTGTGTTGAGCTAAACAAGTACATGATTCCAGGTCATTAGATATGCTATGCCTCTGCTTAGAATGCACCTCCTAAAATAATCTATCTAGAAAACCCTTCTCTATGGTTTAAAACCCTGCTTAGATAGAATTTACTTACTAAAACCACCTCAGATTCCCAGATGTGAAAGGAATCCTTTCTTCTTTCATGCTACCTGTATTGCCGTGGTTTCCCATATCACAGTGTAATATAAGCATGTTTCCACCCCTCCCCAGCTAGCTTAGGAACTCCTAGAAAGCAAGGCTGTTTCACTCGCAGCCCCGGATCTCAGCACAGGGCATTCAAGAGTTGAACTTGAATGAACACACGCCCTGTTTCCCATGTCCCTCTTTATAATCACCAATTACAATCCCCCCACTTAATTCTGTGGCACCGCCACATGTGGCCTGTGCTTCCTTGGCTGGGAAACACTGGGCTTCCACACCATGTCCTGCTTCTCTCTAAGCTTCATGGATCTCTGCATGCAGAGTTCGGGTGCATTGTCACAGGACCCGAGCCCAAGGTGAATGAAACAATTAAGGAAGCCTATCCACATTCTAAATGAAATCGCAATAAAAAAAACATCTCATTTCTGAGCGATTTTGAACTCCAAAGCCAGTTTTGATTTTAAAAGGATATTGAGTTCCGAATGCCGTGAACTCCTGTGGGAGCACTTTCCCATCAAGGACTTGGATGCAGGGGACTGTTGGCAACCAATTAAGAGATGTAGTTGGTGTTTGGCAGCTCCCTGACCCACTCCTTCTGTCCCTGGATCAGCAGGGACTTTGTGGTGAGTGGCAGATGCGGGCAAAGCAGCAGTGACTTGGTTATGCTGCAACCTGTGTCATTTGGCTGTGTTTACAGTCAGCCCAGCTGCAGGCAGTCAGTAGCTACGACACTTGGGGAACAAGAGTTGCTTTTCCAAGCCAATACATGATGCTTCCTGGCATAGCAGAAAGAACATTAGAGACAAAGCACTGAGATAGATTTCCAGTTCCACTGCTCTGAAGTTCTATGACTTTCCCCAAAAAAGTTCCTTCCTGGACCTCACTATCCCCGTTCGAAAGCATAACTATTTCTGTAGGACTGGAAGAGGTTTTAGAGATTAAATACAATGATGAACTTAAACTTGAAGGTAATATACAAATATTAGCCAACACTTTTTAATGCGTTCTATGTGCTAGACATGATTATGAGTGTTTTATATATGTTGAATCCTTTCATCTTATCAGCAATCTTATGTGCATAATACTATTAGACTCATTTTAAATATCCTATATAATAAAGAGGTAATATGCAAATTAACTCTCATGCCACCACAAGATAGCTTCACCCACGGAAGAGGCGGGGTTCCCATAATAAGTGATCAGCAGGAACCGGAGGCTGTATGAAGCTGGGCCGAGGTGGGGGACCTCAGGCTGTGCCCCCCCAACCCAGCAGAGCTTGACAGGAAACCTCAGACCATGCCCCTTGCCCCAGCGCTGACACTTATTATAGAGAAAGGGCAAATAGTAATATTAAAGTATTTCCTCTAATTAAATCACTTTTATGTGCATGTGCATGAATTTTGTGCACATTAGTGAAATAATAAAAACACAAAAAAATATAAGGAACTTGCTATGGTTACAGAGCCAGTAATGGCAGGATTCTGGATCTGAGACCAGGCATTTAACCATATGTTAAGGTGCTATACTGAACATCCTAGGAATTATTTTTCTGTTGCTCTCGTTTTGTTTTTAATAACATCCATCAGACCAAGACATGGTACGTTAAAAAGCGCCTACCATTTTGCTATAATTAAGTATTTACTTGTTTGTCTCCCTCATGAGACAATGAGCTCCTTGAGGGTGAGAACTATATTATGGTCATCTGTAATAGTCCTAAAAGTCTGAGCACTTAGTACTGGGTTCAGTATATTATAGGTAGGGCTGGATAGATGGAAGAGAGAGAAAAATAAAGGATGGGTAAAGAATGAATGGATGGAATATATAGATAGATGGGTGAATGAGTAAAGGGATAGATCTATGATGGATGGAATGAGTAAATAGATGTATGGATGGGTGGGTAATAAGATGAATCCCAAATTGTCAGTTTTTTAGAATGGTATCTGATATATTGAACCTATAATTGTGCATTTTCTCTATCTTTCCTGAGTTGTCTTGATAATATTAAGTTATCTTATACGCCGAAACCGGTTTGGCTCAGTGGATAGAGCGTCAGCCTGCGTACTGAAAGGTCCTGGGTTTGATTCCGATCAAGGGCATGTACCTTGGTTGCGGGGACATCCCCAGTGGGGGGTGTGCAAGAGGCAGCTGATCAATGATTCTCTCTCATCGATGTTTCTGACTCTCTATCCTTCTCTCTTCCTCTCTGTCAAAAATCAATAATATATATATATATATTTTTAAAAATATGTTATGCCTTGAACCTCAGAGATCCCATTTGCTATACTCATAGTCTAATGCACAAGATGTGAAAAGAACATAAGAAATGAGGTTGATTCAGTGAGGGGAAACAGGATTGCTGCTGCGGCTCAGCAGGGCTGATTCTGTAACTTTGCCTTGTATTTCAGGCACTGTGTACTTGACTTCTTTGAGCACATTGATAATGAGATTTGTGTCTTGAACATCTGTGAATCCTGAGCATACCTAGTGCAATTTCCAAAGCAGACATGCAATGAATGAAAGAGCAAGCTGATGAGTTGGCCACACCCCCAACTGTTCTCTTGTGCCCTCTTTTCAATTCACATTCAGCAGGTATCTCCACACATGCTCTTGCCCCCCTTCCTAGGAAAGGTTCAACCGGCAGCCATTTGTCCTCTACTGCACATGTAAGCATTAACTTCACCTTGATTTTTGCACATGAAGAGTTTCCTGTCTAATAGAAGAATCGTTTTTCACTGTAGACACAGAAAATTTTCTTCTTGGAAGTCCCACAAAGCTGTTCCAAAACCCCAATCTGCCAAAAAGAAGTATGATCCTATGGCTGATGGTTCATACCTCCTACAAGAATACTAAGTTCCTTTCGCTATGTCTTTGTCTCCTGTTATGCCCCATTCCCTTTTCCTTACCATCCTTAGTTTCTTCTCCCTGAGAATATTGGGGGTGGGAGGGGAGGAAGGGTGGTACTGAGGGTATCAAGGTTAGTGGAGAATAAAGGGGAGGGGAAAAAAGAGGGGAGGAGAGGCCAGATAAATTGTACTGGCCAACGTTTATTGAGTGTATATGTCCAAGTTATTGTCTATTGTCTCACAATTTCATAACCACAATTTTATGCTCTACTCTGATGGTGGGGCTAAGACTACAAACTATATTTTCATTGTGTCAGCTGCTTCCTTTATGCTCTGCCAACAGGGGATATGAGAGAGACTGGAGGGATAGACAAGGATGAAGAAACAAGTTCCTTTCTTCTTTTGTTTCTGTTCCTGTGTCACACCCACAAAAGCTTTTCACCTGGGCAGCTACAGTCCGTTCCAGTTTCCAGTTTGTTTGTTTCCCCATATTCTCAGGATTAGTATCACTGTGCTTCCAAAGAAATACTAGCTCTGGCTGGCCAGTGTCCCCTCCACAGACACTTGGGTCTCAAGACCCCCCCTCCCATCCTCCAAGTTCTGATAACCTAATCTCTCCCCTCCTTTTCTCCGGGAGCTATTCCCATGCTGCCTCTGTATTTTGTTCTATTTTGGTTTGGTTTCTAAATGTTTCATCCTCCAACCCTTATTTAATCAATTCTGTATATTAAAATTCTTATTAAAATGCTATCAGTAAGGATTGTTGCTTTCCTAAACCAACCCTGACAGACTCAATGCATTATGCACCAAATACTAAGCTAAGCCTTCTATAAATATAATTGCATTTGCCCTTTTCAAAAACCCTATTGGAGCATTGTTCTCTTTGTTGTGGATGCATAAACTGAGACCCAGAGATATTAAGTTCTTTCCCATGCTCACACAAGCTTAATTGTGGTGCTAGAAGCTTTTGACTCCAATGAGTCCTGTCTAAAAATATCTATTTCTATGGGACTAAAGGTTCTCAGAGTGAATTCATGTCTTCAGTGCCAGGGTACTTAGAACCAAAAATATATGCAAAGGTCCCTAAATGAAGAAGCATGTCACACTCCTTATCTGCCCACAGATGGCAATCACACAGAGATTTATTACCAACAGATGGCTGCAATATCGGAGTGACACACAATTATACCTGGAACACTTAAGACCAACACAGCAATCCAAAGCTATTTCCCACCTACACAGCTAAAAAGGAATAAAATTTCAATTTAAAAGTGATTGCCTTTCCACAAAGTTTCAGATCAAAAATAGCAAATAAAGTTTGTAGTGTTGGCTGGGAACCACGCCAGACCATCGGGTTTCCTTTCTCTCTCATAATAGATGGCTCCTATTCTCTCTATGGCGGCCAATCTCTCTCTCCTGTGTGTCTCCCTATCTCCAGGTCTCTTGCAGGAACTTCCATCCTCTCTTTTTATTATTTTGTCTCCCCATCTTGCTCCCTATAAGTAAAATAAATCCTTGGAAGATAGCTTAATCCTCTGAGGGAGAGATTTGATCAATTTTTTGAACTTTACACTAGAAAATATTCCCAATACTGACTTTCTCATCAAGAAATTACCTGTAACCCAAAACCTTCTGAAGCACTAGTCATTCCTCTTGTTTGCTTGTTTGTTTGTTTGTTTGTTTGTTTGTTTGTTATGATTGACAGATGTGTGCTGGGTGTATGACAACGAAGTTACTCTTACTGAGATCAAAGGGCATTAGGAGATTTTATATTTTCTCCTTTACAAGGAACCACGATCAACCATACCTTCCCTTTAACTCATTTAATAAGTTCTATCTCACTTCCGACTATTAAAAGCCAGAATAAGGTCTCTTACGGGTCTGTCTCCATTTTCTTCCCTTTGGTTTTGCAGTAATTTCTAATCAGGCTGAGATTCTTGGATTTGGCATTCTACCCAGTATGGCATTTTCTAATTGTGGTCTGAAATATATCCATTTAAAATGGGGCCCAGTGATATCTCAGGAAGGAATAAAATGGCATTAATTTCTTGTTTGAAAAAAAAATGTTATCACCAAAAGTGGAAATTATTCTTGAGAAGAGCCTGGAAGAGGTTAGCTATTTTGTCACATCTCAACGGGCACCTTCTTTCTGTCTGACAGGGACGCTCCGGGAGGGCACCATGGATGGCACCAGCAGCAACCTCAATTAGCAACCCCATCATTGCAGGTGCCATGAAGGGCCCTGGTGAGGGAGCAGAGGGTGTGATATAGGGAGTGAGACCAGCCTGGTATGAATGGCAGCTCTGCACTCAGCCTCTTTTCCCAAGGCCTCAGCTCTCTGATTTTATAAAATGTAGATAATTCCTACCTCCTGAAGTTAGTAAGAGAAAGGCAATATTTATGCTTATATTCCTAATAATGGCATATATTTTTTCCTTTGGGGACATCATGATTAAATATACTTGCCTAGAAACTGAACTTTCAAATGTAACTTTGCTTCTAAGGGAAAATACTAGTATATTCTACATTCCATAGGAACCAACCCCCAAAGGTTAGGAACACAATGCATTTATCACTATAACTATAGGAGTATATTCTCACAGTACTCACTGTTTCTTAAGAGAGGGTCAGCTCCAAAATTCTTACTTTTAGTTGGAACAAAAAAATGAAATATCTTAAACTCCAGGGACCATTACAATGATGAGTAAAATCCAAATTCCATTGCCTCTTCTCCCCTTTATCACCTTCCCTGTACATAACACCCTCTGTTTATGTTTATCTTCTTTCCAAAGATCTAGTTATAAGAAACAGAAATACTATTTTTAAAGACAAAAATGCTTGGTGGTACAGTGTGGATTCATTTTGTTAAAGCTCTGGAAAGCTAAGTGTTGCAGGGTCCAGGGAAAAAGAATTTGCCAAGTAATTCCCCCTAAGAGCTAATTTGCTATAGTCTATTTTGGGAGATTAGTATCCTCACTTTTGCTCATGGTGGGATAGGATCCATTTATTTCTGCCTCACCTGTGCACATCAAATACTAGTCTCAGGTTGAAATTTGATTGTCATGTGGAACAACAATTCAGTCAATAAATCTTCCCTGAGAATTCAGTGTTCTGGGAATAGAACTACCCTTGTAAGTGGCAATATACATAGATTCAGGTTGGAAAATTCAATAGCAGTATAAATGATCCATCCAACACTCCACTTCTCAATTCTTTCTCTTCAACAACAACTTTCTCCTCCATCCCATCTCAGCCACCCATTGTCATAGCCCAGACTACGATACTCAGCTATCCCTTTAAAATTTCAACTTTAAGATCTCCACACACACTACAATGCCATATCCAGCTCTTTCCTGCTATGCTCACATTCCAACAATCCCTCAACCTCACATGGATTAAAATCCAATCCATTTTTACACTGTCCCTCACTCCCTTTGCTCTTATTCAACTTAAACTCCATAACCCATCATTGTAATGTCCTCTACATACACTCCCAAATTTTCTCTCTCTCTCACTCTTGCCTGAAAAAAAAAGAAAAAAGAAAAATCTTAAACCATGTTTAAAGCCAATTCTCCACCTATTATATGCCTGAAGACATGAGCTGGAGGAAAACACATAAGCACATGGGTGGTTCCACTTTGAATTCATGAGTACTAACCTCTCAAGAGTCCTTACCGCTGTTTATGAAATATCCTACATTCCCCTAGTCAGTCATCTCTCCCAACTTCCCAGCTGTCTGTCCTCACCTTCTTACCTCTCTTCAAGAGTCTGCCATCTGTTTCAATGTCCTTACTCTTAGCTGATGATCTTGCATCCTATTTAACTGGGCTGTGCATGCTGTATTTCCTCCATACAGTGATGAAGTGGCATGCTCCCATCTATGGCCAATCCCTCCATGTGTCCACTAGATCCTATCCCATTTCACCAACTCAAGGAAACTGCTCCAACAAATTTCCCCATCTCTTCTATCATCAACTATTTCCTTTTTCCCAGATTATCACCAGCAGCATATAAATAGGGCATAATGTCCCCCCATCAACACCTTCCATCTACAGTTTATTTCTTATACAGAATAAAAACTTTTCCTGAGAACAGGGCTGTAGAGAACAGGACTGTGTGGACCTCAGTCCTGATTCAGTGGCATAACCCACATAAGAGTGGTCTATGTTCTGTCTTTACTTTCTCTTGCACATATTCTAGTAAGGCTTTCAGCTTTATGTCCTCACCAAAACTAATTCTATGAAGACCATGATTAGCCATTACATAGCCATTCAAAATCAATGTACAATTCTTTCCAGACTCAATCTATTGCTTTATTTGATATAATTGGTCTCTTCCTCTTTCTTGAAATATTTCATGCATAATTACCTTTAAGGACATAACTTGGTTCTTTTCCAAGCACAATGGCTTCTTCGCAAGCTCATTTATTGGCACCTCCCCTTTTGTCTGACTTCTTTCTTTCCTACAGCCTTTCTTTTTATATAATTTATATTCATTGTGGAAAGTATTACATTTGTCCCCTTTTTTCCCATGGACCCTCTCCACCCTACACCCACCTCCCCCATGTCTTCAACAACCTATTGTCTGTGTCCATGGGTTATGCATATATGCATATAAGTTATTTAATTACTTCTAAATGAGGCATTTTCAAAGATTCCGTCTTTAGATATCTCTTCTTATTTATCTACACTTACTTATTCCCTTGGATAGGTCAACTCATCCAATTCCACAGCTTTAAATACCACTTATATGTTGATGTTATGCAAATATTCATCACTAACCTAAACATAGCCCCTGAATTCTAAACTCCTACATTCAACTTCCTACTTATGATGCATTGTAGATGTCTCATAGGCATCTCAAAATTTACATTTCCAAAACTCAGCTCCTTATCTTTTTCTCCCAACCTGCTCTTCCCATAGTGGTTCCCCTCTGAGTCAGTGGCAGCTCCATTCTTTTCATTTCCCAGGTTGAAAAGTTACATTCATCCTTCACTCCCATCCCACACCTTATTTTCTACAAATCCTGTTGACCTTAATTTTGAAAAATATCTAAAATCCGACCAATTCTCACTACTTTCAGTTACCACTCTAGTTCAAGCCACCATCAGCTTTTTAAAAATTATAATTGCAACAGCCTTTCAGCTAGTCCATGGGTCCCCCTATTTCCATTCTTGCCCCCTTACACTCTGCTTCCCACATAATAGCCAGAATGACCTTTTAAAATCATAAGTCAAAGTATTTCTCTCCTCTTCTCAAAACTTTCTAATAGATTCTTATCTCACTCAGAATAAAATTAGGAATCCTTACCAGGTCCTAATGGCCTGTGGTGTCCCAGCCTCGTTCCATTCCTTTCTGACCTCATCTCTTAACAGTGTTCCCTCTTACCCTGCTCCTCACACTGCCCTCCGTGCTGTTTCTGATCTATCCAAGCATATATCAACCTCCTTCCCTTTGTCCTGACTGCTCCCCATTGCCTGAAATCTCTTTCTCCTGATGTCCTCTCAGCCTCCTTATCCATTTCTCACAGGTCTGAACTCAAATGCTACTTTAGTAAAGAGGCTGCCCAAGCATCCTGTACCAAATGGCTCTGCACTATTGCCCTGTGTCCTCTTCCTTGGCTTTATTTTTCTTCTTAGAAAACATTCCCATTTGACACAGAATGGCTGGTTCCTCCACTACCACCTAGAATATGAGTTTCATGAGACTGAGTTTCGTGTCTTTTTTTGTCCAGAACTATGTCCCCAGGTTTGATTAACATAGCACATGCAAAGCCTTACTTAGCACAGTGCCTGGAATATAGGAAGAAGTCAACGTACAAATGATTATTTTGAGTATTCAGGGCTCTTATCCCCCTATGGTATGCTGTTTGTACAAATGACAACCATGATCTTTGATGCCACGTGACCATTTACAATATGACTTTTCCACTCCTCCCATAAATAAGTAGAGTCTAATTCCCACCTCTTTTTTAATATCTTATACTAGCCCTGTGACTTGCTGTAATGGATAGAGTGCAAGGAAAGTGAAGCTATGTGACTTCAAGGACTAGAGTTTGAAAACCTTGGTGCTTTTGTTTTACTCTTGGAAGCCAGGGTGTGTGTAAAGTTTTGGGCTAAACTACTGAATGGTGAAATACCACAGGCAGAGAAAAGCCACATGGAGAAAAACTGGGGCCAACCAGCAGCCAGCACCAAGACCCCAGGTGTATCCATTAGGGCATTTGGGGTAACATTTGATTATTTCACAGTATCTCTCCCATGTAGTCACATCTGATCATTTACATGCTAAAATATTATACATATTACTTTACCTTAAATTACTTTCCTTTATTTCTTCCTTTGTTATAGTGGATATTCTATTGATTGCATTTTGAAATTACATTGTGGATGGGTTGTATCACCTTTTTGATGAAGTAAAGAATGTACTCTGAAATATTTGCTATAAAAAGAAGGCATAAAGTAGTGAATCACTGCCTTTAGGTAGTTTAACCTATATCCAGAAGCACCCTGACTAATGTCTGGTTACATGTATATTATTATGATCTGTATAAAAACTAGTTATGATTTATCACAAACTCACTGATTCATTTTATTTTCTCATGGATTTCTTTATCTCAGGCAAGGTCTCTCAAATTTCATTAAGCCAAGACCTTGTTTGACTAATGTGAAGCAATCTCAATATTTCTCTCTCTCTCTCTCTCTCTCTCTCTCTCTCTCTCTCTCTCTCTCCCCTCTCTCTCTCTCCCCCACTCTCTCTCTCTTTCTCTCTCTCTCTCTCTCCCTCCCTCCCTCCCTCCCTCTGTATCTCTCTTTCATAAACCCACACACACACCAGATTCTGCTGTGGAAACCTCCTGTGCCCCCAGAAGAAGGCCACCATCTTGTCTCTGCACTAGACAGTAGATGGCAATCTCCTTGAGGGGCTCAACAGTCTGGTGTATTGCCATACCCACCCCTCCCACCAAGTGCCTGGAACATGGCTGAGCACCTCATAAATATTTGGTTTATTTTTTCCATGTTGACTTTATAATGCAGAAGAAAATATTGTCTGAAATTATTCTCAATTTGTTAAAAGTTCTGACTCACTGCTTTCTAATCTCAAGAGAGACTCAACACTTTCCCCTACACACCTACAGAAACCCAAATAACCTACGCATTCTCCCACACTACTAATATTGTCACATTAAATGTGATTTTTGTACAAAACCAAGTTAATTGCCTAGAAATAGTTAGTGAGGGTTATTAAATTTTTTTATAACAGTGGTTTACAAAGCATTTTTTTGTGTTGAGAAAATTAATGTTTATTGCATCTTTACACAATTTCTCTCGATGCTCACAACAGCTCCCTAAGTTAGCTATTATTCTCCCCTAGATGAGAAAATGAAGCAAGAATGAGTATTCTGGTTATACCCTGCCAAAATACAGAGCCCAGTCCCTGAAGGATGAGTCTAGTGTGCTCTCTGCTACATCCCAACTGATAGCAGCTGTTCAAAGGCTATACCGCCTCAAGCAGTTACTTACTTTTTGGAGCCTCACTTTTCCCATCTGTAAAATGGGGAAGATGCTATCGCCAACATCACCCAGTTGTGCAGGTCACATGAAATGCTACAAATAAATTGCTTGGATCCACATGTGGATATAGTAATCCCTATTATTATCATCGAGCAGCCTCCTAAAACAGAAACCCAGACTAGTAATCATTATTTCTCGGGCTCCGCTGTTTTCTGCAGAAAGGATCTCTGTGTGCTCAGGAAAATGAGGAGATGGTTAACATATCCATGGGAGATTCAGCTTTGACAAAGACAGGGAAACAAGAAGTAGACAGTCTGTTCCAGGTGTCTGCGGTGAGAACCTGTTTTATATTGCCCATGAAAAGGGCTTCCAATGCTTGATGATTTTCAATACCTATTTCATTATTCATTTATCATTCTGATTTTCAAAAGGGTGTTCCCAGCACCTAAGGCCAGGAGAACCCATGCAGAGAAACCTCCACATAGCTGATGCCACAGGAGCAATACATTTTAATCAGGTTTCACATCTTTACATCCTGGGAAGTGGCGGGGGGGGGGGTGGCGGGGGAGCATCAAGGAAGGGAAAGGATCTTAGTGATTGCATCTCAACACCACCCCATTTCACCAGGAAGAAAACTGAAGCATGTAGAGGCTTGTTTTCTTGAGTGAGCCCCTCAATAGCTCTGTGAAGGAGACATTGTCCTCCCTATGTTAGATCTCTTCTGCTACCCAATGCACACTCAAAACTATAGCCATTGCAAACCACATGTGCGCCCCCAATATTCTATGTCCTTGACCCCATGCCTTGCACACACTACCCATCATCCAGGAATCCCTCTCTCTGTAGTGTCACTAGTCTATTTCCAACTTATCCATCCAGCTTAACTCCAGCCACCATTGGCTCTCATCTGGATGCTGGCAACAGACTGAGATGGTCTCACTGCTTCCACCATTGCTTTCCTGCAGACTGATTTCATTTTTTCCATGTAAATCAGAATCTGATTCTACCTATTTTTCATCTGATCTCCTGCCATTTCCCTGTACTGTGTCCCATCCACAGTGGCCTTTCTTCAGCTCCTAAAACACTTGGAGTCTTGCTTAGTGCCTCAGAGCTTTCACATATATTTTTCCTCCCTGGAATTCTTGCCCTCAGATCTTCACAAGATAACTCCTTATTATTCAGGTCCCAAGCCAATTTCACTGCCTCAGAATCTTCCCATCATTATAGAATTATCCCCTTCCCTTAGTCTGGGTATTTCTCCAAAAACATTTCCAATTCTCATGAATTATTGTGTTTGCACATGTACCGCCTGCCTCTTCCCCAAGGCAAGGAATAGGATCTTGTTTCCAGTAATCTTTAAAGCCTGGCATAGTTGCATGGAGCAAAGTTGGTTCTTAATAAATATTTACTAACAAGATAAATGAAATAACACCAAACTAGGAAGAGCTACCCTCAAGGCCAATATTTTCTAAAAGATACAAAATGGCAATTAGTATTCATGTCAGTCAGTTCCTCTTGAATTCTCTGCTACCTACTACCTGACACTTGGGGTTTCCTCCAAAATATAAGTCTCATCATACAGGTTTTTATTTTTTATTGTTTAAAGTATTACATGTAGTAGTACATATATCTCTTTTTTCCCCCATTGACACTCACTCATTCTTTTTTTTTTAATATATTTTATTGGGGTTTCTTTTTACAGCGAGGAAGAGAGATAGAGAGTTAGAAACATCGATGAGAGAGAAACATCGATCAGCTGCCTCTTGCACACCCCCTACTGGGGATGTGCCCGCAACCAAGGTCCATGCCCTTGACCGGAATTGAACCCGGGACCCTTGAGTCCGCAGACCAACGCTCTATCCACTGAGCCAAACCGGCCTCGGCAACACCCACTCATTCTTGTCTAAAAATTTGTTTTTAATCTACTCACCAAATTTAAGTTCCGGAAATGAAAAGGTGAGCCTTTTTTTTGGTCTGAGATGCTAGAGATTCCAATATTAAGGTGTCTACTTTCCCTTGGATTGGCAAAGTAGAACCCTCATCTCGGAGTGGCCCCAAATGAGAGGAGGATAGATGCCTGCTCAGGGAGCCATGTGTCTCAGGGTCTAGTTCCCTCTGAGAAGTGATTTAACAAGTATCCAATGTCTCATTATCTTCTGAAATACATTGGATATTCTCTGAGATCCCTTCCAAGTCTAAAGTTGCAATCATTCATTCACAAAGACAAGTACTTATACCATGCTCTGTGCCAAGCAATGCCAAGGTGCTGGGAGACCAGTCTTGAAATTGAGAACCAGAAAGCATGCGTGATAGAGCATAAACTGCTATTTAATTGTCAAGTGGTTTGGTTTTACATATGGTATATTTTTAAAATATATTTTTATTGATTTCAAAGAGGAAGGGAGAGGGAGAAAGAGAGAGAGAAACATCAATGATGAGAAAAAATCATTGACCAGCTGCCTTCTGCATGCCCCCTACTGGGGATCAAGCCTGCAACTTGGGCAGGTGCCCTGACTGGGAACCAAACCATGGTCTCCTGGTCCATAGGTTGATGTTCAACCACTGAGCCATGCTAGTGGGGCATATTTGGCATATTTTAATGACAACAGAGTGAAAATCAAATACTCCTACCCTTGGATAAGACTTCTGGTCTCCACTTTCTAGCCTCATACCGTATTCTGCTTTCTACCATGAGTGAAAGAAACCCCCTCCCTGATTCTTCTCGTGTTCCTGCCAGGTATTTGGCCATGTTCTTCCCTCCTCACCAAACACCCTAATCAAATGGATGGGAGTCAGCAGTAAAAGTGAAGCTGTTATATGTCTGTGAAGAACCACCATGTATTAGGGTTCAGGAGCCTGGCAATAATTCCATGCACTTGTCATGAGGTCTTGAAAATGTCTCCTAACCTCTCAGGATCTGTTTTCTTATCTACATAATGCCGGTGGTCCTGATCCAGCACCTAGAAGGGTTCAGGAAACCTGGAGAACAGGCTGTGTATAAATTAATAAAGAGTCTAGAGACAAAACATAATTTTGAAAGGCATTTGGGTGGGGCAGAGGAGCTAGGCTAAAGAAACCAAGTTCTCATTGTCTTAGGACCCCTTGCTTTTTATTGACACAAATTGTTGTAAGGCGTGGTGGAGATATACACATCAAGGGGTAGGGTTAGATATAGAATCCATTGTCAAATTGGAGAATTATCTCTGGATGTTCAGGTGTTTGGCCAACAGGAGGCGATATCATGTAGATTAGGATGCCCTGAGCTGTCTGGCAGCAAACAATCATTATTTTCATGTTTGGGGGAAGTGCCTTTCAGCCATTCCAATATGTGACTCAGCCCTTATTGAGACCCCAAGTTCCATCAACCTTTTTTGTAACTCTTGCAATTATGACATCCTGAATTGGCTTCTGGCATCTACAAAATAGGATGTGGTAGCCATGAGAATGTGCCTCTTGGATTTCCCACTGCACGGAATGTAATTAACCAAGGATCCCAGTCATCCTGTCTGACATCCACCAACACATTGGCATCACCAGCCAAAGGCTCAGTATGGCAGGACTTCTTCTGGGGGAGGCAGGTAAATTTCTGCCAGATGTAGGACTGCTCTGGCCAGTGACTTTGGCCCAAAGACTCTCTACCTCTTTCAAAACAGCACATCATCAAAGATGTTTGCCACTCAACCTTCTTTCCTTTATTCTCCACCAGAGTCAAACCCGCATCATGGTCTGATGGCTCCCCCTTCTCCACTACTTCTTCATTTTCTCTCAAGGAAAATTTCTATAATCAGTCTCTTCATCTTTGATCCCATCTTAGTATCTGCCTCTTTAAGGACCTGAAGGAACACAAGGAGAGAGTGATATTCATGTTGCTGTGAGTATGGTGTCAGTGAAAATGTTTTACCCAGTAGATAAGGTTTTCTAAGGCAGAAAGCATCATATGAAGGAGAAAACATAATTATTTTATTGCTACAGCAGTTAGGCACTAGACATCTCTCAGGAGCTGGTGTCTGAGCAAAGGATCGTAGACACAGATAAGTAGCATTCTTCCTAAAGCAGATCACAAGCTGGAGGAGTGGTCCAAATCCCTTGGGCCTTTGTACTTAGATAACAATACATTTTTGGTATGGAATTGGAATTTTAAAAAAGAATAAGAAGGGAAAATGAATAAAGGAGGAGAGGAGAATCAGCCATTATTCCAAGGCACTGCGAATGTTAGATGGTGGCTATTTGAATGTACGTGTACATTTTCTAAATTGTGCTCTGCTAACGCAGTCTGATGCTCCCTTCCAGCCAGAGCCTTGCAGCATCGGGTGGCTCATTAGCATTCAATGCTTGTAACACTTTTTTACAAGGAAACTCTTCAACTGTTGTCACCATTTCATAGCCCAGAATATTTAGCTCAACAACAGACCACCAGGAGAATATGCTCTGCATTGTAATATTCCGAAGGCGGCATGATTATAAAACCCGAGCAGATGGAAAGGCGATCGTGGTGGACAGGGAAAGCTGTTAGCAGCTTCCATCTGTAGACAAAGCCATTATTTTTGAAAAAAATTGCTCCCAGATTTTGATGAATCTGTTCTTCTTTGCACCCTCTGCTTTGCAGAAAGCCCTGTGACTCTGTTAGACTTTGCAAACAGTTGCAGGATACTATTTTCCTGCATTTGTTTACATTGAAGGCATTGACTCATAGCGTTTCACATTTAGCTTGCTGTTAATCTCTAAACTGCCATTAATGTATAGTTCCCAACCCTGAAAATTGGACTTCAAAATAAATAACTCAGCAATCATCTTTTATTTAAAATATTACTGCACCCCATCACTCTATGTCAAGGCCCGGCTTGTTTATGGGAGTGCTTGATTACATAATTACATATTAGAAATCATTTGGAAGGAAAATTGATTGGGGTACTTTACAGCAAGGATTTCATCAGAAGTAACCCTGTCTCTAGCTGCAGGAGTGGAGCACCCAGTTAGAAATGACACAACAACTTTGGGAACATGTCACCACCTTGTTTATTTCTCATCACAGGAAGGAGTAATTACCCAAGGAGCAATGAGGGACAGAACTGTTGGCTTTGCATAACTGTCACCCACAAATCAAATTTTAGGCAGTATTATGCACTACTGAAAAGAGGGCTCAACATGGATTTAGGAGGCTCAAGTCTGGCTGCAACCTTGCTGGTAACTTCTAGGCACATTGCTCAGCCTCCTCAAATCTCCACTCCTCCATCAATAAAATGGGAATGCAACAGTGAGCTGCTCTGCCTAAGAGGAGGGCAGTGTCTGCACAGGTGCATGGGAATGGAGTGCAATCTCAAGGCTCAGGTGAGCATCACTCCAGACTACAAGGCTGGTGGGATAATGCATGGGTGACTGTCACTTGGTGACCCTTCATGGATAGTGAAGGAACAGTATGCCCACTGAGCTTCCATACCCCCTAGTGTTCCCAGATAGATGCTCTCCATTCCATTCCAGCAAGCCTTCCAGTCTGCATGTTCCCATCCCCAGCTTGTGAGTAATTTTTTCATGATCTTTGCCAATAAGAAAATTTGCTCTGAAAAATAAAAGCCATCGAAATCTTCCTATAGCAAATGTGTGCAGCCTTTGTTCCTAGTTCTGCAGAAGATTATTTGTGTTTTATTGTTTAATCTGGAAATGAGAAAAGCACACCAGTTAAAGTCTCAAAATATGAGCAATCCATGGAAATAATATAATAACAGCAATAATGGTAATGATATCAGTCCTTCCAACAGTATTGGATTCTCCTGATAAACAAAGGTCATAAAAGGAGGCTTGTCATAGCTATAGAAATGTTTATCTGGTTCAAAAGCTTTCTAAAACTAACTTTTTCTTTGCTTTATTTTTTATTCTTTAAGAAACTCAGATTTGTTGGGGAAAATTCACATGAGCAAAATAGAAGGGGAGGTAGAAGAATAAGAATATAAGGAGCCATGTGCCCCGGGAGAGCCTTGTGCCCTGGGGAAGCGGTGGGACCAGGGGGAGCCGTGAGACCTGGAGGGGTGGTGGGACCCAGGGGAGCCATGTCCTTCAGGGGAGCGGTGGGACCCAGGGGAGCCATGTGCCCCGGGAGAACCTCATGCCCCGGTGGAGTGGTGAAACCCGGGGGAGCCGTGTAACCTGGGGGAGCGGTGGGACCCGGGGGAGCCGTGTGCCCCAGGAGAACCTTGTGCCCCAGGGGATCGGTGGGACCCTGAGGACCCGTGTGCCCCAGGAGAGCCTTGTGCCTGGGGGAGCGGTGGGACCAGGGGGAGCCGTGTGACCTGGGGGGGCAGTGGGACCCAGGGGAGTGGTGGGACCCGGGGGAGCCTTGTGCCCCAGGAGAGCCATGTACCCTGGGGGAGCTGTGGGACCTGGGGGACCCATGTGACATGGGGGAGCGGTGGGACCTGGGAAAGCCTTGTGCCCCGGGAGAGCTGTGTGCCCCATGGGAGCGGAGGGACCCGGGAGAGCCTTGTGCCCCGGGGGAGCAGTGGGCCCCGGGGGAGCCCCTATGTTCATAGCAGCACAATTTACAATAGCTAGGATTAGGAAACAGGCTACGTGCCCATCAGCAGATGATTGGAGCAGAAAACTATGGTACATTGACACAATGGAATACTATGCTGCCATAAAAAAGAAGGAATTCTCATCATTAGCAGCAACCTGGATGGAATTGGAGAACATCATGCTGAATGAAATAAGCCAGGCAATGAAAGAGAAACACCACTTGTCCTCACTCATTTATGGATAATAAAGAATATTATAAACTAATGAATAGAAATATAGATATAGTGACAGTAAAGCAACAAGCAGACTGTCAAATGACATCGGGGTGGGGAGGGAGATCTGAGGGAGATAAGAGATCAACCGAAGGACTGGTATGCATGCATATAAGTACAACCAATGGACACAAAACTCTAGGGAGGGAGGGCATGTATAGGAGATGTCGGGGGGCAATGGTAAGCAATGTACACATATAATACCTTAATAAAAAAATGGTGGGGGAAAATATAAAAAATAAAAAGTATTAAGAATATAAGAAGGAGGATAAAAAAGGGAAAGAGGGAGGGAGAGGAAAAGAATACAGGAGACAAGGGGGAGGGAGAAGAAGGGAAGGGAAGGGAGAGGAGAGAGGCATTCATAATCCCTTCATCCAAAGATAACTTCTAGTGACATTTTATGGCATCTTCTTATACTTTTGTCCAGTGAATGTACAATAAAAAATTTACAAGAGTGGAATCACATTGTATATCATATATTGTTACCTACATTTAAACTCAACTATATATCATAAATAACTTTCCATGTTATATGTATTTGATTGCACCATTTTGAACACTTAAGCTGTAACCCATTGCATGCATGTACCATAATCCATAAACATGCTGGAAACTTCTTCAACACCATATATCTACACATGTTCTTACTTATTTCCACTTCCCTGCCATTGTTCAGGGAATGTTGCTGCCAAAATGAGGGCAAAACCTAACAGCTGGAACCAGACCAAAGATTGTCTTAGAAAGAAAATAAGTTGAACACAGTTGCAAATGAGACCTTTCTTTGTCAACTCTCTTGTCTTTTCTACCAGATTACAACCTCTTTCAACGTGTTGCCTACGCTTGCTCTACCACACTGGGGAGCTTCCTGGGGACAGCTGTGATGCCCCTCTTGCCTCCTCAACACCAGTGCCTGTCCTAGGGTCCCACAGGTAATATACTCAATAAACAATTGTGTAAATGAATAAACTAAGCCCTTCCACACTCATGAGCAAATTCCTACTCATCCTGGAAGTCCCCACTCAAAATTCACCTTCTTTCTCTATGCATACATAGTTTATGTTTCCTTCTAAACTAAGTAATTCTACTGTATTATATTCATACCCTTTAGTATTTATCACAATAATTTTCTGTGTCTGTATATTTTTCTTTCTCTATATGTTTCTTCCCAGCACCCAACAGAGTCTGGAATAAAATAAACATAAGGAACAGTCATAGATGGGATTTTTTGCAGCTAACATAAGGCATGCACAAAGATGGCACTTAATGGATATCACTTGAACTTAATTGAATCGAGTTGAATTGAACGGAACCGAATTGGTGTTAAGATTTTCAGCAGCAGAAAAGAATAAATAAGCTATCTCTAGTTGGAACATTAATGATCTTCCTGAAGTCCAATGATGGATGAGCACTGCATAAACTTTTCCCCTTTCTCACCTTTCAAAACTAAAAGTGCTGACACTTCTCATGCCCTGTTGATTCTTTTTCTTCCTACAAAGAATAAGGTCAGACACGGTTTGCTTACAGCGATCATATCGATCTTAATTCTTGAGATGCAGTTGGATCTTCCCCTGGCGAATGAATTGTCATTGACGTTTACTCAGAAGGCAGAGAGTGATGATGGGACACTTTGGAAAACTCGAGACTCAGTATTCCAACATGACCCGCTGAGTGAGCTGAAATCTTTACCCCAGGAGAGATAACCCTCAACAGCTTATCAGACAGGCTTTTTCGTGCCACTTCCAAAAGGGTTTTATACAAGCAAGGATTTGAACAGTAGGCAAAGAAATGATAAACGTATTTATCCCCATTTTACAGAAGAAAAGAACACCAAGGCTCAGAAGGAAGGAGTAAACTGAGCTGGTAAGAGTCTGATGTCAAAGCTTTGCTCTTTCGTATGTGGCTACTGATCTGCTTTGGTGAAATACAGCTGTTCATAAACACTTTTCTGTGCAGTCTCTCTCATTCTGATACTCACAGCTTCCCAGATGCAGGGAGAGACAGTAGCTGATAGTTCACAAGTGAGTTTTTCCCTACGATTTTTATCATAAGTGACCTGCCTCACCCCAGGTTACATCACTTTCTCAGGGGCAGCCACATTCAAAGACTGAGAGATATAGGGGATACACACCCTGTAGCCTTTAAAGTTTGGGAGAAAACGCCCTATGAAATCACTGAGACATCTATTGCAAGTTAACTTTTCTGACCTATTTATTGTTGTTTCCCAAAATATTCCTCAATAAACTCTTTATACAGAAATCTTTATCTCAGATTATCTCCCAAGGAAAACAACCAGAGATTGTTAGTGCTAGGAGTGGTCTGAAGAACAGATTCTAAAATGGGATTGTGGAGCTGGCTCTCCTGCCAGCTGGCTGGCAATGAAGACTCCAGGACAAATGTAAATGGAGCACTAACAACCACAGGCATATTGTAGCTGCAGTTGTTACAGTTTTCATGGGGAAGAGCAGAGACGTAATATCAGTAGGTGGAAATGAACTAACAGGGACAATATCTCGAGTGCTGCAGATGTTCAGGAAAGGCAATGATTTCAAGAATTGTGGAAGTGGGTGGCTTCTGCTAAGGGATACATTAGAGGAATGCATTGAAAAGCTAAAGATGTTCAGTCACAGATTTAAGGAAATGTGCAACACCCAGAGGACCTCCTTGGCAGCACGCAGGGCAGGAAATCCTCTGCAGCCAGAAGACAGAGAAGAAGTAAGAATAAGACCCAAGTCTTAAGTATAGAGGTCATGGGGATATAAGGATAGGATTTGGAGAAGACTGAATTCTCAGTCTTGGCAAATCTACTTGGCCTTGATCCCCTGATTGGATACGGGGTGGAGACTTCAGTGTCTAAATCTTCAGAAATCTAAAATATGCAGATTCTTCTGACCTCTGTGGACCTGGAGAAGTGACCCACTCCTCATGGACAATCTTTATTTGTCCATTCTCCTGCACTTGCTTAAAAATGATGCAAAGGGCCGAGACCGGTGTGGCTCAGTGGATAGAGCGTCGGCCTGGGGACTCAAGGATCCCAGGTTCAATTCCGGTCAAGGGCATGTAACTTGGTTGTGGGCACATCCCCAGTAGGGAGGTGTGCAAGAGGCAGCTGATTGATGATTCTCTCTCATCGATGTTTCTAACTCTCTATCCCTCTCTCTTCCTCTCTGTAAAAAAAAAATCAATAAAATATATATTTTTTTTAAAATAATGCAAAGGTCTCATCTTGCAAGACAACATGAGTCCACTCCCTATTCCCATGTCTGTCTCTGTCTCTGTCTCCCACCTGACTACCAGACCAATTACTAGGGTCAAATCGCAATATCACCCAGCCAGGGAAGTGTCTGGACTGCTGGAGGAGGAAGACGCTATACTCCAAAGGAGCTGTAAGACGTGATCAACATGGACCAGCAGTTTTGGGGAGTACGTACAGAATTGGATCCTGAGAATTGGATCAAGATGGGTGTGGGTGGAACATAGATTAGATAAAGGAGACTTTCTTGATATGGAAGCCTACTCTGTAAAGCAGTGTTTTGCCAAGATTAGAACAAATCTCAGGGCCCGGGGTAGATTCTCAACTTGTTCTATGAGCATATGAGATACTACATATAACTGAAGAAAGTTATCACAGCTTTTCAAAGTGTTGACTTAATAAAAATTTGGACTATAAAACAAGATGCTACATGTCTATATATTAACAGGAAGTGCAAATGGCCTAATGGCATTAACACCAAGGATATACCAAGAGATCAACCAAGAGAAGACTTAACCTGTCCCATGGACAAAGAGTTGTCATAAATTACAAAGTTTCAATCTGATTCTTATACCCTTATCAGTCAAGTTCGGATTGAAGCAGACAATTCTAATCCAGAAGCAATAAAAATTTCAGGAGGAACTTCAAAGGTGAAAGAAAATTGACTCTACCCAATATTTAAAAGACCAGGAAACTTAATCATTATTTTTTTTCCTTAATCAATTTAATGACCAGGAAACTTTAATCATTGTTTTTTTCCTTTAACCTTTGACCAAATTTGTATGCTTGTAATGATGTTAAGTTGTTAAAAAGCAATTGGTTAACTAGTTGATTAATCAAATATGCTATAGGACAGATATAAAAATAAAGATTACAAAATGAAGCAAGTTGAACAGATACTGTGACCCAACAATCCACTTCTGAAAATGTCACCTACAAATATCTTACAGATATCCATGCCCATGTGTGCTAACACGTATGCATAAGGTTATTCACTGTAGCACTTTGTGCATTAGTTGGGGGAAGGTAAAACAACATGACTCTAAGGGTTAACTAAATCAAATATGCTACAGTAATATGAAAAAATATAAGACAACCAACCCTTTAAAAAGTGAGTTATTGAGTTAGGTCATTGATTGTACTAAAGGGCCAAGATACAGTTTTAACTGGGGAAAAAAAGTGCAGAACTTTGGACCTTTCTGTCTCAATTTTGTTTCAAGTTATATGTATATATTTTTGCATAAATTTACACAGAAACCTTTCAGAATACAATGTAAATGAAGAAATATGTTAATACATTAATACCGACCTCTTCTCCAGTAAAGAAGGACTACATTGTCAAATGGGAAAACTCATATCCTAACTTGTACGATTTTGTATCACTTGTGCTGCTTAAATGGTTCATCCTGTGCGTCTGTTAGGTGGTTTTTTTTTTGTTTGTTTTGTTTTGTTTTGTTTTGTTTTTTAATTATAGAAAAGAGTATTTTTAGAGGGGAAAGGGAAAACAAAGAAATCCAAACTTTGGATAGGGATTCTGAAGAACATTGGTAAGTAAATCTTGTGTCTGAGCAAGGTGAACAAGTGAGCCCAGAAATTCAAACTCTAACAAAGAATCAAGGAACAGCAGTCAATGATCTTGACAGATAAACATTGTTGGCAAGAAGCATTGGTCCTGAACCTGATCATTGGGAAACACAGAATGAAGCAAGAGAACATTTGGGGGCATATCCTTTGACACCCAAGTGTCTAATGATCAATTTCCCAGCACTCCTCAAATGTTTGCACACAGACTGCAAGACTCCTAACCACACAGTTAATAACATTTTAATGGGTTGCTTCTTTTTTTAATCAAATTGTTAAAGAGAGAAGATCCTAATGAAGCTAACTGAAGGAATATAAAGGAGTGCTCTTTTACCATGAGGGACCTCACTTAAATGTCTGTCTTATGGAACATTTATTCCTCTATCCATCTTTTACTCGCTATTCCTATCAGCCTCAGGGCAGTTACTCATAAGTATATTTCTTTTTATTTTCTCTTGCATTTCTTTCTAATTAAATTAACTTTCACAAACTGATATCTCTTATGACATTCCTATTGCCTTCTCACATGTCAAACATGATTTTTTTACTAAGTGATATGTATGCCCAATTTCAATTCTAAAGAAAAAAATCACAATGCCTCTTCTAATCTCCAACATATCATAGTGCCATAATTTTCTTTATGGCAGGTCCTCCAAATGCCCTCTCTTCCTTCCACCCTCCATGCACTCAGCTAGCCACCAGGTTCCTATCCAATTAAAGTGAGCCTCGGTGAAACATCCCATGAGGACCTCTCTTTTTGGACTCCTCTACCTAAAACAAAAACAGCTTCCCCTTTTTTACATTGAGTGGAAGAAATTATTTTGACTAATCATAAATGATGCTCTTGGACAGGGAAAGAGAGATCAAGAGTTGGTTTTGCCCTGCCCAGCCCATGTGGCTCAGTGATAGAGCATCAACCAGGAAATCATGGTTCAATTCCTGATCTAGGTACATCCCTGGGTTTGGGCTCGATCCCCAGTGTGGATCATGCAGGAGACAGCCAATCAATGATCCCCTCTCTCCCTCTTTCTTCCTCTCTGAAATCAATTTTTTAAAAAAAAACCATTTTATGCCGAAACCGGTTTGGCTCAGTGGTAGAGCATCGGTCTGCGGACTGAAAGGTCCCAGGTTCGATTCCGGCCAAGGGCATGTACATTGGTTGCGGGCGCATCCCCGGTAGGGGGTGTGCAAGAAGCAGCTGGTCGATGTTTCTCTCTCATCGATGTTTCTAACTCTCTATCTCTCTCCCTTCCTCTCTGTAAAATATCAATAAAATATATTTTTTTTAAAAAGAAAAGAAAAATAAAAAAAACATTTTATTTAAGAGTTGGCTTTGCTTTATGCATGGCAAATGCAACTATGGAATGTGAGCCCTCATTACAGCCCAAGGCTACTGGTCTACCCCAGGATGTCAACAATGAAAGAGCCTGCTCTTCTCTCACTAAGGGCCTTGGTATACCCACCCTCAACACTCTCCCCATGAAGGGGATGAAGGCTGCTCCATATAACCCATCACTATTCTATCAAGAATAAGAGCCCGGCCAGCATGACTCAGTGGTTGAGCATGGTTCAATTCCCAGTCAGGGCACATGCCCGGGGTTGCAGGCTTAATCCCCAGTGTAAGGTGAGCAGGAGGCAGCCAATCAATGATTTTCTCTGGTCATTTATCTTTCTCTCTCTCTTCCTCTCCCTTCCTCTCTGAAATAATTTTTTTAAATATTTTTAGAAAAAGGATGAATAAGAGGTTACAAAATGAATATTCTTTCTCCATGCCAGGCAGGACAGCCAGACAAATGCCCGTATGTATCTTCATGACCACCAAGGGTGACCGGCCACTGTGAATTGAGTCCAAGCTGTGCAGTCCTCTGAGGGTGATTGTGTCTGAGAAAAGATAGGAAGATGATATTATGATTAAAGAGCCACTTTCAAAGTCCTTTTTGCCCTCATATGACTCATATGCATGTAATACACAGGGTGCATTGGGAACAGCTACTGCTTCCTTTTGAGACCCCCAGGAATGCCCTCCCATTGAGAATGGCCAGAGAAGAGGAAGAAGCTCTTTGTTAGCACTTCCAGGAGCTCCATGTGTAACCTTCGCAGCAACCTTATGAAGTTGTCAAGAACATCCCCATTTAACAGATGAGAGGAATTAAGGAGCAGATGAGTTGAGTGACTTTCCCAGAGATGTCCAGTTCTGTGGCAAGACCGGGATGTGGACTCAGGCCCGTCCACTCCGATGCCTGCTCCAGTCACTGCACCTCTCACTCCATCAGTGGCGGCGGGCAGGCAAACTGTAATGGGCTCAGTCAAGGATGCCCGTCTGGAACACTGGGCCCGCCGACCTTCAGTGGCAGCATTCCCAGCCAGTGGAAATTAGGGCAGCAGGAAAACTGCTCATGGTTGGTCCCTTGGTGAGGGAAAGAGAAGGGAAAGTCAGACATAACCCTTGAGAAAAAGCAGTTGGCAATCCCGCTGAGCTAAGAAAGACAGGGTGTCCTTTATCAATAACCCCAGTCACTTTCACCCCAAAGACCCACATTTTGGTGTTTTGGATAGTTGAGTCTAACATTGGGGCTTTTTTACATTGTGGGCCCAGATAACACTGTGTGGCAGAACTAATGCTTCAGTCGCCCTATTTAGCTAATGCCCTTATCTAGGTGAACTGGGCTCCCAAGGGCGGCCAGAAATGGCCGATGAGAAGTCCGCCAATGCAAGGGAGGCAGTCACGGCCTTTCATTTCACAGAACTTTTTGAAAAAGAGATTTCCTTATTTACCTTGTCCTCCGTCCCCTGTCAAAAAACACACTTTGATCCAGATAAAGAATGGTTTCAATTGGGGGATGGGGAAGGGGTGGAGACAAGAGAAATAGCACTTTATTCTATGGTTTTGAGTTTAGAGGGTTCATTCAAGGGACTTCAGTATCATTTAAGGGGTTTCTTCCCCATGTTTTTAACTGTAACTTTAACTGTAATTTTCACCTTATAGGTTAATTTTTAATTCTTTAACTTCCTCCCATTCTACTCCTATTCCCATTAGAATTAGAATCCACTCTTATCAAAGGAAAAGGATGAAGAGAAGTGGATGGATTAGAGAACTCAGCAGATGTAGATTGAGGGATGTGGTGATTGATGAGATGTTGGAAGGAAGAAGAAAGAATCTGGGATGATGCCCAGGTTTCTCCACGGAGTTCCTCATCATCTCATTGCTCAGCTTAGCAAGAATAAATGGTAGCTCTATTTATGCACAGAAAATCAGCCTCAAAAAAATGTCATTTCCCCTTGATGGTTCAGACACTAAAACTGCATGTCCTTCATGTAATTCACTAAAGGAAGAATCATTTAAATGTGACCATAAGTTTGTAGCGGGGGGAAAAAGATATAGTCTCAGAGTCCTGATCAGCAGCAGGGGGGCTCTACAAAAGATAGCGACCATTTAAATCCCAAATTCTTCTTAATTAGAAAGATTTGTGTAGATAAAGGTAAAAGTTGCAGATTGGCACTTGGCTTACTTTCTTCTTGCCCTGATGTGTCTTGTGTGTGCTCATCTGAAAATCATCAAGCATTCCGTACTATGCACACCTCCCTCCCCTCCTAAAAATGCCCTTTCTAAATAGGCATTCCTATTTTGTTTGTAAAACCATGGGCCAAAGCACAGTCCAAAATTTGTGCAAGGAATGCACTACTGGCTTTTAAAATTTTGGCTATTAAAGCTACAAGTGGTTTACTATATGAAAGCATAAGTATAGATATGATGAGAATATTGTTCAGTCATTACATCAGCAATTCTCAACTTCCCAGCTGTGGAGGTACCTAAAACAGCACACAAAAATTGTGTCCTTCCCTAACTGGTTTGGCTCAATGAATGGAGCATTGGCCTGTGGACTGAAGGGTCCCAGGTTTGATTCCAGTCAAGGGCATGTACCTTGATTGTGGGCACATCCCCAGTAGGAGGTGTTCAGGAGGCAGCTGATCTATATTTCTCTCTCATCAATGTTTCTAATTCTCTAACCCTCTCCCTTCCTCTCTATAAAAAAATCAAGACAATATATCTTTTTAAATTGTGTACGGCTAGGAAGCTCTAATACTAGTGTAAAGTGAATACCACAAAAGAAAACCTTTAGAAATCTCATCTTTTAGGTTATTCATTTATGTAAATTTTATATTCTACTCCTAAACATATGTTTGCTTTTTTATTACAATGATAAAAGAAGATGCACTGTGCATGTGTTATAGTTTTATGTAACTCCCCACGTGCCCAAATGTAGCCATATCCCAGTGGAAGGAATGCTACTTCAAGTTCATGTCCTCAAGACCTGTCAAGCCCTTGATCAGCACAGAATAGGGCTCTGTCCCTTTCACATTGATGTCAGCCTATTCCCAAATTCTCCAGTCTGGCTGTCTTCAGTCTTCAGTCTTCACCCTGCTTGCCAACCTAACCAAAATTTAATCAGTTTTTGGTCTGTTTCTCTTCACCTTGTACTAATCCTTGGCACTGTTCTCTGACTTTAACCTTTAGCTTGCCCATTCATCCTCATTTTGGAAACTCCCTTTCGCTGCCTTGTTTACAAGATACAATGGTCTCTCCCAGAACCTATCTCTACCTTTGCCAAGACCCTCAAGGTGATACACCCCCCCATGAGATTCTCCCTGGACTTTAGAGTGAGTACTCCCCAAAAGGTTAATATTTGTGTCACAAGGTGTTAAGATGGCCAAACTTGGCTCAATGTATTTATTTCCAGAGCAGTCATAATGCATTACTGCAAATCGGGTGACTTGTAGCAACAGAAATTTTTCCCTCACAATTCAGGAAGCCAGAAATCTGAAATCTAGGTGTGAACAGGACCATGCTCCCTCCAAAGGCTCTCGGTGAGAATCCTGCCTTCCCTCTTCCAGCTTCTAGTGGCTGCCAGGACTCATTGGCATCTCTTGATTTATAGTCAGTGACTCCAGACTCTGCCTCCATTCCCACACCACATTCTCCTGTCTGTATCTCTGCTTTCTCTTTTTTCAAGGGCACCCATCATTGGGTTAGAGCCCACCCTAATCAATATGGCCTTATGTTAACTTATTACTTCTTTAAAGGCCCTAGTACCAAATAAGGCCATATTCTAAGGTTCTAGGTGGATATCACTATTGAGGGGACACTGTTAGTACCTCTGCCCTCACTGATTTCTTTTCTGTAGTCTCAGGAAAGGAGGGATGATGGGTTACATGAGATGTACTGGAACCAGGTTTCTTTAAGTAGTTTGAGAATCCATGAAGTTCTTCAGCTCTAATGCCCGTCGGAGATACCTTCTTATTGCTAGACAGCAGGTATGCTTTGGGAGAGGGAAATATCAGTCAGTTGTCTCCCACACAGACCCATCCCAATTAGGAATCAAACTCACAACCTGAGTATATGCCTTGACCAGGAATCAAGCCCACAAGTTTTTGGTGTATGGGATAATGTTCTAACTAACCAATGAGCCACACTGGTTAGGGATACATATGTTATTTTTAAGTATTTCAGTAGCTACATTATAAAAAGTAACCAGAAACAGAATAAAACTAATTTCAATAATGCATTTAACTCAATGTGTGTTAAGTATTATCATTTCAACTCAATATATACAACACAGTAAACATTTAATGTTTTAAAATTCTTCATGAGACATGTTATATTATTTTTTTTCACCTAAGCCTTCAAAATCCAGTGTGCATTGTCTATCTACAGCTCCTCTCAGTTCAGACTAGCCATATGTAAGTGTTCAGTAGCTAGCCGCACATGGCAATACAGTTTCAGGCACTTTGCTAAACACTTTACCAATATCATTTATTTAAATATCATGACAACCTGCAAATGTGGGTCCATTTTTCAGATGAAAAAACTGAGACTGAGAGAGGTTATATAATTTGCCCAAGGAAACAGATTTAATGATTGACATAGCTAGGATTCAGATGTGTTTCTGTTAGGGTCCCATACTCCTAACTATTGTACTGCATAGCCACACAAACTGGATAGATGGATGGATGGATGGATGGATGGATGGATGGATGGATGGATGGATGTAGAGTTCTTTGATGTCATTCCTTGGATCTAGGGTTTTCTATTTTCTTTATCCCTGGCCTCCCCCCTCCAACAAGCAATTACACACACACACACACACACACAGGACCAATATTTTTCAACTATCCTCAAATTAGTTACCACCTGTATCAGATTCACCTGGACTTGCCAACTTCCCAGGATTCACCCCGATATGATTCTCATCCAGTAATTTAAGGAGAGCTCATGAATCTACTTTATTAATGTCCCAGAATAGTGATTCGAATGCCTATTAAAGCAGTGCTTGCAACCTTGGCCAATATTAGCAGCACCCAGAGCTTTAACAATACCATGCTTGGCTTCATCCACAGCCTGGTATGACTATCTGGGATAGGACCTGAGTATCAGCGTGTTGACATGGACAGCTGGCGCTGAAGATTCTGCATTGAAGTTTGAGATCCACTCTCATCACACTTCTCTGTTCCTGGCCAGTCTGGATAATTATGCATGATAATGTTGAGAAGAATTCAGAGAAATGAATTGAAAGCTATGGCGCTTCCAGGTGTCCAGGTGGTTAATTAGGACAACAAGCCAACCTGAAAGTAACATTCAAGCTTTTATTTATTCACTGCGACAAGACAAGCAAGAGGCAAAAAAGAGGGGGTGGCTCCATTGTTCCCTACAGAATGGCACCAGGTGTAAGCAGCACAGATGGGGATGCCCTGAATGAAAGGCTCCTACCTCTATATGGAGGTACGGGTCAGTGGGATAAAGGAGAAAAGCCTAGGGATGGAAAAGTACTAAGTGAAAATGGAGAAAGTGCCTCAGCCACAGCCCCCAACAAAGAGGCCTCTGAATGGACGTGCTTGCATAGGAATGAAGATATAGGTGAGTACCAGTTAATAATGTGGGTGCTTTTCAATAGATGGAGTTATGTGTAACTCCATCTATATATATATATATATGTGTGTGTGTGTGTGTGTGTGTGTGTGTGTGTGTGTGTGTGATTTGATATGTATACTATTTTGTTGTGTTGACCATAAGCTTCAAAACTTCATATGTCAAATTTTCTGAAGGTGATAACATCACAGATATTTTTACACTTAAAAATGTTGAATTTCATGCCAAAAAAAGAGCATTTGTGAGAAGTTTTAATTCATTATTTTATTTTGAAGAAAAAATTATCATATACATGGAAAAGCTTATGGTGAATATGCTCCATCTCAAGATACTGTGAACGCTGGTTTAAACAATTTAAAGGGTATGATTTCAATGTGAAAGATAAAGAACATCCAGGTCAACTGAAAAGTTGGAATGCCAACAATTATAAACATTATTGGATGAAGATGCATGTCAAACTCAAAAACAACTACCAGAAAGATTAAATGTTGCTCAGTAAACAATTTTTGATCATTTACAAGCAGTGGAAAAGATTTTAAAGGAAAATGGGTGCCACATCAACTGAACAAAAGACAAATGGAAAACCTAAAAGTCATCAGTAAAATGCTGCTTCAATGGCATGAAAGTCTTTTTTGCATTGAATTGTGACTTGCAATAAAAAGTGGATTTATTTTGAGAATCCCAAATGCACAAAATCATGGGTTGATCCAGGTCAACCATGAACATTGACTGCAAGGCCAAATCGCTTTGGAAAGAAGACAATGCTCTGCAATTGGTGGGATCAGAAAAGTGTGGTGTAATATGAACTTCTAAAACCAGATGAAACCATTAATACTGATCACTACCGACAACAAATAATCAATTTGAACCATGCTTTGATCCTGAAATGAGCAGAATGGGCCAGAAGACACAGCAAAGTAATTTTGCTTCATGATAATGCACCATGACACACTTCAAAACCAGTTAAAGACACGTTAAAAGATCTTGCCAGAGAAGTATTAACCCACTTGCTGTATTCACCAGACCTTGCTCCTTCAGATTACCACTTGTTCTGATCTATGGCACACGTACTTTCTGAGCAGCACTTCAAAACATCCGAAGAAATAGAAAATTGGGTCTCTGAATGGTTTGCTTCAAAACAAGAAAAGTTCTGTTGGGATGGTATCCACAAATTACTTGAAAGATGGGGAAAATGCATAGGCAATGGACATTAATTCATTGTGAAAAGTACAAAGAGCTACCCAACTATTAGGGATCACAGCGGGCCACTGCCCTAATTGATAAACTCTAGGACAGACTTTAGAGTATAAACATGCAGGATGAAAGAATGCAGAGTGGATTGCAACAAGATGGCGGCAGAGGTAAAAGCCTAGCTGCAGCCACACTCAACAATTTCAAAAAATACAACTAAAATATAAAGTGGACACTATCCAGAACTACAGGAAAGTTGACTGACTGGAAATTCTACAACTAGAAGGAAAGAGAAAACCTGAAGGATAATCAGAGGAGCTGTAAAAGCCTAAGGTACGGAGACACCGAGTGTGCGCCTGGAGAGGACGGAGCCGGAGAGGAGGGGCGGCTGAGTGCCTGGCTGGCGTTCCCTAGCGGGAAGGAGATAAAAGCTCTGGACCGTGCAGAACCCCAACTCCGACTGCACTGAACCCCAGTTCTGGGAGAGACCCTGGGGTCCCAGCCTCATACAGGGGGAATCTGCCTGTAAGGCAGAAGCTAAGGGGAGCCGGGAGCCAGTGAAAGGCAGAGGTCCGGAGTTGCACATTTGCGCGCAGAGGAGGGACTGTTCTCTGAGCTGCTGAATTGCCCCAGCGGGAAGGAGACAAAAGCTCAGGACTGTGCTGAGCCCCAGTTCTGACCTCACTGAACCCCAGTCCTGGGCAAGACCCTGGGGTCCCAGCCTCATACAGGGGGAATCTGGGCTGTAAGGCAGAAGCTCAGGGGAGCCGGGAGCCAGCCAAGGCAGAGCTCCGGAGTCACGCACAGAGGACAGACGGTTGATTGGGCTGCGAGATTGCCCTAGAAGGAAGGAAACATAAGCTCCGGACTGTTCTTAACCCCACTTCTAACTGCTCTGAACCCCAGTTGTGGGCTTGTTGGGGGAGAGACTACACTGTCTGGTAGCGGGCGAAGCTCTAGGGCGCCTTTCTCTCAGAGGTGCTTGCAGTGAGTACCAAAGGACACAGGGGTACACTGAGACTCAGGAACCTCAGAGGGCAAGGCTAACTGGAAGCCAAGGCTGTAGGCTCCACCCTGAAACTCTGCCCCATCCAAGCTGAACTCAGAGAGGCTTTTGCAGGTTTCCAAGTCTAGTGGAATAAGGTTGTCTCCTGGCATAGACACAGCTGATCCTCCCAACCTACCAACTCAGGGAAGCAGCGAAAATGCCGAGTCAAGGAAACAGATCACAAACGAAAGAAATGGAGGACAAAAAGGGACTGGATATAGAGTTCAAAACCACGCTTATAAGGTTGTTCAACAATCTCTTAGAAAAGGCCGATAAAATAAATGAGACCTATGAGAATATGAAAAGGGATCAACAAGAAATAATAAAGGGTCAACTAGAAATAAAGAATACATTCTCTGAAATAAAAAATATTATACAGAGTCCTAAAAACAGATTGGAAGATTGCAAGAATCAAGTCCAAGATTTGGAACACAAAGAGCCAGAGGACACTCCTCCGCAGAAGCAAGAAGACAAGAGAATCCAGAAAGTTGAAGATGGTGTGAGAAACCTCTGGGACAACTTCAAGCGAACCAACATCAGAATTATGGGCATCCCAGAAGATGACAGAGAGCAAGATACCGAAAACATATTGAAAGAAATAGTGACAGAAAACTTCCCCCACCTGGTGAAAGAAATAGACTTACACGTCCAGGAAGCACACAGAACCCCAAACAAAAGGAATCCAAAGAGGACCACACCAAGACACATCATAATTAAAATTCCAAGAGCTAAAGACAAAGAGAGAATATTAAAAGCAGCAAGACAAAAGCAGGTAGTTACCTATAAAGGGGCACCCATACGACTGTCAGCTGATTTCTCAACAGAAACCATGCAGGCCAGACGGGAATGGCAAGAAATATTCAAGGTGATGAATAACAAGAACCTACAGCCAAAAATACTCTACCCAGCAAAGCTATCACTCAGAATAGAAGGCCAGATAAAGAGCTTCACAAATAAATTTAAGCTAAAGGAGTTCATCACTGCCAAGCCAGAATTATATGAATTGCTAAAAGGGGTTCTTTAGGAAGAGGAAGAAAATAAAGATAAAAATTATGAAAAGACACGTAACTATCAACAAGTGAGTTTAAAAACCAAGGGAAGTAAAAATCATGATGAACAATATTAAGTGGTGAATATAATAGAATCAGAAGTATGGAAGGGGAGTGGACTGATGATTCTCCGGGAAATGGGGAGTGGGGCGGGCCGGGAAGAGACTGAACATAAACTGCACCTATGGATGAGGACAATGGGGGATGGGGAAAGGGCAGAGAGTTGAATGGGAACTTGGTGGAGGGGAGCAATGGACGGGGGGAATGAGGAACATTTGTAATACTATGAACAATAAAGATTTATTTTTAAAAAAACAAAAAATAAAATAAAAAACACTTCACAGCATAGGAAAAAAAAAGAAAGAAATATAGATTAAAAAAAAAAAAAAGAATGCAGAGTGGCTCTTTCCCTGTGCAAGCTCCCTGCTCTGCTGCAAGCATCGAAAGCCTGGAGAACATGGAGGTCAAATACCAGGAGAATCCTTCATGCAACAGAAGACTTTTTTCAGCAGAGCTGAGCAGAATGCCAAGTCACAGATGGTCCCTGAAAGCATGGTTAATTTCCTGATCAACATGCTGAAGCCCTTTGGAAAAGTCATCACTAACCCTAGACTCCCTGAAGTCTACACTTGGTACATAATCCCCTAAGTCTTCCATGCAAACACTTCATTTTCTAGTCAAGGAAACTGAGGCCCAGATCCTCAGCTAGTTTAAATCAATGTTTCTTTCTGCTCTGCCAAATATTTTTTTGCCACATTTGCTTTATATATACTCCCCACCCATACCCAGCTTTATTCAGGTACACTTGACAAATAAAAATTGTATAGGTTTAAGGTGTACAACATATTTTTATAAATGTATATGTTGTGGAAGTCAAGCTAATTAACATACCCATCAACTCACAGATATGATTTTACTTTTATTTATGAACCATTTGAAAGGAAGTTTCAAATATTGCTCTATCCTTCAGTTCTTTTAACCTGAATTTCCAAGATAAGGTATTCATAACTACAGTGCCATTAATACAACTAAATTAAGACATTCAATAATCACATTCGGTATGGTAGTCCAAATTTTTTCATAACTTTTAAAAACTCCAGGATAGCCAAAACCGGTTTGGCTCAGTGGCAGAGCATCGGTCTGCAGACTGAAAGGTCCTGGGTTCGATTCCCGTCAAGGGCATGTACCTTGGTTGCAGGCATATCCCCGGTAGGGGGTGTGCAAGAGGCAGCTGGTCGATGTTTCTCTCCCATCAATGTTTCTAGCTCTCTAGCTCTCTCCCTTCCTCTCTGTAAAATATCAATAAAATATATTTTTTAAAATAAAAATAAATAAATAAAACTCCAGGATACATAAAATATATTTCTTACATCTCTAGCCCACTTTATTCTGAAATAATAAAAATCGGACCTGCCCAATTTTTTTGTATGTGATATAAATTAGGAGTGAGAAATTCCCCAAATCCCCAAACTCTTCAATTTTAAGTACAGTCCTTACCACACAGAACCCTCTAACCTGGATGTGGTGGGGGTTGGCCCTCCCCAGGACTTGGAAATGTAAACAAAGCGAGGGCAGGAGATGCAAGCCCCCTAGACAGTATAATGTATAAAATGAGCACGGTATCTGAGACACTCAGATGAAAGTCACCACAGACGTGCCCAACTCTTCATGAAATAGCTAAAAGGAATAAAGTGTTTCTCATTACATTATAGCCTGCAAGGTTTTCATTAAGTTCTGAAGTTGCCCTATTTAGTTAAAAGCATTCGGGCTTTTCTGAAATGAGTAATTCTGGAGTTTCTACTTTTCTGTGGTCATTTTAATAGGACCCTGTAAATGTATTCCTCCAAGCTAAATTTTGTCACAGGAGAGGTGCCTGGAGAATGAGGGAGCCCCTCAAGTATGGGTCTTATGACTCAGTAAGGAGGTGGAACCCTCTTTTTTCTTTATTCATTGGAATACTGTAACCTTGTTAGAATATTAAGAGAGTTATGTTCCCCAAACAAACAAATGTAACTTGCAGGGGGTGGGGGTTTGGAAGAGGAATGAAGGCTGCTCATAAACACGTGTGCACCCAACCAGTGTAAGCTTGGAGCTGAGCCTCCTCTTCCGACTTGCAAAGCAAATATTTAACACGGCTCTGGACCACTCTCAGGTCTGCTAACTAATTAGAAATAATCCTCAAGCTTTTATAAATGAGGTGCCCTTGCCCTAGCCAGTTTGGCTCAGTGAACAGGGCGTCATCCTGCGGACTCAAGGGTCCCAGGTTTGATTCCAGTCAAGGGCACATACCTAGGTGGCAGGCTTCATTCACAGTAGTGGGTCTGCAGGAGGCAATCAATCAATGATTCTCTCTCATCACTGATGTTTCTCTCTCTCTCTCTCTCTCTCTCTCTCTCTCTCTCTCTCTCTCTCTCTCTGAAATCAACAATATATATATAAATGAGGTACCCTTAGATACCTTCTGTTATAGTTTCAATTGTGGTCCCAAAAAGATAGGCTAAGATCCTATACCGCTGCACCTTATAATCTGACCTCACTCAGAAATGGGGCCTTTGCAGAAGTAATTAGTTAGGATGAGATGAAACTGCAGTAGATCAAGTCCTTAATGGAATATAAGGAGAGGAAAGTCAGGGACACAAGATACACACAGAGACTGGCAGGCAACCACAGAGGCAGAGACTGGAATGATACCTCTGCAAACCAAAGAATGCCAAATCACCCACAACCCCAGAGCTGGAACTAAGGCATGCAGCCCACTCCCTCAGCCACCTCCTGGCCAGAGCATTCAGAGAGAGCACAGCCCTGTGGACACCTTGACCTTGGAGTTCCAGCCTCCAAAACTTCGAGGGAATAAATTTCTGAGGTTTTAAGCAACTCAGTGTGAGGTGCTTTGTTATGGCAGCCCTAGAAACTAATACACATTCAGACTCCAAGGACCAAAAACCAGGACTGGGACAAGGATACAAAGAAAAGGAGTGAAGGGAGAACCAAGATGGCAGTGCAGGCAAACGTCTGTACTCTCTGCCTCCCACAATCACAGCAAAATTACAACTAAAATACCTAATAACCATCACCCAGGTCCACCAGAAAGCTGGCTGAATGAAAATTCTACAACTAGATAACTAAAGAAGAAAGCATACTGAAACTGGTAGAAGGTGTGGAGGCACAGAAAAGGCTGGTCCAGCCACCCACATGTGCCGATTTTTTAATCAGGAGGGAGATGGTCTCTGTAGAGGCTGCCTGGAAGAGCAAGGGGTCCCAGACTCACACCAGTCGCCCAACCCAGGGTCCCAGAGCTGGGAAAAGAAGTCCCTATGGGCAGTAAGAACTAGGAGCTGTAAAAACCAGTGTGGATTAGGACTCAGTAACAAAGAGGCTGCTAGAGACCCAGCTATTCCTCTTAAAAGGCCGGCACACAAGCTGAATTTACAAGCTCCCACTTCCTCTGAGCTCCAGTGGAAGAACTAGATTACCTGGCATTGGGGCAGGAACTCGAGGTGGCTTTCTCCAAGATGGAGGTGCTCACAGTGGCCATTGTTCCTATGCTGGGCCCTTCCTGGTCCAGGGTTGACTGGCGGCCATATCTGTTTGCTCTGCCCCATTCCCTGAGACCCCACCCCATGCAATTTACAACCCCACCAAAGCTGAAAGCCACAGCTTTTACATATGAATGGCCAATCCTTGCTTAGGCTAAAACCTGTCAAACAAGCTACAGCTGAGTCAGGGAGACTCAAGTCTATCAATAAAAGGCCCAAAACCCAACACCAGCACCAGCCTGCCTTGCTTCACAGCTGGGCCTCGTCTGTACACTTTCTATCTCTCTCTCCCTCTCCCTTCTTCTCTGAAATCAATAAAAATATATTTTTAAAAAGAAAAGGAGTACCAAGCAACTTGGCCCCTGTCCAGAGCCACCCTCCCCAGCAGGCTGGGTGCTTGAACTCAGCTTTTAAAATGGTCCCTCCTGTCATGAGTCGTGGGGAAAGGGCAAAGCAGGAAAATCCCCTTTATTGCTGACCTGGCATCATAAAAATAATTAGCCAATTGCCACAGGTGCTCCAGGAAGGTGATTTGGGCTGTGTGCTGTCAGCCTGGGGAGCACAGAGACTAGCCAACCACCAATGCGTCCCCTTTGGAGGAAGTGCTGTTGATGAGTAGATACTCCCCTAAACTGTCCTCCACAGAAGAACACCTTTTCTGCACCATGTGTGTTCATACCTGGCTCACTGAGAACACCCAGGTGAGGAACAAAGGTCACATTGGTCCAAGTGGATGTGACAGCTCCATCTGGTTCCAAAGCCAAAGGCCAGCTGGAGGGGCCAGCCCGGGACTAGGAAGTCGCTTCTCAGACAGGAGCCATGGTCCTGGGAGTCCAGTGGGCAGGACTCTGCCTTTAAAGCCATAACTGCAGCTTTGCAGACCTATAGACTTCTAGCAAAGGAAAGATTCAGTGTTCTGCTCTTAATACGTGTAGTCAGGTGCCTCATCAAGTTTAATAATCAAAGGCTCTCACTCCTTAATTTAAATTCGAGTACACTTTGTTTTATGCATGCCAGTATATGAAAATAGCCATCTCAAAGACAGCACTTTAATTTTTGTTTCCATTATTCGGTGAAAAGATACATGCTGTCCTAGCCTGTTAAGCTCAGTGGTAGAAGTGTCAGCCAGTTTGATTCCCATCAAGGACATGTACTTGGAGTGTAGGTTCAATCTCCGGCCACCACCAGGGTGGGTGGAGGAAGTAACCAATCCATGTGCATCTCTCTCACATCAATGTTTCTCTTCCTTTCTTCCACTTTCTAAAACTCTATGAGGAAAAAATATCCTTATGGACAGATTAACAAAACAAAAAAAGACAAAATAAATGCTGACCTTGAGCAAGGGAACAATAGGACAGGCAGGGTAGAAGACGGTCTTTGCCATCATTTCTTTACGCCCCTGACATTCCGGACACCACACTTCAGCTGTATGATGTCTTTCAATCCTTGTCCAAACCCCTGAATCAGGGTTTGTGATTAGTCCTGAATGACAGATGAGGAACTTTTACATGAGTCATCTAACCAAAGTCTCAGAAGAAGGTAGAGCAAAGGGATAATTCCAGCAGAGGTCTGTTTGCCATCCTATACTGTGTGACATGTGCCTCATCTTTGCAATGGGAAAAAAAAATCCAAAAACCGGATCTGTGAGTGAGTCACCCTGGACCTCGGAGGCATTCTCTCTCCTCTCTTCCCAGGGCAGATAAGGATTTGTGAACTGTAAAGTGCCATCCTCCAACAACGAACAAGTTTCTCTTTTGCCCTCTTTTGGTGTGTGCCCAGTGGGCAGGTTTCCTGCTTCAGAAGGAGTTTGGGCAATGCCAGCTGGGTGGGTGATCTATAAGGCAGTCCTTGTGAGCAGGTTGGTAGCAAGGGTTGGAGAATGAAGTGGATTCTCTGCCCGACAGGGGGACAGAGAGGAGGGAAAGCTTCTAGGAAAACATGGTAGTTAAATCAACACAATCATGGTACCAAGTTAACTGCTTTGAACAAAAAGCACCACATTTAGGATTGTTGGAGATACCTCTTCACCCTCCCCTTTGGGACAAATGAAACCCACTCACCTGCTTTTAAATAAAAAAAATAGGTAATTTCATTCAATAAGTTCCACAAAGGGATAAACAAATTATGGGATAGCCATTTATTAGAATAATATAACCTCATTAAAAGTTCGATTTCCAGAATATTTCCTTGAAATGGAATAAAAATTAATGAGACAGTGCTAATAAGAGGAGCATAAGCATAAAAAATGAGGTCCAAAGGTGCCTCTAAAATAGAATCTTTCCTCTTTAAAATAGATGAATTTCTGTTTATTTGAATGAAAAAGTGATTGGAAAGTAATACCTACCCAGTGGTCAAAAGTGGTTAGCTCTGGGTGAATTAATACTTGATTTTACTTTTACTTTACAGTTTTCTGTATTTTTAAACATATTTCACAAGGGTCATGTAATATTGTATAGCAAAAAGAATGACATTTTTAAATAATTTTGGCAAATACTAAGAGTATGGAACAGGGAATCACAAGAGCCTGGTTTCTGTTCTGACTCTACATCAAATCCCTGCCCCAACCTATGTCTTGGTTTCCTCATCTACAAAACACAGAGGCTGCTCTTAATTAAATCTAGGGCTCAGTGTTTCCATTATGCACTGTGGCCAATTAGTGGCTGTAGGAGAGTGGGCGATGTGTGGAAGCAACTGAGGGGAGTCAGAGACACAGAGGAGTCAGAGAAGAAGAAAAGAAAGCTGAGAAGTGAGGGATGCAGACAAGGCACATGTGGTGTTGGAGACATGTTGTTAAGTCACCGCCTCCCCTGCATTTAGAAGTCACCGTCATGTGGAACTTTGATTATTAACAAATCTTCATCGGCTTTAATTATTAAACCTCTAAGCATCTTGCCCGATTACTTCACCACACAGACCCATCGGGATGGAAATTACCTCTGTGCTAATTCGGGAATGACTAGAGGAATGTGATGAACTCAAATTGAAATCTGGATCTAGTGCCTCGGGCTGGAAATGAGTCACCCTTGGAGTAATTATCTGCCCACTTTACCTTTAACCTTGGGTTTATGTGGAAAATAATTCAGTTAAAGATGGTACTGATTAACTCCATTCTACCAAAACACCCCCGGGTCCTTTCTCTCCAGACCCCTGGGCACTAGTGACCTGGGGACAAAGCTTTCTCCTGTCTGATGGTTACCAGGGCCTCAATGCTCTCAGGAGCACAAGGTGGGAAACAGTCATTGTCACTCTGCTGATAAAACTGAGATCTCCATTGTCTGCTTCTGTGTCCTTCGGAGCATCACAACACAGAACACACTGGATAAATACCTTACCTCTGGAGTGACCATACTGTTTCAAGCCCACAGAACTTCATGGAAAATCAGAGGCCGTCAAAATCAGGGGACAGGTGTGGCAGGTCTTCTGTGAGAAGCCACAGAATGACTGGATGGCTGGACTCTCAAAATAAACTCTTCCATTCCTCACAAGTACACACCACTTTAGACTCTACAATAATCCACAACCCTGGGGTAGGCAGGAAAGCATAGGTGCCTCCAATCTACCCTACCACACCACCAACAGACATCACTAATCGATGACAATTCTCTTTGGGCAGAGATAAGGTCTGGGAATCCTCATTAGTCCAGGGCTCCGTGTATGATTCATGGACAAGAGAAAATGGACCCTATCTGTTATCCCCACACTGAGCTTCAAGTTCACAGAGGGACTTCATTGGTTTTTGTAAGGTTTGAAGGGAGGTAGGAAACTGACCACCAGGGAATTTTAAAGTAGTTTATTCCCCAGTAATGAGTGGGACTCATTACAGAGGTAGAGAAACCAGAATTGGAGGAGTGGGGAGGGGGCAGGGGACCCAGCCGGGCTACCTCCTGGGCATGGAGGACAAGCAGCACATGGCTTGCCTGGGGGTCCTTTTAAGGGCTGGAACGGAAGAGGGTTGGACCCAAGGCGAAACAGGAAGGGGTGGGCTCCAGGACACTTTGGCACGTACTGATTGATGGTTCAATGTCTTGGAGATGTCTCTGTGACAGGTGCCAATAATGTGTTAGCTCTGCCCATCAGTTGGGAGGAGAGAGAACCTTACAGTTTTGTACTTGGCTAGAGAAACCAGAGGTATAGATGGTGCCCATACTCTGGCCAGTCTATCTGCTACTTGGAGATGGCCTGGGCCTCCCACTGCATTGAGTGAATTTGCTCCTCCCTGCCCCCACCTCCAAGCAAGAGAGGTCTGGTTTGTGATCCTGAAGTCCTGACTGCTCAGCTGCTCAGGTCTGATCAGCCCCCTGCCCAGTTCAGGTTCATTTGCCACCAGGACAGTGTCAGAATTTTTCTTTCTTTCTTTCTTTTTTCTTTTTTTTTTTTCTTTTTTTTTTTCTTTTTCAAAATGACTTACTTTGTCTTTATTGATGCACTGTAATCAGTAAAATGCACCCATCATAAGTGTTCCAGGTGATGAGTTTTGCCAATTATACACCCCCATGCCGCCACCACCCAAAATAAAGCACACACATATTTCATTCCCTCTGAAGTTACCTTTCTGGTGGAATATTTCTCATCACGATGAAAAGCCAGCAAAACTCTATCTGATTCCTTTATTTGGACGGGGTCAGGTACCTCGCTGGCTTGTTAAACTGCACTCTGGCAAGAGACTATCCAACTCCAGTTATAACCTCCAACAGCACCTTGTAATTTTCTGTCTAAAACAAAGAAAACCCCATTTCATTTCTTGTCTCCCGAGGCTTCGTCAACCCTCGAAAGGTTTTCTATGTGCTTCCTATATCCTGGCTCCTCCACTTATTTATCGAAGTGCCAGTTTTTCAGAAAGAGACTGTGTAATTCCTTTTACAGCATCAGGCCCAGATCCTCTATATTAGGAATCTGGAGGTAGGGCTGTAAACTCAGGAGATTGTGGTAGGTATCGTGCGTGGGACCTGCTGTAATATGTTTTGTGTGTGTCTCGCTCCCTCTAATATCACATATTATTAGAGTCGGTGACTTAAAATCCATCTGCTTTTCAACCTGTGGGATCAGTGATACGCTCCTCATAAGCCTTCCGCCCTACTTCAAATTTTTTATCAAATTCCTCAACCCCAGAGAAAGGAGAAATGTTGGTTAGAGATGCGGCAAAGACTTATGAACTGGCCCCCACTATTAATAAGGCAGAGTCATTTTGCCAAATGATGAAGGACGTGCCAGGTTCTGTTGCTGTAGATATTTGTCAATTCGTGTGCCCACACTATTTAAAAAAGAAATATTTTCAGGTATTTCCCTGTATTAGCCAGCAGTGACCTGGGCAGCATAACCTGAAAGACACCCAACCGGATTTATCTGGAAGGAAACAGACTTGGGCTAAGGCGTCCAAGAAGCCCTTGCTGCTTCACCATCACACTACAAGGGTGTTTTTCAGACCCATTGCTTCTTGCCTAGATTATTTCAGGAGCCTCCTAACTGGTCTCCTGCCACTGTTCTCAGCCACCTTCACCCTCTCTACCACGGACAGTGTGCTCTTTCTCATCATTCTCTAACAAAGGGCTCCCTGGGTCACTCTGCAATGGCTTCCCTATTCCCCATGGTGTCCATGCTCCAATGTGCTGTTCACGATTTCCATAGAGTGGCTCACCTCTCCCTGCCTCCTCTGTACACTCCTGCTTACACACCCCAGCGTTCCCTTCTGCCACCTGCAGGCCACACAAAGGACAACTCTCAGGCGCCATTTGCCCAGACCCCCTTACATTTGCAGCTGCTTCTTCCTCTTCTCAGTCGAGTTAATTCTGCACCATCAGGAATTCACTTAGGTAGATGTCATTTCCTCTGAAACTCTTCCCGAGCACTTGGCTCAGGTCTTCTCCTCAGCACCCAGTAATCCCTGCCAAAGCCTCTTCAGCTGATGCATCCCCCAATGCCAGGGGCACCACCTACATTGAACACAGTAACAGCGGAACTCCCAGGACCTGTGCGACCTGGTGGCTTTGAGCCTTTGCACCTGAGTTGTTGGCTGGCCTGTCTCCCACATCAGTCCCCACCGCACACCTTCCACTTGTAGCCAGACCACAGCTCTATTTGAAAGCCTCCTTTCTCTGCCTGGAGTCCTCAGGTTCTCCTCTGGATCTGCCCATCCTGTTGAACCTATTTACTCCCTAAAAGTAACCCCTTTTGGAGACCATATGTTTGGGGAATTGAAAATGTTTTTCCAATAATTCTCAAGCTCAGCTTCTCTTGGGTCAGGATCACTGATTTCCACTGAGGCCCTATACGATAAGGACATTCCACATGCAGCCCCAATTCCCAAAAACTCAACGCCGGCCAGAGCTTCAAGTTTCAGCTCACTGACCAGAAGAATTTAGTCACATAGTAGGAAGAGTTTGGGACCCTTTGTCCCTTTCGTCTCAGCCACAGCTCCTTACAGACAATGGTCACACCTTCTATTTCTTTAAAACATTTCTGTCTCCCCAAAAGGGCTAAATCACAAGGCGTACAAATAACTCAGTTAGTGTTTTAGGGGAATGTATTTATAATTTGGAGCTGAAAAATATATCTTTTGTTGAGAGACATGTATTCTTAAAATAATAAAACAAAAATTAAACTCAAACCATTTGAAGCATAAAGAATTTGTGAGCTATTTTGTTGATTGTATTAGTATACCTTTTATGTGAATCAGAGAGAGGGATTAGCCAAAAACCTGGAACAATGATCACAAAAATGCCTGTGTGGGTACCTATAACCAACAGACCATATTTTTAACAGGGAGCATCATACCCAGTGGATCAGATTGTCATTTTCCTTAGGTTGAGTGTTGTAGGTTCTCAGTTTATTCCCAGAGACACAAAATGAAGAAAGCCTCCCACAATCATCTGCTGAGGGGCCACAGGAGGGCAATGATTGGAATGGTGGACAAAGGAAGGGTTAGGTTGCATTTCCTGTAGGTACAAGAAGGCCATTCTTGGCTCTTGACCTTGGTCCTGTAGCAACCTTGAGTCTACAGCTCTCTGGGACAGACCACAGCCCTAGAGAATCAATCTGCTGGGCTGAGTTTTTCTTCATTTAAAAAAAATCAACTTTGTGTTTTGAAGCCTCTAATGGCCAAGTGAAATAATTTGTCCCTCACTCAGGAGTTCCCACATGGCCAGGTAATTGTAGGTGGCTGAGCTATCTGAGGGGCATCTCTGTTTGTTCAAGTTTCAGATCATATTCCGTTCTTAATCCTTCATCATAAATCAGTTCTTCTGGCCTTTTAATCACTCTCGTTGCATGTTCCAAATGGGTTCCTGGGCCATAAATCAATTAGGAAATGTCTTTAAAGTGCTTTAAAAGATAAAAAGTGTGGGTAAGTGCAGCCCATTACAGAAGCGGGATGGCGTGCTTGAAAGCGAAACTGGTGTTCGAGGTGCAACCTTTGCGTGCACCGGAGCTTGTTTCTAATAAATTTCACAGGAATCTCACCAAGGTGGATTGATTTATTTTCCCCTTTGATATTTCTCTTATTTCCCCGAGGCAAAACCAAATAATATTTCTTTGAGATGTTTGTTTTGGGTTGAAGGATAAGGACAGCTTTGCTTTTCCAGCAGGAGATTGTATTTGGACAGGAGAACTTACTGAAGGCCAACGCAGAAAACAAAGACATGATCTCCACAGGGGAGACGGCAGTGATTCCATCAATGAAGACCTTCAGGAAAATGACGAGCAAAAAGAGAAGACACTTGAATTAAGACCAGGGGTAACAAATAGGTTTCAAGTTAAATTGAATTCTGATCAGTTCTGTTCAATAGATAGCAGCTGCCTGTAGAGATGGTTTCAAAAGAAAGTGGACATCATGTCCAATGGGGAAGTATCATGATCAATAAGCTATATATGCCCAGCTGGTGTGGCTCTGTGGTTGAGCATCAACCCAGGAGAGGTCACAGTTCAATTCCAGTCAGTGTACATGCCCAGGTTCCAGGCTCGATACTCGGTAGGGGGCATGCATCAGGCAGCCAATCCATGTTTCTCTCTCATCACTGTTTCTATCTCACTCTCCCTACAAAAATCAATAAAAATATATTTAAAACAACAACACTTGTCTTCCTTTAACATAAAAAATAATAATAAATAAGCTATGTCTTCCCTGAGTGTGGAAGAGGCAGATGGAAGCATGCTCGTTACCTATCTGACATTAGACAACTTGAAGGCAAGACTCGTAGGTGATGATCTGACAAACAACAGGCGCTCTCTTCTAAAAGATTCCAGATTTTGATTCACATGACCTCACAGTGTGCTCTACATTCCACAGGGGACACATAGCCCACCTGTTGACATGAACTGCCTGACCACAATGTGTAGAGATCAGTGATAAGCTCTTGAAAGTGGCGACAGAATACATTACATTTGTATCAGACCTTAAGTTAACAAACATTTACATCCATGCTTTCTTATTTAACATTCATTCTATTTTCAATAAGGATGTATGCACTGGGGAGTCAGGTAGTGTACTATTAGTTAGATATAATTGGTAAATTAAAAATAAAATATAGCCGACACCAGTTTGGCTCAGTGGTGGAGCGTCGGTCTGTGGACTGAAGGGTCCCAGGTTCAATTCCGGTCAAGGGCATGTACATTGCTTGCGGGCACATCCTCAGTGGGTGGTGTGCAGGAGGCGGCTGGTCGGTGTTTCTCTCTCATTGATGTTTCTAGCTCTCTGTCTCTCTCCCTTCCTCTCTGTAAAAATATCAATAAAATATATTTTTAAAAATACATAAATAAAATAAAATAAAATATAGCCCCTGCTTCTTTGAAGTATACATGGCCATAGAGAATGGGGGGGGGGGGGAAGAGGTGTGTATGAACTTCAATTTGAAGATGAGATGACTGATGCTCAAATACCATATATAACTTGTCCATAAAAAAGTGGCATATGGAGGAAACAGGACTTTGCCCAAGGCTTCCAGTATAATTTCTCTCTGTGTTTTTTCCTGGGCTCCTATTCCATTTTTCATGTGAGCCTTGATCCCAGAACGGAAGCCTTCTGGTTTTGCTGCTCCTACAATGCTGAGGACCACTTCTCTCCTGGACGATAGTGATCTATCTGCAGCTCTATCAATGCCAGGAGGGCTTCCCCGGCGATATCTTTAATCCCACAGCACCTGAGGATTCCTTCAGAAAACGGTACTCTGGATCTGGAATGGAGAAGAGGGCTTCACAAGTCAGGTGGAGTCAAGCTGAACTTCAGACCAAAGATAAGGGTCAAGGTAGAGAGGACATGAAAAGCCATTGTAGCCAAAACCAATTTGGCTCAGTGGATAGAGCATCAGCCTGTGGACTGAAAGGTCCCAGGTTTGATTCCGGTCAAGGACTCATACCTTGGTTTCGGGCACATTTCCCAGTAGGGCGCCTGCAAGAGGCAGCTGATCGATGATTCTCTCTCATCGATGTTTCTAACTCTCTATTCCTCTCTCTTCTGCTCTCTAAAAAATCAATAAAATGTATTTTTTTAAAAAGAAAAGCCATTGCAAGTGGAGGGGGTGAATGAATAAGAAGAAAAAATGTCATGAGCTACATGTGAAGGAATAAAACAAGTGATTTCAGGGAGCAATGAGTAGACAAGTTTGGTTCAGCAACAAAAAACAACAAAATATTTATTTAGTGTCTATGTGCCATGGCACTGAAAAATTATTTCATTTAATTCTCACAGCAACTACATAAACAAGGAAAGCAGACCTCTTGCTTCATTACAGGTGGGATCACTAATATCCACTGCTGTTAGGTGACCTGCTCAAGGTCATGGACTAGTAAGTGCCATAATCAGGATTCACAACTGGTACTTCCAACTCCATCTCCAGAGTTTCCTCTTCTCAAAGCATTCCTGGTCAAGTCTGCAAGGTACTCAGTGCACTAGAGAAAGATACTGTGCAGACATCAAAATTGGTCTGGAGAGGAGAAAGACAGACTGTCTTTACCAATTTGATAACATTGCTATTACCTATTTTTGCCTGATAGGTAATGTGTTTAAAGAGAGATAAGAGACAACTCTTTTTGAACAAAGTCAAGCATTTTTGTCTTCCACAAAAAGGAATACCTGACTACTTTTACTTTGAGGAATGCTAAAAACCTATAAATGGATTCCTCATAGGTTGTCTCTTTTCTCTAAAGCCATTTCTCTTCCTGCCACTTTGCCTCTTACCGAAAATACAGCTGGTTGGCTTCTCAATGTTGACCACCTCTCTCCCTCTTCCTACAGAATTTCAACTTCACTCATTCATATACACCATCCTCTGCAAGGCCACAGGCACCAGAGGAAGCAAGATGTACCCCAACCTCATCAGGTGACTACTGCTTAACCCAAGCCAGCCATGGTGGCCCCATTGCCCAATATGGACTTGGACAAGAGCATGTATACAATTGGGTCTCTGTAACATGAGGATGAGTCTTCTAAGAAGCTTCTGGAAGAGGGTTCTTTCACTCTTAAGATGATACAAGGAAGAAATGGCCTCTACCGCCTCTGGATAACTTTCTATCTGTGATGCCTGGAGTTATGGCACCCATGTTGCCAACATGAGGAGGCCAGGCTAAGGACAGATCACCTTTACCAATTTCACAGTGTTCACACCTACTCTTGTCTGACATGTGACATACAAAGTGGAAGATGGTTCTTTCTGCTGATTCACTGTGCCTGACCGAGGATTACTTTGCCACGTTTGACAAATAAGAGGTTCTTAGAATGAAGTATGAGCCACAGAAGGAAAACAACATTATAAGAAGGATCGCTTTAGTTATTAAATGGGTCCCACATAATGTCTGTTGAGAGGAAGGAAAAAATAATGAAATATAGAATTTTTTTTTATTGTTGAACTATCCTTCTTGAATACAACACCACTGAGAAACGAGACCCCAATGCTCAGAGTCTCAATAGCACGAAAGCAGGCCTAAGGGAAATGAGTCACGGCACAGCAGCAGCTGTTGTTTGCATATTTGTTGATTTTGCACAGACCCTTCACTATACAACAGGGGTCGACACACCACAGCCCCAGGGCGAAATCCAGCTTGCTGCCTGGTTGTGTAAATAAAGTTTTGTTGGAGTACAGCCAACCGCGCTTGTTTACACGTTGTCCGTGGTTGCCTTTTTTGCTAAAATGTCAGAGTTGAGTAATTGCAGCAGAGACTTCATGGCTCACAAAACCGAAATCTTTGTCCTCCAGTCCTTTGCAGAAAGTTTGCTCCCCCGTGCCCTGACTTAGATGGAAGAGAACCAAACTGACAGACTGAATACACAAGTGAGCACTGGCCCCCGCATAGAAATGAACACCGCCTAGAAAAATGACCCACGTGAACCCATTTGAATTCTGACCCACAGTCTAGCAGTGTTTCCCAAAGTGTGGTAAGCGTACCCCCAGGGGTTCGGGAAGAGTTTGGTAGTGGTATGAGTTGCACTGGAGTTTGGTGGGGATATGCACTGCACCGTGCTTAGCTGTGCCTAATTCTACGTTCTCATGAGTCAAGTCAAGACAGTCTTGTGAGGCATAAGATGGTCCGGTGTGCAAATAAATGTTATTTATAATATAACTTTTATTTATATTTTATTATGAACAATCTTATTTTTTGTTTATTAGTATTTTGTGTATGTACCAAAAATATATATATATATATTTTGATTGTTATTAAAATACATCAATTTTTTTTAATGAAGGGTATTCAGCATTATGAAAATTACTGAAGGGGTACACATATGTCAGAAGTTTGGGAAACACTGGTCTACAGCAACAGGTCCATACAACCGAACCATTACCTACAGCAACCTGCACAGGAAGCCCACCTGCTCCCTATACATCAAACTTGTAGAAAGGAGACACTCTCTAACAATAGGTCCAAGAACTCCTGTAACATCTGTGTGTATTTGCAAACCTTGTCTGTAAAGCCCCACACAGGCAGCACTTTACTAATAACTGATAGCTTTCCTAATTTTTTAAATTTATTTTAGAGCAAGAGGAACAGAGAGAGAGAGAGAGAGAGAGAGAGAGAGAGAGAGAGAGAGAGAGAAACATTGATTTGTTTTTCTGCCTATTTATGCATTCATTGGTTATTTTTTGTATATCCACTGACGGGGATCAAACCCGCAACTTTGGCATACCGGGGCAATGCTCTAACCAACTAAGCTACCCAGCCAGGGCTAGCTTTCCTAATTGTTGCTACCATTCTAAATTAGGACCCACCAGAGTTGGTCAAATAGGTACCACTCACCAGTCGCTTAGGATTCCCCAATCCCAGTTGTCCTTCCCAGAGCTTCCTCAGACCAACAGCCTCCAATCGGGGCTCACAGGAAGCCTTCCCTTTTCCATGGGAAAGCTTTCCACTCCTCTGCCTGCCTCTGAGTCTCTTTCAAAATGTAAGTGATGGTGGCTGACTCCTTTGCTATACCAAGTTCAGGAAAAAAGCATAGCCTCTGTTTTTCTCATTTCATTGATCTTCAGTTATTTCCAGAGAATTTGGAATTAAAGGAGCTGAGTCCTAATCCTGGGTCTGCCACTCATTCCATCTGTGACACTAACCACTCAACTCACCTGTTTAAAAAAGGAAATTAAAGAGGCAGGGTATCTACCCCTACGAGCTCACTGGCCATTTACATTTTGAGGGTAAGACTGAAACATACTAGAAATACATGCAAAGGAGGGAGGTGACTCTGAGCAACAGTTTGGATTGGGTCATACATCTAATACTTGCCTGGCATTGATTAATTGATAATCACTGTTATCTTTGACCACTATTAATATAGTGGCTAGGAAAATATATTTCCCCTACATTCACAAATTTCTTCCTTTCCAAGCAAAATGTAAGCCACTCATTTCAAAATATGGAGAAGTCATTTGTTTGGAAATCCAATTTCACAAATGGCTCATTTGTTAAAGTAATATTTTAATGGACCTGGATTCAAACACTGTTTTCTAAAGTTTCCATTAGTGGCATCATTTGGGTTTGGCCAAAGCACAGTCTAGTTTGTTTCATGGATGTTTAGCAATTTCCACTAATGATACAATTTTGAATGTTTTGAATGTCTTTCATCTTTTGCAGTACACTTACTTGATTTATGGTGTGTAAAATAAAACACTAATTGCACAGAATTTTCACATATCTCACCGGATACCTTCAGTAATATTATCATAGTTGTATTTCCCATGAGTATTTTACAAATGTCTTTATGTAAGTCCTAAACATGCTCATTGTTAAAATAGCCTTTTAAAGCTACAGTTTCCATTAATTAAAAAAGCAACATGTGAATATCTGTTTGGATGTATATGTCACTTGGTTAGTAAGCAAAGCCTATAGTGTCAAATCTGTAATATTCCAGATTTGCATAATATTCCATAAATGCAAGTCGAAAGATACACCGGACAGTGTCAGGAGTCCTGCTTTCCAGTCTGGAATCCATCCCTCACTGGCTGAGCAAGCTCCAGAAGATAGCATCATGCCTTGGACTCTCTATTTCCCCTCTTACAGGCTATCACTAGGTTCATGTCAAGACCAAAAAGCTATCATTAGTGAGCTCCATAGATTTTCACAAATACTGGTGGAAAATGACATTTTCCAGATGCTCAACTGGATGGCTGCCATCCAGAGGAAGCCTGAATTCGTAGAATTGCGACAAGTTTCTCTGGACGAGCGTTGGAGCCCGAGCGGAATCCAGGAAGACTCCTGTCCAGAAGCTGTGCTTTGTGAGCATTGTTTCACAATCCTATGTTAGCAGCCTTGGCAAAGACTAGGATGATGAAAAGGGTCAATGAGAGGAAGAAATGCCTTGACTCAGTCATTCATAGAGTAAAGGCTGAGCTAAATTCTGGGGGTTTAGGTAAGACACAGCCTCTCCAGATATCCACAGCAAATGAGGAGATAAACAGTTTGCAAGTGAACACAGACCATTCACTTGTCCTCGATTTCGTTGCAGGATCCACTTGGAAAAGAAATGGTGTGTTCTTGTTATGCTAAGTAGTCAGGTAGTCACCAGCAGTATACCTAGAACCACACCTTCTGGGCTCAAATCTCCTCTCTGCCACTTACTGATCCTGTGATCTTGTGCATTGGCCAACTGCACTGTGCCTCAGGTTGTTTCTTATCTGTAAAGCAAGGATAATAGTAATACCTACCTCATGGAGTTTTTTTAGGAATATATATATATTATTGATTTTTTACAAAGAGGAAGAGAGAAGGATAGAGAGTTTTGCACACCCCCTACTGGGGATGTGCCCGCAACCAAGGTACATGCCCTTGACCAGAATCGAACCTGGGATCTTTCAGTCCACAGGCGGACGCTCTATCCACTGAGCCAAACCAGTTTCGGCAAGTTTTCTGAGGATTTCAAAAGATGCCTAGCAAATTGTAAGCACTCTTTAACTACTGCTAACTGTTAGTTCCCATTTACTGAGTATGGTCTATATGTGTACACATGCATGACGTCAATTAATCTTCACTGAAATAGGTTCTACTATTCCCATTTTATAAATAAAGTGAGGCTTACACAGCTTTGGTAAGACCACGATTCGAACTAGTCAGTCTGACCCTAGTGTTAACTCTAAAATGTATAATATTTGGGGGATGAAGATAATGTATACAGTTGCTTTAACCATAACAGGTTGCTATTTCACATTAGAATCCCCAGTAACATACATCTTTTTAAAAATATTTTCAAAATACAAGCAATGCAAATGTTTTCATTTCCCACAAGGGGGCCAACAAAACACTGTATGGTTCATTTAGTAACATACAACAACCTAAATTAATAATGATGAAACAAAACCAAGCTGTCATCTATATTTGACAAGTATGAATAACAGCATGAGAAAAGCACAACCAGCAGACAGCCCTGATGATCCCTAATAACTAAACACCCTCCCAGCATTCAGTGGGGGTGCCCACAGCTGGGTTCCCTCCTAAACACCTTCCCCAGGCTCTGGTACAGGTAAATCTCAATTTCTAAAGGCTAAAATGTATTACTTCTTATTGACTCACTTAAAATAAGTGAGACTTTTGGTTGTAGAAAAGAAAAGAGGGAAAGAGAGAGAAAGGAAGGGAGGAAAGGAAGAAGAGAGGAAAAACCTATGTAATTTGCATTATCCACCAAAAAGAAATAAAGGATATTCTCCAAATTGTTTCTGAATCTTTCCTCTCAAAGTCTAGGGTACAATCCCAACTGTGTTTATCTCATCTTCTCACTGGAGCTTATATATTCTTCATGGTCACCTTTTCCCATGTATCTGTATTTATATCCTCACCCTGTGTGCTGCCGATCCCTTTCCCCTCTTGGGCCCTCCAATATATATATATATATATATATGTGTGTGTGTGTGTGTGTGTGTGTGTGTGTGTGTGTGTGTGTGTGTATTCCATACATAATAGGTATATTCCCTTTATGTTAGCATGTACCAATATTGAATTCCACCCAAGTCTTGGGGATTCAAAAATATCCCATATACTACCTTTGTCATTAGCTTCTTTTATGTCTCATAATCTGCTCATTTATATGGAGATTCTGAGGCCATAATTCCAATCCTTCTCTAAAATTGTTCTTTCCTATAAGTCCCCAGGCACATTCTGCACCTCCATTCTTCTCTCTGAGTCATACTTATTATCTGTCATCCGAAGCAATTACTTTACTGAATGATTCTCCCTTCTTATCGGTATTAGTTCTCTAGGGCTGCCTAAATAAAGTTCCACAAGCCCAGTGCTTTAAATGACAGAACTGCATTGTCTCACAGTTCCAGAAATACAACATCCAGATGTTTGCAAGGCTAGCTCCTTCCACAGGCTCAGAAGGACAACCTATCCCAGGCCTCTCTTCAGTTCCTAGCTGTTGCCAGCAATCCTCAGTGTTGGGTTCTTGTTGGATCCTCTAATCCTTGGAGAGTAGATGCCTCCCTCTTCCCATGGCCACCTTTTCCCTGTGACTCTGTGCCTTCATGCAGCCTTCTTATAAGGATACCAGCAGTGGGTTAGGGCTACCCTAACTCAGTAAGGCATCATCTTAACTAATAACCCACAAAGATCCAGTCTCCAGATAAAATCACATTCACAGGTACCAGAGTTAAAGACCTCCACATACCTTTTTGAAGCGACACAATTCAACCCACGGTGCCATTTCTATTCAGTTTGGATCCTGGGTTCCAGTCAGTTGGACTGCAGAGCTAGTAAGCTGTTCTTCTCTCTTAGGGATGGAGCCAGCCCAGGAAGCCATCATCATCTCCTCCTTAGCTCAGGATGCCAATCCCCTTCTTCATTCCCATTTACACAGCCTGCTTTGCCTTTCCTATTGTGATACTCCATTCTAAGATCAAAATTTGTGCCTGAAGCAATTATGAAACCCACCTGTGCCCTAAGGTTCCCCACCTTTCTGGAGATTTTCCCTGTGGTGCTCTTCTTCTACACATGAGTATAAGGTACAGCAGGCCTTTGGCCACCCGCCAAGTATACCCATCAGGAAGGCAGCCATGTTCCGTGTGCCCAGACAGACATCCCTGACTATAGATGAGTCCTGCTCTGCCATTTACCACTGTGTGGCCGTAAACCAGATACTCAACAAACGAAGTTACTAGTAATACTAGCCATAGGATTATTATGAACATTAAAATAATGATGTGAAATGTTTAGTTCGATATCTGTTATGGGTCCCTCCAAAATTCATATGTTGAAGTCCAATCCCCCCTGCACCTCAGAATGTGACTGTATTTGAATACGGGGCCTTTGAAGAGGTGATTAAGAGGGGAGAACCTAGGTGGCAGCAAAGGTAAACACTGGTACTTGCCACCTCCCACAACCACATCAAAATTACAACTAAAATACAGAACAACCATTATTCAGAACCACCTAAAATATGGCTGGATGGAAGTCCTACAACTAGATAAGTAAAGAAGAAAGCACATTGAAACTGGTAGGGGATGCTGAGGCATGGAAGAGGCTGGTCCTACACCCACATGTTGGCATGTTTTTAATCAGGAGGGAGATTGTCTCTGCAGAGGCTGCCCATGAGAAGCACATTCCAGTGCTGAGAAGAGAAGTCCCTATAATTTAAGAATGTAAAAACCACTGGGGTCTTAGTAACATGGGGTTGTGGGAGTCCCAGGCCGTTCCTCATAAAGGGCCAGCACACGGACTTACACAGACTCTCTCCCTCTGAGCTCTCTCACTGGGACAGTGGCTTGGAGTGATCCAGGGACATACCAGGAGGAACTGGATTGTCTGGCACTGGGGTAAGACCAATTTACATTCCCATTAGCAATGTACAGTTTCTCCACATTCACATCAGCATTTATTATTTTCTTTGGATAATGGCCATTGTAACAAGTGTGAGGTGGAATCTCATTGTTGTTTTTATTTGCATTTCTTTAATGAGTAGTGATATTGAGCACCTTTTCATATACATGTTGGCCATTCATATGTTTTTGTTGAAGAAATATTCTATTCAGATACGTCCTCCATTTTTTTTCTTCCTCTATTTTTTAATTAGGTTATTTGGGGAGGGTGCTATTGTATTGTTTGAGTTTCTTACATATTTTGGATATTAACCCCTATCAGATGTGCTTACCTTCCTCCCCCATCTACCAAAACCCAAATATATTTCAAAGTTTGGCTAAAATTTTACCTTGTGGAGTCATCTTCTCCACCACATCCCAGAAACCAAGATAGAGTCTGGTTCCCCCAAGACATTTGCCTTCTCTGTGCTGCTGAGCACAGCCCCCCAGATCCATTCTTTCCAAAATGAAGCAGAGAAAACATAAGCCACAGCCTGGAGTAGTGATGACGAATGCCAAGACATTGTCTACTTACATTTGCTGCTTTGGCAAAACACAAAGCAGGAAACCCTTACAACCTGCATTCCAAATCCAACTACATTGACAGGGATAGAATTCTACCAACCCTTCCAAGAAACATGCATCCCTCGGGCACAGTGAGAAAAAATCCTCCTCCATCAGGACCTCCAATTCTCAGCTTCCCCTGAGCGAAGAGAAATGAAGAGGTTCCAGAGGGGAACGATATAGGGACCCACAGCCCCAATCACCTCTGCAGAGCTGGAGACCCAAGGCTGACGTGGCTTTGAACAGTAACTCAAAGAAGAAACTGGAGAAACTCAAAGTATTATCAGAGACAAGCTGCAAAATTCTGCAGTTCTAAATTCTAAATCATAGAATTCTAAATCTAAATCATAGAATTTAGAGACACAGTATGCCCTGCCCCCCACACTCTGAGACACTTGGGGACTGCAGGCAGCGTGAGTCCCAGACAGGAGACAAACCCTGTAACCATGTGGCCTACATTTAAACCTCAGCCCCACTGGTACTTAACCTTTCTGGGTCTCAGCTTTCATACAAGTGAACATTAATCAAGTTTTCACCATGTGCTAGGCTCTGTGCTGGGCATCATGCAACAGGATTCAATGGGTTAATTACATAAAGCTCTCGGTGCAGATTCCAGCACAGAATAAGCATTTACAACACTCAGTGGCGGTGGATGTTAAGGAAGACGTCATCCCAATAGCCTGTGGTCAGAAGAATTAGCAGATTTGTTATTTATCAGAAGTTCAAGCACCAGCTTTGTTCCCCACCAGCTGTGTGACCTTGACTAAATTTCTGAAGTATCTCAACCTTCACTTCTCTGATCTTCCAAGCATGCGTAACAATCTCTGTTCTCCAAGGTCATTGGAGACCCAAGTGGCATCTTGGACATGAATAGGCTGTGAACCTCATTGCACCTCACCACCGGGTTATTTTCTGCCCCTATTCCCATATTAATTTTTAAGGGAAGAGATGAAACACACCCAGCCTCCCTGGGGATAAGTACATGATGGCAAGCTATTATCCATACTATGTACTCCAGGGCTCTAAGCCTTGTAAACTTCAAATTCAGAGGACACCAATAAGTCACACATGAGAAAGGTCAATGGAGCAGGCAGTGGGCCCAATTCTTTTAGCAGTCTGTCTGCCCCTTCCCGTCATTGTCACACCATTCCGGCTAAAAGAAGGGCCAGTCCAGCTAGAAGGTAGTTGAAGTGACAATGAGTGAGATGGTAGGCTTCACCAAACAATGGTGGGGCAGGGCTGGCGTGAGTAGAGAGGGAATCATGGAATTTAGAGACACAGAAATGCACACTCTGGCCCCTGCTTCAGTGTCACCGCCCATGAAGTCTTTCTTGACCATGCTGTCTAAAACAGCCCACCTATTCCCATGACTATCTAGCTCTGTGCCTCAGTTTCCCTTTTATAAAGGTGAAATATAATGATTACACCTCTGTCAGGATGGTGGTGACGATTCAATGCATCCTATGAATAACTGTTTACAACTGTGGCACATGGGAAGTATTTAATAAATGTTAGCTCTTATCAATATCATTACTATTACTATTTTTATCGGATCACTATTGCTTTCTAACACGTGTGGTCATCTGAAAGCATTATCTTGGTTTTCTACTTATCTACAAAACTGACAAAGTTGTATCTCAACCTCTGCAAGGAGAGGCCTACGCTATCTCCCCCACTAAATGCTTAATAAACCTCAGCTGGTAGAATGAATGATTTAATGAGTGAATGAGTGAAAAGGCACCCACCACGCTCATTAGACTCATCTCTTATATCCCAACAACATATAGCAGTACATAGTCTCTTAGCTACATAGTAGGCATGAGGAAATAGTGACACTGAGACAGGTAAGTGGTTTGTCCACACAGGAACATGGGTGAGCAGTGGGCTGGTTCTACACCAAGCACCCATGTAAGGCCCACCGGTGGATTGAGTCTCCCTCTGGTTGTTCATTCCACAAATGCCTGTTAGATCCCTACTCCAGGCTATGCCCTGAGCTCCGATCCCCATCCACAAGAGGGAGCCGTCTTTAATCCTGGACTCCATCCCACCTCCGAATCTCAGTATGTCCACAAAAAAGCAGCAAGACTCACACTGAGGGGGAGTCAGGGACCACAACCTCTCCCCCTACCCGACCCCCACAGCAGATCTGGAGCACGGTTGAGTCATGTGACACCTGATTTCCTCACAGATGACCATCACAACCAGAATTAAATTGTCCCTGGGACAAGGACATCCGGGCTCAGTTTCGTCAGCAGGCAAGCCCGGCTTCTCAGCTGTATTTGTTCCCGGGGGGGTGAGGTGTTGATAAGCATCACCACAATCAGTACTTGCCTTCCATGACTTACAGTCATTTCCTAATCGGTCATCACACTCTGTCCAAGTTCAGTGCTAACCTATTGTGCTTACCACCACACTCCCTGTAGGAGCACTGCTGCCTAGAGGGAGGGAGGCAGCCAGCCCTTGTCCCTGCTGCTGCAGCAAGAAAACAGAGTTTAAGGATTTCTCCCCCTAGTTATCTGGGAGTCTTCGTTTTGCTCAAAAGTGTCTCCTCCCTTTTCTCTTTTTCATTTCATGGTTCCAAGACAATCTGAATTACCCAGCTCTATACCAAGGCTATTGCCCTGCTCAGCCCAGCCCACCCCACCCCAGCAATACACACCACACACACCACACACACACATACACATACACACTCACATACACACTCACACACACACTCACACACACATGTACACACACACAAATTATTAGCCAAGAGAACACTGTTACTGTGGGCCAGTCACATCCCTCAAAGCCTCCATTTCATCAACTAGAAGACGAGGAGGCTGGACTAGATTACCCTCTCTGTTGTGAAACTTCACAATTCTAATTTCCCACGATTCTGGAGTGAAAGTCACATGGTGCCTGGGATGGAAGACACGTTTAGAAATAACTCACTACAACGTCCGTTCATTCTCAGTACCACTTCATTTTGGCCACAGCTACATACCACCTAACCTATCATTTACTCAACTATTTTTCTTTAAGTGGCCTTTTTTTTCTTAAATGACTGCATTTCAAAGGGGCATCTCCTCACAACCATAAACAAAGACCATAATCATTTGCCACACAGAGAATCCTAACCAAAGAAAAATAAAACCACTTAAGAAAATTCCAACCAGGTGCTAAGGCAGGCTGGCCCAGGGACCCCAGACTCTGCTTGCCCCTCGCTGTTGAAATTGCAACAGGGAAAGTGTTCAAATATGATGAAGGCCTGCTAACACCCAATGAGGCTTTCTCCTTGCCCTACTCAGCACTGAAGGGCCAAGACTCTCTCCCAAGGGGTGTTGATGTTACTTGAAACCGAAGCTGGACACCACCCAAGATCACTCCCCAGAACGTCACTTGCGTAAATGTCTGCACTGCTGTTCTTTGCTGTTGCCGCCAATCCATCCAAAGCTCCCAATTGTTCACTTCTGCATCTCCACCGTCACCTTCACCTGCAGCCCTGCCAGGAAGTTGGGATGGGAAAAACAGGCACCTTAGCGATACACACACCCAGGCGCCCGCACCCAAAAGCTCCAAAGGAGTTCTGTGAACAGCCCAGTGACTTCCCGGCTGCTTACACAAGTCCACAGCTCCAGGAGCCTTCGACCTTGGGCAGGTCCAATATCGCTGCCTTTTCTAATGGAACCCCTGCCCATGTGCAACAGAGAAAGCTCCCACTAAAAATTTAGGGAGATCTTTAAATTTACACACATGTTTTCAATGGTGCCATCTTTCCTGTCTTCGTAGACACTGTGTGGAGTGGGGGCAAGTGGTACCACGTGTGAGAGAGCAGACACGGGGACAGGGGAAAGAGCAGAAGGAGGCATGCCTTCCGTTTACTTACCATGGGGCAGGGGAAATAATGAAACGTTCCAGCGTCAGATACAGTCTGGCTTGCAGTTCCATCCTATCACTTGGCAGCAGCAGGGACTTGGGCAAGTTGCTCATCCCTATGAGCTTTCGTCTCCTGCTTCACAGAAGAGCTCTAATGACACATACATGTTGTGAAGATGTAAAGCCTTAAGGCAGGGACAGCATCAGCCCGGCACACAGAATAGCACCCAACTCTGGCTCTCTTCCCCCGTTAGCTTTCATAGAGGTCAGAAGTCCACCCTCTGTTTATTTGTTTGATTGTTTGTTTTGCCTTCTGATACTTGAGTCTCCTCTGGGGGGTGGGGAGAGAGAGAGACAGAGAGAGAGAGAGAGAGAGAGAGAGAGAGAGAGAGAGAGAGAGAGAGAGAACTGTGAATTTTCTTCATTTAAGGTTGTTGTTTTTTTCCTATGACTTGATTATGGAAAGTGACTCATGGAAGTGAATGGAATGACAAGAAGGGGACAGAGAAGAGGAAAGAAAAACTTCACATCACCAAACCCAATAATCAGCCCCTTTTTGAATAACCAGTAAGCAGCCTGCTGGAATCTTCAAGTCCCCCCCAAATTTGGGGGATGAGAGAAAAACAACATGAATCTCGAAATGGTGGTGCATTTTGTGCATAGATTTGAATTAGAGAATTCTTGTATGGTTTTGCCTATGCAGTTGGGCAGGTCAGGAAAGACACAAAGAAAAACAGAGAAATACTCCCCCCTGCTGCCTGAATGACAAATAGCAGCATAGGCATAAACAATATCCACCGTCAAATAAGCAGTCAAACCCTAAACCAGTGGTTCCCAACCTTCCTAATGCCTCGACCCTTTAATACAGTTCCTCACGTTGTGGTGACCCCCAACCATAAAATTGAGAACCGCTAGCAGGGTTGAGAACCTCTGCTGTAGAGCCTAAGACCATCAGAAAACACAGATATTTACATTGCGATTCATAACAGTAGCAAAATCACAGTTATGAAGTAGCAACGAAAATAATGTTATAGCTGGGGGTCACCACAACATGAGGAGCTGGATTAAAAAGTCTCAGCATTAGAAAGGTTGGGAACCCCTGCAAACACTTGCAAAGGGTTCACTGTGTTTATATGCTTTAATTTGGTGAAATGCCTTTTCCATCTGACGTTACCTTTACAGGTTGTAAAAATGGTCCGAGAACAGAAGCTTGCACTTCAACGATTATTTTTCACTGAGCAATGTATTTCTTTATTTGAGCAGGAAATACGTTGACATGAGTTTGAAACCAAGGCGATGTAAAATTTGTAAATTGGGGGAAAAAGCTCTCCTTGTTTCTGTCTTTCTTACCCAGACACTGTTTAGATTTTGGGGTAAACACAGCGAATATAACTATATAATCTTTCTTCCTTCTTTCTAATACAATAGTTAGCTACTCAAGCCTGCTCTACATAACACCATGTCCCAGAGATCCTTCCAGTTCAGGACAGGATTAAGCTTTCTTGTTTTCTTCATGGGGCATTTTAGATATGAAAAGAACGCATTGCCAGTTGGGAAACCATATAAGCTGGTTAAACTATTCCAAGATGTGCCCTGGCCGGTGGCTCAGTGGTTAGAACATTGGCCTGTGCACAGAAGGGTGTGGAGTTCCGTTCCCCCTCAAGGGCACATACTTGGGCTGCAGGTTCTATCTAGAACCCCATTGGAGCACTTGGGGAGGGGGAAGAGGAAGGGAGCAACCAATCAATATGTCTCACGTTGATGTTTCTTCTTTTCTCCCTCTCCCTCCCTTCCTTGCTCTCTCTCTAAAAAACAATGGAAAGTGGGGAGGGGGGGGGCAATGGTAAGCTATGTACATATATAATACCTTAATACATTTTTTTAAAATGAAAAGAAAAAAAACAATGGAAAAATGCCCTCTGGTGAGGATTAAAAATATTATTGCAAGATGTGAATGACTTCAAATGTTTAATATAGAAATGACCTTCTTCAGCCCACATTACCCACAAACACTGTCCCTGTCCATTTGTAATAAACGTGTCTGTCTCCTGCCTGTTTTTCCGTTCTGGTGCCTCTGCTGATGAAAATCTCTCGTCTTGATTGCCGCTGTGTTCCATGCCAGAATAGAGCTTTGGCGTCACTGAACTTTAGAAGCTGGTGCTCAGAATTAAAAAGGGCTTAATGCCACCAAGATTTCTATTAAAACGCCCAGGGTGGTGGAAAAAAAGCCTTTTACTTCAGCTGAAATGTTTTTGTAAAGGGCAACACAGAAAATACAAACTCCACTGCCTTTCCCTGGTTGGGTACCCCAGCCACGGGCCCCCCCTGAAAATGGCAGGACTGCCAGCTCTCGATGGAAATCAGGTTTGGCTCATTGTATTGAAAAGAGTTTAAAAACAGCGTCTTCCAGTGCAGACAGCAAGCCAGAGGGACTGCCAAGGTCAAAGAAAAATCCAATTATCCATAGTAAATACTGACTGTATGATTAAATTATACCAGCTAGGATAACATTTGATCTGCAACTGACTTTTCCAGAAAATCCCCCCCGGAGTTCAGCCTTCATCAGCATCTGTCTGACAGATTCCCTTCTGTCACTCAGCACCTGCAACGGGTCTGCAGGCAATGCATCAGGGCCTACCCGCATGCCCTTGGCTAGGCCTGAAGGTCACCCACAGTTTCAGTAGGAGTTCTCATGCACGCAGTTATCTCACCATCAAAACCCTGCTTCTCTCCACCTGGGGAGGGGGGGGGCTTTTTTTAAATGTATTTTTAGTGATTTCAGGTAGGATGGGAGAGGGAGAGAGAAATATCAATGATGAGAAATAATCATTGATTGGCTGCCTCCTGCATGCCCCACACTAGGGATCAAGCCCACATGGTTCAATTGGGAATTGAACCATGACCTCATGGTTCATAGGTCAATGCTCAACCACTAAACCAAGCTGGCTGGGCCTGGGGGCTTTTTCTGGCTCCAAAAGTATGCCCTGCACAGTTCAGGCATACAGGGCAGGACAGAAGTATCAAGAAGGTAAGGTCCCTTACGAACAACCCTCAACCAGAGAGATGGGAAATGGTAGGTCCGTACCCACTCTTGCCTCTTGTTGGGTCAACCCTGCCGTGTGTGGCTCTCAGAGGGACACCAGTGGGACTGAGCCCCAGTAGTGACCCAGTGGGACTGAGCTCCCAGTAGTGTCCCACTCATTAACCCCTTCCTTTTGGCTTCTTGCCCTTCTTCACTCTCTTGGCTTCTTCCTAGGATCACCTCCTATGATAATCTGGGTCCATTCCAGAGACAGAAACTACACAGTAATTTAACACCCCCCCCCCCAAAAAAAAAGAGGGGGGAGAAAAGGCTATTGCAAAGCATCATTAACTCTGATAAAGAGCAACCATAAGATACAGGAAACGCTATCAGGCACCCTATGGCTCAGGGTGAGTGCCCACGCAAGGACAAACTTGGGAGGGATCCAGATCTCTGAGAAGATATGGTTCTGCCCACGGACTAGCAGAGAAGGCTGCTGTTCTGGCTGGGTAGGAGCTAGTCTGCTCCAGTCTCAAATGCAAGAGGCCACTCTCCAGAGTGCCTGTGAGAACAGACCACCAGCACCCTCTAGCGCCCTCTACTGAGAATACTGAACATTGTGCTCACATTGAAGGGGAGATGCTTTAAGGAATCCCTTTATCACAGAGCAGAGAGGTAGTGCTTTGATAACAAATACTCTCCCCATATAAAAGACTTGCCCCCAAATCCTAGCCTCAGGATCTGCTTTTGAAGAACACAAAATCAAGAGAATGTCTATAAGATCTGATTTCCATCCTGGCTCTGTGCAACCTTAAGAAAGGCCATAATAGAGGTAGTAATAAATAATATCCACCTCTCAGGATGTTAAGAGCATGAAAAAAAATAGACCATTTGCAATGCATCTGGTACAAAATGAGTGCTCAAAAATGCCATCATCTGCCTTTCTCATTTTCAAACCGAATTGCAGTTTCAATGTTCTTTTTCAGTGTCACTGAGTTCTGAACTGCTCAGCCCAAGACATTTTGTTCTTCAATGTGGCTTAGGACTTCTTTGGTGGGGAACGGGTTAGATGAATCCTTTCCTCTGGAAAGAGACTGTGTGAAGAATTAGAAGGATAAAGATTTAAAAAGTGTTTCTCTGCAGAGGAAAGTTCAAGAATAATTTCTCCAGCAATATGATACACCAAATTCTGTTGGCACGTAAATAAATGAGCTTTAACTCAGCTGGGATGGCTCAGTGGTTAAGCATCAACCTGTGAACCAGGAGGTCACATGCCCGATTGCTCCATCCCCAGTGTGGGGTGTGCAGGAGGCAGACCATCAATGATTCTCACTCGTCATTAATATTTCTTTCTCTCCTTCTCCTTTCCTCTCTGAAGTCAGTAAAAATATATTTTAAAAAATAAGTGAGCTTTAAAGGGGTGTAATAATAGCTAGCATGTGTTGAGATCTCACTATGTGCCAGGAATTTATAGTCAAAATCTTGTTTAATTGTCACCAGACTTTAACTAAAAAAAAAAAAAATGCCATTTTAAATCAGTTTTGGAAATAATAAAACATAGGTTCAGAAAGATGAAGCAATTTGCCTAAAGTCAGAGCCAGGATTGAACCTGAGTCTACTTGACTGTTATGGTGGATAGAACCCTGATTCAGGGCATTGAGTCAGGAGATTGTGGTTTGTGCTTAATCTCTAAATCCCTGTGTAACCCAGGGGGTAGCGCTACCTTTCCCAAGGGAAGGATCCCCTCCCCTGTGAAATCAGAGAGGTGAGTTAGAACCACGGTTCTCACGGGGATGGAATCACCCCAAGGATGCTTTGGAAATGTGTGGGAGTGATAGGCACGGGGATAAAAAGGACACTCCCTGGCTTTTCATGGTTGAGGTCCAAGAACAGCGGACACCCTTTGGGATACTTGGGGCTGTCTTGTCCAATGAACAATGTGCTTCCTGCCACAGAACATTCCTGTAGTGGAAACACCTGTCTGAACCTAGACCCCAACGCCATTCTACACACCAAAATAGATCATCCTTACCCAATGTAACATACAATGAGGTTTCCAATTGAGGGAAATTTGTTTTTTTGTTAGAAATTGGTCATCTTTTGGAAATGTATATCACCAACAACAATGCAACTCGTGATAGAAGTTAGCAGACCATCACATCTCCCTCTCCACTCTGCGTGTGGACTGATCAAATGTATAGTTATTTGTGAAGTGAAATTTTTACTCAATGAAATCAGGTGTCTGTGTATTTCATTGTATCTTCTAATGTAGTAGCCCCCAAACATTTGAAGACCACATTACCTCACTAGACGAAGTTACTTTCTTTTCATTTTTATGTATCATAGTTAGGATTCCATATGGATTAAAAAGAAAATACTTGTGTAGACAGGTTGCATTATCTGTGAACTTCAAGATATTGAAAGAGGCATTGTGAAGTACTTGTTTTCAAAGGGATGCTGGGCGCAGGGAGAGAGGTTCTTCCCTCACCGTTTCCTAAAAGATGACAGCCCCAGTCCAAATCCAAGCACCAAGATGCACAATATGCACATATGTTCACCTACTCCACGGGGCTCCTTAGTACTGACTCTACACCAGGAACTGCTGTGCACCAAAGATGGAGTGCCTGGTTTCGTGGAGCTTCCACCGAGAAAACAAAGGCCCGGGTCTACTGATGTTAAATATTCACCTAGGCTTTGCAGACACCACCACCCCAAAGCTGGCCTTGACCAGCCATGGTGAACCCTACTGTGTTCTTCGACATCGCTGTGGATGGAGAGCCCTCTCCTTCCAGTTGTTTGCAGACAAAGTTCCAAAGACAAGCAGAAAACTTCCATCATCTGAGCCCTGGGGAGAGAGGATTTGGTTATAAAGGTTCCTGCTTTCACAGAATTATTCCCGGATTTATGTGCCAGGGTGGTGACTTCACACGCCATAACGGCACAGGCGGCAAGTCCATCTACGGGGAGAAGTTTGAGGACGAGAACTTCATCCTGAAACATGCAGGCCCTGGCACCCTGTCCATGGCAAATGCCGGGCCCAACACAAACGGCTCCCAGTTTTCATTGGCACCGCCAAGACTGAGTGGTTGGATGGCAAGCACGGGGTCTTCGGCCAGGTGACAGAAGGCATGGATACTGTGACGGCCACGGAGCGCTGTGGGTCCAGGAATGGCAAGACATGCAAGATCACCATTGCTGCCGAAGCCAGTTTGGCTCAGTGGTAGAGCGTCAGTCTGTGGACTGAAAGGTCCCAGGTTCGATTCCAGTCAAGGGCATGTACCTTGGTTGCAGGCACGTCCCCAGTAGGGGGTGTGCAAGAGGCAGCTGGTCGATATTTCTCTCTCATCGACGTTTCTAGCTCTCTATCTCTCTCCCTTCCTCTCTGTAAAATATCAATAAAATATATATTTTTTTTAAAAAAAAGGTCACCATTGCTGACTGTGGACAGCTCTGATAAATCTGACTTGTGTTTTATCTTCACCACCAGACCACTCCTTCTGTAGCTCAGGGGAGCACTCCTTCACCCCAATTTGCTTGGAATGTTCCATAATCTTTGTGCTCTTGCCAGTTTATTGGGTTCCATCATTTCCTTGCCCCTTCCCAGTCTAGCTGGATTGCAGAGTTAAGTTTATGATTATGAAATAAAAACTAAAGAGTTGTCTGTCAAAAATAAATAAATAAATAATAAAAATAAATATTCACCTAACCTTTGGACCAGTAAATCCACTCCTGGATACATATTCAAGAGAATAAAGGACTAAGTCCGTATATCCACCCAAAGCCATTACAAGGATGTGGATAACAGCTTTATTCATAGTAGACAAAAGCTTCCAACCATCCAAAAGTCTGCATGTGAGGTGTCCCTGGGAGGCAGGCAGAGTGATAGGGGGAAAGTGTGTGGCTGGGAATACAAGGCAATCAATCCTACCTGTGCCTGGGCTCCCAGCCCGCGTGGAGCACTGGTAGAGAGGGAGCGCCATCGTGTGGCGGAGATGGTGCAAGTCAGGCTGGTTACTGGGCTTATGACATCACCAAGAGATGTGAAGCTGCACAGAACTAGCACCTTACAAGTGACTCCTGGGCAGGAGCCCTCTGAGGGTCTGTGGATATCTAGCAAATGATATAATTTCAATTAAAGCTGTTTATTGAAAGTTTACAATGCACCGAGTCCTAAGCAAAGCCTTTCAATGCAACACACACACACACACACACACACACACACACACACACAGCTGCCAATATTCTCCTCATTACAGAGATGAAGAATTGGGCCTGGAGTCGTGGATAATTCACCAGCCTGAGCCACATAGCAGGTGGAGATGGAGGGGGGGTCGCCCCTAGGGGGGAATCATAGCGATTGTCATTTGCTACTGGGAATTGGGCCATGGGGGGGCGGGGAGGGGACACCTGTCTGACACAGAACAGACACAGGGGGAAATGCGGGCAGAAAAGTGAATGCCAGCCAAAACCTGCCCTGGCAACCATGCCCCTTTCCTTCCAGATCTTCCACGTGATCTGTCACGAGGCAGAAGAAAGGGTGGACCACAGGGGCACTTGCAGTAGGTGCTGCTCCGTGTTTAAAACTGGCGCCGTGGGGGAAGAAGGCCCTGATTTGTGGTCCTTGCCGATGTCTGTGGTGGGAATGCTCCCAGCGTGGCCAGTTTCAGGCTGCCAACTTGGCATTAACTGCTTCTCAAATTTCCTGACAGTTTAACCTCAGCGCATGCTTATGGAATGGATTCCGTTCTAGGTAAACAATGCGTGTTAGGTGGAGGTGGGGCCTGCCCTCATTCTCCAGTCCCAATCCTCCTCCGATCCTCCGGAGTGCTTTAGGATCCCTCCAGAACCTCCTGCAGGGTTTTCCTCCCAAGGGTAGCTGACTCGGCTCGGCGGGCCCACACAGTCTGGCTGTGTGATTTCAGTTACAGCTCTGGACTCTGAGGACTGAAGATTGGGCAGGTAAGGGACACCCCGGACCAGAAGGTTTGATGTCAGGGCTGTTGACAAACGGGAGAAAAGCTCCATCCTGGTGAAGATTGGGTTCAATTAGCTAAAGAACGAATTCAAACCCATACAAATCGAAAAGCAGAGTGAGAGCGCGGATGAGCCACACACATAGGGGTGGGCAAAAGTAAGTTTATGTTGTGAGTGACATTCCTTTGAGTACATAACGCTATTGCAATAATCATGACCTGCGTGTCTTTGTCCATAGGAACAAATGTAAACCCACTCCGGGCCACCTGCATAGATCTTGACGGTGGGTCACAGTGAATCACAGAACAACTGTCTTTAACCAGCAATATAGCATAAAACAAATAATAATGGAATTGCAATAAAAGAGGAACATGAGCCCTAACCGGTTTGGCTCAGTGGAGACAGCATTGGCCTGTGGACTGAGAGGTCCCAGGTTCAATTCCAGTCAAGGCAATGTACCTTGGTTGTGGGCCCATCCCAGTAGGTTTCTCTCTCATCAATGTTCTAACTCTCTATCCTTCTCCCTTCCTCTCTGTAAAAAAAAAAAAAAAAAAAAAAAACCACAAAAAAAAACACAAAAAAACACTAGTAGAATATATATATATATATATATTTTAAGAATGTTTAAAAAAAATAAAAGAGGAACGTGATGACTGGGACCTATGCCCTCCCCTGGGTTCCATTTTCTTTTGCTGCTGCTTCTTCGAACATGGGTGGAATTTGGTTTTTCAGGGGACAAGTTCAGTGGGTGCTTAACTGCATAAGCTTTGGGGGGAAATCCATGGAACTGATCAAGTTACTTAACATTTCTATATATATATATATATATATATATATATATATATTATTGATTTTTTACAGAGAGGAATAGAGAGTTAGAAACATCGATGAGAGAATCATCGATCAGCTGCCTCTCACACACCCCCCACTGGGGATGTGCCCGCAACCAAGGTACATGCCCTTGACCGGAATCGAACCAGGGACCCTTCAGTCCACAGGCCGACGCTCTATCCACTGAACCAAACCGGTTTCGGTAAGTTACTTAACATTTCTAAGCCTCAGTCAGCTTCCTGGTCGGCGGACTAGTGATACTAAAGATGCTGTCCCAGCAGTTGCTCAGATGAATTGCGCGTAAACTTGTGTCCACACTTTAATTCAAGCTTGCTGTCAGGGAAGACATCAAAAATACTAACTCAAAGGCATTATTCAGGGAGAGAAATCAATGTGACTTAATAAGCACTACTCAGAGGTTTACAAGTTATTAGGTTTAAAAATGATTAGGACCACTCCAGGCTCAGAGGGCACTGGAGGCGCCTTCGCTATCTGGTTCCAGGTTACGGGTGCTGCGATGAACTGGAGTCGGCGCAGTGGAGCCAGCGTGCCTTCCTGGAGGGACTCCTAATTGCATTAAAATCCATCAGGAAATGACTGCAGGGCTTTGTCAGGAATGCTAGATCCCACCCACACGGGCTGAAAATCACGTCAGCCCCCAGGGCTCTGCGCCAGATGAGGTTTGGAATGATTTCCTTTCACACCGGGTTACCGTGAGGGTCTGGTGAAATGGTAACCGCAGCGAAATGTGTGCTCATCCTGAGCCAGAGTCAGTGGTGAGCACTTCACATCCGTGATGGAATCATGTCACCCGCCAGTTTACATTTCTCTAGGGCACATCCCCTGTCCTTGCTGTCAAAGCTCTACTCGACCCAATTCCATCTGGCTCTGCTCTCCCCCTTGCCCAGTATTCTTGTTTGTTTGTTTGTTTTTAATATATTTTATTGATTTTTTTACAGAGAGGAAGGGAGAAGGATAGAGTTAGAAACATCGGCCAGCTGCCTCTTGCACACCCCCTACTGGGGATGTGCCTACAACCAATGTACATGCCCTTGACTGGAATCGAACCTGGGGCCTTTCAGTCCACAGACCGACGCTCTATCTACTGAGCCAAACCGGTTTCAGCTTGTCCAGTATTCTTCATCTGCAATAACCTGAGACCCGCTCTTCAAACCGTTGAGCCGGCTTCTGCCCCAGGACCTTAGCCCTCGCTGTTCTCCCTGCCAGGGCGGCTCCTCCTCTTTTCCCATGGCTGGCTTCGCCGGGACATTCAGCTCTGAGAAAGAGCTCCCTTAACATCCAAGTTGCTACCCAGTCACCCTCCATCATGTCACCCTACCTAACCTTCTGCTGAGCACATTATGGCTGCCTTCTGCTTTATTCATTGTGGGGGGTGTTTCTCTCTTTTCTGCATCCAGCACGGAAAAGGAAAAAGAGACAGGTTCCTGACTGGAGGAGCTGGGGATTAAGAAATAAAATAAAGAAAGAGATAATAGGCAGAAATAGATTTAAAAGCTGGGTGCCGGGTGGGAGGCTGTCACTCTGATGGAGGAACAGACACACACACCACAGGTGACACAGCGCATGTATTTATCCTCCAAAATACAAGGGGGTTTCACTGGAAAACTCAGCATCAGAGGAGCTTGGGAGGGCCCAGGTCCTATTCATTCCCTCTTTCCCGGTGCTAGACTGGATTTACATCTCAAAGCCCCCTCCCAACACCTGGACAAAGGTAAATCAGAACTGATCACACACACACACACACACACACACACACACACACACACCACCTTCTTGTGGGGGATGTAACCCGGACACGACTCTGCCAGTGCCTGGGGCTCAGGGGTCAATTTAAAGAATGTCCATGTGCCTTCCCAGGGGGCCCTGTACAACTCATGCATTTGTTTGTTGGCCGCTAGCTCCACTAGAATGGAGGCACTGGTAGGGGTTGCCTGCTTTGCTCATCTACTCTCTCCCCAACTTAATTGTGCATATTAGGAGCCTAAAACATACTTGTGGAATGAATACATGATCTCACTCAATCCTCCCCAAAACCCTCTCTGGTGGGTCTCTTATTCTTCCCATTGCACAAATGAGAAAACAGGGTGCAGAAGGGCGGAGCAATTTGCCCCCTGTCGTCAGGCTGGACAAGAGCAAAGCTGAAATGCAGACCGCGGTGTGGCTCCACCTCCCCTTTATGCATTACACATCTCATCTAGGAAACGGAAATAAATCTGCCTTTGCTTTAGACTTAGATTTAAATTAGTTCCTCTGACATTCATCAGTCAGAGGGCTCTCTGCGGCTCTATGTAAATCAGAATGAGGAAAAATGCCCACTTCAGGAGTGGATATGCCTCTAATCGCATGCATCTTTCTCTTCTATGACTAGCCTTGAATATTAAGCTACTTAACAACTTGCTCCTGCCTTCCTTCCCCTCTGCCCATCCAGCGTCCCTCGTCTCTTTCCAAGTCGGGGTGAAGTCCTCCACCTTCCTGCGTGATAGATCCTCCCTTTCTCCAATTGATGGACATATGTAAACCCCACCTGCGGCCAGACATTCCTGAGCTCTGAACCACCAATCAGCACCTGCCAAATACCCTAAGCCCCCGATTCCTAAGACCCTAGGTCCCAAATCACCAATCAGTGTGCGCTGAGTGTCCTAAGCCCCATCCCCTATCCTCCCCTTAAAAGCAGACCCCTGGTGTCTTCTGTCCTCTTCCTCTCTTTCTCTCTGGAAGCAGCTGGGGGAGGTACCCTCTCTCCAATAAAAGCCTGTGTCCTGACGTCCCAGTCTCAGCTACCTTCTTTAATTAGTCTATCATATGGTGCTGAACTCGGGTGAACGTGGAAAATCCTCTGTGACCCTGCTCGGTGGCAGGGTCCTGAATTAATTGGCCCATTCAGAACATCTCTGGAACTACCAGGACACGTGGGAATCTCATCCCTTTCTTACCGGTAGGCCTCAGGGACACCACCCCCGCTCCCTACCCCGGTTCCCTTGACCTGGAAGGGCCTCAGAGTTTTCTCACTACTCAGCTACACGTTTTACATTCTACGTTCACGTTCTACCAAAGCCCAGGCGCCTGGCCAAGAAAACTCTGTTCTACTCCACGGAAAGGTTTCCGGGTGACGACCTTGGGACCTTCTCTTGTCTCTTTTTCTACAGGTTGGCTAGGGGGAGTGGAAGGAGGCTCCTACTCCCCCCCCCCACCACCACCACCACCACCAACAACAACAACAACTTCTCGGTTGGCTCTAGTCTCGGTCATGGGAACCTCTCAATCCAGACACCCCTAAGGTGTCTTCTCGCCAGTCTCTCCACCCTTTTCTTTCTGGCTACTTTGGACCGAAAAAGCTCATTTAAAACAGCATTTTTGATTACAATAGTCTCCACCAAACCGCCTCGGAAAATCAGAATCCTGATATCCTCCAAAATCTAGATAATTTTGCCACCGGACAAGGAAGCCTTGGAGATTCCCACAAATAGGCTTTCTCCGCACCCCGCCGCCCTGCCCCCTCCCCCCCAGCCCTCCCACCTCGCTTTACTCAGCTGGAAATCCTCTCTGCACTCTCACAACTGTTCTAAAACCCCTTTCTCTACAACCCTAAACCTGTCCCTCTCTAACTAGGCACTTTTTCCCAGGTCGCATGCCTGAGTGTGGAAATCCTTGGCGTGGTCTCCCGGAGCAGTTTAAACTTTTTTTCTCTCCTTCAGCGAGCCAGAAAGCTGCAGCATTTGCAGGCATAGCCTTGTAGGGTGGGGCATTCCTACCTGAGAATTCTAACCCTGCCCGCTTCACCTCTCCGTGTGTGCTTGAGCTCCTCCTCCCCGTTCCTTCCATGTCCACCTTTTCTCCCATGTACTCTGCCTTACCCCAGGCTCTCCACCTTGCCCCATTCGCTCCACCTCCCCTCGCCAATCTCCCTAATCTCCTCTGTTCCAGTGGCCTCCAGCAAAGCAATTCACAGGTGGTTGGCCATTCCCTTCTCACTCTGATCTTTCTCAAATTTAACCAGCAACTGCCTTCTCTCCAGTCTCTGAGAATTCTAATCCTGAAAATTAGAGCCCCGAACAGCTAAATGTGATTTCTATGTGGCCGCCACCATCTTGGTTCTACCCCTCTCCTCCAGTTTCCATGTGGCTGCCGCCATCTTGGCAGAACAAGTCCTGCCCCTCTCTAACCACGTGGTCTCAGGTAGATGGCCGCCATTTTAAACCAGTAAGTCCCGCCTCCACAGGTCCCACCTGGTATGGCCATCTGACCCCTTTTTCTCTCCTACATACACCACAACTTCAGGACCCCAAACCCCTCAAAAATACCTCGTTAACCTGGCCTTTAAGGTCTTTAATAATAGAGACAAGGAGACCCAAATCCAACAACAGGCGAGGTCAGGCCAAGGCTGAGGCCCATTAGGAGGCCGTCCAGCTCCTAGCCACCACTCTCACGAACCCCAAATGCAGTGCCAGTCCTCCCACGGGTAAGTCAGGGGCTAAGCCTCCTCTGGGCCCATGCTTCAAATGCACACTGACCCAAGTCCTGCTCAAACCCGAGATCCCCGCCTGGGCCCTGCCCAAGGTGTGGAGGAAAGGCCACTGGAAATCAGACTGTCCTCTGGCCCTCTGGTCTGGCCTCAACCAGTCCAGCATGGCCACCCTCTGGATCCAGTTTGGAGCTTCCAGACCTCATGGGACTGGCCACCAGAGAAGCTGCCCAGGCCCTCACAGGGCCCCACAGACTTACATCACCAGGACAGAGCCTCAGGTAACGACTGTGGTGGCAGGTAAGCCGATCTCCTTTTTTCGTTGACTCTGGGGCCACACATTCTGCCCTCTCTGAATTTGCTGGGACCCTTGCCCCTCCTCAGTCTCTATTATGGGGGTTGACAGATCAGTCTCACAGCCATTAGCCACCTCACATTTCCCCATTCACTCTTTTCTCATTCCACCTCAGTACCCCAACAGGGCTACTGTGCACCCCCTCATAAAACCCTGTTTTCCCAAACCTCAGTCACCTACCTCAGTTTCACTTTCTCAATCCAGAAAGCCAAGCCATCCCTGTGACTGTAAGCGCCTTATCTCCTGTCTCCTCTATCTCTAGGAAGAATGCAGGCGGTTTAAAAACTCAAGCAGCTAGAGGCCTGCCTAGCCTGTGGAAATACTTAATGGAAGGTCTAAGGCATGGCTATGCATTTTTGAAGGACATAGAAAGAAGCTTTGAAGGCTAATTGAAATTGTGAAGGTTTGAAGGTTAATTGAAGAGAAATTTCAGTCGTTGAACTGTTAATAGTTGGCTCTGCTGACTGATGAGTTTGCCCACCACGGCCTTAGGGCACCAAGATGAAGACCACAAGGTCCCTCATTGTTGACTGGTGACCATCCAGTGCCCACCTGTGTAAAAGAAGCACGAGTCTATCATTCTACTTTTTTTTTTGCTTTTTTTTTTAATTTTATTAAGGTATTATCTGTGTACATAGCTTACCATTGCCCCCCCCCCCCGACCTCCCATTTATACCCTCCCTCCCCAGAGTTCTGTGTTTATTGGTTGTACTTATGTTCATGCATACCAGTCCCTCGGTTGTTCTCCTATCTCCCCCCAGGTCTCCTTCCCCTCCCCACTGTCATTTGACAATCTGCTTGTTTTATGGTGGCCATCTCAGGACCCCATGAATAGAATCCGCTCCTCATTTGGCAGTCTGCTTGTTTTATGGTGACTATCTCAGGACCATATGAATAGAGTCCGCTCCTCCTCTGGTTTTCACCACCTCTCCCTCTGGGTCCCACTGCTTCCCCTGGGACACACGGCTCGCCTGGGGCACACTGCACCCTGGGACACACAGCTCACCCGGGACACCCTTCCCCTTTGGGGGATACGGTTCACCCGGGGCACACGGCCCCCTGGGACACACGGCTCACCCGGGGCACTCGGCCCCCTGGGACACTCGGCTCACCCGGGGCATCATTCTACTTTTTACCCAGTCCCAGAGGTTCCCCTGCTGTGCTTTCTCCCACCTCCCTAATCTATCACCAGTGGGTTTCAGGGAACCTACGTCCATCTCCTGCTTTGGTGGCAAATTATAATAGGTAAAAACCGCCATTCAATCAATACATTGATATTCTGCTTCCCGGTAGTTTTTGACAGTTTGGTGCAAATAAACTCACAAAAATTCTTTTTTAAACGATATTTTTATTGATTTTACAGAGGACGGGAGAAGGAGAGATATACACATCTATGAGGGGAGAGAATTATCAATCGGAGGCTCCTGCACGGCCAACACTGGGGATCTGGCCAGCAGCCCAGGCCTGTGCCCTAACCGGGAATGGAACCATGACCTCCTGGTTCATAGATCAAGGCTCAACCACCGAACCACGTTGGCTTGGCCAAAAATTCTTTACAGGTTTGAATGCTTCTTACATTAACACGGGACACCAGGCCTCAGACCATGTAAGGAATTGCAACTGTCCTGAAGACGCCTGATCACACAGCTACCGGATTCCGTCTGCATTCAAGCCCCCAAACCCACCGATGACAAAGCCAGCGACTGCATAGAAGGATGAAACTCCAGTTCCGGGGTGCTGCCATCATCGACCCAATGTCCCCTTGCCTGGGGTCTATGTGGCCCTTCCTTTTGGATGTCCCATCCCTCTTCCCCTTCCCCTAAATAAAATTAATGTTTTATTATTAATATTCTTTATTGTTGAAAGTATTACATATGTCCCCTTTTTTCCCCATTGACCTCTCCCAGCCCCCTCCCACCCCCCATCCTAGGCCTTTACCCGCTATCGTCTGTGTCCATTGGTTATGCTTATATGCATACAAGTTCTTTGGTTGATCTCTTACCCTCCCCCACCCAAATCAATTTTCTTTAATTAGCATCTGAAATGGCCATTAAGCCTGCCGGCAAACGCTGTCCACCATGTTCACCTTTTATCATATACACAATAACATGTACATTTAGCAACATGTTACATTGCTAAATATATTGTTGGTAATTAGGGAAAGGGGAAAATATGTCATATTTCCATCTTGTTTTTAGCATTAATTTTGAAAATGGACAAAATAATTATATCTCCCACCATTTTAATCTTGATTGCTTTTACTAATAACTCTTTTAAGATTCATTTCATGACTCTCACTGCAGCCTTCATTATGCTCCTCAAAATGCATGAGGCTTTATGGGAATTGATGCAATTAAGCCAAACTGTTTCCGAGGGAAAGTAAATGCAATTTGGCTAGTTTGATGTTAATTAGGTTATAAGACAAACATTTTTCATACTTGACAGTTTCACCTTGAGTGAGCTGTATCATTAGCTGCAAAGTTTGGGCAAAAACAAAATTGAACCACTTTAACAACACCACCAAAAGGCATTTTATCCAAAATCTTCATGAAAATGAAAAATGTTTACATTTTCCCTGAAGTCTGAATATATCAGGTAAACATGGTACATCTCATGGTGGGGTAGGAGGGGGGAGGTCAACTTTAAAGTCATTTCATGTCTTGGTAAAGCCTATTTGCTGTATTTCCCCAAAACTGAAAGATTAAGAAAAAGAAAAAAGGACAAGGTAAGCAAACCCTTTGACAAGTTAGGTGGTTTTCAATTCTTTGCTTTCAACAAAATTGGAGGTACTAATTGAATAGTCAGCTCACAGATCATCAAATCTAATTTTTTGAGATGAAGAATTGAGTGCCATTGCTACAATAAAACTCTGCTCATGGGTACTGTAGAGAGCCGTCTGGGAAGGCACATGGATACTCTTTTAATTCTTATCAGCTGAGCCCGAGGGCACTGGCAGAGCCCTGTTATCAGTACTGATTTCTTATCTTTATCCTTGTGCTTGGAATGAGGAACAAAAAGGACTTTGACCCACCCAGGTTTTTTTATGCTAACTCTAAGGAGCTTACCCAGATCCTGATGAATAGGATTTGGGCACACCCGAAAATCCTTTTGATCATGAAATCCCTTTTGGAAACCAATAAATTTGCTGTGTTGTCTGAGGTGAGTGTGACTGTCTCTCCATCAGAGAGATGGCGCCCACCTAGCGCCCAGCTGGAATCTATTTCTGTCTCTTGTCTCTTTCTTTCTCTAATTTCTTAATCCCAAGCTCCTCCCCTCAGGAACATGTTGTTTTCCGTGCGGGACTCGGAAAAGAGAGAAAATGTCCACCACCACCGCTGGTACAGTACTTGTTTATATGAATAGGGTTTCTGAAGGCATACAGCTATAAAAACTGGAAATATGATTAAATTGATGTACAACTCTTCCTGTTCTGGCAATGACAGCATCCACAGGAGAATGAATTTCGTAAAGCAACTAGAGGCCTGGTGCATGAATTCATGCACAGGTGGGGTCACTCTGGGTGACCTGTGGGGATTGGGCTGAAACCTGCAGTACAATGCCTCCTGCAGCTCCTACCTGCACCTGCCGGCTCATCCCGGCCTCACTGTGCGTGCTGAGGGTTTGTGTCCAATTAGTCCCTATTAGTTCCTGCTGCCACAGCATCGCTCACTAACTGTGAGCCCTGTATCTGGCATCCTTCTGAGGGGAGTGGGCTGCAGGATCAGGCTGAAACCGGCTTTCCAACATCCCCAGAGGGGTCTTGGATTGTGAAAGGGCACAGGCGGGGCCAAGGACCCCACTGGTGCAAGATCAGTCTTGGGAGGGACAATGGGAGGGCTCCAGGGCATGTCCAACCCATCTGGCATAGTCCTGATGGACCGGACCCCAGCAGCAAGCTAACCTACTGGTCACTGTGTCTACCCCCTGATGGTCAGTGCACATCATAGCGAGCCATTGAGCAGCCTTAGCATATCCTAGCTAATAAAAAGGTAATATGCAAATTAACTACCACTGGGCTATACCCATAAGCCACACCCACAAGCCAATCAAGAGTGAGTATACAAACTAACCAACCAAGATGGCTGCAGCCAGGAAGGGAGCAGGAGGGAGGCTTGTGTTTCCCTGGTGATGGAGGAAGCCAAGCTTTCCACACACCCTGGCCAGCCCAGGCCTCCGATTAAGGCTACAAAGTTTCAATTGTAGAAGATAAATAAATTCCAAAAGAAATGGCTGCTGCCACAGAGAAGTCTTGGCTCTGCTCCAGGCTACAAAGTTTCAATTGTAGAAGATAAATAAATTCCAGATACCAGGGCTTCTGCTTGGTCATGGGGTGAGGGGGGGTGAAAGAGTGGGGCATGGCCAGCCTGCAAAAGATGGCAGGCTCCTCGCCTGGGCTGCCCCACACCTCAAGGGAACCCCCACCCTGATCTTGGACACCCTTCAGGGCAAACCAGCTGGCCCCCACCCATGTACCAGGCTTCTATCCCATCAAATAAGAGTATTATGCAGATTGACCATCACTCCAACGTACAAGATGACTGCCCCCATGTGGTCAAAGATCCTGCCCCCGTGTGAAGAAAAGATGGCCACCACAAGATGGCCATCAGGAGAGGTCAATTGGGAGGGACCAGGCCTGAAAGGGAGGGCAGTTGAGAGGGACCAGGTCTGCAAGGGAGAGCAGCTGAGAGGCAATCAACCCTGCAGGGGAGGGCAGTTAGGGGTGACCAGGCTGGCAGAGGAGGGTAGTTGGGGGCAAACAGGCTGATAGGGGAGCAGTTAGACATCAATCAGACTGGCAGAGGAGTGGTTAGGGGGTTATTAGGCAGAAACGGTTAGGGGCAGTCAGGAAGGCAGGCAGGCGAGCAGTTGGGGTCCAGCAGTCCTGTATTGTGAGAGGGATGTCTGACTGCCGGTTTCGGACATCCCTCTAGGAGTTCCAGATTGGAGAGGGTGCAGGCTGGACTGAGGGACACCGCCCCCCATGCAAAAATTTCATGTTCCGGCCTCTAGTAATTAGCATGTTATGTTTTGATTGTTTGAACAGTTTGATTTATTTTGCTTTGACTGACCACCAGACATTTAGCATACTAGGCTTTTATTATATAGGATACTATCCACTTCACCAAGATGCATTTTCTTTTTCAATAGGTTTTCATTGATTTTAGAGAGGGAGAGCAAGAGAAAGAAACATCAATGATGAGAGGGAATCATTGATCAGCTTCATCCAGCCCGCCCTGCCCCCTCCCCTGGGGATCCAGCTTCAAACCCCGGCATGTGCCCTGACTGGGAAGCAAACCACGGCCTCCTGACTCAAAGGTCGACACTCAATCACTGAGCCACACCAGCTGGGCAAGATGCATTTTCCAACACACTTTGCATTCTACTCAAGTTATGAAAACCGGCAGTATTTATTTTGCTTTGACTGTGTGCTAATATTTTAAAGACAATAGCCCAGAATCACGCGATTAGCCGTCTCAGTGACCTTCAGCAATTTAGCTCATAGCTCTGGGCCTCCGTTTCCCGCTTTGCTTGCGAGTTGAGGGTAGTGTTGCTACAGAGATTGAGTGAGATGATGAGGCCAAAGCTCTGGACGCCAAGCTGGTACACAGTGCATGCTATTCAAGCGTGGGCCTGCTCCGATCAGAGGAATCAAAAGCAAAGCCCTTAAAACGAGGCCTGTGGGTTCACCTTCACCCCAGCAGGGAGACAGACGGTGCTGGAGTTGTGGGGTCCAGCTGGCTGGCACAATGGGAGTAGAAAGGGATGGGACCGAGGAACAGGAGGATGGGACGGGGACCAGGCAGGAGGCCCCTGGAGCTGCCTGCTTGCAGGAAAACTGGGCTGGATCCTGAAAACGAGGGTTTGGGGAGAGGTCGGAGCAAGCAGTCCCACAGGCGGTTCGCCTTAGAAAGGCCTATGGACCTCGAATGCTCCGTGAGGCCGGGGCCAAGCACCAGGCCAGCCCCGCGGGTGGAGGACCAGCCCGCCCTGCACCGAGCTCCGCGCCGCCGCCCCGAACGCAGCCCCGCCGCGCCACTGCGCCTGTGCGGGCGGCGGCCGGAACTGGCCGCGCGCGGCTTCCGTCGCCGCCCCTCCGTCACGGCCGCCACCGCCTTTCGCTCCCTTCCCCCGGTTCCCTTTCACTTCCGGGGTTGCCGTGGACCCGCCGGTCCCGTCACAACATCCCGCGGGCCTCCTCGCTCGGGCGGCCGGACCGCCGCAGCCGCCGCCCCCCCCCCCCGGGAGCGCCGCCCGCCCGCCCGGCCGCCATGGCCACCAACCCGCAGCCGCAGCCGCCGCCGCCCGCGCCGCCGCCGCCCCCGCCGCAGCCGCAGCCGCCGCCGCCGCCGCCCGGCCCCGGGACCGGCCCCGGCGCGGGCGGCCCGGGCGGCGCGGGCGCGGGCGCGGGAGACCCGCAGCTCGTGGCCATGATCGTGAACCACCTCAAGAGCCAGGGCCTCTTCGACCAGTTCCGCAGGGACTGCCTGGCCGACGTGGACACGAAGGTGCGGGGCGCGCGGGGCGGGCGCGGGAGGGGAGGGGCGGGGAGGGGCGGGGAGGGTCCCGCGCGGGCAGCCTTCTCGGCGGTCCCCCGCGTGCACCGGCCGCGCCTCGGCCTCCCCGGCCGGGCCCCTCCGCCGGCCGCTCCCCCGGCTCCCGCAGCCGCTCCCCCGGCTCCCCTGGCTCCCGGCAGCCGCTCTGGACGCTCATTCATTCGCCCGCCGGCCCCCGGGCTCAGCCCGCCGGGGAGATGCCTGGGCGCCAGGGGTGTACCCGCGAGCAAGGCTCCCTGGTCCCGTGGGGACGCGTTTTGGAAAAGCTAAGCAGCGCTTTCATCCCCGGTTATTTTATTTTATTTGTTATTTTTTTCCCGCGGTTTACTTAGTATCCATGCTCCTCTCCGGGAGCATTCTTGGGCGGGAAGCGTCGTGCCTTTGTCCTTTGGAGAAGTTAAGTGGCACGCGAATCGGGTTGTGTGTAGGGTGCGTTGCTGGGTGATGGGGCGGGTGTGTGTGTGTGTGTGTGTGTGTGTGTGTGTGTGTGAAGGCACAAAGGTAGAGCTGCACAGCGGACAGGGGGGCTGGGGAGGTGGGGACTTGGGTGCCACCCGGTGACTGTCTGCTCTGGGTAACCGGCCAGGCCACTTCCCCATCGGGGGGAGTTTGGGGGCGGAGGGGAGACCCGAGCCCCTCGGTGGGAAAGGACGGAGGTGACAGCTGACGGTCCAGTGGAGGGAGGCCAGGGGAGGGGGAGGGTCTGCAAAGCGCGTCCCTGCACGGAGGGGGTGCACAGGGGCGGGGCTCAGCACCCAGTGTCAGCGAGGAAGGGGCGTTAGCGGAACCAGGCGATCAGTCAGTCTCACCCGGTTCTGCCAGGAAGAGCCGGGGTCACCGAGGGGAGCATGGTGGGAGGCACTGGAAGCAAGTGAAGCCGGGAGCCTCAGGTGGAAACAGTTGGAAAATTGTTGCTTTTTCCTTTCTGGTTTGCTACAAGACAGAGTATGGTCCTGTGTGTGGGCCCCTGGGGGAGGGTGGTTGGTTCCACCCGGTAGTTTTGATGGGGTGAGGGTTTTCTCATGGCACGCTCAGCTGTCCTGAGAACCCCGTTTCTCTGAGAAAGGGGAGTTTGCAGCGCCTGCCCGTGAATCCGCCCCTGCAGCGTTGAGGTGGGCCGCACAGGTCTGCGGCGTCCTCGGGAAAACCTGGGTGGGAATCCGGGCGAGTCTTTTCTTAGGGGACCCTGGCCCTCTGCAGACCAGGGGGCAGGGCGCCTTCTCAGGCACTGGGCTTTTTGCAGCACAGACAACTAAGTCTGCTTGGGATGTTACCCTCTGCAGGAGGTATATAGTTTTCGCACTTTGTTTTAGGGAATATGCACAGCCACCTTTTTGAAAATAAAGCCCATCCCCCCACCACCCCCCCCCTTTTTTTTTAACACAGGATAAAATTAGCTAGGCATGGCCAGATAAACGTTACCGATCAACCCAGTTATTTATTTATTCACCCCATAAAGCCAGTTCTTTGTGAGGGAGATTTCACTCCGCAGTTCCCAGAAACCTACAGATGTGTGTGGTGGTGTCTGCGAATGTAAAATACACTCATGGTCCCTGTATAAGGCCCAGCTTTTCCTGTACTCCGTCCCCACTGATGTTACTGCTCGGCGCCTGTAATATCGCCACAGATGCTCTCCGTGAAGCTGGAAGCACAGTTTCTCAGACAAGGTCCCGATGAAAGCTAGGACCTTCTCCCAAGACAGATGCTCACATACATATTAGAGGGCCGTTTTTCACAATTCAACAGTGGTTGACAGGCGGCAGTTTCATGTTGCTCCACCTAATACGTAACTCCCGGGAGTGTTCAGGGGCCACGGAATGAGGTCCCCGTTTTGGTGTTTGGTGGCAGAAAGGAGAGGAGCTGAAGTGGTACCCCCTCCCAACAGAGGGCGGTCTTGTGTCCTCCCCTCTCTCTCAAAAAGAGTGAGTTTGAACCTGACAAAAGACAAAGTTCCCTTTTACGTGAGCTTAATGTTCCTGCCACTTTGGCAAGTGGGCCAGAGCAGAGTAAGGTTCCCTGTTCATGCAAAGGAGCGTCGTTTTAATGGGAGCACCTGAGAGTTTAGACCAGGGGTGGGCAAACTTTTTGACTTGGGAGCCACAGTGGGTTCTTAAACTGGACCAGAGGGCGGGAACAAAAGCAACCTGACCATGCTGGCACTCTCGTCTTGGGCTGCTGGTGAAGGAGCGGAGGGGAGAGCAAGAGAACCCTCCGCTCTTCTGGCTCCGCGGACCGGATAGAACAGCCGAACGGGCCAGATCCGGCCTGCGGGCCATAGTTTGCCCACACCTGGTTTAGACCACTTGCAGGGTGGAGCTTTTGCTAATTGAACCCCGAGCTGGCTTTGCCAGGCTCTGGCCTGTAGTATATAGCATGCCGGGTGTCCGTCCCATGCAGCGTTAAGGATCGGGACATTTGACACCTGCCCGGTGCTCTCCGAGAGCAACACTGCCATCCCGCCCAGTGTGTTCAAAGCAAGATGAGAAGTTCCAAAGTCCGCTGCCCCTCCAGGGGGCCCTGGACCCCTCAAGCTGTGCTGGGGCCTTGGGTGGTCCAGGCAGGAGAGACTGAGGATGAGACCAATCAGCCCTCTCACCTCCTCTGCTCACACTCCCGGTCCAGCTCCCCGGAGCGACGAAGCCAGGCGCTCCCAAGCCAGCCTGGCCCCGGGCATTGATTGGCAACTGGAGAGTGCGAGGAGGGAAGGACCAGCGCCCATCATCCTGCCCCGGGCCGGGAGCTCTCCTCGGACAAGTAGATGTGGCACCTCTCGCCAGTGAAGTTCTAGATACTTCCTGAGGGGTGAATGACTCCTGGGCACTGTGATTATTGTCTGTTTTTTTTCTTAGGTTTGAAAGGAGTACCAAAGACAAAAATATAGAAATGTACTCACCCTACAGATATGTGTGGTGTACCGGGCACTGTTTTAGATGCCCGAGATATATGTGAACAAAACATCCCTTACAGAACTTACACACACACACACACACTCACACACACACACACTTACACACACACACACACACACACTCACACACACACCAGGAAAAAACAGCCGTCACGGGGCCTGTGGGAGCAGTACAGCGGGGTGAGGCTGGAAGGACGGCTTTGTCTTGAGTTCAGGGGAGTTCAAATACGACGCCTTTGAGCCATCAGGTACAGAAGGAGCAGGTGGGGGGGGGGGCTGGCGGCCAGCTGTCTGGCTTGGAATCCAGGTAGAATCCAGGTAGAGGCCACGCAATGCGGGAAGCCTCAGCCTCAGGCAGGAACTGACAGGAGAGAGCGATAGGAGCTGAGTGGGGGCACCCCTCCCTCCCTCCTCAGCTCTGCTGGCCTGCAGGCCTTTTAAAGAGTGTGCCTGCTGAAACCGGTTTGGCTCAGTGGATAGAGCGTTGGCCTGCAGACTGAAAGGTCCCGGGTTTGATTCCAGTCAAGGGCATGTACATTGGTTGTGGGCACATCCCCAGTAGGGGGTGTGCAGGAGGCAGCTGATCGATGATTCTCTCTCATCGATGTTTCTAGCTCTCTATCCCTCTCCCTTCCTTTCTGCAAAAAATCAATGAAATATATATTTTTTTAAAATAAGAGTTTGCCTTTTCCCTGAGCTGAGAAGCCTTTGGCAGGTGTGCGTAAGAAGAACGCGCTTGCTCCGGATTCCATCTTAGGTGGATCGGCCATGTGTAATGATTAATAGTGTCTCTTTCATGCTAGGCCATGATCTAGTTTGGACAATAAATTATATGGTTGCCCTAATTTTAAGAGATATGCATTAACTGCTGTAAGGAAAATAGACTTCAGGTGGGCAAGGGTAGACAAGGAGATGAGATGAGTTACTGTAATCCGGACAGGAGGTGGAAATGCATCAGCATCGTAGCAGGAAAGATGGCGGAAGTGGTCAGATCCTGATGTCTTGCGATGCCGGTGCTGACCGTAGTTGCTAATGGTTTAGATTTGCAGCAGAAGAGAAGCAGGGAGTCAAAAATGACTCCAGAGCTTTTGACCAGAGCTCACTGGAACGGGAAGAAGAAACAGCAAGAAGTTCCCAGCAGTGGAATGGAATGCTTCTGCCTGGAGTCGCCAGGCTAATCTTTACCGACAGGAGGACTGGGGACAAGGAAAATTACTGTCGTGGCTCAGATTTGCGTGTGTTCTGGGGCACTAGAGTGCTAAACGCATTGTGATTTTTTTAGCCTAATATTTCTGAGATTTGGGAATACTGGAAAGTTTATTTTACAATTCTGCTGAAAATCGAGAGAAAGAATTTGTTTTTTCAATTCACATTGATTGTGAATAAATAGAGAGGAACATGAGAGATGATCAGGAGACTGTTTCTTATGGGATTGAAATGGAGTTAGCAGAAGTCTGCAAACTGGAAGGGATGCAAGGTCACCACCAAGGGATCAAACCTTCAGCATCCCTGTTGGAGCTGGTGACCCATCCAACAGCCTCATTTCAAGTGCTTCTCTGCCAAGCCGGGTAACAAGCTTCCTGAACACATGCACCCTTCAGCGGGAGGTTAATGTCCCCCTTCCCAAAATGCAGTGCGATGCACGTGCTGCTGAGACGATGGACATATAGAAGGTACAGGAGACGGGAAGAATGAGGGGGCGTCGGGGTGACTGCACAGATTAGGGGGAGCTCTGAAGGTGAGAAGTTTGCCAAATGGACAAGGAGAGGGAACGGTAGATGAGGCTGTACCGTTTTGTTTAAAACATATGGAGACACTCCAATCTATCTGCCTTGAAGCCACTTAAAAGAAGGACAGGAAGAATGCGGTGATGGGGAACCGCTAGGAATGGAGGGCGTGGGCCTGCCTGAGTGGAGGAGAACTCACTTCCAAACGTCCTTCCAGGAGGGAGGCGTGGTGCGTGTCCTCTCTGCCGCTCCTCACGCCAGCGGTGGTCGGCCTCAGCCGGGGTGGTTCTTTGTTGTGGTGGGGGTTCCCCTGCCCTCTTCCCACTAGGTGTGAGCAGCAGCCCCCCCATTTTTCTCAGACGTTGCCAAATGTTGCCCGGGGAGGCGATGGGGAGTCATCACTCCCAGCTGAGAGCCACTGGCCAGCGTTGAGTGCAGTGCCTGGTTCCCACGGCTGTCCCTCCAAACTCCTCCTGGACCCATGCCTTTCAGCCCCTCTCCGCCACCCCGTTATGAACCTTCGTCACAGTGCATGCTCTTCTAGGTATCCTTAGTGTCTGCTCGGTCACCAGAAAGCCAGCCATCACATACCATCCGCTCACCCTTCTCCGTCCCATCGTTACAGACCGCTGGCAGGTGCCCGGGTCCCGCCAGCCCCGGCCCCTAACTGTCGCCAGCCTGGCTTCTCTGCTTTTTTGTGTTCTCTTTTTCATCCAAACTGGACTTAATAATTTGGGGTGGGGGGCCCAAACACCCCCAACCTCATGTTTTCTCATCCACTGGATCTTTGCTTTGTTGTTGGGGCGCCTGCAAGACCTTCGAGTTCCCAGCCACATCTGGAACCTAGAAGGGTCAGCTCAAATGCCAGGGTCTCAGTGGAGGCTTCTCCCTCTGTTCCCCTCCCTCTCTCTGCGCCACGTCACCAGTACCGTTCACTGGTATCCGTATGTGTGACATCTTATACGGATACCAATGAACATTACATATAAGAGGTATGTTCTTGTCTACATATACGAAGTATGTTCTCCTTGGTACTCATCATGTCTCCAAACAGAAGCTGTAAACTCTGCTGCCATGTTGATGCTCCAAGAAATGTGAACACTGTTAAAGATACTCGCCTTCTGAGACCGGCAGTGTTGTTACTGTATTACACTGGTGATTTTCAACATTTGTGTCTCCCTTTTCCTTTCTAGCCTGCCTATCAGAATCTGAGACAACGCGTTGACAACTTTGTGGCTAACCACTTAGCAACTCATACGTGGAGTCCGCACCTCAATAAGAACCAGCTCCGGAACAACATTAGGCAGCAGGTGCTCAAGTAAGTCCCAGGGCGTGGGACTGCCACACTCTGCTTCTCCTGGAAGCGGAGACATTCTGCCTCGGTCTGCTTAGCCGGTGCTGATGTTGGTAGTTTGGCACCTCCATATTGTATTGTGATGCAGTGTGATTTTAGACGGCTCTGGTCACGTCCCGTCTCCCCCGTCCATTTTAATCGTCGGACTTCTCCGCAGCCCTTTGGAAATACTGAAGGAAGGGAATGGCAGTGTGACTTTAAAAAGTCTTGGATAGAATACTAATAGGTGGTAAATGCCAGAACATTCTGTACCATTTATTTCCACAGCCATTTTCTTGGCCTAGAAAGAGAAGGCTTTGTTATTATTTTACAAATGAAGACATTGAAGATCACTGAAATTAAAATATGTTCCCCTGGTTTTTGAAGCCGTGTCTTCTCTCTTCTGATACAGTCTACCTCCTCCCCCCTGCCCATTTTATCTCTTGTGTTTTAGTGTGATTTTAACTATTTTAGTGATGCTATTGCCAAAAAAAAAAAAGAACAAGAAAAGTGCATCTAGACCTGTCAGCCATTTTTCGTTGAACACAAGATGAAGAGAATGAGAAGAGATGAAATTTTTAGAAAGACCAAAAACTCATATTCCCCAGAAAAGCAGATTTGCAATATTATCTTGTTCTTAAATATAAATATTTGCCAAGACAACAAATATTTACATTCTGTCCCTACTTCAGCCCCCGAAAAAGGTGACTTAAGTTATGTTGCTGCCTTGACAGATATTTACATTCAGGGCACATCATTTAGAATGGAATCTTGCTTGGAAACAGTGAAGCAGATCGCTTTTATACCAGCCTCCTCTGGATTCCCCTCTGCCCGTGGGAACCTGGCGAGCCTGCCCCGTGTGCCCCCGCTGATCGCTGCCCCCCCACGCACGGCTCACACCGACTCCGCGGCCCCTTAGCCACCGTAACACGAGAGCCAGGAGCCCGGCTCCTGTCTCCAGGGAAGAAGGGAAGAGAGAGCTTCAACAGTAACTCTGTTGTCTGTATTTTAAAAGATGTTGAGGAACCTGTAAAGAGTCCAGATGCCATCAAAAGATGCCGTTAGAGGCTGCATAGCAGCGCCTGTGGGGAAAAGGGGAAGCCTTTCTCGAAAAAGGTGAGACGGAAGGGGGTCTGCTGGGCTGACCGCCTGAAAGCTGACTCGTTTCCAGGCATTTGGGAGAACAGGAGCCGAGAAAGCAGCGGTTTCTGGGGAGGCAGGCTTCCCCAGTGTCCCTCACACGGACACAGCCGAATCCTTGCCGAATACGAATACGGAGTGCTTTCACTCAGCTGTCTCCATAGCCACCGCCCTTCAGCAAATGGCTACATTTCTTTAAAAGCACGTTCGCTTTCTTTGTCTTCAGGCCAGTTTCCTGGAATTGCATTTACTCCCTAGCATACCAAACCTGTAAAATAGGAAAGCAGCTGTTTAGTCGCTTCTTACAGGAACTAAACTTAGTCTCTCCCATGTAAGACCAGGCACTTAGCATTCTTGCTGTACAGCCGTGAGGAGATGTTTCCACAGAATTGGTGTCTGGTGAGGGGTGTGGGGCACCTCGGGAAGGGGTTCTGTGCTGTCTGACTGAGGTTCGTACAGGAGCACTCTGCTGGTGGGTGACAAGGGGAAGCAGCTGTCTCTTGGATAAGTTAGTACTTTCCAGCTGTTTTATTTGTAACTAGAGGCCCGGTGCATGAAAATTCATGCAGTGCCGGGGGAAGTCCCTCAGCCTGGCCTGCCCCCTCTCACAGTCTGGGAGCCCTGGGGTGGGAGGTGACCCGGTGATCAGAGGAAGGCAATGCCTCATCACACCTCTGCTGCTGCCACTGCCAGCAGCGCAAGCCTCGGGCAGCCCTGGGCAGCCGGGCAGCCGACATCTGAGGCTTTCCTGTGCCTCAGGTGTTGCCTAGACAGCTGCCATCTAAAGCGTGTCTGCGCCTCGGGCCGACCCCGGGTGCCTGAGGGGCCTGGGGGACTCTGGAGGCAGGCCCGGCTGAGAGGACTGGGTGCTGCCATCATGTGGCTTTGGGTGCTCCCATCTTTGTGATAGAGTGAGGATCAATTAGCATATTCCCTCTTTATTAGATAGGATACACTTCTCTTATTTAAATTCTATTAGTAAAATTATGCTACTGATAACATTTTAAAGCTTCCTGAAAGAGACTATTTAGTTGTGTCTAGCTAATGATATAGGGATGGACTGCCCACCATTAATACAATTTCAAACAATTTTTCATCCTTGTAGTTCCAGAAACATCATTTGACTGTTATGTTGAACCATCTACAGTTGCCATTTTTGTAGAACAACAGCCTACTACCGTGTTTCCCCGAAAATAAGACCTACTTCATGGAAACATAATACATCCCCTGAAAATAAGACCTAGCGCATCTTTGGGAGCAAAAATTAATATAAGACACTGTCTTATTTTTGGGAAAACAGGGTTTCAGCAATTTGGGATGGTTCAATTTAATAGCTAATCTGCAGACTCAGTATAGGGAAAACGTATTTTATCTATGTATTTATTTGTACAACAGAATCTAAAAATGCTGGATGCTCAGAAATAATTAACTGAATAGGATTTAAAAGGAAGACAAGGAAATAGCTTTAACTAGGACAGTGCCAGCTGCTAGCATTTCGCTTTGTCCTTGGATCTAGAGTGTGGCTTCCCTCTAGCGAGGCGGCTGTCTCTGGCCATGCCTCTGGAGCGAGCCCACTGGGAGTGGTGGGGTCATGGGCGCTGGTCAGAGCTGACCACTGTGAGAGTGGACTAAAGTGGACAACGGACCAGAAAATAGGCAAGCAGACATGCAGTAATTTGGAATGGGTGGCTTTTATTTGTTTATTGTGTGCCTTTATACTTGTGCCTTAAAGCAAAGCATCTTTATGATTGCTTGTCCTTGTTTTGTTCCCCACCTGCTACATTTTAAAGTCACCTCTACGATGCTTTGCAGGATTTGCAATTTTTTATCTTAGAAATTGAAAAGCAGGTTACCTACTTTGTGTAGGGTTGACTCATTTTTCTCTATGACCCACATATGTAGCATTGTAGTATCACAAGACTGCAAGGTGCCTCGGGAAGTGAAAAGCGAATTCATTCTTCTACTCTAGACAGGGCTGTACTCAGATCACCACGTGAGTGGTAAAGAGTCCCCCTCATTCTGCAGAGAGAGCCTGAGGTCTAGAAGCTAGAAAGAATAAGCCCTCTTCTGACCTATCCAGGGAACTTCTCAAGCTCTTAATATACTTCTTTAAATATGTTTTTATTGGTTTTAGAGAAGAAAGGAGAAGAGAGAGAGAGAAACATCAATGATGGGAAAGAATCATTGATTGGCTGCATGGCCCCTACTGACAATTGAGCCCGCAGTCCAGGCATGTGCCTGACCAGTGCCCTCCTGGTGCACGGGTCAACGCTCAACCAGTGAGCGTCGGGCTCAAGCTCTTTTTTAAGAAGAAACAAGGTTTAAGTATATTTCTCAAAATAAATTCACATCCTCTTATTTCGCTCACACGCCCTTATGGTTTTCTGCACATTTGGAACTTAGTTGCCCTGTTTGCTCTTCTGTATCTTGTCAGTGATATTTCTTTAAGCTCCTCCTTCTCAACTCAGATGCCTTCTCCGTTGTGAAGCATTGCCCAGTTATCTCCGCTATGTCTAATAAATCCGTGTTCTGCTCTTTCCCTGCAGTAGATGGCGCGTCTGGTGCCTGTCGCCTGTCGCCTGGTATTTTAATTGTTTACGTCTGTCTCCTCAGGAGAAAAAGGACCAGGTCTGGCTTGCAGCAGCCCCGTGCCCAGCCGAGTGCCTGTTAGTGTAGAAGACACTCATTCTTGTTGAATGAATAAACCACCCAGTTTTTTATAGCAAGGAGATAATAAAAAGAAAGAAAAAATTCCTAAGTTTTATTTATGTTCTAAAGTTGTTGGTTTTTTGTAAGTTTGATGAAATTACACTTTGTAATTTTCTTCCATTTTCCTGGAGACTGAAATACTTATAAAGGTCTTTAAAAATAAAGGTGCTGCCGAAACCAGCTTGGCTCAGTGGATAGAGTGTCAGCCTGCGGACTGAAAGGTCCCAGGTTCAATTCCGATCAAGGGCATGTACCTTGGTTGCAGGCACATCCCCAGTAGGAGATGTGCAAGAGGTAGCTGATCGATGATTCTCTCTCATCATAACTCTCTATCCCTCTCTCTTCCTCTCTATAAAAAAATCAATAAAATATATTTTTAAAATATAAATAAATAAATAAAGGTGCAGAGTCCATTGATTTATTTTACATCCAGAACCGAGCTTTAGCGATTATTTATTCCTCTGGGGCAGGGTTGGAGTAAATAAGCATCATCTGAAGCCTGGGCTCTAGATAGTGTTCTGTGTCTAGTTTTGTTTGGTTTGCTTCAGCGGCTCTAGTGACACAGTGGTGAAGAATTTAGAGATTTTTGAAATGGTATATCCAGATGCCATCGCTATCCTGTGGAACTTGTCATTGCCTATTCTTTCTCTACCTAGATGAACAGATTGGAAAAATTTAAGGTTGGAGAAAGACTGTTTTACCTAAAAGTAATTAATGCAATTATTATATACTAGAGGCCCGGTGCACAAAAGTCATACACAGGAGGGGTGTCCCCTCAGTCCAGCCTGCACCCTCTCCAATCTGGGACCCCTCAGGGGATGTCCAGCTGCCAGGATTGGGCCAAAACCAGCAGTCAGATAGCCCTCTCACAATCCCAGACCTGTGGCTCCTAACAGCTCACCTGCCTGATTGCCCCTAGCCACTTCTGCCTGCCAACCTGATCGCTCCTAATTTCCCCCCTGCTGGCTTGATCACCCCCAACTGTCCGTTCCTGCTGACCTGATTGCCCCAACTACCCCCCTCTGCTGGCCTGGTCACTCCTAACTGCCCCCTACTCCCCACTGGCCTGGTCACCCTGCAAAGCCTACTGTTCAGTCGTTTGGTCATCCTCACTAACCTCCCCTGCCAGCCTTGTTGCCCCACACAGCCTGTGTTCGGTCATCCGTCCGATTGTTTTGGTCATAACAGCACCTGGCTTTTTATATATTAGGATACATACTAAGTATAGAGGGCCGGTGCATGAAATTCGTGCACTGGGGTGGGGAAAGAGTGGGGGTCCCTGAGCCCGGCCTGCACCCGCTTGCAGTCTGGGACCCCTCAGGGAATGTCCACCTGCCAGCTTAGGGGATTGGGCCTAAGCTGGCAGTCAGACATCCCTCTCGCAGTCCAGGACCCCTTGCTCCTTACCGCTGCCATGGAAGCGGGAGAGGCTCCTGCCACCACTGCTAAGCTTGCCAGCCATGAGCCCGGCTTCTGACTGAGTGCGGCTCCCCCTGTGGGCACACACTGACCACCAGGGGGCAGCTCCTGCATTGTGCATCTGCCCCCTGGCAGTCAGTGTGCATCACAGCGACCAGTTGTTCTGCTGTTTGGTCAATTTGCATATCAGGGTTTTATTATATAAGATAATAATGAAATATTATATATATTTTTAACCTTTCTGTAAATTATCCTGTGTTTCAGATCAGGAATGTTGGAGTCTGGCATTGACCGAATTATTTCTCAAGTTGTGGATCCAAAAATTAACCACACATTCAGACCTCAGGTGGAGAAAGCTGTGCATGAGTTTCTGGCCTCGCTAAATCACAAGGAGGAAGCGGGGGGCAGCGTGACCCCCGAGGAGGAGAAGCCAGACTCTGCCGTCAGCACACAAGGTGCATCACTTTCCCTCTTGAACTGAGTGTCAGTTTACGGGTGTTTGGGCTTTTATTTTTATTTTATGTATTTATATTTTAGATATATTTTTATTGATTTCAGAGAAGAAGGGTGAGGGAGAGAGAGAGAAACATCAATGATGAGAGAGAACCATTGATCAGCTGCCTCCTGCATGACCCCCACTGGGTATCAAGCCCGAAACCCTGGACTTGAATTGAAACCAGAACCCTTTTAGCTCTACCCACTGAGCTAATCTGGCGAGGGCTGGATATTTGGGTTTTTAAACCATTTGTCTATTTGCACAATAGTGAAATTGCATTATTTCAAATACCATCCAGATTCCTTAACTGGCATATATTTTGTGCCTCAATACAAAAATAATAAGGATTTTAGTGATGTATTTGGGGTATAGGTATATTTCAACAGAGAATAATTAAAATAATTAGAGAAGATACTATTATTCTCAGGCTTGCATGGTGCCTTTCTGAGATACTGTAGTGGAGGAGCAGAAAGGCAGAGTGCCTGGTACCGGCACTGGTGCCCAAAAGGCTAGAGCAGCGGTGGGCAAACTTTTTGACTCGAGGGCCACAATGGGTTCTTTTTTTTTTCTTTTTTTTAAATATATTTTATAGAGAGGAAGGGAGAGAGATAGAGAGCCAGAAACATCGATGAGAGAGAAACATCGACCAGCTGCCTCTTGCACACCCCCCACCAGGGATGTGCCCGCAACCAATGTACATGCCCTTGACCGGAATCGAACCCGGGACCTTTCAGTCCGCAGACCGACGCTCTACCACTGAGCCAAAACGGTTTTGGCGCACAATGGGTTCTTAAACTGGACCGGAGGGCCAGAACAAAAGCAACCTGACCATGCTGGCACTCTCATCTTGGGCTGCTGGTGAAGGAGCGGAGGGGAGAGAAAGAGAACCCTCCACTCTTTCGGCTCCGTGGGCCAGAAAGAACAGCCGAACGGGCCGGATCTGGCTCGCGGGCCGTAGTTTGCCCAGGCCTGGGCTAGAGGCATATGAACGGTCTGCACAGCATGGGCATCAGACTAAGGTGACAGTGGCATGTAGCGATGATTCAGCCAGGGGGGTGGCTTTCTGTATAGATTTATTCTAAAACTTGTCTTTCCCTCCAGGTGTCCCTGCTCCTGGGCCCAGTGCCAATGTGGCCAACGACGCCATGTCCATCCTGGAAACCATCACGTCTCTCAACCAAGAAGCCACTGCAGCCAGGGCCTCCACAGAAACACCGAACCCGAAGGCCGGTGAGCGAGCTTCCAAAAGGCTGCCGTCCCAGCCGAGCGCCGACCCCAGTGCGGAGAGGGACAGAGCTGCAGAGGACGCGGCCGAGAAAGACAAGTCCGCGCCGGACTCTGTGGGCGAAGGCCAGGACCCGGCGCCTCGGGCTGAGGAAGGTGGTGAGCTCCCTGGTCCAGCCGACGAAGCTAAAAACCACACAAAGGAGAGTAGCAGTGCGGCTCTGCTCAATAAAGATGGTCAGCAGGAAAGCGGTGACCAGAAAAGTAAGGCAGCAGACAAAGGTGAAAAGAAACCGGACAGCAATGAAAAAGGAGAAAGAAAGAAAGAAAAGAAGGAAAAGGCTGAAAAGAAATTGGATCACTCAAAAAGGAGTAAAGATGCCCAAAAAGTCAAAGAGGAAAAGCAAGCGAAGGACAAAGAAGCAGAGGGCACGAAAGTTCCTTCGGAAAAGAACAGTAATAAAGCTAAAGCCTCAGAAGGGACAAAAGAAGGTACAAACTTGCAAAAATGTACAGTTTAAAGCACAGTGTCCACTGGGCGACACCAAATTTGCCTTCAAATGTAAATAAATTTGATTCTCTTTTTTTTAGAGAGAGAGAGAGGAAGGGAGAGGGAGAGAAAGGAAGAATCTTTGATCAGCTGCCTCCTGTACACCTCCTACTGGGGATTGAGTTCTAAACCCAGGCATGTGCTCTGACAAACCAGCGACCTCTCAGTGCAGGGGACAATGCTCAACCATTAAGCCACACTGGCTAGGGCAATAAATTTGATTCTTTTTTTATTTTTTTAAATTTTTTTATTGATATTTTACAGAGAGGAAGGGAGAGAGCTAGAGAGCTAGAAACGTCGATGAGAGAGAAACATCAACCAGCTGCCTCTTGCACACCCCCCACCGGGGATGTGCCCACAACCAATGTACATGCCCTTGACCGGAATCGAACCCGGGACCCTTCAGTCCACAGACCGACGCTCTACCACTGAGCCAAACCGGTCTCGGCTAAATTTGATTCTTATATTTCAAAAGCCTGGGAACATATCTCCTTTGCTAAAATATGAAGGATAACATTTGTGTATTTATCTTCTATACTAGTGTTCAGATTGACAAAGTAAATGAGCAGAGAGCTTCTAAACTTTATAATTCAATTCATAATTTATTAGCATACATTAATTCAGGCAACTTAATTCATAGTTGTAATCCTTATCTTTAAAATATCACATAGTAAATGTATTAATTACTTAGTTTGCTTTTGTTTCTGTCACATCATAAGTTTATACTTTCATTATTTTTTCTGGATAATAGTTTGTCTTTGTATTTTCTGGAAACAGCTCTATCTTTTTTGATATTGCTTATGAGAGATTTTTATTTCTAAAGTTGAAGCTCTTTGAAATGGATCTAAAGAAGGAAATCTTAAGTGTAATTTGGGGATTGGGTGCTGAGTGTGTTCCTGTAACGCAATGATTTACCTTCTGTGGGGGTTTTTTTGTTTTGTTTTTTGTCTCCTTGAAGATTGCTCTGCGGGAGATTCGGATGTGGATGGACTGACAGACATTACGGTTAGCTCTGTCCATACCAGTGACCTCTCATCTTTTGAAGAAGACACTGAAGAGGAGGTTGTAATGTCTGATAGCATGGAAGAAGGCGAGATTACGTCAGATGGTAAAGCATTTTACTTAATAATGCCTCTGGGAAGCTTCCACCGAACGTTTTGTGTGTGTTCACATGGCTATCTCGTGAGAGACAGTGTGGTAGAGTGGCCAGAGCATGGGGCTTTGTAGTTGGAAGATTGGTTTCTGAGCCCCCGCTCCGAGGTTTTCTGTCTGAGCAAGCTTGGTAAGTTCCTGAACCTCAACCAGCCTTGGTTCCCCACTTCTCATCTCCATTCCCCGGGGTGATTCTACAAATTAGGCCGTGTATATGAAGATGTGTGTGTACGGCATTTGGGGAGTACTGTCCAAGGATTCCCGTCACTTCTGGCATCAGTTGCAAGTTTGGGGTTTCCAAGATCACCCTTAGGTTTGGCAGTTTGCCAAAAGGACTCAGCACTCCCTTTACTGTACCGTTGGTTTTTCAGTAACCCTTATTAAGAACTCGCTGTATGCCTGGCCCTGGGCTAAGTTATTACTGTATTGTGTGTAATAATGTCTGTAGTCCTCACAACCACTCTCGGAAGGCGGACTGAGGGAGACGTCTCCTCCAGGGTGAGCACAGAGCCTGTCTCAGACCTGCATCTGCTTCTAACCAACTCTGTGTGCTGCTCTTGAGCACGCGATTGAATTCTTCTTATGATTTCTTTAAAAATAAAAAACACTGAATATTATTTGCAACCGCCTATAGATAGCATGTAAATTTGATGCTGGCTTTGGGATGGAATTCAGAGGAAAAGTAGACGCTTTTAGTGCTGCAGATCTAATTTTTAATTCTAGATGCTTTGTTGTTGTTTTTCAAGTTTTTCCCTGGACAGAGCTAGATTATATATATATGGGATCCGGAAGGAAAAAAGGGAGCTATATTGAGAGTTCCCAGTGGTAGGAAAGGAAAACCTAGTTCCCAAGTTTCCTTCTTGCTGTGTTCCCAGGAAGCCGATCTGCCTCCTGCAGAGGAGGGGTGTTAGTGTCTGCTTGGTGGGGGGCCAGTTACTGATGGTTGCGTCCTCCTTCGGGAGCACTCACAGGTTACTGATGGTTCCGTCCTCCTTCGGGAGCACGCACAGGCGGGCGAGGCGCAGCTTCCGGTGCCTCTGTCCAGTCGGACAGTGGTGCAGCATTCATGCCAAGGCTACTGTCTCTCAAATAACGATTCACTGTTTTTCAAGAAAACATGAATAACTAACTATAAGCTTTAACTTTTCCTTACCGTCCTCCTTTATGTTTAAGAAGCTGGCCTTTAAGAAATAAGTAAAGATATGGATTCCAGCCTTTATAAATTTCTGAGATTTCTCATCCTGCTATTTCCTCTCTTGGACCTGCAAATACACTTGAACTACAGGGATCCTGCTGTCGCTGCTTGATGTTGATCAAGCATAATGTTGGTTTGATCGCTAATTCACAGGGCTGTTCCTCTCTGTTGACTTTCTTCCAGATGAAGAGAAGAACAAACAGAATAAAACAAAACCTCCAGCCAGTGAGCCCAGTGAAGCAAAACCTAAGAGTGTTCGGCAGGCTTACGTTCACAAGCCATTCCTGTACTCCAAGTATTACAGCGACTCCGATGACGAGCTCACGGTAGAACAGCGGCGGCAGTCCATTGTGAGTCATGTTTGGTCTGCTGTTATTGTCACATATTGAATGAGGCTGAGAAATGACTTGTCTGGGTGCAGGGTAGTGCGCACACGAATCGGCAGCATGCAGGGTCTGCCTTCAGGCACCTTGTATTACACGAGAGCCAGCGGTCGGCAAACTCATTAGTCAGCAGAGCCAAATGTCAACAGCACAGCGACTGAAATTTCTTTTGAGAGCCACATTTTTAAAACTTTTTCTAACACCACTTCTTCAAGATAGACTCACCCAGGCTGTGGTATTTTGTGGAAGAGCCACATGTGGCTCGCAAGCCGCAGTTTGCCGACCAGAGCACAAGACAGAATAGACACAAACATGTGACAGTTGTTCATATCATTGTGATTAATAGTGAAAACCTGGTAACAACCTGGAATTTTCACGGTGTGGAAATGTTTGATTCAAGTGTGAATCGAGCTTGTGGTGTAAAGTCATGAGTGTAATATTAAGAGGGAAGTGCAGTCCACGTGTTTACTGTGTGTGAAAATACTTCTAATTATAAGATGTGTCATTGTCATATAATCTTTTTAGGAAAAAAACTACTTTACCATACATGTTCACCAGTTTTAAGATGACTTGAAATTTCAGCAACATTAAACTGTAACAGATTGTGCGTCTTACAATGAGGAAATACGTAGAAAAATGATTTGAAGGATATACACTAAATGCTACTAGTGGCTTAGCTGTTGAAAAGGTTGTTTGATCGGCAGTTAACAAACTTTGAGACAGTGAGTTCTGGCCAGAAAGGGCGGTAGGAGAAGCACAGTGACCAGATTCTCTCTGGCTTTAAAATTCAGTGGCAGAAAGTTCTATGTCCAAAACCTGCGTCCTCAGAGTATCACCAGCAGTCACATTTTCCATAGGACTAGCCTGTCACTGGACTCTGCGTTTCAATGACTAATCCGAAAATTACAGAGACCTGCTATGTCCCTTGATGCTCAGAGATACTTTCACCACTATCCTTTCGATTGAGGCAACCAGTTTATTAAACCACCATTGCTCAAAATGATAGCTTTCCCATTCTTTAAACTAATGCTATTCTGAACGAGTAAAGAAGAATGTTCACATCTGTCTCTGTTATTCTGGAAGCTTCCAAATTGTGTAGTGCATGTCACTTTCGTAGAACCCATTAATTTGAAGAACGTTTGAAGGAGAAACGTTGTTTTCAGTGTTTGCTTTTGCCTGATAATCAGAATAATTGTGAGTATGTTGTGGTTTTAGGCTAAAGAAAAAGAAGAGAGGCTTTTAAGAAGGCAAATTAATAGAGAAAAACTTGAAGAGAAACGAAAACAGAAAGCAGAAAAGACAAAGTCTTCAAAAGCTAAGAGTCCAGGTATAGGAATTGTTAACTTGAATATTTTAAACTATCTTACATACTCTTAGTTCCTAGAAATGTATAGTACTTATGAGGTATGATTATAAAATAAAGTTACTTACATTATATCTTAGTAAAGCTGATATATTTTCAGTTGTGGAAGAGTTCCTTATTTTTTAATTTGATGTGTTTAGTCAATTTTTAAAATTATATTGCTGTTTCTAGATTAAACATTCTATCAGGTACCAGCTTATACCGCTCACATGTTAGCAATTTATTTCCCAGTGTCTGTGGAGTGAATTATCAGTGGAAAATAGTTGGTTAACAAGTGAGTAATGAAGCTGCGCTGGTGATATTAGTGGAATTAATCTATGCTTCATGTCAACTCAAATGTCAAACATTTGTCTGCCACGATATATTCAACAAAATTGAACTTCCTCTTGTTACTGGCCATGAATTTGTATAAAATACAAATACATACACATAGGAGGTTGGGCAAAGCTGGGTTTACAGCTGAGAGTACCTGAAACACAGTTTATTCTTGTATTACTCTTCATTTTTGTATTATCGTTGTTGTTTTTAATGCTCTTGCCCATCCCCGAGTAAGCATTTGAAATAAAAGACAAGTCATCTCCATCTAAAATATTATTTGTATTCCAGCACAACTTGATTTTAAAGCCATTTTGCATTTTCAGACTGATGAGAAAATTTTAATGAAAAATAATTATTACACTGTTTAGAACTGTTATGAAATTCCTTATAGATTTCTTTCTTTCCTAGGCAAAAGTAGTGTGGATTTAGAAGAATCATCAGCAAAGAGTGTGGAACCTAAAGCCCCCAGAATTAAAGAAGTCCTTAAAGAACGGAAAGTTTTAGAGAAAAAAGTAGCCTTAAGCATAAAAAGGAAAAAAGATTCAAGGTACATATTTTACCTGGCCGTGGTCCCATCGTATCATTCTCTCAGCATGCTTTCAGAGCAAGGCATTGAAAGTGACAGTGAAGAGTCAGACTTCAGTGTGTATGTTGTTAAAGACCTTGGAGTTTCATTTTTAGTATCCTAATTCAATGTGCTAATATCTATAATATAGTTTTATAATATAGTATCCTAATTCAGTGTGCTAATATCTATAATATGAGTTTCATTTTTAGTATCCTAATTCAGTGTGCTAACATCTATAATATAGTTTCATTTTTAGTATCCTAATTCAGTGTGCTAATATCTATCTATAATAATTCAAAGTATTCACCTTTATAATCTCTGGGGGTCCAGATCTTTTTGATAATTTGATGGAAGCTTTGGACTTTCTCCCCAGAAAAATACATGTGAGTAAACAAACAGTTGTCCCTAGAGTTCCAGAGGGCTTATGGGCACTCTCAGTGGACTCAGGAAGTGTCTCCCTCTTAACATTCAGGAACCACTTACACTGATGGCCTTCATTTTCCCGTCTTCCCAGCAATTCTTTTCGCCAGTAGTCCACGCTTCTCCCCATAAACCGGAGGCCTGACCCAGATTCTTCCGTAATACCGCGTTATCATAGCAGATTCTGTAAGAAATAGAAAGCGGAAGAGATAGAGTGGCTCCAGCGTCATGTGAGCCATGGGCTACAATTCGCTGTGCCTCTAAGGTGCAGTCATGTGAATCTATTACGACTTCAAGACACCTAAATCAGTAATTTGCAAAACTCTCTGAGAGGAGTTAGCTCTCAGTTTGCTAATACCTCATTCCTATTGATCTGTACAAATAAGACTACCCTATTTACTAAAAAAAATAGTAAGACTTTCAAAATGTAATTATAGATCTTAACATTCACTTTAAGCAGCAATTCAGGAATTTCTGTGTTTGTTCTGCTTTCCTGTGTAAGTGTTCCAAGAGTGTTCCACGTCACATTTGGATTCTGTTCTCTGTTGACTAAGAATAGTGTTTCTTAAAAAAGTCTTTTTTTGTTTAATATATTTTTGTTGATTTCAGAGAAGAAGGGAGAGAGAGAGATAGAAACACCAATGATGAGAGAGAACCATTGATCAGCTGCCTGCCTCCTGCATGACCCCCACTGGTGATTGAGCCCCCAACCCAGGCATGTCCCGTTGACCTGAATCGAACCCGGGACCTTTCAGTCCACAGGCCCATGCTCTATCCGCTGAGCCAAACTGGCTAGGGCAAGAATAGCATTTCATTTGAAACATAACAAGTCTGCATTTATGGATCAAGTGTTTATACAAAAGGGAAGCTAAGCGCTTTTTTTAACCTTCCTGAAAATTTCAAAGTTTATTTTGACTTTTTCCCCCTACATAGGAATGTTGAAGAGAATTCTAAAAAGAAACAGCAAGCAGAAGAAGATTCCAAAGAAACACTCAAAACAAGTGAGGTGTGTCTTGATTAATAAGCCCATTTTCGATGCTCTTTTGTTAGATACTTCCATCCTTTGAAGTAATACTTAGAAATGCAATTGATCTTTTCTTCCAAGTTAAATAAAAAATCCCTCACATTCTATTATGAATTCCCATTATGGTCTGAATTCCTCATTTTGGCAAGTTGATTCATGTGATCATTTGTCTACATAGTAGCTACTTTTCTACTCCCCCTCCCCATCCACTCCATTTCTTATATTGGCAATAACAAAATTGCCAGTTACAGTAACGTAAAAGAAAAGGGGAATGAATAAAATCTTTCCCCATAACAAAGCACCTGTTTTATTCTCTTGTTTCACATCCACATATGCACATAAATTTGTAGTGTGGATGTATTCTTGCAAAATGTTTTTAACATTCATTCTTACTTATGTTATCTTACCTTATAAGCTTTCTAAGTATTATATTTACTGGAAGCATAGTGAATATTGAACGGATAGACCATAATGTAAACATTTCCGTATAGTCAAGCACTTAGATGTTTCTGAGATTTGATCATTTTAAATTGTAAAAGTATGGGCAATGAACACATTCTCCTTTTTGGATTATTTTCTTGGGATAAACTTTTGCTTTTATTGTTTTTTTTAAAAAAATATATTTTATTGATTTTTTACAGAGAGGAAGAGAGAGGGATAGAGAGTTAGAAACATCAATGAGAGAGAATCATCAATCAGCTGCCTCTTGCACACCCCCTACTGGGGATGTGCCCGCAACCAAGGTACATGCCCTTGACCGGAATCAAACCCGGGATGTTTCAGTCCGCAGGCCGACGCTCTATCCACTGAGCCAAACCGGTTCTGGCGCTTTTATTGGTTTTAAATCCTTATTTATAATTCTATTGATGAGCTATCTTAACACTTCCCAGGGGAAAAACTAATAATTTAGTGATCACTTATTCACAGCCAGTAAGTAGTCTTGATTTCTTTATTTATAAGTTTGAGGCATATTTAAGTATATTCTGATATTTTAATATCACTTTAAAAAATATTTAATTTTATTTCGTGATAAATTTCTTTGAAAAATGATCCCAAAATTGCATTCACATTAATTTGTTAGAACTTAAGTTAAAATTAGGTTGATGAAATCCCTTTTAGTTTTTTCTTTGAGGAATTTAAATTTTAAAGTATTTTTAAGACCTTGCTATCTTCCGGTCCCTATATTAGTAGAAGTACATTAATCTTTGTGTTAAATTGTAAGGCGACGCCATGGTAAGCTGACACAGGCACGGAGATCTTTCTGGGAACGTCAGCCCATCATTTAAATAAGAACAATTTCTGGTGTCTAAACTAAAATGTTGGAAACTTTTATTTTAGTGTAAACTTTTTAAATTGGCTCCAACATGTTTTTGGACTGAAAAGAATATTGGATTGTCACCCACTCATTTTATGTTTACTAATGACCGCTGGGCATTGGTGGGCTGTGGAGATTGGGAGTTAAAGAAGGCCCACATGCACGGGCAGCTCTGGAGAAGCAGCGAGTCTCTCTGAAGGCGCCTGCGGTGTGGGGGAAATTTCTAGATTTTAGACTGAGATCCTCTGAATGCATTGCCCAGGTTTGAGCTTACTGAGTCACGCTGGGTTCCAATTTCCTAGGACAAAAACGAAATTAGTAATCCCAACCACAGGCTGCTGCACAGACCAAGTAGGGTATAAGATAGGTGTCCACTCAGCGTATGAAATGCACTCAGGTGTAAATTTGGTATAAAAACGGACTGTAGTATGTCTCAGACTTGACCCTTTATCTTCTTGCAGCACTGTGAAAAGGAAAAGGTGTCTTCTTCCAAGGACTTGAAGCATGCACACACCAAGAGTGAAGCAAGTAAACCTACCCGGAGACTCTCAGAGTGTTTGCACTCGGCGGAGGAAAGCAAAAACGAGTCCAGAGGGGAAAGAGAGCACAAAAGGCGGACCTCCACTCCCGCGGCGGCGGAAGGGGCGCCGGAGGAGGCGGACGCGCGCGACGGGAAGAGGCCGGCGGAGCGCCCAGAGGCGGGCGCGGAGGAGCCCCCGAAGCAGAAGGGCGGCCTGAGAGGTGAGAAGCATGTCAGGAAGGAGGACTCGGAAGCGCAGCATGTGAAGAGCCTCCCTAAGAAAGAGACAAAGTCCTCCAGGGAGAAGCCCCCGTCCGAGGACAAGGGGCCTGCGAGGCACAGACATAGAGGGGAGAGTGCGCACAAGGCTGGCGACGAGGCCGAGCCCCGGCCCCCGGAGAAGCCGAGCCAGCAAGCCAGGCTCTCCGCGGACGAGAAAGCCGACCGGAGGAGCAAGCACAGGAATGAGAGGAAGCTGTCCGTTCTGGGCAAAGACGGCAAACCGGTTTCTGAATACATTATAAAAACAGATGAGAACGTGCGGAAAGAGAACAACAAAAAGGAGAAACACCCGACGACGGAGAAAACGAAGGCAGAGCACAAATCGAGACGATCGGGCGACTCTAAAATTCAGAAAGAGTCTCTGAGCTCCAGGCAGCATGGAGCCCCACTGCAGAGAAGGAGTGAGAGCTGCCCAGAGGATAAGGGTGACTCGGACCCGGCTCACGTCGATGGCAGTTCCAAGCCTGACGAGGCCGTTCCCAAGGAGAGACGGCAGACCAAGAGCCTGCCGGATGAAAGACCCGCGCCCAAGTCCAAATCAAAAAGCCAAGGCAAGCCGCCAAAAGCCGTCGACGCCGAATCGCAGGAAGGCAGCACGAGACAGACGGCCGCTTCCAAACCAGACAAGGAGCGGGGCACGGAGGATAGTGACCCGGACAAGCAGCGCAAGGCCAAAGGCGAGGACAGGGCCGAGGAGTCCGGCGCCGAGCCTGCGGCCGAGGGTGCGGCCCCCTCGGCCCACGGCGCACAGAAGGACTCCGGCCACCGGGCAAAGCCGCCGGCGGCCAAGGACAGACACAGGGGGGAGCGGGAGGCGGGCTCCTCCCGCCCCGAGAGGAGGCTGTCGGACGGGCACAGGAGCCGGAGCGCCAAGCACAGCAGTAAGGACGTGCGGAAGAAGGAGGAAGGCAAACCTGATGACAAGGACGGGAAAGAAGCTGAGGGTAATCACGAAAAGGCCAGAGGCGGTAGCTCAGCCGCAGAAAAGAAGCCGAGCAGAAGGGTGGGTGAAAATCGAAGAGGCAGCTCGTCCCAAGAAACGGCCAAAGGAGAAGAGAAATCGGCGGCCAGCGGCTCCTCCCTTCAGAGACCAAAACGAGGAGGCGATGCCGCTCCGACGCCCGGGCAGGAGCCGATGGAGACCGACGTGGAGCCGGCTGCCGGGAACGCGCTGGAAGCATCGAGAGCCCCGGAGGGCAGCAGCAGCGGTGCCCAGCAAGGTGCCGGCCTTGAAAACGTGGCGAAGCCCAAAGCCGCAGCCGCGGTCCCAAAGGAGGAGCTCCGAACTCCCACCGGAGATGCGAAAGCTGCTCCCGCCTGCAGACCGGAGCGTGGGGCCGCCGCTGCCGGTAATTCTGAGAAGCACGCCAACCCGAAAAGCGCTGGGACCAAGAGAGCGCACGGTCAGAGCGCCGTGCCCAAGCCGAGCGCCGGGGAGAGGGACGCCCCTCAGCCAGGAGCCCACGAGGCCAGCGCGGACCCCGAGGCTGCTCACAGGACGGTGCCCCACGTCCCGGCAGAAAACGGCCGGGCCCCAAAGACTGTGAAGCACCCCAGACCCGCGGAGGAGCGCGCTGCCCCGGGAGGTGCCGGTCAGGAACATTCCGCAGATTTGGACCCAGCGCCTGCGGGGCCTCAGAAGCAGCCCCCCGGCGCAGAGGCTGCGGGGGGCGACCGCAGGCCTGTCCCAGAAGGCGGCCCGGGCAGCACCGGCCCGGGGCTCCCGCCGCAGAGCTTGCCGGCCCGGGAATCGGAAGCCCCAAGGTCAGGTCACGGCAGAGAAGGCAGAGCGCTTGCCGCGCCAGATGTGTCAGCCAAAGCGAGCCTGGATAGCAAAAGACACATTCCAGAAGGTCCCCAGGCCGCCACCCTGCGTGATAAACAGGGGAAAGGAAAAGCGCCTGTGGGTAGCAAGTTAACAGACGCGGCTGTGGGACACGAGAATGTTAGCAGAGGAAGCGGCGTGATGGACGAGGCCGCGAGTGCAGAGCCCGCCTCCAGGCAGACCGTTAGAACCGGAGCAGAAGACGGCAGAAAGGATGGGCCGGCTGTCGTCCCCAGCGCGAGCGAGCGCACCGAAAAAGATGTTCAAACCGGTGAACCTCAGCACAGCAGGGGCCCAGGGGAAGTGGCAGCTGCCACGGGAAGGCAGGCAAACAGCGAGGTGGACACCAGTGCAGGCGGCGGCCCTGCTCCCTCCGCTCCGCACCAGAGGGATCGAGAAGCCGAGGACTCGGCGAAGCCTTCCCTCGCCACCAGCACCGAAGGGAAGGACAAGGGCGTGACCTCGAACCCGGTAAACGCTGGGGCCGCCACCACCACGTCAGAAGCAGGCCACGGGGAGGTGGCGCTGCCCTGCACGAGCATCGAGGCAGACAATGGCCTCACCGGGGGCCCCGGGGCCCACGCCAGCCCGGGCACGGTGTTCGCCGTGGCGGAAGAAGGGGGGGCCGTGGTGACCGGGGGCTTCTCGGAGAGCGAGGGCTTCCTCACCAGCACCAAGGACGGGGAGAGCGGGGAGTGTGCGCTGGCCAGATCCGGAGAGCTGGCTGCAGGCCCGGCAGCCGCCCAGGCGGCCGCGGCCAGCCCTGCGACGGAAGAGAAGGACGACGCGGTGACCAGTGCCGGCTCCGAGGGGAAATGCGAGGGTTCTTCCCGTGGAGACTCGGAAAGAGCCGGGGGCGCTGTGACTTCCCCTGGGGAAGGCGAGAGCGACGGGGCGGTGACCAGCGCAGGGACAGAGCTGCGAGAGCGATCCCTAAGCAACGGGGAGAGGACTGTGACCAGGGTGGACCCCAAAAAGGAGCCCGAGGGGACGGTGACCTGCACGGGGGCGGACGGGGGGAGCGGGGGTGCAGCGGGGCCGCAGGAGGAGCGCCTGGCAGACAACGACGCGCCCCCGGGAGCCGCCGTCCCCCCAGACGGAGGGGGCGCCGTGAATGACAGCGCCGAGGGCGAGAGCGCCGTCACCAGCACGGGCATCACGGAGGACGCCGAGGGCCCGGCCAGCTGCACGGGCTCGGAGGAGGGCAGCGAGGGCTCGGCTCTGAGCTGTGGGTCCGAAGAGAACGGGCAGAGTGCCACGGGCAGCACCGCAGCCACAGAAGCCACCGACGTGCCACTGGTGGCTGCCGGGCCCGGGGACGGCGAGGACCTCGTCTCCAGCACGGGGGCCAAAGAGGAGGACGAGGAAGGGGAGGGCGTGGTGACCAGCACTGGCAGAGGCAACGAGGTGGGGCCCGCCTCCGCCTGCCGGGGGACAGAGGAGGGAGAGGGGGGGCCCGTGTGCGAGAGCGCGGAGGAGGGGGGTGCCCGGGCCGGGGCCGTGGCCGCGGCCGGCGCCCACGAAGGCAGCGTGGACAGCGTGAGCACCGCGGACAAGGAGGCGAAAGACCCGGAGATCTGCTCCAGCGCCAAGGGCATTGTGGAAAGCAGCGTGACCAGCGTGGCCTCGGCGAGGGCCGGAGCGGCCCTGGGGCCCATGACCAGTGCAGCTTCGGGCCAGAGCGACAGTCCGCTGGCCGGGAGCGAGCGCGTGGAAGAGGCCGCCATCTCCACGGGCCTGGTGGGGGGCAGCCACGAGGGGCTGGTGTCGGCCGCAGGCCCCGAGCGGGAGGCTCACCGCACGTCGCCCGGGGAGAAGGAAGATGAAGGCGCCATCACCTCTGTGGATGGTGAGGAGTGCAATGGCCACCTGGCTGCCACCGCCAGCGACACCAGCGCCCACCAGAGTCGGGGCCTGGGCCTGGTGATTTCCACCAGCTCGATGCGCGGTGGCCCCGCGCCGCTGAGCACCGGGATGGACGGGGAGGGCCGCCCGAGCTCCCTGCGGGCCGAAGAGGCTACGGGAGGCCCCGGGCTCGGCTCGGAGGAGTTCGAGGCCCCCATGCCCAGTGCGGCTTCGGGGGAGGAGAGCCCCGTGGCCGTGGGGGGCGAGGAGGAGAAGGACGAGTGCGCCCTGATTTCCACCAGCCTCGGGGAGGAGTGTGAAGTGCCCGTGTCCAGCGCCAGCACCATCCTGGGTGCGGGCGGCCAGCAGCCAGTCACGGCGGTCGGGGGACGAGCCGCCGGCCCCGTGCTGGTCAGCGCCGAGGACTCCGAGGGGCCCACGCCCAGCGCGCCCACCAAGGCCGCCAGCCCCCTGGCCTCCACCAGCAGGGAGGAGAAGGATGAGTGCGCCCTCATCTCCACCAGCGTGGCCGAGGGCTGCGAGGCCAGCGTGGCCGGGCTCCCCGAGCGGCCCGGCCCGGCCGCGGAGGAGAAGGAAGGGAGCGCCGTCATCTCCACCAGCTCCGGGGAGGACTGCGAGGGCCCGGTGTCCAGCGCCGCCCCTCGGGAGCAGGCGGGCCCCTCAGCACCGGCGGAGGAGGTCAGCGACACCGCGGCGATCTCCACGAGCTCCTCCGAGGGCCGGGAAGCGGCCATGAGGGGGGCCGGGCCGCAGGACGAAGAGCGGCCCACCGCCGCAGGGCCGGAGGACGGCAGCGAGGCCGCCCTCATCTCCACCAGCACGGACGAGCCGGGCCCCGGCGGCCCCGACGGCCATGGGGAGACTCTGCCGACCGCCGGCCACCCGGAAGGGCCCAGGGTCCGCTCGGCCACAAAGGTGGACAAGTGTGAGGCCCCCACGCCCAGCCGCCTCGCTGAGAACGGCCCTCAGTGTCCCGGGCCACTCGCGGGAGGAGCAGCGGTGAGCCCCGAGGACGGGCGGGACGGGGTGCCAGCCGGCGCACCCTCCGCTGGGGGAGGCCAGTCGAGAGAGAAGAGGATGCCCGTGAGCCCCGAGGCAGAGACGGCAGGGGACAGCGGTCCGGCCAGCCCTTCGGCCGGCGGGGACTCGGAGAGGAGGGCTGGCCAGCCTGCGAGCCTGAGCCCAGAGCGCACCCCTGGGCAGACGGCTGAGGGCTCCTCTGTGGGTGCCCGCGCCGAGACGGCGGGGAAAGCCAGCCCTGAGGGCGGACCCCAGGGCGGAGGCACCGCAGCGGAGCAGCCCCGTCTCCCCCCTGCCCAGCGGGACCCCCCCACCGCCCCGTGTGCTCACGGCCAGGGGCCCGACGCCGCTCCTGCCCGCTCCGACCTGGACGTCCGCAGCGCCGCTCTGCCAGCGGCCGCCGGTGGGCAGGGCTTGGCCGTGGAGAGGGCTCAGGCCCCGGCTGAGAAAGCAGGCGACAGCGTGGCGGAGCCATCCCAGGAGGAAGGAGCCCTCGCAGTCACCGTTTCTCCCGGAGAAGATGTGGGCGACAAAGGTGAGAATCCCTCTGACGGCAGATTGTAGCATTTTACAGGGATGATTGTGTGTGGAGCCCACTCGCAGCAACCTTCCAAAACATGGCACCCAATAACTTATCAGACTCAAAGACCCAGCCTCTCCAAGAGGAACTTGTGTTCAGAAGCTCAGAGCCTCCAACCCATTTCTCATGAGCACAGAGGGCAGAGGCAGGAGGCCGAGGGGCTGGGAGCTGCAGGTTACTAAACCGCTCTGACCCTCAGTTCCGGTTCCTTGTCTATATAGACCAGCCATGGGCAAACTACGGCCCGCGGGCCAGATCCGGCCCCTTCAGCTGTTCTGTCTGGCCCTCGGAGCCGAAAGAGCGGAGGGTTCTCTTGCTCTCCCCTCCGCTCCTTCACCAGCAGCCCAAGATGAGAGTGCCAGCACGGTCAGGTTGCTTTTGTTCCGGCCCTCCGGTCCAATTTAAGAATCCGTTGTGGCCCTCGAGGCAAAAAGTTTGCCCACCCCTGATCTAGACGGACACCTTACGTCAGCCCTGGGAAATTAGTCTATCACCATTTTCCAGATGAGCAGAGGGGGTCATAGAACTTAGGTAACTTGCATGGTACTTGGGTGCCTTTTCAAAAACACTGTCTCTGAAGCTCAGCTTTCTGTTGTATAAAATGGGGATCCAGATCGCTATCTAACAACACTTGGGAGTAGATGTCTCCCAGATAATATACTGCGTCCTTCTCTCTGGGCAGCCCTCCTACAGCAGGAGACAGTGTTACCGTCTCCACAAAATCCCAAATGACCCAGGCATTTCCTCTGGTAACTTTCATACATACTCCTTTTTCTCATTTTCTATTGACTGCCAAAGAAAGGAAAGTGGTGGGTTGTGCTGGATAAGAACCTTCTGTTTCCTTTTGGTTCAGGATGTATTTTGCAAGCAAGTTCTCACGTTGGTTTAACGGCTTTGACTTCCATTAGGCGGCGAAGAGCCTCCGTCGGGCGGTGCGGGAGGATTGGACTTGACAGCCAGCTCGAGGACTGAGGTAGGGCTGACGGTGCAGCTGCGCCGAGCTGTAAGTGGCGTCCGTTCCTTTCACCCCGTGTGCACACAGACACAGCAGCTCTGTGTAGCTCTCTTGTTGTCGTTGAACTTAAGACACACACGGTTCATGTTGCATCCTGTTGGGGAGAGCCAAGAGCCTCCATCGTCCCCGTGTGTGGGGTCGTCATCAGTTCCATTTGCTCCAACCGGAAACCCACGTCACCCCGTTGAGTCATGGCCAGTTCTCACAGGCTCCCTCCCAGAGTGCAACCGGAGTCCATATGGTTCCGGTTCTGCAGATGCCGCCCTAGTGTCCGCCCTGCCTCTGTGGGTCCCTGCTAACTTCCCTCTCCGGCCCCGCGCCTCTGGTTAGTGGCCCTGGGCGCTAGCTTGAAAAACGTAAATTAGGTCATGCCCTTACCCTGCCTAAGATTTCCAGTGGCTCCCCCTCATACTTAGAAGAAATCTGGCTCCTTGTGGCCTTGGTGGTTTCCGTACTTTCACCACCGTGTCCCCTTTCAGCCTGCTCCCGAGGCGCCCTCCCTGTGGGCAGGGCAGTGGTGGGCAGGCAGGAGGGCATGGGAGTTTGCACTGGAATTTAGCAAGCAGAGGGCAAGTTCATCGGAGAAGGGAGAGAAAGCGTGCCCGTCAGGGAGGTGTGTTGTGGGCACAGAGGGGGGTCCGTGGGGCATCGGAGTACATGGTGGTTGGAGGTCCGGCCTCGTGAGGGGGCGGTGCCGGTCAGGAAGGGTCTTCGTGTTGTACTGAACTGGGGTTTTAATGTAAAGCAGCAGGAGAGCCATTGATGGGTGAAATATGAAATTAGATTGATTTTTCGTTTTCTGGTGTCTGTTTGTAAAAGCCAACATGTATTCACTTTGAAACTTTGCACAGACTTGAAAGTAGCGTTTTATATTGTTACAAAACTCTGGGCGGTTTTTTAATTTCCTGGAGACCAGACTTGCCTTCTTGTTATAAAAACCAAGCTAAGTTACGTTTTATGGCACTTTGGACTTTTTAGACACTTGGACCAGCAGTGGGAGAGACAGCTCATGACATCCCAGCACCGCCCGGAAGCCCACGCGGGAGAAAGCCAACGGCACTCGGTAAGCTGCTGGTAGCAGGTGTTCACGTCACCTCCCCTCGCATGCGGTGTGCCTGTCACTGCGACTCATCACGGCGTGCTGACAGGACATACGAATTTGCCTTGCATGTCTTAAAATAGGTTAGAGAGAACCCTCTGGTTTCATTTTTAGCACAAACCTTTTCTTATGGAGTGCCATTTTCATAGGAGGTAACTGTTTCAGTGTGATAGCTCCGGTCATGGCAAACAGAAAGCTCTTGCTCCATCCCCAAAATGCGTCTGTGCCTCCTGCCCTCCTCGGGGCTGGGCTGCTGTCACAGCTCATTTCCAAAGGCAGGTCTGCTGCCGGGCGCCCACCTCTCCCAGTCACCCCCGCCCCGGGCCTGGCCCCCGGCCCCCCGGCCTCTCCTGGTGATCGCCCCGAAGCTGCCCCCGCTAGCAGAGCCTTCGGCCTGTCCACACGCAGTCGTGGCCACTGCAGTCGTAGGAGAGGGCGTGTCCAGTGTCGGGAAGGACTAGGGCAGCAGCATGCTCTGTGGTCCAGAACTTGTCTGCACTCAGAACTCATTGAGGACCCTGAAGAGCTCTGGTTGTGTGGAGTAGACCTCCTGATCTACATTTACCAAGTAGAAAGCAGCCCTGGCCGGCGTGGCGCCCTCCCCTGCACCAGCAGGCTGCTGGTTCCATTCCCAGGGCACACCCAGGTCGCAGGCTCGGTTTCCCAGTGCGGGGCTTGCAGGAGGCAGCCGACCGGTCACACATCCATGTTTCCCTTTCCCTCTCCCTCTCCCTTCCTCTCTCTGTAAAAATCAATTTTAAAAATATATATTTTTATTTTGTAAAGAACACTTTGGAGGCTCTGAAGTCCTTTGTTCCCACAGTTATTCCAGATCACTGCGTCTGGGTATGGTTCAGTAAGAGATCTGCTTACGTAAAAGGAAGTTGTTTGAAAGAAAACTGTGCATTCTGTCATGTTGATTAGAAGCAGTAGACCTTGTACTCTACATTTCCAAAGAATATAAACAGACCTGTGCCGTTCGGGGGGAGATGACCCAGCCTCACGCTGCGGCTGGCCTGTCAGCGGAGGTCTCCCACCTTGCTTCCGAGCCGTGGGCCTCGGCCATGAGATCGAGGTCGGGGGGTGAATCGGGGGCACTGCCATTGCAGTGAAGAGGCTGACCGGCGGCTTTTGTTGCTGTGGACGCTCCGGTAGAACGTGGGCCAGAGCGCGTACGTGGTCAGAGTTAGACAAGCCCAGAGGCAGCCAGGCGCGCAGCGTGGAGGCCCCGTCCGACTGCTCTGGGCGCCTCTGGCCGCTTCTTTCTTTCTTTTTTAATATATTTTTTATTGATTTTTTACAGAGAGGAAGAGAGAGGGATAGAGTGTTAGAAACATCGATGAGAGAGAATCATCGATCAGCTGCCTCCTGCACACCCCCTACTGGGGATGTGCCCACAAACCAAGGTACTTGCCCCTGACCAGAATCGAACCCAGGACCTTTCAGTCCGCAGACCGACGCTCTATCCACTGAGCCAAACCGGTTTCGGCTCTTGAGTTGTTTCTTGGTGGTCCGGGCCAGTGCCGTGTCCTTACCTCTCACTGTCGTTCTGCACAGCTGACCAGCAGAGGGAGTCCGGGGCAGTGAGCGCGTCCCCGAAGGTGAGTGGCTGTGAAGGCCGGTTCCCTCGTGGCGGGGTGGCATGGGTTGAGGGTTTGAGAGCCCCTGGGGCAAGCTGTCCGTGCATTGCTTTAGGGGGCAGGAGGCCGTCGGTAGCCTGCTCTGCTCTGGAGTTCACCTGACCCGAACATTTACTTGTCCTTTTTCACATCCCAATATATCCACTGGCGTCATGAAATAGTTATTTTCCTCAAAAACAAAAAACGCCGCTCTGAGTTTCCAGCGCTGAATCCGGGCCAGTGTCAGGAAAGAAGACCAGGGAAGCGGCCGGCGCCCAGGCGCTGAGACCGGGTGCTCGCCGGGGCGCCCGGGCTGAGGGCACGTCAGAGAACCGGCCTTTCTGGTGGCTCCCGCGGCGTCTGCAAGCCGCGTGTGGCAGTCAGTAGCCGCGGTGCTGTGGACACAGCACATTTTTGAGAACTAAAGTTGACCTTATGTTTTAGTACAGACTTTCTGAAAACACCAAACTGTAATGGCCATGTGTACTTTTTTTCACATGTGGCTCTCATAGTCCCTTTGGTGCCCCAAGATCATACCAGAAGTGAACGCTTGTACCCGGCAGCCCGCCCCGATCTTTCCCAGCCCCCTGTGGCCTCGGGCCTCACCCTGTGGCCACACCCGTTCGGAGCGGGAAGCCCAGCCCAGGCTGCTGAGAGAGGAAGGAGGAGCCCGCCAGTTTGGGTCAGGCTCTCCCTGCAGAGCCCGCAGGCGGCTGCGCTCCCAGCACGCGCCCTGTCCTCCCTCCGGCTGCCCCTCCTCCCTGGGTCCCCGCGGGTGCTCCCTGCCCAGGCACAGCCTGCCTTTCTCTTATTGGGTTTTTAAGGCTGTAGGCTACTCTGAGACTTCCCCTCAGTAAAGAGAAACGAAAGGTGTGCTTGACAAGATCTGCCAAAGGGAAATCTTGGGACAGAATGACAGAATCCTTTAGCATTTTAAGTAAAGGGAAAAAAAAAATCAGAGGGATCGTTGGATGGGAAGAGAAATCACAGAATTCAGGGATGTTTTCTCTTCTTTCTTACTCTTTTGCGGCAGTAAAAGGCAAGGAGAATAAGCAAGTAATGGTAATTGTTAAGTGGGACCTTCCTCCAGAAGAAGACGCTCTGTGCTCTTAAACTTCGGGTGGAGTGCGCATCCCAGCCCCTCTGAGCCCCTCTCAGCATCCCCCCTAACATTAGATCATGCGCATCCCCTTCCCTTTCCCTTCTGCCTCCCGGGCTCTCAGATTGTCCACAACCACAGTTTCCTATTGTGTATTTAGGTGGAAGATTCAGGCTCGAGAACAAATGAAGACGTTCACAGCAAGTCTCATAACAAAGAGGGTAAGTTAGCTAACTCCTAGGAGTCATCTTGCTAGCAGCTACAGTGACGCCCGTTAAATGCTGGTGTGCCAGGCCCTGGTCTCCTCCCATCGAGTTAAAGTAGTGCAGTCAGGTGAGGTTGGCTGCACCATATCGGAGTTGAGGAAGTGAGCCGGCAGCGTGTAAGCGGTGCCTGGAGCACTAGAACTTGCCAGTGACCTCGTGGTGGGCTCCGCTCCGTGCACAGGCAGACATGCCATTCCTGTGGCGTGCACTGCGGGGGGATTCTGAGCTGAGGGCCGGCGGGTTAGTTCCCTGTGGGTCAGGGCTGTCACCTTCATGTCTCCCCGGGGTGGGGTCGCACTGCATGACGGGGAAGCTGCCAGCTCCAGAGGGCTAATTCTGTTCTCCCGCAGAACAGGGAGTTCGGTTTGCTCCTACTGATTTTGTTCATTCTGTATCTAACAATGGGGAAAGTGGTCTTAATCCCCTCGACAGCTGTTTGATGGTGTGTTAGTTACACCATATTGCCAACCAGCAGAAGCAGCAATAGTTATAAATCCATGTGCTCACCACCTAGTTTTGTCATAGCTTAAAATTCAGTATATTTGCTTCAGATGCTTTTTTAAAAAATGTTATCGATGCTTTTTTTTAACATACGGGTACAGTTGGATCTACATGATGCCATCCCAATCCCAGTCTCCTTTATCTGCCCCACGGGACCCACCGCTCTGTACTCACTGTATGTTCTCACACCCGTGCGGAGCTGTGGTGCGAGCTGTAGGAGGCGGGTGTCTCATTGCAGAAACTCCACCACTTTTCTCGGCAGCACTGTGTTCGGACAGGCTGTCATGTCCGTGTGTCTCCTCCAGCTGCTTCCCTTCAGCTCTCTGTAGTGTTCCCAGTGGGGCTAGACCAGTTCTTACTTTTGGCTTCATTAGGTTTTTAGTCCCGTCTCCCAGGACAACGAGCTCCCGCACGCGTGATCCTGTCCCTGTTTGCGGTACATGTGTAGTGAGTGCACCTGCCCCTCCAGGCGTGGGATTGCTGGGCCGGGAGACACCTCCTCAGTTTGGCCGAATGTGCCAAGTTGTCCCCGGCGGTGTTTCAGTTCTCACCCCAGGCCTTCTCCCTGTGTGATTATCCTGTGGTTTGGGGTTCGCTAACCTGTCCTTGGACACTCAGGCTGTGCTGCTGCCGGGGCCAGGGGGGGTCTGTGAAGTCAGGGGTCCTCTCCCCTCCCGGAACCCCTTTGACTCACCTCTGGAAATGGACGTCCCGGCCTTCCGTGGTGGTGTCGGGAGGGTCCCGCCACGTCTGCAAAGTCTCTTCCTCTTTCCGTCCCCTGCCACTCTCACACCTACAGTGGGTGTTGGGATACATAAATATTTAAGGTGGTTTTTCTTTTTTGTGTTTATTGCTCAGAGACCTCCAGTGTTAGAGATGACGGCACAGAAGCCAGACGGGGTCAAGGTGCTGAAGCAGATCCTACAGCGGTGGGTTTTCCTAAGACACTTGGGGTTTTGTGTTTTTTACAGTGTTTTCACCAGCACGCAGAGGCCTCGCTCTGTGTGTCTGTCAAAAATAAAGGGGAGGGCTGAGCGCTCTCCGTATCACTGTGACCTGTGTCTGCCCAGGGGGTGCTCGGGTAATTGGACAGACCCCGGGGTGACTTGGATGTGTCCCTGTTGCACACTCTGAAGAATCTCTTTTCATGTCCTGCCTCCCGTCTGCCCTTTCATGGGCCACTGAGGGGAGAGAAACACCAGTCAGGTCGTGATGTGCCGTCGCTTGTCACGCATAGCTTGACTGCAGAGATGGCAACATGAGAAATGCTTTGTAAATGCATTTTAGAACGGTGTGCAGTATAGTGTGTAACCAGAGACAGATTTGATAGTTCATGTAGATTTACACTTGAATTGAAAAAAGAAAAGACTCAAGCTTAGACTAATCCAAATCTAGATTCTAAAAGTGTTATTCTAGACTTTTATATGAAATCATATGAAGGCCAGAAGTTAACGTGCCTTGTTTCAGTGGGCAGGATGCCAACCCAGGTGTCTTTAACCGGGTCATTCTTAATTCCAGGTGCAGGAGAACGAAAAGCATGCACCTAGGAGGAAAAGGAAGAAGCACTACCCCTCTTCAGAAGACGAACTGGGTACGTAGAACAGACATGTCCTTGTTTCAGGCGTGTTTGAAAATCATGTTTTTTTTCACATGTGAAATAGTGGGCCAAGAGCAGAAAATTCTGGAGTGTGGTACAATTGACTCTTGAACAGAACGAGGGGTAGGGACCTTGACCACCTGCACAATAGAAAATCTGAGTGCAACTTAGGTCAGCCCTACGCATACAGAGATTCCCAGCCAAGGATGAAAAATACAGTTGCGCCGGAACCGGTTTGGCTCAGTGGTAGAGCATCGGTCTGCGGACCAAAAGGTCCCGGGTTCGATTCCGGTCAAGGGCATGTACCTTGGTTGCGGGCACATCCCCGGTGGGGGATGTGCAAGAGGCAGCTGGTCGATGTTCCTCTCTCATCGACATTTCTAGCTCTCTATCTCTCTCCCTTCCTCTCTGTAAAATATCAATAAAATATATTTAAAAAAAAAAAAAAAAGAAAAATACAGTTGCCCTAGAAGAATGTGGGTTTGAATTGCCTGGGTCCACATGTGTACGGACTTTTAAATCAAGCCTGCGTGTTCACGGATGAATTGTAGTTGTTTACTTCCTAGCTCGTGAGTGTAGTTGGTTTCCAGACCAGCTTGACACCTGAAGGGTCTTATGGAAGGGTCCAGATTGCCTGCTGAGGAAGACCCAGCCCCTGGCACTCCTGAGGTCCAGCCAGGCACCACCGAATTCCTCATCTTAGATTATAAACCCGTGCTCCACCGAGCTGGTGAAGCCCTAAAGGCACCCAATGGCCCTCCTGTGCCTCGTTGGCTTCCTCTGGGAGGTGGCAGTGCCGTCCGGTGGGAAAATGCCCTATGTTTGTTTTGTCTAGAGCAGTGGCCACCAGCCGTGTACTTGAATGTGGTCCATGTAAATGAAAGACTGAGTTTTGTATTGTGTTCCAATTTAATTACTTTAAATTTCAGGGGCCCCATGTGGCTAGTGGGTTCCATTATTGGACAGTGCAAAGATTTTTATACTTTAACTAGAGGCCTTGTGCACAAAATTTGTGCACGGGTAGGGTCCCTAGGGCTTCCCTTCCATGGCTGTGGCTGCCAGCCGGGGCTTTCCTTCATTCCACACTGCCCCCTCATGGTCAGCACACGTCATAGTGAGTGACTGACTCCCGGTCAGACTCCCAGAGGGACACTTTGCACATTAGCCTTTTATATATAAAGATGCCTGACACCAAGTACAAGTTCAGTAAACACTTATCTATTTACATAAAAGGCTAAGTAACCAAACATATGTCTGTTCATCAGACGGACCAACCAGCTGGTACATATGACAGGAACTGGCAATTTAAAAATAAACATTGACTAGCACATGCACTAGACCGACCGGCCAATACATATGATGCACAATGGCAATTTAAAACTCCTATATAATAAAAGCCTGATATGGTAAGGGTCCGGTTGACCAGTAAGTTGTTCAACCAATCAAAGCATAATATGCTAATGATATGCTAAGGCCATTCAACTGCTCTTTATGACATGCACTGACCACCAGGAGGCAATCAACCAGCTGCTATGATGTACACTGACCACCAGGGGGCACATGCTCCAACTAGTACCGTATTTGCCGGCGTATAAGACGATTTTTTGGCCCTGAAAAATATGCCTCCAAGTGGGGGGTAGTCTTATACGGCAAGTATATAACAAACTCTGTATTTTGAGTGGAAATGTTAGGGGGTCGTCTTATACGCCTAGTCTCTTATACGCCTGCAAATACGGTATTTTTCAGGGCCAAAAAATCGTCTTATATGCCGGCAAATACGGTAGGTTAGCATGCTGCTGGATCTAGAGAGACTAGCCAATCAAGTCTGAGCGAAACAGACTGGACACGCCCTGGAGCCGTCCCACAGTCTCTCCCTGACTGGCCAACTCCTGTGTCTTATGCACCTGTGGGTTCCCTTGGCATGGTCTGTGCCCTCCTGTGTTCTGGGACCCCTTAGGACATGTTGGAGAGCCAGTTTTGACCTGATCCCACAGGCCAGGCCAAGGGACCCCACTGGTGTGTGAATTCGTATACCGGGCCTCTAGTATACATATAAAGCTCTCACTGGTGCCAGTTGCATGCATGTCTTTCAATCTGTCATTGTCAATCGTGAAGTTGGTTGACACTTCTATTATAGGGAAAGGGCGAATAGCGATATTAAAATATTTCTTCTAATTAATTTCCTTTCAGTGTGCATGAATCCATGCACCAGGCCACTAGTTAAATAATATATGAGAAAGAATGCATAAATACTTTGCTTTTTTTGGCAGGAAACAACTATTTTATAATTATCCAGTTCATACTGTATCTAGTTATTATCCATGGTGACATACACATTCACAATAACTGTGTGTTAGGTATTGTCACCATTTAATAAACAAAGAAAATAAGATCCTCAGAGATTCCCAGCCAGACCCATGGTCTTCATCACTGACTGCCCTTCATCGGAAACTCGTTCAGGAAGGTGGAGTATCCACATGCCCTGAGCCCTTTCCACAGAACTGCTGTGTTTGTGGTGACATCTGAGCGTTTGTGGATTTTTACATTAGTGTTTGTTCTTTGGCTTTGCCAAGGCCAGCGTTCAGTGTTCAAATCACGTGACACGCGCACCTTTAGGGTACCGATCATCTCTGAAGCACAAGCCGCGGAAAGAAGTCTCAGACTGTCCTCAAACAGAGCCACGTGTTTCATTTCCCACTTAGCGCTTCTCCCTTTGTGATTCTCTCCAAACTGATTTTCAGACGATAATTCAGATGCCCCGGATTCCAAAATAGACGCGGCACGGAAGCAACGCTCTGAAGCCGAGCCACGGAGCACGAAGGTATCTTTCCACACGCTGCTTTAGATGCCAGGGGTGACCCCATTACCACAGTGTGAGCACGTACATAGTTTTCCTGCCAGACCCTTTTCCTTTACGAATCTCTCACAATAATCACTGTGTTATCAAGGGTGTATTTTTAGGCTCAAAAAAGAAAAAGGTACACTTTATTTTTTTATTTTTTTAAATAACAAATTATATTTAATGTGCTTATTATAAGATAGACACTAATAAAAACCCAGGTACAATTTTTTTTTTATTTCATTAAATTTATTGCAAGTTCCCGTTCTCCTGCATTTTCTCTTGAAAACGCCAAGGTCAGGGTGAGGGAGGAGAATTGCAGGAAGACAATGGGCGGCTTTGGTGCCTTACACTTGAACCTTATCTCGTGTCCTTCTACCTTCAAAACTTGTATCCTTTTATACTTTCCCCGGCAGCAGCATTGTTCCTTTTTAAAATAGTTTACAACAGACTATTCTAAAAGATCACTGGGGAATTGTTTAAAATGAAAATAAAAAGGAAAACTTTGGGAGGCTACATGGAAGAGTGTGTAAAAGGCGCTTCTTGTCTTGTAGGAAGAGAACTCTGGGGATCTGGAAGAGTCATCTAAATCCAGTCCCAGCACTCGCGCCGCTGCCGCCGCCGCTGCTCGGGCCTCGGAGGAGCGCGGTGAGGGCACCGCGGTGGAGACGTGCGGGGCGAGGCTAACGGACAGGGCGGGCGGCAGCGGGCAGGGCAGGCGGCAGCGTCTGGGGCCGGGCCTCCCGGCAGCAAGCACTGGCTCCTCGCTGCCCTTGACCATCGCTCTCACTCCTGCTTCCTATCCTGGGCTTGGGCACCCTTTCTGCTTTGGATCCCCTTCTGCCCAAAGTGTGCTGCTTACCAGCTCACCGGACCCTGTCTTCTTCGCTGTGGGGCCTGGGCCTGCGAGTGCAGTTCGTGGGCGGCAGGGGCTGAGGGGTCCCCTGAGGGGGGTCGGTGGACTTTGGTGCCCGCTGACAGCTCTGCCGTTCCTGCAGATGAGTACAGCGGGGGCGAAGCCGCGGGCGAGAAGACCGAGCAGAATGAGGATGACAGCACTAGGTCTCAGGAGGTGAGTGAGCACGTTTCCATACTTGACCCCATGTGCTCCAGGGCTAAAAACAAACAGAATGCTCTCACCTCCATTTTCTTTTGAAGGAGTTGAAGAAATAGTGCTTTTTTTAACTGCAGGGGGTGCCGTTTTATACAGCGCATTTTATCAGTGTCATTCTGATTAATTGTGTTCTTACCACCTTCGTTCATCCACACGTTTGTATGAGGCCTGTTTCTGCCCCAGCCGCACGGGGTCACCGGAGCTGGGCTCACGGCCACGGCCGGTTCCTCACACACTGAGGCCAGGGCTCTGGGCGGACAGAACGGGGGCAGCGGCCAGTGTGTGGGCCTGCGGGTCCCCGGGACCAGGTCTCGAGGCCCGGCAGAGGCTCCTGGGAGGCTGCCCGTTCCGGTCCATTTGGGTTTGCAGAGAGCACACAACCCCAGTGGCCTGGGCAGGCTTTGGATCCAGCAAACAGCCGGAGCCTCGGCCAGGCCTTCCAGATAACCATCGTCTGCTTTGCCGCACTTTTTCTTCATTCTTTCTGTTCTCTCCTCCTCTCTGAGAAAGTCAGTGGCCTCCTTTCTTCTTTATAAGGAGTAACGTGTGCTCACAAGGGACTGGACCGGACCCGAGTGTAAATGGGTGTGCGTGTTTATTCAGAAGTGAAAGCTAACACCACGCACCTGCTGGCAGTTCGCACGGCAGTGGCCAGGGTTTGAGGCCAGGGGGCAGCAGCACTGAGAAAAGAGTGCAGAGCCAGCGTCCAGTGTGTTGTCGGTGACAGAGCCAGGACCGAGACTCCAGGAAGGAGCCCAACTCTCGTTTGGAGGAAACGACCTGTGATCTGCGTACTGGGAGGTAAAATGAGGATATCTCTCCCTCTCCCCTCAGGAAGACCAGCCTGTGGTCGTCAAAAGGAAGAGAGGGAGGCCTCGGAAACACCCCGTGGAAACAGCATTAAGAACAAGTGGGTACTTGGTGTGTTTGTAGTTCACACGAGACATTTCCAAACTGGTTTTCTAAGTGAGGTTTGTTTTTGCACTTTTTAGAAGACGACTGCAAAGCAGAGGCCGGCGCTGCCGCTGTAAGTAACTGCAAAGGATGAGAACGCTGCGCGTTTGCTCTTGACCTAGAATGGGTATGCCACAGCATCTGATATCCCAAACCGCTTCATTCTTTAACGGTATTGGGAAGCTTTAAAAGGCTTTCTTAAAGAAAATACTGAATAACCTTTCAACTACTATCTTATTGCTAGTATGTTCACATTAGCATGGTTGGTTCCTCAGTCCGCTTCCTTCCTCACGTGAGAGTTTGGTTTTATAAAAATTTTCTAGGCGCTTATCCTCTGTGGCCACCCTTAATTCACTGTGTCCAGATCATGGCATCCAGATTCCACTGCTTGAGTGAGCTTTGGTAATAGCAGCATCCGAAGAGCAGACATGTCCACTGAACTAACAAAGGGCAGAGGGATTTGGGCCTCAGCTCTGCCCCTCACTCCCAGGCCATGCCACGGGGCCAGCCACGTGGCCCTTTGCGAGTCCGTTTCCTTGGGTGTCAGAGTTATTGTGAGACAACAGAACCAAAGGGGCCATGTGAATGCATTTCCCAGCGTGCGAGCTGGCCCCGGGCTATTAGGGACTATTAACCATGGGCTGGCTGCGTGGCCTCCAGTCCCGGGAGGAGGCCGTGGCAGCCCCAATCAAAGCATGCGTCATGTTCGCTTGGTGGTCTTCACCCCCTGCAGAAAGTAGGACCCAAGGGTTCTGTCTATTTAAATGGGGGTCCTAAACCTTCTCTCTGTGCTGATGACAAATGCTGACTTCAGTGTTTTGTTTGTTTCAATTTAGGTAGAACAGTCTCCCCCTGGCGGCAAGCCGAAAGTAGTGCAAGCAGGTGTGTACCTACAGCGTTGTTCTGTGTGATGTGAGAAAGGCATTAGCTGCTGCAGGGGTAGCTTTACGGTTTCATGGTTTCTCACTGGGTGGGTGGCCTCCTTGGAGGAGACAGCTGTCCTTACAGCCGTGAGACGGTGCCTGTTGGCTTTCCCTGTGACCTGAGCCATTCTTGGTTTCAGAAGTGTGGGAAGCCTTCAGGGAGGAGCGTGGAGGCAGGAGAAAGCAAACTAGGGAAGACACTTTGCCACGTGCAAACCATAACTTCCTGGGCATGTGTCCGGGAGGAATAAACCAGCCTCGGGTAGGCACTACTATCGAGAGCCTGTTCTCAGAAGAAGAATTTCTGAAGCAGCTTTTGCAGTGTCAGAGCCAGGATGCAAGAGATAAAATTGTTTCAAGTATTGTGTCCTGGTTCCAACTGCTGATGGCCATTAGCTCCGGATGCTGGGGTGATGGGCACACCCTATGTTTTTTGTGACTGTTGCCTACATTTTCCAGAATTTTTTACAATGTGTACGTATTCATCTCATGGTCCTACAGTTTCACATCAAAGCAAGAAGAGCCATTATGGGGTTTTGTAGGCAAAAAGGTGGGTGTGGCCGCTATTCTGGGTCAGATAAGCAGCAGGGTCAACCAGGAGGGGATGTATTCTCATCACCAAGGTCAAGCAGAAGGAGAATGAAAGTTTCTCCACATTTAACACGTATGATCTGCGGTCATACTTTAGTTTTTCTTGGAAGATTAATGTTTGTTTGTTTGTTTGTTTGTTTGTTTGTTTTAAAAAGGAGACTCTGCTTATGCTTGGCTTTTAACCAATTTTTATTCACAATATAACAATATTTTAAGTCCATATAGTGAGGATTCCAGTGTGAGCTGTGTGCTGTGTCTGGGGTTGGTTAGTAATGACCAGTTGAAAGCGGGGTTCTTCCTCGTGGGCCCTTTTCTGGATTCAGCTCCCCGATGTGCGCAGAGGAGGGGACTGCCGCGGTGTCCTCACTGGCGAGTGTCTGGGTTGTGGAGCGTCTTACGAGGATCCCGTAATCTAGCTGTCGGAAGATAGTGCATCGAACTGAACTCTAAGCTGCATTTTTCTTACCAAGACACAGGGAGTTAGAATACCTACAGAAAGCAAATGCATGAAGAATAGGCATATACAAACCAATAGTGTCTTAAAAATATTTTTTTAAATTTTCTCTTTAGTTACCATGTTAGTACTTGGAGTGAAAGAATCCCAGCTATCACCAGGTTCTCAGAGAGGTGACGAGCAAATGGCTTACATGAAGTTACTGGAGCCTCGGTTTTTTCTAACTATAATGGGATTGTAGTATTTACGGAGTTACATTGAGACTCCAGTGGAGTCTGTAATCCTGACCTGGTGCTCTTGGGGGACCCCTCGTGGCCCCTCCTCCCCCTTTTCTGGGTTCAGAGCCTTTGAGCCGACAGGGACCGTAAAGGGGATCTAACCCAACTCCTCACCCCAAGGCCCCAGGAATTTAGGTGATTTGCCCAGATCACAGGATGACAACCCTTCAGTGGCCCACATCCCAATGTGCCAGCTACTCTGGCTCGGTCTCTGCTTGGCTCAAACAGACGTGATGAACTGTGTGGAAATCCATTCGTGAGCACTGGTGTATGCACAGGCCACAGGCCATTTAAATGTTCCGCTGCTGAAGTGCTAATGCGAGGTTTCCCTTTTCTCCAAGATGAGTCCAGCAGAGAGCCGGGTGCCCTGCAGGAAAAGAGCGGAAGCAACGTAAGTGCTGCTTTTCTTACCAAGACGCGGCCTTTGGAGATACACCCAGTCCGTGCCCAGCAGGCCACCCTGCCAACCCTAACCCTCTGCCCCTAGGAGGATGGTGACGAGAGGGCGGCGGCCGGCGCGCGGCGGCGGGGGAGGAAGCCCAAGCGCTCACTCACCTCGTCCGACGACGCCGGTACGTACGTCCCTGCGGGTGCCGGGCTGCAGTGCCGCCCTGAGTTTCCCTCGGGTGGGACAGCTCCGTGGGCACAGCTGGTACTCACGTCACATAAGTGCGTGTGAACGGCTCTAATCCCGTGTCAGAAGTGCTACGTCCCAGATGCTCTGAGGCCACGGGAGCCGAGCATGCCTAAGTAAGCTCTGCCGGATGTGTCTGAGGCTAAGCTAAACAGCTGAGAGTCGCCAGCGCCGAAACCCGGAGGAAATGGAAAACCGCCCCTGCCTGCAGGCCCCTGACACCCCGTGCTCCGAACCCGGCCAGCCCGGGAGGCACGTTGGGGATTGTACAATCCAGGTGTGGCTCTTCTCTCTGAGCAGAGTCCTCCGAACCGGAAAGGAAGCGCCATAAGTCGGTTTCTGAAGCCACCGAAGACAGGAAGGACCAGGAGTCAGAGGAGGAGGAGGAGGAGGAGGAAGAGGACGAGCCCTCGGGGGCCACCACCAGGTCTGCTGCCAGGTCAGAGGCCCAGAGCAAACGGGCGGCGCACAGAGCTCCCAGGGGCCCTTGTGTGCCTGGAGCCTGTGCTCCCAGCCCGATGTTTCCTTCTCCTTGGGGATCCTGTTTCTATCTTCCCCGTTCCTGGGGGTCACAGCCTTTGCCGGGCTTCAGAGGCCTGTTTGTGGGAGCCTTCACACGTTCTCTTTTTTTTTTTTTTTTTTTTTTTTTTTTTTTACAGAGAGGAAGAGAGAGGGATAGGAGTTAGAAACACTGATGAGAGAGAAACATCCATCAGCTGCCTCTTGCACACCCCCTACTGGGGATGTGCCCACAACCAAGGTACATGCCCTTGACTGGAATCGAACCTGGGACCTTTCAGTCCACAGGCCAATGCTCTATCCACTGAGCCACACCGGTCTCAGCGCCTTTACACATTCTTTATCGACCACGTAGCGGTGTCTCTGACACGCTGACCACCAGGGTGAAAACAGCACAGGCAGCAGCCTCGCTCCAAGAGCGAGGGAGGGGCGTCCAGCCAGCCTCCAGAAGAGGCTGCCCACGGAAACTGCCCACGTGGACCCTTGTTAGCTGACAGAACTAGTCACTTCATGTTTCCCAAACCCGGTCTGGCCAGAGGCCTCTGGGAAATAGCACCACAGTCCAGTGTGTCTGCACAGTCCCTTACGTCTCAGTGCCATTTAACACTGAGACTCGGGCTGTGGAGCTGGACACTTAAAGTGCCACGTGGCTGGGTGGGAGGTGGTCCCGTGTGTGTGGGGGGGGGCAGCTCAGATCAGTAGAAGACACGTCACAGACTCCAGATCCCTGCAGACAGGAGAGGAGGGTGCGGGGCCCAGCACCCTGCGTCAGGTGCAGGACACCCCGCACCACCGCCTCCCTCTCAGTCGGGCCCCTCGGCGTCTTCAGTGAGTCTCTCAGAGTAGCCGTGTCCCCTGTCGGTCCTGTAACCGCTGACTTACCGGAGCTCGGCCTCACGTGCTTTAGGGCCTGTGGTTCAGGTGCCCAGGAGGGTGACGGGTTCCGGGCACCCCGTCTTCACAGCCCCCGCGTCTACACAGATTCTCAGGGTGCTCGGGGTGTTGGTGGCCCGGACCGCTGGTAGCTGGGCAGTGGGCTCTGGGCAGTGGGCTCTGCCCCAGCCCGGCCGCGGTGCCTGCCAGCCGGTTTCCTCTTCTGGGCGCTCAAGCTCAAAAGCCTTCCTTCCATCTGTTCAGAGAACTCCCAAATCCCTCAGAGCGGCTCCTCTGACCTCTGTCCCCCGCCCGGCTCTTGCCCACTGCAGGTCCAAGGCTCAGCTGTCCCCTTCCACCAAGCGCAAGAGGGAGGCCAGCCCCCCGGGGGCCCGCACACGGGGCCAGCAGCAGCGGGTGGAGGAGGCGCCCGCCAAGAAGGCGAAGCGGTGATCGCCCGCGCCCTGGGCACCCGAGCCCGGGCGTCTCCGCGGAAACGGGGACGTGCCAGCCCCGCCCAGCGGCTTCACAGGGAAAGGACACGCATGTGCAGGCTTTCCTCCTCGGGTTTTACACAGCTTTATAAACTATTGTCCCTAGAAGGTATTATGTACATTTGCTTCCCATACAGGAAAATAAGTTTACTTTGTTCTGAACTCCAGGCAAAGGAGCTGTATATTTTAACATTGGACACACTGGGGTGTCCCCACGGGGCACCCCGCCAGCCCACCTCCCGCCATCGGCCGCCAGGCTCCCTGCGGCCCCTGTGTACAGTGCATAAACATGTAAAAACAGGTTGTATTTTACTCTGTGTACGACGCTAATCAACGAACACTTTATTTATTTTACAGAGAAAACTTATCTGTGAACTTTACTATGTATCTGTTTATTATTTTAGTACCTTTTTAATTAGCGGAGGGTTTTAAAGGCTGTGCAGTCATTAGCCGCGCGTTAGGCCTGCCCGCACCTGCCGGGGCCTCCGCGCATGCGGCCAGCGAAGTGGCGTAGCTCACGAGCAGTCGCGGCTGGTGTTTTAGGATGTAACGTGTTTTAGATGGTCCTCGCCTCTGACGTCACCACCAGCCCACGGGCGGGAGGGGCTCTGGTCCCGGGAGCGATGCGGCGGAAACCCCTCCGCCCGTGGCCGTGGCCGTGGCCCTCCGCCACCCCTCGGCTGAGCCCTGTCCTCTCCCCGTCACCTTGACCGGAAGAGAAACGCCTCGAAGATCAGGTCACTGCTATCATGATTCGGGATTGTGTGTTGTTCCCTGCACAGTTACTTCAGGATGGAGACTGGCTTTGCCGCCAGGTCCTTTTGTAAACACCGTCACCTCCCGTACGAGCAAACTGTCCAACTCATATTTTTCATAAGATTTAACTGTTCTTACGATCAAATTCGTCCCTCGCGATGATGTGATGAGTTGCCAAATAATTGAGATTATTTTAAAACGTTTTATTCATATTCTTGTTTTGTAATTAAAATTTACATTCAGTGTGTGTGAAGTTTTTTTTTTTTTGACTCAATGTAAAGTGGATATTTCTGTCATTTTACATGGTTTCTTACTGAGATTTTATATATAAATTATAAAATGTTTCCCAAAACTTTGGTGGTAAGAATTTTTTTTTCCCTGAACTTTTTACAATTTCTGCCTTTGAAAGCCATTTCTTCTCTTAGACGCGTTCCATTTCCACATTTCAATGGTCATTTGAGGCCGTCCCTCTTGATAGAATGGGATGTGAGGTGACACTGCTCTTCTGACAATATTCACCGAGAATTGACAAAGTAGTATGTAGTTCCGCTCCACTCATTTTCACTGGTGTATAGTACTCCGTTTAGAGACCCTATCACATTATATTAAGCCCGTGGTCAGCAATCTGCGGCTCTCGAGCCACATGCAGCTCTTTGGCCCCTTGAGTGTGGCTCTTCCACAAAATACCATGGCCTGGGTGAGTCTATTTTGAAAAAGTGGTGTTAAAAGAAGTTTAAGTTTTAAAAAATTTGGCTCTCCAAAGAAATTTCAATTGTCATGCTGATGATATTTGGCTCTGTTGACTAATGAGTTTGCCGACCACTGTACTAAGCTGTCCATTTGCCTGTTAAGGTCTTCAGATTGTTTCCGGGTTACCATTTCTATGGATAGTCTACAAGTATTTTGCAGGCAGACCTTTCCAAACTTACCGTTGTACGTTCAGGAAGCAGTACATGAAGATAGAAGCATATACACTAATGAAAGGGCAATATGCTAATTAGACTGGGCCCACCAGCCATCTTCTGGCGGTGGTGGCTGGCGGGGCTGAGGCAGAAGTGGTTAGGGCCCATCAGACCAGCGGGGGGGGGGGGGGGGGGCAGACAGGATGGCAGGGGGGGAGTTAGGAGGTGACCAGGCCAGCAGGGGACCAGTTAGGGGGTGATCAGGCCGGCAAGCAGAAGCAGGGGCCATCAGGCAGGTAGAGTAGTTAGGAGCCAGCGGCCCCAGATTGAGTCAGACATCCCTGAGGGGTCCCAGATTGGAGAGGGTGCAGGTCGGGCTGAGGGATTGCCCCCACCCCTGTGCATGAGTTTCATGCACCAGGCCTCTAGTATCTATATATTCAGCATAATAAAACTTCGTGTATATGTGTTGCCAATACTCTCCAACACACATACTCACAATGTGTAGTTTTTCTTTTCATTTTCTTAATGGTACTTTCTGGTGAACAGTTTTTAATTTTAATGTAAGTGAGTAGAAACTTCATTTTGTGGTTAGTTCTTGGTGCATCTTGGCTGAAAATCGATATTCTAAAAGCTTTGATGTTTTGCCTCCCATGTTTATGGCATAGAGAAGAAAGAAAGCAATATTAACGCATGACCCAGGAAGCCAAGTCCACAGAAGGGTCTCGGCCAAACTCCCTGCACCAGCAGTTTGTTTTTTTTTAATTGATATTTTACAGAGAGGAAGGGAGATAGAGAGCTAGAAATGTCGATGAGAGAGAAACATCGACCAGCTGCCTCTTGCACACTCCCTACTGGGGATGTGCCTGCAGCCAAGGTCCATGCCCTTGACCGGAATCAAACCTGGGACCTTTCAGTCCGCAGACCGACGCTCTACCACTGAGCCAAACCGGTTTCGGCTGCACCAGCAGGTTTTAATGTGATCCGAGGCCAGAGGCACGCACTGGGACAGCTTGGGTCAGACTGCTCCAGTCTGGACTGGCTGCCTCATCCCCTGGGGTCTGAATCTAACCATTGCCCTTCCCATCTCTTCCCTTTTAGATCCCTTAAGACCTGTTTCCCACACCTTCTTCTTGCTTGCTTGCTCCCCTATTTAGCTGAAGCACTAACATCTAAGAAATGGTTTCTGCGATAACTAAGAATCGTGAATGAGCTGAAACCGGTTTGACTCAGTGGCTAGAGCAGCCGTAGGCAAACTACGGCCGAGGGCCGGATCCAGCCCGTTTGGCTGTTCAAACTACGGCCCACAGAGCCCAAAGAGCAGAGGGTTCTCTTGCTCTCCCCTCCGCTCCTTCACCAGCAGCCCAAGATGAGAGTGCCAGCATGGTCAGGTTGCTTTTGTTCCAGCCCTCCGGTCCAATTTAAGAACGCATTGTGGCCCTCAAGTCAAAAAGTTTGCCCACCCCTGGGCTAGAGCATCAGCCTGCGGACTGAAAGGTCCCAGGTTCGATTCCGGTCAAGGGCATGTACCTTGGTTGCGGGCTCATCCCCAGTAGGAGGTGTGCAAGAGGCAGCTGATCCATGATTCTCTCTCATCGATGTTTCTAACTCTCTATCCCTCTCCCTTACTCTCTGTAAAAAAAAAAATCAATAAAATATATTTTTTAAAATTCAGTAAAAAGTCTTACAAAATAACTGTGAGTGTGGATTCCCTTCTTCCCTGGGAAGCTCAGCATTGCACCCTGAGTGAGAGCCAAGTGTGGGGTTCACCTGGCACCCGGGCGCTCTGGAGTGGCAGGGCCTCAACAGGCTGGGCTGCCGTGCTTTCCGAAACGGCAAGTTCACGGGCATCTCTCTCTCAGAGCCTCTGCAGACCGTGTGTCCTCCACTCAGCTTAGATCTCCCGAAGGACCCGTCTCCTCGTCCGCATCCAGACCATGCCTTCCCTGTGACCTCCGCAGAATGGGTCCAGGCTCTGTTTAAAAAGGCATCCCTTCAAAATGGGTTTCTCATCAGCGCTCAGAGTTGTTTTTATTTGCGGGAACCAATTTGTCAGTCTTCCGCAACCCTGACTCCAAAGAGTCAGACTCCCCGTTTTTCAACCAAAAGGAGCTACTCAACCAGAACTTGCCTTCGCCTATTTTTGGCTAGTGGGTCTCTCTGTTTACCCTCAAACGTTGTCGCTGTCATCCGGGGGTCCTCTGCTCCTTCGGAAAGACTTTCCTCAGTAAACATCCTCGGAGTTTAAAAAGATATAATCTGTCATTTTAGATCTTAAAATTAAAAAGTAAAGCTAACCCTTAAGTGAAATCCATGTCTCAATAAATGTGTCCACTCCACACTCACCCCCATTCCTACATCCTTCTTTTACTTTTTTCATGTTTTTAAAAAAAATTTGCCGAAACCGGTTTGGCTCAGTCGGTCTGCGGACTGAGGGGTCCTCGGTTCTATTCCGGTCAAGGGCATGTGCATTGGTTGCGGGCACATCCCCGGTGGGGGGTGTGCAGGAGGAGGCTGGTCGATGTTTCTCTCTCATCGATGTTTCTGGCTCTCTATCTCTCTCCCTTCCTCTCTGTAAAATATCAATAAAATATATATATTTTTAAATCTTTATTGAAAGTATTACCTATGTCCTCCTATTGACCTCTTCTTGCCCACCCCCACCCCCTGCCCCAGGCCTTCCCCACCCTCTTAGCTGTGGCCATGGGCTATGCATATATGCATACTCGTTCTTTGGTTGATCTCTTCCCAGCCACCCACCCACCCTCCCCTGCCTTCCCTCTGAGATCCCACAGTCTGTTTCATGCTCCTATGTCTCGGGATCTGTCTTGTTCAACATTTTATTTTGTCCTACTTCCTTCTGACCTGGACACAGATTGATCTAGAAAAAATGGCTTGGACAGAAGGCACCTTGACTTTCCCTTCAGATGTTTCCCTGAGAACCCCCTTTGCATGCAGAGGAAGCCCACGCCCCAGCCCCAGTCACCTGCGTCTGTGTGGAGATCTCTCCGCAGCCTCCTCAAGCCTCGTCCTCTGACGGTTCCCAGGACAGCTCGGTCCCATCTGTCCACTTGACGTTCCATTAAGCCCGCGATCCCCCACAATATCCTGTGTTCCCCTTCCTGTTCCTAGCCACACTCACTCAGGCAGAATGACAGCTTGCTGCAGTTCCTGGACATAAATCTCTGCAGTGAGCTCTCTCCCCACACCCCTTTCTCTGAAAGCACAGCCTTCTGGCCCTTTCCCTTTCCGAAATATCCCGTCGTGGAAATAAACATCTCCACGTTCTGCCGCAGAAAATGATTTATCAACAACAAAAGAAACTGAGCTGTGTGATGTGGGCTAAAAGGCTGAGGGAATGGCTGTGTACCTGGGGGCGTTGGAGAGCCAGCCCGGCCGACAGAGCAGGGGCCGTGTTCACCGTGACCTTGAATAATTCCCTTGGCCTCTCTGTGCCTCAGGTTCCTCATCTGTCAATAGAAATTTCTATACCTATCTCACTGGTCTCAGAGGGTCAAAATGAGACCATCTATTCAGTAAGTATTTGCTAAGAGCATCCCAAGCACCAGGCTCATTCTAGGCACCGGGGACACACGGCGAGTCCCTGAAAGCATCGTCTGTGAGACTCGCCCACGCGGCTGCCTATAGCTGTAGCTTGTTCATTCTCGTGGCTGTGTAACAGCTCGTGCTGTGAACGGGTCACCCCCGACTTATCCATTCTACGTTTAATGAGCCGTGGAGAAGGTCCCAGGTGTTGGGGAACTAGAAGGTGAGGCCATGAACATTCTGGCATGTGTCTTTCGGTGAACTTACATGCACGTTTCTGTGGGGTCAATTCCTTTCTTGTCTTTCTGGTTACATCAGAAAGACTCAGGTGGATATTAGAGTGTGGTAATATCTCTCTAGCCCTTACCAGTCTTTATAATAGAGAGCACTTCAGGCCCACGCTTCGGCATCCCACTGTATCTCGTTAGCTTACTAACACTCTTTTATCAGCATCCTATATAATAAAAGCCTACTATGTAAATTGACTGAATGGTGGAAGGACTGGTTGCTATATGTGCACTAACCACCAGGGGGCAGGCGCTCAATGCAAGAACTGTCCCCAGGTGGTCAGTGCACTTCTACAGGGGGAGTGCTGCTCAGCCAGAAACCAGGCTCATGCCTGGCAAGAGCAGTGGCCGTGGTGGGAACCTCTCCCACCATTACAGCAGCAATAAGGATGTCCAACTGACAGCTAAGGCCCGTTCCCCACAGGTAGCAGGCCTAAGCTGTCAGTTGGACATCCCTTAAGGGCTCCCAAACTGTGAGAGGGTGCAGGTTGGGCTTAGGGACCCCCCCCCCCCACACACACACACACACACACGTGCACAAATTGTGTGCACTGGGCCTATAGTTTTACATATATGAGTTGGTGAAGTGGCCCAGTGATTGAGCATTGACCTATGAACCAGGAAGTCATGGTTTGATTCCCACTCAGGGCACATGCCTGGGTTGCAGGTTCAATCCCCAGTAGGGGCAATGCCAACCAATGATTTTCTCTCAGCATTCATGTTTCTATCTCTCCCTCTCCTTTCTTCTCTGAAATCAATTAAAAAAAAAATACATATTATATGGGTAAGATTATATATGGTGAGATTTGTTTATATATTTACATGTAAATATACTTATATTATTTTTATGTATTTATACAAAGCTTCTTTTGAAAATATGGTGTTTATTTTTTTTTAAATATATTTTATTGATATTTTACAGAGAGGAAGAGAGAGATAGAGAGCTAGAAATGTCAATGAGAGAGAGTCATCGACCAGCTGCCTCTTGCACGCCCCCTACTGGGGCGCGTGCCCGCAACCAATGTACATGCCCTTGACCGGAATCGAACCCGGGACCTTTCAGTCCGCAGACCGACGCTCTACCGCTGAGCCAAACCGGTTTTGGCGAAAATATGGTGTTTAAAGCTCACCACATATCATTTTTTAAATTCTTTATTGATTAAGGTACTACATATGTGTCGTTATCCCTTATCACTCCATTGCCCAACCACCCCCTGCTTGTGCCCTCACCCTGTAGTGTATGTGTCCATTGGTTAGGCTTATATACATGCATACATGTCCTTTGGTTGATCTCTTCCTCTTTACCCCACCCTCCCCTGTCTTCCCTCTGAGATTTGACGGTCTGATTGATGCTTCTCTACCTCTGGATCTGTTTTAGTTCATCAGTTTATAAATGAGATCATGTGATATTTATCTTTCTTTGACTGACTTATTTCGCTTAGCAAAATGCTTTTCAGGTCTATCCATGCTGTTGCAAATGGTAAGAGTTCCTTCTTTTTCACAGCAGCGTAGTATTCCATTGGGTAGGTGTACCACAGTTTTCTAATCCACTCATCTGCTGATGGGCACTTAGGCTGTTTCCCAATTTTAGCTATTGTAAATTGTGCTGCTATGAACATAGGGGTGCATATATTCTTTCTTATTGGTGTTTCTACTTTCTTGGGATATATTCCTAGAAGTGGGATTACTGGGTCAAATAGGAGTTCCATTTTTAGTTTTTTGAGGAAACTCCATACTGTTCTCCACAGTGGCTGCATTCCCACAAGTCTGCATTCCCACCAGCAGTGCAAGAGGGTTCCTTTTTCTCCACATCCTCACCAGCCTTATCATTTGTTGATTTGTGGATGATAGCCATTCTGACAGGTATAAGATGGTACCACATTGTTGTTTTGATTTGCATCTCTCAGATTAGTGACTTTGAGCATGTTTTCCTATGTCTCTTGGCCTTCTGTATGTCTTCTTTTGAAAAGTGTCTATTTAGGTCCATTGCCCATTTTTTTAATTGAATTGTTTATTTTACTTTTGTGAAGTTGTATGAGTTCCCTGTAAATGTTGGAGATTAAACAGTTATCAGAGATAACATGGGCAAATATGTTCTCCCATGCAGTGGGATTTTTTAAATTGTTTTGTTGATGGTTTCTTTAGCTGTGCAAAAGCTTTTTATTTTGATATAGTCCCATTTGTTTATTTTCTCTTAAGTTTCCATTGCCCTAGGAGCTGTTTTGGTGAAGATATTGTTTTGGCATATGTCTGAGATTTTGCTGCCTGTGGATTCCTCTAAGATTTTTATGGTTTCCCATCTTATGTTTAAGTCCTTTATCCGTTTTTCATTTATTTTTGTGTATGGTGTAAGTTGGTGGTCTAGGTTGCAAACATTTACATAAAGGTATTAAGTAAGGAGTGACATAGGTGGATATGACAAGCTGTGTGAAGAGGTCTGTGAATGGCTGTAGTGTATGAAGTGCTATGTTAAGACTTCCCAAGGATATATCTTTGTCTATCATCACTGTTAGAAATAAGGCAAGCCCCCCAAGCCAGGGGTCCTGGTAGAACACAAACCATACTCGGGAGCCAGGCAGCAAGGCAAATATTTTTACTTCTATGTAGGAGAGTGCACAATATGGTCTGGAAGCACATGCACACCAAGCAGGAGGTCTACTAGAGATTTATAAACCCCTGATGCACGTGACCTGTCCTTTGTTCTTGATTGGAGCTCAGGCACACAGTCTTTCGTGATTGGCTAATTCAAAGGGAGGGGTTGGCCTTTGCTGTTTCAAGATGGCGGCCCCCAGGGGAGCTGCAAGCCATGTAGCCAACATGGTGGCTGCCAAGTCACACAGTCCAAAATGGCGGCTGTCTAAACTGTTCTTTGACAGAAAAGATGATTTGTTTATTCTCACAATCACCAGGTGGCAACTTGCCCCATGAATTGATTTAATTAAAGACAAAGAGGACTAGTTGGGCTTCCCGGATTTTAGGGGGAAAGGTCGCAGTAGATGGGGTGAGAGAATCTCAGAAGGATGCAGAACTGAAGGAATGCATGAGCTGAGCCTGGCTGTGAAGAACAATATCTTTTTAAAAACAGTATGTTTTCTTATCTCCATGTCTTTTGTCAGACCTGTGGGTTGGTGAGATCTCCACAGTGAGGAAGAGCATAGATGGCACATAGGTAGGAGAAATGGGAGCCAAGGGTGTGGGGGAGGTGTTCACAGGAATATCATAGGTTGGATGGACTGTTTGAGGAATTGAGAGAATAAGGCAGAAGAGCACCTCCAGTAATCAAGGTCTCCACACATGGCCATCATCCTGGATGTGGGTGTCACAGATAACCTCTTAAAAAAAAAAAGACCTTAAAAAAAAAAAAAAGACCTCTGAAGTCTTTTTTTTTAAGGCAGTGTATTTATTTATTTATTTATTTATTTATTTATTTATATTCTTATTGATTTCAGAGAGGTAGAGAGAGAGAAAAACATCAATGATGAAAGAGAAGCATTGGTTGGCAGTCTCCTGCACGCCCCATACTGGGGATCAAGCCTGAAACCCAGGCATGTGCCCTTGACCATAATCGAACCTAGGACCCTTCAGTCTGCGGGCCGACACTCTATCCACTGAGCCAAACTGGCTGGGGCAGCACCTCTGAAGTCTTGACTAGGTTCCCAAACCTATGGCCACTCTCTTTCCAGCTGACATCCCTGATCTCAGGCTCCCGCTCCAGCCAGCACTGTCATCTTTTCACGGGTGCAGCTTAACGTGTTTTTTTCTCGCAAGAAAAGTTCTGGAGGGGGATGGTGCTGATGGTTGCACAACCCAGTGAATGTACTTCATGACAATGAACAGCATACTCAAAAGGGTTCAAAGGAGAAAAGTTTATCTATACTAATAAAAGGGTAATACGCTAATTAGACCAGGAGACCTTTTGGATAAAACCATGGTAGCAGGGCTGAGGCAGAGGTGGTTAGGGCCGGCAGGGGGGGAAATTGGGGGCAAGCAGGCCAGTGGGAGGGGGGCAGTTGGGGGCAATCAGGCCAACGGGGGGGGGGGAACAGTTGAGGGCAAGCAGGCATGCGGGGTGGTGGACAGTTGGGAGCGAGCAGGCCAGCAGGCAGGCGAGTGAGCCAGTGGTCCCAGATTGCAAGAGGGATGTCCAACTGCCACTTTAGGCCTGATCCCACAAGGCAGTTGAACATCCCCCAAGGGGTCCCAGATTGGAGAGGGAGGGTTCAGACGGCTGGGGGACACCCACCATGCACAAATTTCATGCACCAGGCCACTAGTGTTATGTACATTTGACTACAATTTAAAAAATAAATGATAAATACCACCCAAATCAATGCCATGCCCGCTGGCCCTTCCCTCCATCTTCAGCACCACCTAACAGAAGCCACCGTCATCTCTGGTGCAGATCATAGTCAGTTAACTCCTTGCTTAGAATCTTCCTATGGCTTCTCCCTCCTGTGCCTTATGAAGGCTGCACAGTCCGGCCTCCAGTTGCCTCTGGGACCCCAACTCTTGCCACTCTGCCCATTCTAGCCCTGGGAGTGTCCCCTTGGGTCCTTGAACACACTCTAATTGTTCCCACTACGTGTTCTTTGTTCTAGTTCTTCCCTCTGTCTAAACATCTCTTCCTCTGTATTCCTTCTGCTTCCCATCTCACTCCATCAAAAGGAGCCCCAAATCGCCTCTCCCAACCACTGGGCTTTGTATTTTTATAGCACTTACACCGTCTGATGTTTCGTCCATTGTGGTACGTAAGCATGTATTTATTTTTTTTAAAAAAAGATAAAGTTTTAAAATATATTTTTATTGGTTTCAGAGAGGAAGGGATAGGGGGAGAGAGAGAGACAGAAACATCAATGATGAGAGGGAACCACCCACCAGCTGTCTCCTGCACATCCCACACCGGGGACAGAGCCTGCAACCCAAACCTGTGCCCTGATTGAGAATTGAACCAGGACCTCCTGATTCATAGGTCGATGCTCAACCAGTTGGGCAAGCATTTATTTATTGATGGCATTCCACCACTGAAATGTTAGCACATGGAGGGTAGTGTCTTAGGAGACCTTGCACCCCAGAGCCTAGAATAGCGTCTGAGAAAAATCTGTTATTAAATGACGGAAAGGGAGAGAATGGAGAAAGGGAAATGAGGTGGGAAATTTCACAAGGAGAACCTGGCATAACACCTTGAGAGTGCCCGGTATAGTACTTAGACTCAGAAAGGTAATAAAATCAGAAGACTTTTTAAAACTTTTGTATAAGCATCTCTAACTCAACACAAGCAATTAGATATAACATCTTCCTATTGCTGAAATTGGTTTAGCTCAGTGAATAGAGCGTCGGTCTTCGGACTGAGGGGTCCCAGGTTCGATTCCGGTCAAGGGCATGTACATTGGCTGTGGGCACATCCCCGGTAGGGGGTGTGCAGGAGGCAGCTGGTCGATGTTTCTCTCTCATTGACGTTTCTAGCTCTCTATCCCTCTCCCTTCCTCTCTGTGGAAAATATATATATATAATTTTTTTAATCTTCATGTTTATCCACTGAAACCTTCTCCTAACCTTGTCCCACAAAAGCAAAAAAATGAAAATAGCACCATCTACAACCCAAATGAGAAAATAAAACCGGAGGGACACAATGGGCTTTGTTTGTAATGCCTGAGCTTTCTGGTGATCAGGGTGAAATACCCCAATTAGTCTCATGAAGAAATTAGTTTCTGAAGAACTGAAAAACCTTCCTGTAATTCCAATTAAGCATACAGACTACATGTGCCCTAAATTAGCATCCAGTCAGAGCCTGGGTGGAGCGCTCACAGAGGCAGCCCGAGGAGCCCGCACAGAGGAATCAAGGATGATGTGTTAGGTCAGGTCTCTGCAAGGACCTGGATTCTACACCTGATCCCCTACCCATCCCTGCCCCTGAGTGAGGTGAGTTTTCAGTGGGGATCGGGCTGTGTCTGCATGAGTCTTTTCAAAGGAATACCTCCGTTATTAGGTTGCTCATAACGTGAGACAGTGGAGACGTTTTGTGAAACCAACATTTTCTTTTCGGGGTTTCAGTGGATCCGTGCGCCGCACGTCCCGCGGGCGTTCCCGCTAGGTGGCGCTCGTCCTCCACGGTGCCCAGGCGGGTTCCGAGGCCGCGCTGCACTTTCTAAACGCGAGCAGCCGCCTCCCACGCGGGCTTTTTACAGGTACGAAAACCAAAGCTCCAAGGAGGAAGCGTCTTCCGCGAGGTCGCTATCCCCGCGTCCTCCGGCGGAGCCCGGGTCCGCGTATTGCCGAACCCAACCAACCGTTTCCCTTTGCACCGGGTTCATTGCATTGGTTGTAGTAACAACGGACTTTCTCTCTTTCCATTTAGCAAGCCTTAGCTCCAGACGCATGGGCTTCTGGCGACCTTTACTTTCCAGTGCACAAAACAGAAAAACCGTTACATTTGCCTGCCCGAATTCTTTCTTCGCTTTCCTTATGTCCCAGGCTCCTTTTCTGACGGAGTCCCTTGGAATGGGCCAGGCAGACGATAAGAAACATTTAACGAGAGTAAACCGGAAGGTTCGTAGGAAAAAAACTGGTTAGGATACCCCCACAGGATTGTATCACGATTTAGCCATTTGCTGCCGGTCAAGCCATTTAGACTACGTGGTTCTCAGTTTCTTCATCTGTAAAGCGGGGGTGGTAACGTGTTCTACTCCCCACACCCTCCAGGCTGTGCAGATTAAGCAGAACAGTGGGTCTGGCCGGTGTGGCTCAGTGGCTGAGTGTCCACCTGTGGACCAGGAGGTCACAGTGCCATTCCCGGTCAGGGCGCAGGCTCTGGTGGCGGGCTCCGTCCCCAGTGTGGGGCGTGCAGGAGGCAGCCGATCGGTGATTCTCTCTCATGGTTGATGTTTCTCTCTCTCTCTCTCCCCCTCTCCCTTCCTCTCTGAAATCAATAAAAATACATGTTAAAAATAATACATAAATAAAACAGCAGGCTGAGGCTCCTGGATCCTTGCTGGTGGACAGCATCTGTTTAGATAGAAGACTACCCTGACCGGGGCGATGCCTCCCCGTGCAGTCAGGTACACCCGGGCCACGTGTGGAAACCCTGGTGTCTGGGGACAGACGACCTAGGAACTGGGGAGTTGGTTGGTGTTTGCTGGCGGCAAGGTGGCCAGATGCTGGTCCCCGGGGATGCTTGTCCCAAAGGTCTGCCTGGACCTGGCCCGAGAGCCTGCACCTGAGCCTCCTATACACACACACACACACACACACACACACACACTCACACTCACACACACACACTCCACTCATACACACACTCACACTCACACACTCACACACACACACACTCTCACACACACCTACACACACACTCACACACACACTCACACACACACACTCTCTCTCTCTCTCTCTCTCACACACACACACACCTACACACACACTCACACACACACTCACACACACTCTCTCTCTCTCTCTCTCTCTCTCTCTCTCTCACACACACACACACACACACACACACACACACACACACACACACAGTTCCGCGGAGCTCGGCCTCGGGGCACCAGGTCCAAGCCCTCGGTCCAGACCCTGCGGCCCCGGAAAGGCCGATGTCTTCGGTCAGGGTCATCAGCGTCGCCCAGAAGCCCAGCTGGTCTCCCACCGCAGCGCAGCCGCGGACGGCCGGGGCCGGGTGATGGGCTGCGGGGTGCCCCTGGCGGGCCGGCCCGAGAGCCGGCGTTTCCCCACCTCCGTCCCCGCGGCTCTCACCCCGCTTCCCACACTCCGCACGCGGCCGGGAAACCCGGGCTGTTCGGGGCGCAGGGACCAGGCTGGGAGTCAGGGAGGCCGCGGGGGGAGGTGAGGGGAGAGCCGGCGGAGGGAGGCACCGCGGGGCCGGCGGGCGGGCGGCCTCCTGAAGACGGTGGTGGCTCGGGGTCCCCATCCCCGGCTCCGCCGATTCCCGGGCCTGAGCGGCGCCCTGCAGCCGCGGCCGGAGCCCCGCCGGGCCGACGCCCTCGGGGAGCGGGGAGCGGGGAGCGGGGAGCCGGAGCCGGCTCCGCCCGCCGCCCGCGCGGACCCTCCCCACCGGCCGAGCCGCGGACTCGCCGCCCCCCCCCCTCCCCCGCCGGCCCCTCCTGGGCGCGCTCCGGGGACGGAGATCTCTGCACCCACCGCCTCCGCTCACCGTCCCGAAGCCTTTGCGTTCTCCGCCCCGGCGGCTCCCAGACCCCGGCGTCCGCCCGCGGCCGACACCCACCCCCGGCCCTAACGGCCCCCGGCCGCGCCGAGCCCCGGCCCTAACGGATCCCCTGCCCGCCGAGCCCGGCCCTAACGGTCCCCGGCCGCCCCGGGCCCGAGCTCCGCCTGGGACGGCCGCCAGCCTCACACCCCGAGCCGCAGAGCCCCAGCCGCAGCTCCCCGCGCTCCGAACGCCTCTGCCCGAGCCTGAGGCAGGGGTATATCCTGGTATATTTGGGTTTGGTGGGGGGAGGGTGCCTTTAAAAAATTAAAGAGAGCCAAGGCAGTCTTTGGATGGCCCCCACACTCACTCTCAGGCTCGGTTATTCACCCCCAAAGCGTCCCTGCGGTCTGAGGGTCCGCATTAGGTGCCCACACCACGTCCTAACCCGCAAAAGGGGAGCTGTCTGCGACACCCAGGTCCCACCCGCCGCCTCCCACCCCCTGGGCACCCTGGGTCCCCCCCCCCCCCACCTCCGGACCCCAGAGAACAGCGGCACGTTACGTGCCCAGGGCGGCGGGCAGGGGTGATTTAGAGATAAATAAAGGTCTCCAGAGGAAGGCGAGGGAGGACAGGCTTTCTTCTGAAGCCCCGAGACATTCTGTTCTGTGCCCCTCTGGTTCCTTCCGCTGGCAGGGTCCTGACACCACGTCCTTTCTCTCCTTTCTCTCCAAACCTGCGGTCCTGGCGAAGATCTGCAAAGGGCACTGACCCCCGCGAGTGTGGGGTTCTTCCCCTCCGGATCCAGGACGGGACCCGCGCTGCAGTGCGTCTGGGATGCAGCAAGCATCCTGTGATGGAGAGGCTGCGGCCCCGCTGAGCCCCAGGATGCGGACAGGGGGTGTGTGCCGTCCCCCGAACCCACGGAGGGAGAGCCACCGAAAAGCAACGAGGGCGACGTTGTTTATGTTAGTGACACCAAAAACACCAGACCCCACACTGCACTACCTTCCCATCACAGTTCCTGAAATGTACGGAACGGCTCCAGTTGTGTGTTTGGTGTTAAGGTAAACCTCTGGCGAAATTTATGGAAGACAGTAAAGCATTTTACTGGTGCAGATTTTTTTTTACTTAAAAAATAAACAACAAGAATTAGTAACAAATGTTTTGATATACCCACAATATTTGTGTTTCTTGACGCGACTCCTTCTTGTACAGAAAAACAATGTGTTCCTTAAGAGCATTTGATGCCAGTTCAAGATCATTACTATGGTAATTCCTAGAAATTCTTTTTAAACAAATACATATCTTTTAATTTCATTCAACTCGCAAGTAACAGAATATTTAAAGAACAAATGAAAAAGGTCTTCTTTTTCTTCTTCTTTTCCTTTTCCTTCTTCCTGGTGCAAAGTGGAACTCCGATTAAATCCAGCATTGACCGTGCAGGGAATAATCACGCCATTCCCAGAAACTCCCCTACATATGCCTTCCAATGTCTCGCCTGATTTTAGTTCTAACCGTACCCATTTATTCCCCCCATTTCAATCCCTCTCCAGCAATCGAATCAAATCAAATACGGCCGGGAAAGACACATAATAGAACGATGTTCACGAACTGATTATTTTAGCGAAAAGAATGAGCAGGGAAGGAGCCGCGGACGCCTAAGGGGGCGAAAGAAGCGATTTTTTCCTTATTCTCCGCGCACCTTTCAATAGAACAGAAACTAAGCGCGCGGTGCCCGGGACTGCCTTCTCCTGGGGTGCCGCCCCGGCTCCGACTCCACCTAACGGGGCACCTCGTAAAAGCGCGGGAAAAGGCGGGTGCCTCCCCGAAGGGTCAGGCCCGCGGCTCCGCGGCCTCCCCGCCGCCGGAAGACGACGCTGGGCGAGCCGGGCTCGGGAGGAAAGGGGTTAAGCCCGACCCCGACTTTGCGCCCGCCGCGCGCCCACTTTTGTCCGCGTCCGAGCACGTCTCCCCGCCGCGGCCAGCCAATGGGCGGCGCGGGCCGCCCGGGACCGCCCCCCGCGGGGGCGTGGCCCGCGGCTGTCACTCAGCGGCGCGGAATGACACCCGGGCGGGCGGGGGTCCGGGGGAAGGCCGGGGCCGGGAGGCGAGAAGGAACAGATAAAACCCAGGCGGGGGGTCACCGCGTGCCCCGCGCCCCACGAGCCCCGCGGCCGCCGGGGGTGGGCTCCGGAAGCGCGGGCCCGGCGGGGACGGAGCGGACGAGCCGGGAGCGCGGTCCAGCCGGCGGGCGGGCGGGCGGGGAAGAGCCGGAGGCGCCGAGAAAGAGCGGCTCTGGGTCGTGCGCTCCGGAGGCGCCCCGGAGGGGACTGCGGCCGCCGCCGCGGGGCCCCCGCGGGTCCTCCCCCGATGCCCTCCGAGGGGCCGACCCCGGCGCGCCCCTCCCCTCGGAGCGCCGGGCGATGAGATAACTCAGCCGAGCTGCAAGAGAAGGGCGCCCGACTCCGGATCCGGAGGGAGGGAGGGAGGGAGGGAGGGAGGGGGTCTCCGGGCGGGCGGGGCGGGGGGAGGCTCGGAAGTAGGGGTGAGGGTCGGCGCCGACCCCAGGCCGGAGCCGGGGCTGCAGGGGCCCCGCGCCTTCCGTCCGGCTCGGAGCTGCCCGGCTCCCCGGCCGCGCGGCTCCCCGGCCGGCCGCCCCGGCCCGCGGCGCAGATGGCCGTGCGCGGCGCCGGCACCCTGACGCCCTTCTCCATCCAGGCGATCCTCAACAAGAAGGAGGAGCGCGGCGGGCCGCCCGCGCCGGAGGGGCGCCGGGCCCCGGGGGGCGCGCCGGGGGCTCGGGCCGGGGCGCCCGCCGCCGGCTGCTGGCGGCTCTTCGCCGAGGGCGAGGCGGGCGCGCGGCGGGGCGCCGGGGACTCGGCGCTGGCGCCGCCCGCCGGGACGGGGACGGGGACGGGGACGGGGACGGGGGCGGCGGCGGGGGCGGCGGCGGGGCGGGCCGCCGAGAGCCCGGCCGCCTGGGACTCGGACTCGGCGCCGAGCGAGGACAACGAGGGCGGCGGGCGGCGCTGCGCGGACGCGCCCGCGGCCGGCCGGGCCGGCCGGGCGGGGGGCACCCCGGGCCTCCCCCAGCCGGGCTGCGAGCTGCCCGCCGCCAAGGACCCGGAGGAGGAGGAAGCCGCGGGCCGGAGCGACAGCGAGATGTCCGCCAGCGGCTCAGGTTCGCCGGGGCTTCCCCGGGGCAGGGGGCCGGGCTGGGGGGCTGCGCGCGGAGGTCCGCCTGGCCGAGGGGGGTGATCGGACCCCAGGCTCTGCGCTAAGCCCGGGAAATCCGAGAGCGTCCTGGGGCGAGGCCCGAGATGTCCTCCGGACGGGGCTGGAGGGAGCCACTGGGTCTGAGTTCATCTTTAGCGCCTTCGGCAGGCAGGCTGTGTCTGTCTCCAAATCCCCACGTCGGTTGGAAGGGGAAGAGCGAGAGGCCCGGAGATCTAGGATAGCCAGTGCGCTGGCCCTCCCTCCCCCGGAGGGAGAGCAGAGAGCCCCGGGCTGGGGGTCCCGGGCCAGGCCCCCTAGCTCAAGGACAGGCAGCGGGGGTCACCTCCCCGCGGGCCAGAGGACGGGACCGCCGAGCCCGGGCTTGGAGAGGAGGGTTCGTTCGGCTCCCCGGACCCCGGGCCTGGAAAGCAGTTCTGGGCTGAGGACCCAATAGCCCAAGAGCTGGAGGCAAACCGGGCAGCCAGCTGGCGGCAGAGGGGCTGATGCAGGTCACCCCAGACGCAGCAGGGAGAGGGGCCTCCTCAGCTCCTGGCAAGTCCCTGGTTCAGAGAGACCCCCACGCCTGCCCCCAGGTCTGGTAGACGCCGTTGTGGGCCTAGTTCTGGCCCCAGGCAAAGTCTGTCCTGTCTGTCAGAGGCCAGAGCGCGGACCTCTCTGCTGGGTGCTGAGGCCAGAGCAGCGGGAGCGACCAAGGAACTAGAGTCAGATGTGAACCCGAGGACTGGAAGCAGGGACACCCTGGTCTTGTCACCCCAGTCCCCAGCCTCTGTCTAATTTCCTGGCGGAGAGAGGGAGAGAAAAGTCCGCCCAAGGCCTGGGGGCGGCCCATCGCCACCCCTTCTGGTGGGTGGTTGGAGGTGGAAGACTCTGAGGCCTCGGTCCCCAGAATCTGTCCCCACACCTTCCCTGGACGCCCAGCCAGCGCCTGTGTGCGTGTGAGCGTGAGGAGTGCGGGCAGGGAGAATCCAAAGAGGGAGACGTAATCCAGAACCCGGGGCTGGGCTCTCAGAGTCCAGAAGGCTTTGGAGCGTAACCAGCTCAGTGGCCCGCGGTACCGGTACCGAGGGGGGCCTGGCGGGGCAGAGAGCGGGACCTGGGCCGCCGGACAGGCCTAGATGCGGGAAGTGAGCGGGCCGCGGTTCTGAGACGGTCCCCGAACCCAGGCCTGGAGCCCCCCTCCCGCTGCCCCGGTGGGATCGCAAGACGTTTCCGTCCCCCACCCCCACCCCGGAGGCCCAGCCTCCCCCCTCGGCTTCGCTGACGGTCTCTTGTTTCTGTTTCCTCCGGGGTCCGAAGGCGACCGCAGCCCGAGGGCGGAGGACGGCGGCGGCGCGGGCCCGGGAGTTGCCCGCGGGCCCGGGCTGGGCGGCGGCGGCCCGGCGGGCGGCGCGGAGGAGGAGGACGAGGAGGAGGAGGGGGAGCCGGCGGCGCCCAAGCCGCGCAAGAAGCGCTCGCGGGCCGCCTTCTCCCACGCGCAGGTCTTCGAGCTGGAGCGCCGCTTCAACCACCAGCGCTACCTGTCGGGGCCCGAGCGCGCCGACCTGGCCGCGTCGCTGAAGCTCACCGAGACGCAGGTGAAGATCTGGTTCCAGAACCGCCGCTACAAGACCAAGCGCCGCCAGATGGCCGCCGACCTGCTGGCCGCGGCGCCCGCCGCCAAGAAGGTGGCCGTCAAGGTGCTGGTGCGCGACGACCAGAGACAGTACCTGCCCGGCGAGGTGCTGCGGCCGCCCTCGCTGCTGCCGCTGCCGCCCTCCTACTACTGCCCCTTCTACTGCCTGCCGGGCTGGGCGCTGGCCCCCTGCGCGGCCGCCGCCGCGGGCACCCAGTGAGCGCCCGGCCCGGACCCGGACCCGGACCCGGACCCTGGACCCTGGACCCCGGCCCGCAGCTGGCGGCTCTGCACCGGGGCGCCCCCCGAGGGGCAGGCGGAGGATGCATCCAGCCCTGGCTCCGTTATCCGGGACGCGCGCCCCCGCGATGGGACCGCGACGGGACCGAGTCTGCCCGGAGGGGGCGCCTTTTTGCAGTTGGAACAGAGGCACCCAGTGGCCTAGGGACTCTGCCGCGTGTCGTCCCCCCCGGAAGCCCTCAGACGTTATTTATTCTCGCCACGGCGTTGGATTTGGACTGTACCCGCCCGGGGACAGCGTGTCCCCGGAGCGGACAGAGCTCCCGGGGGTTCAGGGCCCGCCGCCCGCCGGGAGCTTCGTGCGCTAGGCCACACTCGTTCATGGTATCCATGCTACCGATCTATGTGTATCGACGTATCTATTCTTTTTGGAAGTTGCGTTTGTAATAAAGGGGGCGCGAAGCCCGGGCGGCCCCCCCCCCCAGGAGCCCCAGGCCGGGGGCTGCTTTGAACCGTGAAGGGTTTGGTTCTCTGGCCCCTCCTTCCTTCCTTCCTTTCCTCCCTCCCTCCCTCCCTCCCTCCCTCCCTCCCTCCTCCCTGGCGTCAGGCCGTGGGCGAGGGCGCCCTGGTGAGGGCTGAATGTAAGGAAGGAAGCCTCTGAGCACGGGCACCCTCTTCCCCCTCCTCCTCCCCCCCCCTTCCCTCCTCCAGGCCTGGAAGCTCCCGGGGACGCCCCCTCGGATAAGGAGAGACCGAGCCTGGGAGCCCTTCGCAGAGATGTTTCTCCTACTTCTTTTTATTTGTTCCAACGGGGGTTCAGACTTGTAGCACTTTCCAGTTGTTTGTATTCAAATGACGGTTGTTTTTGTATTCAATGTGAATATCCCTGAGTCTCTCTGGTCCCCGCTGCCCGCCCCGGCCCCGGCCCCCGCCCTGCGACAGGCGGTCCTGTCAGCCTCGCCGCTTTCCGCCTCCCTGAGGGCACCGCGCACCCAACTCAACTAGACGGTTAACTTTTAAAAGATTTGCCAAGTCGGGAAGCTCTGTTCGCTGTGTTTTTCCCTTTAATTTATAAACTTTCCATTTCACATGCCCTCCTGGACGCCTCGTTTTCTCTGAGCCTCTCTCGGCCCGGCTTTGGGGGAGCCAGGGCCCTGGAAACGGCTGGGGCTCCGTTTCCCAGCCTCCTTTCAGTCCTGGACCCCGCTGCCTGCCCCCCCCCCCAGATTTACACCCCTTGCTGGCCACCCCCCCACACACACACACCCTCCCCAGCAGGGGTGTGAATCTGCGCGGCTCAGGGAATCTCCACTTTGCCGGAGCCGAGGTGAACCCCACTCATCGGGAGCGGATCCCCGGGATTCCCCTCTTCCTCGAAGCGCTGGTTTCCGAGTCCAGGAAGCAGGGTCTGTAGCTGAACCTGCGGCCCATCCCATCCCCGTCCTAGCTCGCCGACCCCTGCACCTGCCTACACCTCCTGTGCTTTCCGAGTTCGACGTGATCCCGGTTTCCGTTGGTTTGGAGAACAGGCCGGCAACACCCTCGCCGAGACTCCGGAGCGATGCGGGCCGAGCGAGGCCGGAGGGTCCCTGGCGCTCTGACCTCGGCGGCTGCAAAAGGCGCGTCCACTGCCCCCGGGCCCTGCGCCCTTCCGTCCGCACCGAAACCTGAAACGGGCGCAGAGGATGGGCAGAGGGGACTCCATTCGATGTGACGCGGTTCTGTGGAGGAATGAGCGCCAGCATGCCCGGGTCCCCCCACCCCACCCCCCGTGCAAAACGCGCACCGCTACCCTCGCTCCCGCCGCCCGGGAGCCGGGAAGGGTTAACGCCGGGGCCCAGCCGGGACACGCCGACACCGGGCCGCTGCTTTCAATTTCGCCGGCTGCCTCGGCCCGGCCTGCCCCCCTCCGGCCCGGCCTTCTTCCGCCTCGAGACCCCGGCCTTGCCCCCCTGCCGGCGGAGGCCTGGGTCCGCAGCCCCGGGAGGGGACCCGGCGGAGCAGACAGCGGCCGGGCCCTTTAAGAAGCGGTCCCGCTTCTGCAAACGGAGGACCCGGAGGGAAGGGCAAAGGCGCTTGGGAAGTGCGCACCTCGTCCCCAAGCCCAGCCACCTTCCCTCTGGCCCCTGCAGCCACTTTGTTTCTTTGTGACACGTGTAGGGGGCGATTTTAGTTTCCTGCTCATGCATGCTTTTTTTTTTTTTCTTTCTTTCTTTTTTTTTTTTTTTTTTTTTTTTTTTGGTGGAAAGAACATTTCTGATCATGTTAGAATCCCCTCCCTTCCTCTCTCCAGAGGCCGCCACTACTGATCGGGGCGAGGGAGGTGATGTTCCCTCTTCTGAACGCGGCAGTGGTTATGGCTGCATCCGTCCTAAGCGGTGGGTTGTGCTCCATCCTGGCGGCTCTGGAGCCCTGAGAACCGGGAGAACCAGGGAGGCAGGCGGCGCCCCACCAGCCTCGCCCTCTCTCCGGCGCCCTGCCGGGCCAGTTCTTCTGGGCTGGCTGGAGACCTCCGAGGAAAGTGACTCAAACGGATTCCATCTGACCGGATTGTTGCAGTTTCTCTCTGAACCGCCCCAGGGCCGGCATTGGTGGAGCGCCCTGAGATCCCGGGGCTGCAGCCCCCGGGGCCAGCCTGGCCTCTGGGCTCTCCCGCGGCACTGCCACCCCAGACGGTGCCTTCACCGGGCCCTGGACACGTGTAGCGGAACTATTTTCATTTCCTTTTCCTTTTCCTTGGGCACTCACACCGGGCTCCCCGCGTGCCCTGCACCAGGAATTCCGGCTGGTCGGGCTGCAGAGCTGGGCGCTGGGCTCGGGTCTGCTCGGGGCCGGGGAGCAGAGCCTTGTTACCCAAGCCTGAATGCCTCATCTTTCTCAGTCCCCTTCGGCCCTTCCCAAATCTCAGAGCTGGCCTTGGGGGCCCGCTGGGGACCCACACATCGAGGAGGGTAAACTGAGGCAGGGGGAATGGCTGGGAAAGGGGGCAGGCAGACTGTGACTCGCCCTGAAATCGGTCCTGAGGCTCCAGGCCCAGTTCATGAATCTCATTCTGGACGGCCAGTGTGGCTGGTGTGTGTGTGTGTGTGTGTGTGTGTGTGACTCAAACTTCCTTCCCGCCCCAAAGCCTGTGGGTCTTGGCCTTGGCCGGCCCAGGTTGGTTCCCATTCTAGCAAGTTCCATTCTCAGACATCCCCCCCCCCCCAAGAGTATCTGCCAAGCAGGGGACGATGGGGTGCGGTCCATTCTGAAAATACCTGTCTTCCAGGCCACTCTAGTAAAGGGGGAGAGGTGGCAGCGAATCCGTTATTGGAGGAGGTCCGAGGGAGGACTCCCACACCTCTGACATGTGGCCTGTGGTAGTTGCATCCCCGCTCAGAAAGGCTGAGGAGCGGTGGCGCCTGGGGAGGGGGGGCTGGCAGTGACGGTAGCCCCAGTAGCCTTTCACCGAGGTAGGATCCCATCCGAGACCTGCACACTCCCCGAGGCGCGGGGCGCAGTGACTGGGGCTCCCCAACCGCCCGGAGTTCAGTCTCAGGCAGGCCCACCTCTCACCCACGTTACCTCCCGTCAAAGTTTCTCCCGGAAAAGGCAGAACCCGGCCGGCCTCCCACAAGTCCGCAGAGTCCACTCTGCTTTACAGAAGGACTCCTGCCGTTTCAGACAGAGCCTGAGCAGCACGGAGGATTAGGTATTTCCCCACCAGAGCCCCAAAAGCCGGCGGAGGAGCTCCTGGGCAGAAAGGAGAGTTGGGGAGCAGGCCCACCAGTGTGTGGGGGGGGGGGGGCGGGGCGCGTGCTAGATGCCACAGGGTTGCAGTCTTGCAGGTCACCAACCTCCCTCACTAACCAGCAGAGCGGGGAAGCACACAGCTGCCTGGGGACTGCGGGCCCAGCAAATGCTCCACAGCACTTTGCAGACAGGCGCGCTGAGGGCGGTAGAGCTGAGGGCGTAGAGGCTGGTTGTTGCACTGGCTGGGCTTATGGCTGCTGAGGAGGCCACGGCCACCCCGCCCTGAGGACGAAGGAAGCAGCCAGAGGCTCCTAATCCAAGGGAGGCCAGAGGAGCAGCCAAAGAACACAGAACGACGGGTAACAACAGCGATAAGATAACTCCACTGGTTTGGGGCATCACACCTCCTGCGTCCGCCCCGTCTGCCCCGCCCCAGTCCGCTAAGGGACTTCAGTCCGTGAGCTAGACCGCCATCCCAAACATGGGCAAGCTGCAGCTCACACGGGCGAGGGGACTTGCCCAGAAGCCACAGGCCATTCATTCACAGGCCGAGGCTGGGTCCTTTAAGCTCAGAGCCGAGGAGCTGAGGGGGTAGGGTGGGTGGCCTTCCCAACTTGGCTCTGAGAGGAGTGGACCCCAAAGTGTGGGTGTGCTTTGGAAGCCCTTTGCCACTGCGCAACCCACATGGGCTTACTATTGCTGATGCCATTGTTATTATTATTGTTGTTGTTGTTGTTGTTATGAACTTCTGGGCAGTGCCAATTTGGCTGATGTGAAATGATCTCCTCCAGCCTCCGACAGAGGTTCCCAGGGGCTCTGGGTCCTCAGGTGCAGAGACGCTGGGCCCCGCCAGGTTTCCGTTCTCCTGATAAATATGCTTTAATGATGAAGAAATAACAAAATAAAAATGCACTATATTGTAAATGGCTGCTTCATGTAATAAATTAAGGTGTTTTTTTTCTATAGTTGCACATAGAAGTTATTCAACAGAAATGGGGTTGCTGGAATCATTAAAGCATCCATTAGAAGGACGGGTTCCTAGGGGCCTGCAAGCAGGGGGAGTCCTCAGCGTTCCACTGACGTTCATTCAGGCCCGTTGGTGCGTCCATGAGGCCGCCGTCCGTGAAGGAGACGATGGCAAAGGCCCCTTTGGGGCAGTTCCCCAATGGAGACCAGGGCAAACGGGCGCTGTGGCTACCGCAGCTTTTCACTCTGAGCCAGCGTCTGGCAGGCCCCGAGCTGACACGGAGCCCTCCAAGCCCAGAAGAGCAGCAGCGAGTCCTGTTCAAAGGGAATGCCCAGCAGCCGCGGGGCCGCACCACCGTCCCTGGAGCCTCCCACGAGGTAAGCTCGCTCCAGTTTCTTCCACGCTTTTCCAGAGCGTGCTGGGGGAGTAATTCGCCGACTGGGCCTAAGGCTCACGCTCTCACCCACTCTCCCTCCCCCGTGCACTCTGCTTTCCTCCCTGGGTGCCGTGTGCGCCCACAGTGCCCGTTAGGGTGCTGGAATCTTGCGGAGTTAAGGGCGCTCGGTCCCCCTCACAGGCCGCACGCTCTCCAGTGAGCGCTCTTCATCCCACTGTTTCTGCAATCGCCAGGTCAGCTTCTGGCCTGAGCATCCTGCGCAGGGGCTGGGCAGGCCGGGAGCTTCTCAGAGTCCTTTCTGTCCCGGCCCAGGCTCCTTCCCCCACCTCCCATCCGGGGTGGGGGTGGTCACATCCAAATCCGGCCTCACCGGCCCAGGGGGTGGTTCTGCCTCCGGCCTGGCGCCCCCAGCCCCAGGGGCAGCTCTGTCACTGACGTGATGACTCTTAGGCAATTAATTTCTCTTCTCCGTGTCCTATTTAAAACAATTGATATGTACACAGATACTAATTTAATAATAAAAAATTAATTTGCAAAAAAAATAACAAAGAATAACAGGGCAGTTTTGAGGGCTCCCGGGCGTGGTTTGGGGTCCACACCACCTCTGGGGGGAGGGGCGATAAAGGACGAAACCGTTTCTGCTTTAAATAATGAGCCAGGCCCTTCGGGAGCAGGTGTTTTTTTGTTTTTGTTTGTTTATTTGTTTGGGGGGATATTTTATCTATTTGTTGTTGTTAATCCTCACCCGGAGGATGTGTTTTCACTGATTTTGAGGAGAGTGGAAGAGAGGGAGAGACGGAGAGAAACGTCCCAGTGAAAGACGCACATCCACTGGTTGTCTCCTGCCTTGTCCGGCCCGGCTGGAGAGGAGCTACAGCCGAGGAACCTAGGTGCCCTTGAACCTCATGGAACCCGGGACTCTTCCGTGTGTCCGCCCCGAAGCTCCATCCACTGAGCCAAACCGGCTGGGGGAGCGGGTATTTTTAAAGAGGATTTGGGGCTCTCAAGCGGCCTCCCCAGGCCTCCGCAAAGCCTTACCCCTGGGCTCCCCTCTGTCTCCTCAGGGTGGCCGGCTGTTTTTGGAAAACCCAGTCTCCCCTCCTCCACGACTTCTCCCCCGCCGCCCTGGGGGGGGGGGGGAGACTGGAAGCCCATGGGCCGCTGTGGCCTCGGAGCTCCCCGGGCCCTTGTCCTGGACGGAAACGCGTGGAGAAGAAGAAGGAATAAGAACACCCCGAATGCCACCGTGCTCTCTCTCCGGGCACACCGGAACGCAAGGGTGGGCAGCGCTGTAAAACAAGAGCTAGTAACGCGCTCGTTTTAATAAGCTCGTTAACGTTGGTGAATGACTCCCCTTGTGCGCCCGGCCTCCCGGTGCGGCGGCCGCCGGGGGTGCGGCGGGTCTACCTCCCACAGGACACAGTGTCGGGCGCCCTCCATCCTGGGGGTGCGGGGGGGGGTGCGGGCAGGGGTGCGGCCATGCCCACGGGGAGCCAGACCAGGGCCGCCGAGTCTCCCGTGCTCACCTAGCTGCACGTCCTAGAGACTGCAGCCAGCCAGCCGTGGAGGCCGCAGTGCTGTCGGGGGGTCAGAGTCGCCAAGGAGCTCCAGTGACCCCGAATTGCCCCCCCCCCCAGCGTCCAAGGACTGGCAGGTCTGAGGGTTCGTGTTTGCTGATGGGCGTTCCTCCCTCCCTGCGCAGGCACCGCCCGGATCGCTCTGGCCTTGGCCCGCATCCTGGATCCCCGGGGCCTGGGAAATCCCTCACTTCCGGGGCTCCCCGCTCCCCTAGAAGGAGCTTCCTCCCCTCCCTCCCCCAGACGCTGCCCCCCTTGATTTTTACAGGAGACCTTGCTCCCCACCCCGCCCCCGGACCGACCGTGGGAAGAGTAAGCTGGAGACACACCCTCCAGAGGAAGATGGGGTGGAGATGAGAGGGAAAGTGGGGTGAGGGGAAGGCCTCGCCTGGCTAAATCCTCTGCTACAGGGCTCAGGAATTCTCTGAGTGATTCCCCCCCAAACCCCAGTTTGGATTAAAAGTCCCACCACGACACCCTGCTCTCCGCAGGTCTGGCTTAGGCTTAGGACGTCCGGGAAGACAGGGCCAGAGCGCTGGCCCCCAGCTGCCGGTGCCTAGGGGGAGCTGCCCATCACGACCATGACGGCCTTACTACCGGAAGGACTGGTGGATAAGGAGCAGGATCCTTCAGCTTTGCCCTTGCCTGTCCCCTCCACAGCGTCCTTCTTACCGCCACCCGGCTCAAAGGGGGTCACAGCGGGCTCTGAGGGGGGTCACGGGGGCGGGTGAGGCTGGTGGAGGGCGGCCGGGAGCTCTCCACCCCCCCCCCCCACTGCTCTCTCTCTCCGCAGGCGCCATCCAGGGGGAAAGCCCCATGGAGAGAGCCGGGCTTGGCTTGTCGGGGATCAAGTTCTCCAGCCTGGGGTTCAGGGTTCCTTCTGGCACCCAGGCAGCGGGTTCAGCTGCAAGCAAACTCCACACACTGTCTCCCCGCCTCACACTGGGTCATATGAAAATGCGCGTAATGCGGGGTCAGCTAGGGGTTGTACAAAACAATGTTTCCTGTGGGTTTATGTATGGGGGTGTGTGGGGGGGTGTGGGGATGGTTGACTGGATAGACTGGAGAGGCCCGGCTCTAAGAGAGCAGACGGGGCGGGATGGGGGAGACCCTCAGAGAGGAGCCGGCAGGTGGTCCTGTGGAGGGTGCACCTGGGGCCTGTGTCTCAGCGGCCCTTCCAAAGCCGCCTCCCCCAGAGCCTGGGGTGAGCCGGGCTCACCCCCCCCCCCACCCCTGGGCCCTGGCGCTGGGATGGGGCTGGGATGGGGCTAAAGGGAGTGCTGCTGGGTGAATGGGCCGTTTCCCAGCGCAGCCCCCCCCCCCCTTGGGCCCTCAGCTCAGGGGCTGGTAGTGGAGAGCACTCGGCTACCTGGGGAGGAAAGGTTCATACTGTGCAGCGTTTCACGTTCCCAGAGCGGATTCCCAGGCCACTTCCTGGCTAGTAGTTCGGGTCCGGAGAGGCCCAGGAGCGCAGCCACCGGGGTTCCCCGGGCTCCGCTGGGTTTGTGACTCTCCCGGAGGGAAGGCGGTAAGAGCTTCCCTCCCTCCGAAATGCCCCGGGGACAGAGCGTGGGTCTGAAGCCAGGCCGTTCCTCTCAGGAAGACCTCACAGGAGCCGCTGTGCTGAAAACACAGGCGATTATCGCCCAAGAAAGCTGGCACAGGCAAGGACCCTGCGCTCCCTGCAGCAGTGCACGCGGCCTAGCTGACCGCAAGTTTTTCAAAGTTAAACAAGAATATTACCATTAATATTTTTTTTTATCTCTAGAGATGGTAAGGGGTGGACAGGGATCGTGAAAACAACCAAAACATGCCCAGCCTGTGTGGCTCAGTGGTTGAGCATCGACCTATGAACCAGGGGATCGCGGTTTGATTTCCGGTCTGGGATCACTCCTGTTTCTCTCCCCCACTCCCTTCCTCTCTGAAACCAATACAAATATTTTTTTTAAAACCAACAACAACCAAAATAATTCTTTCCTAAGAAGCCTATTATGTATTAGATTCACTGTCGTTTCACACGATGCTGCCGATGCTGCCGACGAAGGCGAGATGCTCCCCAGTGAGCCCGTCCTCCCGTGTGTGGGAGACTAAAATAATCTCCTCTCCGAAGTCATCTTCCTCCAGGTCCAGCCGGAGGAGAATGAACCCCAGAACCCCGGAGAGGACAGCCCCGTGCAGGCAGTGTGGACAGCCCTGTGCAGGCAGTGAGCGGGGACCAGCCCTCGCAGGTGCCCCGGGGACGTCCTGCAGAGAGCCCGGGGGCAACCACACACCCAGGAGACCTTTCTAGAAAAGAGAACACATTCTGTTGTAGAGCGCTGTCTGGCCTTCTCTTTCCTAATTTGTTCATTTATTGGTTCAGCCGCTCCGCAGTGTTTGGAAGGTGCCAGTTCTTTGCGCCAGGGATAGGCTGTGGTGTAAGGGGGATGGGAGTGAAAATGCCAGAAGGGCCCTAGCCGGTGTGGCCCCGTGGCCAGAGCATTGGCCTGGGGGGCTGGAGGGTCCTGGGGGGGCCTGGGGGCTGAAGGTCAAGGGCAGCAGCCGGCTTGCAGCGGACATCAGTGATCCTCTCTCCTCACTGCTGTTTCCTTCTTTCTCTCCCTCTCCCTTCCTCGCTGAAATCAGTGCATGTATTACAGCGGCAGGAGGAAAATAAAGCGGGGGGTGGAATAGCGAGGAGGAGCGCAGGGCGTTATTATGGGGATAGGCAGGCAGGGTCACTGCCGTGCCCGTGCCCGTGCCGTGTGGCATGTTTTGGGAGCGCTGTCAGTGTGCTGATCGCTGGGAGCGCCGGCTACCTCCCACTCCCTGGTGTCTCGCCGGGCTGCCATGTGTGCCTGCTGGTCCTGCCAGAACCTTCCCTGCTCTGAGTGCTGTGCCCAGGCTGAGGGCGCTGAGGGCGGCCCCTCCGGCCCCTCTCCGCCAGCTGCGGGAGCGTCTCAGAGGCGCAGCCCCGGGGCCAGGCGACCCCCTTCCCCATCACTAGTGCCCGGAGCCCCTAGAAACCCCGAGAAGTTTCCGGAGAGGGGCCAGGGCCGGGGTGGCTTCTTGTTCTGCCTCCAAGCAGCGCCCCTCCACCCCCCAACCCAGCCTGCGCTGCCAGTCGCTAGCCTGGTGGCCAGAGCCTAATTTAGCGTTTAATCTGTTTCCCTGAGTGCTTCGGTGAATCATCTCATTCATTCCTCTCCGCAGCCCAGTTGCTGTTGCTCCGCGCTGGGGATCGGGGACCCCTCACCCCTCGGCTGCGGCGGCTGCTGAGGCTCCAGCGAGATGGTCTGGCTCCTCGCTGCCGGCCGTGGAGTGCTGCTCAGGGTAGAGAGGTGAGGGGGAGCCAGTGGGCTAGCGGCCCAGCCACACTGCTCGGTTCCCAGCTCATCTCATCGCCACCACGGCTCTCCCCGGCAGCCGTGGGAGGAGGAGGAAGGAGAACCAGACAGAGGGCTGGTTGCCTGTGTCTGTGCAGGTCCGAGTGGCAGCGTCGCTCTGGGGTGAGTTCCCTCCTCTCTGGCGCTGCTGCTGCTCCGTGTCCCGGTGGGAAGAATGGAGCCAAGTGGCAGGGTCGCTGTGAGATGAGGGGTGATGTGGACAGAGCCCTCAGGACTAAGCGGATGCCGGGCGCCCACAGGCTCTCAGGAGGGGACAGGGGTACGAGGCCGACCTGGACTCACACCCCACCTGTTGTTTCCTGTCTGCGGGCCGGCGGTGGGGAGTTCCCCCCAAATGCCCTACTGAGGAGGCATTGGGGGGGGGTAGCAATGCTGCCACCTTCAGGGGTGCCCAGGCAGCAGCCGGGAAAGGAGGCTTTTAATCCAGGCCCCACTTACCGATATGCCCATCCCTGGTGGCTGATGGCGTGGTTCCTGGCGTGGGCTGGCGGCTGGGGGGGAGGGGGACCGGATGGAGAACTCAGCACCCCTTTTCACACCTCTGCCCTGAGAGGAGCGGGGAGAGGGGAGAGGTCCAACCCAGGCCAGGGGTGGCTCAGAGCTCAGCCCTCCCTGGTTTCCAGAGATCCTGGCTTCCATTCAGGGCTTCATCGGCAAGATCTTCTCAGTTCTCAGCACCACGTCCCCCCCTCCCCCTCCCCCTGCCCCAGACACACACTGCGGACCCCTCCCCAGGGTCCCGGGGCAGAGACAGCAGCTCCCGGAAGGGAAACGGGTCGCACAGGTTCCAGGAGCCGCCAGTGCTCCCCGCTGACCCTGTTTGATCTCATCTAATCCCCCGAGAACCCCACCAAGTGGATGGGATTATCCCCCCTTTATAGCTGGGGGAGCAAAGTTCAGGAGGGTCAAGTGACTGGGGCAGGGTCACACGACTTGCAAGTGGCGAGCAGGGAAATGGCCGGGGGGCCTGAGGACTTCAAAGTTCCCAGCTACTCGAGGGGGACACCCCGAGCCCCACTCCCTCTCCCGGGGCGGGGGCGGGCGGTGGAGGAGGGAGGAGGGAGGAGGGGGAGGGAGAAGGGGGAATTAATTCTCTGGGCGGTTCCGTATTAAGAAAACACCCGGCTGGGGCCCGCCTCCTCCCTGGGGCCGGGCTCGGCCTCCTGAAGGCTGGGCCTGTATATTTGTAGTCTGATTCCACCCGTCAAGGCCAATTTCTCCCTACAACTTAATGGACTCGGCTTGACGTCCGTAATGATTCCTAATCGCGAACATTATTTTCGATCGCGGGGAGACATGTTCCAGTTGTTGTGACAGATCGCGTTTCAGCCATAATGACGGAAAATTACCATTTCTAATTCTCCGGTTTTTGACACCTAAATCCACACACCATATGTGGCAGGGAGGGCTGTGGGCCCCGCAGTCCTCCCTCCCTCCCGAAGGCAGGGGCAAAGCGATCTTGCCGGGTGGTGCTCCCATCCCCATGGACCCCGCTCTGCTGGCTCCTCAGCCTCCGGCCCCTCCTCCCTTGGGACACGGGTGACACAATTCGAGCTTCGGAATGGGCCTGAGACGATGCATTCTCAGGGTCTTCTTTTACAGAGGAGACCACAGAGGGGAGGGCAGTGTGTCTGAGGTCTCCGGGGTGGTCACGGGAGGGTACGTTTTTCTCAGAACCATTCCTGGAGTTCCCAGCAGTGAGACTGCCTAGACCGCTATGCCCCTCAGCCCAGGGAAGGGAGACCCCGCTTGTTCTTTGATTGGCAGGCCCCAACCATGAGGAAGGTGAAACGTTTGAGAGCGGGGGGGGGGGGGGGGGGGGGGCGCAAACTTTTTGACTGGAGGGCCACCATGGGTTCTTAACCTGGACCGGAGGGCCGGAACAAAAGCAACCTGACCATGCTGGCACTCTCCTCTTGGGCTGCTGGTGAAGGAGCGGAGGGGAGAGCAAGAGAACCCTCTGCTCTTTCGGCTCCGAGGGCCGGATAGAACAGCCGAACAGGCCGGATCCGGCCCGAGGGCCGTAGTTTGCCCACGGCTGGTTTAGAGCACCGGCAGCTGTGTGGGCTGAGGGCAGAGGAAGACGTTGAGGCACAGAGAGATCACCGTGCTGGTGGAGGAGGGAGTCAGGCCCAGCACCCATGAATTTAACAGGTCCCTAAGTTCACTCAGTTCACATTCAGCACCGCCCCAGTGGGTCACTATCCTCACTTTAGGTGAGAGGAAATTGTCCTAGGTCTGTCCCCTGCAGGGGTGACCCACAGAACCCCATAGTTAGCCAGCAGCCTCCGGTTTGCTTGAAAAGGCACTTCCTGTGCACTTCCTGGCATCCGCCTGCCCCCCACCAGCCTCCCTTCAGGCTGGGTCTGGGCAAGGCCCCCCGAGGATAGAGAAGTGAGGAGCGACAATGCCTCCTCCACCAGGGTTCACGGGACAGTCATGCATTGCAGAGGTGCGAGGGTCCCAGCACTGACGGGCGCACTTTGCTCTGGGACACGTGAAGGCACGCCGGCCGCGTGTCTGCTCAGCAGTTACTGACCCTGCGTCAGTCACCTGCCGCAGGGCCTCCCAGTCATCTCCTGGTGAGAAAGCCCACCCTGGGTAAGGGTTGAGGAATGGGGAGAAAGCCCTCCGGTCCAGGCACCGGGAAGCAGCCAACCTTAACGAGGGCTGAGGTGCCCTGTGGGGGCTAAGGAACCCCCACAAGCAGGCAAGGAAGCCAGGGCCTCCCCCCTTCCCCAAAAGGTGCAGGTGAGTCAGTGGAGTTTACCAGTTGCTCTGAGCCAAGGTCTTGGATGAGCTCGGGGCGCTCCCTGCAAAGTCCGTTCTGCTAGGGCCCCCTGAGATGGCAGCGGTTCTCCTGCTCTGAGTGTGCTCCTCGTGTGCAGCAACAGCTGTGACGCAGAGGGTCGGGGTGACCATGCCTCCACCCACGAGCTGACAACCACACACTGAAGTCTACAAGCCAAACGCGCCATCCCTACCTCTGTCTTCTGCCCCATGCCCCTCGCAGTCTCTGCCTTTCCCCGCACTTTCCCCAAGGTCTGCTGGGGACCAGCTCAGTCACTGCCTCATCTCCCATTGCTGTCCCCGAGTCCTGTCTTTGGGGATACCCAGGGAGGGATGGGCAGAGGATGAGGCCGAGATGCACCAACCAGTGTGAATGCCAAAGCAGCTGGCTTCTCCGTTTCCCTGGCCCACCCTGTCTCCAAAGTCAGCCTTTGTAGACCGAAAAGAAAGGTTCAGACACAAATGCGTTGGAGAGGGAGTGAAGAAAAGGGACCACCAGGACAAACTAGGAGCCTGTTCGGCTCATATCCTTGGCCGGCTTGAAGCCAAAGCGGGTCAGCCCGCCGCAATTCTATGTTTTGGTGACTTATGAAGTAAAAAAAAAAAAAAGAAAAAATGGATCCCCTCCGCCACCTTCGTTCACAGAAGGCACGGATGGGGGGATGCATGTGAAAGCGCTTTGTAACCCCCAGAGTTAGCAAAGACCATGGAGGTAGCGGGCCCTCCCCTTCCATAAGAGCGTGCTCAGGCGGAGGGGTCATCCTGGGCTTCCTGGCGTTCAGGATGTAGACACAACCCACACACCTCCAACAACAAGAGAATAGTTGACTATTCTTTTAAAAAATATATTTTATTGATTTCTCACAGAGAGGAAAGGAGAGAGATAGAGCTAGAATCATCGACCAGCTGCCTCTTGCACTCTCCCCACTAGGGATGTGCCCGCAACCAAGGTACATGCCCTTGACCGGAATCCAACTTGGGACCCTTCAGTCGGAAGGCCAAGGCTCTATCCACTGAGCCAAACTGGTTTCGGCTTGACTGTTCCTTTTTACCAACTTGGACACTGAAGCCAAGCATGGGGGTACCCCCTCTCTCTTTTTTTATGCTGCTTGAAGCTTTAGGTTGGCAGAGAAACTCCATCCAATAGGAAAGACACTCCTCCCTGTAAGTAAATTGGCAGGAAAAGCAGTTGGTAGATATGGCACCGAGGCTTCTGAGCAAGGGGGTCTTCCATTTGAATCCAGGAGAGCATCATTTACGGCCAGACCGCCTGGGAGTCAAACCTGAGTCTGCCTTTTACTGCTTGCATGACATCAGGCCTCGTGAGCTGGCGCATCTGTGAGCGGGGCTTAGCAACACAACCTACCTCATAGGGTTTGGCTGAGCATGAAATGATTTAGAACTGGCTTAGGAGAGCGCCTGGCACACAGTAAGTGGCCCATGACTGGTGCTTGGCATATAAGCCATCGATGCGTGGTAGCTATTTTCAAAGACACCCTTTGGCTTCAGAGGAAGGAATTTCAGTCTTTGCCAGAATGTAGACAGACAATCCTATAGAGGCCACCGTCCACTGACCACTGACGTAGCCACGGGAAGAGGTGCTTGGCGTTAGGTGTTGCCTAGAAGGGCATCTTGGACCCTGGCCTCCCCAGCCAGGGGGCTGGGTGCCAATTCCAGCTCTGCCACTTCCCCACCAGCGACCTTGAACCCATAGATACTTAATCTGTTTGAGCCCTGGTTTCTTCTTGTGTAGACGATTTGAGAAAGATAGATGCAGATCATTTATTTCAGTGTCTGACATTCGGGAAGAGTTCAATAGTGCTAGCTTTTATTCCTTCTTCGTACATAAACTGCCATTCAGAAGCCACCAGTATAGGAGGAGATGGCATGATTTGGCAGTGCTCTGGTAACTGCGTTTGATCGCTCGAGGACAAGGACTTTAGGAGGGCATGAGTTCAAGTTTGAGTTGGGTGGCCTCGCGCCAGTCACATCCCGTTGGAGTCGCAGCTGCCAGCTCTCCAAGGAAGATAACACATCCACTTAGCAGCCGAGACTCCAGAATTTCCCAACAGGGAGGGATCTGGGGTCTGGGGTCTGGCTTGGTTGTGTTGTCATGATCCACGGGGAGCGAGACTGTGGGCCACACGCTCCAGCTGCCTTTCGCCGCCCGGCCCGCTCATAAAGGGCAAAATGCATTTACAGTCTGGCCGGAGGGGCACCTGCTACTCAGTCCTCGTAAAATGCCTGCCCGGGCAGCATTCACACTGCTTACAGACTCCAGTCCGGAGACAGTGCGATCAGAGGTCCACGTGGCGTCACTCCCATCTTACGTGGCCCTCACAGTGTGCCCGGAGGCAGGGGAAGACTCGCTGGCTTCGGCAGCTCTGGTGTCCCGGCAGGATTAGAGCGAGCACAAGGCTTGGCCCGTGCCTGGCACACAGAGCGGGGAATGGCCGCCCCTGTTATTATTAGTAAGTCCGACCCTAAAAGCCTGCGGTACCAGGGCTGCGGGGACCTGGGGCCGTTCCCGGGGAGGCGCTGGCCCGTTCCTCAGCCTTCCAGAGGAGCGTTTGAAACTCCCGCGGTGCCACTCAGGTCCGTGTCACCCAGAAACATCCAGAAGGGAGACACCTTGCAGTGGGATTTCCCGCAGCTCTGTCCTTGGGGCCCCTTCAGATCGTGAGGCCGGTCTCCGGGCCTGGGCCAGGAAGGGCAGGGCGAGGAGGCACCTGCAGCCTCTCCTGGCGGCTCTGCTTCTGCGCCCGCGGCTCCTCCTGCCCTTCGGCCTGGGGTGCCCGGTCCGCCCGCCTCTGCCCGCGGTGCCCCGTCACTTCCCTTCCCGGCCGGGACCGAGGCCTGGGAGGGCGGGAGGGGCGTCTGTGCTGCGGGCTTCCCCTCTGGTCCGGGCTCCTCCTGGGCCTGCCCCTGGCTGTCCCGGGCAGGGCCTGGCCCCGCGCTCGCTGGGAGCAGGCGCCCCGACCAGCTGTGCAGCCCTCAGAGCAGGCGTGGCCCCGTCCTGGGTGGGAGGCCTCGGCGTTGCCGTCTCACAGGCAGGCAGGGCACGGGGCACCGGGGCACGGGCACTCCTGGTTGAGGTCCTCAGTTAGCCAAAGGGTGGATGGAGCACGGACTCCCATGGACGGCGAGTCTCTAAAGGCCGCCTCCCTAAGGCCGCTGGGGGGGGGGCACAGGCCGCCGCCCTGGGGGGCTCCCCCTCCCCGGCGGCGCCTTTTCCTCCGCCGTCAGCGCGGAGCGGGTGGGGAGGGAGCGGCCGCGTTGGGGTGACTTCTCCCCCCCCCCCCCGCGACCCAGGTGGCCCATGGTGAGCGCGGTGCGGGCCGCCAGCTGGACACCGCTCTGCTCGAGGGGTCCCGGGCCGGCGCCCCTGAGCCCGGCGCTTTGGTCCCCAGCGGAGGCTGAGGGGGGTGAACTAGGGGCACAGGACGCTGGTTTAGTTTATTTCCTGAGCGCTCCCGCCGCAAGGTCCCCCGTTACCACCACCCACGCGCCGTCCCCCCCACAGCCCCCCAAACAACGGCCACCCGGGGGCCGGAGGGGCGGCCCGGAGCCGGGAGTGCGGGACGAAGGGGCTGGTCCCCCCCATCCCCCTCCAACCGTCCCCCCTCCCCACCCCACCCCCGCCCGCCCCCGGGCCGAGGACTGGGTGGGGGGAACCCGGCGGGGAGGGGAGGGCGGGGAGTGGCCGCAGGCAGGGTGCGGGTGGACGGGCTGGGGTTGCGGGTGCGGCCCAGACCCTCGAGGGGGTCCCCCGCCCGAGGCGCCCCAGCCGAGCAGCGCCCCGCCCTGCCCCCCTTCCATTCCCCCGGCGCCCCCGAGGAAGCTCTTCCTGCCGCCGGGACCCGCAGTCCAAGCGGGAGCAGGTGGGGGAGTGGGCTCAGCACGTGGGAGCGGGTCCCGGAACCTCCCAAAGCTCAGCAGAGCCCGGGCCCGGCCTGGGCTCCCCTCTCCCACCTCCTCACCCTCCTCTGCAGGCTGCGGGCCCGCGGGGAGACGGCCGGTCGGTCCCCCCGCCGCAGCTGCAGCCCCGGAGGGCCAGGCGCTTCCCGGGAGCCGCTGGGTGGGAGCCGGGGCCCAGCGCGCCCTCCGGCGGGGAGAGGGCTGGTGTCAGCGGGGAGGGTGGAAGGTGGGAGGGCGGGCCGGGGAGGGCGGGCCCGGAGCCCATGCCACCCTCGGTGGTCCCGGCGCACGTGGTGGGACCTCCCAGGGAGAGCCGGGGAGTGCAGCCCGGCCTCGGCCTGTGCGGGGCGCCGGGACGCGGGGACCGCCGGCGGCCCCGGGGGTGACACCCCAGACCGGCGCTTCCTCCAGCCGGGCTGCCCGGCGCCCCGGACTCCGGCCCCGCGTCCCTCCGGCCTCCGAGGGCCGCTCGCCCCGTCCAGCCGCAGCGGTTTGCCCCGACGCCCAGGAGCACCCTGGCCCCCCGAAATCTCGCCAGCCACGGGGGGCCGCTTCCTGCCAGCGTTGGCGGGTCAGGTCGGGCCGCCCAGGAGAGCCACCTGCGGGGCCGAGCTGACCCCCACCCGGAACCTGCCCCCCCAGTTCCCGGCCCCAAACTCTGCCTCCCCCGGGGCGGTAGGCGGTGAAGCTGTCAGGGACCCACAAACAGACAGTGTTCGCTCGCCTTCGCCCATCCAGGTGAATTATTTGCGGTGACTTCCAATTTCCTGCCCCCAAAGAAAACCCTGTCCTTCCATCTCCCCACCTCCCTCCTTCCTCCTCCCCCCCCCCCTATCCCTTAACTTAAACGCTTAAGAAACATGGATGGAAAACACATCTTCCACAGCCTTTGGGTTCTCCTAGAAAAACAGCACAAACCCAGAGACCTCACCAGGAAAAGCAACAACGTTAAAATCCAGTTCTTTATGTCCTCCGGATCCCCCAGTTTGCAAACTGACAATTCAGACATGCTTGGACTTCAAGCTTGATACCTGGCTGTCTGACAAAGGTGGCTTGGCTTGAGAAACCACCGAAAAATGTGAAACGTTAATTGCCACGGATTCAAAACGCCCCGTTTTCTTTCGCTCAGCCAGCTGTCCACGCGCTGGTGACCGTGCTGTGACTGGAAGTTTTGTGTCCATATATTTGCAGTTTATTGCGGGGAGAGGGCAGAATATCGAGCTAATGAAATCAAACAAGAATACCACTAGAATTTTCCCTCATTCGTCATTCCCCCTCGGTTTCTTTTTTACGTGGAATTTTATATAAAATATAAACTATTTATATAAAAGTTTGCAGCGTGTTACATGAACCCAACACACAGGGAGTGAAACAATTAAGCAGCACATATAGGCATATTAATTACCCCACCTTGCACATGAGGCTGCGTGTTGAACATAGCATTTTTCATTACTACATGAGCTGTTAAATGTATAAAGTAGGTACATTTGTGGGCACATTAACACACTATGAGAACTTGAACTTGTTCATTTCCTGGCTTTTATGGGCCTAGTTAGGCTGCACGGGCTGGCTACACACAGGCTCACATGCCCTGAACTCCCGATGACTTCTGGAGTCCTCACCCCGGGGCCGGAGGGAGGCGAGGAGAAATGGCGCAGGGGAGTGTACACCGGCCACATCCACATTGTCCTCCATGCCTGACATTCACTGCCCCCGACTCCTCCTGCCTTTCTTCAACCAGTCTTTCCAGAGACCACACCCCACACATTACGAGGGAGGCACATTTTTTGCCGTGGGTTAGCCTAGACTGTCCCCCTAACGTAGTCTCCCAAATACAAAACCCAAATGAAGGTTGTCCTGCCCCCTTACCCAGAGCGCCCAGGTCTCTCCTGAGTGCAAAGGAGTTTGAAATCACTCTCACCACACCATCAGCCACCTGTGGCTTTTCTCTTGGATTTCTATATGCCTTTATTCTTAATCATTACGTTGGAAGTAATTTTACAAAAATATATATTTTATTGATTTTTTACAGAGAGGAAGAAAGAGTTAGAAACATTGATGAGAGAGAATCATCGATCAGCTGCCTCTTGCACACCCCCCACTGGAGATGTGCCCGCAACCAAGGTACATGCCCTTGACCGGAATCGAACCTGGGACCTTTCAGTTCGCAGGCCAATGCTCTATCCACTGAGCCAAACCGGTTTCGGCAAGTTGGAAGTAATTTTAATAGGATAATTAGATCCCTAGAATGGGTGTCTCGATAAAGAAGGGATACATTGGCATAGCAATAAAGAATCCTGAGTCCGGAATGGTATTGCAATGTAAGAGAATTCATTTATATCACCTATATTGAAAAATTGCTTATGTATTTAAGAGAAGTGGTAAAAACAAAACAAAACACCTGTATGTCCACTTTCCATATATATTTTCCTTAGCTTCTTTTTTTATTTTAAAGATTAACTATCCAGCAAAAAGGTAACTTGTTTGAGTCTGTAATTAGGAAAAAGAGCAAGGCTCGAGAGTGCTACCTGCCACTGGACTATTTTGAAAAAAAAAATTAAAGTTAGCTTCAGGATAAATCTTGAAATAAATGTTTAAAGTATGTTTTCCCTCTTAGGCCGTTTGCATAAGAAGGAAAACACCACAAAACAAAGGACTTGGAAGAAAAGTAAAAAATGCCACTTGTCACCTGATGTCCTGTTTACAGGAACAGATGTCCAGATATTTTAGAGGGGGGAAAAACACACACACACACCTGACTTTTTTTTGGGAGGGTAAGGTTAGGGAAAATGTTATATGAATGGCTCAGATGTTCACATTTTACCTGGTGAGGATAAGCAGTCTATGATAAGTCAATCGACATTTAAACTGGACATGGATAAAGCTTTAAAAGATGTGACTGGCCATTGTGATCTAAAACTACTTCATTTATTATTTTTTTAAGTGGTCACCTCAAACATGGACATAACAGCCACCATCACTGAGGGCTTCTCACAATCGAGGCACCATGCCACATGCCTGGCAAACATTATTTCACTGGCCACTATGAAAACCTCTGCTGTTGCCCTCACTAAAACTGAGGCTTCCAGCGTCTAAGCAATTTCCTTGCAGCCATAAAGGTAGTAAAGCGTGGATCCAGGATCCGGGGACCTGGATATCCAAATGCGAGCCACCCCTCTAAGCTGTGTCCCTCTTTGGACATGAATAGCCACGTTTCACCGAACAGACGTGAATTCACAGAACCTTGAATTAAAAAAAAAAAAAAATGTTTACTAAATTAACTGGTTCAAGTTGAAATGGAAGAATTGGCTATGAACGTAAGACTTTTGAGAAAAATTACCTGGCACTCAACGAGGTGGTCTTGCTTGCTAGCCCTAAAATGTTTTTACTTTACTGTTCTGTTTTTTGAAATGTTACGTTCTGGAGCAAAACCAGTGGTGAGGTTCAGAAATGGGAATGCCAATATAAAGGGCGAAAGGCTGGCACTCATTCAAGCTATCAACCCAGGGAGCTCAGTGCGGGGAGTTCATGCTATCTCAAGCCCATATCACACAATTGGGTCCGTCGGAACCATCTCATGTGGCCTTTTCCTGTGGAAAACATTTCTCTTTCACATTTATTTGCTAAAAAAAAAAAGTGTAATTCCAAGGGGCAAATTCCCTGGCTTGTGTACTGAAGAGCTTCAGCATTTTGAGTGTTAAGAAGAGCTGCAAATTAATCCCCAGGAAAAATTCCTTCCATGTCCAAGTCTGCCAGTACAGGGTTTTCAGAAAGGATAGTTGACCAAGGAAAAGAAACTCCCTTTTACTATGCAGATGTCAAGAAAGAGCATGCTCTTCAAAGCAGAGCTGTGAGACAGGGATTTTTTTCCTCTCCACTTGGAAACACATTTTATTCTTGGTGGTGGTATCTACATAAGCTTGGGTTTCCTATGAACGTCTTAGTCCCTTTCTTCTCTGTTACTGTGCGGTGCTAATGTTTAGCAACCCAGGAGACAGCGTTATGTAAAGGAAATTTTAAAGTTCAATTACAATCTCCAATTCCCTGAAATTGGGGGGGAAAAAGTAAACTGGAATTAACATACATGTCATTTTTTGAAGGGTGGAATGTTAAATGTGGCCCTCAGAGTCGTGGTACTCAGAAATAGCAGGATTATTCCATGGCTGCAGATTCTTTATGGAACAGTATGTATAGAATGCAGTGCATCCTGCGTGAGCAGGTTAACGGGCCGCCTTCTTGATGGGCAGCTATTGCTACTGGCTTACCTTCCACAAGGCTCGCACTTGGGGTTGTTTTTCAGCGCTGTGAGTGCTAATGAAGGCCAATTTAAAGCAATTTTCTTGAAGATTGCTGCTCAGGCCTGCCTGACTTGTAATTCCGATACTCACGTCAGGCAGGAGGGTGTAACGGAAGGTTGGTAAATACAATTATATTAATATCGGTGCTATTTTAGTTACTTAGAGTTTGATTATCTTGAAGGCAAGCAGTGAATGGATGTAGGCCTGGTATACCCAATGCGTACATTAGACCAGTAAACCTAGTGTGTAAGCAGACATTGAAACCAAGTGTGGGAGAAAGGGTGAGCGTGGAGGCATTCGCGTCTGGCCTGAGCTTGCTCTGGACTGATGAATGGGTGCGAGCGATCCTCTCTTTTAATGCTGAAGCGTAGAAGGCGAGTCACTGGCATGTGTTATCTTAGCTATGTCACTTCAGTGTTTGCCATAACATTATTATAGTGTCATATTTTTGGAGAAGGGGTATTATTTTCCTCCGCTATAGATAGTATGCTTGTTTGTGTTTTTTGAGCAGGGTGTACTCTTTCAGAATACAGACTCACACAGACTCCAGGAGCTCGAGGTAGATGTCACGAATATACAGAATTCAGATGGAAGCTGGCTCGGTGATCGCCACTGTGACTACTCAGGAGGGTCCCCCTCATTCGGTGACTTCATTATTAGAAAAATAAAGAAGGAGAAAAGATGGCTTTTACATTTTTCGCTCGTTTTGTAGCCCCTCGGCCATTTTCCGGTTTCACTTTTCATTTTAAAAACAAAATTTCACAGGCTCCCTTCCAAACGATTTAACTCACTCCTGGCAACTAACAAGAAAAATGAGGCATAAATTGCTTTGGAAAACTTAGAAAGGGACCTGTGTTACTGAACGTAACATTGCATGGGACTTAATTTGGTATAATACAATGTTTTATACCTTTACTTCTCCTGAGACCAAAATGAAAAAAAAAAAAATTCTCTTTGGGGCAAAAGATGCAAATTATTTCAAATATAGTAATTAAAATGTAATTATACAAAGCAGGGTAAGGTGTTTTTTTGCTCTCTATTTTTTTTTTTTAACTATATCACCTTGTCTAAGAGAGGATAAGAATTTTCAAAGTGTTTGGACATTGAATCCGTAGGTTGATATTTGTAAATTATTTTATAGTGTTTGAGCAGCAAAATGGAGATTATTTGGTTTACGAAAGACATTTTGTGGGACTTCAGATGGAAAAAAAAAAGATGGATGATGAACACTACATTAATTTTGACATTTGGAAAGAAATTGCTTAACCTCTTTCTTCTCCCAGTCTCAGCTTATACCAGCATTTTTCAGTGTGCCTTTTTGTGTGAACGCCACAATCACAGAGATAATTTAGATGAAATCTGAAATGGGGTCATTTGAATTTTCAAGTTTAACTCGGTAATTTGCATTTTGTTCAGCAATTTAATTTTTCATATTTCATATTTGAATAACGGCGAGGTAGATCAGGATGAACTGTCTGCTTTGGGCCTTTCCCCACAGTTTGGGTTTTGACTGGCACACAAAACAAATGCCTTCCAAAAACGAAGACTTTGGGATTGGCATTCAAAGCTTCTTCTTTTAAAATTCTTCATTCTTTAAGGTATTAAATATAGTATTACATTTGTCTCCTTTTTCCCCCTCACTGCCCATCTCCACCCAACGCTTCTTTAAATACTAAGAAATATTAGATATTTTGCAAATGCCAGGAGCATTTTTCTGGTGCTTGCTCGAAAAGAATGTCAGGCTCATGTTGATGACAAACAACCTGAAGGGATTTTATTGACGCGTGGCCCTTCTACGGTGGTGAGAACACACCCAGAGTCTCAGAGTTTCTCTTTGTCTTTCCCGTTTACGTGGAGAATGAGGAAGTGTGTCTAATTTATTACTATTAAGGAACTTTATGAACGGTCCTTCTCATATTTCCCCCTTGGAAGCCATTAGATAATCTGTTTTTGTAATACCGAGTCAAACACTTGGTTTAATATTCTTTTTTTTTTTTTTTTTTTGTCAGAACAGACCACATAATCGGAGGATTATTAGACATCTCGTAATTTTTAGAGGTGTCTTAAACCCATACGCGTTTGGCCCTGTCCTGCGTTTCCTAAAGTTACAATCTTTAATTCTTGCTCTACAAAAAGCAAACAAACAAGAAAATGTTACCCAAGATGCATATAAAACATGCATTAAAGGCGTTTCCTACTCTATGTTTTTTTATTATCCTTCTCCCTTACCACCCACCCGTGTGTGGATTTAAGAGAGTCGACATAATTGAGTAAGTAAATTACCCCAAACCGAGGCAGCTGCTGCAGACACCTAGCAATTGGCCTTCCTTGGTTCTAATGTGCTCGTATTAGCACATTAAATAAAGGCAGAAAGGGGGCTCTTAATTACGCCTGGCTTTATGGGAGCACAATAAATTCCTTTTGTTGACCTTGCTGCAGCCTCAATGGTGTTTTTGTGCGGGGCTGCAGGAAGAGGTATCCGAAGTCGCAGATTGAAGGATTATTCGGAGTCTTTAAGGAACGTGTAAGTAGGTAGTAATGAACCCCCAGCTCAGCCCAGCCTGCTCCTCCCGAACGCGAAAGGCCCCGTTATTCCACATTTCAAACTGACAGCTTGTAAATGTAAATTTTATTAAATGCGCAGCAGTAAAAATTTGTAGGTTTCTGTCACTTTGAATTTTAGTGGCCCAAAATGAGGCCTCCAGCCTTTTAAATCGCAGCAGGTAAAAGCAGAGCCCTCAAGCATGCAGCGTTTTAGAACGACCCCCTTTCAGGTTTCACTCCGCGCATGCACTCGCGTAATATCCTTTGCAGGATTCCAGAATGGATGTGTTATGTCACTTAACAGGCCTGCGTTTTCCATCACCTCCACGCTATCGCAGCTCACCAAGTGTTTCGCTTACAACCCTAGGGGAGGGAGAGAGAGGGAGAGAGAAAGAGGAGGGGACGAGAGAGACAGAGATTAAAGAGGAACTACATACATGAAAGAGATAAAAATAAAAACGTTGGAATAAAGACCTAAGTGTCCAACCTAAGTGGGTGAGTGAATAAAGAAGTTGTGGCATATAGAAGGGAATATTCTTCAGCCATCAAAGAAGCAAGGAAATCGAACCATCTATGTATGACAGCATGGAGGGCCCTCAAAGGCATTATGCTAAGTGAAATAAGTCAGAGAAATACAAATACTGTATGATCTCATGTATATGTGGAATCTTAAAAAAAATGCAACAACAACCAAATTTATAGAAACACATACACACAAAAGCAAGTAAGACTTGTGGTTACCAGAGGCGGGGTTGGGGAGAGATGGGAAATTAGAGGAAGGTGTTCAAAAAGTACAAACTTCCAGTTATAAGCAAGAACTAGGGATGCCACGTACAACTTGACAACTATAGCTGCAGGATATAAAAAATCGGTTCAGAGAGATAATCCTATGAGTTCTCAAGGAGAAATTTTTTCCCTCTTTTTTCCTTTCATTTTTCTGTATCTAGTACATGTGAAGACACACATTAGCTGAACTTATTGCAGTAATCCCTTCACATTATAGGTAAGTCAAACCCTCATGCTATATCCAAAACCGATACAGTGATATATGTTAAATATGTCTCACTAAAACTAGAACTTTTTTAAAAAAGTAAAAAAAAAAAATTGAAGAAATAATACTTGGTAATACGAATTGATATTAAAAGTGCATTTTTAAATTAGGCAGGAGATTGTGGGGTGTATGGCATTGAAGTCGTATAAAATAAGCATACGGCGAGGAAATATTGTGGGGGAATAAAACCTTGGTAAGATTTTCCTAAAACCTCCAAAGTATGGAAGGAAAATGAAGAACACGCCTATATCCAGGGCTCAGTTTATTGGACAAAATGATCATTGGTTTTTCATTTAGGGAAAAGCCAACGCTAGATTTCAAGAGCAATTGTGGCAGTTGCCCTAGGCTTGCTGACCCACAGAAGCAGCGGTTCCCTTATTTATTGTCCTGGCGGGAAGCAGTTCCAAGAGATACCTGACGAATGTCAGGGTTGAAACATCGTAATTGAACACGCAATTTGTCAGGTACTATTGCTTTCCCTCAGCGAGCATTGTTGCCATAAGTGACTTTTCTGATGAGACTTCGGAGAACGCAGCTGGCCACCTGCAGCTATTAAACGCCCCCCTGGCACTGTTTCTAAGGGTTGAAGTATTGCCTTGTGTTTTGGCCACCTTCCAGCCTGGGCTAATGGCATTCGTTCTCTCTCGAAGTTTCCTTTGCAGTTTTAATTGGGTCTGACCCTTTTTCTTCACTTTCGGGAGCCTTATACCCTAAACATTCCCAGGCTGGCAGAAGGGGACCCAGCCAGGCCTTCTGTGGCTGGGTTTCTGGAGAGTGTTACAACGTCCCGTACCTGAGCAAAGCGGCTAAGGGCGGATTTCAACACGGTGCCTGCGTAAGTGTCAGAGGCCTTGGGCATTTATAAGTTATAAATATTATTTGGTGCACGCACAGTATCTTTCTTCGGAATATCCCACCGTTAGGGCACATTAGGGGTGACATGCAACACTTACTCTAACTGCAGTGTTTTAACAGCTTATGCTTTAAATGGTGGCAATCGGGAATGCCTTGTGACAAGAATTTACACGTGTTTAAAGATTATTATTATTACCAAGTTAGTCATCGCGTTTCGGGGGCTCACTTTCCTTTTTGTATTCAGCGTCAAAGCTCTGGTCTCCAAGACCCGGGTGGACCAGCGAACATATATTTGAAGCTGTTCCAATCTTAATGCCTCTCGCTACTGCTACATCGGTCGAATCCAAACCAGAGTTAAGCTTAGAGGACCTATCAGTCAAAGTGGCTTTTAAGGTTTCTTTACCTAATACGTGTAAGTTTGAGGGGCAGTCACTGTTAAGATTACTTCTGTTTCTGGTTTCTCACCTTCCCTCTATCACTTCTGGCTAGATCTGCTGCCACGGTCAACTCCTGTCCTGCTAGGATTGTCAGGATTACTGGTATTGTGGTGGATGGCTGTCCCAGGGAGGGAGGGAGAAGAAAAAAATAGCAGAGCGGCCTTAAAATCCTGAAATTTCAGACCTGGAATCTCAGAGCTCACATTTAGTCACTTTATATTACTCTACTTCATACTTTTTTCTCTTTTTATTTCAAACTTTAAAAATAGTATGTGACTATTAAAAATGCATGTTATATAACATAGAAGAATTCACTGTCCCTCCTCCAGTACCCTACTCTGCCTCAATTCTGGAACCTTCCCAGTGGTAATCACTGATGGTACTTGGGTGTTGGCCCTTCCAGACATTTTTGTACACAATTTTGTTCTGTGTGATTTATTTCAAATATACCTCTCATGCAACCTGCTTTCCCCTCCTCCCGCCTTATAATGTTACTTACACAGCTTTCTAAACTAGTATATATAGATATACTTAATTATTTTAAATTGGGGCTTGTAAATCAATGTTATTAAACACCTCTGAGGTGTTGAATGTTTCATTATTATTATTTTTATTTTCTTAATCTTCACCCGAAGACATTTTTTCCCCATTGATTTTTAGGGAGAGTGGAAGGGAGATGGAGAGACACAAACGCAGATGTAAGAGAGACATGTTGATTGGTTGCCTCCCACATGCAAAACCCTATCAAGACCAGGAGCCTGCTACTGAGGTACATGCTCTTGATAGGAATTGAATCTGGGACCTTTCAGTCCGCAGGCCGAGGCTCTATCCACTGAACCAAACCAGCTAGGGTGAATGTTTCATTATAATAAACACTTCCCTTGTATGTGGGATTATTGATCCAGAGCAAATGCCTGTGAACTATGCTGCAATCCTCTTATGTTATAATTGAGGCCACAGGGACCATAGAGATAAAGCCATCTGTCTAAGGACACACAGTTTTGGCAAAGCCAGGACCAAAGCCCTGGTGTTTAGGTTACTGACCTTCCCGTGGTACCTCAGACAGTGGCTCTTCTGATGCTCTGCCAGATCCTGCCTTCATGGTAAAAGCTCTCCTCCTCAGCGGCTGGACATCAGCTTCAGCTACACCCCCCACTGAGAACTGCCCTTGGCTGCAGGAAGCTGCTTTGGCTAAGGCTACGCCCCTTCTCCCAGTGTGTCATGGTTAATGACTGGCTGATGCAGGGACACAAAGACCCAGGTCCCTGGTTTCAATCTGGGACAACTCTGAAGAGCCACCCCAGCAAACCTGTTGCACGCAGTTCTCCCTCTCAGAGTCTCTTACTAGGGAATCCAATTCAGGACACCATATGTTTTCCCATTATCTTCCCCAAATGTAAAGTTAAAGATTGAGAGGCAGGGCAAGAAATGAAGTTCAGAAATGAGTATCAAATGGCTCCATAACTCCTGTTCAGTAACAAAATCAAGGTACTTTCCCATCCCACTTTGGAGAAATCTTCATTACTTAACCCACTGGAAGGCATTATTGAAGTTCCTCAAAAAATTAAGAATAGGGTTATATGACCCAGCAACCCCTCTTCTCGGTATCTTCCCATAAAATCAAGGTGTCAGGACTAAGTCTAAGCATTTAAGGCTAGCCTTGCACATAACCCCTTTTGGAGGCAAAGATGCAGAAAAGGGAAAGGAGTGAAGATGAAGGTGTGGAGATGAGGGGAGCTGCCTCCAACGGCTTTTGAGAAGAGAGAGGATAAACATCAAGGGTCCCAGGTTTGATTCTGGTCAAGGGCACATGCAGGGGTTGTGGGCTTCATCCCCAGTAGGTGGTGTGCAGGAGGCAGCCAAATCAATGATTTACTTTCATCATTGACATTTCTATTTCTTTGTCCCTCTCCTTTCTTCTCTGAAATCAATAGAAATATATTTAAAAAACAAAACAAACAAAAACAAAGTTATTTCATGCTGACTTCACCTCTTTGTAACACTAAACAAATACAGTACACAATGCCCAAATCCGATATGCACATAGAAAGTGTTCTGTTTGTTGATTTGTTTTTATTTATTTATTTACTTATTTAAATTAAAAAATTTGAGGTGACAATGATTAATAAAGTTATATAGGTTTCAAGTGTACAGTTCTATGATACATAATCTGTATGTTGCATTGTATGCCCACCACCCAAAGTTAAGTCTTCTTCCATCACCATATATTTTACCCTCTTTATCCTTTACTAACCCCGCAATGCCTTTCCCTCTGGTAACCACCATACTGCTGTCTGTGTCAGACAGTCCGCAGGCCGAGACTCTTTCTACTGAGCTTTTCTTTTGCTTATTTTTCATATTGATTTGTTGCTTTTAGTTTTATATCCTATGTATGAATGAAATCAGATGGCTCTTAACTTCTCCTGACTGACTTATTTCACTTAGCATGATATTCTCAAGACCCACTCATGGTGTCACAAATGGCAGCATTTCATCTTCTCTATGGTTGAGTAGTATTCCATTGTGTATATGTATTACACCTTCTTTATCTAATTGTCTATTGAAGGACGCTTTACGAACTATTTCTATTTATTTTAGGAAGAGAGAGGGAGAGGGAGAGGGAGAGAGAAACATTAATGATGAGAGAAGCATTGATCGGCTGCCTCCTGCATGCCCCATACTTGGGAGAGAGTCTGAAACCCAGGCGTGTTCCCTGACCAGGAATTGAACTGTGACCTCCTGGTTCATAGGTTGACTCTCAACTCCTGAGCCATTCTGGCCGAGCTGAAGGAAACTTTGATAGTTTCCATCTCTTGGCCGTCGTGAAAATGCTGGGATGCATATATCTTTGTGAGTAAATGTTTTCAAATTTTATGGGAAGATACCGAGAAGAGGGGTTGCTGGGTCATATAACCCTATTCTTAATTTTTTGAGGAACTTCAATAATGCCTTCCAGTGGGTTAAGTAATGAAGATTTCTCCAAAGTGGGATGGGAAAGTACCTTGATTTTGTTACTTACAGCCATACAGATTTCCCTTCAGAGTGGGAAGAAGAAGTGTTTTTAAGGAAAGACCATTTAACAAAATCCCAAGGAGACCCATAGAGGTAAGAACAGGACATGTAAAGAAATTATTCCTGTATTCGTCAGGTTAAAGTGAATTGATAACAATATTTATGTCTTCAGATAAAGAAAATGTTATGAAGCAGTGTGGGATCTCCTTTCACGTCCGCATGGTTCAGGGTTCAGGTTCAGGGTTCGGGTTCTGGAGAAGGCCACCCACAAATGAAAAGAGACTAGAAAAGTATTAATTTGGGAATATTGGGGGCCAGGTGGGAGCCCACTTCTAGTGGGAGGACTACCCTCACGCTCTGGCCTTGCTATCCATTTTATTGAGACTGTGGGATACACCCATAGCCTTTGGGCAGGAGTCTCCAATTTACCCAAGACAACAGAGGTGGAGGCTGCTTCAGCTAACAATGCTTCAACTAAGCAGTGAGAGAACTAGCTCTCACCTTTCAGAGCAACCAACTAACTAATAATGTTTCAACTAAACAGTGAGCGAACTAGCTGTGACCTTTCAGAGCAATGAAGGTTGTTGACAATGATCAGTTTCTGGCAAAGAAGTAAAACAAATTTCACATTTAAATATGATGAAATATGAGCACATGTAAGTGAAAAAAAAAAGCAAATTGTAGAATGGTGCAAAAAAATGAAAAATATAGGGATTGTGTATTAGTTTCTCAGGGCTGCCACAGCAAGTACCACAAACTGAGTGGCTTAAAACTCCAAACATATATTTTCTTATGGTTCTGGAGGAGAAACTTAAAAAAACCAAAGTGTCTTCAGAGCCACATTTCCTCTGAGGATCTAGGGAAGAATCTTCCTTGCCTTCCCCAGCTCCTGGTGGCTCTAGGCCAGGGGTGGGCAAACTTTTTGACTCGAGGGCCACAGTGGGTTCTTAAACTGGACCGGAGGGCCGGAACAAAAGCAACCTGACCATGCTGGCACTCTCATCTTGGGCTGCTGGTGAAGGAGCGGAGGGGAGAGCAAGAGAACCCTCCGCTCTTTCGGCTCCGCAGGCTGGATAGAACAGCCGAACGGGCCGGATCTGGCCCCCGGGCCATAGTTTGCTCACGGCTGTATAGGCATTATTTGGCTTATGGCAGTATCACTCCAATCTCTGCCTCCACCTCCGTATGGGACTTCTTCTCTGGGTGTCTCTGTGTCTTCACGTGGCATTTTCCTCTCTTTCTCATTCTCCTGTTCTTTAAGAGTGCCGGTTACACTGTAAAGTTCCACCACAATGTCTTCATCGTCACCTGATTAATCTGTAGAGACCATATTTCCAAATAAAGTCACATTCATGGGGCCGGGGGTTAGGACTTTAACATAGCTTTTTGGGGGTATAATTCAATCCCAAAAAAGATTGCATGTAAATACATGTTTCATAAGTCAACAGAGAAATGCTTTTCAAACTGTGGATGTAGCAGATCTTATCTATCTTCAAAGAGGGATGCAAGAGTGTCTCTCACCCTAGGTGCTCTTCTGCAATACGCCCCTGTCCCTTCCATGGATAGTTGGAGTATGATCCCCCTCCCCTGGAATCCAGGCCAGCTTCGGTGACTTGCTGGAACCAAAAGAATACAGCGGGAGAGACGCTCACATGACTTACGGGCTCCATCAGAAGAACCTCTGCAGCCTCTGCCTACATCTTGGATGCTGCATTCTTACCGGTCACCCTTCTCCAGATGCCCTCTCTGGGAGCACAGCCACAATGCAGTGAGAAGCCAAAGGCTCACTGAGAGGCTGCAGGTTCGTGTTCCTGTTCATAGTCCCAGCCGAGCCACGTCTTCGAGTCCTCCCAATGCAGGATTCAGACATTGAGCGAGGGAGCCTCCGGATTATTCCAGACTGAAAGCGTTTGCATCATTCCATCGCTTGAGTCTCCCCATCTGTGGTCCAGGCATTGCACAACAGAGACACGCCCCCCCTGCTGAGCTCTGCCTAAATTCCTGACCTACGGAATCCCCGAGCACAATGAAGTGGTTGCTGTTTATGCCCCGGGTTTGTGGTGATTTGTTACGCAGTAACAATTGTTGCAACAGCGGGTCCCAACTCAGCGGGGTTGTAAAATGAAGGTAGTGGGACACTAAAAATTAAACTGAACATGGAAGTGTCTTGTGTTCTATATCTTAACATTTTGTGGGGAAGTATAAATGAGATACATTGGTTATTAGAAGTGATCACACTCTGCCAGTGAGGTTTGGGAGGTTTTGTTCAAAAGCCTGGGCCTGGTTTGAATCTCTACTCCCCTGAGTCTATCTGGGGAACCCTAGAAAAAAAATTTATATATATATATAAATAATATATTTTATTGATATTTTACAGAGAGGAAGGGAGAGAGATAGAGAGCTAGAAATGTCGATGAGAGAGAAACATCAACCGGCTGCCTCCTGCACACCCCCCACCGGGGATGTGCCCGCAACCATTGTACATGCCCTTGACCGGAATCGAACCTGGGACGCTTCAGTCTGCAGACCGACGCTCTACCACTGAGCCAAACCGGTTTCGGCAAAAATTTATATTTTTGATCTAAAATTTAACATGTTTATGTGTTACCTAGGGATAATGTGTAAACTTCAGAGTAGGTTAAGTTGTTAAGATGTTAAATAAGCCAAGACACGTCACCTCTTAGAAAGGTCTAGTCCATAATGTGTGTTAAAATAGAGATAAATGAAATGTAGAAACACTCCACAGGCTAGCTTAATTCTAAGTAATTGGGGCCAATCAGTTAGTGTGGTAGGCAGATTTCTAAAATGGTCCCCATGTTCCCTACCCCTTGGTATGCCCACCTTTATGTGACTGTGACAGGAGAGTCACTCCAGTGGGGAGGCTGGGTTATATGTGGTGCAGTTGACTTTAAGAACAGATTATCCCGGGTGGACCTGACCTAATTAGATGAACCCTTAAACCTGACTGGGCTCTTCCTAATGAAAGAGATTTGAAACACAAGAAGGATTTGGTCAAGAGACATACGTGGTTGTTGGTTTTAAAGATGAAGGGAGACACGTGACAAAGAATGCAGATGGTCTCTGGAAGTTAATTTATCGATGGTTCTTTTAGATTTTCAATGTACGCCATTATATCAACTTCAGATATGGACAGTTTTGTTTCTTCATTTTTAATTATTTGAAAATTATTACTTAATTTTCTTAAGTGATGGTGTTAATACATCAATGAATAGTTATCAGTGACAGTGGGAATCCTCTTCCCAACTGCAGATAAGAAACTGCCAACACTTTAACACTGTGGACAATATTTACTGTAGGTTCTTTGTAAAGTTCTTTCTTTAAAAAAAACAACTCACTGGGTATATATTCTTTAATCATTTTTTTCTTTGTAAATTTCATTATCAGATCAGGAAATTTCTAGTTTGCTGAAAAAGGATTTCTTTAAAAACATGAAAAGAATTGGAATTTTATTGAATTATTATTTTTTCTTCTATCTACTGAGGTGGTCATAATTTTTATTCTTTACATGTAGTATATTGCATTATTTAATTTTATAGTATCAAACCAACCTTACATTCCTGGATAAGCCCTGCTTCATCATGGCCTTACGCCATTCTCCTCCACTTATACTTTCCTTTCCCCGAATTCCATTTTATTATTGTTATATATTTTAATTGTACTCTTTTAACCACAGAATATTATTATCTTAAGTATTCTTATATATTTTTTGTTTACCCACATATTTATCACTTTCTTTGCTTGTCTTATGTGTCAGTACATATGGGATCATCTTTCCTGCCTAAATGGTATTCTTTTTTTTTTTTTTTAAAAAAGTATATATATATATATATATGTGTGTGTGTGTGTGTGTGTGTGTGTGTGTGTGTGTGTGTATACACATATATATATACATATATTGAGGTTTTACAGAGAGGAAGAGAGAGGAATAGAAAGCTAGAAATATTGATGAGAGAGAAACATCCATCAGCTGCCTCTTGCACACCCCCTACTGGGGATGTGTCCACAACCAAGGTACATGCCCTTGACTGGAATTGAACCTGGGACCTTTCAGTCTGCAGGCCGATGTTCTATCTATTCACTGACCCAAACCGGTTTCAGCCCAAATGATATTCTTTAACATTGTCTTTGAGTAGGTCTAATGGTGCTAAATCATTTTGTTACCCTGAACATAATCTGTAGTATCTCTCCTATCTTGGACACTATTTTCTGTGTATATGGAAATCTTGTTCCTGAAATTAAGGTAAAGTTGGAGTCCTCGTGGTCTCATGAAAAGATATGTTTCTTATTAGAGGCATTTATAGCAGGGAAAATAACATGGTCTCTTGGCAAAAACACAAATCAGCTTCAGAGCTGAGATGACATTATTGACAGTACCAAATGCTGTGGATCTGCACTTCCACATCGGACATGAGGACACGTTTGTTGTCCTAGAAGAACCAGGGGAAAAATACACCTAACATAATTACAGAAGAGTTTGAAAACTTTATGTTCTCCGTGTGCTCTGGTACAAATTGTGTGCATTTGTGTGTCTGCGTGTTGAAGTGCCATTGTTTGTAGGATTTAAGATGTAGCCTTTTCTAATTTCCCATATATCATTTTATTTTAGTCCGACACATAACTTTGTATTTTATAAATATTTCCCTTTAGAATGATTTTACCTGCAAAGTCTGAAACAGACATGGTGCCACTAATTGTCCATAGACGCCTCCTCAGTGGCTCAGAAATTAAGTGAAATATCTAAGTAGAAAATGACTTTCAAGGTTTCTAGGACGGGTATTAAATTGCCATTGCTCTCTGAAAGCAGGCGACCCCTCCCCATGGGGAGTCACCTTCACATGCATTCACACCAGGAAGTATATTTTCTCATTGACTAACAAGAAAGCTGATATTAGGGGTGAGGGCTGTTGGGGGGGGGGGAAGGCAGGCGCAGGCATCTCTCAGGTGAGCCCATCGTATGGTGGGGCTCAGAGACAGGTATTCCCTCCCCCCCACCCCCCCAGCGCTCAGCTGTGACCTGAACTACCGAGTTCAGCTTCAGCCTAATTGCAGCACAGCAAGGAGTCCCTTCTGGAAGCCAGCTGCTTTATCAAGGATTCATTTATCAGGAGGATTGTGACTACACACATTTTCCTAGACTGTGGTGGCCATTTACAGGGGGAAAGAAAGAGAGGAGTCTGGGGAACTAATTAGGAAGGAGTGGCTCCCTCCGAGTCTTGACCTTCACCCCGCTGAGCAAGTATGGGATTTACTTTACCTAAGTAAGGAGAGAACATAAATAGTTGGCAGCGTACTTCGTGGTATGAGTTCTAGCACGTAATGAATTGGCCTGATACCGAGAGAGAAAGAGAGAGGGAGAAAAACAACACACACACACACACACACACACACACACACTCCAAATGCTTTAAAAATAACAATGAAATGTATCCGATGGCAGATTATTATTTTGCACTTTCCTAATTATAAGGACAGACACTAATTTCAGTCTGTGATTAGCATATACAAGACATGATATAAGAAACATAGTTTTTTTTGTGTGTGTGTCATTGGTAGGTTATGAAGTGTTCCCACAATGAATTGAGGCATCACTTATTAATTTACTTAGAAAAGTGTGAAAAATCTCCTGATATTTAGGGTGTCCCCCCAAAATGTATGCACACACGTTGAATAATTATAAAGGCAGTGTTTCTTAAAATACATTTCACTTAAAAAATTTAAAAAATATATATTTTATTGATTTTTTACAGAGAGGAAGAAAGAGGGATAGAGAGTTAGAAACATCGATGAGAGAGAATCATCCATCAGCTGCCTCTTGCACACCTCCCACTGGGGATGTGCCTGCAACCAAGATACATGCTCTTGATTGGAAATGAATCTGAGATCTTTCAGTCCACAGGCCAACACTCTATCCACTGAGCCAAACCAGTTTCGGCTTCATTTATTTTAAAAAATATATTTTTATTTCAAACAGGAGAGGAGAGGGAGAGATAGATAGAAACATCAATGATGAGAGAGAATAATTTGTTGGCTCTCTCCTTCATGCCTCACAGTAGGGGTTAAGTCAGAAACCCAGGCATATGCCCCGACCGGGAATCGAACTATAACCTCCTGAGCCATGCCCACTGGGCTGTAATTTTCATCTCTAAGAGTTCCATTTAAAAAAAATCAGAGTATTAGTTTTTGAAAGTCTTTAATTTTATGTTGGGAGAACTTTATATAGTTTACAGAACTGCTAGTATCAGAAATTTAGTCTTTTTTCAAGACTATCTCTGCTATAATAAGTAAACTGTAGGACAAAATCAAAGGCAATATCTAGGAAGATCAAATTAGCAAAAACACCAAGTACTGCACATTCTTGTATAGTTTAGAGAATTCTTTAAAATAATGATATTTCATTTGATCTTCACAGTACTTTTGTGAGTTGCTTACTCTTATTTCCACTTTCTAGGTAATGAAACTGAGGCTAAGAGACTTACTTAAGGCCTCCAAGTAGAAATTAGAGCTGAAATTAAACCCATGTTTTATGACTCTCATTGTACTCCACACTTTCCCCAGTATCTATCTTATGTAATGTTAATGTATATGCTACAGGATGGTGGAGGCTGAGCCACCAGGGAAAGGTGTGCTTCATTTCACTGTATCAAAATTAAACTTTCTTTGGGAAAAAACTACCGAGGCTTAGCCCAAGACAACTCAAATTTCTTCTGAGTAAACGTTAATGGATTTTCAGGGTTTTCTTTTTTTCTACTTTTTTATTTTTATTTTCACGTTTTCTTCACTTTCTGCTTTTAAAAACATTTATCCTTATTGTTGAAAGTAATATAAATGTCCCCACAACCTGCTTTGGTTTTTAAATACTTCTACCTCCTTTTTTTAAAGGGTGTTCTATGAAGCAATGCATAAGTTGTAATTTATACTAATTTAAGATCTACTACTTTTTAAATTGTTGGATCATTATGATGAAATTAGATAATGTATATCCAAGTTACTCATAGTGTCTGGTTCATAATGGGCATTCAAAAAAAAAAAAAAGGGAATTGGTAAATTCTTTTTATTTGCAAAGATAGCATAAGTACTGGTCCATCAGAGTCATAATTCATCTTTTTATCTCTCACAGATATAAGGGTTCTCCAGAGAAAAAGAAACACTAGCTTGTGTGTGTGCATGTGCATGTGTGTATGCATGTGTGTGTCTATGTGTGTAGAGAGAGAGAGGGATGGAGAGAGGGAGACAGAGTGAGACTGGTTTTATTGAGTTGGCTCCTGTGGTTGTGGGCGACTGGTGCCGCTGAGATTTGAAGGGTAGACCAGCTGGCTGGAAACTCAGACAGATTTCTATGTTACCGTCTTGAGGTAGAATTTCTTCTTCTCACGGAAACTTCAGTTTTTGAAAATTAACCATCACACAGCCTGTAGTATTAATCAGGTTTGTATATGCAGGGCTTATATTGAATGTCTTATTGAATTCAGTATTTTGTTTTAAGGAAAATATTTCTCACACATCACACCAAATTTTAATTTATCTGTTTAGTCAGAAAGCTTACTCTCTTTCCCCTCACTTACCTTCCAGAAAAGATATTTTAAAAACACTAGCATCACTGGCTTAACTGTACAGCTTGCCATGGTGACTGCTTCATAGGCAAAATTCATTGGAATATTTATATTCTAATGTGCTTACTTGATATCAAAATGAGGCACTTTAATAATAGGCTCTAACATAGATTTGGTGTTGTACCAAGCGCTGTGTATGTATTATTGATAAGAACCATAACAACCCTGTGGAGATTATCCTATATAATCCTATGTAATAAAGATGTAATATGCAAATGGTGGTTATACCCTGAAGTGTAATGACTGACTGGATCGCGAATCAGCAGGAGGGTGGGGCAGCGAGCTACAAGTGGGCAGTGGAGAGCTACAGGAGGGGGCAAGGCAGCAAGCTATGAGGTGGGGCGGGACGGAGAGGGGATGGAAGGAGCTATTGGAGGTCGGCAGCAAGCTACTAGCGCATGGATTCGTGCGCAAGGCTACTAGTATTACTATGATCTCTATTTTGTAGATGAAGAAACTAAAACTCAGGATTTAAATTACTCGTCTAAGGTCATAGTCATGACTACAAATGAAATTTACATTTGCTTGAAGTAGGCCCCTGCTTCCAGTAAAACTATGCCTGAGCAGCTCTTCGTGTTCTTATGATAATAACGGATTTTAACAATGGTGACAAAGGCTCTGAGAAAGCTCCAAATACATTCTGAATGAAAACACCTGTGGATTATAAACTTGAACTCTCCATTTATGGAGGGAGAAACGGAGACCTTTTGCATCTGAACCTTTTTATAATGAGCAGTTAAGTACTGGAAATCTGTTCCTTAACTCCTTTTAAGATTTCTTTTGTCCCTGGAATGCTTTCGTTTTGAAGTAGGGGTTTCTGAAATAATGTTTCATGCAACATTAATTCTATAGGAGATCCGTAAATATTACTTTGGTGGAAGCAGTTTGGGAAATTTTGGGTTAAAAACATCTTAAGCGATTGCTTACTGTCCCAGAGTGGGATGCTCAAGTGCACTGTCACTTTGCAAAAGCTGGGGAGCTATATCCGTTTCCAAGCTTTATTTGAGCAGCAATTCATGGGACTAGTGTCCCAAAGAACTTGTGCCTGGGAAATGTTATCCCAAAGTTAACACCTTAGTATAACATCTCCCTTGTCTGAATGTCTCAGACCTATTTTAACAACATAGATGAACTGGAAACCCAAGTGACACAGCTAAGGTCCACCACATGCAAAGCAGTTATGCTGTAGAGGAGAGTTGTGTCAAGTAAGGTTTCAGAGGGACCACAGTAAAGTCTTGGAGAACATTTATGCCACTGCCAAGCCAGAGGATCTGGAAATCCATAGTTTTCTTAAAATCACTGAGTTCTCTATGCTGGTTCTTAATGGCCAGGGAAATTCACCTCCCCAAAGTACCATTATCAAGTTTCAAATAATATTTTGCACTTGTACCATTACTTCCATTTCCCCCCACACCATTTCTTCTGACCTTATTTAACCATGCCAGACTCGCTGGTAAGTTGTGATAGGCCTGGTTTTCACAGCTGTCGAGGTGATTTGAGAACGCTCCTGCTTTACACATTTTTTGGTTTTGTCTGGAGCTATGCTTTAGGAATCAATGAAACACATCCCCAAGCAATGAGGCAGAACTGTGGGCAGCTGGGAAATTGCAGCTCACACACCAGCCTGGGGTTCTGTTACAAGTAAGTTGCCTTTCTCTCTCCCCCCAGCCCCCCTTTCAAAGAAAGGTTTCTACACAATTGTGAAACAAACAGGTTTTCTCTCTTTGTGGAGTCTACTTATCCCACAATCAAGTTCTCATCTGCCTACTATAAAAATAACTTTAGGTAGACATTTAGTGTTTTGTTGTTATTGATTTACTTTTCATGTTTTATTTCCTGATTAAAACACACATTCATTCTCACTGTAAAAACTTTAACCAATATAAGAACATAATGTGGAAAGTAATAGTTCTCTATAATCTCATTGCTATTAATGGCTATTAATAATGTGACTTATATTCTTCTAGATTTAATTTTATTATGCATTTTCTATCAATCATGTATGTATATTTATAATTTTACTTTAGGAATATCATACAGAAAATTGCACTAATCTCAAAACTATACCTTAGGAAAGCAGAGATACCATGTGACCACTACCCAAATAATAACATAGCACAATACCTGTACTCTGAAAGCTTCTCTTGTGACCTGCTCTTCATTACTCTCCTCTTCCTCCTCCTCAGAGGTAACAATCATTTTGAGTTCTAATACTAAAGGGTTTTGGGGAGGAACTTTATATCAATGAAATCATAGAAGATATACTCATTTGTGTCTGGCTTCTTTCATTCCACATTTTATTGATGAGATCCTTCCATATTGTAACATGTAGTAACTTATTCATTTTCATTGCTGCATAATATTCCATTTTGTGAATATACCATGTTTCAACTGCTGATTGATCTCAGTCTTGAAGAGTTATGAACAATGCTGCTGGGGACATTCTTGGGCATGTCTTGATTGTATCTTGGTTGGACAGATACAAAGAAATAATTATTGGACTACAGAGCATTTACCCAGCTCCAGTAGATGATGCTAAACAGGTTGGTGAGGTGGTTACAGAAATGTATACTCCTACCAGCAGGGCATGAAAGCTTACCGGCTCCACATCTCCAACTCTTGGCAATGTCAGTCTTCGTAGTTGTAGCCACTCTGGTGGGGATGGAGTGGCATCTCATTATAGTTTTCCTTTTCATTAACCTAGTCACTAATGGAATTACTAATGGAATTAAGACTTTTTAACGTTATTGGCTATTTTGTGAAGTGTACATTCAAGCTTCATGTCCAATATTCTATTAGGTTGTGTTTGCTTTTTATTTAAATAGGTGTATTTTCCAATTCTAAATACAAGTCCCCTGTGAGTTATATGTATTGAAAGTAATTTCGTCCACTGTGAGGATTTTACTTTTTTAAAGATATCTTTTGATAAAAACAATTTTAAAATTTTATTGCAACTCATTTAATCAACTTTAACATTAAAGGTTGGTTTCTTTTGTGTCTTCTTTAAGAAACCTTCACCTGGCCCCGGCTGGGTAGTTCAGTTGGTTAGAGTGTGGTCCCAATGTGCCAAGGTTGTGGGTTTAATCCCCAGTCAGGGCACATATAAGAATCAATCAATGAATGCATAAACAGGTAGAACAACAAATTGATGTCTCTCTCTCTCTCTCTCTCTCGTCAATGAAAAATTCTTTTGAAGGAATCCATATATCTATTCCAGTGCTTGCTCCACAGTTTTAATTATAGTCACTTAATAATACTTTAGAACAGTGTTTCCCAAACTTCTCTCATAATGAGAATCACCTGGTGGAGTTGTTAAAATACAGATTCCTGAATCCCAACTAAGGAGTGTTAAAACTAGAATTTTGGGGAATATACTTAACTAGTGCTCTAAGCTAGTTTAGCACTTCTTAGTTGGGATTCAGGAATCTGTATTTTTAACAACTCCACCAGGTGATTCTCATTATGAGAGAAGTTTGGGAAACAATGCTTTAGAAAATATGGAAATTCTAATCTCTTTTTCAATACTTAAAAAAATTAGGCAAGTACACTTATTTTCTTTTAGATATTGCTATGGACTGAATTGTGCTCAAAATCTGTTTTAGTTAGTTTGGGCTGTCATAACAAAATACTGGGTGGTTTAAATAACAGATGTTATAATAATCCCCAACCTTCTCTCTCTCTCTCTGTGTTATCTTTTGGTAGATTAGCTTTTAACTTCAATGCAATTTTTAAATATATGTTTTTATTGATTTCAGAGATAAAGGGAGAGGGAGAGAGAGATTGAAACATCAATGATGAGAATCACTGATCGGCTGCCTCTTGTACATCCCACATTGGGGATCAAGCCCGCAATTTGGGCATGTGCCCCTGAATGGAATCGAACCCAGGACCCTTCAGTCTGCAGGCCAATGCTCTAGCCATTGAGCCAAACTGGCTAAGGCTAGTGCAATTTTTTAAAAAATATATATTTTATTGATATTTTGCAGAGAGGAAGGGAGAGAGATAGAGAGCTAGAAACATCGATGAGAGAGAAACATCGACCAGCTGCCTCTTGCACACCCCCTTCCGGGGATGTGCCCGCAACCAACGTACATGCCCTCGACCGGAATCGAACCATGGACCTTTCAGTCCGCAGACCGACGCTCTACCACTGAGCCAAACCGGTTTTGGCAGGCTAGTGCAATTTTTAATATTATCCTTTATTATTAATTCTTTGTACTTTGTTCAAGAAATCTTTGTGTATCCCAAGAAAAATAGTCTTCACAAATAATTTAAATTTTGTTTCTACATTTAGATTTGCAATTAAAATAAAAGATCTGTAATTCCACCAAAATTTTTCTTGCATGCGTATGTGTGTGTGTGTGTGTGTGTGTGTGTGATCAAATGTAGCTAATTTCATTTCTTTTTTCTATATGGTTTCCAGCTATGCTTCTTTCCCCCTTTTATTTATTGTCATATATGCCCTGTTATATACCAAAGTTCCATGTATATGGGAGACCATTTCAAGACTCTCTATTTTGTTATAATGGTCCATTTGCATCTATTCTTGAAACAATAAATACATTATCTCTTAATTATTATAACTTTATGCAAAGTCTTGATATCTGGTACAACAAGTTCTTTGCCCTTTTTTCCTGGAATATCTTCACTATTCTTGGATCTTCACCTTGTGTATGATTATTTCAAATGTCATAAAAAATTTTATTAGAATTGCATAGATTTTTTTGTAGAACTGCTCCGTTTTTACAATACTATATTTCTACGTGTGGACATGGGATAGCTATCCATTTATTTAGTGTTTGAACAAAAATGTTCAAGTATTTTTAGTGTTTATCCCATCTACCATTGGGTTTTTAAATTAAAAAAAATATTTTTGATGTGAAATCTGTATGCTTGATTTATAAAATTTCTGTGTTTCTTCTTATATTAGTTTCCTGTGGCCACTGTAACAAATTACCATAAACTTTGTAAATTAAGATAATATACATTTATTCTTTCACAGTTTTGGAGGGCAGACCCCTAAGTCAGTGTCCATGAGACTGAAATCCAGATGTTGACAGGGTGGTGCTCTTCCTGGAGGCTCCAGGGGACAAATGCCTTCCAGCTTCTAGTGGCTGCCAGCATTCTTTGGCTTGTGGCTGCATCACTCCAGTCTCTGCCTTTGTGGTCACATTGGGTCAAATCTCCTCTCTCTCTAAGGATACATATAATTGCGTTTAGGGTCTACTCCAGGAGTGGGCAAACTTTTTGACTCGAGGGCTACAATGGGTTCTTAAGCTGGACCGGAGGGCCGGAACAAAAGCAACCTGACCATGCTGGCACTCTCATCTTTGGCTGCTGGTGAAGGAGTGGAGGGGAGAGCAAGAGAACCCTCCACTCTTTCGGCTCCGCGGGCTGGATAGAACAGCCCAACGGGCTGGATCCAACCCATGGCCATAGTTTGCCCATAGCTGGTCTATCCTGATAATTCAGGATAATCTCTCCATCTCAAGAACCCGAATTCAATTACACCTGAAGGGCACTTTTTCCAAATAAGGTAACATTTACAGGTTCCAGGAATTAGGACCTGATATCTTTGGGCGACCATTATTTAGTCTACTATTCCTCTTCACCAGATTGCAAGTCCCATGGGAACAGAGCCTTGTCTGCTTTGCTACTTGTGTGTCCTCATTACTCAGAAGAATTGTACAAGAATTCTTGGCACAAGGTAGGCATTCACTTAATATTTGTCAAATCAATCATTAATATAACGAACCATTTTGTAACCCTTCTTTTAGAATGGGGAGGTTCTGTTTTACTCCAGAAGACACAGCCAATACCATTAGTTGAATTTTACAGTGGGAGACTTCAGCTCATCTCCGAAAGAATATTCTAATAACCAGGCCATCTTCCAACTTGCTTCCTGGGGGAATAAACTCCTTGAATCTGGAGGTATTCCAACAAACGTTGGATTTTCATATGTTACGAATGCCAGAAAAGATAATTTAAAATTAGGTGGGAAGTTGGTTTTACAGATAGCAGTGGGGTTTATCTTGTGTAATTACTTTCACTCCTTCATATGGAAAGAACCCTGGTTTCTTGTTTCTAGAATTCTTCTCTAAACATTTTGTTGAGTTATTAGGTTTAGGAAGATGGGGAAAGATTCCCCTAGTTTATGGCCCTGCCTGGGCATTTTACAGAGGATCCACAGAGACACCTTTGTTTCCTGTGGATCAGCTCTGTTTCTCTTTAGCTTGGTAAGGCAGCATACCGGAAGCTTTCAATGCCAGCCAGCAAGGTACTCCACACAGAGGAATATTTATTTCTTTTTAATTTACAAATATGGCTCCAAGTCTTCAAACCTAATTTTCACCCTGGAATCTTGCCATAGTTATGTAAAATGCGGTCACTACCTTGATGCAATTGGCTTTTCATTTCGTGACACAGGGATGAAGGCAATTGTTTAGGAAATTAGTGACCGGAAAAAGCAAAGTTTTCCTCTATATTTTCCTTCATATTGAACTACGCATGAAAATCAGTCTTATGACTTCAGCTAAATCTAGTTTTTGGCCAAAATGGTTTTGCCATTTGGGAAATTTTTTTTTATCTTCAGGTAATGGAATACATCACTAAGTGCCTTAGTGTTATTCTCCATGAGAAGCCCAAGACTGAGCCGTTCCAAACATTATGTCCTCATTCAAATATTATCAGCAAAGAGAGAGGGAGATCTTTCCTTCTGCATATCTCCTTTTGCTTTTCCTCTTCTTTCTTTTCCTACCAGAGAGGAAAATCTATCCCAGATTTCTCCCAAAGGACACCCTCTTCTGTGTCTCACCGAACCTGGGTGTGGGCGGCTGAAAGGTTTAGAAAAGACAGACAAGAGAGTGAAAGCTGGGTCTGGGTGGGACACTGCTTCCCTGATGGGGACACAGTGCCCCAGACTACAGGCCGTGTCTTTATTTTACAGCCAGGTGCCACCAGGCAAAGTAAGGGCATGGTCAAGATGTTTACAACATTCTCGTGGGTTCTGATCGTACTCAATTACATGCACCTGATCAAACCTCGTAGCCCTATATCACTTAGGCATGTGGGGCCACGTGTTAGGACCATAGGTTTAAGCTCACAACTATAGCTGTTGGCTGTCATTGTGCTGGGAGGCTCTGCCCTCCATGCTGGGACTTGTACGTGGCCACGGGAGGACTGTGCCCTCTCATCAGTCCAAGGCTAGAACCTGCCCAAACTCTGTAGCCAAGCTCCACACTCTTCCAGCTCATGGGTCAGTACTGGGCCACACAACCATTTTCATTAAGGAAGAGTGGAAAAGCAAGTTTCTGTCACATTAACTCCTTTGATGGACAAAAAGGGGTTACATCTATCCTTATTGGATACAGGTTCCCAAAACTAACATTTACCAAGCATTTTGCAAAGCCCTTTCACATGCATTTTTTTTATTCTAATTCTCATGAACACACCAGGTGATGTAGAAAGTTCGTGGCTGGGAGTGGAGGAAGACTAGACATGTTAGCTGGGTAGCTGTTATTATGGACCAGGCCTGTCTGCAGAGGAAGAGGTAACCTAGGCAGCGGAGGCATTTTATCACAGGACAGATGAGGAGGGTGGTAATGACATTGGTTAATAGCGAGTGCTTCCTATATGCTAGGCGTTGTGCTGTGTGACTTTACATCGATTGTTACATTTAATTCTCAACCCTGTGGAGGGAGGTAGGACTGTGCCTCTATTTCGTAAAGAAGGAAACTGTGGCTCCAGTAAGTGCAGGTCTGTGATCAGAATTCCAGGGCAGCCTCCAGGCCCGGCACTGCTTACGCTGTACCGCTCTCCCATTCGATTCTCTTTCTATGAGCTCAGCTTATTGTGACTTAAGCTTTTTCATCTGTAAAATGGGGTAGTTCTACCTATTCTTTTTGGGGTTCCCATGAGGAGTGTACATGTCAAATAATTAACAATGAGACAAACACAGTAGGCCAGAATTATTATTGTGGATTTTATTTTAAAAAAATTTTGTGATGTCTTTTACCTACTCTATTGGAGAGCAGTTCCCCAAATTTTGGGCTCAGGGCCCCTGACGCTCTTAAGGATTACTGTGGATCCCAAAGAGTGTTTGTCTATGTAAGGTTAGCTATCACTACTGCCTTGATATTAACGCTAAGAAATGTTTGAAGCAGAATGATAAGCACAGGTTCCCTTAACTCCAGAGTGATATCATGCACCTCATATATCCTCTGCAAACTCTGTATACCTGCGAGAGAACGAACATGAAAAAGGCAAAAAAAAGAAAGAAGTGTACTATTATGAAAATAGTTTTGATTTTATCTGCCCCCTCTCCTCCCAGGGTTCCCCGGCCCATGCTTTGACAACTGCTGCTTCAGGGTTTGGGACTGATCAATGGACCATCCGATTCTGTCGTTCCAGCTCCAGGACCGCGTCCCAGCGCGCTGTCCCGGGCGCCCGGAGACAGGCCCCGCCCCTCCGCTTGCTTCCATGGCAACCACGGCGCGCAGCCCAGGCGTCACCCCTCCCCTGGGCCAAACCATTCGCCTCAGGGCTCTTCTCCGGGGCTGATGGATACAAGAGAATGTGACAGAACTTCGGCGAGCTACTCGGCTTCCATTTTCCTGACCAGTGTGAGTGACACACTCCCCTCCACTCGCCTACTGTCCCTGCGTGGGCCGCGCCGCGTCTGGCGAGCTCCCCTCGGACGTCTCCCCCCTCCCAGGCCCGCGAATGGGCCGGCCCGGCCGGGGCTCGGAAGGCGCCGGCCGGAGCCGACGCTGGGGGGGCGCGTCCGACGTCGCGCGGAGGGGGCGTGGCCGCGCCGAGGGGGGGGGGCGGCGGGGCGGGCAAGATGGCGCCCGGCGAGTGATTTGCGCGGATTTCTCCGGTGGTGGTGGCTCAGGCACCCGGGCCGGGGGTTCTGCTCCCGCAGCCGCCCTTCCTCCGTTCCCCGCCCCCGGATCCCCTCCTGCCCTTCCTTCCTCGACCTCGGGGGTGGGGTGGGGGGAGGCAGGCCCGGTTCCCGGGACAGCATGTCGGACTCTGAGGAGGAGAGCCCGGACCGGCAACTGAAAATCGTCGTGCTGGGGGACGGCACCTCCGGGAAGGTCAGTCCGGGGCGGGCTCGCCGTCCCCGCCTGTAGGCCCCCGCGCGGCCCCGGACCCCAGCTCCTCCCCGCCGCCCGCCCTGGGGCCTGGGCCCGGGCCGCCGGGTCGTGGCCTGGGGCCGGGCGCGCAGCCGGCGCCTGGGAATGGCTGGCGAGAGCGTTCCCTCCTTCCCTGAACGATAATCTGTTTACAAAGGCCCCTTCCCAGCCCCCATGCGGCGCCCACTCCTGCTGCCCCCAAGGCTCCGCGGCACCGCCTCCGCGGGAAGCTGCCCGGCCTCCAGCTGGTGGCCGGGACCTGCCGGGTCATAGGTCACTGCCCCCCCCCCCATCCCCGCATCCCCACTGTCCCCCCGCCCGGATCTGGTGCCTCCACCTCCCGGGGCTCCCACGAGCGCGGCTCTGGAACACGATCGCCCGGAATCACTGCCCGGTCAGGTCCTCGGAGGGCACATCGCTCAGCTCACCTGGCCGAGCTTCCTCTGCGAGGGACGTGGTGTGAGTGTGAGTGTGTGTGTGTGTGGTGTATGCACAGGGGTGTGTGAGTGTGTGTGTGTGAGTGTGTGTGTGTGTGTGCGGTGTATGCACAGGGGTCGCCCCCAAGCCTGCCGTGTGCAATGCACACTCCACGTGAGAAGCCCATGCAGTAGCCGCTGGCTGCCGCCTCCCGGCTTCACGCCTGCGCCCCGGTCTCCAGGGCGCACCTGTCAGCCCGGCACTGGCCCCCAGATGCCTGTCCAGCTCCTCCGGGGGGCTGGGTGCTGGGTGTGGGGGGTAGAACCGGGAGCGTGGCCGAGGGGTCCTGGCCCGGGAGGGTGGCCTCCCGGAGGGTGGGCCGCATGAATGGGAGCGGGTGCGGGGGGTGTTCGGCGGCCAGTCCCCGGGCAGACGGACCGACGGCTGTCCGAGGCCAGGCCTGGGTTTTGAGCCCATCGCCGCGGAGCTGCTGAAACGGAACCAGCACCGCCCGGTATTTGCTCTTTGGAGAGCTCGGTCCGTCGGGTCTCAAAGGGGTCTGTGCACCCCCTCCTCCCCCAGCACCCCCTTTCCCAGAGGAAACGGAGGGTCTCCACCGGGTGCCATCGCACCTGTCGCTTCCGCCCCGGCGCCAGCGCTGTTTCTGGGAACGCCGCTCCAGGGGTCTCCTTTCTTCTCCCTCCCTCCCTTCTTTCCCCAGCCAGAGCCGTCAGGTCCTTAGTGCCAGCTCCCCATTTTCGTCCTCACAGTCCCCCCATTCCCCCCATTCCCCCCCCCCCCCCCCAGCATGGTTTGGACCCGGGTTTCCGTGTCTGGTTCTGAGATGTGGGTTCCTGGGCCCCTGAGGACGTGTCATTCATGTGCCGAATTGGGAGAATTCTGCTAATTGCTTTCTTGCCTTCTGTATTTTGTTACTGCTTTTTCTCACCGAGGAAAAACACCTAAATATGCTGTGCTAACCCATAGCGTTTTTTTTTTTTTTTTGGGGGGGGGGGAGGGGATTGGGGAAGAGAAGAACTTGGGACCACTTTTCGTTAGAAAGTATTATGGGAGTTTTTGTACACTTCAAACACCTTTTTGAATGTATGCATTGAAACCAGTTAGCCGTGTTTCTCACACCGTTATTCAATAAACATCTAGGTTACATTTTAGTTTTCTCATTCTTCATATTCTTTTGAGAGTCTTGTGATTTTTCACTTCTGATATTTTTACAGTCACATCATGTATTTCCTGTTTAAAATTGTAATAACAATCTATAACACTAATACACTTGTAAAAAGACAAAAATTGCCCATTATCCTACATTCTATCATAATTCTTTAAACTTCTTTTTCTCCCAGTATTTATTGCCATAGGTGTATTACTCAGTTGAAATTTGCTCACAATTCTGTATTTACTTTTTTCATTTAGCCTGTCATACTTGTATTCCTCTTCTTAATTTAGCTTGAATAATTATTGTTTTTCATCTCTGTCTAAAATTCTGTGTAGGACAAAGCATATTTTCTCCCGTCTGTACTGTGGGAGGACCATCATTCTGCTCCAAAGGATAACAGTGATACATTACGGTGTTTTGACTTACTTTTCAACATCTAGAGTCATCTATTTTTAAACCGTAAGAGCTTTTTTTTTGTCCAAAGTTTTCAGATACAAGCATCAGAAACCTAACCTTTTATCCTTATTCACGTATCAAGTGTTTTTCTCCTCACTCTATTCAGTTCTCAATTTGTTGGCAGCTACCAGCATTGCCATTCTACGTCCTTTTCTTTTATGAACTCAGCCTCGCTTTCATGCTAACGTGTATCCTGCTTTAACGGCTGGTCATTTTTTCTCGCATGAGTCTGTCTGCCAGTTCTAACTCGGGCATTTTGATGCACACTGAGAGAGGCGATAGGTTGAGATCACCACCAGCAGCCTCTCCAAGAGGAATTTAGCTCCTCCTCCTAGTAACACATGTTTCTCCCTCTTTCCTGTTTTGATTCATACTTTTGATTTCATTGCATATTTTTAAAGACTTTTTAAGGCAAAACATTTTTTATGATGTCTTTTCAGTATTAGTAAGTGTGGTGTGGTTAAAAATTGTTGGCAAAAGGTTCACCAAACCATAAAACAAACAAAAACCCCACAGAAGGAGATGAAATATTTCAGAGATGGTAGATGGTTGCTCACTTTGTAATTGTTTAAGACCCATATTTATACAATGGTGTGTGAGAAATCATTGGGTCTGAAGAATAGTACAAAGACTACATAATTGAAGAGGAAGTGCCTGCCGTTGATTTGGTCCTGTTTAATTCTATAGTGATTATGATAAGGCGTCCGGAGATGAAATAAGAATCCATTCTAATATTCTGTGTGCCCAATGACCAGTACTCTTGATAGATTATACTTCATTTCACTTGAAACCCTAACTTTGCCTCAAAAGTGTGAGGGCAGATGTTTCCAAGAAAACAACCTTAGAATTGTTCTGAATATTAATTAGTATAAAAATACTGAACTTTGAGAATCTTAAAGTGAAAAATTACCTTAAAACACATTATGCTGATGTTACATATGCCCTGACTTATTCTTTGACTTAAAGTACTATTTCAGCCATCCATGTGTTAGGCATTTTGACATGTCTGTGGCCGTAGTGATGATAGTTATTTTTCTCTAGAACTCTGGAGCTTCTGCACAGATGACTTGTGTTCTGAATTAAACAAGTTCAATGGCATAGATAAGTCTTACGTGAAACAGGGTTTGAAAAGGAGTACTTTACCTTTTTAATTATGATTTCTCAGGTTTAATGGTATTTTTATATGCTTCAGGGAAGCCAAATAAAATGTCATTTTGGTGCAGTGCGTTTATTTCTCATTGTCTAGCAGAACACCTTTCTCGTAGTGCTCAGCAAATATTTGACCAAGTGTCTTTGAAATTTATTACAAATGCTGGGTATTTTACTATTATAAAGGAATTGGAGTTAGGCATGCAGGTTGCCATTTCTGTGAAAACTATGTTATTTGTGTCAGAAGGAATTTTAGGTTGTTTTGTTTAAAGAAATTGAAATGGATTAGGATTTCTTTTGCACTGCTGTACTTATGTCATAATTATAATGTGCTATCTAGGAAATTTTATCTTAATTTTAAATATGTAGGAGGTTGACATCTAATTTTAACTCTTAAAACTAAAGTGCAATTTTCCCTTAACTTTGGGAGTCTTGAAGTGCATAAAATCTTCATGAAGCTGTCTTTCTCTTTTATTAGGGAAACTTTACAAATAAATAGTGCGTTTAAGATGTTTAAGAAGCTTGGAAGTTGACTTCATTTGTTACCAAAATGATTAATTATTCTTTTGCTTTGATAAGAAATGATAAAGCCTTAGAATTTTGAATGCAACTTTTAAAGTAATGTAGATACTGCATATATTTGTTCTGGTTATAATATTCTTAAGACTTTTAAGGTTCATGGGTGGAAAATACTTATTTTTGCCTGCTTAATATTAATTTAAAACTATCAACTTTTTTTATTTAAGGGCTATATATTATCAGAGTTATTCTATAGAATTATTTTTATTTAACTGCTTTAATACAGAGACAAATTAGATATTTAATGATACTTTTCTTGTGGGGAGGGGACGAAGAAAAGAAATTATAAAAACAGTCTTTTTCCTCCTTAATCATTTTTTTATTATTGGCTGAGGGCACAACCTACTCGAAATATTTAACCTCAGAAATGAAACTCAAGAGTTCTCTGAAATTTGAATTGAACTGATATATATGGATATATAAGATTTAGATCTTTTATAATGGTGCTTTAGTTTTCTCTCTGGATACATTTCAAATTCTAATTTCCAGCTAGGAAAAAGAGTGTGAGGACCCAGATTTAAAGAGATCTAGCAGTGTGCTGTCTCCACTCCTAGCTGTTGGCAAGTGACGTTTACCTGGTGGAGGGTTAAGTTCTTCCTCTGAAACTGATTAGCACAGCTTAAAGTTGTTGGATTGATGGGAGTATGAATATTAATGTTACTTAATAAGATTTAGTAATGATGTGATGTTAAATTTCTAAAACAAAGACATTAACTTTGATATTATGTACATTAATCTTTTAGACCTCCTTAGCTACGTGTTTTGCTCAAGAAACTTTTGGGAAACAGTACAAACAGACTATAGGACTGGATTTCTTTTTGAGAAGGATAACATTGCCAGGTAAGAGACTACAAGTTTAACATAGAAAATTGTGCATATTTTATAATAAGAGATATAGGCAGAAATGTGTAAAATAAAATTTGGGGCTGCTTCTACACGAAGATATGTGTAATCAGTCAGTTTATCTTAGGGAGATTAATTTTCATCAGCATCTACCGTGAAGACATTGTATGGTGTGAGAATAAAGTTTATATATGAATACTTCTCTACTCTCCTATTTTTGACTACTACAGATTTTTCAAGGATAAACAATAGTTGCTTATAAAATTCTAAAGCATTACAAAAAATCAAATGCAGTGCTATTATCAACAGATACTGTATAAAGTAAATGGAAAAGACTGGAAAGGATTATTTTAAAAAAATATTATTTTGATTAGCCTCTGCTTCAGTTTTTTGTTTGAGAGAAAGTTGGACCAGAAGTATAATGTAGCTATGGAACTTCTGTGCTCTAATATGTGAATGCTGTTTTATGCAAGGCAGCATGAAATTGCTGGCATTTAATAGACCACTAAAATTTAGGGTCCCTAGGCACTCATAAAAATACAGTTTGAGCATTCAAGATGTTTCAGTTCACCATGCAAAGAAACTATTTAGATGCCAGTTGCAGCACATTTTGTGGGAAATACAGGGAAATAATAACAAAAAGAGAGTGGTTTCTGTTTTAAGTTAGTTACTGAACAATTGGGGCTTTAAAATTTTCTGTCCATTCACTGTGATGGTTAAATTATATATTTAAAGTATTTTATTAAAAGCAGTTTATCTTGATTAGCCTTATAAACTAGTGTATCCCTCTCCTCTCTGAGGAAACCCATTTGAATAAAAACCGTTGCAAGTGTAGTGTTAGAATCTTTTGCTAGGATATCAGTGATAGTGGAAAGGGTTTAATAAAATCAAATATTATGAAAATATTTTAATCTCTCAAACACCGCATCTCTGATAGCTCTCCATGAGAGTTCTGGAACAGCTAATGAAAACTCTGGGTAATTGAAGGTATTCTGCAAATCTTACTAGTGATAGGTTCTTATATTTTGTGGTGGTCTGTGTTTAGAAAAAGAAATTAGAAGACGTAGTATGAGAAAAGAATTCTAATATCCTGTTATGGAGTTATTTTTCGATAAGAGGTTTAAGTGAGAAACATGCATATTTAGTTTCACTTGTATTTTCTTTTGATGTATTCAAAACCAAAAATCTCATTTGATTTTCACCATCCTCATTCTTATGGGTAGGTTTCTGCTACATTCACAATATTCATTCACAGCAGTCATTAGCTGAATACATACACTATCACATAGTATACATGCTGGAGCGTACTTTTACAGCAGTGTTTTCAGAAGTGCCAGTCATCCACAGGGAATCTGGGTATGTACTTAGTTATTGACTGTGTTCTTTTGGTGCTAATTAGCAAAAGCACCATCTTTCTGTATCATTGATATTGTTTAATTTTTCCAGTTTTTTCAGAGGTTTAAATAAAGGAACAAGTACCTATTCAAACATTAAAAATATTTTAAGACTAATTTTGGACATTTTATGTATTTGATAGATGTGATGATTTCTGATCTGTTGCACAATGCTAACCAATTTTTAAATTTTGATTACTTTGCAAAAAATATTTGGTATTTTTAAAATTATAATTTAATATTTTAGAGTTAGAAAGTACTTAGGTTAAAAAATGATGTTAGGAAATACATAATCAATGCATGTATATTTTAACTTTTCTGATTCAGTTTTATTTTGATGGGCAGAGTTCCAGAAATTTCTTTCTTTCTTTTTATCTTTTTTGGAAAAAGCAATTGGTTTTATGGTATTTATGGACTTAAAATTATGGTAGAAATTTCAGTAGGAAAAAATAGTTTTAATGTATCTTGATTTTATATAATTAATAGGTAAATTAAGAAATATATAGTCATAGTATATCCTTAATATATATTACCTTAATTTTAATTCATTCTAACTGTTAAATGTAGTATGATCAATATTTATATAATTTGCTAAAACATTGCAGATAGCATTATGGAATTTATAGTAAAGAAGCATAGTAATCAAATCTAGTATTTAATAGTATTCCAGTAACCCTATGTCCGTTCCGATTGTTAGTGGTGTAATACTGCCCGTCCATCTATTCACATTCTTTTCATGTATGTTTTCAAGGTCATTACTTTGCAAATACTCATCCATTTTAGTGTATTTCATGATCTGGTATTCTGTATAGTCTGGATGCAACCACTGTGCAGATTTTACTGCTTAAAATAGTCTATCTGTTAGTCAGAGATTCTGCTGATAGAGCTTCTTAAGAGCCTTAGTCAAAATACTTTCAGGAAGCTTGTGGGTACAGTCCAGTAAACAGCGTTCTACTGTGAAAAGGATTTCTAAGTCTTCAGTACAAGAAGTGGGCAGACTTGTGTTTTTAGTTCCATCTTGACTATGCAGCACTTTAAGTAAGGTTAACCAAGGCACCAAGTGTACTTTTATAAGGTCACTGTTGAATCCTCTTTGTGGCTTTGATTCATACCAAAAGAAACTTACCTGTATTTTGTCACCTCATTTATTTTATTTTTCTCTCTAGTTAAATGTCTTTGCTTACAAAGGAGCAGGAATTTTGCACAATTTTGCATTTGGGATTAGGTTGCTGGCAGTTTTCTTAATGGTTTTTATTAGTTAGAAAATTACATTAGATTCTTGATTTTTAAAAATTTTGCAATATTAGTTATTTAAATATTAGATATTTATATAGCTTCATAGGTATGCTATTTTGAAAATATACTGGGAGACTTCATGTCTGTGTGTGCAAAAACTAAAGTGATGTTGATTTGAATTGCATATTTATGTGCTTTCATTTTTATTTTTATGTGTTAATAAGTCTCAAATTCAAATGTGATCAAAATGATATTTCTAGGTATATGAAATAATTAAAAGTTAATATTTGTTGAGGTTATGGTAGTAGAAGTTTTCTTTTTCGCTTTATCCTTTTGCTAGCATTGTTTATTAATGAGTTATCGGTAATGCATAGCTGTTTTTATTTCTGAAGCACTAGAATATGAATATTAAAGAAACCAAGCCAGCCACAAAAGAGTGCTTAATTGGAAAGGTATAGATTCAAAAAATACCCTTGACACATAAATACAGTATAAACCTCTTAGGTGGAGACAGTTGAATAAATGACTTAGAGAGTCTTCAGGTGATTGTCCTCAGAATTTGAAAACATGTCATGAAAGATCATATTCCTAAAATTATAGTTGAAGTATTCAACTTAATTCAGCTAGGACCTGAATATCAGAACTTAAAGGAAAAAGGCTTCGTATGTCTTCATATGAAGTTAAGTGATAAGTTTTGCTGTCCTTGAAAAAAATGGGAGTAGATGTATTTTATTAAGTGTTGCCCAAAATCCTACTGTAAAAATATTAATATTGTTAGGTACTGATCGTAAAGAGTTTTTCCAAATAAAATGAATGGGGAGTACTACCTGTTTATCTTAATGCTTCTGAAATTATTTGATATAATTCTAATGATGGCTGGCCCTACCTGCTTAATTTGAGACAGCAGGATAGGGGAATGATTTTAGCTTTGAATTTTGAAAAATTTAGACCTTTAAGAAATTACATTTTTATAAGTTTTTGGACAAGTCTTAGTCCGTGACGTTTTTGTTTTCGTATTTATAGAGCTTAAAAACATTTCTGTCATTACTCTGAACATTGAAAGTGAGTGTATGTGGGAATGATGTGGGTGATAAACTTCAGTAGCGCTCACTAATGCTGATGGGAGTTCCCATGTAAATCCTCTGCACGCTGGCAGATGGAACAGACCTACATCCGAATAATGGAAAGGCTGTAATGCACACCAGCACCCAGCAAGACTTAGGGCGAGGGCGGAAGCCGACTGGTTAGTCCCTATGGTGCTTCCCTTTCCCGTACAACGTTGAGTGGTTTGACTAACATTTTCTGACTTTAATGTTTTACATTGGTATAAAAATTTGTGTATTTTATAGTCCTTTTTTTTTTTTTTTTGGTGTTTGAAGTGAGACCATTTTTTTTTTTTTTTTTTTTTTTTTTTTAGTTTCTAAGTTTTTATTTTGACTTTTCCTAATTTGCAAATCTTTCAGAAAGATATACATTTTTCGTGAGGGAACTCATTTTGAAGATACTGAGATTTTGTCTACCTTTGGAGAAAACTGCATAATTTTATTAGAAGAAATAGTTTGAAATGTTAAACTGAAAAGCATATTGAACATGGTCTTTTTTAGTCTTTAATTATATTGATTAGAGAGAGTAGCTTATCAATAATTTGCAAAATGAACAACAAGATTTTAAAGATTGCTTTGTATTTTTATAATGTTTGTGCATGGAAAAAGCATTATTAAGCCGATTTTATGAAGGCTTTGAAGCACATATAATTTGTTTCAATGGAAATGCTTTGAACATGTATAAATGCATCATATTTAATGATACATGCGGTATGTATCCTACCTCACTTCCAAAGAGGGTAATCGTGTTTGTATTTTATAAGTTAAATTTGAAAATGTAATTTTTATTATGTTTACTATTGCACATAAAAACTGACATTCAAATTTAAACATTCATTCAAGTTGAAATTATGGATTCATTTTATTGTCTATTATCATTCTGTGCGCTTTAGAACCTTTAGAGTATGGAACTTAACAGTAAAATTCATTATGTGCAATAGGGTAGGTTAGTATATAAAATTCAATTTTTATTTTTAAAGTATATTTCTTACCCCAGGTACAAATACTATATTGTTCTACTTTCTGTTCAATAAATTTTTTTTAAGATATAAGAAATTTATGCTTTCTTTATTTTCTTTTGTTTTGAAGGTATATATAAATGTAGTTCCATGAAAATGGGGTAAAAGTATCAGCCTACATTGCTATGATTTCTTTTGATAACGTTACTTTATAGTTCCAAATATCTGACTACATGAGTCTGCAGAATAAAAGGCAGATTAGGTTCAGAGTTTATGATTGTGATTTAATGTTCTATGAAACTGGATTCAGTTGTTACATTGTTACTTAACTTTTTTGTATTCTTATTTTTATTTTCCTTTTTTATGTTTTAGGAAACTTGAATGTTACACTTCAAGTTTGGGATATAGGAGGGCAGACAATAGGAGGCAAGATGTTGGATAAATATATCTATGGAGCCCAGGTATGCCATGAATTCTGTGATTATTCTGATACTGAAAATACTCTTCTCACAAACACACTTAACTGGGTACACACACACACTTCTTTTGGACATGATTTTTATCTGATATGTAAAGAGATTAAATTCATGTTTGTGCTAATCCTTTGGTTTCATCCTTCCCAAATTGTCTGGAATGATTTGAATCAAGGAACTGCTATGACTCTTAATAGCTTTCATATGCTACTTATAGGATATTATATCAGCAGTGGAATAAATATAGTGATAATTGATACTTTGATATTTATTAGCTGACTTCATAATAGTGACAACTTTTAAAATATACAAGCTGAATGAATGAAAAATATAGGAAGGGAAATTTTAATTTCATTTAAATTATAAGAACAAAAAGCATACTTGTATGTCTATATTTTTGTGCTATGAGCTAGTCTGCTAAATATTTATAATTCTCCAGATTTAATAGGTATATTAATATATTAGAAAACTAAGTATGAGTAGTTATATATATGAAATACATACAGTATTTTAACATGATAATGATGTCTCTTCAGAAGAAAATGTATATATTATATAACAAAAATTATTTGGCAACATGAGCTTATGTAGACATGTTTTTAAATTAAATTATTGTACAAATAGGGAATGTGTATGGTAGTAGTATCCTTTAAAAAGTTAATTATGGACATGCTGTTAATTTTTGCTTTTTCTTTTACTTTTAATTAGTGTGTCTCTCTCACATCGTCTTGGGCATGGGGGGAGTTAGATGCTTTTAGTGGGAGAATCAGAGCTTGGTTATGTAGAACTACGTTGCTTATAAGAAATGAATCTAGAAGATGAAGACCAATAATGTTAAGCACTCTTCTTCATGAATTTGATGATTGTTAAATACCATTACTTTAATTTTTGACAAAAAGGAGATTTTCTGAATTATTTTTTTTTAACATAAATGAGGCTCATACTGTTCTGATCATGTGTAAAGGCTCTACTTTTGCTTTTTATATGATTGATACATTGATTGGGTTCTTAGAACTTTTTTTCTTTGCCTTTTCTTCTACACTAGGGGCCTGGTGCACAGATTTGTACACGGGTGGGGTCCCTCAGCGTGTCCTGCAGGGATTGGGCGGACACTGGCAGTCCAGCGTCCCCTGAGGGATGCAGTAGTGTGCGAAGCGGCAGGCGACTGGGGAAGAGCCCAAGCCTGGGCTGGGCATCGAGCCGCCGCTACTGCTCATCCCGCCCCACTGCCTGCCGCCCGCCTCTGCTGCTGAGTAGGTTTACTGCCTCTCCGCGGTCTCTGCACGCCCATCCTGGGGCGATACTGGTATGCCCATGACTGAAAAGCGGCTGTGGGCTTGCGCCCAGTCATTCCTGATGCCGGTCCCAATGCCTGTCCTGGTCCAGATGGGCTGGGGGGAGCAGGGTGCGAAGGGGAGTGTCTGTGGGAGAGGCTTGTGCCACTGCAACTGCCCTCACCAGCCGTGAGCCTGGGATCTGGCACCTGTCTGTCAGCGGAGCGGCGCTCCCGCTGTGTGGGAGCACACTGACCACCAGGGGGCAGCGTTTGCACTGAGCGCCTGCCCCCTGGTGGTCAGTGTGCGTCATAACAACCGGTCGAACTGTTGAACAGTCAAATGGTTGCTTAGGCTTTAATATATATATAACATTGTTCTTTGTCTCCTGAAAAGCCTTCCTGCTCACTTAACATTTTCTTTTGTGACCGTATGACTTGATATTTTATGCATGTTTATTTTTCCCCTGAAAGGTAAATCTCAGGTTTTGGTTTCTGTCTTTATTGTTATTTAATTTTTTTGTTTTAAACTGATTATGTTTAAAGTGGATATTAAGGTAAAGAAAAATTGCTGAACAGAGATTTGTGCAGATCAGTAGTCCTTCTTTCACATAGTTGGTAAAATGGGATTTGAAAACAAAAATCTTTCCCACTTTGCTCCATTAAGATCTATCTTCAAGGACAAATATTGGATTTAAAAATAAAGAAAATTAGATTAGTCAAGCTTCTTATGATATTTGATTCTGAGTGTCAAATAGAATATTTTTATGTTTTATAGATGTAACTAGAATTAGTGGAGAACAGAAAGATTTTTATGCATCTCAGCATAAATAATATAAAATTCAATTAATTAATTTATTTAAAGCTTAGGGAATATTACACTCATGCATTGGAATCTTTTAATTTTACCATATGTCAAGTCATTAAAAATTATTATTTGTTATACTTAAATTACTTAAAGTTTGTTAATGTTATAAAATTATGGTGTTATATAAAAATTAATACTAATGTGAAATTCATGTAATATAGAATTAACCATTTTACAGTATATAATTAGTGGCATTTAGTACATTCATCATCTATGACATCCCCTCAAATCATCTTTTGTACAGTATATGTTTTATACTATTACATACCTGCTTATAATTAGGCATTGTGGGCAAATTTATAGAAATTTCCATCTTTTTTTGAGAGTATTTGAGGTTTGTGCTACTTCTCTGTTTTCTTCTAATTCACCTCATATCTTGGGAGGAAGAGAATGTTATATTTTTTAGAACTTGTTATATAAGATTTCTATTTTGAAGGTGTTTTTTTCCCCCTCTTTGATGATGTCTTATTTATATTTTACAATTTTGGTGAATGTTGTAAGCATATATCATATTTTATTAAACAACAATATAATACAGTATTTCTGAGAGGTTCATTAACATTTGCATGAAAATGTCTCAGGAAACTAGTAATTCTGAGTTGATAAAATGAATTGTCATAAATTAATGTAATGAAATAAATTTCTCCTTTTTCCAGAGATTCTAAATTAAATGCTATGTAAAATATATAGAGTGCATTTACTAGTAGTTTCTTGTTAAAATATGTGTAATTTTTTATCCAGGTCAGAGAAGCTCTGACTATAATTCACTACCATAATTGGGGGAAATGTTATTTTTCAAGAACAAGGCTTTCAAATAGCATTTTAATATAATTAATAACTTTATATTATATCATATAATTATTCTTCAAAGTGGATCAATACTGTTTCTAGAGTTGTTGATGCTATCTATTACCTATCTCATGAATACTTTGTATTTTAGTATACACATTACAGGATAGAACTCTTCATAAATAATGTTTTGAGGACATCAGTTTAATGTATTATTAGGATTTTATTTTAGATTCTCTAGTTTATGTATTGGGTATAAAAAGAATTATCTTAAAACCATCGGAGCTATTAAGTTAGTGAATCTGTTTTTTAAAAAGCTTTTTAAAACATCCATGAAGAAGCTTATTTATTGCATAGAAATTGACTTAGTTTCAAATAAAACTGATTATTTTATCCTCTTCACCCCCCTCGCCCCCCAGTATCATTAATCTTTAGTAATAGTCTGTCGAATAGTGTTTGGTGAAACAAAATTGAATTGCCACCCAAGAAAGAATTAGTGAGATATTTTGACAAGAACTGTTCTAAGACTTGAAGTATATCCCAGTGAAATTCCCAGATTTAGAATTGCCTTAACTTTTTCTTGGAGACTCAGAAAGATGTTATAGGCTATTTTTCACAGTGGTTACGAGCAAACACACAGTGCGCAGTGTTTAGTGCCCTGTAACCTGTGGCTAACAGAGGCTAATAACAAACCTCAGAGAAGGACTGCGTGTTTCATTTTTGTAGCTCTTTCCATCCTGGAATCTAAGTGGTTTGCAAACACTGCTCTACTGAGCATAAGCTCAATGAAGTATAGTCGTTTGTGAGGTAAACATAACGGCTATTGTGCGCCATGCCCCACGCCGATGAGCCAGCCTGCTAACCATCAACTAAAGGACGTGGTGTCGGTGTGACCACTGAGGAGAGATCACATCTGAAAGTGGATTCCCTGGCCCCTCTGCTATCTTTTATTATGAAATTGTTAGTTAGATGTTTGCCAACTTGTATCTAATTTTATTTGCAGACTTTACTATTTCTCTTGCTTTACTATTTCTTCTTACAGATTGTACTTATTTCAAGGTATATGATTGTATAATCTATATGATTTATTTCTATGTATAATTAAACACTAAAGTACATTATTTATCATACAAATCAGGGAGAAAAATCACCTGCATTTTGAGAATAGGGAACTTTCATTTTAGGGAAGGTTAAATTTTGTGTGTGTGTGTGTGTGTGTGTGTGTGTGTGTGTGTGTGGTGCCTTATAAAATTTAGAAATAAATCTATGAAGAACCTTCTAGAACTATTCTAAAACCACCAGTGTTCGTTTTTCCAATTATTCCTACCAGTTATTCCTTTGCAAATGGCATCCATTTGATTTACTGACTCATCATGCTTATTAGATATGGTGATAAGTAAAATAGATGAAAACAAAATACTCTATGAAGTAATTTTATATAATATTTACCAAATGTCTTGAGGTTTACAAAGAGGAGAAAGAGATGTTAAGATATAGAAAATGGAGGAAATTATTGTGAGGAATTCGAAAATATAGCAGGATTTATTAAACTTGGAATCTGATTTCCAAAAGTCATGGCAGAAATATTTGGGAAGAAGAGGAGCACGTATAGGGCAAATTGGGAAGAGGAAGCACAGGGTCGCAAGGGGATACTGACACAGGAAAAGGATGAGTGGCGGGTGGGTGGTGGTAAAAGAGGGTACCAGGGTCATGACATATGGTGATGGGTTTAGACATCTACAAGATTACCAAGAAAATTATTTCCAGTATCCCCAGTAGATTCTTTTCAGATTTTAGTTGTTACCAAGATGTGTTGGATTTGTGAGGGAGTTGTGTTGTAACTTCTTTTGGCTGAGAAGATTCTGATAGAATTCTGGAAGGAATCGGAAGAGGTCTGGATTGATCCATGGGTGAGGGGCTGTGAGGTGCTGTGTAAACTCCCACAGAGGTGAGCACTGAGGGGCTGGTTTTGGTGAGCTGAAGCTGGTGGCAAAGCCCGGGGAGTCCGTGTCTGCTTACATGATTTTGGTAGTTTGTGTCTTTCAAAGAATTGGTCCGTTTCATTTAAGTTGTCAGATTTTAGCTATAGAGTTGCCTATAGTTCTTTATTATCTTTTGAAGGTCTATGGGATCTTATTATTTTGCCTCTTCTCTATCCCTCCCTTTTTGGTTAACTTGGCTAGAGAGTTACTAACTTCTGATTTTGTTCGTTTTATTTATTGTTTTCCTCTTTTCAGTTTTATTGATCTCTAGGTAATTTTTATTATTTGGTTTGTCTGCTTGCATTAGGCTTACGTTGGTCTTCCTTAGTTTCTAAAGTGGAAGCTCAGGCTATTGATATTTCTTCTTTTCTAATATATACACTCAGTGCTATACACTTTTTTGTCAGCACTGTTATTGCTCTATTTCAAAAGTTTTGATAGGTTGTAATTTTATTAGTTTAAGGTATTTTTTAACTTCTCTTGAGACTTTTTTTTGACCCATGTGCTATTTTGAAGTATATGTTGTTTAATCTCCAAATATTTTGAGTTTTCCAGCTATCTAATTGCTGATTTCTAATTTAATTCCATTGTAGTCTGTCTACTAAGATGCTTTGTATAATTTCTATTCTTATAAATTTGCTATATTTGGTATATTTTATGGCCCACAGTCCAAGCATGTCAAACTCAGCCCACAACGAATATTTTTCTGGCCCAGTCAAATATAACGGTATGTAAGAAATGTTTTAATAAAAAAGTTTGTAACTTAATTTGTACATCATCCTGTTACACATAATTATTAATAATGAACTATAATGTTCACTAATGACTGATTATTATAATCGTGTTGCATTCATTTCCCTTATACGCCTTAAGCGCAGGCATACCATTTCTAGTAACAAATATTTTAACAGCCGATGGCCACGTCAGTAGTCTTGCACTGACTTGTTTGGGGTGCACACCAGGAAGTATTGCACTTTTGGGAACAAGAAAAACAGGTTTATGTGCATTATGCTTATTTGTGCAGTTGTTCAGCGTCTGGTAAGTTAATGTTCAAGAAAAATGTTAATTTTTATTAAAATGTTCTATTTATGTTAAAGATTACTTATTTATTTCAGTCCTTTGCATTTAGCATGACGGTATCAAAATAAACCCATGTTTCTATGAAAATTGAAGCTTTTGTTTTTTTGTGGCCCATATACACTGACACCTTGTTTATTTGGACAGTGTTAGCCTTTGAGTTTGACATGCTTGGTGTAGTCTTAGTGTCTCATGTGAACTTGAAAAGAGTGTAAATTCTAATGTTGGACAAACTGTTCTGTAAATGTCAATTAGATGACGCTGATTGTTAGTGCTATTTGGTTCAACTTACTGTTTTCTGCTTTATGTATCATTTAATGAAAAAGGGGTGTTGAAGTCTCCATTTATATTACTGGATCTGAGGATTTGGAATTATAGTTCTATCCATTTGGTCTCATGTATTTTTTATTTTTTAAAATAAATCTTTATTGTTCATATTGTTACAAATGTTCCTCATCTTTTCCCCCATCTTATATGTACATGAAAGATTGTTATGTCTTCTTGGAAAATTGACTCCTTTATTATGATATCAACCTTTATACTTTAAATATTTTTTTGAAGTCTGATTTGTCTGAAATTAATACAGTGAAATTAACATGGTATTTCTATATTTCCTTACTTTTAATCTCTGTCTTTATATGTAAAGTGAGTTTCCTGTAGGCAACATGTAAGTTGAATTTTGGTTTTAAAATTCTCTGATAATCTCTGTCTTTTTAATTGGTATATTTAGATCATTCACATTTAAAGTGATTATTGATATAGTTGGGTTAATATCTATCATATCATGTTTGTTTTCTATTCCTTGCTTTTGGTCTTTTCTGGTTCTATTTTTATCTTTTTTTAATATTTAAATTCTTTATTGTTTAAAGTATTACATAAGTCTCCTTTTTTTCTCCATTGATCTTTTCCCAGCCACTCCCACCTTCCTTATCTTTTTAAAAAACTTTTCTTGTTATCTTCTTTCTTAGCCTGTTAATTATACTTAAAAATCATTCTCTAGAGTTTGCAATATACAGTTTTAACTAATCTAAGTGTACTTTCATATAACACTGTATTATTTCACATTTAGTTCAGATACCTTATAAAAAAACTAGAGGCCCGGTACACGAAATACGTACACTGGGGGGAAAGGGGGTCCCTCAGCCTGACCTGCACCCTCTCCAACCTGGGACCCCAGGAATGTCTAAACTGGCAGTTGGACATCCCTCTTGCAAAGCGGGACGACTGGCTCACTCCTAACTGCTCGCCTGCCTGCCTGCCTGATCTCCCCTAACCACTCTACCTGCCTGTCTGATTATCCCTAACTGCCTCTACTTGCTGGCCTGATCACCCCCTAACTGGTCCCCTGCCAGCCTGGTCACCCCCTAACTTCCCTCCTGCAGTCCTGGTCACCCCATAACTGCCCCCTAACTGCTTGGTTGTCCCCTAACTGCTCCCCTGCCTGCCTGCCTGATCACCCGTAACCACTCTATCTGCTTGCCTGATCACCTTAACTGCTTCCCTGCCTGCCTGCCTGATCACCCTAACCACAGACTGCTTCCCTGCCTGCCTGCCTGATCACCCCTAACCACTCTACCTGTCTGCCTGATCACCCTTAACTGCTTCTGCTTGCCTGCTTGATCACCCCCTAACTGGTCCCCTGCCAACCTGGTCACCCCCTAACTGCCCCCTGCTGGCATGGCCACCCCCCTAATTGCTCCCCTGCTAGCTTGATTGTCCCCTAACCACTTGCTTGCCTGCTTGCCTGATCACCATTCTATCTGCTGACCTGATGACCTCTAACTGCCTCTGCTTGCCAGCCTGGTCACCCCTAACTGCCCTCCTGCCAGTCTGGTTACCCCGTAACTGTCCGGAAGGAAGTCAGACATCCAGAATATGTCCGGTTGACCTGGCCTAATTAGCATATTACCCTTTTATTAGTATAGATAATCTGAATCCGTCTCCTATTCTTTAGGGCATTGCTATCATCATTTTGCTTGTCAATATGTTAAAATCACTCAATTTATTATTACTCTGATTAGTTTAAACAATAAACACTTGTTTCTTCTCTGGTACTCTACCTTTCTTTATGTGGAACTGAATTTCTTATAATATCATTTCCTTCTCTTTGAAGAACCTCTTTTAACATTTTTTCCAGGGCAAGTCTGCTGGTTGTGAACTCCTTTAGTTTTTGTTTATTTGAGAAAGTCTTTATTTCTCCCTCACTTATGAAGGATAATTTTACATATAGAATTCTAGATTTTTTTTTTTAACACTTAAAGTACATTCTTTTCATACTTATATGATTTCCGATAAGAAATTCTCTGTAATTCTTATCCTTGTTTTTCTATAGATAAGGTTTACTCCCTTCCTCCCTCCCTCCCAGCTTCTTTCAAGATTTCCTCTTTTGTTTTGTTTTTGTTAATTTTCACCTGAATATTTTTTTCCATTGATTTTTATAGGTAGTGAAAGGAATGGGTAGAGGAAGAGAGATACATTGGTGAGAGAAACTTCATGGATCAGTTGCCTCCTGCATGCCCCCTACTGGGGGAGTGAGCCCGAAACCTGGGCATATGCCCTGATCAGAAATTGAACCAGTAACCTCTTGGTTTCTGGGTCAATGCTTAACCTCTTAGCCACACTGGTTGGACATTATGTTTTTTGTTTGTTTTAAGAGAGAGGAATGGAGAGGGAAAGAGAAAAACATCAATGTGAGAACAAAAGATTGACCAGCTGCCTCCCACCCACCCACTGCTGGCCATCGAGCCCAGAACCTTTTGTTGTACAGGACTTTCCTCCAACCAAATGACCCACCGGCCAGGGCTCCTTTTTTATTCTTTAGAGTTTACATCTCTTTGTTTGTTACTCACCTATTGTTGTCTTACCTTTTTATTTGAGTTTTTAACATATTAATCAGTTATTTGAACCTTGGTCTGACACCCTAGTTGGTTTGGCTCAGTGGGTAGAGTGTTGGCCTGCATGTAGACTGAAGGGTCATAAGTTCCATTCCGGTCAAGGGCACATGCTTGGTTTGCAGGCTCGATCACCAGTAGGGGGTGTGCAGGAGGCATTCAATCAATGATTCTCTTTCATCATTGATGTTTCTCTCTCTCTCTCCCTTCCTCTCTGAAATCAATACAAATATATTTTAAAAATAAAAGTAAAAAAATAAATTCTTGGTCTGATAATTCCAACTCTATTATACCTAAGTTTGATTCTAATGATTGCTTTTTCTTTTCAAACTGCCTTTTAGTGTTCAAATTTTTGTTGAAAGCTAGACATGATGTATTGAGTAATAAGAACTCAGTCTAATAGGCCTTCTTTGTGAGGTTTTATGTTAACATGGCCAGGAGTTAGTCTGAATTTAATGTTAACTGAAGCTATAGGTGCCAGAGACATCAAATTCCTCTATGTCTTTGAGTTTTTCTCTCCTTTTTTCTGAGTGTCTTAAATAATACTTTCTTAGTTGAAGTTTGTGTCTTATAGCTTTTTCAGCTATAATCTACTACTATTATACTGCAGCTATGTTGGTGTTTGGTTAAGTATAAGGGTGATTGATACTGCATAATAATTATAAAATATTTAAACTGGAAGGGATTTTATTTAACTCAATTATTTAATTTCAGAGGCTAATAACCCAAGATTCAGACAGAATAAGTGACTTGGAGGCCAGTGTAGTTTAATAAAAGAGCATGAGTTCCTTTAAATGGATGAACAAAAACAGACCCAGAGAAAGAGAAACAGCAATCAGACTCTCAGACCTCAGAGGGAAGGTAGGGGAGGGTAGGGGTAAGGGGAGAGATCAACCACAGGACTTGTGTGCATGCACATGGGCCTGGCCAGTGGCCATGGACAGCAGGGGGGTGGGGGCATATGTAGGGAGGGGTTTGGGATGGGAATGGGGGGATGAGGACAATTATGTGATACTATAATCAATAAAAAATAAAAAAATAAAAAAATAAAAAAATAAAAGAGCATGATACTGGAAGACCATAACAGCAGTATGCTAGAACCAGTTTGGGAGAATTATTGTTAAATTCAGGAATTTTTGTGAACCAGTTGAATACATTTATGGTTAAAAATTATAAATAAACTTACAAATTATATAAAAACAAATATATGCTCAAAATGCACACTTACAAATTATTTTGCCGTATATATTTATATATTTATTTATTTAAAAATATATTTTTATTGATTTCAGAGAGGAAGGAAGGGGGGAGAGAGAGAGAGAGAGAGAGAAAGAAAGAGAGAGAGACAGACAGACAGACACACATCGATGGTGAGAGATAGTTATTGATTGGCTGCCTATTGCACGCCACCTACTGGGGACCGATCCTGCAACCCAATCATGTGCCCTTGACTGGAATTGAACCCGGGACCTTTCAGTCTGCAGGCTGACGCTCTATCCACCGAGCCAAACCAGCTAGGGCTATTTTGCTATATATTTTTATTATCTATGCTTTGGAGATTATTTATGTTTAGTGTCCCTGTGTGGTGGAGGTGCTATAGAGTGATGTCCTACCATGCTCTGTGATCAGTGAAGTGACTTTGATAACTTGAAAATGGCCACACAGCAGTATTTACACCACAGAAATTGGCAAATGCTACAAACAACACTCTTCTGACGCCACCCGAACCATCTCTTGAACTAGTCTATTAATATTTACTAAGATATCACAGGCCATGATTCCTGTGTTGGTATACTTGTCTGTTTACTAGTATGTGCTTGGCTTTGAGCAAGACTGTGGGTTCCTGGGGGTTTGGAATTTATATCCCTAGCACCCAGCATAGTGCTAGGCATATAGTTGGCAGACAAATGTTTGTGTAATGAATGAGTGAACTTTATATTTATTCAGTCTTTGATTAAATTCTGGCTCAATTACTTAACTAGCTGTGTGACCTTGGTTATTTTAACCTCTGTTTATTAGTAAAATGAGAATAATAAAACCAGCTTTGCATGCTTGTTCTGATGATTAATGAAAAGATCTAGAGATGTCTAGTACATTATAGGTGCAAAAAAGTAGTCAATATTTATGATTATAACCTAAGAAGAAGGAGACATAAATGCTATTAGGGTCCAGACTTATATTGTATGCAGAGCTTTGTATTAAGTGCTTGACCACAAACTGGATGAGAAGCAAGAATCTGGCACTGTTATTTTTGTGTGTACATACTTCTCCTTCCCCCACAAAATAATGGGATATATTAAAAGGCATATGATACGTAAGAGGCAGGAAGCAATCCCTCTGTTATATTTGGCTTTGTCCATGCTCTTATTACAGAATCATATCTAGTTTTACATTGCTCATTTTAAAGAGGATGTCAAAAATTGTATGGAGAATGTCCTGGGAAGAACCAGCAACTGTGATTAAAGGGATAGAAAATAGGTCCTTTGAGGCAAGTTTAGGAATTGAGTTTGTTTATTCTGGAAAGGAGACAGTAAAGGAGTTTCTTAACTATCTTCAAGCACATGAAGGGTTATTACAAGGAGGATACTCATATGTTGTTCTCCAAATGCACAGAGGACCAAAAGAGGAAATCAATTTATTTCATTTAAAGAAAATTGTGTTAAAACACTGAAATGGACTATCAAGGGATGTCATGGACTCCCCATTTAAAAAATATTTAAAAAGAGCAGCAGCAGATGGTTTTTTTATTGAAAGGTTTAAATATTTGACCTCATGAAAGTAACAGACACGATTGTAGACCTTGCAGCTTTTTCTATGTCATATTTTCTTACATTGATTGTAAGTTACCACGCATATCCCAGATATCTTATTAGGAAACCACTTATAACTAGATAAAATTACTATTTAGCTTGCTTTAGTTGGCTTGGGTTTATCTTGAATGAAAAGATTCAGTATTCTTTGTCTGCTAATAGCTAAATCAAAGTAAGTTTATATATAGAATAGTCCACGTTTGTATTTTTATACGATTCTGGGTATATCTGAAGCATTACTTAGAGTATTTAATATTAATATTATTTTCAAGTAGTGTATTACAAATACTCTGTAACTCTTTTGTGACAGGGAGTCCTCTTGGTATATGACATTACAAATTATCAAAGCTTTGAGAATTTAGAAGACTGGTATACTGTGGTGAAGAAAGTGAGCGAGGAGTCGGAAACTCAGCCACTGATTGCCTTGGTGGGCAATAAGAGTAAGTTATTAATGCTTATCAATATATAATAAGTTTATTTGCCTATCCTATTGTTTTTATTTCTAAAAATGTCTGGAAACATAAGTAGGTACAGCTTTCTTGGAGTAAGCAAATTGCTTAAAGAGAAAATTCCTAAAGACGTGTACAGTCTTCTCAGTAACAGTTTTGATGCTGATCTATCTTAACTGCTGTGCTGCTCTGACCAGTTCCTGTTAAGGTAAGTTCTGCTCTGCCTGTGTGTTTTGGCTTCCCGAGGTCTAAGGAAGCAGCGCGGCCTATTAACAACAGCAACACAGCTGCAGACTTTGTGATATTTCTCTGCAGCTTCACTCTGCCCCAGAGACTTTGGGAGATACATTTCATTAAATGATCCCCTATTCTAGGGAAGGAAGCAGTGTCTGTGTGGAATTTTGTGTGTATTGTTTTCTGCTCCCATAATGTTCCTTTCTGAAATTTTCAGGCTCTGAAATATAAATAATTATTTTATTTTATGTTTAGAAAATGTGTTATAATACAGAAATAGTAGTGCTCGGTAAAAATGATCGGTAAATAAATTTTGAGATTCGTCTTTTGGGTTACGATACACAGCATGTAAAAATGGTAGGACAGTGCAGCACATGACTGTTACTTGGTTCATCATCCTCCAGTGCAGTTACGTGGAAAAGGAGTCCCTACAAAGGATTTTCAAGTATATAAACAATTATGATATGACCTAATCTTTTACAACTTATTTGAGGACAGAAAAAGAGAAAATGAATAAAAATTATACCATGAAAGATTTAGGTCAGAAACGGTTTCCTGCCTACAAGCATTGTTAAATCAATATCCAAGTTTACTTAGGAAGAGAATTATCTTTGCCAAAAGTCTTTAATAGCAGAGTGCATTTTTTTTTGGTCTGTAATTGGTTAGGAAATAGTACTTCCTGAAAGACTAAACCAAGATTTCTTCATTATGTGGTTTTGCACACTTAGATGAACATGTAATAAATCCAAGCCTTATTTTAAAACCATTATAAAACAGGTGTGAATATCATTTCTCTGAAGAGTTAAAAATACAAATTTTATATTGTTTTTAGGAAACAGTATTACATATCACAAGATGTATGGGTTGGATAAAAGATACAGTTTTTTTTTTAAAGGTTTAGTAAAATTTGCTCATGTATTTTGCATATAATTATAATTGACTGAATTAAATACTTTTCAATTCATTGAAATCCCCCTTTACAAATCATGAGTTTTGATGAGCTAAGATTCTATTTCTAAGGTGGACTTTTCATTTTAGGAGATAATTTCTTGGTCATTATGTTACCAAAGCATTGGCTTATTTTATGGTTAAATGTGTGCTTTATTTGAGGGTTCCCATTAACTTTTGGGAAATTGTAGAGTAGGGAAGGAGAATAGGGGTTCCGATTTGTTTTCATTTCTTTCAGGATATCATTTAACCACCATCTGGAGTAATGGCACAGTGGTACATAATTATGTACATTATGGGTTTATGCTGTCCTGTGAGGCATCCAGCATTGGTCGCTGTCAGAGGCAGGATATCAGACTAGATAGGCTATTGAACTGTGCTTAGTTGTGCCATTCTGAGTTATATAAATTTATGCAAAAAATGATCAGTGTTATGTTTGAGATTTCATAGCATAAAAATCAAAATAATTTTTTTCACTTTTGGCTTAGCTCTAACCCTTTTTTTATATTTATAATACTCTCCTTCAGAATGAGATCATATAATAGAGTATGCAGTCACACAGAATGATATATATGTAAAATGAAGAGATTATAGATGAACATTTTCCTGACTGTTATTTCATATGATCATGTAATGAAAGAGCTTATAATTTGTGTTTCTAAATTGATGTTACATTTGTATGGTAATATGCATTCATTTTCTTTTTTGGATATAAAATTATATTAAAAAGCAAAGACTTCACCTACTGGTTAAAGGCAAAGAGAAAGAAACATGATGGGAAGACAGCTGAAACTATATTATTCTAATTATCTACACAAGTCATCTTCTGCCTAAATGTGCAGTTTAAAGTTCATCATTGTGTCCTATTCTTTGCAAATTCAATAGAAAGGTTATGTTGAAGAGAAATAGGTGTAGGCCCTGAATATATTGGCAGCAGTAGCCAGCTTTTAGTCAAAGTTCAGTAGAAGCATAGAAAATTTCCCACAAAGTGTGTATTTGTGAGTGTATATGCATTCACAGGCATGTGTGAATTTGTTCCATAGTAAGACCTTATGATTAGAAAGATATAAAATCATTTGCTTTTTATTAAAATATAGTAAACTCAGAAATTTGGGCTGAGGATTGAAGATAGTCTTAGGTAAGGGTGAATTATGGGTTTATTTTTGTAAAAAATTTTGAGTTTTATTATGTTTAAATATAAAGAGTAACTAGAGTAGGTTATTAAAGTAGCTAGAAGAGGAAGGGACTTGCTTTAATGACATAGACAGAATTGGTAATTAGTAAGTTATTTCAGTATATGATACTTAAAAGTATATAATGTTTAAAGCAAATTTATTGACTTTATTTCATTCTATATTCTGAAAAGCTTTGAGATTAATGTTCTTTATACTAATTAAGATTTTAAATGAAGTATTGAGTTGGTTAAGATCACAGGAATTTGATTCTGACAGATTTGTTTTCAAGCCCAATGTCTTCCCTTTACAGCACTGTGACAATCAGAGAAGCTACTTTATATTTCTAACCCTCCATTTCCTCTTTTGGAAATAAGGGTAATAGTTTCTGTCTGATAAAGTTGGTTTAAAGATAAAACGAGATATTACATGAAAAACACTTAGCATGTGGTCTTATCCAATGTAAGTGCTCAATAATATTATTATTCCTAATCATAGTAGCCTTTTAAAAGCATTAACTATGTTGACATATTGAAAGGAATCCAAATTGGAAAGGAAAAAGTAAAATTGTCATTATTCTCAGATGACATAATATTGTACGTAGAAAACCATAAAGACTCCATCAAAAAACTAATAGCCTTAATAAGTGAATTTGGCAATGTAGCAGGATACAAAATTGACACCCAAAAGTATGTCTTTTTTATACACCAATAGTGAACTCACAGAAAGAGAAGCTAAAAAACAATTCCATTTACCATTGCAACCAAAAGAATTAAGATACCTAGGAATAAATTTAACCAAGGAAATAAAGGACCTATACCCAGAAAATTACAAAAAAGAGATACAGGAACACATAAACAAATGGAGTAATATACTATGTTCTTGGATTGGTAGAATCAAGATCATTAAAATGTTCATACTACCCAAAGCAATCTAGAAACTCAATGCAATCCCCATTAAAATACGAATAGCATATTTCAAAGACCTAGAACAAACTCTGCAAAAATTAATCTGGAATAAAAAAAAGACCCTGAATAGCTGCAGCAATCTTGAGAAAGAAGAATAAAGTAGGAGGGATCTCACTACCAGATTTCAAGCTATATTACAAAGCCACTGTTCTCAAAACTGCCTGGTACTGGCACAAGAACAGACATACAGACCAATGGAACAGAACAGAGAACCCAGAAATTGACACAAGCCATTATGCTCAATTAATATTTGACCAAGGAGGCAAGAGCATGAAATGGAGTCAAGATAGTTTCTTCAATATATGGTGTTGGGAAAATTGGACAGATACATGCACAAAATGACACTAGAGCACCAACTTACACCATACACAAAAATAAACTCAAAATGGATAAAGACTTAAATGTAAGACAGGAAACCATAAAAATCTTAGAATAAGCCATAGGCAGCAAAATAGCAGACATTTGTCATAGCAATGTCTTTATTGATACAGCTCCTAGGGCAATGGAAACTAAGGAGAAAATAAGCAAATGGGACTACATCAAAATAAAAAGCTTCACAGCATAAGAAACCATCAACAAAACAACGAAAGCCCACTGCATGGGAGAACATACTTGCCAATTGTTATCTCCGATAAGTGTTTAATCTCGAACCTTTACTGGGAACTCATACAACTTAAAAGGAATATAATCCAATAAAAAAAACTGGGCAAAGGACCTAAATAGACACTTTTTGAAAGAGGACATACAGAGGCCAAGAGACATATGAAAACATGTTCAAAGTCACTAGAGATGCAAATCAAAACAACAATGAGGTACCATCTTACACCTGTCAGAATGGCTATCATCAACAAATCAACAAACAAGTGCTGGAGAGGATGCAGAGAAAAAGGAACCCTCCTTCATTGCTGGTGGGAATCCAGAGTGGGGCAGCCAATGTGGAGAACAGTATGGAGTTTTCTCAAAAAATTAAAAATGAACTGCCATTTGACCCAGTGATCTCACTTCTAGGAATATATCCCAAGAAACTAGAAACACCGATCAGAAAGGATATATGCAGCCCTATGTTCATAGCAGCACAATTTACAATAGCTGAGATTTGGAAACAGCATAAAAGTGCCTACCAGCAGATGAGTGGATTAGAAAACTGTGGTACAGCTACACAATGGAATAATAAGCTGCTATAAAAAGAATTCTTACCATTTGCAACAGCATGCATGGAGCTGGAGAGCATTATGCTAACCCTGTGGTCGGCAAATTGCAGCTTGAGAGCCACATGCAGCTCTTTGGCCCCTTGAGTGGGGCTCTTACACAAAATACACCATGGCCTGGGTGAGTCTATTTTGAAGAAGTGGCATTAGAAAAAGTTTAAGTTTAAAAAATTTGGCTCTCAAAAGAAATTTCAATCGTACTGTTGATATTTGGCTCTGTTGACTAATGAGTTTGCTGACCACTGTGCTAAGTGAAATAAGCCAGTCAGAGAAAGATAAATATCACATCTCATTTGTAGGATATAAAGAACATCATAAACTAATGAATAAAAATAGGTACAGAAACAAGCATCGAACAGACTGTCAAACTACATTTGGAAGTCAGGGGAAGATTGGGGGATTAAGAGATCAACTGAATGACTGGTATGCATGCATATAAGTATAACCAACGGATACAGACATGGGGGCGGGTAGGGCATGTGCTGGGGGGGCGGTAAGAGAAGTGGGGGGAGGTCAATTGGGGGAAAAGGAGACATGTTCTACTATTTGTAATATTTTAAACAGTAAAAATAAAATGAAATAAGAGTTGGTCCATAAAAAAAACAACAAAATAAAACAAAAAATAAAAGCATTAACTATGGTTTCAATTTGAATAATCACAAATTATAAATTAGTAGAGCTTCAATAGAAGTTTTATAAAAGTGGCCTGGAGGAACTGGTTCCTAGAGAATTAATTCATTTGTTACCGTCTTATTCCTTGTTTTTGTTTTCAGGTTGATAGTTCTCAGATTGTGTGTTGGATAGGCAATTCATTCAGCAAACATTCTCCAGGACCAGCTATGTGTGTGCCGCTAGTCATTGCGAATTTGCACAAAGGTTCAACCGGAGAGACTGCTTAAGGAGTGATTGGACTTGCTAATCTAGGTCTTAATTTTGATCCCCCCCCCCCCCCCCCCGCCCGCCATTTAGTAGTTCTGGTACTAAAAATCTTGACTGCCTCTCTGCTCTGTTTGGTAGTTGAGATTAATAAATCAGTTTTGTCCAAATCTTCACTGAGGGTACTACTTTTCCCTAGTGAGATAAAAATAAATTTTTGGTAGGTAAGTTTCAAAATGAGGATGAGGGTGAGTCATTTACTTATTCCGAGTCATTTACTTATTACGGGAAGTTCATTAAAGCTTGGTGATGACTACAGCCCCATGTGGAATGAGATGTCTGGCGGACTACAGATGCAGTCACATGAGCACCCAGAAACAATAACATTGCCTCCTGGGTAACTGATGCCATTCAGAGAGCCAAGGCCACCAGGCCTAATACTTGGCTTGCTGGCCTGGAAGATCTTGCTCTCCTAGCATCGGGGCACTCTCGTTTGCCTACACTGAAGGGATTTTCAGTAAATGTCCACTTAGGGGCTTATTGCAGGGGGACCCTGGCCATGGCCTCACATACCACCACTACCCCTCCTGTGAGCTGCTGCCGCAGTCAGCCTATTATTGGTCTTCCTGCTCCTAGCTTTGCTCTTCTATAATCCAGTTCCCTAGTGGGAAATCATAATATACGACTCTGCAGCTTAAAATCCTCTAATGCTTTCTCATCATGCTTAGAATGAAATCCGAGCTCCTTATCCAGGAGCATTAGGTGGTCTCAAACCTGACCACTGCTCTAGTACATGTTCCCTTACCCGCTGTATGCATACAGCACATTGTCTGTATGTCTGTTTCTAACACACTCCAACTTAATTTGCACCTTAGGGTTTGCTCTGCTTGAAAGGCTTTTTCTTCTGGTCTTTGCTTGGCTGGCTCCATTTGGTCATTTGGATCTCATTTAAATGTCTTCTCTTCAGAGTTGCCTTCTCCACCCACTCAATCTAAAGGAGCCAGCTAGTCCCTTTCTGTCAGGACATTCTGCTTGTGTTGCCTGTGTAGTCTCATTGCCATCTGATACTGTTCCTTGTTTGTTTCTGGTCGGTCTCTCCCCACTAAAATCCAAGCTCTGTGAAAGCTAAGGACCTCATCACTTAGAACAGTGCCTGAATAAATGAATACTGAATGAATGAAGAAAAGCCTTTTCATGAAGACTGTTGAAATTCAAAGTGTTTATGGCCTGGGATGTGTTAATCAGGGAAAATGGTTTTTTTAATGAGGAAAAATATGTATGTAGATACAGGGTATCTGTTAGATGGCCTTCAGAGCCAATTGGCCTACTGAATTCCATCCTGGTGAGTCATGTCAGAGCGAATTCTTTTGGAAATGCATGGAAGTTATACAATACTGGATCATGTTTGAGATAATGTCATAGATTTTGTGTCATGATTTTAAGGTAAATAAACATAAAAGAATTAAGAATTTTGCTTCTTTTTACCTAACATGTGACTTTTACATAATGCCTTTTAAATGTTGCCTTTTTATTTAGAAATTGTTTATTTTTATATTTATATAAAAAATCATGATCTGTACTAATGTACAGTTTTAATCTCCTCCCTCCTCCCAGTGTTTAAGGAAAGGTTCAAATTGAAATGAAATGAACATTTAGGAATATTGTTTTTTAAAGAATAATTTTAATTTTAACCCATGTTTTATAATCCCTGCCTCTTTAACTTGTCATTTTGTTATTTTCTGTCTTTAAGCTGTTATGCTTTTTTATAATCTGGTCCATCAGCTAGTTTCTCCCCTGACTAGCTAACATTCTCAGTTGGATAGATTGTAAACAGAAATTAACAGGGGTTGCATAGGAGCTGCCCTCTTCCTGATTTATAGGTTCTTAGTTAGTGGAGGGGTGGTGGTTATCCATGGCTTGTACTGGGGGTAGGAATTACCATGCTCTGGGACAGAGTGGATGGATGAATGATTTCTACTCTTAAAGATATTAACCAGATCCTTTCCCAAATAAAGACTAATAACTCAGATTTTTAAACAATCTTCATGACAGATGAGGGCATAGAGAAGAGTGCATCAAGACTAATTAACAATGCTGAGTGTATATTCTTCTTAACAGTGATTGATTGTTCTTGGAGTACTATCTCTGCCCAGGAAGTGATGTTTTACACTGCCAGGCTCAAAGGTTACATTTTAATGTACCCTGTAAGTTGTGTTCTCTGAACTCAGTGGAAATGTATTAGTAAAACAAGTAAATTTCAAGTTGAAAATTTTACGGATGTGCTCAATAAAATGATCACAAAGCTTTTAAAAAGACTGTTCTTTTTGTCCATAATAGAGGAGTATGAGGTGGTTATATGTCCATTTTGAAAAACTTAATGAGAATTTACATGAAAGTCCTTGCCTATACTCTGACTCTTTTGAGTCTCCAAAGTTCCTGTTCTATATGGAGAGTAGAAATGTGAAACTTAGATTTTTATTTTGAAGGATTCACATTAACTTCTACAATATTATAACAAAGTGAATGAGTGAGTCATTATTATCAGTTTACTTAAGAGAATTTAAAATTTATAAGGCATAAACAAAAACTTTCGAGGATTTGAAAAGTTCATTTTTGTTTATACATTCTAAATTAAAACATTCTGCTCCTTGTCCATTTGTTTTAATACTTTGGTTCTTTTTCCTGGGAATACTATCCCAAAGTATCATATCCAAGTGTCTTTTTCAGATGGACCTAACATTTCGATTTTGATTGCTTTCTTATTTTTGCTTTTTATTTCTTTACATGTAAATTTGGCAAACACAGCTATGTTAATTTACTTACTGGAAGATGCTGATATTCTTGTGCTAAAGGCATCAGTATTCTGAACAATGAGTGAGAGAGTATTTTAATGTGTGCACTGAAACTGTCCTCTTGTATCATACTTCAACTCCTACTTTTAGAGCATTTTGATATAATTCCAAGTTTAATTGGTTGAGTACTTTTTTCAAATTGAAGTTTGATATAAAGAGGGACAGACCTAGGAAGAGGATGAGTCAGGAACAGCTTCGTAGGCTATTGTAAGGGCTTTGGCGTTTACTCGGTGTGATGGAAAGCCGCTGAGAGCCTTGGTCAGAGTGAAGTGGGTTAGCTTGGAGGGATCACTACAGTTTTGTTTTTTGAGACTATACCACAGTGGGTAATCCAGGTGATCAATAAGGGGGCATGGAGCAGGGTGAGAGCAGCGGGAATAGTGAGACGAGGTTGGCTTCTGGATATATTTTGAAGGTGGGGTGATGCATTTTGTCATAGAATGGTTATGGAGTAGAGGAGAGAAGATAAAGCCAAGATTTTTTGCATAAGCGTCTTGAATGTTGAAGTTCAGTTTACTGAGATGATGAAGAATGTGGAATTAAAAGTTTGATTTTGAGAGAGAGAGAGAAGTAGATAGATATTCCATTTGTTGTTCCAATTATTGATGCATTCATTGGTTGATTCTTTTTTTTAAAGTATATTTTATTGATATTTTTACAGAGAGGAAGGGAGAGAGATAGAGAGCTAGAAACATCAATGAGAGAGAAACATCGACCAGCTGCCTCTTGCACACCCCTTACTGGGGATGTGCTCGCAACCAAGGTACATGCCCTTGAGCGGAATCGAACCTGGGACCTCTCAGTCTGCAGACCGATGCTCTACCACTGAGCCAAACCGGTTTCAGCCATTGGTTGATTCTTGTCTATGCCCTGACCGGAGATTGAATCCAAAACCTGGGCATATCCGGACAACCCTAATCAACTGAGCTGCCTGGCCAGGGCCTTTGTAGCATTTTAATATCTTTTCTATAGAGTAACAGTATGAGCACAGTCTTCTGAGTAAGACTTCTTAGGTTCAGATATGGGCTCACTTATAAGGTACTTACCCTCTCTATAACTCAGTTTTCTCATCTATAAAGTAGGAATAATAATGGCACCTACCTTACAGGAAGGTTGTTGTAAACATTAAATATATATAAAGCTCCTAGAACAATGTCAAGTATATATAATAGATGCAATATGTGTTAGTTGTTGTTATTGTGTTCCTCTGTCTTCAAATCATGTGTTCTAGTTATGGGTAATCAGGAGGTATTGCTCAATCAATCTATTTTTAATTAAAGTATTTTAAAATAAAAACCATTAACAGTGTCTTGATATGTCTTTGAGCTACATAAATATTGATTAAAATGGTTATAATTAATGTCTGGAAGCCAACCTTCACTTCACTTGTAATTTAGAAATATATTTTTTCTGAAAAGTTATTTAAATTTAATTGAGGGAGGTGATATAGTTTTGATATTCGATCTGAATGGCGAAAGCTGGTGTACAGTTGCCATGAATTTTTATCTCAAGTTTATTTTGCTCTGTAGACATGTGTCTAATATAAAAAAAGATGCTGCATAAACCATCGTTTTAGTTTGAATGTGCTTCTGTTTTTGGTCGAGGTATAAATGTTATTTCTGGCTGTGTCCTTCATACTTAGCTCTTCTTACAACAAATGGAAAGGCCTTAATTGTACCTAAGGGAATAGTTAATCCACAGTGGACATACATATGGTGGACAAAAGCCGAGTCTAGTAAATGAAATAAAATTATAAATGATAAACATATGAATGCTTACAAAGTCTGTCTGGCAGCTATGAAAGATAGAGTATTGTTTGAGATTAGCAAATTTTGTGTGTAGCATAATAATAATAATAATTCCTTTCTTGGCATGTTTGTTATGTATATATAAATTTGATTAAAAGACAAGCTCTCAACTTACGTAAAGCATATTTGTCTGCTTTTATTGTTCACTAAGCTTTGTGATGTAGCTTTGATGTCAACAATAGAGGCTGATGATCTCACATTTTTGGAAAGTTACTGCTCTTCTGATTGGGAGCAGTTAATGAGCATTAACCCAGAACAGCTCTTGGGCTTTATGGATATGTGGTTACACTGCTCCAGCAAAAGGTTAAGTATTAATGGAAAATGGTCACAGCCCTTTTACTTAAAGAAAACATGTTACTTGTAAGTTTTCTTTTGATTTTACTTTTACAGTTTCATTGAATGTCTTCATTCATTTAGCCATCCATAAAGCAAATATTGTTGCACATGCAGTGGATAATAAGTCTTTTTAGGACTACTTGTGTGGTATGTCACAGATCATTAACTGCAAGTAACCACCTGACTTGAGGGGAGCCTGGAAGCATCATTATAGTGAACTGAGCTTTTATTTAGGTATCACTGCAGCACATTGATTTATGGAAATGTCACCAGTTGCTACTATGAAAATATATTCTCATTATCATTCAAGGAATGGGAGAGATTAACCGTTGTATACAGTAAAACATACATATTGTTAATAACCGGAAAACAACAAATGTTGTGGTCTGTATTTTATCTAACAACTACTTTTAAAGAATTGACCAGGCCAGTGGTTGGCAAACACATTAGTCAGGGCCAAATATCAACAGTACAAAGATTGAAATTTCTTTTGAGAGCCAAATTTCTTAAACTTCTTTTAACACCACTTCTTCAAAATAGACTCACCCAAGTCGTGGTATTTTTGTGGAAGAGCCACACTCATGGGGCCAAAGAGCTGCATGTGGCTCGCGAGCCACAGTTTGCTGACCACTGGGCTAGGCGATTAATTAACCTTAATTAGGTGGTTCTTTAGGATGTTTTCAAATCTACCTGTGATTCTATATGTGTTAAAGATATGTCCCGAGTTCTCCTTAATTTGAAATACCTTAAAATTAAGCAGCATAGAAAGGCAATAGCAAACTTAATGTAATTATTTAATTCATAAAGTAATACATTTTTTTCTGTTAGCACATGGCTACATGCTATATATATATATATATATATATATTTTTTTTTTTTTTTAAATATATTTTATTGATATTTTACAGAGAGGAAGGGAGAGAGATAGAGAGCCAGAAACGTCGATGAGAGAGAAACATCGACCAGCTGCCTCCTGCACTCCCCGCACTGGGGATGTGCCCGCAACCAATGCACATGCCCTTGGCCGGAATCGAACCCGGGACCCCTCAGTCCGCAGACTGACGCTCCACCACTGAGCCAAACCGACCTCCGGCTAGATACATATATTATGAACCCAGCCTTGAGGAAACAGTTTTGTTGTGGAAGTAAGAGTAACATAGCAGACAAAAAGTACAGAAGAAAGTCAATATGTAATTTAGTTCTGTTGTATTGATGGTAGGGGAAAATTGTCAGCTGAGGATTAAGAATGTGGAACTCAGATTTAGTGTTTGAAAGTAAGGTTTGGATACATAATGGAAGGACTGAATTTCTGGTAAAATGTAACATATTAAGATAAAATGCATTTTGAGAGGTTGACAAAAATCTTTAATTTTTATTTGATTCATTAAATAGAGTCTATGCCAAGTATTTAATATTTTTTTTCAAAGCCAAAGGAAGGGAGAAAGTGAGTTGATTTACAGAAATACAGTATTACATATGTCTTTTAGGAGCACACCTAGCATTAAAATGAATTCTCTTTCTTTACTGAATATGATAGGTTTAATTACAAAAGCTTATTTTACCTTTTTTTGAACTACTTGACTTTTTTCTATTGAATTTTCTTAAATTTAGTAAATATGTATATATGGAACTATCAACTTTAAATTATTTTTGAAAAATGATGACATACAAATGAACTACCTGATAATCTATTGGACACATATAAAAAGTAACTATTTTTTGGAGGGTTAATTCTACAGTATAATTGTATTTTATTGTTAATAAGGGGCTTTACTTAGTATTTTTATAACCTATCAGTCTCTATATCATCAAGTATTTTATTTCGATAACTTCTTTTCAAGAGGAATGTAAAAAAATTTTTTAGGTGCAATAGAGCAGTCATGTCACAGTTGATATGATTAGTTTGCTCTGTATTACAAATAATTTAATAATAAAGTAAATATATGATAAATATATATTTTAATGTGAGTTATATATCTACATATCTATATCTATATCTACATCTACATCTATATCTATATCTGTATCTATATATCTATATACCTATATCTAGCCATATATTCAAGGGTAGGTAAAAGAAGGTTAAGGTTATGAGTATGTGAAACAGTTTGTTCTTATATTATTTATTATTTGTATTATTTACTTATATTAAAACTGTAAACCTACTTTTGGTTTAAAACTATAAAACATATATACATTGCTTTTGTATTTTGATAGACTTTCTAAAGAGGGAGAGAAATAGATATACATTTATATAGTTAGTGCTTGAGGAATTGTACATATATAATTGTGTTTGAGGGTGTATTCACTGTGTTTTGTATTGCAGAAAAATTTATTCTGGTGTTGGGAGAGGATATAAAAATTTTGTATGCTTTATGTACTAGTTGTACCAGTTAACAATTTGGATTTTGTAATAAAAGAAAACACAATAATTTCAAGAGAAAAATCAAAAGTGCTTTATTCAAAGTAATGTCCATAGCTAGCTACACATTTCCCCATCTTTCAGTAATTTGTGGGTACCGTCCCAATAGAACTTTTCTTGCTTTGAGGCAAACCATTCAGAGACCCAATTTTCCACTTCATCCTATGTACTGAAGTGCTGCTCAGAAAGTGTGTGTGCCATTCATCAGAACAAGTGGTAATCTGCAGGAGCAAGGTCTGGTGGATACAGTGGGTGCGTTAATACTTCCCTGGCAAGATCTTTTAACGTGAATTTAACTGGTTTTTAAATGTGTGATGGTGCGTCATCATGAAGCAAAATTACTTTGACATGTCTTCTGGCACATTCTGGTCGTTTCACAATCGGAGCATGGTTCAAATTGATTATTTGTTGTCGGTAGCGATCAGGAGTAATGGTTTTACTTGGTTTTAGAAGCTCATAATACACCACACCTTCCTGATCCCACCAAACACAGAGCATTGTCTTCTTTCCGAAGTGATTTGGCCTTGCAGTTGATGTTTATGGCTGACCTGGATCAATCCATGATTTTGTGCATTTGGGATTCTCAACAAAAATGCACTCAACAAAAATCGCCAGTCACAATTTGATGCAAAAAAGACTTTCTTTTCTGCTGTTGAAGCAGCATTTAACTGATGACTTTAACCACTTGTCTTTTGTTCAGTTGATGTGGCACCCATTTTCCTTCCTTTAAAATTTTTCCCATTGCTTGTAAATGTTTGAAAATTGTAGTTTAATCTTTCTGTGAGTTGTTTTTGAATTTGACATGCATCTCCATCCACTAATGCTTGTAATTGTTGGTCTTCAAACTTTTTCGGTTGATCTGGACATTCTTTGTCTTTTATATCGAAATCATCACCTTTAAAACATTTAAACCAGCATTCACAAGTATCTTGAGATGGAGCATGTTCATCATAAGCTTCCTGAAGTATATGATAACTTTTTCTTTAAAATAAAGTAATGAATTAAAACTTCCCGCAAATGTTCTTTATTTTTGGCACGAGATTCGACATTTTTAAGTGTAAAAGTCTATGATGTTAATACCTTCAGCAAATTTGACATATGAAGTTTTGAAGCTTGTTGTCAGTATAATAGAATACCATACATATCAACATATGAGTAATTCCATTCATTGAAAAATATCCACATTATTAACTGGTATCCATAAATTAATTTAGATTGGTAAAATTGTAATGAGAATATTTCTTATCATTACAAGAGACTTACCACCTTTAAAATTTTATGATGTTATAGTTATGGGATCTTTTTATCAAGATATATTTTACATAGCATAAAATTCGCCATTTTATTTATTTATTTATTAATTTATTTATATTTTGTTGATTTTTTTCCTTCTTTTACAGAGAAGAAGTGAGAGAGATAGTTAGAAACATTGATGAGAGAGAACTATTGTTAAGAGAAACATCAATCAGCTGCCTCCTGCACACCCCCTACTTGGGATGTGCCCACAACCAAGGTACATGCCCTTGATTGGAATTGAACCTGGCACCCTTCAGTCCGCAGCCCAATGCTCTATCCACTGAGACAAGCTGGTTAGGACAAAAATTCACCATTTTAAAGTATACTGTTTTTAGTATAAGGTGGGAAGAGTTGGGAGATATGGCAATGGGATTACTTGGTTGTTCTAGAACATTTTCATTATCCCCCAAAGAAACCCTATACCCATTAGCAGTCGTTACCCATTTCCCTTCCTTCTCCTCCTTCGTAGCCTCTGATAAGTACTAAACTGCTTTCTGTCTCTGTGGGTCTGCTTATTGACATTTCATATAAATGGAATCAAGAAATATGTGGTCTTTTGTTTCTGGCTTCTTTCTCTTATGTTTTCAAGGTTCATTCTTATTATAACAGGTATCAGGATTTCATATATCTTTATGGCTGAATAATATTCCATTGTATGGATATGTCCTATCACATTTTGTTTATTCATCAGTTGATGGACATTTGGATTGTTTCCAATTTTTGGCCATTATGAATAGTGCTGTTGTAAACATTTGTGTACAGGTTTTTACTTATACCTAGGTTTATTTCTTTTGGGAAGATAACTAGGAATGGAATTGATGGGTCATAAGGTAATTCTGACTTTTCCTGTTGTCCAGAGCAGCTTCATCACCTGGCATTTCTACCAGCAGTGTGTGAGGGCTGCAATTTCTCCTCAGAAATTGTTGTTTTACTTTTAAAAAATTATGTCTAGCCTAGTGTGTGTGAAGTAATATCTCATTGTGGTTTTGATTTGCATTTGCCTACTAGTTAATTATGTTGAGTATCTTTTTATGTACTTAACCAGAGGCCCAGTGCATGAAATTCGTGCACAGGGTGTGTGTCCCTCAGCCCAGCCTGCACCCTCTCCAACCTGGGACTCCTCGAGGGATGCCCTACTGTCTACTGGGATCAGGTCTAAATGGGCAGTTGGACATCCCTCTCACAACCTAGGACTGCGGTGATTGTCCACAACTGCCCTCCCCTGCTGGCCATCTTGTGTCCACATGGGGGTGGCCATCTTTTGTGTTGGAGTGACAGTCAATTTGCATATCACCTCTTTATTATATAAGATGATATAAGATGTTGTTTTAATTTCCATGTCCCTGACAACATGATTGGAACATCTTTTCAAATACTATTTGCCATCTGTATTTGTCCTCTTTGGTGAGGTGTCTGCTAAGGACTTTGGCCCATTTTTCAACTGGGCTGTTTATTGTCTCAATGTTCAGTTTTAAAATTTGTTTTGTATATTTTGGATGACACTGCTTTATCAGATGTGTTTTTGCAAATATTTCTGGCCAGTCTGGGTCTTGTCTTCTCATTTTCTTGACAGTTTTTGTAGCAGAGCAGTGTTTAATTTTAATGTCCAGCCAGAGTGGGGAGAGATGGGAGATTCAGCAATGGTGCTTGCTTTTGTTTTTCTTTGGCCTTCATTCCTTTATTGACTATTTTCTTGAAGGTCAGCAGGTCTGTAGCCTTACATTCATGCTCTGTATTCTTTAAGATTTTAAGACTCTTGCTTATTCTTTTTTAAATATGAAGATAGGATTGAATAGTATTGGTAGCCGAGCTGGTTTTTAAAATTCAGGATGAAGGGCATTATTCAATTTTCTTAGCAGTTTTTACCTTGAATGTGTGCACAAACTTCAGGAATTGCAATATATCTCACCCCAGCCACGCAGTATTGATGGCTATTGATAGTCAGGCTTCTACTATGAGTGCTAGATAGGCAGTAACAGATCCCCTGTCCACTGTAAGAAGTTTGGAAGGGTTACTTTGGAGTGATGAGGATTTGACCACTCTGTCCAGCTATCCTTCCTTTCTTCATACGTTTGGCACAGTTTGAGGTCATGTGGAGGCACTGACCTGTTTCTGTGGAGGCGTTGTGCTTTGTCAACTTGGCTAAACTGGAAATATGTTTCCTAAAAATTCCTTCCCTGTATTGTTCTGGTTAGCAGTGGCCACAGGAGACATTCTGACTGTGTTTTAAGGAGAAAATGAAGTGGCAGGCATGCCTTCTGGCTCTTGAGGGTCAGTGCTGAGACAGGCTCCTGCCACGTGTTCCCCTTCATGTTCTCTGAATGTCTGTCATGCCTCTACAGCTCCCTAGTGAGGGGTGCAAGCTCCTCTCATAGGTCACCCTTGGCATGGGGTTTGGAGTTGGTGACAGACAGATGTTCCAGTTTGTCACTGCCATTCCCTGCTGTCCTCACAGATTAAAGTTTGTTCTTATGTATTCCCATTGTCTTTATCAGTTCCCGCTCATATTCACAGGATCCAGTTTGTCCTTGCTCTTTTCCTTATCCAGTTCTCTGTTTAACTGCTGGTCTGGCTGACCTACAGTGATTGCAGGCTTAAAACTAGATGAGGAGGCAAGGGCCTACATCTGCCATGCTGACTGCTCTCACAGTTATGTCAAGCCTAACCCCTGTGATAAATCATTCTGCCTTACCACCCATCCTGAGTCTTCTGCTTGATCGAACCATAATTGATCCACACTACCTATTCCAGGGTTCATAGTAAAAACTTTTAATATTAGATCTGTATTTAGAGAGTTGTTCCTACTAGCTCATTTTAAAATATATTTATTGATTTCAGAGAGAAAGGGAGAGGGAGAGAGAGATGGAAACAACAATGGTGAGTGAGAATCATTAATTGGCTGCCTCCTGCATGCCCCACACTGGGGATCCAGCCCACAACCCAGGCATGTGCCCTGACCAGAATTGAACCCTGGTTCATAGGCTGATGCTTTGCCATCTCATTTTACGTTTGCTATTTGTCTTCTACTCTTGGCTCCTTTTTCTTCTTTTTATTTTTTCTTTAGTGTTGGTTTGTATTCTCATTTTTAATATGTCATCTGGCATACTTGTGGTATTTTGAACCTTAAATAATAGTTTTGATTAAAACGTCTTTTATTGTGCTTAGATGTTAGTTTTAAAAACATTTAAACAGACATAACAGTCTTTTAAAAACAGTTGAAGTCTTTTTACCACAAAACCTGTGTAACAAAGCAGTGAGGTGGAGAGTGTACCAAAAGCACGAGGAAGTTTTTACATTTAGATGGTGAAACAGAAGGTGCAGGGATTAAGAAAACACACACAAAAAAACCCCACAGACAGCAGTGTGGTGATTATCAGAAATAAAGGGGACTGGGGGCGGTAGAAGAGGGTAAAGGAACTAAATAATGACAGAAAGAGACCTGACTTTGGGTGGTGAACACACAGTACAATATACAGATGATGTATTATGGAATTATACACTTGAGATCTATATTTTATTAACCAGTGCTACCCCCCAATAAATTCAATAAAATGAAAAAATAAGAATTCAACTGTTATAAATCAGATGACAGTGAAGAGAAAAATATGCTCAGAAGGAATGTAAATAAATGTGCATCAGTAATTTTACGCACACTTTACAAATAAAATATTTCTGAAGAGTAACAAAAACCCCGGAGGCATTATTTTAAATCGGTACAATGGCAAAGGGGTAGTGAGAAGTGTTTGACAACCAACAGGCAGACATATTTTCACATTATGCTGTTGATATATCATGTAGTGGAGTGTGATCACTTATAAAATAAGGTCTCAAACTTTTCTTTTTGGCAACTTTAAAGTTTGTACAGCTGTTTCAATGACATGCGATTTTTATTGCTATTGGTTTCTGTATCTTTTTTTTTCCAGAATGCTTATATAATATCAGAGGTAGTATATTTTGATACTTGGGATTGACTTTTCTGTTGGCAAAAAACAGAATTGGCCCAAAATGAGATTTTATTGCAGTGCTTGATTTTCTTCTGAGACACTTATCTGTAAAAGACAGTGTAATACAAATTGTTAATAAATTAATTCCTAATGGGGAAGATAAAAAATATTACTAAATTTTAACAAAATAAATTGTTAAATATTAGTGAAGTAACTTTATAGCTTCTTTTTTTTAAAAATATTTTTTTATTAAGGTATTATCTGTGTACATAGCTTATCATTGCCCCCCCCCCCCATAGATGCCCTCCCTCCCCAGAGTTTTGTGTCCATTGGTTGTTCTTATATGCAAGCATACCAGTCCTTCGGTTGATCTCTTATCTCCCCCAGATCTCCCTACCCTTCCCCCCACCCACCCCCCCCCCCCGCTGTCATTTGGCAGTCTGCCTGTTGTTTTACTGTCACTATATCTATCTTTCTGTTCATTCGTTTATAATGTTCTTTAATATCCATAAATGAGTGAGGTCATGTAGTGTTTCTCTTTCATTGACTGGCTTATTTCACTCAGCATGATGCTCTCCAATTCCATCCAGGTTACTGCAAATGATGAGAATTCCTTCCTTTTTATGGCAGCATAGTATTCCATGGTGTAGATGTACCATAGTTTTCTGATCCATTCATCTGCTGACGGGCACCTAGGCTGTTTCCAAGTCCTAGCTATTGTAAATTGCACTGCTATGAACATAGGGGTGCATATATCCTTTCTGATTGGTCTTTCTAGTTTCTTGGGGTATATTCCTAGTAGTGGGATTACTGGGTCAAATGGGAGTTCCATTTTCAGTTTTTTGAGGAAGCTCCATACTGTTCTCTTTATAGCTTCTTAGAGTATAAGATACTATTGCTATACTTGTTTTAAAAATATTTCTTTTATTTCCATATATTTATCTCATATTGGAGTATTAGCTTAGTGAATTTTTAAAAATATACTAGTATCATTTGTGCCTGGCTGACTGATGTGGCTCAATGGTTGAGTCCCCACCTATGGACCAGGAAGTCACAATTTGATTCCTGGTCAAGGCACATGCTCCGTTTGTGAGTTCCATACCCAGTGTGGGGCATGCAGGAGGCAGCCAATCAATGTTTCCCTCTCTATTGATGTTTATATCTCCCTCTTTCTTCCTCTCTGAAATCAATAAAAGTATATTTTTAAAAATTACTTGTGTAATGCATTCTAAGACATTATTTATAGTGGGAGTTATTCTATAATTAGGCAGTGGACATTTTAAGGGTTTAAAATAAAGAATGATCATTACATATTCAGTTTAGAAAATATGAAAAATGAAGAAATCTTATGAAGAAAAAAACACTAATAGTTCTACCTCACAGAACCAACCATATTGTTAATATGTATATGTATTCTTTCAATCTTTTTCCCACATACGTTTTTTTCACATAAGTTTTTTAGTCCACATATTTGTTTGTTATTCAGATTTCTTAGAAGCTGTGTTTTGAAGAACTACCTAAAACTTACACTGATTGGATGCCCAATAGTCTCATTTCCTTTTTCTTTTTGACTAGAGGCCTGGTGCACAAAATTCGTGCACGGGTAGGGTTCCTAGCCTTGGTCAGCAATCAGGGCCAATCAGGTTCCCCGCCTCCCGTCTCCTCCTTCCCTCACTCCTTTGGCGCCCAGCTGCCCCTGCTGGTCTGCCTGCCATGTTCCACACCGCTCTCTGGTGGTCAGTGCATGTCTTAGCAAGCGATCAAACTCCTGTTCTCCTGGTCAAACTTTCGAGGGGACACTTTGCATATTAGCCTTTTGTTATTATTTCTGACTTTAAAAAAGACATGACTTTTACAGCGTATTATAAAAAGGGGAAAATGAACCAGGAGTCAGACTTAAATGAGTAATAGATCCCAGTAAGTTGAAAAATGATAGATTTGCCACATAATTGAAAGAGTGGAAAATTCTTATTAGTGTCTAACCTAAAAAGCTATAATGCTTATTCATTCTAAATTCTCACCATTTAGTCTTCATCTGTTCTTCACATAGTGAGTATTCTAGAAGAAGGTCAGAGTTTAGGAATTTCCATTCTCATTATTCTCCCATAATTATAATATTCATTTAGAAATTTCAGAATTTTATTCATAAATGCTAATTGTATTTTTGACATGTAATGGGAAGGAACGGTGTCAGGTTTTCTGATTAAAATTTTTTTTGAGTAGTCAATAAAAAGTATTTTTGTCAATCTCAGAATCAGGTGATTCATTAACATAACAGTTATCTATCTAAGAACTGTAGTCTTCAAGTGAATTTTCTGTAGTCTCTTGAACTTACAATATATTTCATATAGACTGACAGCTTTCTTCTGCCTCTTTTGGGTATAAACTCATATGTTTATTGTTTTAGCTTTACAGAACACATTGCACCCATCAGATATATTTCTGAGGTTTAATTTGGATTGGGAGCACCATATGCCGTATTTGAGTGCACTTGTAAGTTAAAGTATGTCTTCTAGTAACACATTTCCATAAAAGACTACTAGTTGTAAGTGAGATATTCTTAGCTTTGGGACTTTGGCTATGTGCGTTTGTTTTCTCCTGAGCCAGAACATTTTCAGTTTATCTTCCAACACCAGCTATTTACTTTTCAGATATATGGGTTTACATTTTCATTAAGAGAGATTTTTTATACAAGAAGGATGAAGCTTTTGAAAATGAATGCCTCATTGTGGAGTTTTAAAAACCTTGTCAAGAGTGGTTATTAAATCCCATTTTAGAATTTTCTGTAGTTTTGGATTAGCCAAAAAGTACAGAGTGGTCAGTTCAGTTTAACAAAAACAAAACAAAATGGCAGGTATCTGAAAACAAGCAAAAAACTAGTTAGTGTTGTTAAAACTTATCAACTGAATTTTGTTTATTTTAGTTTCTGTAAAGAAGTATTTTTTGGTTTCAAACTGGACACCAAAGATGGTTGTATAATTTTGTTTCCTTCTTTATCCCAGCTCTTTTCCCAACACTGCCATTTATATCCATAGCCTTATAATTTGATATGCTAATATATTGAGACCGAGCTAAATTTTTTGTGAGTGGTCATAGATGTTTTCTAGGCCTCTTCAGGATCTCATCTTTTTTAGGTATTAAAGACTATTGATCACTATTCTGTATTTTAATACCAATTGATGAAATTGAACACATTTTACATTTAAGTCTTAGGTTTAGGAATGAAGCTTTCCTCTCAACAGTTGTCTGTTAGGAATTACCTGTACTTATGCTTTTAAATGGATCCATCATTATTCTTTTTTAGAGGAAGCATTTTTGACAGTTGTCTTACTATTTATTTCGTGGCTTATTGATATATTGGGCTAGCACCATCTTCTCAGAATTTGTTACATCACAGTTTACTATCAAAGTCTAAGGGACATTTTATAATTAAGAAAATGCTTTCTGTTTTATGAGAATTTTTTTTACTTTTCTAAAATCAGTTTGGTTAAAATGTGTTTTGATGGCCATAAAAACATAACTACATGTGAGAATTTTACTGTTCTTAATGTTCTTGTGAGCATTTGCCCACATTCAGTTTTCTCTTATGTTTTAAATTATTCACTCATTCATTTGTTCATTCATGCCTCTGTTGTACCAAGCACAATGATAGGAGGGGCAGGACAGTATTATTCTAGGAAGAATTAAATAGCCAGAAGTAAATGCTTCAACAGAATCTTAAGGGGTATGTGGGAATGTGCCATACAGAGAAGGACAAGAAAGAGTAGACCAGGAAGAAGTAAAAGAATGAATAAATCCACCTAAGTTAGGAGATAGTCTGAAATAAAGGGAAACTTAAAACTTTTTGCCACAGTTGGAGTATAGAGACTGCAAGGTGGAAGTGCTGAGAATCAGAGACAATGCTGTAAGGAGTTCTCATTTTCTCCAAACACCTCTGGAAAGCCACTGGAGGTTTTACGCATGGAGATTTGAGGAGTAGTGTAGAGCAAGGGTCAGCAAGCTAGGCCCAGGGCCTCTTTTGTAGGTTTTGCTATCTAAGAATGGTTTTAACATTTTTTTCTTTTCTTTATTGATTAAGGTATTACATATGTGTCCTTATCCCCTCATCCCAACCCCTCCCCCCAATTCCGTTCATGCCCTCACCCCCCTGGTGTCTGTGTCCATTGGTTATGCTTATATGCGTGCATACACGTCCTTTCGTTGATTTCTCCCTCTTATCTCCTCACTCCCCTACCTTCCCTCGAGGTTTGAGCATCTGATCGATGTTTCTCTGTCTCTGGATCAGTTTTTGTTCATCAGTTTATGTTGTTCATTATATTCCACAAATGAGTGAAATCATGTGGTATTTTTCTTTCTCTGACTTATTTTGCTTTTTCTGACTTATAATGCTCTCCCGGTCCGTCCATGCTGTTGCAAATGATAGGAGTTCCTTATTTAAAAAATTTATTTTTTTATTTTTTTACAGAGAGGAAGGGAGAGGGATAGAGAGTTAGAAACATCAATGAGAGAGAAACAGAGAAACATCAATCAGCTGCCTCCTGCACATCCCCTACCAGGGATGTGCCCACAAACAAGGTACATGCCCTTGACTGGAATCGAACCTGGGACCTTTCAGTCAGCAGGCCCACGCTCTATCCATTGAGCCAAACCGGTTTTGGCAAGGAGTTTCTTCCTTTTAATAGCAACCTAGTATTCCATTGTGTAGATGTACCACAGTTTTTTAATCCACTCATCTGCTGATGGGCATTTAGGCTGTTTCCAAATTTTAGCTATTGTAAATTATGCTGCTATGAACATACGGGTGCATATATCCTTTCTGATTGGTGTTTCTAGTTTCTTGGGATATATTCCTAGAAGTGGGATCACTGGGTCAGATGGAAGTTCCATTTTTAGTTTTTTGAGGAAACTCCATACTGTTCTCCACAGCGGCTGCACCAGTCTGCATTCCCACCAGCAGTGCTCGAGGGTTCCTTTTTCTCCGCATCCTCGCCAGCACTTGTCGTTTGTTGATGACAGGTGTGAGATGGTACCTCGTTGTCATTTTGATTTGGTTTTAACATTTTTAAATGGTTGGAAGGAAAATAGTTGTTCCCCACCTTACCGCCCCCCCCAACCCTCCTCCTTTTTGTTATTATAAATCATGTCCTGTCATTCCCCTCTCCCAGTATATCTAATTTTTGGTTATTGTGGGCAGTTGGAAAATAGAGGAAAGTATAAGGAAGAATTAAATAGCCAGAATAAGATTGCCATTTGAAGCAGTTCTTATTATGGCTTCTGTTCTTTGCCAAATCCCAGGATATGCTGGTTGTCTGGGCAAGACTTTTTTTTTCCAGGCAAGTGTATCTTTGAAAGGCGTAAGTGAACTTGAACCTTGTTATATTTGTCACGCAGAATGTTGCAAATAAACCTATATAGAATTATACCAATATAAAATGCTTATTAAGAAAGCCCAGCCGAAACTGATTTGGCTCAGTGGATAGAGCGTCGGCCTGAGGACTATGAGGTCCCGGGTTTGATTCCGGTCAAGGGCATGTACCTTGGTTGTAGGCACATCCCCAGTAGGAGGTGTGCAAGAGGCAGCTGATCGATGATTCTCACTCATCGATGTTTCTAACTCTCTATCCCTCTCTCTTCCTCTCTGTAAAAAATCAATAAAATATATTTTTTTAAAAAGAAAGCCCAAAACATGATATAAAGAAAGACAGTTAATTAATTTTCCAGTTTCTTTATGTTTTTGGTGTGTGTGAAAATGCTAATCGTTATGATTTATGTACAAATGTTATAGGAAACAATAAAGTTTGCAGATAGCCACAAAAGTAGAAAGATCTACTTACTCTCTAGTCCTCATTTAAACCAATTATTTTATGTTAGTCTGAAGTTAGAGGACAAGTATTATTATTGATGACCAGAAGAAATTTACATAATCTAATTAATTATAACTAAATAAATTGAAGAAGAAATGATATGATTCTCACATACTGTCCTCCCTTTCCTCTTGATACTGATTGTTGGTGTCTGGCGACTCTACAGAGTTAACAATATTTATTATTATTGCTTCAGAATCCTTACAGGTGAGTTTGTGGATATATAAGAATAGAAATATAGTGCAAAGTGATTAGGCAAATCTTGTAGCATGGTGGAGAATCTATGGAACTGTTGGAAAATTGCCAAAAGCAAAGTAGCAAATGAGGATCTGGCAGTCAGGTGATAAATAATTGAAGTGAAAATTCACAAGGTTCATTACATATATAAGTAGGTCAAAAGAGTATGATTTGATAAGATCTCACTCATTTGTGGAATATAATGGACAATATAAACTGATGAACAAAAACAGAACCAGAGATAGAGAAACATCAATCAGATGTCAAACCTCAGAGGGAAGGTAGGAGAGGGTGGGGGCAAGGGAGAGAGATCAACCAAAGGACGTGTACGCATGCATATAAGCCTAACCAATGGACACAGGCACCAGCGAGGTGAGGGCACGAGGCGGGGATTAGGAGGACAATGGGGAGATAAGGACACGCATGTAATAACTTAATCAATAAAAAAAAAGAATATGTGTAGAGCAGTAAAAAATAAAAAGTATACCTAGTGTAAAAAAAAAAAAGAAAGAGACCCTTGGGAAAAATTACAAAAACCATGAATATTTTTCCACCTGTGACCCTTTTTTATGATGATATGGAAAAAATTAGGTGTAAAGAGAAGACTGTCAAATTATTATAATAATTTTAATAGGAATTTTTAAATACAGTGAAATATATTCAGAAGACTATGTAAAATACATGCGTAATTTAAACATTATTCCTGTGTCAAGAAATTGAGCTTTGTCAAGCACCCCAGAGGCCTTCTACCTGGTGCCTTATCCATCCTTCCTCTGCCTTTAGAAGTAACTTAACCTCGTATCCTGATCGTTTCCTCATTTTTTTCTTTTAGTTTCATCATTTCTATGCTTGACTAAGTAATATATAATTAGTCATTTTAAATTTTCGTATGAATGCTAGCATTCCTTTGTGTCTTGCTGTTTTTACTTAGCACTTGATTGTGATATTCTTATTGCGGTGTGAGACTCTAGTTCATTAATTTTTAGTCTTGTGTTGTATTCCTGAGAAAGGAAGGAGTATATGTTATTTTTGACACAGTTGGTATTTTGTATTTTTTTCAAAAGCCTAAAAATATTTTTCTTTATCCAGCAATTACTTTGTAAGTGGCGATTTGTTCTATGTGCTTCTTTGTTGCTTTTTTTGTTCGCTTTCAGCTGCACGTGACAAAAGAACCAAATAAGCAAAGCCTAAGCAATAATGAACTTAGTATCTTAGTGACTTGATTTCAACAATCTTAATTTCTGTGTCTCTACATATAATGAAATGTTTTAAAGGAAATTCTAGCCAGAGGGAAAGATTCAGAACAAATATGGCAAATGTCCTTTCTCTACACATTGATAAGATAAACACTTAAAATAGTATAAAATGGGAAAAGGAGGGAAGAAACAGTTCACAAAGAAATAAAAAAAAACTATCATGCAGGAAAAATATTAAATTGCATAGAAATTTTAACTTTTGCACTAGAATTAAAATCATTTCTTTTAAGACACAATTAAAAAAAATCTCTGTGGAACTCAGTAATCTTAAAGCAGTTATGTTTTTTAAGAAGGTTGGTTAAAAAATCTACAAACTCAAAGTCAAGTTCTGGTAATTTTTAATTTTCTTGCATTAGCAGTTCTTCTAGTATAGTATGATTTACTATGTCATCATAGAAAGACAGCATTAGAGAGTGTACATGGCAGGGTAAAATTAAACACATGCTCACAATCAAATTAATGTATTTCATCTGTCTTCAACTAATAACAATCTGTCATGTTATCTATCTGAGTAGGGGCATAAACAGTTTATTTTGTGTTTGGAGTAACTTCCTGGAGGTAGTTAATGTGACAAGTAGTTTGTTTGAATTGAGTATAGCCAGATCAACACTCTAGATGTTTCCTTGATAACCTAAAAATTACTGTGAAAATCTGTGCAAGTGCTATATTTGTATTTTGTTTTTACTTTTTTAAGTTAGACAGTGACATATTTTACAATCATTTCACTGAGAATATTGTTTCTGACATCATACGTGGACTGAAGAGCACAAATACTTTATACTTTTCATGTCTTTTTCCATTGACAGGGAATAGACAGTGATTTAATTAATTAGCACCATATAATCCTTTCCATTTTTTAAAAAGCATCAAGTAAAGCAATCTGGTGTGAATAAAAAAGTCATATTCATCATAGAATATGTTCTTATACCATGTTGAAAAATGAATATTCAGGAAGACAGGAATGTTATAAAATTCAGGACAATATAAAAAGTAATATCAATATTATTGTGATGTTAAGAACTTTAAATTTTACTCAAATTTTACATCAGCCTGATAAGTAGCCCTGATTATTGTACACTTGATATATCTAGTTTTTAAGCTATTTATTACAGTTGGTACTGTATTTTTAAAGTATTCTGTTCACTATATCTAGGGGTGGGGAACCTTTTTTCTGCTGAGGATCATTTGGATATTTATAACATCATTTGCAGGTCATACAAATTATCAACTTAAAAATTAGCCTGCAATATTAGGCCAATCACTTAATTACCTCTCCCCTGATGCCTTGGCAGGGCCAGACCAAATGATTTCAAGGGCCTTCTCCGGCCTGCCGGCTGTACATTCCCCACCCCTGCTGTGGATAGATGCAATGAAGATGCCTGAATGTCAGTAGACAGATAGGCCTTAAAAAGAGAAGTGTTCATAGGAAACCATCAACAAAAGAAAAAGACAACTTATTGAATGGGAGAAGATACTTGCCATGATAAATTGATTATAGGGGTTAATATCCAAAATTTATAAAGAACTCCGACAGAAAAACAAAACCAAAAATTAAAAAGGGCAAAGAACCTAAATAGACACTTCTCCAAAAAGGATATGCAGATGGCCAATAGACATATGAAAAGATGCTCAATATCACTAATCATCACAGAAATGCAAATTAAAACCACAATAAGATACCATCTCACATCTGCCAGAACAGCTGTCATCAATAAATCAGCAAACAAAAACTGTTGTTGAGGATGTGGAGAAAAGGGAATCCTCGTGCATTCTTGATGGGAATGCAGACTGGTGCAGCCACCATGGAAACTGTGGATGTTCCTAAAAAATTAAAAATGGAACTGACTTCTGATCTAGTGATTCCACTTGTGGTATATTCCTAAAGAAACCCAAAACACTAATTTGAAAGAATATATGCACTTCAGTGTTCACTGCAGCATCCTATATAATAAAGAGCTAATATGCTAATTAGACCAGGCAGCAAAACGACTGTCTGGACGACCTTCCAGACAACCGCCTGGAAGCCAGGGCTGTGAGGGCCAAGCCCTTTAACAAATTTCATGCATTGGGCCTCTAGTCCTATATGATTAAAGCCTAATACGATAAGTATTTGGTCATCCAGTCTGTTCAGCCAATCAATGTGTAACATGCTAATGATATGCTAAGGCCACTCAACCCCTCACTATGATGTATACTGTCCACCAGGGGGCAGACAGTCAGCTGGTCAGTCATTCTGTATGACATGCATTGGCCACCAGGGAGCAGATGCACTGACTGGTAGAGTAGCTTGCTGCTGGGGTCCTGCCAATCGGGACTGAGCAAGATGGGCCAGACACACCCTGGAACCCTCCCATAGTGCGTCCCTAGTTGGCCAACCTCCTGTGTCCCTCCCAGGCCCCAGTCATACACTGGTAGGGTCCCGTGGCTGGTCTGCACCCTCTCGCAATCCGGGACCCCTTGGGGGATCTTGGAGAGTCGGTTTCGGTCTGATCCCGCAGGCCAGGCCTAGGGACCCCACTGGTGCATGAATTCATTATTTATAATAGCCAAAATATGGAAACAACCCAAATGCCCATCAATAGACAAATGGATAAAAAAATAGTGGTACATTATACAATGGAATATTACTTGTCTATAAAAAGAATGAAATCTTACTATTTGAGACAGTATGGATGGATCTAGAAGGTATTGTGCTAAATTAAGCCAGACAGAGGAAGACAATATAAGACTTCACATGAGGAATCTAAAGAACAAGATGAACAAACAAAACAGAAACAGACTCATAGACTGAAAGGACAGACTGAAGGTTGCCAAAGGGAAGAAGAAGGGGGGCTGGGTGAAGAAGCACCAATTGGGAGATACAACATGGTCATGGGGATGTAAAATAAAGCGCAGGGAATGCAGTCTGTGTGTACAATGCCTAATGGCTGAGCGTACACCTGCAACAAATGCAAAGTAATGTTGAATGCAAACTGTAATTGAAAAATAAAATAAAATAGTTGTCATAGACTTGCATGATTAGAATAAGTGTGTTTTAGAAGTGAAAATATATTCATAATTTTAGACACATGTAAATCAAATTTAGTAAATAATTAAATATATTAACAAGCTTGTTATTGATATTTCCATCTCTCCCTCTCCCTTTCTATGAAATTAATAAAAAGAAAAAATTCAAATAATCTGTGAGTGGGGATATGGATGAAACAAGATTGGTCATATTTGGATAATTGTTCAGACATCTTGTATTTTCCAACAAAATGTATTGACAAAGGAAAAATGTATTTCTGTTTTCATACTGTTTTTTTATGTATTACTTGAGCCTTTTTATGACAGAAAAAATAATATTTCTACAATTGTAAATTTAAAACATTTTTTCCTAGTAAGTAAAAATACAAAATATTCTTCTCCATTTATAATTAAGTTTAATGTAATTTTCTGACTATTTGATTGAGTATAGCATAACCCAAATTACAGAGACAACTATAATGCTTACCTTTCTAATTATAATTTTAAGTTATCATTAGTTAAAAACTCCAGACTTGGTATATAACAGAAAGAGATTCATTTTAAACAAGTAGATGTAGATCTGTATTTTAAATTGTTTTTCTATTAGTTAAGGCAGTGGTCGGCAAACTGTGGCTCGCGAGCCACATGCGGCTGTTTGGCCCTTTGAGTGTGGCTCTTCCACAGAATACCAAGGCATGGGTGAGTCTGTTTTGAAGAAATGGCCTTAGAAGTTTAAGTTTAAAAAATTTGACTCTCAAAAGAAATTTCAATAGTTCAGCTTCCCTCCGGCACCCAGGACCCAGGCAAGCAGCTTCCCTCTGGCTGCCCGCAAGCACCTGCGACCAGGGCTGGCTTCCTCCGGCCTGGCTTCCTCAGGAAGGACCTTCAGTCTAATTAGCATATTACCCTTCTGTTATTGTAGATAAGTGACATATAACATTGTGTCCGTTTAAGGTACACAGTGTGTTTATTGGATACGCTTATGTATTACAAAATGATTGCTCTATATGGTTAGCTAACATCTGCACCATGTCAAGAATTGCCAGGGCTCAACCTTCTTCTTAACTTAGATTCCTTGCTTCATAAATATAATTACTACATTGCATTTACTGTCTTCAACTTCCTCATCCTTCTTTTCATTTACTGTAAATGCACAGTATTCTAAACTGTAAATGGTTTAGAAAACCTTAGTTCTACTTTAATGCAAATCTCTATCCACCCATGCAGCTAAATGAATGTGGCTGCAACAAAACCTACCAATGCACTGTGTCTCATTTTAAACCCAGGGTAACTGTTTTCAAAGGACTTTTTGATATTTTTCAAATCTCACATTAAATCCATTAGCGTATTCTATTTACTTTAAAAAAATATATTTATTGATTTTTTACAGAGAGGAAGAAAGAGGGATAGTTAGAAACATCAATGAGAGAGAATCATCGATCAGCTGCCTCTTGCACACCCCCTACTGGGGATGTGCCCACAACCAAGGTATATGTCCTTGACCGGAATCAAACCTGGGACCCTTCAGTCCACAGGTCAACGCTCTATCCACTGGGCCAAACCGGTTTTGGCTCTATTTACTTTTTATCCTGAACATATTTTGAGAGTCTGCCCCACTTTTTACTATCTCTGTTGCTACCACTCTTGTACTAAGTAACATCCTCTCCCTCTTAGATTATAGCCCCCTCAATGGCTTCTCTGCTTTACATTTGACCCTCTATAGCAGTGGTTCTCAAGCTTTCTAATGCCATGAACCTTTAATACAGCTCCTCATGTTGTGGTGACCCCCAACCATAAAATCATTTTCGGTGCTACTTCATAACTGTAATTTTGCTACTGTTGTGAATCGTAATGTAACTATCTGTGTTTTCTGATGGTCTACAGCAGTTGTGACTCACAGGTTGAGAACCGCTAGCAGGGTCGCCTAAGACCATGGGAAAACAGATTATAACTTTCCCCCTCACAACCCTCCAGTAACTTCCCATCTCTTTTAGAGTGGCCGACACACACTGCCCTATATGGCCTTGGCTTTTTAAACCTCATTTCATGCTGTTTCCCTCTCTTGCCAACTGATTTTAGCCCCTCTGGCCTCCTGGCTTTTCCTTCAGTATGCTAAGAATAATCTTCATTAGGACATTTGCACTTCATCTTCCTCTGCTTGGAAGACTTTCTCCCAGATATACTTACTCCTTAGCCTTCTTAAGTTTTTTTTACCTAGTTGTTTAAAATACCCCTGCCCCTTATGTACCATTTATCTTCCTTTATTACATTTATCAGCATTTGCCATACTATAGAATTTACTTGTTGGTCCTTTCCCCTTCATTAAAATGTAAGCTCATTGTTAAATCAGCAGCATCCAGGACAGTGTCTGACACTCAAATATTTGTTAAATGAAAGAATCATCAGTAAAGTTATACATTGAAATTGTTAAGCAGGATGTAATATGATTGAGGTGAAAGAAATGGCATACTAGGTATACTGTTTAATAATGCGGATGTTTTTCAATAGATGAAGTTACATATATGTTGGTATATAGACGATTTGATATGTATGCTGTATTGTTGTATTTTGATATGTATTTTGTTGTATTGACAACAAGCTTTAAAACTTCACGTGTCAAATGTTCTGAAGGTGTTAACATCATAGATATTTTTACACTTAAAAGTGTCGAATTTTGTGCCAAAAAAAGAGCATTTGTGGGAAGTTTTAATTAATTACTTTATTTTGAAGAAAAGTTATGCTGAATACTTTGGGAAGCTTATGGTGAACATACTCTGTCTCAGATACTTGTGAACACTGGTTTAAATGCTTTAAAAGTGATGATTTTGATGTGAAAGACAAAGAACGTCCTGGTCAACTGAAAAAGTTTGAAGACCAACAGCTACAAGCATTATTAGACGAAGATGCAAATCAAACTCAAAATCAACTTGCAGAAATATTAAAATGTTGCTTAGCAAACAATTTCTAGTTGCTTATAAGCAATGGGAAAGATTTTAAAGGAAAGAATATGGGTGGGGAAAAAAGAAAAAAAGAAAGAAAAACAAGAAAATGGGTGCCACATCAACTGAACAAAAGACGAATGGAAAACTGAAAAGTCATCAGCAGAATGTTGCTTCAATGTCATGAAAGTCTTTTTTGCATCAAATTGTGACTGGTAATGAAAAGTGGTTTTATTTTGAGAATCCCAAATGCACAAAATCATGGGTTGATCCAGGTCAGCCATCAACATCAACTGCAAGGCCAAATCACTTTGGAAAGAAGACAATGCTCTGTGTTTGGTGGGATCAGGAAGGTGTGGTGTATTATGAGCTTCTAAAACCAAGTGAAACCATTACTACTGATCGCTACCGACAACAAATAATCAATTTGAATCATGCTCCGATTGTGAAACGACCAGGATGTGCCAAAAGACATGTCAAAATAATTGCTTCATGATGACACACCATCACACACTTAAAAACCAGTTAAATTCACGTTAAAAGATCTTGCCAGGGAAGTATTAACCCTCCCACTATATTCACCAGACCTTGCTCCTTCAGATGGCCACTTGTTCTAATGAATGGCACACACACTTTCTGAGCAGCACTTCAGTACATAGGAAGAAGTGGAAAATTGGGTCTCTGAATGGTTTGCCTCAAAGCAAGAAAAGTTCTATTGGGACGGTACCCACAAATTACTGAAAGATGGGGAAATGTGTAGCTAGCAATGGACATTACTTTGAATAAAATAAATGCCCCCCCCCCCCAATTAATCAGTGACATCCTGGTCTTTTATTGGTATCTTCATTAGGAAAACATTGGCTTGGACAGTAAATCACCCAATGCTATAGATAACTTATGTGATAGTTGGGGAATTGTAGGGAAGGATGGAGGGAAAGGAAAAAAAGAGAGAAAAAAGTTCAACAGTGATAGGTTTGAAAAAACGAGCACACACACAAAATGACAGATTTCCTCTTTGAAAAATTGGGTAGTGATTCATTGGGGATTTTTCCTTGTGTCAGGATTTGTTCTTACTCTTATTGAATTAGGAAAGTATTTTAGCTTTAATATTATAATAACCTAGATATATAAATGTCAGTGTTAATACCTTAGTATTTCAGTCTTCTACAAATTGATACCTGTGATATCTGGGCATTTTAAAGCCTTTTCTTGTAAACAAGGTCTTCGTTTAAGGAACAGCAACTTGTGGTCAGAAAAGAAAAACTCCATATTATTCAAGCTAAGCAGTATAAATGGGACTCAGAAGCCCTGACTAAATAAAAAATCTCCTACAGAAAGATCTCTTGAGCCTACAAACTAAAGACCTTCAATATAATTTTAAATAAAACCTTTTATGTAACATGAGAGCACTTTTTAGTTGATAATCAATTGACACTATTATGTAGGCTCACTAGATTTGCAAATTTACAGGTTTTTACAAGTCAGTTGGGTCCCTTCCTCAGGAAATCAGTTTAACTCCCCCCGCCCCCCATATTGACTCAAAGAACCTAGTTGTCCTTAAATCCTGCGAATATATTTGCCTTATAATTTGACGGCATTGAGTCAACACCCTTATAGGGTTTCTAGTGTTGTAAAGAGAGAAACTGTTCAAAAAAGGGCCACATTTGAAAAAATAGACTGTGCCGGATGAAACCAGTATTGGGTATGAATACTGTGCTTTCCTTTAAAGAACTTACAAGTATTCACGGAAATAAGTGCTTACCCCTTACTTTCAAAATGCAAACTTTAGGTTTGGAAAGTAGCTGAGCTGTCTCTTTGTGAAATTAAACCATGGCTTTAAATAAATTAAATACACTATGAAATACTGATATCTTTTAGCAAAAATTACATATTTATTGAATATTAATATTAATAAAACATGCAGAACTATTCTAATTATTAAAGTAATTAAACTTTCAATTAAATATGCATCTTTCAATTAATCTGTTTAAACACATTATACTAAGGCCTTGGTTGGCAAACTGCAGCTCGTGAGCCATATGTGGCTCTGGCCCCTTGAGTGTGGCTCTTCTACAAAATTCCATGGCTTGGGTGAATCTGTTTTGAAGAAGTGGCATTAGAAGAAGTTTAAGTTTAAAAAATTTGTCTCTCAAAAGAAATTTCAATTGTTGTCCTGTTGATATTTGGCTCTGTTGACTGAATTTGCAGACACTGTACTAATGAAATCTTTTTTGAGAATCATCAGTGTTCCTGAAACTATATAGATAATAAGAATGATAGCTTTCATTTTTTTGAGCACTTACCAGGTCTGGACATTTGTACTATACATGGATTAATTCTCAAACACTCTATATAAGGTAGGTATATTTGTTATTCTTAGTTTTTAGGTTTAGAGACTGAGACATAAAAAAGTTAAGGAAATTGCCTAAGATTACACAGATAGTGCCTAAGCTGGGATATAATAGTGGAAGGTAAGTCAAACTTAAACATGTTAAAGTATATTGATTGACTCTAATATTTTTCTCTCTTTCTGTTCACCTTTCTAGTTGATTTGGAGCATATGCGAACAGTAAAACCTGAAAAGCACTTGAGGTTTTGCCAGGAAAATGGTTTTAGTAGCCACTTTGTCTCAGCAAAGACAGGAGACTCTGTAAGTAAAATAATGAAAATGGATCTATAAGTGAGGTTTTATGTTTATTTATTAATATTCATAGGAACTGACTTCCATTCTTTTTTGCAACAAACTAATGCTTATTGAAGATATAAAATAGATTAGATGTAACATGTTTATTCTGTGTATATTACCTTTTAATTCATTTAACATAAGTTTAAGGTTATTTTAGGGTATTTAAAAATACAAGGGTTTAAAAAGAATATAAATCCCCATTATCTCAGCATTCAGAGATGACTGCTAATCTCATATGATGATTCTTTCTAGTCTTCTTTTTCTGATTCTCACAAATAGTGCTCCTGGCAGCAGTGCCCACTTTGTGTATTTCTTTTTCTAAAACGTATTTCCTTAGTGACCTCATCTAGTCTCATGGCTTTGATCAGACTCAATGTCAACTGCCCACCTAAGACCTCTGCTCAGATGTCTGATTGGCGGTCCACGTTTAGTTCAGGTCCATTCTGAGCTGCTGGTATTCCCTCTTCACATCTCTCACAGTCTTCTCACTTCAGTAAGCGGCAGTTCTACCAATTACCAAATCCAAATTATATGGAGTTATTCCTAAACCCTCTCTTCTTTACACCCATTTCTATTCTCTGTCAGCAAGCCCTCTTGGCTCTACTTCCAAAATGTGTCCAGAACCCAGTGGCTGTCTCTTCCCATCTGCATTGCTGCCACTCTGTGTCAAGCCTTCATCATCTCTGACATTCGTGTCTTTGCTGGTTTCTTTTTTTGTACCCTTGATCTTTTCTAGTGAGTACTCAAGACAGCAGCCAGATCGAACCTATTCAAATAGAAATTACAACAAGCCTGACCCAGGGTTTCCATTTTGCTCAGAGTAAAGGCCGAAGCCCTTCTGATAGCCTACCAGATCTCATATGATTTGTAATCTCTGCTTATTTTCCTGTACAATCCATCTCTTCCTCTCCATTCTACAACACTGTCCTGTTTTTTCTTAAACATTGACTCTCAGTAAACTGTAATATATAATACTTTTTGAGGTGCAAACGACAAGCCTTTTGGAGTATGTATCTCTTTTTGATTAGAAATCAAAATTAAATTAATAAAGTTGTGATACATATTTATTAAGTAATCATGAGATAAGTAGGGATAAGAAAATTATAGTACACTTATGAAGCAAAGACAAGGTATACCTTACAGGTAAACTCTGGATTGGAGCACTGAAAATCATAATGTAAGCTAACAGTGTATGAAAAGTCTGTTTATAGAAAAGTGTTGCAGACTTTTGCTTTTAATGGAGTATATTGCTCCTTCACTCTGAACTGGTAAAATACAGTAAGGATTTCTAAGTTGTTCTGCTCAAAAGATGTGGAGAGTTTATTGACTTAAGAGTAACAAAGATTTTTAATGTATAGACTAAAGCCAGGTCAAAATACCAATTTAAAGTTGGCATTGAAAAACTCAGGTAGTATACTAATGTATTCTCAATTTCTTTAGCACCTATAGGTGTTTGTTTTGCTAGTATTTTTTGAATGTGATCGCTTAATTGTCTTATGTTAAATCTTTAAAATATAAGTTTTTAGGGATTAATGTTTGTGTTTAGACCAACACATTGAATTTCATGAATTTATTCAATTAATGGGTTTAATCACCTAAAATTTATTACATTTAAAGTTTTGTTGTCTCTGACAAAGCTATTTTTGGAATAACTTGGTACATCATATTTTTGTAATTCTTGCTGTTTATCATTGTTTAGAAAGTTCAATTTATTTGAGGGTAACTTAAGCATGTCTGTTTTAAATCATTTAAACCTATTTTTGGAATGTAGGTATTCCTGTGTTTTCAGAAATTTGCTGCTGAAATCCTTGGAATCAAATTAAACAAAGCAGAAATAGAACAGTCACAGGTGAATATATTGAACTTTATATTTAAAGAATCATTTATTTCTTTTTAGTATTTGGAATAATTAAGTTCTAGACTTGTAGCGGGTTTGATGATTATTCACTGTGCTGCACATTATATCTCTAGCTTTCCTACTCAGTGTAAGTTTGTACCGTTAACAGTATCTACCCTGTCCTCCCTCCCCTCATTCCCCAATGACACCATTTTATTCTCTGTTTGTACAAGTTTGGTTTTTTACTATAAGTGATATCCTGCAGTATTTATCTTTCTCTGGGTGACTTACTTCACTTAGCACAATATACTTAAGTTCATTCATGTTGTTGCAAGTGGCAGAATGTCCTCCTTTCTCATGGCTGAATAATATTCCTGTGTGTGTATGTGTGTGTGTGTGTGTGTGTGTGTGTATGTGTATGTGGGCTTGCCACATTTTATTTATCCATTCATTTGTTCTGGGATGGTTAGGTTGTTTCCATATCTTGGCTGTTATAAAAAAAAAATCACTGCAGTGAACATTGTGGTACATATATCTTTTTGAATTAGTATTTCATTTCCTTCCTTCCTTCCTTCCTTCCTTCCTTCCTTCCTTCCTTCCTTCCTTTCTTTTTTTCTTTCTTTCTTTCTTTCTTGCCTTCCTTCCTTCCTGCCTTCCTTCCTTCTTTCCTTTTTTTTTTTTTTTTAACAAATATCCAGGAATGGAATTGTTGGCTCCTGTGATAGTTGAATTTTTAGAGCAGCCTCCATAGTGTTTTTATGGTGGCTGCACCATTTTACATTCTCACCCACAGTGCACAGGGTTCTCTTTTCCGCACATCCTTGCCAGGACATCTCTTGTGTTCCTGATAGTCGCTAGCCATTGTGTGAGTGATAGCTCCTTGTGGTGTTAATGTACATTTCCCTGATGATTAGTGTGGTTGAGCATCTTTTCCGTGTTCTTGTTGGCCATTTGGATATCAAGGACTAAGCGGGGAAAAGACAAAGAAGTTCACGTTTTATATTTTTTGTTTATATATACAAGGTGTATATATAAACAAAAAATATATATGGAAAAAGAGGAACGAAAGGAGGGAGAGAGGGAGGAGAAATTGAAGGGAGGGAGGGTGGACAGGAGAGAGAGAGAGATGCTAGTGAATGGTTTCTGTGGGTTTTATACCTTTTAAAAGATACCTGAGGGAATTTGGTATAATGTTTGAAAGTGTTTTTATTCATTTTATAGGGGAGATGGTAGAGTCACCACCAGTCACATGGAAATTGATGCTATAGTAATTTAGTTTGTGAAAAATATTTGTAATAAGGCTTCAGTCTTAATTCCATTCACTGATTTATTTAAAGAGATTCTGTTATTTTAGTTCTAACCTAGAGCATTACTGTTTGGGAGTCATAAAATAACTTATCAATGCACTGTGCAAGTTTTGTGAGAAAGAGATATGGTAAGAAAGGGAAAAGAAATGGAATGCAGTTTCTGAATACAGCAAACATTTTTTGAGGGTCTACTCTGCAGGGATCACAGAGATGAATAAGTCTTTGTCCTCAAGGACCTCCCAGCACAAATGGACAGACAGGTATCTAAACAATTAAGTATATTCTAGTTGCATTTCTCACAATTCCCAATTTAGTTGATAGTTTTATTTTCATTGTTTATTTGTTCTCTTTTCTCCCCAGCCCCAACCATTCTCCTCTAAGAGAGTGTAAAAGTTGGGAAGGGTTATTAACAAATGTCCTAGTTTCTGAGATTGTTCAGAATTTTTAATTTACAAAGTAGTCAAACCTTTAGGAGAAAAATAAATTTACTACTGCTGTTCTCTAAGAAGTTTAGTATTCAGCTCCTTAATAATGCATTAGGTAGTCTGAAACAAAAACGCACTGTCTTGTATCTTATCTCTCTGTCTGAATTGCAAGGATGTTTTGCCATATATACTCGGTGTTCAAAGTTTTTAATACAGTCTTAATACATTTTTAAACCTTGACAGTTTCACTTCCCAGTTAATAAACTATGAGTTTCTGTTTGGTTTAAGCTAAGTATGCATTAGTTTCTTCTAAACAAAAATTTTATGTTTGAGATACTCACTAAACTTGCTAAAATATATATATTCTTTATGTGACCTTTGAATACTTTCATATACTATATAAAAGATTCTAGCATGGGGTATATAGTAGGCATGTTTAAGATTTTAATTGTCTTACTTAGCGTATAACTGTAAACACAAATGCCTTTAACTCCGATACTTTTCTTTTCTGCTTTATCTGAATATTGACCTCCCTTAAGGAGCCATAAGGAACTTAGATTCTTCTTACTTAGATGTTCATATTTTTTGTATCATTTTTTCAAATATGTTTACAAAGACTGTACTAGTGTTTTTTTTTTTTTTAACCTAAACATCACCTGTCTTCCTTAGAGAACACATTTACTCACTTTGTTCATACTATTCTAAACCTCAGATATTAAGCATTGTTTAATGGGTTTTCATATCATATCTTTCTCTTTTTCTATTCACCTTTTAAATTTATTTTTTCATATAGTTTCAAAACTAGATGGGACCTTAATGATCATGTAGATAAACCTTGTTTTTTTTAGAGCATAGACCATCAAGAATAAAAAGGTAACTTGCCTAAAGCAATGTATGTTACTGGCAGCACATACTGGCACATTTTGTGGAAGAACAGGAAGAGTAGCTGTCTTTAAGTTCCTACAGTGTGCAGAGTACCATAGTTTTAAATTGCTATGCCCATGCTTTAAATGGTAATCTATAATCTTGTTATTCTTTATACTAGAGGCCCAGCGCATGAAATTCATGCATGGGTATGGTCCCTAGGCCTGGCCTGTGATCAGGGCCCGCACCCTGCCCTGCCCCCTGCCACCACCCACCCCCATTGCACACACACTATCGGTGATCAGTGCCTGACGGCTGGGGAAAGGGACCGAGAGCTCAGCTGTTCCTGCCCAGTTGCTGGCTGCATCCCTGCCCCCTGTGTATGGGGTGACCGGTGGGGCGGGGGCCTTGCCTTGGTGCTGCCCGTGTCCCCCGCCACCCCACCCCGTCTCCCCGTTCGCCATTAGGCGATCGGAGCCTGCCGGCCGCGGAAAGGGACTAACAGGTGGTCAGTGCGCCTCATAGTGACTGGTCCAGCGGTCGTTCTGGTCTTTCTGCCATTAGAGTTAATTTGTAATTACCCTTTTATTACATAGGACTTATTATATAGGATTATGGATGTATAGCAGTCATGATATTATTTAATACTTTATATGTCTGTTTTCCATACTGGACTCTTACACATCTCAAAAATAGAGATTATCTATTATTTAACTGAATGTCTTCAGTGCTTAGAATAGTGATTGTCTTTGGACGAATGATAGTGGCAAGTGTTTTTAGCCTTAATGGTATGTTTACTCTATATCCTGAGAATGACAAACTCTCTTTTCAATGATAAACATGTAACTGCTATCTGTATGAAGACACAATTGCAGGGTAGACCAAATTTATCTCTTGTGTCTGCCAAGAGGCCATCTCCACTCCTTACACCTTACTCCCCAGCTCCGGGCTGGCTTTCTTGCTTCCTGCTAGATGGCTACCACTCCCGCTCCCAGGACCCACCAGTCATTCTCTCCACAATAAGGGCCACGCTGGGTTCACATAGACGCTGATGTTTTGTGTGTAACCTTTTCTCTGAAATGAGTGACTTGTACACAGGCCGGCTCCTGTGGCATCGCCTCCCATCAGGTTTATGGCCCGGGTATTCTGTTTTGCTACTCCAAGGAAGCAAAGCCTTGGTTTGGCTGCCAGTTCAGAAACTGTGCAAAGCTGTCTGTCAAACGACGAAGGCCCCCAAGAAAGATGTTGCCTTTTTAGTTCTTTATTAATTGGATGAAAATTAATGCTGAATATCCAGGCCATTTATATTAGTCAGTACATTGACCAAATATTTTGACCGTAGGTCAGTAACCTGATTGTGTTTATAGAATAGGGTTTAAGCCAACATTTTGGAGGATTGATGAGTTGCTTGCTGATTATGAAAATCCCTTTTCTTTATTGTAACCCACAGTTTGTCATGAAATAGTTAGGTTCAGGGCGGGCAGATAATGGTGTTCAGTGTTTTACTGGCACACACACACACACACACACACACCCCAGTGCCTCACATGCGCTAGTAACGCTCTGCCCAGTACACCGCAGTCTGTCCAGGGGTTAAGGCTGCGGGGGCCGGGCAGAGCCTGCGCGGGCCAGTTCACCGCCCCACCTCATGTGCTCCTAGTTCAGGCAGCCATTCTAAGTGCCATCACAGCCAGCGCCTTGTTAGCATGGTTTTCACATGTGGTAATTATTAGATGCTGTTAGGATATAAGAGTTTTCTGAGATAAGATATTTGAAGTTGTGAAGGGAAGAAAAAGCCAGGATAGTTTAAAGTTGAACAATTGGAGAGCATGTTATCTCTGTCATACGTGTCACACGTAGTCTTTTTATCCTAAGGGTTATTGCAAACAAAAACCTAACAGTAGTTTTGATTCTTTAGTTAGCAAAATTCTTAGATATTTGATAACATAGCTGTTGTGCTTAAACTGTATGTCAGGTGTTTTTTTAAATGACAGAAAAGTGCATTTTGAACTTGTTTTTATTTTTATATGAAATATGGGATGACCGTGGACATTAGGGTGGTGAGGAATGGGGCAATTAGCATCAAGAGAATGTCTTTGACAAATAGTAAATGTTATTAAATATAAAATTTACAAATCCCATATGGCTTCCTCTGATATATATATATATATATATATATATATATATATATATATATATATATATTTCCTTACCTTCAAAGAAAATTACTCCTTCCTCTCTATTACCACAGCATATAGGTCTACTAGTACAGCACTTACCTTGTATGACAATTATCTGTGAATATATTTCTTTTCCCATGGGGTTCCCAGCAACTTGTGAAAAGATACTGTGTAACTTATCTGTGAATTCCCATTACAGAGTGACTGGCACAGGGTAGATCCTCAGTAATATTAGTGGAAGGCAACGGAATTAATACTTTTACTGCATGTTAGAATAGAAAAGCACCATAATTCTTGGTTGTTCTCTGAATACAGGGAATTATATATATTATGAGAGGCCTGGTACATAAAATTCATGCACGGGGTGGGGGCGGGGAGAGTGTCCCTTAGCCCAGCCTGCACCCTCTCCAATCTGGGACCCCTTGAGGGATGTCCTATCACCGGGATCATGCCTTAATGGGCAGTCGGACATACCTCTCACAACCTGGGACTGCTGGCTCCCAAATGCTCTCCAGCCTCTGCCTAATTGCCCCTAACCACTTCTGCCTGCCAGCCTGATCACTCCCTAATCACTCTCCTGCCATCCTGATTGATACTTAACTGCTCCCTGGCTGGCCCGATTGCCCCTAACTGCCCTACCCTTCCAGCCTGGTCACCCTAACTGTTCTCTCCTGCCAGTCTGGTCGCCCCTACTGTTCTCCCTTGCAGGCCTGGTTGCCCCCAACTGCCTTCCTCTGCTTGCCTGGTCACCCCTAACTGCCCTCCCTGCTTGCCTGATTGCCCACAACTACCCTCCCCTACAGGCCTGGTCCCCCTCAACTACTCTCCCCTGCTGGCCTGGTTCCCCCAACTGCCCTCCCCTTCCCTCCTGGTCCCCCACAACTACCCTCCCCTGTTCTTCTGGTACCCCCAACTGCCCTCCCCTGCCCTCCTGGTCCCCCACAACTACCCTCCCCTGTTCTTCTGGTACCCCCAACTGTCCTCCCCTGCAGGCCTGGTCTCCCCCTCCAACAACCCTCCCCTGCTGGCCTGGTCTCCTTCAACTACCCTCCTCTACTGGCCCAGTCACCCCTTGCTGGCCTGATCGCCCCCAACTTCCCTCCCCTGCAAGCTTGGTTCCCCCCACCCCCTTCCCCTGCAGGCCTGGTCCCCCCAACCCCCATGCTCTCCCCTGCAGGCCTGGTCTCCTCCAATTGCCCTCCCCTGCAGGCCTGGGTACCCCCAACTGCCCTCCCTTAATGGCCTGGTCTATCCCAACTGCCCTCATCTGCTGGCCTGGTCACCCCTAACTGTCCACAACTGCCTTCCCCTGCATGCCATCTTGTGGTGGCCATCTTGTGTCCACATGGGGGCAGCCATCTTTGACTACATGGGGGCGGCCATCTTGTGTCCTGGAGTGATGGTCAAATTGCATGTTACTCTTTTATTAGATAGGATGTGTAATTGTGATAACAAAACTAAAACTCAAACTTGTCTGGAGAAGACATGTCTATTTTAACAATTAAGTGGAATTATAAAGAATAATGTTTCTTGGATCTTTGCTTGCTTTCCTTCCTTTTGTATGTCTATATTCTGCTGTTTTCTTTTGAGCCATGTTTAAATTTATGTGTATATTCCTCTTTCTCCTTTGGTGTTCCCTTCTGTTTTCAGTCATTGAACATGCTTTCCATTTTTTCTTTCTTCTTCATCTCATTTATGTTGTACGGAATTGACAGCGTATTGTCAGGGCAGACATAGTGAAGTACCCGGAAGAAGATAATCAACATTCCACCTCTGCTCAGACTAGACTCTGTTCAGTACAGTAGTGCAGGTATAACGGGTAAATTACTGCGATTTGGGGGAGGAGGGTGGTGAGAACTAGTGAATGCTATCTTGTTCTTTTCCCTTATGAATAGAGAAGTTCAAATGATTATTGTACATTATTGGAATTAATATTGCATACATCCTGTTTTAGAACTTTGAAAAATTGATCCTTTGCCAAGAGACTTACGAATGAAATAAGGAATTGGGAACAAATTAAAATAACATTTCAGTATTTGTCTTTATGGTTGTGTTTATGACATGTGCAGTGAAGTGGAGAACTGAGGCAGTTATTTCATTATTCATTCCTTACCATTTCTCCCGAAATAGCCTGGTAATTGAGAGAGTACTTTTAAAATTTGTCTTGAATTACTCTTCTTTGTCTGCTTGTGTGTGCAGACATAGTAAAAGAGTTGAAAACAGTAAAGGATTTGTTTTAATGTAAATTATTACCTAGAGATGAATATTAGGGCATATTGCTAAATTTATCATTTAAGATAATCCTTGAATGTGGGTTAGAGGGAAGGAAGAATTAAAACTATCTTTCAGTTTAAATTATTTAAAAAATATGAATATGCAATAATTTTCTAAATTCTCATTCTGTATTTTGTTAGTCATTATTCATAACCCATTAGTGAGTTATTTGGAAGTTAGGGATTTGGGAGGAAAGTTTTAAAAATTGGCACTGTTTTAAATATTGAGTTGCTCAAAACATTTCTCCTTTCTATGTGACTTTTAACATTCACACCTCTTCTCACTAACTCACTAATTGCTGTAAACATTCTAAAAAAAGCTATGGCTGGGGATAGTGGTTTATGGAAGTATTAATAAATAATGACTTTTTTACTTTGAAATAATAAACTCTTGTCTATCAGTTAAACTATATAAATGATGAATTAGAATCCTTTGCTTTAAGTTATAACCAGGGTTTAATATTTTACATTAATTTGTCAGGTTTTTTATTAGACTTGTGATAACCTCAAGCTTATGTCATAAAACCAGGAAAGACTCAATTAAAGGACTTGCAATTAGATACTTAAAACCCAGCGACAGGAAAGCTCCCTTGCCCGCCAACGCCAGCTCTGCACTAGTGAGTTCTGGTTGGTTCTTTTAGTATCAGCTCCTGCTTCATTTATGGTGTCTATCATCAGGGGTTCGCCAAAGTTCAGAAAATGAAAATATACTGTAAGGAGTCCTTTCTGAATGTTCTGATGCCCTGATAATGACTCTGTTTTCTTTTATGACAGAGGGTGGTGAAGGCAGATATTGTAAACTACAACCAGGAACCCATGTCAAGAACTGTGAACCCTCCTCGAAGCTCTATGTGTGCAGTTCAGTGAGTGCGGGGGCCTGTGTTGGCGTGCTGGCCGCCCTGCCTCTGTGTGGGCCAGGACCTGGAGGAGCTGGTTTATCTGGGACCAGTTTTGTAGCTGTTAACCCTTCCCTCCCCGCTCGCTTTCCTGCGTGTGTTGCTCCCCGCAGGCAGCTCCTGGACGGGAGAGAATTGCACTTCGGGACCACACACTTGGAATTCAGATGGAAAGCACGTTCTCTGGAGTTAGACTGCCTCATCGAAAGAGAGTATATCGGTTCTCTTTAATGTCTTCACTTTCTTCCCAGATGGCAATTTTTAAAAACAAGTATGGAAGCTATCCAAGTCCTGATCCTCAGCCAGGATTTTGCCACAGCACAGTTGCATTCTCCTATCTGAACTCATACATGGCAAACATGCTTCAGAGTGCAGACGTTGAACAAGTAATATATTTTATCTACAGATGCTAAAGAAGGCGACCTTTTGCTGTCTATTGTGAGAGAAAATATATAAAGCTGTATCTAACGGAAAATGCTGGAAATAAAGTTGTAATAGAAATAGTTTTTTCCATTTTTTTAACAGAGGACCCAAACTGTTTATATTGTGGCTGTAGCTCACGGAGGGGTGAGCATTGCTGTTGTACTCTCCGCTGTGTCATGGTCATGTGCATTGTGGGACACTCAGGCCAATGCGCATGGACTTGGATGGATGCATCCGAGTAGCCAGGACAAGTTCGGCCTGTTGTTGGATCGTTGTGGATCAGACCTGTACCTGATGTTCAGATGTTTTTCTCCTGCAAATAAATTTATTTAAATTACTTTTGGGGGTGGATTTTCTTTTAGCTCTCTTCCTTTCAATTACAGAACCAAGATATTTGGCTGTAACATCAGTGATCATGTACTGATTCAAGCCCAGACGCTGCGGCCCGACCTTCCGGGGTCTCCTCATCTCCACAGCCTCAAGTTCCCCACGAACACTCTCGATGGCCATTGCCCCTTCCTGCCCCAGTCACAGTCACCCGTGTCCCTGTGGTCACTGTCATGGGGCAGAAGCTTGCGCAGGGCGGGAGGGTCTCGGGAGTGCCAGGCAGGGACCTCTCAGGGAGGCTTGCTCCAAGTGTGTGCAGAGATTTTGGACACCCTCACTTCACAGCTGTGAGAAGTTTTAGACAACTTGTTATCTCATATCCTGTGTGACTAAGGAAACTGAAGTTCAGAGGACATGGAATCCCGGAGCCAGACCCCACAGAAATCCCCGGTCTCTGGACCAGGGTGGCACTTGTCAGGAGTGATTAGAACTTCAGCAAGTTTAGAAATTGTGACTGCTCTACTCATAGGCAGTGGGTCCAGTCCTCTTCTACTTTGGATTTTATATTTTCCATTGTATAGCAATAAGCTTCCCTTTCATATACCTTTCACGACTATAATCCCTTCAAGGTGGTTCATTTATCCTTCTCAACATCTTCCCAACGCAGCCGGTCAGGTTCCAGGGAGGACATATATTTTCTCTATTCCTCCAGGAGAATACAAAGTTGGATGAAAGAGATCTCAACCCTCAGGGGTCTTACAGTCCGTAGGAGAGGTGTCTCTGTGGTTGCTGCAAAGGCTGTGGTCAGTTGAGGTCTACTGCTAAACTAAACTGCCCGGCTTTCCATTCAGGAAGAGACGGGCGTGCTCTTCTCATTGTGTGTTGTTTGGCATCCATGTGATGAGCTGAGGATTTTCCGCTTGCTTCAGTGCAGTCATTGCAGCATTCACAGGTTTGACTTGATGCGCACCTGTGACTGAGGTGAGTGCTGCGGGGACGCTGGGAGGCAGAGAGAACTCACACTGGCCTTCGATCGGACCAGGTGCTTCCGTGGTGTGTGTGTACAGCCAAAGCACCGACTGGAACGGGCCAGGGGCGGGGGCCTGCCTGTGTAGGACCACTCTGTCCTGGGCATTTCTAGGCACTGGTCACATGAGCTATGTGTTCTCTCCTTCCAACCTGTGACAGGGGTAGCTGTCCTCATTTCACACACGAGGGCACCGCATCAGAGTCTGTGGTACCACCAGGTGCCTCCCGGAGTCAGAGGTAGAGCCGGGATCCACGCAAACCAGTTCTGAGACAGGACGGAGGAGGCAGGCTGGCTTCCTTTGCTGAAGATCACACAACCAGCCTCCTCCTGGGACTCCACCAGGCCTGGGTGTGTGTTGTTCTTTTGGGAAATGCTGATGCCGTGCTGACCCACCCGCCATCTCCCACCACCAACCACCTAGATCAGCAGTGCATGTCCAGAGTCTGCCCTCTGCTCGCTGAGGTGAGGACGGAGACGGCCCTCTTCCCCCGTCGCTTTTGGCCTCATTGATTTTGTGTCTCTCCCAGCTACACTTGTCTGGGCATTGAGAACCTCTGGCTCGAGGACCGCAGGCGGAGAGAACATGCAATGTAGCACATGGCAGAGCAGACTTCTGAATTCCATAGTACAATTTCCCCATACCTCGGGTTTTATTTTGAAGCAAGAACGTGGGAGTCGTGCTTATTTTACTTCGTTACCTCTCCTGTCTACAGTTTTTAATTTAAGAAATTACACGTCTTTCCAGCTAGTTTTAGGTACTTTGTCTCCTGACGCGTGCTATAGAGTTTCAGGCTCATTGTGGTCGCTCCTGCTGCGTATTGAACTTCTGGAAAGCACAAAAGTTTCAGCCAGAACTGGTCATTGCACGTTGCCTTTCAAGTGCACCCTCCATTATGTGTGGCGAACCGCCGCGGGGTGGTTTTTGGAGTGGCCCAGAGAACCCCGGGCCGGCTTTATTATTCCGGGAGGAGGTACGCCAGGGCCCTTTAAAGTCGATCGCTGAGACAATGTAACGGAGCATAATAATTTGTGTGTCATGTAAAAATAGAAAACGTTTCTGGCCGTGCCCGGGCTGCTGATTGCTGTGCTGTTGGACAGCCTGGAAAACAGTTGCGAGATTCAAAGGAAATGGAAATGTGGAGTCGTGGAGGGTTGTGGTCGACATCTGTCCGCGGGCTCCCCAACTCCCGGGTAGCCACTGCTCCAGTGCCCGGCTCCCTGCGGGGCCTCCAGCTCAGCCACCCCTGGCCTCAGGGACGGCTCAGAAACGGGGAGGAAGCCCATCAGGGCCAGGGCAACCAGAGGGGACGTTGGTGACACTCTGAAAAGGGAGAGAAGAAAGGAGGAATAATATTTTTCTCCCCTAAAGTCCGAATGACTGACTCGGGGCTTGAGTGAGAAAGACTGGCCCTGGGCGACATTGGAGCCACTGGAGGCACCGGGAAGGTGGGCCCACGCCCGGAGCTGAGCCAGGGCGGCAGAGGGAGAGAGAGAGGGGAGGGACTCCGGCCCCCGACCCAGTCCCAGAGCCCCCGTGCCGCTGGGCCCGACTAACAGCGTGACTCCGTGGTGGCTTTAATCCTTTCGGCCAGGGTTGGCTTATTTGTTTTTTATTACTTTTTATATTATATAAGATCATTATGTATCAGGATTTGCTTGGCAGCAGAGATAGAGGTGATCATGATCTGTGTTTGTCCTCAAGATCTTAGTCTAGGCCAGGGGCCCGTTCGGCTGTTCTCTCGGCCCGAGGAGCGAAAGAGCGGCGGGTTCTCTTGCTCTCCCCTCCGCTCCTTCACCAGCAGCCCAAGAGGAGAGTGCCAGCATGGTCAGGTTGCTTTTGTTCCGGCCCTCCGGTCCAGTGTAAGAACCCACTGTGGCCCTCGAGTCAAAAAGTTTGCCCACCCCTGATCTAGGCACATGTATAGCCCAGCGAAAGGTAACCAGACCGTTGCCTCAGTGAAACTCTCCTGCAGGAAGGTGTGGCTTACCAGTGAGTGTGAAAACATGGGTTTCAGAGAACGGAAGTCAGGGTCACCAGCTAACAGAATCGCCTCAGAAGCTCATGCGATTTTAACCAGAGAATGCCCAAAAGAGCCTGTTCCCTGAGATGGTGTGTGCATGTGAATCATCGGGACAACCTTGACTCAGAAGATTCCAGGTCGGATTTGAGATTCTGCATTTATAAAAAGTTCCCACAGCTTTTGCTGAAATGAAGAGAAAATTATTTGGCCAGCTTTTTCAGACAGCGGAACCCTAGTGTTCAGGCGAGGCCCTGGGGACACGCAGGGCCTAGTTCAGGGTCTGCCCACACGGTCGTGGGGTACCTTGGCCGCAAGAGAGAGTGCGTCCTGCAGACAACGTGTAGATACTGAGGGCAGGTCAGTGCTGCCCGGACAGGGCTGAGGGTGCTCAGGACAGATTGCACTGGGCTGAGGGTGCTCAGGACAGATTGCACAGGGCTGAGGGTGCTCAGGACAGATTGCACAGGGCTGAGGGTGCTCAGGACAGATTGCACAGGGCTGAGGGTGCTCAGGACAGATTGCACTGGGCAGCGAGGCTGGACTGACTTTCATGAGTGAGACCAGCCTTCCTCCTGCCGCCCGGCCTGGGAAGGGAGGCTTTCGGCAGAGCAGGGCCTTGGGCTGCGCTCAGAACCATATGCATTCCCCTCCGGCTGGCCCTTCTCCGCTCCAGCTTCCCACCCTGGAGAGCTGGGAACGAGGAGAGGCAGGCTATTTGTTTTAAAGTCCTGCTTCCAAGTCATGCGCATGTTCCCAGGCCTCCCGCACCACAGGCTGAAGTCGGCTCGGGCTGGAGGTCAGGCCGGGGAGGCAGATGCATGGCACTGCAGATACCAGCCGGCCAGCCGCTCTGGCCTGAGCCCACCGGCCAGCCTCCCCAGCCTGCCCTCCCCTGTGTCCCGGACTGCTCCTGGGGGGCTCTCCGGCCCGGGGTCTCCGCCTCTCCTCCCCACGCAGCCCTCTTCCTGCTGCTCAGATTGCTCAGTGCCCGCCGCCTCAGACACCTCCACGTGCAGCTGCACACAGCCCTCAGAACGAACTGGACCTGCGGCTGTGAATAAGGCACGCGTGTTCCACACCCCCAGTGCCTCCTCATGCCCTTTTCCAGCAAAGAAAGACTTCCTCCGCCTGAAGTTTAGGATCCTGCTGCTTCCCCGTCCCTCCTCCTGCGACCTCTGTGTGTCTTTGTTGTGGCCAGCGGTCCCTCACCTCCTTGTCTCGGTGGGACTTCCTCCAGGGAAACAGGGGCCGAAGGAGGCAAAGCTAGGAAACCTGCCTTTCCTCTGGGCCCGGAGACCACTGGCCGGGTGACTAGTCCCGCTGCTTACTGTCCCCGGGCTGTGTCCCGGGGCTGTGGTGGGAGTGGTCCCGTTTCCTTCATCAGCTCCACGCTGATGGGTGCAGGGCAGGGGCACCAAGCTCTTCCTGATGTCTCACATTCGATGCACAGGGTAGGCAGCCTGGGGTCCTCGCCCCTGGTGTCCACACCCACGTTGTCCCCTCTCACACGGGATCAGGGCAAACCACGTGGCCCACAGAATCTGCAGACAAGGTGACGAGGTGAGGTCATCAGAGGCATTGCAGCCTCCACGTGAGTCCCTCAGACACCTCCTGGGGGAAACAGGCCCCCACCAGGGGACACTTCGGTCGCCATGTGGAGAGGGCCACCTGAAGCACACATCCCGCCAGCACCCATGCCAGCCCTCCTCTGCGGCAGCAGGGATGCGAATCCCCTGGCTGTTTGTTGGACTGCAGAGGCCTGGAGCTAGGAGCACCCAGCCTCAGGGCCCCGAGTCCCGTCCACTGGAACATGGGACATAAACCATTGCTGCTGAGTAAGCCACTCAATCTCCGTCATTTGCTTCCTGGTGATCAATGTAGTCAGCGTTTGCATTCTCTCTGACAGATGGGGAAGCAGAGGCTCAGGGCAGTGGAATAACCTGCCCATTTTTTTTTTAATAAGATGGCTCAGAAATTTTATCTTCCCCAAGTGGAGAAAGCCAACTTTACTTTATTTTTAAAATATTTTTATTTCAGAGAGGATGGGAGAGGGAGAGATAGAAACATCAACGATGAGAATCATTGATCAGCTGCCTCCTGCACGCCCCCCACTGGGGATCGAGCCCATAAACCAGGCATGTGGCTGTTGACCAGAATTGAACCTGGGACCTGTTAGTCTGCAGACGGACACTACCCACTGAGCCAAACCGGCCAGGGCCTGCCCATGGTTTTACTGTCAGGTGTGATGGGACAGAGACCCAAACTAGGTCTGTCTGCACAGCAGTGGGTCGTGGGCCTGCTAGTCCCACTCACAGCCCTGATGGGCACAGTCTCTCCTCAGATCTGACCTCTGCCGTCACAGAGACTGGAGCTCACGGGGAAGTTTCTTTGATGCCTCTATTTTGGTCTTAACATATTTTAGTAACATCACATTGTTTTTTATACACCCAGGAAATAACCTTAGAAATATTTCATTCAAGTTTATTCTAACTTGAGTTGTATAAAGTCACAGCACACAAGTGGCTCATTAAAACAAAAGTAACCTGCCCTTCCATATAAGGAGCTTTTTTTTCTTCTTCCTCTCCCTTCCTCAGAAGCCCCAGTTCCTCCCCACCAGCCAGCACCCCCTCCCTTTCGGGTATACCGAGCTCATCAAGCCCTTTTGTGCCCCCAGCTTTCCACCTACCACACCTCCCTGGAGACCCAGGGCTGGGAGCACTCACCGCAGGAGCCCCGCCGGGCCACCCTGCAGCCCGCACCCCTCAGACCGGGCCACCCTGCAGCCCGCACCCCTCAGACCATGAATTCTGAGGCCCAGAACCCTCTTGTTTTTATCTGTCTCCCTGGCGCCTGGCACCGGTGAGGCACCCAATAAAGGTTTATTGAATGAATGGAGCCTATCTGAGTGGTAGGTCGCCATGGCTAACTGTAAACAGGCTGTTGGGGAGCCGGGACTCACCCGTCCTGGAGACTGTCAAGCAAGGCGCTGACCTTGTCTCAGCCGCCAACCAGAGATGTGGCCTTGGGCAGACTCCTCCACCTCCACCACAGCTCTGCCTCCTCATCTGCGGAGAGTTCGCCAGGTGCTGTCAGTGGCCCCCACACTGGCTGATCCACTGGGCAAACGCACCTCTCTGTGTGTCTACCTCTGCCTTAGGTGACCGAACACATATTGCCAGCGATGAAGCCTCAGTTTGCAAACCTGTAAATGAGGGTGATAAATATGGTGATTGCCCTGAAAACTCCCAGGGGCTAGGATGAGACTCTAATCAAGAGAAGGACCTCAGACACTTCTAACAATTCAAAACAAGTCTGTGAACCATGGGTCTTTTTGTCTGCTTCTCTGAGTGTGACTTGGAGCCCAGTTTTGGCTACCCAACCCAGTAGAGCGAGAAGAGTGCCCTACCCCTGTCCTGATTTGGGTAGGTAAGCCCTGCCCAGGCCTGCCTTTTGCTTCTCCCACCAGCAGCCCAGAAACCCTGGAAACCCCTCACTTGTGTCTAACTTGGGGGTGGGCATTGCCTCTTTCCAACTTCCCCCAACACCCTTGGCTTTTTTTTTTTTTTTTTTTTGGGCAAATTGAAGTCCACCACTTTATTTTTTTCCTGCATTCCTTATTTCTTTTTTTATTTATTATTATTTTTTTAAAATAAATCTTTATTGTTCATATTATTACAAATGTTCCTCATTTTTTCTCTCCATTGCTCCCCTCCACCAGGTTTCCACCCCACCCTCTACCCTTTCCCCAACCCCCATTGTCCTCATCCGTAGGTGCACAGTTTATGTTCAGTCTCTTCCCGCACCCCCACTCCCCTTTTCCCCAAGAATCATCAGTTCACCCTCCTTCCATACCTCTGATTCTATTATATTCACCAGTTAATATTGTTCATCAGATTTTTTAATTCCCTTGTTTTTTAGATTCACTTGTTGATAGTTATGTATTTGTTGTTCATAATTTTTATCTTTATTTTCTTCATCTTCCTAAAGAACCCCCTTCAGCAATTCATATAATTCTGGTTTGGCGGTGAAGAACTCCTTTAGCTATTTTTTTTAATTTGAGAAGCTCTTTATCTGGCCTTTGATTCTTAGTGATAGCTTTGCTGAGTAGAGTATTTTTGGCTGTAGGTTCTTGCTATTCATCACCTTGAATATTTCTTGCCATTCCCGTCTGGCCTGCATGGTTTCTGTTGAGAAATCAGTTGACAATTGTATGGGTGCCCCTTTATAGGTACCTACTTGCTTTTCTCTTGCTGCTTTTAATATTCTCTCTTTGTCTTTTGCTCTTGGAATTTTAATTATAATGTGTCTTGGTGTGGTCCTCTTTGGATTCCTTTTGTTTGAGGTTCTGTGCACTTCCTGGACTTGTAAGTCTAATTCTTTCCCCAGGTGGGGAAGTTTTCTGTCACTATTTCTTCCAATAGGCTTTCACTATCTTGCTCTTTCTCTTCTTCTGGGATGCCCATAATTCTGATGTTGGTTCGCTTGAAGTTGTCCCAGAGGTTTCTTACATTATCTTCAACTTTCTGGATTCTCTTGTCTTCTTGCTTCTGTGGAGGAGTGTCCTTTGGCTCTTTGTGTTCCAAATCTTTGACTTGATTCTGCGATCTTCCATTCTGTTTTTAGGACTCTGTATAATATTTTTTTTATTTCAGACATGTATCCTTTATTTCTAGTTGATCCCTTTTTATTTCTAGTTGATCCTTTTTCACATCCTCATAAGTCTAGTTTATTTTATCGGTCTTTTCTATGAAATTCTTGAAAAATCTTATAACCGTGGTTTTGACTCTATATCTAGTCGCTTGTTGTCCTCCATTTCTTTCGTTTGTGATCTGTTTCCTTGTCTTGGCATTTTCACAGCTTCCCTGAGTTGATAGTGTGTCTTTGTTGCTATATGGTTCAGTGGGTCAGCCTCCCAGTTACCTGAGGTGCACTCTTGGTGCACCTCTTTGTGGACTATGTGTACAGCCTTATTGTAGTTAAGTCTTGATTGTTGTTGGTATGACTGGGAGGAACTGACCTCCAGGCCAATTGGCTGTGAGGATCAGTTGTGTCTATGCCAGGAGACAGCCTTAGTCAATTAGATTTGGAAACCTGAAAAAGCCTCTGTGTTCATCTTGGATGGGGCGGAGTTTCAGGGTGGAGCCTACAGCTTTGGCTTCCCCTCAGCCCCACCCTATGAGGTTTCTGGGTCTCAGTGTTCCTCAGTGTCCTTTGGTACTCGCTGCAAGCACCTCTGAGAGAAAGGTGCCCTCTAGTTTCACCCGTTACCAGACAGTCTAGTCTCTCCCCCAGTGAGCCTGGAACTGGGGTTCAATGCAGTTGGAAGTGGGGTTGGAAGTGGGATTCAGTACAGTCCGGAGCTTTTGCCTCCTTCCCGCTAGGCCATCCACCGGCACAGTCAACTGTCTGTCCTCTGTGTGCAACATGCACATCTCCGGAGCTCTGCCTTTTGCCTCTCCCCTGAGTTTCTGCCTTACAGCCCATATTTCCTCCTTATGAGCCTGGGTCCCCAGGGTCTGGCCTAGAACTGGGGTTCAGCACAGTCCAGAGCTTTTATCTCCTTCCCGCTAGGGAACACCAGCCAGGCACTCAGCTGCCCCCTCCTCTCCAGCTCAGTCCTCTCCCCACGTGCGCACCATGTCTCCATACCTTAGGCTTTTACAGCTCTGATTTTCCTTCTGGTTTTCTCTTTCCTTCTAGCTGTAGAATTTCCAGTCAGTCAACTTTCCTGTAGTTCTGGATAATGTCCATTTTGTATTTTAGTTGTAATTTTTTGAAATTGTTGTGTGAGGCTGCAGTTAGGCATTTACCTATGCCACCATCTTGGTTTCTCTCCCCTCTTGGCTCTTGAATCAATTTAAAACCATTTCTTCTCACCCCACCTCCACCCCCTGCTCTGTCCCTTCTCCCAGTCCTCTGACACTTTCTCAAATTTGTCTTCTGCATTGGCACGTGGCCCACTAACAGATTGGCCAGCGGCCTGTTTTAGGGTCAGTGTGGAGAGATGATGCTGTAAAAAGCTGACAGAAAGCTGAGTGAACCAAGATGTGGGTGCTGTCTCATCCTTCCGCTCACAGCCCTGTGCAGAGGGGACAGGCCTCGTTTGCTCTCAATGCTCTTTTTGGAGGCCCACTCCTGAAGATGGCTGATGACGAGGACCAGGGGAGGGAAGACGGACGGAATGGGTCAATGATTTTTATTTTATTTTTTTTAGATTTTATTTATTTATTTTTTTTACAGAGAAGAAGAGAGAGGGATAGAGAGTTAGAAACACCGATGAGAGAAAATCATTGATCAGCTGCCTCTTGCACACCCCCTACTGGGGATGTGCCTGCAACCAAGGTACATCCCCTTGCCCGGAATCCAACCTGGGACCTTTCAGTCCACAGGCCGACGCTCTATCCACTGAACCAAACAGGTTTCAGCTGGGTCAATCATTTATTGAGCAGCTACTGTGCTCCAGGAAGGCACTTGGTACCTATTTCTCATGACAGCCCAGCTTCATAGCACATCTACCTTGCTGTGCAGGTTTCCTAGGCCATGAACATTATCCTCATCCTGGTCTGAGCTTCCACATCAGGAAGCTGGGCCTGGGGAACTCCAATGACTTGTCCAGTGTCCCAGTCTGCAAGATACAGGACCGGGATTGAACCCTGCTCTTTGTGACTCTCAAGTTTGTCCTTCCCAATGGAAATGATGTTTATTCTCGCTCCGTGGTGAGCATTTAAATTTCCAGCGAGACGTCTGAACCGAGGAGGAGGTTTCTTTTAAGTTTTTGGAGCCAAAATTATTTAAATTTTATGGCTAGGAAAAATGTAAACTTACATGTTCAGCAGACCAGAGATGATAAAGTATGCATTTGTCAAATAAAATTCTTTGCTGTGATAAAGTAAATCATTCCTTGGCCTTGTAAAAAATTAGGCCTCACTTGAACTGTTTTCACTTCAGCCTTTGCTAATATTTCTGTTATCTCCATTAGGGATTACAATGATGAATGCCTTTTACTCGCATCGTTAAGCACTTCAGCGAGTATGTGAACACGCGGAGCATCATAAGTCATGGGGAAATGAAACCATGAGGTCTCCTGGAAAGAAGAAAAATCTCGAGTGTCTGACAGGTTAGCATCCTGCCTCAGCCACACTAGCTCTGCAAACTTGTTCAAATCCCTTCACTTCTCTGAGCCCCACCTTCCCAGTGTGTACAACACGGGTGATAATCCTTATCTCTCTGCGTCACTTTCAGGGCGGAATGAGATGATGGACTCCTAGTACTTTGCACTGCTCCTGCCATGAAGTAAGTGCATAATAAATATCACAGTTATTATTGGAAGAGTTCTCGGGGTAACTAGTCATTTTATGGCACGCCTGGGGCTCACTTTAGTTAGGAGCCCCAGGGGCAGCAAGATGGAGTGTAGGCCTTACTGTCAGGTGGCTTTACCTGCTGATGTGCCTCCGCCCCTGTTAGAAATGGGCCCGGCAGGACAACAGGGGAAGGTCACTCATTGGGGTGCCTGTTGGCTGCACAGAACACCTCACTTAAAGTATCTTAAACAATTAAGAATACTGATCGCCTCCTACAACAAGCATTCTAATGGAAAGATGATTCCAGGTTGGTTTCAATTGCTCAAGGATGCCATCAAGTTTCCAGATTCTTTCTTCTGTCACCTTCAGCCCGTTGGCTGTTAGGTTATCTCCGTCACAGTACCAAGATGGTTGCAATTCCTCCAGGCATCACATCTGTATACCACAGAGTGCAAAGGTCAACGAGAGGAAAGAGGGCCCACCCATCCTCATGTCTCCTTTAAAGAAAGAAGAACTTTCCCAAAGTTCCCCTCCCACAACGACTTTTCAGCCCTTTTGTTGGCCCGAACTTTATGAAATTCTGATCCCAGGCCAGTGGTAAGGGAAGTGGTTAGGTAGGGCCAGTGATTCTCAGCTCTGGCTGAGAATGAATTAGGGAGACTGTATAATACAGATGTCTAGGTTTTACCCTTAGAGATTGATATCGTCGGGATCAGTTGGGGCCTTTTGTGTGTGTGTGTGTGTGTGTGTGTGTGTGTGTACATATGTATGTACATGTGTGTGTATATACTCTAAGAAGCTCTGGTAAGCATCTGAGGCTGAGAATCATTGGTTTAGATCAGCCGTGGGCAAACTAAGGCCCATGGGCCGGATCCAGCCAGTTCGGCTGTTCTATCCGGCCTGCAGAGCTGAAAGAGCAGAGGGTTCTCTTGCTCTCCCCTCCACTCCTTCACCAGCAGCCCAAGATGAAAGTGCCAGCATGGTCAGGTTGCTTTTGTTCCGGCCCTCCGGTCCAGTTTAAGAACCCATTGTGGCCCTCGAGTGAAAAAGTTTGCCCACCCCTGGTTTAGACTTTCCAAGTTTCACCTCTGGGGTGGGGAGCATGCACTCATATGCTGTCTGAGCCAATGAAGTTCTGGACAGGGAGTGTGGCTATTGGGTAGACATCCCCAAAGGACCTATGTTAAAATGTGACCGAACCAAATGAGAACTCTGGGTCTATCACCTGTAAGTTTTTATTAAGTCAGTCTCTCTGAGCCTTTATCCAAGCAATAAAGCAAGTACTACCTACCTCTTGGAGTAGTTTTAAGGGTAAATGAGAACAAGGATGTGGGAACAGGTGACACAGTCTAGAGCTCTGTACACATTAGTCAATGTCCCCGGAGGTCAGATATTCCTATTCCACATCAGAAAATATAATGGGACCTGCCTGGGTCCTTTTGGCCTTTCTGGGGTGGCAGTGACCAGAGTCCTTGGCCAGAGCAGCAGCAGCAGAGTTCCTTGTGTTGCTTGGACTGGAGCCTCGCACCGACTTGCCCAGAAGGAAGGCCCAGGCAGGGCTGGTGGAAGGTCTTTGACGACCGCGTAGGAAAGAGTGAGGCGTGATTCTGGCTGGATTCTACGGTCTATCAGAGCCTGCAGAGCCCATGCTTAACTGCTTAATGGAAGCCCTGGGCATGGCCAGCCTCCTCCCTGTCAACCCCATGGCCTCTTTATCTGCCTACTGTCCAGGAAAAGAGGTAAGTGTAAACTAACAGTTCAGGAAAATGGGTTGTCAGGTCACTGAACCAACATGTTACAGTTAATCTGTTAAAAATGGCACGGCTCCCACTTGTAAACACCTCCTTGATAAGCTCTTTGCAGCATATACAACCCAGGAAAACGAATGGCACCCTACCAGCTGCCTGGACTCACTGGCCCCTGTTCTCCCCCAGATGACCTCCCGGTTCAGCCCGGCTCAGTTCACCCAGTCCAACCCACGTGGGCCCACTTTGCACTGCTCCTGGACTGGGATCCAGGACTTCCAAGGAGGAGCAGGTGGGGACCCTCCGTCTTTTTATGAAGTCTTTTATTCTAATGTATTTTTATTGAGTTCATAGAAGGAAGGGGAGGGAGAGTGATAGAAACATTACCGATGAGAGAGAAATATCAAAGGCTGCCTCATGCATGCCCCCTACTGCAGATCCAGCCAGCAACCTGGTCATGTACCTTGAGCAGCAATGGAACTGTGACCTCCTGGTTCATAGATTGATGCTCAACCACTGAGCCACACCAGCTGGGTAGACCTCCATCTTTAAAAGACTCAGGGAATGGTGGACCAGCTCACTCTGGAAGACGGCGTGGTGTTGGGCTCAAATCCTGGCTCTCTGTGGATTTATCTCCACAGACTTGGTGAAAGTGCACGAGAAGGAAAGGCTAGCAGTAGCCCAGGTGAGTCTGCCTGCCAGGCTGTTAATGAGCACCTCATCCCCCTCTACTGAGAGGGGCAACGGGACTCTGCGCTGTCAGTTTGGGCCCCACATGCCTCTTTGCCCTGAGCATGTGGCTGTGCTGGGCTGGATTCAAGTGTTAGGCAATCATATTTGACTGTAGACCATTTTGCCTTGCTTGCTGGCTTTGGGAGCCAAGCCCTGTGTAAGGTGTGATTCCCTTCTATCTACCTACCCAATGTGGCATGGCCCCGCCTGGGCCGGAGTGTGTCCTTGTCTCCTCCAGAGTGGGAGGAATCTGGCTCTCCCCCAACTGCTCTTCTCTCCTAGAACCTGGTACAGAGATCTTACACATAATAAATACTAATTAACACTCGGCGCCAACCTACTCCCTCTTCCTCCATAAATGGAAGCAGAGGCAGGGATGCTCCACTGTGACTCAGCCCTCTAGCCAAGGCAGTCAGCTCCGCAGTGAGCTCCTGTCCCAATCAGACCGAGTCTCCGCTCTAGGACTGCTGAATGCAGGAATGGAAAGTGGCTTAGAAATACAAGATGGAGACAGGTGTTTTGATGGCATTCAAACCCTTGGTTCTAGTATGTCCTGGAGGACAAATACCTGTCTGTCCTCAGGCGAGACCTAGCACGCTGATTAGAAAACTCACATGCTTACTTAAGCTCATTCAAAATAGGTTTCAGCCTTTTGCCACCAGATCAGAAAATGCCCCTTGTCACTCAGAGGTTCAAATAGGGTCCCTCTCCTGGCTGGCGTGGCTCAGTGGTTGAGCGTCAGCCTATAAACCAGGAGGTCACAGTTTGATTCCTGGTCAGGGCACATGCCCAGGTTGTAGGCTTGATACCAGTGTGAGGTGTGCAGGAGGCAGCCGATCAATGACTCTCTCATTATTGATGTATCTATCTCTCCCTTCCTCTCTGAAATCAATAAAAATATATTTTTTAAAAAAAGAAGACTTGGCAATTTGGACTTAGTTTCTTCTCATCCCAACACCTGGGTTCTCCCCCAAACCCCTGTCTCCATTACATTTTAAGACCCAGGCGAGACCTTAGGCAAAGTATCCAATGGAACCTACGCTGACTGCAGGACTGGCTTGCACCTCGGCCACCTGCCTGTGGTGAGGACAGAAGCTGCCCTGTGGGTTGGAAGCAGATCTTTGGACATGCCAGCTGAAAGCCTGTATGCATGCCAGTGGCGGCCGGCAGATTCCTCAGGGAAAGGGCTGTGAGGGAAAAGGTGAGGAGTAAATTATGAGGCAGGAATGGTCCCACCACATGTAACTCACAAGATGGGAAATGCTGTCTAGAGCTGAATTCTTGGGTAACTTAACATAGGAGAATGAGAATTATTGTCTATGGAAAAACTTGGCCCTCATCAAATAAGTTCCACTTTAAAGACAAAGTACCACGCAGCACCCACAAAAATCTTCATACCTTAACACAAGCATAGTTAGTGTTAAGGTCCTAGACATTTTTCTGAAGCTTTTCTTAAAAAGAATTGTCGCTCTTAAACTGGGAATCAGCCATCTTTTTCATTTAGCATCATTTTAACTCATCTTTTTTATATGGCCATGTAGTTTTATAAATCATCTTTTACTAGAGGCTTAATGCACGAAATTCCTGCGAGGAGCTTGGTCCTTGCAGCCTTAGCTTCGTCCAGAAGGTTGTCCAGAAGGTTGTTTGGCTGTCTGGTCTAATTAGCATATTACACTTTTATTATTACAGATGAGGGCACAATATTTCCTTGGGTAGATGCAAAGTAGTTATATAACCATTCACCTGTTTGTGGACACAGAGGGTTTGCCAGCATTTTTTCTGTAGTAAATGATGCACTGTCCCATCTCTGCACTGACAAGGGGATCTCTGTGCCCAGCCTGCATCTCCTCACATCTCAGAGTGAAACCCCTCATCCCTTTTCCCCACTCCTCACCATCAGAGTGAAACCCCTCACCCCTTTTCCCCACTTCTCACCCTCAGAGTGAAACCCCTCACCAATTCTCTTCACTCCTCACCATCAGAGTGAAGCCCCATCACTCACTCTCTCCACTTCCATTGCCAGTCCCCTGCCTGAGCACCTCCTGTGGGATTCTATAGAGTAGATGATCACATCTCTTTCTTATATTTTCAACTCTTTAACAGCCACGGGTAAGGTCCTCCTGTTCTAAAACATTACCCCTTTGCCTTGAGTCCCCAGTTATCTATCCATTGTCCTGATCTTCACCCCATGTTATTGCTCAGGGTATTCTGGTGTATCTGCCTCTTCTATTCCTCTAGGCTTGCCCTTCAAAGACCCTCGGTGGTTTCCGCATGCCTTTCCCAGGGTGTATCTTTAGGGCCTTGCTTCTCCATCTGACTCCCTTGGCTTTTGAGCTATCCCTGTCTCAGTCTTTAAAGCCTCTGTGTGCCCTCTGCATCTATATCCCTGCACTGCTCTCCCTCTTCCATTCCTTTCATTGTGGGTGCTCCTGAAAATATCATTCTTGACCCTCTTGTCATTGTAGAAACTCTCTTTCTCTGGAGTTTTAATCATTCTCAATTTTAACAACTTTCAGAAAAATAGTTGGAGGGCAAACAAGGGCCAGGCCACATAGGGAGTTGAGTATCTGGAGGCTGTCCCATAGGTAAGGGGGGCCACCATGAGTTTTAACTACAGGGTGACATCCCATGACAAGGATCTTAGGGACTTTTGGATGGTTCCCCAAACCCCCATTTCTACCTCAAACTCTTCTCCTCAGTTTATTCAGGCTTCCAATTCACAGATACTTGTCAAGAGCTTTTTGTGCACTGGGATTTGCTCTAGATTAGATTTAAGGATGGTTAAGGCATGGTCTCTGAAGTCCTGTGTCCATTTTCTCTTGGCTATCTCCACTTGGATGACACACGATGTACACTTAGCCCATCCTGAGGCTCCTCTCCCTTCCGCCCTGCTCCTGTGCCTGTGTCTGGTCATCACCATCCAGCCATTTGCCCATGCCAGATACTTGCTCCAACCTCACCCCCATGTCCTATGACTCCCTAAAGGAATATTTTGAATCTGAATGCTAACCCTCTCCCTTCCCACCACAGCTCCATCCTTAGCCCTCATGTCCTACCTTTTGCAATAACCATAGCTCCACCCTTGGCTCTCATCTCCCAACTGTTCTTTTGTGATAACATTTTAATGGACTTAAGGGACTTTTGGATGGTTCCTAAATACAAACGTCACTCTGTAGCTAAAATTTCTGGTAGCCTTCCATTACCTCTGGGACAACCTCTAAGTACTCGACTCCCTCTTCGGCCTGGCCCTTCCTTACCATTCTATGCCTCATGCCCAATGCTTTGTAGCACTGAACTGCTTGTAGGTCAACCATCTTAAAGGCTTAATAGGTGCATTGTTCCCTTGCCTGTCATCCCCTACCTTAATTTCTCCCTTATACACTTCCAGTTTTGTTTTCTTTAAACCTAAGCATCATTATCTCAGGAAAGAGCTCTCCCTCCCCACTTCCCCAGGCTTAGTCCTCCTAGGCTCTGCACAACTCTCAGAGCCTGTACTTGTCTTTTTTACCATGTAGTGAAACATCACATTGTTTATCTGTTTACATAACCATCTTCCTTAGGAATTCAAATACGTGCTGAACAAATAAATGTTAAAAATTCCATGTACGTGCCTACCCATTCTGTTAGTTACTGATTGCTCTAATTCAGAACAATCTGTGGGGTTCCTCCTCATAAACCCAGGGGAGAAATGCGCCAACAGGGTTGTCCAACGTTTCCCAACTGGGCCAAGAATCAGGATTTCACCTCTGACCTCCCGACTTGCCCATCCCAGGCACTGACTTTGAGACCACAGCAAAGCTCCCAGAATTTCAAGGCACCGGACAAACTCTCTGGCCCACAGATTAATTTTAGAGTCATTGAAATTCCGCCAGCTCTGGGGGAAGTGATGGGGAGCCAGGCTGACAACCAGCAAAGGAGGAAATTACTCTGTGTCTATTTCAAGATGAGAGGGTGGTAACCACGGTCCTTCCCCCAGTGATGCTATTCGAAAAAACATAAATTTAATACTTTCATGAAACTCAATCTCCTGACCATAAGTGTTCCAGGGCTCTCTTTGATGTTCAGGAGAGAGCGCCTGGTGCCAACGACTTCTGCACATCTGGTGTGAAAGCCGCCTCGCACAGGATCCCAGCATCTTGGGTCCCCAGCTGTGTCTAAGGAAGAGTTCAGATTTGTCGCAAGAATTCAAGAAATATTTGTGTAGTGCCCACTGTGTGCAAAACTCACTGTGTTGTAGAGAATGAGCACAGACTTCTGGGTCAGATGGAAGGGTGTCACATGCCTGTGTTGGCCCCTAACTGGTCTCAGCTCACAGGCAAGCTGTACTTCCCCTGAGCTTTGGTTTTCTCATGTGTGAAATGGGGTCATCATATTTACCTTTCAGGGATGCAGGTTGGATTGTGTGAGGCAAAATAAGAAAGAGACTGCCTAGCACAGTGCCTAGTCCCTAAATCTTTACTTAGAAAAAAAACACACAAAGAATTCAGTTCCCCAAAAATATAATTTGAGTTGATGATGTGGCTCTTATGTTACTGCAAGTCACATTAAAAAGCACCAGGAACACATTAGTTAGGAATGTATTTGGCTTCAAGAACACAAAGCAAGGGGCAGGTCAGTACATGATGAACAGTTGACTCCTTGGGGATCTGATTTGTAGTGTTTGCCAATTCCCATGGTGTAAATACTCCCTCCATGGCTGACCTCAGGCTCCTGTGCTATAGGACTGGATGTGGGTTGGGAAGATGTGCAACATCTCCCATGGCGTAGCCTGTGTATACATCACCGCATTGAGAGATGCATGGTATTGCCACCTTCAGACACAGGTGATGCGTACAGCCTGAGAACATGGTCAGATTGATAAAATATTTGGGAATTGGTGAGTTCTGAGTATTTATTACCTTATTTTAAACACAACTTATTTTTTGTGAGATTATAGAACTTAATTAAAAAATATTTTTATTGATTTCAGAGAGAAAGGGAGAGGGAGAGAGAAACATCAATGATGAGAGAGACTCACTGATTGGCTGCCTCCTGTATGCGCACAACCCAGGCATGTGCCCTTGACTAGAATTGAAACTGGGACCCTTTAGTCTGCAGGCTGATACTCAATCCACTCAGCCTAACCAGCGAGGGCTAGAACTTAATTTTTTAATGATGCTTGTGCTTAACCTCTAGACCCCAGAGTTCCTAAAAATCGAACCATTTCCTCAGAGGAGCTCGTTGGGTCAGCACCAGCACACCAAGGCCCGAAGTTCTACTACGGGGGCTTTCACATATTGTGTTTCATCCATCAAGAAGCCAGGGCTGATGCCTGGATAGAGTCCTTAGGGGCCCCGCACTGTCCTGTGTGGGAGTCCTTCACCCCCAGGGATATTGTATGATTATAAGACAGCTGAGTCCCTCCAGACTCTGTATCTGAATCCCAAGAGTGGGGAGGAGGAAGGAGAGAAAGGATGACATGTGTTTATTTGGGGAGAGAGGCTGTATTAGTTCCCAATGGCTGCTGTAACAAATTACCACAAACGTAACACAGAAACACTTGTGGCTAAAACCCACACAGGTTTATCACCCTATGGTTCTGGAGGCTGGGGATCTGAATGATTCTCACCTGGGGAAGGTTGAGGTATTGGCAAGGCTGTGCTGCCTTGCACAGGCTCCGGGGGAGCATCCTTTTCCTCGTCCTTCCTGCTTCTAGGCGCCCACATTCTGCTGTGCTGCCTTCTCCCTTCCGAGCCAGGACGGAGTTGGAGATTTGAATCTTCTCATGTGACTCGGACATGGCGTTTTCTGACGCATCCACTTATGAGGAGCCCTAGGGCCGGACCTGGATAATCCAGAACAATCTCCCTGATTTAGGGCCCTTACCTTGATCCCATCTGCAGAGGCCCCTTTGCCAGAGAAGGAAAGATCGTCACAGTTCCAGTGATGAGACCATGCACAGCTTTGGGGACGGTGACTTTGCCTACACAGTCACCTCCCTCAGGGGCCGTGTCTGCTTCCCACGGGCCGTAGCTGGATATCTCCTGGTGCCAGGACTGCGAGGGACAGGGGGCTCCCGCTGAGCCCGGCCACAGAAGCCACACGGGCTGCCACCGAGTAAGTCCTTCCTTCCCCTCCTTCCTCAGTGCCGGCCGTTTCCATTTTGCTAACCTTTCTGGAGATAAGTGCCTCACCCATCTTGTGGGCAAATTAGGCGAAGCAGCAAATCATGTGTAAAAGGAGAGACTGGGCAAAACAAGGGCGCAGCTGGGACACGAGCTCTGGGAGCCTGAGGTCCGGGCAGAGAAGCCACTTGCAGGAGGAGGCCCAGCCCAGGGGCAGGAGGCTCTGGGTAAACACTTGCCGTCTCTACAGTGCTGAGGCCCAGGAGGCCCGGAGGGATTCCAGGGCAGGGATATTCTGGGCCCAGGACTTCCTTTCTGAGCCTCTCTAAACAAGGCTCACAGAGTGGTCGGGTGGTGTGGTTTCTGCTGCTGCCACTCCTCTCCGTGACCACCTTATGCATGAGGGAGGCCAGCTTCCTGCGCTGCCCCTGAAGGCTCATTCCCCGTGGGGGCACAGGGCCCTGCCATGGGGACACTGACAGTCCGTGCTTCTCTGTCCCTTCCTGTTCCCTGCCACATGGGGGTAGCCTGGGGAACATAGAATCTCATGGACCCACTTAGCTGTGACTGCAGTGTGAACTGTGTTCATTGGGGTGATGTTGGCCATGTCCAGTGACAGAGCCACACTTTTTTATAAAAATATACTTTTATTGATTTCAGAGAGGGAGAGAGGGAGAAACATCAATGATGAGAGAGAATCATTGATCGGCTGCCTCCTGCACACTCCCTATTGGAGACTGAGCCCGCAACCCGGGCATATGCCCTGATGGGAATCGAACCTGGAACCCTTTAGTCCACAGGCTGACACTTTATCCATTGAGCCAAACCAGTGAGGGCAGATCTTAACTTGGATGATCCTAGAATTCTTTCCATTTATCTTGATTGTTTCCGTACAGTCTTTCTCTAGAGTCAGCCATTTACTTCCCTTATAAATATTCACCTTTGCATTAGTTTGTTAAATTATTTTCTAAGTTACGCACTAAAAATAGGTGTGCATATCTACTTCCGTGGCAGGAGTTATGCAGGGCACTGTGGAAGGTGAGAGACCAGGTGAGAAGTGAGTCTAAATAACATCACCAGGTTGGCACGGTTGCCACTGCTGCCAGCACTGAATGAGAGCTTACTTTGTGCCAGGTGTTGGCAGAGAGCTTTGCATTGTATCGGTCTTGTACATTAATACATATATGAATAATAAGTTTAATTCGTACAATAATGCAGCGAGGAGAATAGTGTTCTTATCTTTATTTTATAGAGGAAGGAACTGGCTACAGATAGGTTGAGTGAATTGCTCAAAGTCACATAGCTAGTCAGCAGTAGAGATTTCTAGCCGGGATCCAGAGCCTGAATGTTTACTACTTACCTCAGTTAGTTTGGGATGCTGAAACAGAATATCATAGACTGGGTGGCTTAAATGGTAAACATTTATTTCTCACTGTTTTGGAAGCTGGAAGGTCCAAGATCAAAGTGTCTGGTGAGGGTTCACTTCTTGTACGTGGCTGTCTTGTTGTGTCCTCACATGGTTGGAGGGGCAGGGAGCTTTTTTGGGGCCCCTTTATAAGGACACTAACCCCTTTCATGAAGGGCCCATTCTCATTACTAAATCACCTCATAAAAGCTCCGATTCCAGTTAGGGGTTAGGATTTCAACATATGAATTATTTGTTTGGGGGACACACACAAACATTTAGGTCTGTAGCCACTACCAAGCGAAGAAGAAATGAGAGAGACCGGAATTTCACCAGGTGGCTATCTGACTTTCATAGGAAAGCCTGTGTGGCATTTCTGATTGTGACCTGAAAGGATGAGCAGGTTTGGAGAAGTAGAAAGGGGAGAAAGGATTCTTTAGACACAGTAAAAACTCCTGCATGTTGGAAATGTTGTTTATCTGTGCCATCCAACATGGATAATTAGCCACATATACCCATGAAACACTTGAACTTGGGCCATGTGAGTGAAGGAATATACTTCTAATTTGGTTTAATTTTTTTCATTTTTTAAATCATTATTGTTGAGATTATTACAGATGTTCCTCTCCCCGCTTTCACCCAGTTCCTGCCCCGCCCCAGGCCTTCACTACCCTAATATCTGTGTCCCTAGGTAATGCATATATGCATATAAGATTTTTGTTTAATCTCTTCCCTCACCCTCACTCTCCTTCCTCTGAGAATTATCAGTCTGTTACATTTCTATGCATCTATGCATTAATATATTTATTAACCAGTGTATTCTGTTCATTAGATTTCTTATTTGTTTATATATTCAATTATTGATAGGTATATATTTGTCGCCATTTTGTTGTTCATATTTTCAATCTTTTTCCTCTTCAATATTTCATATAATACTGCTTTGGTGGTGATGAACTCCTTTAGCTTTTTCATACCTGTGAAGCTCTTTATCTGACCTTCAATTCTGAATGATAGCTTTGCTGGGTAGAGTAATCTTGGTTATAGGTCCTTGCTATTCATCACTGTGAATATTTCTTGCCACTTTCTTCTGGCCTACATAGTTTCTGTTGAGAAATCAGCTGACAGTTGTATGGGCATTCTCTTGTAGGTAACTAACTGCTTTTTTCCTGCTGCTTTTAAGACTCTCTCTCTGTCTTTTGCCCTTGGTATTTTAATTATGATGCGTCTTGGTGTGGTCCTATTTGGGTTCCTCTTGTTTGGGACTCTATGTGCTTCCTGGGTTTATAAGTCTATTTCTTTCACCAAGTAAGGGAAGTTTTCTGTCATTCTTTTTTTTTTCAAATGGGTTTTCAATATCTTGCTCTCTTTCTTCTTCAGCATCCCCATAATGTGAATGTTGGTATGCTTGAAGTTGTCCCAGAGGCTCCTTACATTATCTTCAAATGTTTGGATTCTTGATTCTTTTTGCTCTTCTGGTAGGCTGTTTTTTGCTTCCTCATATTGCAAATAGTTGATTTGATTCTTGGGATCTTCTAGTCTACTGTTGAATCTCTGTATATTATTCTTTATTTATGTCAGTGTATGCTTAATTTCTGACTGGTCCTTTTCCTTATTTTTTTTTGGCATTCTCAATAAAATCCTTGAAAGTCTCACTAAGCCCCTTGGAGGTTTATAGAAGATTCTTGAGTAACCTTATATCCATGGTTTTGAACTCCATATTCACTAGTTTGCTTTCTTTCATTTGTGACATGTTTCTTTGTCCCTGCATTTTGGCTGCTTCCCTATGTTTGTTTCTATGTATTGGGTAGAGCTGGATGTCTCCTGGAATTGGTAGAGTGGCCTTATCAGTCAGCTGAGTTGGGAACTCTAGGTGTACCCCTTTGTGGGCTGTGAGCACAGTGTTGCTATAGTTGAGACTTGATTGCTGTTGATGTCACTGGGAGGATTTGACCTCCAGGCCAATAGGCTATGAGGACCAGCTGCAACTACAGTGGGAGAGCTCCTGTGCAGGAGACACCCCTATGGAGCAGGACTTGCTTCAGTGGGGCTTTGGTGCTCCCTGAGTCTGCCCTTTAAGTGTGTCACTTATGAATATGTAGAGTTGTGATCTGTTATGGTCTGACACTGACCACTGGGTACACTGGCTCTTGGGTCTCTAAGGAGGTGCAAAGTCAGCCACTTCCTGGGGCCACTCAGCAGGAGCAAGAGAGGGATCTAAGGATTCCTCCTCTTTGTATTGGGTTTAGAATTACTCAGACAAGGCCCAGCTGTGAAGCAAGGTAGGCTGGTTCTGGTGCCAGGTCTTGGGCCTTTTATTGATAGGTTTGGGGCTCCCTGACCAAGCTGCAGCCTGTTTGAGATATTTTAGCCTAAGCAAGGACAGGCCATTCATATGTAAAAGCTGCTGCTTTCATCTTGAGTGGGGATGTAAATTGGATGAGGTGGGGCCTTAGGGAATCATCTGGGCAGAATAAATAGATATGGCTGCCAGTCAGCCCTGTGACCAGTGAGGCCCCAGCACAGGAACAGTGATCCCTGTGGGCATCTCTGGCTGTGAGAAAGCTTCCCCAGAATTCCTTCTCCCAAACCAGACAATCCGCTTCCTCCTGGAGCTCAGAGGAAGCAGGATCTTGTAAGTTCAGTTTGTGGGCCAGCCTTTTAAGAGGAGCAGCTGCATTTCCAGCAGCCTCTGTGTCACTGAGCCCCAATCTGCACTGGCTGTTACAACACTTAGTTCTTACTGCCTGTAGAGACTTATTTTCCAAGCTCTGGGATCCTGGGCTGGGCTTCTCGTGTGGATCTGGGACCCATTGCTCCTCATGGGCAGCCTCTGTAGAGAGATCTCCCTCCTGATTAAAAAAGAGGCACAGCCCTGGCTGGTTTGGCTCAATGGACAGAGCATGGGTCTGTAGATTGAGGGGTCCTGGGTTCGATTCCAGTCAATGGTACATGCCTGGGTTTCAGGCTCAATCCCCAGTAGGGGGTGTACAGGAGGGAGCTGATCAGTAATTCTCTCTCACCATTTTTCTTCCTTCCTTCCTTCCTTCCTTCCTTCCTTCCTTCCTTCCTTCCTTCCTTCCTCTTCCTTTCTTCCTTTCTCTTCCTTTCTTCCTTTCTCTTTCTTTCTTCCTTTCTTCCTTTCTCTCTCTCTTTCTTTCTTTCTTTCTTTCTTTCTTTCTTTCTTTCTTTCTTTCTTTCTTTCTTCCTTCCTTCCTTCCTTCCTTCCTTCCTTCCTTCCTTCCTTCCTTCCTTTCTTCCTTTCTCTCTCTCTTTCTTTCTTTCTTTCTTTCTTTCTTTCTTTCTTTCTTTCTTTCTTTCTTCCTTCCTTTCTTTCTTTCTTTCTTTCTTTCTTTCTTTCTTTCTTTCTTTCTTTCTTTCTTTCTTTCTTTCTTCTCCCTCTCCTTTTCTCTCTGAAATCGATAAAAATCTATTAAAAAAAAAAAAGAGCAGCATACATGGGTGTCATACCAGCCCGTTCTGTGCCTCTGCACCACCTACCAGTCTCAGTGTGTGTTCTTCTTTATTCCTCTAATTGCAGGACTTCCATTCACCCAGCTTTCCAGCAGTTTTGAATGACGGTTTTCTGTATTTCAGCTGTAATTTTGATGGTGGTTGTGGGAGGCAGTGAGTACAGGTGTTTACCTACGCCTCCATCTTGGTTCCCTAAATGGTTTAATTTGAATGATCTGAAATTTAAGTGGCCATCTGAGATTAGTACAACCAAATCGGTCAGTGTAGCTCCAGATAACTCCTGCGTTGTGGTCACAATTAAGAGCATCAGGTGTTGTGAGGCCTTCATTTTCCAAGGGAAAGTGGACCAAACAAAAGGGGGTAGTAATACAGGAGGGTGGATGGTTGTCAGATGATGGGTTTCACAGAGGAAATGATCTTTTCCCCCCAGTCATTGAAGAACTGGCCAAATTTTGGATCTGAGAAATAACTAGAAAAAGGGGAGACCCAGAGGACAGGATGAACTGGAGAAGGGGCAGTTGGGAGCCTGCAAGGCCAGTTACACTAAGCTATTGCAACCAGAATTCCTACTGTCAAATGACAGCGGGGGAGGGGGTTAAGGAGATCTGGGGGAGATAAGAGATCAACCGAAGGACTGGTATGCATGCATATAAGTACAACCAATGGACACAAAACTCTGGAAGGGGAGGGCATGTATGGAAGGGGGGGGGCAATGGTAAGCTATGTACACATATAATACCTTAATAAATTAAAAAAATAATAATAAAAAAAGAAAAAAAAGAAGGATTTTAGGACTATTTTTAGGACTATTATACAGACCAGGAAAAAAAAGTTACCTCATTAATAAATTAACTAGGGTCCTCTTTTTGATCATATGGGACAGTGTCACCTCATTTGCTCAGCTGTAATTTGCACCTTTCATTCTATGTGTTGCAAGTAACCAGTGTGAACAGAAATGAGTCATTATAAGAAAGACAGGTGGCTCATGTTGACCAAGAGCAAGAGGCCTTTGAGGGTAGGGGAGATGGAACCAAGAACTGGAAAAGGGGCATTCCTCTCCCTCCTCATCCCTGTTCCTTTGTACACGTTTCTCTCTCTGCTGACGGCTGTTCCCACGATAGGCATTGGATAAATCCCTTTAAGGGCTTGAACGTTTATCTCCTCAGTTGCCACCACGTGTAAAGACTCATGGACCGTCCAAGGAACCCAGCTCATAAACAGGGAGCATGGATCAGGTGTCCTCTTCCATTCACGTGGCCACAGCCGGAGATGTAGGGTCAAATGGGTAAATGTGTGGTCAGGGGCAGTGGGTGGGGAGGGACATTCCCAGAGATGGAAGGTCTCTGTGACTTGGGCAGGCCATAAAGGGTGGTAGCCACGGCAAACTCTTGCTGCCGCCATGTGAAATGCAGATGGAGCCTGGGTCCCAAGTGAGAAATGCAGCAATGACAGGCATTAATGCTACAGCAAACACAGGCAGGAGTTCAAACGGTGATTAGAAATGACAGAATGTAAACAGAACCCTGCCCGGTCAACTTTTCTAATTGTTCTTCCCTGTGTAGCTCAGCAGCTTCTTTTAGGCACATCTTCTGTAGCATGTGCTCTGCACTGAGAATCAGGAGGCCCTGTCTCTCCCCCCGCCCCGGCCTTTTCCTGGAGGACAAAGGCTGCTCTCTTCATTCTGTAAGGCTGAGGAAACATCCGGGGCCCTTAGTGGTAGAATGCACTGGGACCTGAGATGATTGATTCTTTTTTTGCAACACAATGGAAGAAGTGTAAAAATGAATTCCACATGTGGATAATCACTCCTCATATTCTTGGCCACTTTTTTAAAAAAGGTGCTGAAAATCAATGATATAGTAATAGTGGTAAATGCAACAAGAGCTTTTCAGATCACAGTTTGGCAAGAGTGAAGGCCATGCCAGTGTCAACATGGAATCATACTTCAACCCTCAACCTCATGTTCTTTTGGGGAGGGGAGAACAGTTGCTCTGTCATTTAAGAGGGGCCCTGAATCCTTGTGGGTACCAGGTGGTAGAGGGGTTACATTTACCACCCATAGAGTTAGAGATTTTTTTTTTTTAAAAACCCAGATTTTAAAGATGTAGGCTCTGTAAGAGTGAGGTCCAAATAGGAAGGGAAAAGGATTGAGGAGTGAATGCTAAAGCCAAAGCATCAGCATGGCTCTGTATGGCATATTTACATAACAGTTATTGTATCTACAAATCTTTATTCCTGATTTACTTGGTATTCGGCCAGTATTTCTTGAGCATCTTCTGTGTGTTATGTGCACATCTAAGCCATTGTGACATATCCATGAGTAACCGCGTTAAGATGCTTACTTACCACCTTTCTGTTTTCATGGCAGTGTGTATTGGCCCAGTGGGAGGAAACAGACAATCTTATCTAATAAAAGGGCAATATGCAAACTAACTGCCACTCCATCACAAAGATGGTGGTGCCCATAGCCGTAAGATGGCGGCACCCAGTCCTCTCAGCCCACTGGAGTCCCCCAGTCACTGGGGGGCTGCCACTGAGAGCAGGCATCGTGAGCAGCCTGGCAGAATGCTTACTTTATTGCTGTGGTAACGAGGCCAGCATTCCGCGCCCAGCCGCAGATGGCCTCTGGGCCACAGAGAGTCTCTGGGCAGTGGGCGTGGAGTGTCCACACCCCGCAGAGAGCTACTGGCACATGGATTCGTGTGCAGGGCTACTAGTAAGCATTATAAATATGTCAATTGTCTGGTAGCACAGGTGGTAGTGTGGGAAAAGGAAAAAGTAGGTCAAGTGAAAAATCAGGTCCTTGGCTACTTTGTGTCTGCACCTCTTGGAATTTGGGTCTGGTCGCTTCTCCAGTAGCCCGTCTGGAGTTTCTGAGGCAAAGAGAAACCCAGGCAAAGAGAAACAACCTCACTGCCCTGTTGTTCTCCGGGGCCTGTGGTCTCGCCAATCCACCTTCTCCTTTCCATTTCTCAGGTCTTCTTAGGTTGTGTTATGTGTTATGTCCAGTGTCCAGGGTTTATAGCTGCACTGAGAGGGGGAATGGGAAAAAGTACATAAGCTACATTTTGACAAAGAGAATGCATTTAACATATACATTTCATGTCATACATTTCCCTGTGATGATTTGTTTTAGCTGAATCCTAAAAATGTTGATGTGTTGTTATGTTTTTCATTATCACTCGGATGGAACTATTTCCCCCTCTTACTTTGATTTCTTGTTAACCCTGTGCATTATGTAGAGATAATTGACAAATATTTGGTGGGTGGTGGATTTTCCAGATTTCCTTTGTTATTTATTTTAATTTAGTTCCAATCTAGTCAGAGTACATACTCTGGTTTCATGCTTTTATTTCTTTGAAATTTTTGAGACTTGTTTTATGGCGCAGCAAGTGATCTATTTTAGTTAATGTTCCCTTTGTACCTGAAAAGGAAGTATATTCTGAAGTTACCGGGTGTAGAAAACACAAATTAGGCCATATCAGTCAACTGCATTGTTCAACATATTGACTATGTAGATTGAAATTCAAATAATAAGGATGATGAGATGTTGGTTCTTGAGATTTGGGTTATGTTGACTGTGAGCAGTTTGGATAGTGCTCAGGGGGTTCCAGGTCTCAGTGATCACTGCCCATCTGAAGTACAGTTGCCAGGAAGGTCTCTCTATGAGGGCCCACAGCTTATCACTCTTCATTACATTACATGCCTCCCACGTGGCCAGCTTATCTGTGTCTCTCCAGCTCTCATCAGTTGCGGTGTCCTGCTCTTTTAAATGACTCACAGGTCTCTGCACTTCTCCTGCACCCTCTTCCCCCAGGTCTTTGCTCGGAGGGACTTCCTCACTAAGAGAACAGCTCATCTTGCAAAAGCCTGCTTAGCAGAGACCTCTGGGATGCCCCATTGCAGGATGGAACTCTGTCGTGATGATATCCCTGTACTTTGTCAATATCCCCATTACAGAACCTCAGCAGATAAGCCAATAAAGTCTTCAATGTGTGTGGGGGCAGTGTGCCAGGTGCTATGACAGGTGAATAATATTCAATTTCCTCTCTCAAAAGTTTGCAGCCTGTACTGGAACTTTTAGTTCACATCCTGTCTCCTGCTAGACGGTCTCCTGCTTGACCTCCCGAGGATAGATCTATGCCTTCTCCTGTTTATGCTACATAAGGACCTAGCATCAGATGTGACACATAACAGGGGCTCAACCACTAGAAAAATCAAACCATACTAAGAATGGGTCTTTCACTTTCGGGGCCTATTACCATCAGCAGAGCTTTTGGGATTCCGTGGATACCAAAGAGTGGACTCATCACCATGGATGGATGAAATCCCAGCCGCAATGCCGTGCCCTCAAGAATTCAAAGCAGCTCCTCTGTGTCCTGGAGTTCCACTTAGAACCATACACAGTAGGGACCTGTCTCAGGATCCATTCATGAATCCAGCATCTTCCCAAGGGTGCATATGTTTGACCGATGGAACACAAGATGTCTTTTCATATTAGATGAGTGAATTTTTCAATAGCTGTATATTTTGAATGTACATTAGAAAAACATACACAGCACACCCGTGCCACTACTGTTTAACTGGAGAGTAAGGACAAAGGCAAATGTTGGATACTCATGTTTGAAAGGACAGGATAGGTAATACGAAGATGTGGCAAAGCCATGAAAGTGGTGCATGAATGGGAACAGTTTGCTTATTTCACAGACGACTAAACCAAGGTGAGGTGGAGTTTCGCTCAAGGTCCCACAGCTTGTGCGTGGCCGGGCCAGGAATGAAGACTCGGTCCACCTCGGTCTCCAGTTGGGGAAATTTCTAGGTTGTGTCCCTAGCTCCAGGTGTCTGTACCGAAGCACAGGAATTTGGGCCTGGGACCAGGTGGTCCTTTTGGAGCTGTAGAAGAGTGTGGGAAGAAGGAGGAAACCAAAGGGAACAGAGAGGACTAGAGGCTGATAATAAGCCTTCAGTTCAGTCTGGGCTGCCGCGGCCGGTGGGTGGCCTCACCCTGGTTACTGCTCCTCTTTGCGGGGGGTGGGAGGGCGGGCAGGGAGACAGCCTCACTTCAAGAGAGGCTGCTGCCTTTAGCTGCATGTTGATGCCAGTGGACCCTGGGACCAGGAAAGGGCCAAGTCAGGGCATTTTTCAAATTCATCTGCAGACAGTGTCTCTTTTTTATTTGGTTATGCCGTGGAGTACTCAGGGTGCTTTGGGGTGGAGGTATGTTTTCATCCCACTGGGAGAACTTTCCTTTGGGAACTGGATTGGAAGGCATGGGAGAAAAGAATCCCACTGTCCTCGTATGTATGTGTTTCTTCCTATCCACCCTGCCAAGCAGCACAGCAAAGAACAAGCTGGACTCTACCCCAAACCTTAGAGAACTCTGACCTTGTGCAGGGCAACCTGCGAGCTCTCTGTGCGCCGACGCTGGCTGGTTCTCCTTGGAGTGAATGCTTTGGGTTCCTTATCTTTGTGAATGGAGGACCTTCCAAGGCAGGAGTCAATGTAGAAAGCCTGACCTCTAGGCTCTTATTAGAGACCCCTCCTTTTTTCCATTTGTTCTACAGATACTATGTGTCAGATGCTGTCTTGGGCCCTAGGGGTATGATGGAGGAAAACTAGGCCAGATCCCTGTCTTCCTGTATTCTGTGGAAGACAGCAATACTGAGCACAGATGGGGGTGAAGTCTGTGATCAGCACCATGGAGCAGACCATGGTGGGGAGCTGGAGAGTGACGGGAGAGGCCAATGTAGAGGGGTGAGCAGAATAGACCTGTGGGAGGAAGTGAGTGTAAGTGGAGACCAGAAGATGAAGGAGGCAGCCACCATGTGAAAAGCTGGGGTGGAGCCTTCTGGACAGTGAGCAAGCGGAAGGGGTTGGAGGTGGGAGAGAGGTTGGCGCCTTTCCCGACGGTCAGTGTGGTGGAGTGTGGTGGTGCTGAGTGGGTGAGAAGAAGCCTGGGGAGTGGGCAGGAGCCCTATATGGCCTCTGGGGCCATGTAAGGAGGTTGGACTTTCTCGGAAGAGCAGTGGGAAGCCACTGAGAGTCCCGCAGCAGGGCCAGTGTTGGTGCTCACAGTGAGGAGGTGGTTGGGCAGCTCCCTTACCCACCCAAGGCCACGCATCAGGAAGTGCACCAGGCTCTGTCCTCCTCTGTGTGTTGAGTAATGCTTCCATCCTGTATACAGTAAACACCCTGTAGACCTCCTCATTGGTAATGAGTCCTGTTCACGATAGAAAGTTCTATCTGAAATAACTCCAACGAGGAATTCTTTTACAGTCCAACATGGGGGTAGGGGGCTCTGTCTTCCAAGGTACCTGGTGGGTTTTTTCTTTATCTTGGACAGAAGGAAGAAAAGGACCCCCTTAGGTTTCCCTTCCCCTCTGGTTGTCAGGACACTTGGGGGTAAATCCAGGGCCCTCAGATAAATGGATGACGCCTTCATGACCTGAATATTCTGATTTTACATCCCTTGCTTGGTCTTGACTTTCCTTTGAAAAAATGCTGCCTTCCAGGTCCCAACTTTTTCAGTAGCAAAGCAGGCATAACTGAGAGAATTCTTGCTTCCTCCAATGGTCCTCTTACCCTGTGGTCCTGCTGGGCCCAGGCCAGGGTCCCTCCTGTTCTCTGGCTCCACATGCTTACCCTCGAGGCCCAGGGTAGATAAAGCCCCGTCTCTCAGGAGCTCCTCCAGCCATGACTCTGCTGGAAACCTCAGCCGCTCTCCCGGGGAGGACCACGCTGTTTAGTCTGAAGGTCTGACTCACATGTTTCTGGTGTGTTAGTCTCCTTCCTGTACTTAGATTATACTTCTAAATCCATGTTTAAAATCAGAAGTTAGTGGAAGTACCATTGGTTGAGTGCCTCTCTGAAGCTAACTCTTTACAAAAATTGGCCTCTTGATACTCCCAAGGAACCTCCAGGGATGATTGTTTCCATGTTACAGACAAGAAAACTGAGGCTTCAAAGTTGACGGTAAATGCGACCAAACGGCAAGTGGGTAGAGCCAAGGGTCATACTCTGTCCAACTCCAAAGCCTGTTTCTTTGGGGCCACACGACTCATTATGTTTCTGGGCTCCCAGTGGGCTCCCCAGGGGGCCATGACCCCTGTTCCATGGCTCAACATTCTTCCAATCACAATAGGATTCTGTTTAGGGTAAGAAACCAGATTTTAGTGCAAATGACCTTCCTCAGATCACATTCATCACATCGGCATAGAGTTGCCAGGCACAGCGTGGGCCCCCTCTCAGATGCCAGTGAAGATACAGGGGCATCTGACCTATGTCTCTGACCCCTGAGTGCCCATGGTCAAGGACTCAGAACAGATCCTTTTGGGTGCATCTGCTTTGCTATAGAGTCAGTGCTTGTGAAAGAGGCAGACAGGGAGAAGAGAAGATGCTGTTCAAGGACTGGCTATTCTTTGACTTAGCCATTCAGGAGAGGTTTTGTTGAGTTCCTGGCACTGGGGAATGTGTTTTCAGCAGCTGGGAATCAGGGGAGGGGCTCAGGCTGGAGGCAGGATCCGTGTTAGGATCTGAGCACTTGCATTTGGAGATTCACGTCACCACGCTGAGCCTCACTTTCCTATTCTGTAAGATGGACATGATAGCGTCCTGAATGGTATAGGGCAGTGTTTCCCAAACTTTTGACATATGTGTACCCCTTCTATAATTTTCATAATGCTGAGTACCCCTCATCAAAAAAGGATGTATTTTAAAAACAATAAAAATATATTTATTTTTTCTTTTTTGATACATACACAAAATAATAATAAATGAAAATTCTTCATAATAAAATATAAATAAAAGTTATATTATAAATGACATTTATTTGCATAAAACCGGACCATCTCATGCCTCACAAGAATGTCTTTTAAAAAAATATATATTTTATTGATTTTTTACAGAGAGGAAGAAAGAGGAATAGAGAGTTAGAAACATCGATGAGAGAGAAACATCGGTTAGCTGCCTCTTGCACACCTCCTACTGGAGAGGTGCCCGCAACCAAGTTACATGCCCTTGACCAGAATCGAACCTGGGACCTTTCAGACTGCAGGCTGACACTCTATCCAGTGAGCTAAACCGGTCTTGGCAAGACTGTCTTGACTTGACTCATGAGAACGTAGAATTAGGCGCAGCTAAGCATGGTGCAGTGCATATCCCCACCAAACTCAAAGCGTACCCCCACCAAACTCTTCCTGTACCCCTGTGGATATGCGTACCACACTTTGGGAAACACTGGTATAGGGAATCAGAGGACAGAAAGGACAAATAGATGTGAAGGCGCTCGCAAAGGGATGAGCCTGATACAGATGCCAAAGTTTGTTGTATTTCCTCAATGGGTAACTTGCCAGTGAAGGCGTGTGGGACAGTTTAAGGCGATGCCCTCAGAGCATCCCAAGTTCTTCCTCCATCTGAATCATCTACTGTAAGAAATGCAGATTCTTGGCCCATTTTAGACCTACAGAATTAGAGCTTCTGAAGATAGGACTCGGGAATTCTTTTTTTTTTTTTTTAAACCTCTCACTAGCCAATTCTTAGGTACCTAAAAGCTTGCGAATTAGAGGTATAGGGGGAAACACCTCCACCAAGATGGGCACATCTTAGGTCATCAAAAGTTCACATTATCCCAGCATCTGAGTAGGTACCGGTCAGGCAGGGGTCAGCCCGCGTGATCAGGAGTGGGTAGACATAGGTGGAACATACCATGACCATGGCTAAGTCAGAAAATCCACATTGAATTCAAAGTGAACATGAGGCTGGAAATTGCAGGGGCAGGTATCGGGGTGGAGCAAGAAGGCAAAGCCAGGAGCAAAGTGGGTGGGTCTAGATGAGCCCAGAGACTGGGTCTAGAGGGAGAACAGCTGGTGGCATGGTGTTGGCCTCCATGGACAAGATGCATGCAGCGGGCAGGGCTGGTTCACGATTGGAACATAAGACTGAGGGCCAGGTTCTGTCTGTAGGGGTGCATCCCAGTGCGAACTGGCTACTGGGTCGAGTTTGATCCATATCATGCCTGTTAACTCGACCAGGGAGGGACGCCCAGTGGCTGAGGCCTCCCACTGCAAGATCCTTTGTTCTCACCAGCTCCTGCCCTCTTGCTTCTGAGTCCTCCTCACTACCACGTAGGTGGCAATTGATCCATAATGGACATGTTTTTATTAGAGTAATGGTACCACTTTTTGCAGAAAAGAGCAACGCAATTTTGTTAATGAAAGTCATGTGTCGAGACAGGGGTGGATGGGAACTTCTGGGTCTGGTTTGGCCCTGGCTCAAAACCTTCCGGGAAAACACAAACTTTCAGGGCCACGCCCAGAAAGTCCCATTTACCTCTGTCAGGCCCATCTGCTTTGCATTAGAGAAATAATAACAGCCCTCTCTCCATGCCCTTTCATAAATATAAAATGTGTAATAAAATGGTTATTAGAAGGTAATCAATGGTGCTTATGTTTTCTTTTGTGAGGACGTTGATGGTGAATTTGCACATAATCCCATGACTGACTGCAAGGGATCCTTTCGCCAAAGCCCATTTTGTTCCGTGGCCCTTGGTAGGTGGGAGGGCAGGACCCCTGAGATTCTCTCCTCTTCCAGGGCAGCCGTTCTGTGAATCCTCGCACTGGAGAGGGGAGAGGAGACTGACTCTGGGATTGGCCCAGGGAAAGGCCACACCTGCTTTGTAGCTTTAAGGCTGGTATTAAATGCACCGATGTTGGTAAAGGGCTCCACATGGCCCGGGTTTATGCCCCCTTCCCTCTTCTCCCCATAATGCCTTGTTTGAATATTTCAGGGCAACTTGTAAAATAGTAAGAAAATGAAGGGCGTTATTCAAGAAAGTCAAAGCCTTTCTCTTCGAGGAAGCCCACGTGGTTTTCCTTTCTCTCCTCACTGGCGATCCCTCACAATTTAGAATTCAATCAAATGAGATCAGGTTAGAAGAGCCTGACCTGTTACTTTATAAACCTGTGTTGGACTTGTTTTCAATGTATTAACTTAAAAAATAACTATATTTATCTTTATGATCAGATTGCAAAAATCTTCGGAAATAAGAACCGTGTATTTTCCCCCACTTCTGTCTTTTTTAGTTCCCAGCGGAGTATCAGGTGCTTATTAGAGGTTAATACATGTTTGGTGATTAGTCAGTGATTGCAACTTCGATATTTAGTTGCTAATTTATTCTTTTGTCTTTTATTCAGCGAACCTTCGCTGGCAGGTACTGCGCTGGTACAGGACAAGCCAATATTGTAAACGTAGATAACTTCTTTTGAGAACCCACTCTATGCTAAAACTATTCTAAGCACTTCATGCACATTAACCCTTTAATCCTCACAGTGGTTCTGTGACCATCTCAGATATGCAGGCCTGATGAGTAAATGCGGCCTGGTCCCTGCTCTCAAAGGGCTTCCCATCAAAGGCAGGTCAGGGCTGAGAGTGGAATGGATGAGTGGTAGTTATGTGACTCTAGAACAGGGGTGAGCAAACTTTTTGACTCCAAGGCCACAATGGGTTTTTAAACTGGATCGGAGGGCTGGAACAAAAGCAACCTGACCATGCTGGCACTCTCATCTTGGGCTACTGGTGAAGGAGCGGAGGTTAAGAGCAAGAGAACCCTCTGCTCTTTCCGCTCCGCAGGCCATATAGAACAGCCGAATGGGCTGGATCTGGCCCGCGGGCCGTAGTTGGCCCATAGCTGCTCTAGAACGAGGGCCAGGTGCTGAGGGCCCAAAATGCCTAGGGAAAGGTTGGGTCAGCTGGTATAGAAGTTCCTTAGATCTTATCTTCGTCTGCTCAGGATGGGTTCCATTCCTCCCTTCTGGAGTCAGCAGGCACAGGTGAGGGAGGTACATGGGTGCCATGTTGGAATCACACTCTTTGAACTGTACACCTTTGAGGTGTGGTTAGGCTCCCGCCCAATGCCCTAGTCCCGGGAGAATGCCATCCATCTTTGCTTGAAGACCTCACTACTTTACCAGGAGGCCCATTCCATCATTGGGCAGCTCCAGTGTTGAACTGAAATGACCTCCCTCCAACCATCAACATAATGATGTTCTGCACTTTCCCACTGGTCACTCCTTTTTGGGTTCCCTTAGTTGTCTTCTCCAAGGCAACACTGCCAGATGCTTCAGCTATTTCCCAAAGGACATGGTTTTTAGATATCATTTACTCAAATACTGGGCTAGCTCCAGAGATGCAAGATGATTTGAACCTTGGCTGCTCTCAAAAAGTTCACAATATTGAGGGAAGCAAAGATTCTCCAGGCAGTGTGATAGGAGCTGTGATAGCTGTCTGAGCAAGGTCCTAGAGCAAGCATGTCAAACCCAAATAAATAAGTTTTAAGTTTATGTGGCCTGCAAAAAAACAAAAGCTTCAATTTTCATAGAAACAGGTTTATTTCGATAGAGACATGCTGAATACAGAGAGCTGAAATAAATTAGTAATCATTAACATAAAATAATACATTTTAATAAAGATTAATATTTTTTCTTGAACATTAACTTATTAGGCACTGAATATCTGCACAAGTTAATAAGCATAACGCAAATAAAGCTATTTTTCTTCTCCGAAAGCGAAATATCTCCTGTTGCGCACACCAAACAAGTCAGTCCAAGACTAATGACATGGCCATCGGCTGCTAGAATATTCGCTGCTAGTATTAGTGGAGAAAAATGGTGCGCCTGCGTGTAAGGCACATAAGGGAAATGAATGCAACACGGTTATAATAATCAGTCATTAGCGAATAATGTTATTAATAAATATGTATCACAGGATATTGTAAAAATTCAGTTACCGTATTTGCCGGCATATAAGACGATTTTTTGGCCCTGAAAAATATGCCTCCAAGTGGGGGGTAGTCTTATACGGCGAGTATATAACAAACTCTGTATTTTTAGTGGAAATGTTAGGGGGTCGTCTTATACGCCGGCAAATACGTATTTTTCAGGGCCAAAAAATTGTCTTATACGCCGGCAAATACGGTACTAAGTTTTTGTTAAAATGTTTCTTCTATACCGTTATATTGGCTGGGCTGCAAAAATACTATCTGTGTGGGCCACATGCAGCCTGTGGGCAGCGAGTTCGACATGCTTGTCCTAGAGCAGTGGTCGGCAAACTCATTAGTCAACAGAGCAGCAAATAGCGGTTCAAGGGCTGCATGTGGCTAGCAAGCCACAGTTTGCCAACCACTGACAGAGGAGATAGCCTGTCTCCCAGAGGTGTCAGCTTTTGGGCTTCTCTCATGAGTGTTCCCTGTCATCTGTCCTTTATTGCTCCTCCATTCTTCTCTCTGCATCTTCTCCCTGGGTGACACCATATATACCGATGGCTTCACACACACACACACACACACACACACACACACACACACACCTGAAATTTAACTCCAAAATCCCTCTTTCGAGCTCACATCCTTTCCCAGAACTCCACACTTGGTTGTGCATGTGCCTCTTGGACCCCATCATTGGGAATCCCAAATCACTTCTAACTCAACACATTATCAACCAAATTCATGGTCTTATCACACAGCAAACAAGTGACAGAGATTCACACAGTCTATCCCTCTGGTTTTATGTCTGTCCTCTCTGGTGCCCTCTTCTGTGTGCCACTTGGTATTTCAGTGCTTCTTTCTACAAGTCTTCTGCTCAGTAACCAATGCTGATGGCTTCTTCTTCCTTGAGGCTTTCATATGTTAAGCTCCAGCTTTGCATGTGACTTGTAATAGCAGAGCAAAGCTGGCGCCGACCCTCACTATAGACTCAGTTGTATCATGTGTTTCTAGTGCCTTCTACCAGAGACACCATCCGTTTTAAAAAATATATATATATTTTAAAATTTATTTTTAAGAGAGGGAAGAAGGGAGAGGGAGAGAGGAACATTGATATGAAAGTGGAACATAAATTGGCTGCCTCCTGCATCCCCCCTGCTGGGGATAGAGTCCAAAACCAGGGCATGTGTCCTGACTAGGAATTCCTAACTCTAACTGGAGACCTCTTGGCATGGGACAATGCTCAACCAACTGAGCCATGCCTGCTAGGGCAAGATGGGACCAGTTCCATTCTCCAGTGAGTCTCCAGGTCTTTGAGCAATGCTTGGCTGAGCACTGATGATCAACATCTGCTTACTGACTGAGCGGATGCCGCCTCTATCCCAGGCCAGCATATAGTTCTTGAAAGTATGTACATTTAGAAGTCAGCTGGGTAGATCCAGAGGCATAGAAGCACGGAGAAGACTGTTGAATCACAGAGGGAAGGCAGGGATGGGTGGGTAGGTGAGAAGAGATCAACCAAAGAACTTGTATGCATTGTATACATATATGCATAACCGGGGGACACAGGCAATAGGGTTGTGAAGGTCTGGGGCGGGGCTAGGGCAGGCTAGAAGTCAATGGAGGACAATAGGGGACATATACAATACTTTCAACAATAAAGATTTTTTAAAAATATATATTTTATTGATTTTTTACAGAGAGGAAGACAGAGGGATAGAGAGTTAGAAACATCGATGACAGAGAAACATCGATCAGCTGCCTCTTGCACACCCCTAATGGGGATGTGCCCGCAACCAAGGTACATGCCCTTGACTGGAATCGAACCTGGGGGACCTTCCAGTCCGCAGGCTGATGCTCTATGCACTGAGCCAAACCAGTTTCGGCTCAACAATAAAGATTTTTCTTTTTTTAAAAAGAATACCACCTCTGGAAAAAAAAATAAAATAAAAATTAGCTGAGTTTGGAAGGAAGTGCAGTGTTCAGAATAAAAACTCAATTCAGCGTCCATTTATTGAGCATCAATACTCTACCGGGCCTTGTGCTGGGCCTTGGGCTCTGAGTGAGGAAGACACAGCCACGGGCCTCAGGCAGCCAGAGGATGGATGGCAGGTTTGAGGCAGGAGTGGCAGGAATGCTGGGAAGCAGTGCACTATCGGTGTGTCGGTGTGACTGGCACAGGACAGGGGCACTGGCATGAAGCAGAGGAGGGAGCAGCTGACCCCATGGGTATGAGAGGGGATGGGAGTAGAGTGACCAAGGTCAGCCACCCTGAGGTCCTCACCAAATTTCCAAGGACTGAGCATGCCTTTCCTGACCTCTCGTGGGTGGAAGCACAACTTCTTCTATTACCTTCAAGAGAAATAAGCCCTAGCCGGTTTGGCTCAGTGGCTAGAGCATCGGCCTTTAGACCAGAGGGTCCCAAGTTCGATTCCAGTCAAGGGCACATACCTCATTTGCAAGGCCCTGGACAGGATGGGTGTAGGAAGCAATCAATTGACGTGTCTCTGTCTTTCCCTCTCTTTTCTACTCTCTCTAAAAATCAATGGAAAAATTTCCTCGGGTGAGGATAAATAAAAAAGAGAGAAATAAACCTGGGACTGCAATATCTCAGAGCCGAAAGAGGTATTAGCAGCATCTAGCCGAGTGGATTTCCAACTTCCTTTTAGTAGCAGAAACTTCAACCTAAATCTTACCAGGACGCCCCACTCTGCAACGCCATCCAAATGGAGTCTCTCTGGCAGCTTGGAAACCAGGATGTAGGCCAAGACTCATTTTTCAGGTGAGGAAACCTAGGATCCACGTCCCAGGGCACCCTGGTGGCAGAGCCCACGGCTGTCCCAGGTGTCTGAGTGGCGGGGGGTGGGTGGCTTGGTGGTGGCCTGTCGGACAGGACAGCCGGCCTGAGATTAACCATCAGGCGCAAGAAGCAATTACATTCTGCACCGGCGAGATCCGCTCGTCCCATTCTCCCTCCCCGCAGGCTATGTCAAAACATGCGGCGGGATCCTGCTTCTTCTCACATTTTAAAAACATACAGAGGACTTGTGTTTACAGTACGGCGAGGGGATGTGACGGGGAGCGGGGGAGTGCTGCCGCTGGAAGAGCAGAGCCCGCTGTCTTCTCCTCGGCCTGCTCCATCCCAGACCACAAGCGCCTGAAACCTGTCCTCTGGGCCCCGGTTCAGAGAGCCTTGCCAGGGGATGTCTCTGCGCTCGAGGTCTCAAACAATGCTCTGCATTGTGCAAACAAACAGCACCCACAATGATCTGGCCCCGGGATCCCAGCCACGGCTGTCTGGACCACTCTGCCCTGGGCTTCGGGCTTCTCGCAGGGGGTGTGTGGGGAGAGAAAATATTCTCACCAGACCCAGACCTGGCTCTGCTGCTTCTGTGGGGCCACAGGTGGGCTTTGGAGCTCTGTTGGCCTCAGTGATCCCACCTGAAAAATGGCTGAGGCTGGGTAGCTTTGAGCTCATTCTCGGGTTTTCACAGTTCTCTCTCTCTCTCTCTCTCTCTCTCTCTCTCTCTCTCTCTCTCCCTCTCTCTCTGTGTGTATGTGTGTGTGTGCTACAGTGAAACAATTTTTTTAGTTAAAAAATTTTTTTTGGTGAAATTCCTTTTTAAAAAATATATTTTTATTGATTTCAGAGAGGAAGGGAGACAGAGAGAGATATAAACATCAATGATAAGAATCATTGATAAGATGCCCCCTGCTGGGGATCCAGCCGGCAACCTGGGCATATGCCTGCCTAGGCACTAATCAAACCTGGGACCCTCCACTGAGCCAAACCACCTAGGCATGTGAAATTTCTTTCTAACATGGAATCTTAAAGGGAAACAAAAAATATAAAACCATGATGCTGAAAGCCAAGCCCTTCTGTTCAGGCAGGAAGAAGGGTCTCAGTGGCCCCCGTCACCTCTGCAGAGCGCTCTTGAGCTGTCTCTGTGGACTTGGAGGGGCCTGAGGATGTGGTTCCACACCAACTGGCTTTGACTTCTCAGGTCCGTTCCTGCTCCAGCACTCTAGATCTCCCAAAATAATTGCAAATGCTAAGTCCCAGTTGTGACAGCAAAGGTGTGTGTGTGTGTGTGTGTGTGTGTGTGTGTGTGTGTGTGTGTGATGTACAAGAGTGTGTAGGTACTGTTATTTTGTCAACACATTGCATTTTCCTAAAATTAAGACTATTTTTTTTCAGAGCAGTTTAAGATTTACAGAAAAATAGAAGGCAAGGTACAGGAATCCAGAATTGCCTCCTCACGTCTAATTTCCCCCATGACCATCTTTCCCCAACCGAGTGGTACATTTGTTGAAATTGAGGAGCCTTCTTTGGCAAATCATATTCACCCCAAATCCATACACTGCATTGCAGCTGGTGCGTCCTGTGGGTTTGGACAACCGTGCAATGACACGTGCCTGCTGTTATGGAATTTCAGAGTGTTGTCACTAGAAATCCTCTGTGCTCTGCCTGTTTGTTCCTCCCTCCTCCTCCAAGATATTATATTTCCAACTTATTTTTTTTCTTGCTTCCAAAAGTGAAATATACTCAGTTTTAGAAGTGAAGTCACTATATAGTAAAAAATGATATGGAATTCTGCCCCTCTGAATTGAAATTATAGTTAAATGTCTATGTCATTTAAGAACTTCCCAAGTAGAATGAGCATAGTACAAAAAGCAAGTGAGCGAAGCTACTTGGCTTTACAGGTCGGTAGATGATTGAGGTCCCTCTGGGGTGTGCATCCCTCAACAGTGATTTCACATCGATGTGCTGTGACTCACTGGGTGCTCAAACTGTTGGGAAAAGAAAGTGATAAGAGAGTGTTTCTTAGTGAAGGAGAGATGTCTAAGATGGCGTGGTGAGGATAGGAGGAGCTGGGAGTAGAATCTGATTTAATCTGAGAAAATGAACTCTTTACTCAATGCCATTTTTGATTTTTTTCATTTTTCTTTATCTCTTTTTTGCTGCAACATTGGGCAAGAGCTTTGTGTCCTATTTCTGGCCTCTGTTCACCACTCCACATCCCAAATTCACATCTGCACCAATTCCTTCTCCCTTTTGACCCAGCTGACACCTCATACCCCAGAGTCCAGGAGGAGCGTGACTCTGGTAACCTAATTCACCAAAGGGTGTATGATGAATGGTCATTGACACTCAGCACCAATCCCACCCTCCTCTGGTGTGCCATCCTTTATTGCATTGCAGAGGACATAAAGCTAAGAGAACTATATTTCTCAGACTCCCTTGCAGCTATAGTTCTAGGTCCAGTTTAGGTTCAGCTAATAGATACATTTGCTTGAGATTGGGAAGGTGAAAGTGAAGCAACAGCTCCCTGAAATTGATGGCAAATTAAATAAGTAACAACAATTAACCTTTCTGTAGCCCTTTAAGGTTTATGAACAAATTCCTTGAGGTCCTTTTCTTGAGTAGCCATCCTCTGTCATACACATAATCAGAGTTTTCTCAGTTTCATGTAAGATGAATACTTGCTTCCCAGGGTTTTGAAGACTAAGTGAGATGATGCATGGGAAGTACTTAGCACATGCTGGGCACAGTGCAGGGGTGGACAGACTTCATTCTGTTTCCATTTCTTATTCTGCTCGAGGCCTTGGCACATCTTACCTGCACCAGGTCACAGTATTTGCCTTGAAAGCCAACTACAGGAGAGTGTTTCCCGAATGGTTCCACAGAACACCTATAACCACATTCTCAGTTACTGGGGTTCTAGGCACACACTTGAGAGACACAGCCCTAGAATATTATTCCTGGAAAGATCCTTAGATATCTCTGAGTTCACAACCATTGTAGGAAGATGGAGGCCCAAAAACGACCTTCCTAGGGATATATGGCAAGTGACTTGCAGGAATCCTGGCTTCCTATTTTAGGGTCAGGAAGAAAAGTCACTAAATCTCTCTGAGCCTTAATTTCCTTGTCTATACAATGGGTATAGCAAAGCCTGTCTTCCTACCTCACACAGGGCAGTGACAGGGAAGCATTACTTACACTGGCTCTGGTTGACCCGAAGGAAGCCTGGGTTGGGGGGTGGGGCTGGGAGCAGAGCACCCCATGTGCTGGGGGGCTGGACAGACCCCTTACATGAGGGCTGAGGTCCTATAGGGCCAGCTCACCTCACTGGAGGGCCATGTAGCCCGAACAAGAAGGGGAAGGGATGGTAGCTTGGGGACCTGATTTCTTTTCTTTCTTTCTTTCTTTTCTTTTCTTTTTTAAAAAAATATTTTTTATTGATTTTTTTTTTACAGAGAGGAAGAGAGAGAGATAGAGAGTTAGAAACATTGATGAGAGAGACACCGATCAGCTACCTCTTGCTGACACACCCTACTGGGGATGTGCCCGCAACCAAGGTACATGCCCTTGACCGTAATCAAACCCGGGACCTTTCAGTCCTCAGGCCAATGCTCTATCCACTGAGCCAAACTGGTTTCGGTGGGGACCTGATTTCTAATCCTGGCTATGCCACAAAGTAACTAAGTCACCTTGAACATGCCATAGCTTAGCCCTGGCCCCAGTTTCTTTAACTGTCTATTGGGAGCATGAATCCTGCCTTTACCCAGAAGTGTGCTATGATGGGGCATGTTTTAGGGTGTGGTCTGCCCTCAGATGCCCTCATTTTGAAGTGCAGTGATAAACCCCAATAGTGCCAGACCCTTCCTGGACTTGGGGCTGCAGGGACAAGGGGCCTGTGGACCATCTGCTTGCAGCCACAATGCGAGCCCCGCGCTGGCCCCACGGGCAACAGACGTAGGAGAAAGGGTCTGCTTTTCCTTCCGCGGACTCCAGCCTTCCAGCCTTTGGACCGAGTGCCAACAATAATTCATCAGGAACGCTTTACAACTCAGCATTGCAAAACCTGTTAGGAGACAGATCGCCCACAGGACAGGCTTGAGAAGGAAGCATGTTCAGGGCTGGTGACCTCAGGATGATTAATGATTTTTCACAGGGTGAACTCTGTCCCCCGCCTCCCATGTGCTCTGTGCTTCCTCCTCCCTCCCTCCTTCCCCAGCTTGTTTTCTGGGGGGGTGGGGAAGGTAGGAGGGGGTGTAAAGAGGGGGTGGGTGGGATGTTTCAAATGGAAGCCTAGAGATCATGAAGAAAATGCAGGAACAAGAGCTCTGTGTTGGAAATACAGAAATGTATTGTGATTTTATTTTTATTTTTTTTGCAAAAACAGCAGTGCAGATTCTATATCTTTTAAAAATATATTTTTATTGATTTTAGAGAAGAAGGGAGAGGGAGAGATAGAAACATCAATGATGAGAGAGAATCATTGATCAGCTTCATCCTGCACATCCTCTACTGGGGATTGAGTCTGCAACCCAGTCCTGTACCCTTGACTGGAGTTGAACTTGGGACCCTTCAGTCTGCAGGCTGATGCTCCATTCACTGAGCCAAACCAGCTAGGGCCAGATTCTGTATCTTGAAATATGTACAATCTTCTCAACACTAACAAGGGCACATTTTGTTATGAATTTTGCACAGTGCCCTGTGCTTTCATCCTCTGCTCTTATGATTATCACTCCTGCCATGCCCGTGGACCCAAACCCCGACTTTATTGAATACGGGATGTAGCAGAAAAGGAAATCATAATCTCATTTTTTGTTAGATCAAAACACATACAACTGTGGTATATGCTCTTTTAACAAGCCAAATGCATTGAGCTCCTGGAAGACACATTTCTGGTCTCCTCTTATTCCGTCCCATAGCCTCTCAGTCCGGAACCACCCTGACAGCAGTGCAGTCCTCGAAGTAGCTTATTCACGTTGCACTGTTTGCAGTGAGCCATGTTTGCAAACACATTCCTGTAGGACATAGAGGTTCTGACCTAAATCGAGAATGATGGCGGGCCTTCTCAAGTGTTGGGAGAGCAGATTTATACTGATGAGGATGATTTCTGGCATTTCCTGACTCCATAGGCTAACGGTACTCTCCCGTTGTAGTGTGGTACATGTGTTATTTAATCCTTACAACAGCAGAAGGAGGTACTTCCTAATATGATCCCCTTCCACAGATGAGGAAACTGAGCTGTGGGGTCAGGTTGAAAGTAGTGGAAGCAGGTTGGAGCCTAGGAGGTCTCATCCTGTCCCTGTCCTCCGCTGGATGAACATTTTCTCAATGTCAAGTCTTCCTCCAATAGTAATTCCCAATGCCTAAAGCCCCACTGGCTTCCCTGAATGTCTGATTGCAAGTTCCTACAGCAGGGGTGGGGAACCATTTTTCTGTCAAGGGCATTTGGATATTTTTAACAGCATTCTAAGGCCATACAAAAATATCAACTTAAGAATTAGCCTGCTCTATTTGATCAAACAATTAATTTACTCATCCCTAATGCCTTGGCAGAGCCAGACCAAATGATTTAATGGGCCTTATGTGGCCCTTGGACCGGACATTCCCCTCCCTTGCCTTATCGGCAACAACATCAATGAGAAGGTAGTGAGTGACTAAAGAAGGACGAGAGTCTCTAAACCCATACGTGAGAAACAATCAGATATACACCAAGGTCTCGGCTGTGAAGTTGTGATGTTGAAGGAAAAGGAGGGGGTGGGTGGAAGCTGTCAGGCAGGGTCTGGAAGAGTTAGTTCTAGAGATGGGTTTCTGGAAAGCTCCAGAGCTCTGGGAAGGGAGGTGGCATTTGCTCCCTAAGACGTCCAGGTTGCCGGGACAACAGCCAGCCCATCCACTCCTCTTTCTGCATCAGCTGGATGCTGGCTGGAGTGTCAGATCTGAATGTCCTGCTTGGCCCTGACCTAGAGACACCCCCTCCAGTTGGCAAGAGGTGGCAGCAAGGCTTGCATTTGTCTGCGTGGAAAGTCTGGGTGCTCTCTTTAGGCATTTGCTTCATTAGAAGTCAGGACCTGCTCTAACTTTTACTTTCAGGACTAAGCCATCAGCCTCTCCCCAGACTAAGACATAGGGGCAAAGGTGTTTGTGTTGTATCTGTTTCCAGCAGCCTTTCAGAACAGCTCTTTCTTTTACACAACTGATAGTTGAATGTTTATCAAAGGCAACAATGCATGCATCGCTGAATGGAAACCATAACGCCACGATTCCCTGTCTCCTGGGCCTCCTTCCTGGGAGGGGATGATCTCACTCTCAGACCCCTGAAGTCCTTGGACATGCCTGCCTGTCTTCTGTGTGCAGTCTGAGTGAGTTTTGCATTGACATGTATGAAAAATGTTCCAAAAATCTGTCCGGAGGCATTCCACTGACTTCTGCTAACACAGGTGTTACATCTTCTGGCCTGGGCCAAATTCACCAGTTTACATTCTTTTTTCTTAGTCATTCACTTTGATATATGCCTAAATATTCACCTGCCACAAGGGAGTTTTTAAAAATAAGCCCAGAAAAGAGAGGGAGAGGGACATGCGGGCGAGAGTACCGTGTTGGAGCCTGAAGACCTGGGCAGCTGGATTTAGAACCTCCATGGCCACATCTGTAAACTATGGGCAATAAAACCCCCACTATTGACATTGCAGGCTCAACACAAGGATCAGATGTGCCCACGGAGTTGAAAGTTCTTTGACAAAGGCTGTTTACTGAGCAGTCCACTTTGTGCCAGGAGTGGGGGAAACACTTTACAGAGATTATGTAATTGAATCTCCACAACCACTAGATGGGGCAGATACTATTACTCCTATTTTACAGGTGACAAAAGTAAGGCTTCATGAGATTAACTAAATTACCCAAGATTACACATTTTAAGAAAATGCAAGCCTTCTGATCCTTCACAAGGGTTTTTTAATCTTCTTGTTTTTCTTCTTTTCTTCATCCAGTTCTCTGCCTCCTCCTCCTTCTCTTCTTATAGACTGTATATGGCAGGCAGGGTTGTCCTCCAAATCCTTCTTCAGATGGCAAATGCATACTTCCTGCCCTTCTGGAAATCAGCTACTGCTACATAACTGGCTTTTGACCAATGACATTTGAACAGAAGTGACATGTGTCTCTTGTGGGCAGAAACTAAAGAAATTCATGCATGACTTTCCACATTCCCTTCTCACTTTTGGAAACATGCTTCTAAAATATCCACCAACCTGGACCACTGAGTGATCAGGATTAACAGAGAAACTCGCTCCTTCCCCTTCCAACATCTAACTGAACTGGAGATGTGCACACATATAAAATTTTTGTGTGCGTGTGAGTTCAAATTTATGAGATTTGGGCATTGTTTGTTACAGCAGCATAACTGAGCCCATCCTGACTGATATGGGAAGCAAGCCTTCATGGGGAAAAGAGCAGATTGAAACAGGAACAGCATTGATGAATGGGAGTCCCCAAATTTGGATATTGCTTTCAACTTAAATGGAGAACTGAGTTTGTTATGTTGGGAAACAAGGAAGGTAGAGTCATATTTCTCATCATGCTTAGGAGACAGAGCTTGTAGAAGTCACAGTATTCCTAGCAGGATTCAGGAAATACAGATTTACAGCAAAACAGTGTTTATTATGCTCTGCTAAGTCTCATACCATCTAAACCAAGATAAAGATAAGAGGCAGTATCCTAAATATTTGAGAAGAATGGTTTTTGGAATAACTTACATGATTTTCATGTATTTATTTAACTTCCCTTCATCAAAACACACTAGCTATGAAATGGGAAGATTTGGTGGTTGTTGGACTTTTTTGCTAGAACACTTTGTCTAGTCATAAGACGCCAGCATCCTGTGGGTACAGCTTCAAGACTCATTACACCAGTGGTCGGCAAACTCATTAGTCAACAGAGCCAAATATCAACAGTACAACGATTGACATTTATTTTGAGAGCCAAATTTTTTTAAACTTAAACTTCTTCTAACGCCAATTCTTCAAAATAGACTCACCCAGGCTATGGTGTTTTGTGGAAGAGTCATACTCAAGGGGCCAAAGAGCCACATGTGGCTCATGGTCCTCAGTTTGCCAACCATGGTGTTAGACTGAATAAATGGCTCCTTGTTTCTCTTCTGCTATAATGCCCTTGAATTCTGTGAGCTTCAAATTTTTCCAAAGTTCTTTTCACCAAAAATTCCACTGTGGCTAGTGAGGTGACAGGTGGTTAGGATAATTAACCCTGGAAGCTCAGAAAGAATGATAAAGAAGCAGGTTAGGAAATGGGAAGGGAAGCCTGTGTGCTTTAGGCGAACTGGGTGAGGACACTTGAGCAAAGAGAGCTGGAGAGTGGGCCTGCTGGGATTAGGTCTCCTCCATGTCTCTATTCGTCCACTTCTGTCCTTTACCATGGTTCAACTCTTTTCTGAACTGTCTCAATCATCTCCCAAAGGGTATCCCTGCTGCCCAGGGTTGGAGCCTGGGTGAGGTGTGGGAGGCATCTAGAATATCACATTTAAGGAGGCACTCGCTCTCACATGTTGAATCCATGGTCATGAGAATGCAGGCTTCCTTAAATGTTCTGCATGAGGTACCTCCCTTGTCTCACCCTCATCTGGTCCTGCTGAGGCCAGGCTCGCCCACTTCCATTGTGGCCCACAATGTAACCAGAGCTTTCTACCTTCAGAATGCAATTATACATTTGATTGATTTTTGATTGATTTATTTACACTTACAGAGCTTGGCACTGTGCTGGAAGCTGAGATTAGAATGATGAGCAAGACGGGCAGTGTTCCTGTCCCCCTACTACTGATGTTCGAGTGAGACAGAGAGACAAGACACTGTGAGCAAACAGGAATAAAAACAATAAACTCTGAAAAGTGTTGTGAAGAAACAGACAAGGGCTGAGCTGTCGAATGGGCAAGGGTAGGGCCTCCATTGGATGGAGTGAACAATAAAGACCTCCCCGAGGAGGTGACAGTTGGACAGAATAGAGAGTGGAGCAGCCAGGTCTGCAACCAGGGGAGAGATGACTTCCAGGCAGAGGAAAGGTCAGGTGGGATGACCCTGGGACAGGAATGGGTGTGGCAGCCAGAGCAGTTGGTGAGCAGGGGGAAAGGTGGAGAGGGAGCTGGCGAGAAGGAACAGGGCCTTGGAGGCCATAGGAAGGGCCTCAGATTTCACGCAAAGTGCAGTGAAAGGACATCAGAGAATCCATGTAGGAAGGTAACATGGCTAGATGCATGTTTTGAAAATATCACTTCATCTGCTGTGTAGTAGAACATAGTGTGCAAGGGACATGACTGAACAGAGGCGACCAGTGTGGAGGCCACAGCATCGTCCGAGGCAAAAGATATTGCTGGTTGTCAGGGTGCGGACAAGGGGACAGAAGAGGACCATGCAGTGCAGTATGGAGTTTGTGAGCGATGGACAGAAGTTGTTCATTGTTCCAAGTGCACGTGTGTGGAGTAGGCAGTGATGGGTGAGTGAAAGGGAAGGGTCAGGAGCTCTTTGCATGAATGAGAGCATGTGGCTGCTACAGACAGAGCAGAAGAGCAGAGTTGGGCAGGAGAAGGAGGAACGGGTGCCTCCTCGAGGCCACCTACGTGTGAGGTAATGAGTAGACATCTGAAGGAAGATGCCAGGGAGGCAGCTGGAGAGTGCGAGAGAGGCAGGGGTGGAAAGTGCGAATTGGGAATCAAGGGCTTATAGACAGATGGCATTTGCAGTCAGAGGAGAAATTTTCATTTTTGGTCAAGATGGAATAACAGGAACCAGATTGACCCTCACCTCTGATAAAACAAAATCCAGATAGGACCTAGAGAGGCAGTTCTCATACATCAAGCACTAGATGGTGAGAACAGTGGTCCCAGAGATGTGGAGACACGCGAGGTGAGTCATGACTTTCCCAGATCCCTGCCTTGGGACTTCCCGGGAAGCCGTGCAGGGATGGGAAGCCGGTGTCGTGTGGTGGTGTCCCTGAGCTGAGATGGCAGAGCTGGGAACCCTGGAGGTCAGGGCGGATAGACTGTGCTGGAGAGGAGAGCTGGGCACATGGTCTGCAGTGGGTCCACCGGCCTTGTGGCTGCCCCTCCTCCCGGCTGATCCAGACAGCGCGTTGATGTCTGCTACAGCCCGGGGAGCCCTGCGGTTTCCTCAGCCTCTGTTTGTGGGTGGAGATGCCTGCTCTGTTCCAGGTTTCACGCGCTGAGACCAACGCTGGCCTGGGCGCACTGCGTGGGCCCCTCTCCATCTCCTTGTGGACTCCCGGCTGCCCTTTCTGGCTTCCCTTCCCTTCCCACTTGTTGCTGTGTTTCTCTTCCATGTGCTGTTTTAGAAGATAGTTATTTTTCATTTACTAGTAAGTCTTTTATAGTATACCTCTTATTGCTATATATATATATATATATATATATATATATATATATATATATATATATATTAGAGAAGAGTGAGTGTTTAGTGCAATCATAGTCTCTGTATTCCTGGGTCTCTCATCAGCATCCGATCGTCTTCCTTGACACGCGATCTTCCTTTGGCTTTCCTGACACAGCTTCTTCCAGTTTCCTCCCCTGCCTCACCCTTCTCAGGCTCTCTGTGGCCTGCTCCAGGGATCCACCTCTGGCAACAGACTCTTGTTCAATTCCATTGCCACAGGTGCCTTATCACTGCCATGGACTCCAGGCCATTAGATACTCCCAACTCTACATGTTCAAGATCAAAAGCTACAACTTTCACCCCTGCCCTGTCACCCATATTCCCTGGTGTGATAAATGGCACTCCATAAAACAAGCATTCAAGTCGGCAGCCCGAGTGCTACTGCAGATTTCTTTTGCCCTTAAATTTGGCACATCGAATGAACTGCCTTCTCATGAGTCTTGCACCTTTAATTCACACATATCTTGGCCTGTTGGCTGTGCCTTGAAGTTAGCCTTGGCTTACTTGATGAAAAAATCCCCAGCAGCCTGGCAAACAAAACAAAAATTTAAAATGACTTTAACCTTTACTGAACCCTGTAAAGAACTAAAGAGAGGTCTCTTTCACAATACACAGCAACCCTGGAAATCTGCTTTTTACATTTTGTCTCTATCTTTATTTATAGCTACACCTATCTCTCTATCTCTTTACTTACCATTCTGTCTATCTATAAATCTATCTATCATCTATTGTTTTTCTATCATTTTTCTATCTACCTGTCTATCTATTGGGTTTTCTATCATATCATATCATATCATATCATATCATATCATATCACATCATATCATATCTATCTATCATCTATCTATATCTATATCTATCTATCTATCTATCTATCAACCATCTATGGATCATCTACCTAGCCATCTATCTTAACTGTACCTGAACAGCTACCTTCTTGTTTTTTTCCTGAAAATCCCCCAAACTCTTTCAATCCATCCTGCTACTATCCTCAACCCCAAGGATCTTTTATTTCTCTTTTTCTCTGTTGTTTCATGATCTACTCTGGACCTTTTCTGATGTAGATCAGCCCCATAATCATCTGCACTCTCAGACTTTTCTCTGATCCATGCCTCCTTTAGCACCACAGAAGACTAAGAATTGAGTGAATTCACAGACATGTCCTTGGGAAAGGAGGAAGAGTAGTGAAGAGGGAGAATGCATTTATTTCAAATTTAACACTTTCTCTTCTCTCTCTGCCAAAATAACTTAAAATGCTTTCACATATATTCCTCCCTTGCCATTCCTGCTGTAACAATTATATCCCAGTGTCAGGCACTGTGAAGAGCAGGAGATTGTTCCCTCATTATAAGTGAACACTCGAGTCCTCCACAGTTTCATGAATGCTGGTAGAAGACACAAGTTGCAGGGGTCAGAGACAAAGGACAAGTTATTACTCATGGCAATCACAGTAGCCAGAGTGTCAGCAAGATAACACAAAAATAATCAAATGACACCTGCACATAGAGTTGTATTTCAGGAGAGGAACCCTGAGTTTAGGGAACCCAAATCTTTAACATAGGCAGTAAACATACATGCATGTTCTTTGCTCTGGGAGGCTGTGGGAGACACTATGTCTATTTTGTAGCTCTAAGAAAACTTCCCCTTTGCTCTGCAGGGAGACACTATCTCTTCCAAGGCTGTTGAAGAGACAACCTGGAATAGAAGGTGTCAGTGCCTCACTCACAAGACACGCAGAGACTTAGGAAGCCCATGGAGAATTGTCTCCTCTCACCTTCTCTGGACAATAATAATTTATTTTTAGAGTATTACAATATTAGCCTAATTGGCCAAGTTTCACCTAGTATCACTGTCGTCTCACCATCCTCTCTCTGTTGCAAGGACAATCTTTTGTAATGCAGGCAGAGTCCTGCAGCTACCCTGGCTTCCAGTGATTCGATGGCTGCATACTTCCTGCAGGACAATTTTCTGACTGTGGTGCAAAGCATGCCTCTTCAGTCTTCTCTCCCATTCTATGCTGAGTATGTTGGCATTTACATCTTGCATTTAATCCTATATAATAAAAGGCTAATATGCAAATAGACCAAATGGTGGAACAACTGGACCAACCGAACAAATGGTCGCTATGATGTGTGCTGACATCTAGGGGGCATGAGTGAAACATGGTGGGTGTTGGCCATGGCAAGATGGTGGAACAGGTGAGCAGGGGTGCCAGACCAAGGCAGGGTGCCGGTTGCTGTCATTGGAGCAAGCTTCTGGTGCTTACTGAATGTTCTTTGCTCCCGCACACCACAGTCCTGCCCAGCAGTTGCACCTGCTGTGGGTGTCAGCCCCACTCATACCCACTGTGAGCGGTCACACCTGCAGCTAGCGCTGGAGCCACCACTCTCACCCATTTCCAGTTCTGATCACTTAGCACCATCAGCAGGTGCGAGTGGCGGCTGCCAGCCCTGATAACCCTTGAGGGCTTCTCCATCTCCCCATGCTCCTGAGGGGTGATTGGGAGATGGTGCTGGCCCCACTTGCACCCACTGCTGGCACTGGCCCCAATCAATCTGCACTGTCAGTGGGTGCGGGTAGAGCTGGCACCTTCAGCACATGGGAGTGGTAGTGGTGGGAGCAGGGCTGCTGGCAGATAGGGGACTCGGGGCCGTGACAGGAGAGGTGGCAGGGGCATGGAGGATGGGCTCAGAACCCCCTGTGCCTACCGCAGTCTCACGGTCCACAGTTCCTTTCAAGGTGCACGAATTCATGCACTGGGCCCCTAGTATTTTAATAATAATGCTTAGAGCTACCTCTACATGCAAAGCAATGGACAGGTAATGGGCATGAGAGAGCTTTGCAAATGACTTTATAGACTTACAGCTTATTCTTAATGAAGTGCTTCTCAAATTCTGCCTGCCATGGGGTGTGTGAGTGCGCGTGTGTTAATGACAGACAAAGAAAATTTAAAGAGAGTCCTTCTGTGAGTCTAACATCTTGAAGTGCATGTTCTATTTATTTATAATTTTCTGCAAGGACCTGGGCCTTGTGCAGATCAACTGCAGTTGAACTCGTCTCCTGTCTGGTTCTCACAGTGACCTCTTGCTCTGATTTGCACCTGGGGTTTAAAACCCGTTTGCTCCCATTTACCCAACTGTCCCTGCAGGGGCTTTGCGTTTTCTCCCGTCTGAGCTCTGTTAGACAAATGTCAGGTTTCCTTGTCATTAGCCTTGTGAGAGTTTCTGGAAATAAATAAACAGCTCGGAGAAGGAGACCCACTCTGGGAGTGGGGCCCATGAGTCAGGGCCGAGCCGGGAGGAGGGTGTGGAGACAGTGGGCTTTTGGCTTATTTCTCGGGCTCTTGCACGAAGACTGGGAGCTGGGAGAGGCCTGGGAACACTGCTTTCTGGCATCCACCCTGGACCAGAAGTCTGTGCCAGGAAAGGGATGAGAAAATGAGGTTTATGAGGACAATTTATGATATATTGAAAAGCAGAGGTGATTTTTACAATGACTTGAGAAAAAATAAATTCAAATTTATAAGGGATTGTCGTGTTTCATAATGATTGCCTCAGGAGAAACCCGGGCCTCCTCTAAGGCGGTCCTGACCTAGGCTGCCGCTTAGCTCCCATCACAGCCCGGCCGGGGTTCAGCCTTCCTGCTACTCGCTGACCGAGGGACCTCAGCTTTCTGTCTGTAAACTGGGAGTAACGCCTTCGGATTGCTGACAACACTGAAATAAAATAAACTGTGTTATATGGAAGAGATCTTCAAGTGATAAAACTTTACTTAAAAGCTAGGAATTTGCATTTCTTGCCCCTTTAAGGCCGAGCTCCCCTCCCCCCCACCCTGTGCTGGTTTGCTTTGTCCACAGGCCCCAGCAGACAGATGGACACAGAGCAAAAATTTTGAAGATTTATGTGGAAGTTTTATTTTTCAACAGCTACAAGTAGAAATATTTAAAAATACAATGAAACATTTGTATTTTAAAAATTACAGGCAAGTGTCCGGCCAGTATTGAACAATAATTGAGCATCGACCTATGAACCAGGAGTTCATAATCCATTTTCTGGTCAGGACACATGCCTGAGTTTTGGGCTCAGTGCCCAGTGTGGGGCGTGCAGGAGGCAGCTGATCAGTGATTCTCTCTCATCATTGATGTTTCTCTCTCTCTCTCTCTCTCTCTCTTCCCTCTCTCTCCATCTATGAAATTAATAAAAATATATTAAACAAAACTATAGGCAAATAACTTAAAAAACAACCCGTGCAGTATGAATTCTAGTCTTTCCCCTGGAGGGGTGTGACCTTGGCAGTCCCTGCCCACACTCACCTCTTCATGCCCCTCTGCTGGCCCGGGGAGTCCTCGGCCACCTTTCCAAGTCCAGTACATCGTGTGGGTGGGTGGACACGCAGTAAACGTCTGTTTAAACAATGAGTGGGCCTTGGTTTCTTCTTTGGAGAATGAGAGTGGGATTGTCAGGGTTCTTCTAAGTAAGGCTGGTGACTCACTGCTGGGTTTTGAAAGGAATTTCATGGCCACAATGAACATTTGAAAATGTGGCAGAAGGGAAGAGGGTAAAGACGTAGAGTAGACTGCGTGGAGCAAGGCAGAAGCTGCTTTGTGAAACTGTTTCAGTTGTGTATGTGTGTATATGTGTGGGCATGCATGTGTGTGTGTATGTGTGAGTGTGCTGGGTCTGCATGACAACTCCGTTTCTCCCTGCTCACTGTAGCTGAAGAAGCATGCACAACCCTGGACAGTTCTCCCATCTCTAATGTCACATTTCTGCTGTCACCATCGTCATACTCCTTTTCATTTGATTAATACTTTACATTCTACAGGGAATTCTTACACCCGCTCCATATGGTTGTCCTCAAACCCTACATAGGGAGGGACACATTACTCCTCCCATTTTTCTTGTAGGAGAAGAGACTTGTTTTCCCCATTCTCCCTTCCAGAAGGGACTGTCTGGTTTCGGAGGAACATCTAAGTGAGGCCCGGGGAAGATGGCTGGGCAGGAGATGCTCTCAGGAAGATAGGAGGAGGTCCCTGCCTCTTATGGTGCCGGAGGCCTGGGAGGTTGCATGGGGGAGGGGGAACACAGAGAGAATCTTGGCTGGGGCCTTTGGAGACTAGGGGATGCTTAACGGAATGCTGCCTTGCATGGCGCAGTCTGAGCCTCTTCCCAGGGCTCCCCCAATCTCTAAAAAGTCATGAGCTCTTGCTGTGATGGGATTTCTTATGGAATCTGGCATGGAAGTCAGTTTCTACATCAAATTGTAGCCAAAGCCAAAGCAGAAACAGCAAAGCCTGGAGGAGGAGACAGCAAGCATCTGGGTTGCATTCGGATGAAGAGACTGAGGGTCAGAGAGGCTTTATGGCAGAGGCTCAGTGGCTGACTGGAGGCTCTCTCAGCTTGGAGCTAGAGGAGGTAGAAGGATGAGACCCAGTTCTGTTCCTCTTTTTAACTGATATGACTCAGTGTTCTGGCGTGACACAGTATTATCTGGAGGATCAAAGATGGTATTTGTTGTGGGAGTGAGTGAGCCGGAAATGGTCAACAAGAAAGAGAACCAAAGGCTGCTTCAGACAGAACCTCTCCCTCTCTCTCTTCCTCTTCCCTTCCCTCTCCCTCTTTCTTTCCCCATCCCTCTCTCCCTTCTTCTCCCTCTCCCCATCCTTCTTCTCCCTCTCTCCCTCCCCCTTCCTTTTCCCCTCTCTTGGGCAGGGGAAATAACAGTGTTGATGTATGCCTAGTGCTGGAGAATTTTGTACTAGTGCTGAAAATCAGAGCTCTCTATGCTATGCTTCCCACTGCTGCAAGCATGGCAGGAGCTGGGAAGCGGGGCAGAGAGAAGCACCCTCAGGTCACAGACACAGGCAGCCGCACCCTTGCAGGGTGTCTGTAGGAAGATAATGGGTGCCTTCAGTTTGGCTACAAAGAGCTGCACTCTAGCTATAAAGAGGGCAGCGGTGAGAACCATAACAATACAGGCAAAACCAAAATGGAATTGTAGATAAGAAGCTGATAACTCTTATCAATTAGACCTTTCATTCCCAGAGTAACTATGCAGACTGGGTTAAACTCAGATTGTCCTGGACAATGGGAGGGCTACAGATGGCATGTCAGGGAGGCAAAAATGGTCCAGGCACTGAACAAGATCCAATCAGAGAGAAGGAGCTCATAAGATTCTCCACTTGGTGGGATAAATGTCAGGAGACTTTATTATATACCTTCTTCCCCACCCCTCTCCCAGACAGATTTTAATGAACGTTTGTTCCCCTGTGATATTAACTCTTCTCTTTCTTCAAATATCTCAATCAGTAACCAGTTGAAAATCACTATATGCAAAAGAGACAGTAGTCCCCCGTTATCCAATGGGGTGCACATTTCAAGACCCCCAGTGGATTCCTGGACCTGAGGATGATCCAGACCCCTCTATATACCATGATGTTTCCTATTCACACACTCACTTATGGCTCATCTTTGGCACATTGAGCATCACTACTCTTCCCCTTGGGGCCATGATTAAGTAAACTAAGACTTGCTAGAACTCAAGTCTTTGGATTCAGGGACAGCCAATTTGATAAGAGATGGCTGCTAAGTGACTGATGAGCAGAGAGAGTAGACAGTGTGGACGCTGAACAAAGGATGATTCATGTCTCAGGAAGGAGGATGTCGCGAGAATTCATCACACTGCTCAGAAAGGTGTGCAATTTAAAACGTATGAATTGCTTATTTCTGGAATTGCCCATTGAATATTTTCAGACTGTGGTTGACCACAGGTAACTGGCACTGTGGAAGGTGAAACCATGGATAGGGGGGGACTCCCGTATTAGCAATGGTCATGATTTGTTTGTCTGAGTGAGATGGAGGCCTCAGGGTCAGCCTATAGCCCATGTGTAGGGTCTGCATTTAGTTCTTCTGTCGGTTGTCTGGATTCAGTTACTCTCAGTGTATTACGAATTCCATAAGGTATAAAGACCCTACAGGAATATTGGAGTGAAGTGTCCACCTCCAGGTGGGCAAACAGGGCCAGCAGCTTCTGCCCACAGACATCACACCTGAGTAAGGCTAACGGGGGGAGGCACTCCGTGTGTTACAAAAATGCCTTTGTAAACGACAGAATGCTCTTCAGATGTAAGTGGAAATGATTTCTGCCCTAACAGTCTCCTACACTCAATCCGTCACTGTGCTCACAGTGGCCTCTTTATGAAACTCTCTATCCTACATTCATGAGTCAGTAACTCGATACAGCTTTTTGGTGCCTTCTTTCTCAGCAGATAAATAGCTGTGGGAAAAGTGACGGATCTCCCTCCTCTCCCTGAGAATACTCTCCGACCTGTGAGCACTGGAGTGGAACATTCACATCTTTAATTTCGGAATCTCTCAGTGACCCTGTGTGAGAGGTAGGATAATGCCCATAATACAGGCTAAAAAACTGAGGATCAGAAAGCCCATGCTGCCTGTCTAAGGGCTTCCACCTAAGGCTTGCTGAGCCCAGAAGCCCTCTAATCTTTAGACTTTGGAGATATTGACCAAGGTAGAGGCTAACCTGCTAACATCTATTTTTATAAAAGCCTCAGTGACTGAACAACCAGTTGACCATTTGCTATGATATGTATTTGCCACCAGGGGGCAGATGATCAATGCAGGAGCTGCCCCCTAGTGGTCAGTGTGCTCCCTCAGCCAACTTCCAATGGCCAGCTGGCCCCAATCAGCCCCGATTGGGACTGGATGAAACAGCCTTGACCAACCCCATTGCTGGCCAAGGGACCCCACCCATGCACGAATTCGTGCACTAGGCCTCTGATAGGATCATAATCCCTTCCATAAAACTCATGCTTGCCCAGTGGCTTATGGTTTCAAGTTACTAATTTTGAGATACATTCCATGGGAGAGGCAAAGTAAGTCTTTGTCCTCCAGTGTTATAGGGCAAGCAATTGAAGTGCAGAAAAACTAAAAGGCTTGAGGATAAAGCAACAGACCTGGGATTTCCAGGTCTTTTCTCTGCGTCACATGAGCAGAAATTATTAGGTACCTGGGCTATGTGTAGGCTGCACTCAGCCCTGAGGTTGGAGAGGTTAGATCTGGTCCTGACTCCTGCCCTGAGACCCAGTCTGTGAATAAAAGCAACAGAGAACATTTACAGTTCTTCCCTCCCCTTTATTCCCCTCCTAGGTCCCTTTCTCAGTCCACCCACTACAATTCACCCACTTAACCAAACCCACATTCTATAGTCTTGGTTTCTCTCTTTACTACTCCCACCTCCCATCTCATCATTTCCAAAATATGTTCTCAATGTGTCCAGTTCTGTCCATGTCCACCATGACCTTCATCATCAAATCAAAATTTCGTTTGACCTCTGCAATACCTTCAAAGAGATGTTCTATTCCTGTCCTTGCTCCCAAGGAGCGAAGTGTCCACCTCCAGATGGGCAAACAGGGCCAGCAGCTTTACTGCTTTACTCAGAGAAGACTGAGTAAGCAGTGAAACAACTTAAGTCATGGCACTTTTCTGGTTAGCATCCTCTAATGGGCTCAGATCCCCTTAGAACAGAACACTGCCTTTCCCTCTGGCCTGCAAGGTCCTGCACAATCTGATTCCTTTCTTTCTCACACTCACCTCCATTAGATCCTCCTCACTCAAACTCCAGCCACACTCCCCTGCCAGCCACCCTGGTGTCCTTTCCATTCCATGAAACCCCAAGCTGATTCCTGTTTTAGGGTCTTTGCCCTTCATCTTGATTTTCCCATGAGCAAGCCCTTCTATTCAGCAAATTCTCAGCTTAATGGTTATGTCTTCAGGGAGGCTTCTTGGATCAGCCCATCTAATGCACCACCCTGTTTTCCGTATTACACCCATCTCTACCTGATATTGCTTCTTCTTTATTTGCTTGTCTACTTATTGTTTGTGTTCATCCATAGAAGGTAAGCCTCAGAAGAACACAAATCTCCTCCATCATCTTTATTTCTGTATCCTCCATGCCCAGAATGAGAGCTGGCACATAGTAAGTGCTCAGTAAACTTTTTTTTTTTTTGAGTGAAGGAATTGAAGAAGTCAGGGTTGTTGCTCTCCAACTTTTGAAAACCATGACCAGCTTTTTGCTCAAAGCAGTTGGTTGTAGAATATGACCAGGTAGGGGCCCATGGGTATAAATCTCTGGGCCTGGGAAAGAGCAAGATCTAAGTGCTAATTCTCTAAGTAAGTCACGTATGAACCCCGCGATTATTCTCCCGGAAAAACTTCTCTTTTAGAGGCTCTTAGGCAATACATATTCAGTGGAGATTCACTTTGGGCTCAGTGTTTTCAGTTTGCTATCTTACCTCCAGGCAATAAAAATCCTGTGACATGAAACTTAACCACTTTGTGGTCCAGGTGGGAAAGTGATGCTCAGAGAGATGAGGAAATTTGTTCAAGGTCACATGTCTAAGGAGAGCCAGAGCTGCCATTTAAACCCAGGGCTGGTGGACTTCTGAGTCATCTTTTTCCTGCTCTACTGCCCTGAAAGCCAAACGCACACTTGAGAGCAGGCCTTTGAACACTAAAGAAAGAAATATGCAGGTGACTGGGAAAGCCAGACACCCTGAGCGGCTGATGTGCGAACTCCTGGTGAGTGCAGACACGGTCTGAGACAACCCTCCATTCGAGGGTTGTTTTCCTTTCAAAGAGCAATTTCACGACAGGGTTTGGAAGGCCCTTCCTTGGAGAGAGCCCAATTATAAGGGCACCGCCTTCAAAATGCAAGAATGCCTGATTTGTGCCGTTTTAAATAGTAAAAAGAGCTCTGAAACATATTAACTTTTTATGAGGTGTGTTGCTGACTAAAATTTTTTTGAGCAAATAATCATACAAAAAGAGTAAACCACATACTTAAAATTAAAACCTCCAAATAAGAAAAATATTTATTAAATAAACTTGCACCAAGCCACAGCGACCTTCCTAATGGGCCTTCTCCCTGAAATATTGAGCCAATTCAATTCTGGGAATAGTTTTAATTAACAAATTGATGGGTTATTCTGAGAGAAAGGCAACATGTGAGCTGTGGACTGTCACACATACACACAGAGAATCCTGGGTTAAGAGCAACAAGATCTGGTGATCTAGTCTCATTACTAACTGCATCATGTTGGGAAGCCAGATACATTCTGGATGGGGCATCCTTGTCTTTAACACAGAGATAGTGGTATATCCCCTCATTGTCTTAAGGTGGTCATGAAAATCAAATGACTAATGGATTCTGAAACATTTGATGTGTAGTGAAGGCGAAAAGCACTTACTGGTGATATTAACAGCACTGGTTACCTCAGCATTAATAACAGGTACACTCATTTGCCCAGAGATGGAGGCTTTTACCTTAGCCTTCTTCTCTCATCTTTCTCATGTAGTCCATTTCCAAGAGCTTTCTAAGTCTTTTACCCTTGAATATACCATATTTGTGTTTTTATGGCTCTGCTACAAATCTTGTCTTTTTCCTCAGGTATAGCCACTCAAGAGACTTCTAAAAATTCTTCTTGCCCTGCTTCCATTGTCCTCCAGGCCATCTGGTTATCTTTATGTCATTCACCAGAGCAAAAATGCCCCATGACACTCCTCCCCTCCCCATCAAAAGCAACCCTTCGATTATATGAACTTCCCTTTGCCCAAGCTCCCCATCATTCATTCTGAGTTGGCTCCAGCTTGATGGACATCTTCCTCATCCTCTGAATGCCCACATATTCCCCATATTTTCCTCTCTGCATCAGCTGCTCCTCTTCTTGGGAATGCTCTTCCCACTCCCCAGTATCCAACTCAGGTGGCATGGCTCACCGGGTTGCATTCTCACTGCAGTTCTTACCTTCCTATACTTCTTGCATGACCCTCGTCACCTTTAATCTGGCCCATTTTCCTAGATGGAGCTCATTTATCTCATCTATTGAGAGGTTGGCCAATCAGACTCTTCCTCAGTATCTCCCAAATGTATTACTTATGCAGCGTCTTTCAAGTCTTTGGCACAGCTCAACAGCACACTCACACACACGCGTGCAATAAAAATTCAAGAATCAATAGTTACTTTTGGATATGTAATACACTCATGTGTTTTAGTTAATATATTCTCTCATTTATAAAAATGTACTTGCAGTCTTACTACGAATATTTCAAAATCTACTAATGGATTTCAGCCTGTAGTTTGAAAACACTGGCTCATAGTATTCATTTATGTATAAAATCCCGTGGGACTTAGACTTTGATATTTTGAGCTCAACTTTTGGAACTAAAATAAACCTTTTCTCTGTCAATTTTTTTAGGTTTTCTTTATTGATTAAGGTATTACATATGTGTCCTTATTCCCCATGGTCTCTGTCAAGTTTTGATCCTGCATTCACAAGCCTTGGCTTCCATACTATTTTCTATAGTATGAATTAATAGAATTTTATTTAGAAATTCTATTCACTGTAGATCACCTCCTATGGTAATGGATTCCTGCTTACTCACTGTCTGATCCAGGAGAGTAAATCACCTCTTATTTAATGGTTCACCACACTGTCAAATTCTATCAGCCAAAATTTCCCCTCTTTACCATATGTTTTTAAAAATATGTTTTTATTGATTTTAGAGAGAGAGGAAGAGAGAGACATAGAAACATCAATAAGATAGAAACATTGATTGGCTGCCTCCTTCATGCCCCTTACTGGGGATCAATCCCACAACCTGGGTATGTGCCCTGACTGGGAATTTAACCAGCAGCCTCTTGTTGCATGGATTGATGCTCAACCATTGAGCCACACCAGCAGGGCATTTCATATCTATTGCTACTCTCCTAGTCCAGAGCCTTGTTATCTTACCCAGAATTATCAGTAGCCTTTCAACTGACTTGCCAGTCTCTAATATGATCCCTTTTTTTGAATTCCCCATGATGAAAGTGTTAATTTGCACATTATATTATGTCAATATAGTAAAAATTCTATAAATAGCATGTAAGTACTTTCAATACAATCTAGTAAATTTCTTTTCAGAATTTAAAACATTTTTGTTATCATAAAGGAATCTTATACCTTATAATTCGTTATTTTGGATATACAGGGAAAATTAAAAAAAAAAATCCAAATTTGTAACCAGTCGCATTACTGAACTAATGGAGGCCTGGTGCACTGAGGGATGGGTCCTTCAGCCTGGCCTGAACCCTCTTGCAGTTTGGAAGCCCTTAGGGGATGTCCAACTTAGGGGGCCTAAGCCATCAGACAAACTTTCTTAGCGCTACCACGGAGGTGGGAGAGGCTCTGGCCACTGCTGCTGCGCTCGCCAGCCGTGATCCCAGCTTCTGGCTGAGTGGTGCTCCCCCTGTGGGAGTGCACTAACCACCAGGGGGCAGCTCCTGCATTGAGTGTCTGCCCCCTGATGATCAGTGTGCACATAGTGATCAGTCATTCCATGGTTTGGTCGATTTGCATATTAGCCCTTTATTATATAGGACCTTCCAAATAAGTAAATATTTTTATTTATAAGACACATAAGACATTTCTCTTTTTTTTGGTATTTTATCTTGTTGTATTATCCAGAAGTTACACAAAAATCCTATATAATAAAAGGGTAATATGCAAATTGCCCTTAATGCCAGTCGCTATGATGTGCACTGACCCCCAGGAGGTGGCAGCAGGATTTATGGCAGCGCTAAGGTTGTCCCTGTGGGGAGCAGGCCTAAGCCATTGGTTAGACCTCTCCCAAGGGCTCCTGAGCTGCCAGAGGAATGTCTCTGACTGCCAGCTTAGGCTTGATCCCCCAGGGAGTGGGCCTAAGCTGGCAAGTTGACATCCCCAAATGGACCTAGACTGCGAGAAGGGCTAAGGGACCTTAGCCCCAAGTGTCCAAATTTTTGTGCACCAGGCCTCTAGTAAATAAAGTAGGGGTTCCTATTGTTCTTTATCCTTGACTTTCATAGGAATTCCTCTGATATATCATAGTTAGGGATGATTTTGTCAATTAATTTAAAGATCAATACTCTTTGTCAGGTTAAAGAAATAGTCTTCTATTCACTTTAAGATCTAAAATAAATAATGGTTTTTGAATTATTTTATGTGATGAATTATATTAATAACATCCTGTTGGAAGTCAGATGTGCATCTGGGGTAATATGGCAATCGGTCAGAGAAACCAGGAATAACTGAATCCTAACTCAAGTTCTTGTCACCCCTCCTAATGAATTTTCTAAAGGGGAAATATGCACAAGGAATAAGTACAAAGAAGGTCACATTCCAATTTAAAGAACTCTAAAAGACAACTCTGGACCACAAAGAATTCCAAACTTTCCTAAGTTAGTTTGACTTTAGCCTAAAGTAGGCAAAGACAATTATTATTTCTATTTCACTATATCTAAACCCAATCAAAGTCTCAGATCTTTACACTCTGGTCCTACAAAAAGAAAATATAGAAGAGGCCCACCTGGCATGGCTCAATAGTTGAGTATCAATCTATGAACCAGGAGGTCATGCATGGTTCAATTCCTGGTCAAGGCACATGCCTGGGTTGTGAGCTCAATCCCCAGTGGCAGGCATGCAGGTGGCAGCCAATCAATGATTTTTCCTTATCATTGGTGTTTCTATCTCTCATTTCCTCTCTGAAATCAATATACACACATATATTAGAAGAGAGAGAATGGCTGGTCTTGTTTGGAGAAAGGTCTGAGTTAGCTTAGGACATCTGTGGTATGAAACAAAAGGAATAACACAGAAGCCAAGTCTATTGGAAAGACTTCCTAATATAAATATAATCACACTTTCTGGAATAAACCCTTAACAAATCCTGTTGTTCTTCCAAAATATATTCAGAATCTGATATGTTTTCACCACCTTCACTACTACACCATGTCCTGACCACCATGAGCTCCTGCCTGAATGACAAGAATAGCCTCCAGATGCTCCATTGCCTTTTCCCTTGCCCCTAAAATCTACTCCCCACTCAGTTCCAGGGTGATTCTTTTAAACTAAAACATAAGGAAGATTATGCCACCTCTCTGTTCAAAACTCTCCCATGCCCACCATCTCACGAAGAGCAAAAACCAAAGTCCTTCCAGTGGCTTACAAGCTTCTATCTGAGCAGCTCTCACACCATTACCTTTCTCACTTTCTCTCTCACTTCTCTCCTGGACTATTCTATCCATATTAGGCTTCTTGATATACCTGGAGCACTGGGGGCACTTCCACCACCAGTTCTTCTTTTCCCAGCCTTGTGTAGCTTCCTCACATGCATATGCTGATCAGCACTCTGCCAAATAGTTGAAATGGACCCTTTCAAGGTCTCTAGAATTTCCTCTCTGAATAGCTCTGTCCTCGCTAGTACTCCTTCCAAAAAACTCTAGCGGCTTTGGTCTCCTCAGACTGCCAGCTCCAGCTTCTCAAGCCAGGGAATGACACAGGGTCCTCCCTGCGTTCCTCTCCCTGAACTGCAGCTGGGGAAACCTCTACAGGCAGTATGCTCACATTTTTTGTTTGTTTCTTGTCTGTTGTCTGTCATTCATCACTTGGTATTCAATGACTTGCAAACCATTGTTTTAAAAATTTTGTCCAGATTTTCCAGTTGTTTGGAGTTGAAGGGTAAATCAGTTTCCTGCTAGTCCACCTTGGCTAGAAGCAGAACCTCTCAGCATTGCTTGTTCCTGCTCTAATTTCCTTCTACAGCCCTTACTAACATTGGACACATTCTAAGAGGTCCCCTCTTATTTACTTATCATCTGATTTTTTTCACATCTATAATAATAAAAATGTAAAATACTAAATAGACCAGATGACCTTTCAGACGACCTCCCAGATGAAGCCCGGGGCTGGAGGGAAACCTGGGTCCCGCGTGCCAGAGGGAAGCCGGTGCTGGCAGCTGGGGTAAAGAAGGTCTACTCTTGCATGAATTTCTTGCATAGGGCCTCTAGTTAGAATATAATTCTACAAAGTAGTCTATATTTGTTCACTCACATGTCTTTTGACCTGCAGAAGGGGTTACCACATTGTAGGCACTCAGTGGTTATTCATTAAACACATGAATGCAGAGAGTGCTAGCTAGCATTGGGAAGAATTTGCCAGGACCATCAGGCTGTGGTTCAACTTCTACAAGAAATCCTCAGTCTCAGGGTCTGTGCTTGTGGGCTGGATACTCAGTTGCAAGAGTCTATCACCTCCTCAGTCAACACCCCTCGTCCCCTATTTGTGGAACACTTTCTCATTCCTTTTGCCATTTCCCTTAAAGGACTTTGCTTACCCAACACTCCTTAACTGGATCACAATTCTGAAAAGCATGGATGGAGGGTTTTAAGTTTCTTTTAAAAATATAGTCATTTTACAACCAAGCATATATGTGTTTCTTCTCTACATCCAGCCCTAAGCAGCTGCTACTTAATCCTCATCTCTTTCTTTGTATAAAACATGAACGTTAAAGGCCCTTTTAGCTCATAGGGTGGAAGTTCAGGTGGGAATGAATCCAAGGGAAACTTTGGACTCACTCAGCAGGGGTGGGCCAGCTAAATAACACCAGCTTTTCCCACAGACTTCCCCTTGTCATAGCTCTGTGCAAGGATTTCCCATCTGTCAGCTGGTCCATTCAGCAGTTACTCACTTGAGGAACCTAAGTTAAGTGTGCGCATGTGTGTGTGTGTGTGTGTGTGTGTGTGTGTGTGTGTTCATTGGAATGTGTGGAGGTTTCTGGGACAATTTTTCTCTATTTTAATTTTTTAATCTGAGTTTTATTTTGGTGTCAAGGCTTTTGTATGAAGAGTCTTTTTTCTCTCATGCCTTATTGGCTCCTTGTCATCCTGTAGGTCTCAGCTCAAATATTTCTTTCTTAGAACTTTTCAGAGTGATTATTGAAAGTGTATTTTTCTGTTACTATCACTCCATTTAATCTCCTTACTGCAGTTTAAGCATTCTGTACTTATCAAGTTTGTTTATTAATTTACTTGATTATAATTAGTTTCTTGTTCTGATGTGATATCCACAGGGAGAGGAACTTTGCCTGTCTGGTTCACTACCTTTCCTCCCATGCCTTCTATGGAGTCTGACACATAGTAGGTGTTTAGAAAATATGCGTTGAGTGGATAAATTTGCTAGGGAAACAAGGGGCAAAAATACTAAAAAGAGAATGCAGAATTTATAAGTATTTCATATTTATAGATGACTGGGGTAAGAGCTGCAAGGACAGAGTGGAAATTCAGGGTCAAATGAAGAGGACCTTGTATGCCTTGACATGATAATGACTGGACTTTATCCTTGAGGTGATGTGGGTCTTCGGAAGAGTGTAAGCAATGGAAGACACAGTCAGATTTATCTTTTAAAATGACCAATCTAACTGTGGGGTTGTGAATGTATTCGAAGACAGTAAGACACACTATAAGGCAGTGTTTCCCAAACTTTTGACATATGTGTACCCCTTCTAATTTTCATAATGCTGAGTATTCCTTGTAAAAAAAATAGATGTATTTTAATAACAATCAAAATATATTTTTCTTTTTTTTGGTTCATACACAAAATAATAATAAACAAAAACAAAATTATTCATAATAAAATATAAATAAAAGCTATATTATAAATAACATTTATTTGGATCAATGAGAAGGATGAAATTGACTTGACTCATGAGAACGTAGAATTAGGCACAGCTAAGGACGGTGCAGTGCATATTCCCACCAAACTCCGGTGCAACTCGTACCCCCACCAAACTCTTCCCGTACCCCTGGGGGTACACATACCACACTTTGGGAAACACTGCTATAAGGGACCAATTTGGACACTGTTGTGATAATTTGGGTGAGAAAGAATAAAATCCCTAAGTAAATCCAATGATAGTGAGAGTGAAGGAATAGTTTAAAGATCTGAGATAAGAAAAAAAATGTTTTGCTTGAAAATGGGAAATGAGGAAACTGGAACAGAAAGGAGGAGTAACAGAGCAGCCAGAAACTTAAATGGGTCAAACAGAGCAAAGAAACACTGATTTAAAATGAGCCTGGGTTGGACCTCAGTGAAAACGATGGAACTAGAACCTCTAAAGAGTCTTTCCCCCATAAACACAATGAGACCATTTACAAAAATTGTCAGAAGCAATCCAGGGAGCATTTATTTAAGAAAGATGGCTAAATATTAGTATGAAAAGTTGATATGAACACTGGAGGCTTAATTTTCCCAATATCCATCGCCTTAATTCTAGCTCCATGGTAACCTTGAAAACTCTCAGCCTAAGATCACAGTGAAAACTAGCAGCCTGCCATCTACCAGAGAGAAAAGAATAGGACCGGAGCTCTTTCAAAGCTCCATTTTGATAGAATTGCCATTACTCGATCTCTCTGGTAGTTCCTAGAAGATCTCATTTTTAAGGCTGTCTTGATTTAACTGATTTGGGGCTCATCTAGTGAGAAAAGTTTTTTTTCTCTTGAAAACAATGAATTTTAATTGCTTAATATGGCTACCTGAGAGAGTGCATAACAACTGGGACAAATAATAGTTTAACCAACCAACCAACCAACCAACCAAACAAACAAACAAAACAAAACAACAACAAAACAAACAAACAAACAAACAAACAAACAAAAAACAACTTAAAAAAAAGCTGGGGAATAATATCTCCACATGGGACTTTGAAGAACTTTAACATATAGCTGAGAACTTAGTAGCCCACATGTATGGCCTGTGTGAATGCTCAGGAAAGAACTGAGAAGGCTCTAAGCTCTCATATGTGGCTGACTTTGAGGCTCTTCTCAGGGGGAATAAAAAGCTAAGACAGAGTTGTTATCCGCATAGCTCAGTGTTGAAGGCATGGTCAGCATTCAAACAGAACTCCTTGGCAAAGACTGGCAGACTTGTTGGTTCCAAGAATTTAAGGAAATCTCTTTCTAATCATTAGCTGACCACCAAGCTAACAAAGCAACTTCAGTGTTGCACATGCCAAATAATAAAGAGTTTAGAGAATTAGTTCAGTAAAACTGGTAAGCAAACAATAGCAACAAACAAAAAACAGCAATAACAACAGCAATCTCTGGTTGGAGAGTGGGGGAAGAATCTGAATTCCAGAATTGCCACATTATTTAAAAACCTCAATTTTGACAACCATGTATGAGATGTGCAAATAAATAAGAGAGCATGTTCCTAACACTGGAAAGAAAAGCAGTTGCTAAAAAACCAAGGAAGCCTACCTGTTAGACTTACTAGACAAAGACTTTACATCAGCTATTTTAAATGTTTGAAAAGCTGAAGGAAAACATGTCTAAATAACTAAAAGAAAGCATAATAATAATCATTTTATTGGTTTGGTAGTTTCCTGGAAAACCTCATTTTAAGGCTGACCTTATTTAACTGATTCAATTTGTTGGGCGTTGTACATTCTACTGTCATCTCCAGTCTTGCCAAAAGATGAACCTGCCGAGGTGTGGAGACTTTGGAAGATTAAAGCCACGTGGTATAGAGGTAGAAGGGATGAAAGGATGTGTGAAGTCACAGGTTATCTCCAAAGAGGATGGTATTTGAACTGGTGGTCAGGAAAGAGTGCCTTCTAAGAAAGTGGTCTTATCTTTAAAACACAGGCTCCCTAATCAATGCAGGACAGAGGGACAGCACTGTCCATTACTATAGGTGCTGAGCATTTGATACAATGACTAAATGCTCGGCTTTGGCTGTAGCCCCAAACGAATGTCAATCTGCCACTTAACGTGTGTGTAATGTTGCACAGCTTAAGCTCTTGAAGGCTTAGTATCTTCATTTGTAAGATAGCAATGATAACAGTATCAGTCTCATAGGGTTGTTGTGAGAATTCAGTGAAATAATAGCATTGTCTCTAGCTCAGTGCCTTGTGAGTCCATCACTTAGTGCAGTACATGTTTTTTTCAAAGGACTGAATCTCATTAGGCTGAGGTTTAAGCCCTGTGGCATCATCCCTCCCTGCTAATGTAGTCCATGAAGAAGAGGCACAACATGGTGAATCAGGAAGACCCCTGACCTTCCTCACTTATGGGGAATATCTACTGATATTACACAGAAAATATCCAGTCACCCAGCTTCCAGCCAAGGGAGCAAATCCCCACCTCTGTGCCCCATTGAACCTCTTCGTAAAAGGTTGTCAAGTATGACGCTGACCTTTCATTGCCACAGCAAGGAAGTTTAGAGAAAAGCAGGAGCTGGAGCTGAAAATATGACCTTGACTCGGGAAAGGAAGTGGAGATCTCAAGGAAAGAGAACCGTGTGGGGGCTCTAAGAGGGTTACGTGGCCTGGAAGAAGGCAGAGAGTCCAGAGCAGACAAGAGCGGGGAGTCTTGTCTGCCTCTGCAGTGCACAACTCATTTGTTTCTCAGCAACAAGGAGCTGGAAGCTGATTATTTTTGTATGAGTACAAGCTTAATGTATTACTGGCGAAAAATATAACTAGTTTTCAATTTACAGCATGGGGCCAGTGCTTTTGAGTCAACTCTGTTGTCGGGTTCTGTGTTAAAGATGCCTACAGGCATGTCCTAGCTGGTGGTGCTCAATGGTTAGATCTCTGGCCTGTACACTGAAGGGTCTTGGGTTCGATTTCCAGTTCAGACCACCTGCCTGGGTTGTGGGCTTGATTCCCTGGCTGGGGCACATGTGGGGAGGCAACCATCAATATGTTCTTCTTGCATCAATGTTCCTCTCTCACTCTTTCTCCCTGCCTCCCTCCCTTCCACTCTTTCTAAAAATCAATGGAGAAAAGATATCCTCAGATGAGGACTGACAAAAACAAAACAAAACAAACAAAAACAAACAAAAGATTCCCACAGGCATTATTTTGGAGAGATGCCCAAGCTGTGGAGACAGAATTGTCTATTTAAGTCAAGATTCTGGTGCCGAGTGAGCAGCCAGGTGGGTAGCGGGCTTCAGAATGCTCCTTTGGCCAGTTCACTTCTGCTTGTGACAGAAAAGCACTCATTCCCCTGGAGTCCCCCTGCTTCCTCTGTTGTAAAATGAGAAGCTCGGAGAGATGGTTTGTTAACAGACCCCTAGTTCCAGGAGCCCCTGACTCTGCCATAACACTCACATAAACCCCCAGTCCCCGCCGTAATGAATCTGAGTAGCAGGAACTGAGACGTGAAGTGTGTTCCTTGGTCCTGGGGGAAGGGAACTCTACCAATTTCCTAGTGACCTCATGCAGCCCAGCCGTGCAGAGAAAGCGTAAGGAATAAAAGGTGATAGGAGTAAGATTTATGTTGATATATTAGGTGAGGGTTACTGGCCACGGCCCACCTTTTCAGCGGGGTTAGAAGCCGCGAGAAGGTATTTTACCAGCTCCAGCGATATATGTGAGAAGGAGTCTCCCATTGGGAACTTTTCCAGAGTCTAATAAAGCCGTGCTTTGCTCCCTCTGACCTTGGCCCGGCGACAGGTAAGTCCCACAACCTCTACCACCTTATAAACACTGAGATGGGCTGTAAGAAAGGACTATAGAGCCTCTATTTAGAGGCTTAGCTCAGCAAGTAGGCAGAAAAATGTCAAAACCACTAATCTAATTTATTGATGGCTTTAATGGGAGTATGTAGGAAAAAATTCTGCCTTGCACTGCAAATATTGCTCCAACCCCTTCACCTGGAGTACCCTAATGTTAAGAAATGGCCCAGTGAATACGCAGTAGAAGTGCTCGCCATAAGATGCAGGTAGAGGGTGGAAATGAAGGGAAGAAAGCATAAGTGAGCTTGGGTTAGGGATGTCTCTTTCTCCCTTCCTCCCTTCCTTTCTCCATCTTTCTTCTTTCTTTCTTTCTTTCTTTCTTTCTTTCTTTCTTTCTTTCTTCTCTTTTTTTCTTTCTTTCTTGGTATAATTTGATTGTTTACTGTATGTTATGGCACTATGTTAGGAATTGGAAATAGAGATATTTAAAATGCAGATCTTGACATTGATTTATTAAACTCATTGTACAAGAACCTAAGTAATGAATGATGAACAATTCCTAATTTGTATCCACAAGGACCTCTCCATTTAGTTTAGCAAACAGTTTACAATGTGATAGCAACCGGGTAAAGTATAAAAGTAGAGAGAGTCCCAATGTACTTTCTTAGGTCAATAGTTAACTGATGTGGTGACAATTGAATTGGTTGAAGAGGTGACTTTGAGATTTCCAGGTGGAGGTGTGAGGGAAAGGCTTTCCGGGTGTGCGAAATGGTATCGGAACACAAAAGAGGGTAATGGTTGTGGAGAAGAGTGTGGCATTTAGTCTCTCTGGATCCTTGGGCTGCTGGAGGGTCATGGAGATTGCTGGACGATGAGGCTGGGAACATCATTCGGTGCCAGATCAAGGAAGGTCTTGTTAATTAAGTCCTTCAGAATTATTTCAAGCTATAGGGAGCCATGAGGACTTAAGCAGGGTAGGTAGGGTAGAGATCCTGATTAAAATTGCATTTTATAAAGATCACTCCAATGACAGTGGTGGATGGAAGCTAAGAAATTGGCTGGAGGCTGTGGCAATTGTGTGTGAGGAGGAGCTGAGAATGTGAGTCAAGATAATGGTAAGGGCCAGCACTTCAGTTCGGGGGGAGGGGGGAAATAGCTATAGACATGATGGAGTGTGATAGATTTAGAGAAGCCTTGCAAAATTAAAACGAAGGAAAGAGGCACAGGCATCCCTAAATTGAGGTACTTTTTAAGCCATGCCTGGTGGGCAGATGCCAATAAGTCTTAGGCAGATCTCTGCATGTTAGATGCCCTGGAGTTTCTCAAAACTTTTAAGTTACTTGGAATAGCAAGGATCTCTTTACTGATATGAATGGAGTTGCTGTGGCAACAACAGGTGGCACAAAATAAAATTTATGTTTCCTCCTTGGTCTTGGGGACTGATGGCAACTCCAAAGAAGCTAGAAAGCCTGTGTGTCTCAGCTGGCATCCTCAGCCTGCTGTACTTGTAAGTCTCAGGCCTCAGATTCCCCATGGATGTGAGTGGTCAGCCAGGCTAGGTTCTAGTATAGGCTACACTACTGCAGTCATTGTGTGAATGTGGGTGCTACCTCCCTTCTCCAGCCACCCTATAACAAGAGAGGGTTGCAATAGGTCATATTTTCAACTTTCTCTGAGGAGAAAGTAATATAATACTCTATACCAACTATACTCAAATATTAAAATTTGAGTATAGTTGGTATAGAGTATTATATTACTTACATTAGTTTCAGGCATATAATAATATTGTGACTCAACACTTTTATACCTTACAAGGTGATCACCCCACTAATTCTAGTGATCATCACTATGCAAACTTATCACAATATCATTGACAATTTCCTCTTTACCTACCCCACCCCCTCTTTTACTCCCTCCCATCTGGTAGCCATCCCCTTGGTCTCTGTTTCTATGAGTCTGTTTTTGTTTTGTTTTATTTGTTCATTTGTTTTGTTTTTGTAGATGTTACATATAATTAAAATCATGCAGTATTTGTCTTTCTCTGTCTGACTTATGTCACTTAGCATGATGCCCTCTAGGTCCATCCAATCGTGCAGATGGCACAATTTTATTCTTTTTTTATGACTGAATAATATTCCACTATCTCTATATCTATCTATCTATTATCTATCATCTATCTATTTAGGACTGGTGCATGAAATTCATGCATGGGTAGGGTCCCTAGCTCTGGCTGCAGCCGGGTCCTCCTTTCCCCAGGTTCTGGCTGATGGCCAGGGCCTTCCTTCATTATGCACTGTCCCCTGGTGGTCAGCACACATCATAGCAAGCAATCAAACTCCCAGTCTCCTGGCTGAACTCCCAAGGGGACACTGCATATTAGCCATCTATACTAATAAAAGGGTAATATGCTAATTAAACCAGACATCTTCTGGGTGACCTTCTGGACATCCTTCCAGACCAGGGGTGGGCAAACTTTTTGACTTGAGGGCCACAATGGGTTCTTAAACTGGACCGGAGGGCCGGGACAAAAACAACCTGACTATGCTGGCACTCTCATCTTGGGCTGCTGGTGAAGGAGTGGAGGGGAGAGCAAGAGAACCCTCTGCTCTTTTGGCTCCGTGGGCGGAATAGAACAGCAGAACGGCCTGGAACCAGACTGCAGGCCATAGTTTGCCCATGGCTGTTCTAGCAAAGCCATGGTGGCAGGGCCAAGGCAGAGAAAGTTAGGGGTTGTCAGGTCAGCAGGGGAGAGTAGTTAGGGGGATCAGGCTACCAGCAGAGAAGAGTTAGGGGCAATCAGGCCAGCAGGAAGAGTGGTTAGGGGTGATCAGGCAGGTGATGTGGTTAGGAGCCAGTGGTCCCAGATTGCGAGAGGGATGTCCAACTGCCGGTTTACATCAGATCCCGGAGGCATCAGGCTTAAACCAGCAGTCTGACATCCCCCGAGGGGTCCCAGATTGGAAAGGATGCAGGCTGAGCTGAGGGACACCCTCCCCTGGACTACTGTTTGCTTCCGTATCTTGGCTCTTGTATATAATGCTTCAATGACAATAGGGGTGCATATATGATTTTGAATTATTTCTCTGGGTAAACACCCAGAAGTGGAGTTGCTGGGTCGCATGGTAGATATATTTTTAGTTTTCTGAGGAATATCCATCCTGTTTTTCAGGGTGACTACACAAACTCACAGTCCCCCTATCGGCGCCCAAGGGCTCCCTTTCCTCCTTCCTCTGACTTGTGTCCTGTTTGCCACCCTGGGCCTCGCGCAGCAGGCATTGAACCCTGAAGGTTTACTGAATCAACCATGAATGGATGGAGCAGGGCATCTTGGAAGGATCACATGAAGAGTACAACAAAGCTCTGGGACAGCCCCCGGATTTTTCTCCTGGGGTGAGAGAGAGAGGGAGGAAGGGGGTGAGCTCAGTCCCACGCCTGGAAAATGAACGCTGACACCACCCCTCCTGCGCCGGGGCAGACCTGCTCCTGGGCGTGAGCCTGGAGAGCTGGGTCACCGACCAGCAGCCACGCGGTTGCCGCACAGCTTGGATTTCCCCCTGCAACATTTGGTAGAACATTTCAGGCGGGAGTGGGGGGAGGAGGGGCGGCTTATCAGAACCAGATGTTTGGGGGCCATCTCTCTGACACAAGCGAGTAATTAGCCTTAAGTGATTATCCATGTGACCGGTCTGGGTCTGGGAGACTCCCTTCTCCGGGCTGGTGAGCAGGCTGGCTGGCTGGCTGCGCCCTCCTGGAGGAGTGAGGTGTGGAGGGCTATGTGCTCCTGTGCACCTGAGCATGTGGGAGAGCATTTCCAGGGGATGTGTCCTGGGCCAAGTGCCAGTGGTTGCCCGGGGTATCTGGGCCGATGGGACTGGGGCGCTCTGATGAGTCCCATAGATGGCACCGCGGAGCAATCACAAAATACTTCTGTGGACACAGAACAGCACAGACTTCCAGGGAAGTCCCTCTCAGGGCAGAACAGGGGATGGGTCCAGGAGTGTCCTGTGGGGAGCAAATCCAGGGTCCTGCTGGATGCTGGGGTGTTGCTCCCTGCCCTGTGTGCCTCTAATAGCCTTGGCTCTACCTTGATCTCAGTTGTGCCTGAGACACCAGGCAGAGAGGGTGGGAAACCCCACATTGACTGACAGAAGCTTGAGGTGGAAATGGGGGCTCGAATAGGAATTACATTGAATTCTAGAAGAAAAAGGCGGGTTTCCAGCACGTGTGTGTGTGTGTGTGTGTGTGTGTGTGTGTGTGTGTGTGTATGTGTGTTTGTGTGTGTGTGTGTGTGTGTGTGTGTGTCCAGGACCCTCAGGAGATCTGTACCCGCGACAACCATGAGTACAATGCAGGGACAGAATGATGGTAGTCCCTTCATTGTGGCTCTTTGGCCCCTTGAGTGTGGCTCTTCCACAAAATACCAGGGCCGGCCTGGGCAAATCTATTTTGAAGAAGTGGCGTTAGAAGAAGATTAAGTTTAAAAATTTTGGCTCTCAAAAGAAATTTCAGTCATTGTACTGTTGGTATTTGGCTCTGTTGACTAATGAGTTTGCTGACCACTGACCTAGACCAAAGGCATTCAGAGCCTTTCTATGTGTAGAACATACTTCATTCTTAATAGGGTTACGTGCTTCATCCTCACAACCTCACACTGAAGACACAGGTACCACTCCATTCTAACAGGTGAGGAAACGGAGGCACAGGAAGTTTCATGGCGCACGTCTGTAGCACTGCTCTGCACCAGGCCCCCATGACAGTGTTGGGAAAAGAGCACTTGCTTGGCACACTACTCCATCGCTGGTGATGGGGACGAGAGCTAACTTTGTTATCTCTGCACTCCTCATCCCGAATCTTAGAGTTCCGGTGCTCCCCAGACTTTAACCAGCAATCGCCTGTTAAAATGCAGTCCCTGCTCCAGCAGGTCTTGGGATGGGACCAAAGGTTAGCCCCCAGGGGACTCTAGAAGCCTCAAGCCGCTAATGAACCTGTAAGAATTGGAGAGATGAGGTGTCACCTTACCTGCAAATATCACTGCTCTCTGTTCCTTTACTGGGGAAGATGAAAATGCAATACTAGGGATGAAAACCCTAATTGAAATATAATTTCATTGTTTACTTAAACTAAGCTAAACAATTAAGGAATGTCCCTAGCTGGTTTGGCTCAGTGGGTAGAGCATCAGCCTGTGGACTAAGGGGTCCCAGGTTCGATTCCAATCAAGGGCACATGCCTGGGTTTTGGGCTCGATCTCCAGTAGGGGGCATGCAGGAGGCAGCAGACTAATAATTCTCTCTCATCATTGATGTTTCTCTCTCTCTTCCTCTCCCTTCCTCTCTAAAATCAATTTAAAAATAAAAATTAAACGTAAGGGCCGGTTTTCTCTCCTGTCTGCCTGGCTAAATCTTTGGCACTTGGCTGTTGGAAACTACCACACTGTGATCCTATCAAAACCTGTGTTCCTTCTCACCCCCTGTCAGCCATCTCCCCAAAACCTCTAACATCTTGAGGTTAGCGGCTTCCAACAGATGCGTCTTAGATTAATTCAGGACCAATAGGCCACATGTTCCACACCTGGCTGGTGCCCATTTTCAAACTAAATAGATACCATTTTATTTTTGGTAAAAACGCTTTTCAGATGAAAATGAAAATTACAATGGGAAATGGTGGCCAGCAAGGGAAAAGAGCCATTTGGGGTAATATCTCTTATAATTGGGGTAATTTTGACAAACTCAGACGCTGTAGAATTCCCATACATCCTCCCCACCGCCAGCCAATCAGGGAAGAGCACTTTCTGCCAGGGGGCAGTGGGAGTATTCTCCCCTCACAGCCCATAGAAATGGCGGTGTGCTTTATAGAGATGACGCTGAGCCTCATAGAGATGGAGGTGAGCTTCAAGGCAACCAAGCTCGCTGCTCTCCAGAACTGTGTTTTATTCCCCCACTGCTGAGCATTTATAAGTTTTATGGCTGAAGCCAGGAGCAGGGTAGAGCTGGGGCTGGGGAGTTGGCCAGGGTATTTCATCCTAAATTTGGTTTTGGTTTTTACATTGATGAAAAATATGCACTGTTTTCTCTGTCATGGAACAAATGGATCAATAACTTAGGTTGAAAATAGATGTAGCAGATTTCGTGTGCTCAGGTGTTTCGTATTGGGGACTGTTGCAAAGTGGTTTTTCCTTTTAGGATATTGGGTTACCCTATGATTACATGATTGTGGGATGGTTCTGTTATAGTGGGGGAGTGCTGGTGTATGTGTGTGTGTACCCGCTACACCCCCATTCTACTGGGTTCCCCTTTAGTTATCTGTGATCTCATCTCCCAGGGATGCTGTTGTGGAGACTTTTGGGACACTGTTAGAGGTAGAGTTGCTTGTGTCTGCATTAGGATGGCTGATAGGATGAGGTCTTTGGATCCAGATGGACCTGAGTTTGAATCCCAGGTGGACTACTGCTATGCTGTATATGACATGGCTAAGGTGGGACAAAGGGGGCTCTTAGGATGGAAATTTAAGGTGACATCCACACTCAGGTGATGGCCCTGCACTTGTACAACCCTGAGAATAAGTGCCTCCTTAAAATTTACTCTTGGGTGCCTCTCTTCCCTTACCCTATCCTGGCCCCAGTGTATCACTCACCTTTCAGGGTCTATTGCATCTGTAAGTTGGGGGCAATAAGAAGTATCTCATGGCATTGCCATGAAGATTAAAATAAAAGAATGTTTATGAACTTCTGGACATAGTTCCTGGGAATGAAAACAATAAATGGTAGCTATGTTTATTTTTAATTCACCCATTAATTGGGCATCTTGACTAAACTCCCTTTTATGGCAGCTAGAGTTAATCCTTCTCTCCTTTGGAGGAAAAAAAGACTCAAGCCATATTTAGAACTGCCTTAATTAAGGACATTGTTTCTTTTGATTTATTCTTTAGGAAAAAATTACTTCAAATATATTTTTATGTATTTTGACTTCTCACAGTTAAAGGTATAAAGTGTTACACCAGCAAAACAAGGAACTGAAATCTGAGTGGATCTAGTTACATGCAGGTCAGAGCTGGGGGCTCCCCTGAGAGCAAGCACTTCATTTTGGGGAGACGGAATGTCTCACCCCAAGACCGAAGCTCCCTGTGATTCAGGGATTCAGGCTGGATGTGTGAAGCGCCTGCTGGCTGCAAGTCCAGGACGGAGCCAAGAGGCATCACAGGCTCCGGTGGATCGTGGTGCTCGGTCCCTGGGATCACTCACTTCGCAGGCACTCAGAGCAGCTCAAATGCCTCCTTGCAGGAGCGCATGCCGTTTCTGCTCTTTCCCTCCTGCCTTTGTTTTTCCTGGTGGGAGGCTGACTAAGGCACTCATGGCCAGGATCACGCGGGGAGTCTGTTAGGACATTGGCATGATAACATAAGAAGCTCTGAGGGGCTTCTCCCAATTGATATTCTTGCCATGTTACTCTGAAGAGAGAGAGAGAGAAAAGCACCTCATAATTTTTAAAACTCTTCAATTGTTTTACAGTTAAATAGATAAAGACCAGGTCCTACTGATTCTACCTGAACACCCTTCCCTGCTTTTGCATATTGCTTCTGAGTTGGTTGCTAAAAGATAATGACAATCATTGTCATTGGTTGGGTTATATTTTTTAAAAAAATAAAAAAATATTTTTTATTGAGTTCAGAGTGGAAGGGAGATGGAGAGAGAAATAGGATGATGAGAAATCAATGATGAGAGAGAATCACTGATTGGCTGCCTCCTCCATGCCCCACACTGGGAATCAAGCCTGCAACCCGGGCATGTGACCTGACGGTAAATTGAACCATGTCCTCCTGGTTCATAGGTTGATGCTCAACCACTGAGCCATGCCAGCTGGGCAAGTTATATTCTTGATTTCTAGGTCCATCTACTTAAGAGTTCTCTATTTGCCGAAACCGGTCTGGCTCAGTGGTAGAGCGTCGGTCTGCAGACTGGAAGGTCCCAGGTTTGATTCCGGTCAAGGGCATGTACCTCGGTTGCGGGCACATCCCCGGTAGGGAGTGTGCAAGAGGCAGCTGGTCGATGTTACTCTCATCGACGTTTCTAGCTCTCTATCTCTCTCCCTTCCTCTCTGTAAAATATCAATAAAATATATATTTAAAAAAAAAAGAGTTCTCTATTTTAGTTTCTTAATCTGTGAACTAAGAGATTTAATTTCTGGACCATCCTTTTGTAGGATGGACTGGTTCTGAGGCCTGTGTGTGTGTGTGTGTGTATGTAGTAACTGTTTCCTAGACTTGGAGACTATTGGAAATCTAGACTGTTGTTTGATTCATAAGCTCTGTATTCGATTCTAGGCTATACACCACTTAGGGAGAGTCAGGACCCATATAGGATGGGGCAAAAGTAGGTTAACAGTTGTTCAGATGGAAAACAATACAATAATTAATAAAAAATAAAAGGGTAATATGCTAATTAGACCAGACGTTATTCCAGTTGTCCTTCCTGACAAAGCGGGACTAGAGGGAAGCCATCCCGGGCCTGGGTGCCTGCTGATAGCCAGAGGAGGGAAGCCCATGTCCCGAGTGTTGGAGGGAAGCTGGTGCCGAGAGCCTGGGGAAGCAAGGCCTACTTTTATGATAAAAGAGACTGATGAACACCCTGATAGAAGAGATGCATAGGGCAAGGTATGTGGGGAGGAGCAGAATATCCACACCCTCTCCAGGCGCCATTAACCCAGAACCTCTATGTGTTCACCAACCCAGAAGCTCTCCAGATCCATACACTGGGGATTTTATGGAGGCTGCCTCACCTATACATGATCCAGCAACCACTCCATTTCCAGCCCCTCTTCCTTCTTTGCAGAATGGGGGATGGCAAAATTCTAAGCTTCTAATCTGATAACCAGCCCCCACCCAGGAGCCACCCAGGACCCCACCCAGAGGCCCTCATTAGAGCAGAGGACACTCCTCTCCCCAGTTCAGAATTGACCACCGTTTAGGACTGCTACTGGGAAGGTAGGGGCTGACCCTCATATTGTACAATCTCTCTGCACTTGGGTGGTAGGTGCCTATCCTAAAGCGCCTTGTGAAAAGTGGCAAGACAGCTGCCTCTGGTGAGAAGTCCAGTCTGGACTCATTCATTTTCTTGTCATGCTTTACCAGTATGTAGATTGGGGATTAAAAGACCTTCTTGTAGTTTTTTGAGGCAGAGACATTAAAGAGAAGAAGTCTAAAATGCCTATGCTCTACAACTTTATAACTCAAGGTTTCCCTTTTCTACATTCTGTCTTCCTCTGGCCAAGAATTTGCCCTAATTGGGAGCTTTTATTTCAGAATTTGGCACCCTTGAGCCTTGAGAAATGGGGCTTTCTATGAAAGAGCAGAATATGCCCCAGGTAGCTCAGGCCAATGCTTCAGACTTACCCGTAGGACCCGGGTTGTGATTGGGAGGGAAGGGGTGTAGATTAATTGTAACAGGTGTCAGGAAATATTTCACAAATAAATATGATCAACTTAACATATTGAATTTATAGGAAGTTTAAAACAGGCCTCTGAGACAATGTGGATATTTATTTCCACACTCTACCTGAAACTTAGACTCATGAAGAGTTTTACATGAAGGCAAGTCCCAAATGTCAGGGACTTGAAACACAACTGTATGTGCCCTCCTAACCAAGAAACATAACAGACCACTTCTTAGGGCCATTTGAAAAGAGAATTGTATTCATTTTCTGATCTCTCTGATACATATTTCTATAAGTAACACCAGGGACAAGTGAAAACAGTTTTATGGGTCATAAGGAATCAACTCCATGAAACACGAGTTTCAGACTGGGCCGGCCTATACATGTTTGAATCCCTGTAGAACCTTTAAAAATACACATAAGCTTCCCCAGAAATACCAGAGGTCTCTTATCTGCCCCGTGGTCTATTCCTCTTCCTTTCTCCATCTACTCACAGAAGACAAAGATGACCAAAAAACATTGAACCCATTCAACATCTGCTACATGTAGATCTCTTCTCTGATTAAACACAATTTGCAAAGTATTCCCTCTCTTCCTTGGGTTTGGCCAGGGTGGATTGAAAATGAAAATGCCAACTCATTTTAAAGGGAAAGTAGGGCTGTAAGTGGTAGTGTGTATTGTGGGAAGAATAAGAATGGCTTTGTAATTTGTGCCTGGCTTAAAATACTGCTTCTTCTGTGTACTCATTGTGGGACCTTCAGCATGCTACAGGATATCTCCATGCTGCCATTTCCACATCTGCATAATGGGAAAGATAAGAACTAGTTTGTGAGGTTGTTGTGAGAATCAAATGATAGCATGAAGAATTATTTCTCCCAGTTGCCCCATCTGAAAGTTTTGAGGGTTATCAAATAAAAATGGCGGCAAGAGGCAGCAATGCTGGAAAACAGGCATAAGGTAGGATTAGGCTTCCTGGCCCCATTGTGAACGGGGTGATCTCAGTGGAATAGACATGTATCCCCTCTGGATGGCATATTCAGTTGCTCTGGAAGACCCTCCTGAACTCTCTTACTTGGAACTGGTTATCTTTGGGGGTAGTGGCTGCTCCATCAGCCTCATCTCCAGAGTGACTCTGATGAACACAGCCCCCTGCTGATTCCTGATGAGCATGCAGTATAATCAAACAATGTATCTCTGTGGCTTTAAACCACAGTGATTTTGATGTTAGTTGTTATCACAGCAAAACCTACATTATCCTGACTGGAACCATTCATCTTGAGATTTCTAAATTTACCTTTTGTCAAATTCACACATCTTTAGCAGTAAGACCACATTAATCATTTTCCAAGTTTCTGCTTAAAAGTTATACCATTCCTATTTGAGACAGTAGTGCCTGATTTGGCAGTGCCATGCCCAAGGGACTCTTCTCAAAATCAACGTTTCTTTCATTATTTGATTTAAGCAACGTTAACTTTTTGGTCAGGACCAGTGCCAAGAAGGCCAGTCAACTCAGAACAGACACTGGATTATGACATCATGTGTTAGTGACTCTGAGCTTTGTGTCTCTGGTCTGAATCCCCCTCCTGAACTATAAATTTAGTATTCAACTGCAGCTGGGTGATGTCTCTGGTGGCATGTTTTATAGGCATCTCAAACTTAGGTTGGCTAAAGTGCTGTTGATTGTTTCCTAAATTGTGCCCTGCCTACTCTGTACTTGTTTGCTGTAATTCAAATGAAACCTCAATTCTTTGCCCTGGCCCACCTGACCATGCCTGCTTCTCTGATTCCTTCATTCTTGATTTTGCCTTTTGTAAACTCAGGCTTGGTCACCCTGACTTTGCTTTGGATTTTTAAACACAGACATTTCTTTTCAGCCCTGGCTCTCTGCACTTGCTGGTCCCTCAGCTTGGATCCCAGGATTTTCCTGTGGCAAATCTTCTCATCACCCAGGGATACCTGAGGCAGCCCTTCTAGGTGGCCCAAGTGAACATACTGCCTACTCTCCACCTGGGAGTTGTGCTCCCTACTGCACTATCCCATGTGCTAGCTTCTTCACAGCACTAGCACTTGTCAATGCTAAGACAGGACATTATCCTATATAATGAAGAGGTAATATGAAAATTAACCCTCATGCTGTAACGTCGTCACAAGATGGTGGTGTGCACAGTGGGGGTGGAGCTGGCTGTTCCACACCTGCTGAGGCAGTTCCTGCGGCCCTGTCGGGTTGGAGGGAGGAGGTCTGGTGGCCGCTCCATGTGCCTGGTTTCCTGTGGCCATGCCGAGGGAGTGGGTCCCAGCTTCTGCTCCGAGTGGCTTCTACCAGAGTTCCCTCAGCCCCATGTGCCACAGTGGTGGCTCCACGGGAGTCCCACGGCTCCATGCAGTTGATGCTGCATCTGTCTGTGTGGGCACAGGCAGGTCTGGATCTTGTAGGATTTTGAGGCACATGCAAGTGGGCAGAGACTTGACTCTGGGTCTCCTGGCACAGGCGGACTTGACACTGTGTCCCTGTGGGTGCCAGCCCAGACTCTGACTGCAGGGAGGAGGGAGTGCCATCCCCCATAGAATCAGCCAGAATTAGCCATTGGTCAGCCAGCTCTAGGACTATCATCACCTGCATACCAGACCCTGACAGCAGGGAGGTGGGAATATGTCTAAAGAACAACTGTTGACACAGTGTAGCTCTGCAGCCAAAAGAAACTGATGTGATTGACAAAAAATGTCTGAAGACCAACGTGCCTCTGAAGCTGAAAGAAGGTGGCGGCAACAACAAAATATGTCTAAAGAACACAACAAGCACTACCAATACTGGTAGGAACTGCCTTCTCGGTGAAAATGGAATACATGAAGATGTGATTCTTGAACATAGTTGTAGTGGAATGACTATTAGATATTAATTTTGCCTATCACTAAATTTCTCTGATGAAAAGCCATCTGATGGAAAATTTACTCAATGTTGTAGCAAAGATAAAATTTGTCCAAATAATATACGTTTTCCAGAATATCCGGCATATTTAAAAAGATTAACGACAAATGAAGATTCTGACAGTAAAAATTTCATGGAAAATATTCGCTCCCTAAGTAGTTCTTTGGCTTTTGCTTCAGTGGGTGCAACTATTGCATCACCATCAGGATACGGGCCATACTGTTTTAGAATACACGGACAAGTTTATCACCGTACTGGAACTTTACATCCTTCAGATGGTATTGCTTGGAAGTTTGCTCAACTCTATATTTTAGATACAGCCAAGGTGACAAGTAAAAGATTAGCAATGCCAGAAAACCAGGGCTTCTCAGAAAGACTCATGATCAACATCAACAACCTCATGCATGAATTAACAAAATTGAACAAGATGCTATAAGAGGTAGAAAAGAAAGCCCAATCTGAAGCAGCAGCAAGAGGTATTGCTCCCACGGCAGTAACAATGGCAATTAAATATGATCATAACAGTAGATATCATTCTCCCCATGTAGCCGAGGTTGCCATCATATTCAGAAACAAAGTTGGAGAATCTCCTTAGGAAAGGGACTTGCTCATTCAACGTAAACCAGATCCCAATAATCTGAATGCCACTAAAATGAAATGAATCAAGATCCTGTTCCTACAATAGATGCAATGACAGCCTATTCTTTTTCCACATGGTGAAAAAGGCTGGGGAACAGATATTGCATTAAGACTCAGAGACAACAGTAGAATAGACAATCGTACTAGACAAAATGTAAGGACATGAGTCACACCAATGCAGTATTATGGATTTCATCTCTGTATGGGACACGTTCAATCCTATTTTAAATGCAGGAAAATTAACTCAACAGTCCATTGTGGATTCATATTTAAAAATGGAGGCCAATCGGATACATTTTTATTAAAGCAAACCAATCTAATTTGATATTTGAAAAATATAGTGGTTTGATAGATTACCTCATATCTAGATCTGAAAATGACAATGTGCCAATTGGTAAAATGGTAATACTTCCATTATCTTTTGAGGTGAGTCCCAGAAATATGCAGCAACCATATCAGGATGCTATGGCAATTGTAATGAAGTGTGGCAAGCCTGATTTATTTATTAAACCATGACATGCAACCCCAAATGGGTAGATATTACAAATAATTTATAACGCTGGCAAAAAGTTGAAAACAGACCTGACTTGGTAGCCAGCATTTTTAATATTAAGCTGAATTCTCTTTTAAATGATATATGTAAATTCACTTTTTTGGCAAATGATAGCTAAAATTCATGTAATTGAATTTCATAAACACGGACTGCCTCATACTCACATTATTATTGATATTAGATAGTGAATCCAAATTACAAATGGAGGATGACATTGACCGTATAGTTAAGGCAGAAATTCCAGATGAAGACCAGTGTCCTCAACTTTTTCAAATTGTAAAATCAAATGTGGTACACTGACCATGTGGAATACAAAATCCAAATAGTCCATATAGTCAGACATCCCCTGAGGAGTCCCAGATTTGAGAGGGTGCAGGCGGGGCTGAGAAATACCCACCCCTCCACCCCCACCCTGTGCACATTTTTTTGTGCACCAGGCCACTAGTCTTACATATTTGACTAAGAGTTAACTCTCTGCCTCCTCATCCTCCTTTAGAATGCAAGCTCACCGAGGGCAGGGACTCTCTGTCTGCTTCACTCTCTATACCCTTGGCCTGGAATGGTGATTTCTTAAAACACAGAAGGCACTAAACAAATATTGATGCTAGAGGCTTGGGGAGGCAGGGGAATGGAACTAGCCTAAAATTATGTCAGTTTATGTCTTTTGCCTCCATGAACTCTTAGAGGCAAGAGCTGTCTTTTATATGAAGTCTAGCAAGACTTCAGTGAATTCAATCAACAGTGTTCATTACAGAAATGCTTGTAGGCACTGAGCTAAGGATTGGGCATAATGTAAGCTTCCCTCCCTCTCTTTGCTCCCTCTCTCCCTCCCTCCCTTTCTCCCCTTCTGGCTGCTAGCCAAGCCGATACCATTCCACTGACTGGGAGGGGGTATTGGGCTGTATCCTCCCATGACCTCACAAGGGCTAACATCCATCTTGCCATACTTTGCCTTTACATTGCGTTTTCAATTTAATTTGATAGTTTGGATATAGTCATATCATGACAAAAAAAATCATTCTAATGTTTTCTCCTGGGCTCTCAGTTGGTGTGTAATAGATTAAACATTCACGTAAGCCTTGTTGACACAGAGGGGAGGTTTCTGACTCAAAAGACCCCAAACTGAGAAAATGAGACAGAAGATGAAGGGGCACCCCCCTCCCTGTTGTCCAGCCAGGGCCTCCGGAGGCTATTTGTTGCTGATGGATGAAAACAGCCGGCCTTCAGGCTGGTCACCATTGTTCACCAGCCGGGAAGTTCATCCATAACATGCACAATTCAAATGTTTCCTGCGTAGAACATTTGTCTTCTTAATACTTGACCTACAGCACATGCATGGGAGGACTCTCATCTATCACATGTTCTGGTTCCATGGACTTTTTTTTGCTTCAGTGGAAACTGTTTAAATAGACTTTCTTAGGACTCATGAAATCACTCAGAGTTCCAAGGAGCATCTCTGAAATGTCTGCCTTACGTTTTCCATGCTGCAGGAAATTGGATTTTGCACACCCTTTGGTTTGTTTAGCTGTGGCTGGATAAATATTTATTGACTATCTTCCAGGTGTGATCCCCAGACTTGGGAGAGAGGAGGGGTGGTGGGAAGGACCTGGTGTTTGTAGTTCACAGATCGGGGTTAGAATTCAGGTTTCAAAGTCACCTCCCTTTGACACTCTCTAGCTTCAGGTGTCCAATAGGCTGTTAATTCTAATCCCAATCCTAATAAAGCCAATACTAATACCGAAACAATGCCATGCTAATACTTGTACTGATACTGTTGCTGCTACTGCTAGTGACAGCAATTGCAATAACAATACCCTTTCTTTTTTCTTTTTTTAAATATATATTTTATTGATTTTTCACAGAGAGGAAAGGAGAGAGATAGAGAGCTAGAAACATCGATGAGAGTGATACATCGACCAGCTGCCTCCTGCACACCCCCCACTGGGGATGTACCCGCAACCAATGTACATGTCCTTGACAGGAATTGAACCTGGGACCCCTCGGTCCGCAGGCTGACGCTCTATCCACTGAGCCAAACCGGTTTCGGCAACAATACCCTTTCTAATACTCCGTGATAGTCAGGCTCTGCAGAGAAGCAAGACCAGTGGGGCGTGAATATGTAGAGAAATGATTTATTTTAAGGAATTTGCTCACATAATCATGGACACTGGGAAGTCCAAAATCTGTAGGGTGGGCTGCAGGCTATGAAGTCTCAGGGAGGGGCTGATAGTGAGGTTCAAGTCTGAAGGTCATCTCCTGGCAGAACTCCCTCTTGCTCAGGGAAGTCAGTCTTTTTGTTTTGTTTTGTTTTGTTTTGTTTTGTTTTGTTTCCTCACCCGAAGATATGAACATGTTTTTATTGATTTTAGAGAAAGAAAAAGGAGAGGGAGAGAGAGAGCAACATCCATCCATGTGAGAGATAAACATTAATCAGTTGCTTCCTGTATGCACCTTTGTGAAGGGTTGAACCCAAAACTTGTGTATATGCCCTGACTTGGAATCAAACCTATGACCCTTGTTGCATGGGACAATGCTCCAACCAACTGAGCCACTTGGGCAGGGCAGGAGTTCAGTCTTGATTCCAGTCAGGCCTTCAACTGATTGGGTGGGACCATCCATGTTATGAGGGGCAATCTACATTACCCAATGTCCACCAATTTAAATATTAAGCCCACAGAAACATCCAGAATAATCTTTGACCAAATATCTGGGCACTGTGACTTAGCCATATTGACACATAAAATTAGCCACCACATCTCTGATACTACATAGACACCCTAATAGTAATATTAAAACATACTAACATGGTATCAGTCAGGGTCCCACCAGAGGAATGTAACCAGTGGGATATGTACAGTTAAGTCCTCACTTGAACACTTATCACTTGTTCAAAGGTTCTGCGACTTTAAGTGAAAGGACATATAGCAAAATGGATTTTGCCATGGACTAATTGATATAAACATAAGAGTGAAATTCCTACAGCACCTCATTAAAGTTAAAATGAAATGATGTGGAATGAAAAGGTGCGTGTGTGCACACACACACTCATGCACACATAATAAAGACTTGACTTATCTTATTCTTGGGGGCTGCCTAGGCAGGTCTGAATCCATAGGGCAGGCCATCAGGGAGGACACCCCCCTCAGGCAAAAGCTGATACTGCATCCCACAGTTCCACAGGCAGCACTTCTCCCAGGGAATCTCAGCTCTGCTCTTAGGGTCCTTCAATGGACTGACCAGGCCCACCAGGTCATTTAGGCTAATCACCTGTACTTAAAGGTAACTGATTGCAGGCAGGGGTGGGCAAACTTTTTGACTCGAGGGCCACAATGGGTTCTTAAACTGGACTGGAGGGCCGGAACAAAAGCAACCTGACCATGCTGGCACTCTCATCTTGGGCTGCTGGGGAAGGAGCGGAGGGGAGAGCAAGAGAACTCTCCGCTCTTTTGTTTGGCTCCGAGGGCTGGATAGAACAGCCGCCCGAGGGCCGTAGTTTGCCCACGGCTAGATTAGAGTCTCAACTGCAAAATTCCTTATCAGAAATACGGCGTTCAGTGTGTGGTGGACCATGTGGGGACTACAGACCAGCCGAGTTGACACATAACACTGACCATCACAAATGTACGATCAATAGGCACATGACTTAGTACGTATGTGTCCACTCTTTCTGGCTGGGGTGTTGGGAGAAACAAAGGCAGATGGTAGATTCACCCTGACATCCGGAAGCTGATGCTATAGTAGAAAAATATGGGCAGACTAAAAGTATTTATGTGATAAGGTCACACCCCAACAACTTAGGTTTCCTGGACCATTAGAATGTTCTGGTCACCGCGTTAGGGGCTTCACATAGGTTTTTACAGTTAACTTTCATACAACTCTAGGAGGGAAACATGATGCGTGTCTTGCAGCAGACAGAACTGAGTCTCAGGAAGTTTAAGTTATTTGCCTACGATCACACAGCCAATGAGTCCCAGAGTGAGGATGCTTATCTGGGGGAGTCAACAGTGTTGCCCAGAGAGAAAGAAGGGAGTTTGGTGGCAGGGAAGCTGAGGAAATGATCACTGGAGTCAGCGATGGGGGGGCGAAAGGGGGGCCTGTGGGGTGGCACTCAGCGGGTCTGTGGCAGGGAGAGGACGTGGGTGGGCAGCAGTGAGAGGCTGAAGAGGAGCAGAGTGGGCAACAAGGAGGAGCAGAGACCCAAAGAAAAGACACGTATGTGTATGTGGGGGGCTGGGGGCCCCAGTGGCAGTGCCCTCCACCACGGGGCTGTGAGAGCATACAGAAGGTACAGACACAGCAAACTGGTCAAATCTGCCCAATGCCGGATATTCTTGGGTTGAGCAGGCTTCTCAGGAGACCCGGGAGAGGCGCTCAGACAGGTCTCTCAGATTGGTCTCTCTCCAGATGAACAGCGGGGCTGCTGGGGCAGAGTTCGCACCACCAGGCGCCCAGGAGGCAGAGCTCATGGGGATCTGCTCCATGACTGTGGATGCTGCAGGGGGAGGAGGGGAAAGAAGAGAAGGTGAGGGAGGAGGAGCGAGGATTCCGGGAAGGTCCTTTCTTCCCGGGCCTGTGATGCCTGCAGCTCACTCCCCGGGAAGGGGAAGTGAGCTACGTGCGGGACTCCTGCACTTTCTGGGACACGATCTCATTGTTTTCTCAAGCCCCTAAGCCAAGGGGAAAATCGTGGCAAAAAGCCTTGCCTATCTGAACACCGCGAGTCCGACTTGGCCGGGGCACCCCTTTGGGTGCAGAATTTACAAAATGCCCTGGTGTTTTCCACGGCGCACGACTTCACTCGGCCCCGCTGCGAAGGTCTGTTTTGGCTTGGAGTTCATCAAGCCCCTCTCGCTCCCCCTGTCTCCCCGCTCAGGTTCGCGTCCAGATAAAACAGCGAAGTCAAATACGGTGTGAAAACACCAGCCCCCTTTAGCCCGGCTCTTCATGCTGCGCCCCGAAGTGCGGCGGGTGTTGGAAGTGCAGAGAGGGTGGGGGGTGGCCGGGGAGGGAGGGTTCGAGGCCCGCGCTCCCCGGAGCCGCAGCCAGCACACTCGCAGCCAGCACACTCGCGCCCTGGCTGCAGTGGAAACCGTTAGGCGTCCCTCGCACGCAGTGGTCGGTCCAGCGCGCGGGAGAGAAGCTGCCAAAGTCAGCAGCGGGAGCAAGTCGAGTAAATCACGTTAAGAGGGAGCGGGACAAGATGTTGGAAAAGGCAAGAATACACGGGTCAAGCGCTTACACTAGACCTGCAGGGGGAGGCGGATGAGATATAAATGGACTGGTATTTCCTGGCTTAGGGAAAGGAAGCCTGGATGGGGTTTCTATCTGGTCGCCTGGCCCTCTGCTTGCGGGTCCCTCCCTTTCCCGCCACTGCCTGCCCAGCGGGCCTCAGGCGCGGGCCATTGGAGCAGGCTGGGGAGCAAGCCAGCAAGCTCCGGGTTCTGCAGTTATACATACATGTATCCAGCCCATCATCCTCAATTAGCGCTGGAGCGCCCGCAACGCAGCCCTCTTCCTGCAGGCTGCTCTGGGGACCGTGGGGACTCCTCAGACTGGTTCATGGCCTGACAGGTGTCCGAGGGGTAGACATGGCCTTGGGGCTGTTGAGACAGTGATGTGAGGAATGATGGCCGCGTGGGATGTGGCTAAAAGGGACTGAGGCTCTAGGCAAGTCTGGAGGTTGGCTTGCTCAGGGGGATCCTCATGGAGGGTCCTCCTCCCCCAACTGGACTTGCTGACTCATGTTGATGGAGGGGCTGGGTCCCCGTCTGCGTTATCCCTAATGGTGGCAGAGCAGCCCTATAGAAATCTGTGGTATTTTTTTTCTCATCCCGTTAGAGGTAGTATCGGTTATGTGTTCCATCTTATAGACGAGGAAACTGAGGCGGAGTGCCTCAGGGGCCCAGCCATGGCTGCACAGGCTGTGCACAGCAGAGGCAGGACGATGAGGCTGATACAATTATCCCCATTTTATAGATGAAGAAACTGATGTTCAGAGGTGAACAGAGTGATGCAAAGATACTCATCGTGTGAGGGTCAGAGCTAGGACTTAAACCCAGGTCTGCCTGACTGCTGCATCACTGAAACCCACCTGCTCTGCCAGCCCCTTGCCGCCATCCCTAGAAAGACCCAGAAAACGCTTGCCCCCACCCCCAGCATTGCTCTGGCCTTTACTTCTCACTGTCATTCTATTTATTCATCCATCTGCTCCCATCCTTCCATCCACCCAAATAAGCAAGTGCCCGTTATGTCGGGACCTGGGCTGGGCAAATAGCTCCACACGTGGGAGTCATCCTCGGCTCCTGTTTTTTCCTCGCTCTCAATATCTCCACATCTCAGTCCATTGCGGATCCTGGCAACACCCTCTCTGGCCTGGAACCCAATTCTCTCCTCTCCTCTCCATGGCTCCGTCCTATCCCAAGACCTCAGCAGCTCAGCCCTAGCCTCTTACCTGGTCTTTCCCTGCGCCCTCTAGTCCATTCCCACATGGCAGGCCGAGTGGGCTTTTCAAAGCTGGATTATACTTCTCAACTTCAATTCCCCCAGGGGCTTTTCATTGCACTTAGACAAAAGACACAGATATTTACATTATGATTCATCACAGTAGAAAAATTACAGTTATGAAGGAGCAACGAAAATAATGTTATGGTTGGGGGTCACCACAATATGAGGAGCTGTATTAAAGGGTCGTGGCATTAAAAAGGTTGAGAACCACTGCTCTGGAGTCTTTCCCCCTTTTGATATGAAATATTTTTAATGTCAAAATTTTGTAATATCCAGCCAAGCAGAGAAGAATATCAAATTAGACGAAGTCATGGAGTCTGTACAAAGTGACATGTTTCAGGAAAGGAAGGACCGGTAAGGGGAGCCTGGGTGAGCGCTGTGAGTGGGCAGGGCCAGTTCTCACGCTCGCCCTGTGAACCACCAAGAGAAGGATGGTTGTTTTGCTAAAGGCAATGGGAAGGCATTGGAGATAAAAAAAAGAAGCTTTGTTGTTGAAAGTATTAGATATGTCCTCTTTCCCCTCATTGACCCCATCTAGCCTGCCCCCACTCTCCAACCCAGGCTGAACATTTTTTTGGGGGGAGAAAATTATGTTTTTATTGGTTGTGTAGAAAAAGAAGGGAAAGAGAAAGATAGACAAATCGATGAGAGAGAAACATTGATCATTTCCTTCCTGCATTTCCCCTACTGGGGACTGAGCCTGAAACCCTGGCATGTGCCATGACCGGGAATCGAACTGTGACCTCTTGATGCACAATGCTCAACCCATTGAGCAACACTGGCTGGGAGGTGTTGGACATTTTTAAGAAAGGGACTGCCCTGCTGTGATTCATGCTTTGGGCAGCCCACTCCTGCACTCTTCCCCGGTGGAGGCAGGCGGGAAATTGGAGGCTGTGGCAGTGACCCGGGTAAGAGATGGAGGCAGCAGAGCAGGGGGGTGGACAAAAGTGCTGATGAACGTGGGTGTGGGAGAGAAGGAGGGATTTGTTGGTACCCAGGTTATCACATAGCAATTCTCTAGGTACCCTAACAATTTCCAGAGCACCATCAAAAACATCTGAAAAGGTTTAGGAGCCTACCAGGAAAGCTAGGAACCCTGCTGGGGCGTCAGGGGGTGCTGCCATGGCTGTGTCTTCATCAGAAGAGAAGATGACTCTCTGGTCACTTCTCTTTAAGGAGGGAGGTACCTAGGTGTCAGTGCGTTCCCTTCTGTCCAGACAAGAGGGATGAGCTTCAATTACGGCTGCCTTTGGAGAACTGTGCAGGTCTTTGAGTGTGTTGCAAAGTATTTAATTTGGACATTTTGGAAAAACATACATTTCCCATTCATAGCGATGGTTGCTGTTCTGATTTATAAGTTCCCCCCCACTGTAAATCATTCAAAACTCAAAAATTAAATTTTACGGCATAACAACTTCGATGGCTCTATGCCTATGCAAAGGGCAGGAGGAATGCAATTTTTCTTGCTGCCAATTACGATGGGACCTCTTTTCATTTTGTCTTTTTTATTTTTTTTTAAATGGAGCAGATGGTTCAAGTCACGTATAAATATAAAGCAAGGCACACTAATGCTCTGTGAAGAAAAACATTCAAAACCTGACTTTTTGAAAATGGTATGCTTTTCATCATTAGCTCAATCTTATTTAGTTTTAGAATTATGAGGCCGAAGCACTAAAATTTCAATATACATTCCCATGTCTAAGGCACAGATGGATGTCTGTGGGGCTTGGCCACTTAATTGCTTTGGGTGCAAACATGAATTATTCAGGGAAACCCACAGAGGGGGGAATGGGTCCTTCCACCAATGGGCTTGCTCCGTCTGACATTGCTCAATTCTCTTTTCCTGTATTTTGGAAAGGAAGATGGGATTAGTTTGGTTTCCTCATTTCGGGGGAGGAAGGAAGCCGCATGCACAGACTAGCTACTGTGTTGCAGGCCTGCGTGCTCCGTACACACTTTTACTGGATCTTCCCCGCGGTCCTGAGAGTAGGGCCTTCATAGTCCTATCTTTACAGGCGGTAACACAGAGTCACAGAGGCTCAGAGAATGGAGGGGAGGCATCACGCAAATCCCGAGCCATGGAAGCAGGATTGGAACTCAGACCCGGCGGGTGCCACCCAGGGCTGTTTCCTCTTCATTGCCGTGAAAAAGGAAACGTGTTGCTTGTGGCCTTTGTTCTTACCCAGAGCTTGCTTCAGTGTTTCTTGCTATCCAATTGGTCCTAAGAAAGGAAAGGAAAATTGAACCAAAGAAGGGTGATTTAATAAGTACTCACAGAGCAAGTTCTGAGCATCGTCACCATGCTAGGTGCTGGGGATGGGTCTTTGGGGGCGGGAAGATGGGCTTTGAGCAGTGGCTGCTCTAAGAGCTGGTCAGGGGGGCATTGGTTGCCAGGGAAACAGAGGGCTTCTGGGAGGGAGGTTGGAGGAGGAGAGGATGGAAGCTCACAGAGGGTGTGACATTGACTTTGAAGGTGAAGCATTGTCAGAGAGGCAGAGCAAGGACAGATTTCAGCCCTAGGGACCAGCGTGTGGGGGACTCTCCTGGGAGTGGTCGGGGGATGTGCTCCTCTGTTCCCCCCTCTCCAATCTTTTGTTCTGGGAGAAGGTCCGGCCACACCCTTGTCTCAGAGCAGAAGGCAGACCAGAGCCTGCAGCTGGGGCCTGGAATTCCGCTCTGAGAGGACTTAGGTGTCTAGAGAAGCAGGCTCACCTGGTGCTCCTGGTGAGCACCAGGTCAACACAAGGAGAGCTGAGCCCCAGCCAGGGGTTGAGCTCGACAGCCAGTGAGTGGTGCCCGTTTACTGAGCCCCGAGTGTATGTGGATTATTGTATTGTAGCATGGATCCTCTGTGAGAGCTTCTATGAAGATTCACATACATCTCTCTCCCACGTTGATGCAAATAGAAACAGTTTGCCCTAAGGTCACCATCATCAGCAGTGAGCAGTGCGTTCCTTACGTCTTAGAGCAGTGAGCAGTTTGCACGTTCTGCACGTGCCAGTCCTCCGCAGTCAAGCACACATCACGAAGGCCTCTCTGAGGCCAAGCACTCCCACTGCCTTATGTACAGCCCTCTCTGCTCAGGAAAGGATTTACAGAGATTGGGCAGGATTGCTAGGCAGAATGAACTTAAAAAGAGCGAGAAAATGAACAGAAGGAAAACAAGAGCAGGAAAGGAAGATGGCAGCACGAGTGGGTTTGGAACACAAAAGACATACTTTGCTCTTGTGACATAGAAAGTTGCTAGTTTGTTTCTAGATTGTTGCCTGCTCACCATACCATTTCTTCTGGATGGTGATCGTGCCACCGTCATCGAGAATGCTATTTTTCAAGTACATATCTCATGTCCCTTCCTTGACTAGGCCCCCCTCCCCTGCTTAGGGGCAGGGCCCATGGTACCTTCGCCTTGGTGCCCAGTGCCTTGTACATGAAAGTGCGGAGAGAAATGGATGACCAAGTGAATGGAGAAGGGGTTGACAGCACAGATAGCGTTGGTCCATTTTGCAGATGAGTAAGAGCCAGGGTGGGTCCAGATTGGACACAGTGCCCTTTCGTGTTCTTATTCAGCCTCCGCAAATCCCTGCAAATGTGCACATCTCTGCACTTGGCTGAAATGTGCGTCATGGGACACAGAGCCCTTTGATATTTTCATTTCCTTTTTGTTATTTCTTTTCTTAGAACCGAGTAGTTGGTTTCTCTCAGCCTTTGTTCTTTTTCCATGATCACAGGATTGCCTAATAGCTTTCCGTTAATCACCTCACACCCAATAGCAGATATTAAATGGGAAATATCAATGAACCTGTGAATCATGTGGGATTTGGGCAGCCGGTCTTCTTAAGAACGCATATCACTGAGTCCTGCAAACGATTAAGGCGCTCTGGTGTAGCTATTATCTTTTGAGTCGGTGTTTGGAGCCTGCTCTTTCTTCAGCGACCAGAAACGCCCTTACACAATGAGTACCTGGACCCAACAGCCCGGGCAGCTGAACTCTTGCAAACACTCTTGTCTCCGGGTTTTGTTCTTCCAGCGAAAATCTGGACTCTAGGCTGATGAGTCAAAGTTATTTTCCATGAGCAGAAAACACGAGGGAACTTTTAACCTTTGCTTTATACATTCCAAGTAAGGAGCACATCCATCTTTTTGTATCCTTAATGCAAAGAAAGTATTTATTTTATGGGGACTATTAAAGCAGGTTTCCTATGCTGTGTGCCTGCTAGAACACAGGCCACATATGTTACATAAAACAGACATATTTCCATCCCAAGGGATTTTTCTGGTCTTCTCGCTCTTCTTCTCACCTCGCTGAGCTTTGATCTTGACGAAGTGATGCTTTTGCCTGGAGCTGGAAGATCCATAAATCTAAGGGGAGGAAGAGCTTGACTTCTTGGCTCTCCGCTCTCTCAGACGCTCATGCTCCATTTATCAAAGGGCTCCTCTCTAAGAACGCGCCTGTGACACCTCAACATTCTTGTGAGCTTTCCGTGAGCTCTTCCCCTCTGCCCTTTTGGTTTGTGAAGGCGGATGCAGCTTCTGGTATGTGGGGGATTTATGAGCTTAATGGGATAGTTCTAGGAGGTTTAACGTTTTGCCAGGGCTGAATGGCGAGGTGAGAGCGGATGCACTTTTGCTGCAAGGGGACACGTTAAGCCAAAATCAGGAGGGCTAAGGGCCTGCATTTTCTGTATTAGGAGAGTCTTTTTTTAGATGGTTGATCAGCAGTGTAGCCAGATGACAAGAAGCCCACAGACTCTGGAATTTTACCTTTGAGTTTATATCTTTATTATTTTTGGAAAAAATATTGATTTTTTATAGAGGAAGGGAGAGGGAGTGCTAGAAACACCAATGCAGGAAAAACATCGACCAGCTCCCTTCTGCACATCCCCTATCAGGGGTGTGCCTGCAACCAAGGTACATGCCCTTGACCAGAATCGAACTTGGGACCTTTCAGTCTGCAGACCTATGCTCTATCCACTGAGCCAAACCGGTTTCAGCTAAACAAGTTTATTTTTGTTGAATTTCCGTTTTTCCTCAAGATCAGACATTGTGCAGAAACATTTCAATTTTCTCCTCGCCCTTATTTCACTGAACTGCCCCTTCTCATAGGCCTTCAGGTTCATCTGCCCCATCTGTCTAGTTATTTTCTCCCCAATTCCACACCAGAATGTTTGGGTTTTATGGAGGCATGGAACATAGCAGGAAGAGGTTTGGAGCTAGACAGCTTGGGTCCCAGTTCTGACAGTCATTTTCTGACTCTGTAGTCTTAAATAAGTTACTCAGTCCTCTAGTTGTATTTTTTAAAATGTGTTTCTTTATTGGTTTTAGAGAAAGAAGAAGGGAGAGGGATAAAGAGATAGAAACATCGATGAGAGAGAAACATCAACTTGAATCAGCTGCCTTCTGCACTCTCCCTATTTAGGATTGAGCCTGCAACCTGGGCATGTGTCCTAACCAGGAATCAAACTGGCGACCTCTTGATTCACTGAGCCACACCAGCTGGACAGTCCTCTAGTTTTCTTATCTGTAAAAGGGGGTTAATAACTTTAATTTTGCTGGGTCAATGCTGTGAATTAAATGCTATGGCATATGAAAGCATCAACACATACTAGACATTTAAGAAATGCCACTTTTTTAGTTCCTATGACATTGAAGGAAGAGTTTGAATCAGAGGGAGGACATCATCAGGTTTGTGTCTGGAACCATCCTTATGGCTGTGCTGTTGACTGTGCTTTGAAGGCGTGTATTAGTTATCTACTGCTGTGTAACGGGATCAGTTAGTGGTGTTAAAGCAACATACATAATAATTTGTGTGGGTCAGAAATCCATGCATGACCTGTTGGGTCCTCAGAGTCCCTCATGGGGCTGTAGTTGAAGTGGTGGCCAGGGCTGGGGTCTCATCTGAAAACCCAACTGGGTAAAATTCTACTTTCAAGCACATGTGGTTGTTGGCAGGATGTGGTTCTTTGCAGATCATTGGACTTAGGACCTCAGTTCCCTGCTGGACTTTTGTCTGGAAGCCACCTTCACCTCTTTGTCATATGGGTTTCTCTATAGGGCATCTGACACATGACAGCTTGCCTCATCACAATCAATAAAGGGGAGAGTCCACTAGCAAGACAGAAGCCAGAATCTTATGTAATTTGTTCATGGACATGACATCTCATCCCATTTGCTGTATTAGTGACAGTTCCAGTGCAGAGCAGAACCAGCAGGAGGATTAGAGTAAGAGATTGGTTGTAATATTTTCTGTGATTGTGGCAGCTGCTAAGCAAGTCTGAAACCCAGGAGGTGACCCTGCAGTCCTTAGGCAGAATGTCTTGTCCTCAGAAAAGCCTCAGCTCTGCTCTTAGGGTAAGTTCTTTATCAAAAGTCAACTGATTAGGCACTTTATCACGTCTACAGAACACCTTTCTAGCAACACGAAGCATTAGAGTTGGTGGAATAGTGGGACTGTAGTCCAGCCATGTGGACTCATCAGAGGACACACGCATTGGGTCAACAGGGGAGGTCTTTGGTTCTGGGTCTGTGAATTGGAAGTGATAACGCCTGCCTTGCAGAGTTAATAACTTCCTTCCTTACTTACTTCTTCCACCTCTTCTTGTTTTGCTTCAAGCTTTGCTGCTAAAACAAACTGGCCCATCTCTCATTTTACTGGAGTGTCTGCTAAATATCTGAAGCTGGACTTCATAAGATAACAAAGTTGTGGGATGCACATTTATGCTGAAAAGTCTGTTTGACAGTTCACTGACAGATATTGCCACTTGCATGTACGTAGCTTATCTCCTGGTTCAGGGGATTTGAGAAGACAGAGAGGTTCGTTTCTGACTGTGGGAATCCCACACAGAGGTGGGCCCAGGGTGAGGGGCTAGAGTGGAAGTACTGGGAGACGATGTGAGGCATGGCTTCCAGAATTTCTGCAGGGTTTTACAGAGACTCCAGGGTTAGGGTGTGGGTGTGAGCTGTGGTGAGTTGCTTTTTTCCTGTCAATGGCAGTTTTCTCTTCCACAAAATGAGAATGTTGGCTGAGGTGATCACATACCCTACTGTCCTCACTGGTGCAGTGTTACTGGCAAAAGAAATGATTATTCTAGGACAATGGCTCTATGCCAGCCCTGTCCAGGTCGGTTGGGTCACACTCTCACCCAGACACTGGGCAGGTTCTGTGAGTTCATGAATCTCTAGGGAAGGTGAACATTTACCCAGCATCCTCCTTAGGCCATGTCTCCTCCTGATCACATAGGCTCTATACCACAATAAGGGGTGGGCAAAAGGTGGTTAATAATAATGAATACTATAATAGTTAATAAATAAGTAATAATACAACACCCACTCTGTGTTTTGCATTCTCATAACTATAAACCTACTTTTGTCCACCCTGTGTATTAAAACTACCCCCTTGAAGGCTTTGCTTCCCCATGGTCTCTGCATCCTCAAGGTCCAGGCCTAGGATAGTTGTTCCATCGATGTGTGCCAACGCCTGTTAATTCTCACATATGCAGTAGGTGGGTAGTTGGCCCTATCTCCTCCAAGGGAAGGATAAGCGATCAGGGGTTCCTGTCCCAGATGCTGGTGTGCAGGTGGGTGGACCAGGCATGCAGGGTGATGTGCATGTGTGTGGACCAGGCTGCCAAATGGAGGCGCAGTCCTGGAGACTCCACATCTGCTATCTGAATCAGGCCCCAGGCCTGGGCTTTCCCAGGCACATGATCCTCTGATCAATATTAAAGGTCAGGCTGGACATTTACAGCCATGGGAAGTGGAGCTTATTTCTGGCCATGGGAGCTATTGTGGCACCATCATGGGCTTTACAGGCCTGGGGAGCTGGGTTAGGGGCCTGGGAGCAAAGAAGGGCCATTCACAGGCTCCAGAAGACCTGTAACGTTTATAAGAATTGCAGTTTTGGGGAACTCTCAGGTGCCTACAATTCAAGCCCCATTTCTCAGCTGTTGTAAGATTCAAGCTGTCACATTGAGTATCATGCTCTACTTTCTGGGAAAGGTCACATAACTAAATAAAATCTCTTAAAACACAACTCCAGACTACTGTGAAATGTGAAATATGCCCCCTTTCTTAAGGTTATCCTACCTTTCAAACAAAAATAGTTTTCGGCTGATTCACAGAACTTAGGGTAATTAAATTGTAGGACAAATAGAACATTACATTTTTAGTAGGAATCAGACAGGAGTTGTACAGCTGACTCTTAACTTTATGTTTATGAGTGCTTAAAACTGTACATTTGTGAGAGTGTGCATTTATGTATACAAGTGTGTGAGAGTATTCATGTGTGCATTAGTGCATGTGAGAATGTGCAGGCATGAATATGTGTGTGAGTGCATGTGTGCATATCTGTGTGAGAGTGCGTGTGTTTGTGTATACATGTGAGAGTGTGCATGTGTGAGAATGTGCAGGTATGTATATATCTGTGTGAGTGTGCATATGTGGGAGTGGCACGTGTGTCTGCATGCATATGAGTGGGTGTATGCATGTGACAGGTATGGTTGTGTTTGTGTATCTACTTTTACCAGGGACATGAGGGAAACTGCTCTGAGAAGCTGACATTTTGAAGAAAGAAGACAGCCATGCACAGACAGAGATTATCAGGATCAAAGTCTTGGAGTTGAAAAGTGTAACATGTACAGGGGATATAATGTGGGCAATGTGGCCAGTGCTTGGTATTCCAGGTGGAGAGGGGGAGGCAAGATCAGAGGGCCACGGTGAGGACTTTGATTTTGGACTAAGGTTTATGAGACATTGTTGGAGGATTTTCATCAGCAAAATAATACTATTTTCTGACTTACTCTTAAAAAATGTCCCTTTGGCTTTTGTAGGCAGGCCGGAGAGCAGGCAGGAAGGCCAGCTGAAGATCATATAAAGGTCAGTGAGAACTTGGATGGGATACATGCTGACGGTGGAGGGTTGGGTCTTTATACTTGGGAGGTCAGTGACTCTGCTGAGGAACTGGATGTGAGGGGTGAAGTAAAAACAATAATGAGAGGTCTGCCTAGGCTTTGGTCAGTGGACCAAGGTAGTCAATGGCACCCTTGACAGATAGGGAGAACATGGAGAAGAGCTGGTCTGTGCCTAGAAGATGGCAGAAATCCAGACTTTTTAACCATGTTAACGTTGAGAAGTGTATTCCCCTTCCCTCCCTCTTGATTCCAGTCCCTTCCCTCCTTTCCCCCCCCCTCTTTTCATCTCCTGCTGCCTTTTTCTCTTTCTTTCCCTTCCACGAAGGCCTAAGTATCATATTAGGTGCTGGTGATACAGAGACGGTGACAGAATTGTGGCTCTCAAGTAACTCACATGCTAGTGGGAGTGGCTGTGGCTTAAACGGTTATGAGGTTTTTTGTTTTTTTTAATACTTGGGAGGTCAAATAAAAGTTTGCCCAATTGCCATGGAAATAGAGGGGTGGAAGTATCTAGCTCTGGCATTTTCCAGAAATCACACAGAAAAAGATAATATTTTTTGAATGTTTTGTTCCCAAATTCTCATTCTGTTCTCTGCCTCTTAGCTTTTAACCTGGCAGCTGGTCAGTGATTGAGAGGTGGGCTCCCTTTCTGGCTACTGTCCTTTGACTTGGTGCACTGAGAGATTAGCCTCAGAGTAACAGCTGGCTGAAACTGACCTCTGGTCCCAGCACTTACTTCCGTGGGTGGCAGCTAATTGGTCTTGACCTGATGGGCAGGGAGTGCATAGATTCTGCCTGGGTTGGGGAAGGCTTTTTGGAGGAGGTGAGTCTAGAAAAGTAGGAACAAAGGCAAAGTCCTCACCATTGCCTGGTTCATGGGTTTGGGAATCAGACATATCATGGTTCATATTCCTGCTTTTTTTAACTTCTTTACTTTACTTTTAGAAAATAATCTGTTTTCTGATCTTCACTTTGAAATAATCTGTTTTCTGATCTTAATAATGTGTTTTCTGATCTTCACTTTGATCTGAAACTTGTGGATAATAACACTTTGGTTCAGGCTTTCTTGGGAAAAGGGAGACTTAGAGATATTTAGCAAATACTGATTAAATTGGTCTAATAATGAAGAAATGTTTTTAGACCAACATTTTGAGTTGGAACGGTACTTTTTCAGGATTAATTTTGTTCATAGTATCTTTTGTGTGGAAAAATATCAGGCTGGAATGTTTAAATAATAGTTCAATTAAATAAGATAAACAGTATAAAGTACCTGGAATTGTGCCTGCACACAATTGGGACTCATCAGATTATCACTTTTATTACATAACTAGAGGCCTGATGCACAAAATTTGTGCATAGGTAGAGTCACTAGGCCTCGCCAGGAATCAGGGATGATCTGTGGGGTGACTGGTGGGGCAATCAGGGGGGCCCCTGCTAGCACCTGCCTTGGCTGGCCTGGCATCACCCACTCACCAGCCCTGTCCCCTGCAAGATGTTTCTTCTCTCAAAGTATGCATTTCAGAAACTTGTATAGTGCAAATATATATACATCATGTCACAAAGGAAAGAGGAGAGCTGTATGTGATGGTTTGAATAATTTTTTAGAAATACTCACTCTTCTCCCCTTCCCACAGTGGGCAGAGTATAATTCTTAGCCCCTTTGATTCTGAGCTTGGCTATGTGGCCTATGTTGGTCAGTGGGATGCTAGAGGCTGGAACATAGCAGAGGTATTAAACATGCTTCTGTAGTTTGGCTTGGCTCTTGGCTCCAGTAATCACCATGAGAAGAGCATGCCTCATGAGGCTGAGAGATAGGTGGGGTAGGCCTTAATCTTACCTGTGTCCTGAAGACAAGCCCAGGTTATTTGGGGCACAAAGTGCAGTTACCCAAGTGAACCTGTGGACCCACAAGCACGATAATACATGCTTATTTTTAAAATTTTATTTTATTGATTAAAGTATTACATATGTCTCATCCTCCTCCCCCCCTCCCCCCCACACACACTGACCTCCCTCCAGCCTCTCCTACCCTCTGGCACTTGCCCTTCCCCCAAGCCAGTGTCTTGCAACCATTGGTTATGCTTATATGCATACATACAAGTGAATACATGCTTTTTGATGGTAGCCACTTACCTTTAGGCTGGCTTGTTATGCAGTGTTAATGAGGAAATAGCTAACCAATACATTGTGCATGCATCTTTCTTATCTAGTGGTCAGGACCCCATAGCTTTTCGTCCCCAATGTTCTCAGTCAACCCTATACCATGCCGGTCCTGTTACTTAGACAAACGTTTCTAAGTTTCCCATGGATCTAAGTGGATTGAGCTCTTCAGTTTTATAGGCAGAAGGAGGTATAAAGTCACTGAGTCTGGTGTCATTATTTTACAGATGAAGAAGTCAAGAGGGAAAGCAATTTGGCTAAAATCTCACTGTTCTTCGAGGAGCAGGGAGAATGCAGGCATCCTGACTGGCTCTTCTGTTTGTTTTGTCAAATGACTTTTAATTTTACAGATTGGACTGGGAATCTACTATAACAGTGAATGGAGGAAGGGTTGATAAGCAGATATGGAGGGAGGTGCTGAGGAAAGGGGAAATTGGTGGGTTGGTCAGGCATTGGCCATGGATGGAAATAAAGGCTGCTCTGAAGTGCACAATCATTGGACTTGTTCAAAGACTTTCTCTGGGAAGAAAGGGATAAAATTAAGCCATGGAAAGTTTTGGCCAAGTCATGAAAAAACATTTTCCAAAAGAGCTGTTAATTTGAAGGTGGAATGAGTCACAGCCCATGGGCAGGGCTGAAAATCCCATCAGCCGAATTACTCAAAACTTAACTGGACAATAAAAAAACGTATGGTTAAGGCAAACATCCCCGCAGGGTTAGGCCAAAGAGACACCGTGTCCCTGTTTGAACTTTTCCTTTGTATTTCCAGGCCAAATCTGCATGGAAAATTACCTGGTACCTCAAATCACGAGAAGAGCGGGGGCCAGATTATTTCAATATGGAAGACTTTCCCGTTTTACTTGTCTTCAGGGTTGAATTTGTTGAATGGTGACCAAACTTTCAATATTGTTATTGTGACAGGCCTGGCACTTGGTAGTTGATAGTAGGAAAATAAAGTTTCTAGGTGGACTTAAACCTTGAATTTTCTAATTTATAGAAAAGTATGGTACCGTTCAATGACAACGATAGTACCGTGGAGATTAGTAACTAGAAATGCACAGCAGAGTGGTTTAAAAATAGAAACCTGGTTTTGAAAGCATTCTTTTTTTAGACATTCAGGGGTCCTCCCATCACCCCCTCTGAAAGTTCTGCATCCGATTCCAATGCATGTGTGGGCATTTTCCCATACCACCCAACAATTCTCTCATACAGCTTGGCATTCTACAGTTCAGCTCCACTCTGACATAGCTATCCGGAGATAGCCTTGGATTCCTCAGGCAGAGGGCTCAGTCCCCCAAGACTGCCCTCCTTTCAGATGTCAACTGCAAGTGCAGGCTGTCACCTCTGCTTCTGACCGAGTGTCTGTACACCAGAAGTTGTCATGGGCCCTTCTTTGGGTTCACCGAGTGGCTCACAGAATCTAGAAAGCTCATTTGCTCCCAGATTACTGATTCATTACAAAGGGTATTAAAGGACACACATCAGCAACCAGATGCAGAGATACACAGGGAGAGTTCCCGAATGAAGGAGCCTTGGTCCCATCCTCATAGAGTTTGAGGACTGGCAAGGTGGCAGGTGCAGGAGTTCTGGGTCACTCTGGATGCTCTGCATTCCTATCATTTTGTGTTGTTTTTTTTGTTCTCATCACTTAGGAAATTCGCAGGATTTTAGAAACTTAATGCCAGAAATGGGGATGAAAGTATATATACTTAAAAAAATACATTTTATTGAATTTTACAGAGAGGGAGAGGGGAGTTAGAAACATCAATGAGAAACATCAGCTGCCTCCTGCACGCCCCCTACTGGGGACATGCCACAACCAAGGTACATGTCCTTGACCAGAATCAAACCGGGGATGCTTCAATCCTCAAGCTGACACTCTATCCACTGAGCCAAGCTGGTTTTGGCTATACTTTTTATTATAAATCACAACGTCACACTCTCCTTAATTTTTGTTGTAAAAGAAAAAAAAATGAGATGTGGTGCCCACATCGTAGTAAACTGTAAAATGCCTGCTGGATGATGGATGGTACTTGATCACTCTGAGCTCAGGGGAGCCCTTCTCGCCCTTTGGTCCATGACAGGCTTGGAACTGACAGACCTGGACTTCTCTTTCTCAGGGCATTGATTGATGTGCTTGTTTATTGACAGCGGCCTTCTTCATTAGCCTGTAAGCTCTTGCTTCACTCAGTGCCCTTAATTCAGTGAGGGAACCACTGAATGATGAGACTGAGGATGCACTCTCAGTTTTTAATCTATTACTCCCTTTTCTTCCCAAGGCACCTGTTCATAGCTCTTCCTGTGTTAGCTGTGAAAAGACTCCTCAGTGGCTTGTAGCTCTCCTCAGGTTAAGTTCAAACTCCCCCTTGTGGCCCTGAAGACTTCTCAGGACCTGGGCTCTTCCTGCCTATCGAGACACTTCTTTCCCCCAGTTCCTTCCTGGAACTCAACTTTCTAGCATTTGGCTCACTACAGGTCTCAATATTCCCCTCCCCCCTCCATGAATTAAATGGTATTTATTTTGTTTTCTATAATGGCTAATTTACCTTTGTTATATTCGACAAAGAATGCTTTTGGCAAGTGGCAATTTGTCTCTTAATTCTCTTCTGCTGTATTGATGTGCAATCCTATGGAATCCACCAGTGATTGGGTTATTCCTGAGGTACACAACAATAGCCCCAAACCAATTTCAGTCCTTACGAATTTCTCTAGAAGGAATTAAAGGAGACCCTCTACAAATTCTCAGCAATATGTTTCATATTACCTTTTTACAGCTTTCTGGTTTTTCCATATCTAAAACTCTTCAAAATGTCTCATTCTCCAAAAACTTTCCTTTCCCATCAAAGCATCCTTTTAAAAATAAGAAAAGGAGAGAGAGAGAGAGAGAGAGAGAGAGAGAGAGAGAGAGAGAGAAGAGCACAAAAGGGAGAGAGGAAGAAAAACATCAATTTGTTGTTCCACCCATTTATACATTCATTGGTTGATTCTTATATGTGCCCTGATTAGGGCTCAAACCCAGAACCTTGGTGTATTGGGATAATGTTCCAACCAACTGAGCTTCCTAGCTAGTACAAAGAATCCTTTTTCAATTTTAGAAATAATCAGGAACTTTGAATATGATATGAAACTTGTTGATTCCTGTTTTAACCTTTCTTATATATAGCGCATGTCTATTGTACTATTTAACCTACAAATAAACACTTTAAAAACAAAAAGAACATGAAATTTAAACTAAAATTTAACAAAAAGGAAAAGAAATATTTGGAGAAGCTGTTTATACCAATGAACATTTAACAATAACTATAAGCATCAAGAAAAAAAACCAAAAAAACAAAAATATTCACAGCACAATATTCTGAGATTTTAGCGGTGGTAAACTGATTCATATTCATGCATTATGTCCTTTGTCATCCGAGAGATGTGTTCATACAGGTATCAGCATGAAAGGGTTGTCAAATTGAGAAGTGAATTGTTCAAGATAGGAAATGTTTGAGAAACGAGGTTCCAATATATATATATATATATATATATATATATATATATATATAGAGAGAGAGAGAGAGAGAGAGAGAGAGAGAGAGAGATTTATTATAAGGAATTGGCCCATGTGATCATGGAGGTTGACAAGTCCCAAGATTGGCAGTTGGGCAGCTGGAGACCCAAGGGAGTTGATGGTGTAGTTTTAACAAGAAGGCTGGTAGGCTCCAGACCCAGGAAGAGTCTACCTTTCAGTTCAAGTCAGGAGGCAAGAAAAAGCTATGACTCAGCTTGAAGGTTGTCCAGCCAGAGGAATTCCTTCTTTCTGGATGGGGAGAGTCAGCTTTAATGTCTTATTCAGGCCTTCAACTGATTGGATGAGTCCCACTCACATAGGGAAGGTGATCTGCTTTACTCATTTTACAACTCAATGTTAATCTCATCCAGAGACCTCCAGGGCACACAGACTAAGTTTTGATCAAATATCTGGGCACCCTGAAGCCCAGTTAAGTTGACACATAAAATTAATCTGCACAGTTATGTTGAGTCACTTTTACTATTTTCTGTTGGTCAAAGTCCATTATCAGCCAAGGAGTGGAAAGAGACTCCACTTCTTTCAGAGTTTGTGTGTTTTACTACAGAGAGATGATGGCATCTCTGAGGAATGTGCATGACTGAGTCCTACCTCTTATCTATTGATTTAGAATTAAGAATGTGGGGCCCAGGAATATGCATTTTTACAAAACTTCCTCAAAGATCATGATTCCAACCATGGCTTAAGGACTCATGTCCAATGGAAAACAATCTGCTTATTAGTTTTGGATTTTTTTCCAACTCTAATTTATTCTTTAGAATTTAGACATTTGTCTAAATTATCTCTGCCTTATCCTTATTTTCTGCTTCTCCAATCCTGTCTCAGTATGTCATGTTGAAACGTGTCCCCCTCATTACATAAAAGAATGGCACTTTCAGTTTTTCTTTGGTCCTTTTCTTTTTAGCCTTGGGATGTACTAATTTATTTTATGTTAAGATACAATTTTTAACTTTAAAATAATTTTACATCTATAGGAAAGTTGTAAAGATAGCACAGAGAACTCCCATTTACTCCTTATCGATTTTCCTTGGCCCTCATGGGTGAGCATGATGCATTTGTCAAAACTCAGTAATTCACACTGCTACCATACTATTCGTCTGCGTACTTCACTTGGGATTTACTAGCTTTCTGTGTCTTTTTTTCATAGTACAGGGTGGAATCCAGAAAATCCATTTCATTTTGTCACAGTGTCTTCTTAGTCTCCTCTGATCCGTGGTAGTCTCTGATTTACCTTGTTTTCTATGATCTTGAGAGCTTTGAAGATTACTGGTCAAGTGCTTTGTAGAATGTTCTCGATTGGAATTTGTCTGCTTTTCCCTCCCCACCTCCTGATTATATTGGGATTTTTTTTTGTTTTGGGGAAGAATTCTGCAGAGGTGAAGTATATCCTTCTCATTATGTCATGTCAGGGAGAAGGCGAGGTCAGCAGGACTTGTCATTGGGGACTTCATCCTCTGGCCAAGGTAGTGTCTCTCAGGCTTCTTCCCTACAAGCTGTCCTTCATCTCTCCACATCCTGTTCTCTGGGAATGAGTCACCAAGTCCAGCCATTCTCAAGGGACCTGGAGTTAAGCTTTCTGGGGATGGAGTATTGACACATATTATTGGGTAATTGTCTGTAAGGAAGCCTCTAAATAATACTTATGGTCTTTTAAATCCAGAACTTCTTAAACCTGGAAAACTGGATAAATTAGATAATTATAACAGTGTTTCTCAGTCAGAGTGAGCACAATCATGTATCTTCTCTTCTCCTGGGCTTCCCGCAGGGGTGCTGTCTTTAAGATCCAGCTCCATGTCCTGTGCTGCCCTGGCAGAGGTGATCCCCTGAATGTTGAGGGTCCCTTAAGGCAGCTGCCTAAACCAGATTTTGGAAAACCAAGTGAAAAAGACCATGCCATGAAAAATACAATTGCTAGCGTTTCCATGGAAACCAGAGTACAAAGGGGCTGTTTGCCTGGAGCGGTCTGCTTATTTTTTTTTATTTAAACTATCAAGAATAACCTTTTGAGATGTGACATTCTGTTTTCACAAGCGCACTCAAGGTGTCAGACAGAGCTCGATTTTATATTCCTTGAAAATAGAGTGCGCTGTAGTGTTTGCCGGACTTTTCAACATGTCACTTTCAACCAATTTTATGTACAAATGGGTTACAGTCCCATGAAAATATTCGGAAAAAGAGGAAACTGTTTCAAAAAGGCGTATTAAGTATTATTACATTGAAAGCCCTGCCGAGTGGAAAACCTTTCCACCCAGCCTCTAGTCTTTCAGGGGAGCAAGGGACCAGCGTGTTTGTATAAAATGGGAGAGTCCCATCTCTACCAACTGGAGGTCTGAGAGGAGCTGGGTCAAACTGGCCATTCATCTTCCCTCCTCTGAAATCTTGCCTGGATTGGTGACGGGATCTTGGAGTCACTTCCAAAGGCACTCTTGGTCCCCTGTTCTCTGTGGCACTTGCTTCTGTTCTCTTTCCAATAGGATTGCAGGACACACTTACCCCAACCCAAGACCAGGTCTTCATGCCTGCGGAGAATCTATTCCATGAGGCTGGTTGAGAGTGTTGGCTTACAGGGTATTCCAGGAGTCATTTTCTTCTTTAAAATAATATATTCACTTAGGATGCTGAGGGTTTTCTTCTTAGATCTGTTATTTTAAAATACGTCCCTCTCAGCCCGGTGCGGCTCTGATGCCACTGTATCTCAGCAGCAACCTTTCGAGGTTGTGTGGAGACAAGGAGTGGAAATAATTTACGATGACGGGGCCAATTTTAAAAACAGAGGCCCTGTGTTCCTGATTGTGGGGACTGGCTGTGACTGAGGTACTTCATGGCATCTGGCACTTCTTAGAGTTTCAAGTTTTGCTCTCTACTCCCAGGAAAAGGAGGCTTTCCACCATCTGTGCAGATGGAATCTTTCCCCAGAGCCCATTTCAGAGATTCCCCCTCCAGGGATGTCATATGAATGAAGTGGAGTTTTGTTGACTCCCTTGAGTTTCCTTTTCAATGGGCTGTTTTACATTATAAATATTTTGTACATGTATATTAAATGTTTTTATTGATTTTAGAGAGAGAGAGAGGAAAGGAGACAGATAGAGAGACAGAAACAATGATGAAAGAAAAACATTGGTTGGTTGCCTTCTGCATGCCCCACCTGGATATCGAGCCCACAACCTGTGACCTCCAAGTTCATGGGTCTATGCTCAACCACTGAGCCATACTGATTGGGCTGTACCATATATTTTGGACACAAATATTTTGCATTTCAAAAATGAACTGCTCTTGTCTTTTTGAAGTGAGAATCAGAAGTGACCAATTTTTTAAAAAAAAATTATGACTCAGGTGTAGGATTCAGTTTTTAATGCCTGGGCTGAGCTGTGTGTGGACCAGAAATACTTCCTTCTTTTGTGCCCCTGGCCTGTGGCCAGCAATTTGAGCAGTATGGGCAGCTTCTGAGGCTCCTTATCCTAAACCTAGGCCAATACCCCTAGGCCTGTTCTATGGCTCAGCAGTCCCGTGAGACAGTCCTGAAAAAGGGCCTCATGGTCATGGACACTCAGGAGACCTCACTTCCAAGATGTCCCTCTCAGCAATTCACATTGCATGTTAGTAAAGATCAAAGACTGAGATGGGGAATTCTTTTCAAATTATTTAGATCACTGTTTTCTAAATTTATAGGACCATGGAACCTAGAGCACCTAAGAAGTCCATAACATAAACTATATTTTAGGAAACATTCATTCAAATTCATACCTGAGTGTCATCTGTTTGAGGCAGTAGTTGCATACTGACCCACATCATTTTTTGTTTGTTTTTAGGTTTAAATTAATTTCTATCAATCAGGAGTTTTCTCCTATAAATGGGTTTGGGCTTCTTTAATGTTTCTATGTGGAATGAATGAGTGGGGACTGAAGGTGTCTGCTCAGTTCCAAGGAGAAAGTTCTCTGTAGTTCACCCAACTCCCCACCATTCTGTACCTCCCTGAGGTTGTTTATTGTGTGCTCATACACCTACCATACTCTTCCGGTAAATAGAAAACTACTGCTCTCTTGGAAGTAGGGACAAAGGACATGAGCTTGAAGGGTGTGTTTCAGAAAAAAAGTGGGAGCAGGAACCTGAGTTTTTTCTACAGTCATCCCCCCTTATCCATGGGGAGTAAGTCCCAGACCCCCAGTGGATGTCTTAAAGCATTTTTTAGCACCAAGCCCTATAGATACTATGTTCTTTTTCCTACTCACACATACTACAAAAAAAGTTTAATTTAGAAATTAGGCCCAGTAAGAGATTAACAACTAGTAATAAAATAGGATGATTATACCAATCTCTGTAATGAAGTTATGTGAATGTGGTCTCTCTCTTCCTCTCTCAGAATATCTCATTCTACTGCACATACAGTCTGGGTATACTGGACAAAGGGATGATTCATGTCTGGCATGGGATGGAGCGGGATGATGCAAGATTCCATTACTTAGAATGGGTACAACTTAAACCTTATGAATTGTTTATTTCTGGAAATTCCTATTTAATACTTTTGGACTGTGGTTGACTGAACCTGAGAGAATAGAAACTCTGGAGAAGGGAGGACTCTCAATTTTGGGTGCATAACCTCTTAGCTGGGATTTGCATGTCTTCCAAGGAGAGAAAGGGCAACCCTAGGCAGGGCTCACCAGGGGAAAGAAGATCTGTTCCTCCAAGGCCTGAAGTCCCAGGTCTGGGCACTCAGGGACCCACTGGAAGGGGCCCCTCCTCCCCCTTTTAGGAGAGACTATACAGAAAGTACCCCCTAAGTACGGAGTCGCCACAGAAATGGGAAGTCTTGGGGGTCGATATTTAGAAAGCTTAATAAGGACGGAGGCTTCTTCCCTGCAGGACTGATGGTTGGACACAAGAGACTGGACAGTGCAGAGCGTGTCTCCCAGTTTGTGGCGAGACCTGCTAAGAAGTGATTACAGCTGTTCCAGGGGCTGGAATTGGGATTTGGCAATAGACAGAAGGAAGAGGAGCAGGGGACACTGAAAAGGTTCTCCTGGACCCACTCACTGGAACTGAAGGATGTTAGTAGATGGATTCAACCCTCTAGGAACCTAAAATTGGACAGATTTGTTTGCATTCAGATGTAATGGCAGCTAATCCTCAACAGGTGTAGTTTTATTGAATAGGTAGGGAGGGGCACAAAGACTTCAGCCAACAAAAGCATGTGTAGCATGACCAGTGTTGCTCAAAGGTTGAGCTTAGACCTATGAACCAGAAGGCCTGGATTTGATTCCCTGTCAGGGCACATGCCCGAGTTGCAGGCTCAATCCCCACTGTAGGCTGTGCAGGAGACAGCCGATCAATGATTCTTTCTAATCATTGATACTTCTATTTCTCTCCCTCTCCCCTCCTCTTTCTGAAATAAACAAAAGGATAGATAGATAGATAGATAGATAGATAGATAGATAGATAAATAGCGTAAAGGGGGAGCTGCAAAAGCTGGGGGGGGGGCTGGGATATGGCTCTTGGGGTGATGTCCTGAAAACAGACTCACTCATTGCCTCCCTTGGAGCTCTGGAGCTGGCCAGGTATTTGGACTTGGGTGTTGATGATAGTGATCACACATTCCTCCTGACCCAGCCTATCTTTGTTAATGCTTCCCCCTGAAAGAGTTAAGAGGGCACCTCACTTTGACCAGTGCAATTAAAAGGCATTTGGGCAGTTGGGAGGATACCCTGGCTCCAAATTTTAAAGGGCCTCAACTAAGACCTCGTGAGCCCTTGAGGGACCAAGATAACATTGTTATTGGTGTGGAAGGAGGGTGAGGGAGCATGGGGTCATGGTCTAACCCAGGGTGGATAAATCTTCCGTGGGGAGCCCAGGCCTGGCCAGTGCCTGATGACATGGACTTTATATACAGGACCTGACTTGCGATTCATTAAGCCATTCCCAGTGTAGCCACCAGTGCCCACGAAGGCAGATCTGTGCAGTCTCATATTCCAGGAAGTCACTGGAATGTCACAGGCCAATGAAATTGACTAGTCTGACAGGAACACACAAACAACCAGGATGTACGACTGCACCCCCCATCCCCCTACTGTGTTTATTTAGTAGTGGAGGTCCATTAAGTGCTCTGTGATGGCCTTTTGATAACATACCCACCTTCGCCAGGCGGCCGGGGCTGGATGTCTGCCCTCCAATGTGACAGCTGACATTTCTGGATACACTTAGGGATGGGCCTGTCCCCCACGATGCAGAGGACAGAAACCACACGTTCGAGAGTTATAGCCTCTCTAGCTCACTCATAGGAACAAGTGGTTCTTTTCAGGGCTTTCCATGTATGTCAAAGGTCTCGTTCCCCTGTGAGAATATTGTAAGACCCGGCACTAGAGTCTGGGGATCTGTGGCTGGAGAGAGCATTTCAGCAAACATTTGTTAAGATGCCTAGGGAAAATAATGATGAGATGCATGCACTTCATCAGGGGTGTAAATATTGAGGGATATGGAGGTTAGGCAGAGATCCCACATTATTATTTTTTAAAAATATATTTTATTGATATTTTACAGAGAGGAAGGGATAGATATAGAGAGCTAGAAACGTCAACGAGAGAGAAACATCAACCAGCTGTCTCTTGCACACCCCCTTCTGGGGATGTGCTCGCAACCAATGTACATGCCCTTGACCGGAATCGAACCCGGGACCTTTCAGTCCGCAGACTGACACTCTACCACTGAGCCAAACCGGTTTAGGCAAGATCCCACATTCTTTACTGTCTTGACCTTTGGTTCTTCGGGGCCCAGCACCTGGAAGCTTGGAGAGTTACTTGTAGGTTCAAGGCCACAGCTACCTACTGAGCCATGTTTCTCTTACTCTCCTGCAAGCACTCAGCTGCTCTTCCTCCCAGAACCTCACCTCCCTGGCTTGTTCATGGCTTTCCATCGCTCACCCCCTAAAATGACCTGTCTTTGATCTTTTACTTTCATTGACTTACTCATTAATTCATTGATTTATTGATTCATTTCTTCATTCACCTAATTTTAACTGAGGGTCTGTCATTGCCTTGGGGTCAGGGAATCAACAAAAAACTCCTGTTCTCATGGAGTTGACAAACTGGGCCAGGGTAAGGGCAAACACAAATAATAAATGAGTAAATCAGTGAATAAAAATGATGCTATGAAGGAAGTGAGGCAAGGGGACTGGAAAGAGAGTGGTGGTAGAGAGAGGGCCCAATTGCAGTTGGGTGATCTAGGAGCCCTGAGATGAGCTGGTAAAGAGGGCCAGAGGGTTTAGGGGCAGATGTTATATTTGGAAAGGCAGTCAAGGGCATGATGGGGTTTGCATTGCTTGAGAAATAGCAGGAGGCCCGGAGCCATGTAGGAGAGATGGTCAAAGAACTAGGGAGGGCTAAGAGCATGCAGGGCTCTGAAGGTCAAGGTTAAGGGACCAGACTAAATTCCAGGGAGGAAGGAGGGCAAGCCAAAAGAGTGTGCAAGCAATGGTGCCATGCGATCAGATGCGATGAAACCAGTGTTATGTGTCTTATCTGTTGGGGAACTCTTCCAGTGTAGCTGTGCTGTGACACTCTGCAGCAGAAAGCATCTCTTCTGGGGTCCTAGACTCCAAGTGTGACTGGGCACTAACGAGGAGCATGTTCTTTCTGTCCCACTGCCATCAAGCTCCGTGAGGGTGACAACCAGCATGGCGGGCCCTGTTTCTCCAGGGCGGGTGCTTTGCCCACGCCGCTAGTCAATAAAAGTCTCTTGCATTGACCTCAATCATTAGCTCCTGGAGGTTCCTAACGTCTGCCCAGTGTATTTTGTAAAATTCCAAAGGGCTCTTAAGAACAGCCCTTTGATGATGAGTCGGTTCTGGAAGCTGTGGTAGGAATGGGTCATCCCGCAGACGGCCCAGCAAGTAGGGAGCTCATTAGGGTCAACTCGCCCCAAAGAATGTATGCAAATGACTTCCCCGGGCCCACTCCTTTCCCGCAGATGATTTTAGCATGTTTCTTAAGCGCGTCAGCATCCAGGCAATGAAACCGAGATGAAAAAGGCCCAGACTCCGTGTTGCAGGTCCCAGAAAAAACATTCATTCACACGGCTGCTCCTCCCCACCTTCAAAATTAAACATATTACATTCTCGGGAGTAAGATTTCAGCTTCTTTACATTTATGACATGCATGGAACCGTTCGCCCTCACTTCAGTCCATAAAAGCAAGACTCATTAGAAGGAGGAAATTTCCTTTATCATTAACGGGTCACACTCACAGGATAAAACCGTGTCCAGACCCCGCTTCCCCCGAACTCCCATTCTCATTTTAAGCGGTTCCCACATACACTATTTATCTTCCACATTTCCCCAACCCTCTATGGCACCATTATAGCCTTTATTTGGAATCATAAAACTCTGAGAATAAAAAAGAAGCAAATTAATCCTCCCTGGGGAGAAAAGGAAGACGGAGCCTGCCAGCTTCTAAATTGTAGGATTGGACTGGCCTCCAAACACAGCTTTCCTTTTCAACAGCTTCACCGGCGGGGCCGGGGGGCGAGGGGGAAATGAGTGGTTATGACAGAGAATCCTGAAATAAAATGCAGAATTATGCAAACGCGTTTAAAAAAACACAACACATGGACATCTTGAAATAAAAACCCGTCGGGAGAGCTGGAGGAATAAACAATGCGGCCGGGAGGGGACCATTTGGAAGCGACGAATGGGTTACTCTGCTTTTATGATTCACAGCGGAAACATAACCTTGATCATGACGTGAAAACCACAATTTCCTTTATGTGTGGATCAGGCCAGATTAAAAAGCGTTCGGGGAAGAAGTGCGGCTGGGAGGAAGGACCGCAGGCTGAAGAGGCGAGGGCCCGTGGTGTGTCCAGAATCCCGTCCCTGAGGCCGGCCTGCTCGCTCCAACTGCATCAGTCACTTCACCACCTGGTGACTCCTCTCCCATCCCCTGCTGCAACTGAGGGGCCAGCCTTGCCCGCAGCCCGAGATCTGGATTTCCTAACAGCCAATTGGATAATGTGCTTTGCCCTGGCTATTTGCTCCAAGGGGTCTCAAGGTTGTTGTGAAAACAAGCAGTAAAAGTTGGTTAACAAGCCAGCTGCCACCGCACGGCCTGCAAGAACCACCGAGGCCCCAGAGCGCCTCGAGGTGGATCTCTGGGTTTGGGGTTTGGGACACAGAGTCTAGGCTAGTAAAGCATTGATTTTAAAATTTTATTTTATGTGTATTCCTTTTTTCAATTGGGAGGTGGAGTCCCTGGGTAACTGAGGAATACTCTCAGGAAGTCCAATGACAATCATGGATTTGAGACACGGTGTGCAAACAGAATATTGCGGATTCAGAGGATCTTCGAGGAATCTGGCCCAGCACCTTCGCTGTGCACAGGGGCAGCTCCTCAGTGCAGGAAATGGAGGTGACCTACCCAAACCTGTGGAACCAGAGACTTGGTGGTTGCCGCCGGCTTTGAAACGTGATTGTCACGGTGGTCTAGCTACTCCAACCATTCGAACAGGAAAGGCTCTTTGAAGAAGGGACAATCCCAGAAATACCTGTGTGACCAGAGAGATCCGAGACAGTGTTAGATGATCTCTTTTATTATGAAAGAAGTCTTCTGAGTCTTTCAGTGGATGCCACTTAAAAAATGATAGAGGCATTAGCTGTGGATTACAGTGTTGAAGTTGCAATGACTTTAAATTTAGTTTTAGTTTTTCCTCCTCCTACCTTCCTCATTTCTCTCTCTCTCCTCTCTTAAAAATTAGTGTTTTTTTTTTTTTTTTTTGTGTGTGTGTGTGTGGGGGGGTTACTTTAAGATACATTTTTTAAAATTGATTTCAGAGAGGAAGAAAGAGGGAGAGTTAGAAACATCAATGATGAAAGAGTGCCTCCTTGCATGCCCCAGGCTGGGGATCGAGCCCGCAATCTGGGCATGTGCCCTGACTGGAAATTGAACCGTGACCTCCTGGTTTGGGTAAGATCAGTGTGTTATCTTCTCCTGGTTCATAGGTCGACGCTCAACCCCTGAGCCACCTGGCTGGGCTGTGTTTGTTTGTTTGTTTGTTTTCTTTTTAAATTTGAAGAGACATTCTGGAGAAAAACTAGAGCAAATCTACGCCTTGGTGACCTAGTGTTGATAGAAAACCTGAGTGGAAGGAACTGATTTCCATGGTAAAGAGGAGAAAGCTCCCTGTGATTTACTCTGACTTGCTAATTTTCAGAAGGAAATTAATAAAATTGATTCCAGCAAAAACTCTAAGTGGACAAATAGAAGAAAAACAGATCGAGAATTGTGACTATGTAGGGCAGAGAGAAAGTTCTTAGAGAAGTCTTTCCCTCGGGGAGAAATAAATATTTAGGAGAAATCACTAACTCTAAGGGTCGTTAAAGCAGAGATCACTCACAGGATGGAAGCGAAGCCTCCCACCAACTATTAATCCCAATTTCTGGACTCGGCGGCAGTAACATGATTAGTGATTGTGGGTTCTGGAAGAACTCGGGCCTTTGGCAATAGCGCCCTGGAAATATGTGTTTTAAGTACTATAAAAGATGTGGCAGGCAACTTGCTTTTCATCCTGGGGACCAGAAATAATACACCTGCAAGGACAGATGAATGGCATAATGTTGGCATTCAATGGGGCATTAAACATTTTACGCCACGTTTATGGGGTTTTCCTGTCATTAATTCTAGGTAAAATAAACTTTTAAAAAATGTTTTGTTGTGTTTTTGAACTGCGTTTATTTTTCACCAACTTGCTTTTCTTTGCCATTTTTCCCCCTGCCAGGTTTTTGTGTCTATTGTGTTTGCTCGTGTCCGTCATGCTCTTGGCTGATTTCCTAGCCGGGCTCCCTCTGCTCAGAGGCCTTTCTTTTTCCTTCCCGGACCCCCTTGGCGCCCTTTCTCTCAGCCCCGCCACGCATGTGCAGACCCATGTCAGGTCGGATGTGGTTGGTTCTGCTGGCCGCAGTTGCTGTGGTTTGCTTGTGGCGCCCTGGGGTTGGCAAGGTCTTGGATAGGCTGTCCAGGAGCTGCAAAGATTGGGGCCACCTGAATCTCTCTGTGACTCGGGCAGCCACTCCGCAATTGGTTGTGATGGCAAGGCCTTGCATTTCTTCCTCATTCATCCTGAGGCCTTCCTCCTTAATTCCGTCTGCCTCCTTTACAAAAGTTCCCTTTTCCCGTGAGCAGGCCACATGCCTTTCCTTTTAAATTTGCTCACATTAGCAGCTAAGGGAGAAAGGATGATGTGTTGGGCAAAATGGTCCTTTGTCCCAGCCACCCTCACATAGTCCTGTGTGACACTGGGCAAGCCACTCTACTCTCTGCAGTGCAGTTTTCTGGGGAGTTTGGGTAAGATCAGTGGGTCATCTTCTCCAGGGATCCACAATGGGCTCAAGTTCTCCTCTAGGGCCCCAGGTGTGAGAGAGGTGGACAGATAAGAGTGGAGCACACACTGCCCAGGTGAAAAACAGCAATGGGAAGGGATGACATTTGTCTCCAGGATTGAAAGTTGGTGGCTGACACAGTAGGGTTCCAGGACTAGCCTCATGGGACTCTGTGAACTCTGTGAAAGGTGGATAAATTTACTCAGTAAGTAATTATGGCACATTTACTGTGTGCCTGGCTCTGTTCTAGGTGCTTGGCATATAACTGGCGGACAGGCAGGACAGATCCCTGGCATCCTGGAGCTTAGTCATCATCAGTAGTTTGAGTAGTTATAAGTGCTGGGAAGAAAGACTAGCATGCTAAAGGCAGGGATGCTGCTTTGTACAAGGTGGTCAGGGAAGCCTGCTCAGAGGAGGCAGCCTTGACACAGGGACCAGAATAATGTGAAGGAGTGAAGCGTGTGGATAGGTCTAGAGGAAAGAGCATTTCAGACAGGACGACAGCCAGTGCAAAGGCCTGGAGTGGAAGGTGTGTGTGAGGAAGAGCAAAGGAGGCCAGGGGAGCTGGTGGAGAGCAGGTAAGGGGCTGGGACTCAGCTATCAGGTCTACCACTGTGTCCATAGGCCTGGACTTGGACTAGAGTCTGATGCTAAGCAGGTGCCCTTATGCCTATTCAACAGTTGCCCCCAAGGCCTGCCCAGAGACTGGGTGATGGGTGAAGAATCTCCTGGCTCTGGATCTCGAGCCCTGTAGACCAGTCACTGAACATTCCGTTGAGGACTGGTCATCTATGATCTTAAGAGTCTTTGTTAGCCTCTCTGAAGTCTTGTTTTGTTAGCTTGGGAACAATCTTCTGATGAATTGCAAGGCTTCACCATCATCACTGTTGGATACTCCTTTGGTGCCTGTCACTGTGGACACAGGGCCATGTCCTGTGTTTAAGATTTCTGATCAGCACTAGCAAAGCAGACAGTGAAGAAAGGTTCTCTCCCGGTGCTCAGAGTGGATTCTTGTGCTGAATTTAAGGAACATCAAGTAGTCATGTAGACTCTCAATCCCACTTAGAAGCTAGAGTCAGAATTATTTAATGGAGTTGATCCAGTCTGATATAGACCATGTATAACTGGGGCTTAGTTAGCTGGGAAGTACTTGAACATCTCTGTGGCTTACCCCACATCTAAAGGACTGAGGGTGTGGCAGTTTATTCTAATGTCTTTGTAAGACCCTTTCCTAACTAAGGAAAATAAATCTTTTTAGTTCCTGAGCCTAAGCAGCCAGGCCTTACAGAATAAACGTATTTATTTAATTAAGAACATTAAGCTCAGAATTTAATAGGTCCGTAACTGGTGTGTTAAACGTTAGGTCAGCTTAGCTGCCTTCACAAGGAGAAACTTTTGGAAAAGAGATGTCCACTTCATGCGAGCGGTCTTGTTTTCATGGACCCTTGTGATGGCATCCAGACTGCTTGGTGAACAAACAAATGCCTCATGGGTCCTTGTGTAGAAATTGTTCCCCAATAGGTCCTCAGTACTCGCCCTTTCTTCTGCAGCTGATGTCAGCTCTAGCCTTTGATCCACAGGCTTCTTAGCCAGACATCCCACCTCTCTGCTTCTTCCAAAACCCCACTGTTCCTCAGGCCCAGTTCAAACACTGCATCTTACATAAAGATGCCCTGAGTCTCTCCAATCTCTGCCTCTTCTGAAACTGTAGAACATTTCTTGGCTAACCCCATCACTTTCTTTCTTATTTTTTCTTTTAAACATTAATGAGGGAGAAACATCGATTAGTTACCTCTCGTATGTACCCCAACTGGGGACTGAACCTGCAACCTAGATATGTGCCATGATTGGGAACTGAACCCGTAACATTTTAGAGAACAAGATGACACTCCAACCAACTGAGCCATCCAACCATTGTAGCCCCACCATTTTTAAATCATGATCCTTTTCATACTTCATTTCCCCATTTTAAGTAGAAGGATCTTATCTTTGGAATTCAGAGTTTATCCCATAGGGCCAACCATCTAACCCATTTCATAGTCTCTGGGTTTCTTGAAGCTGTGCCTTTTCATCTGGGTGTCCAGTGCCAGGATGGAGACACATTGTAGATGATCCAATATTTGTTGCCAAATGAATAGAATTAGCTGAATGAATATAAGCTCAGCATAATGTGCCAAGCCCAGGGTGTACACCATGTTGTGAAGAACTACTACTGATTAATAAAAATACAATTGGAACAGCAAGAGGCACAAATAGAAGACTAGACCAGGTTATTCACAGCAGATAAATTAATAGACAATGTTTGGCTTCATTAGTTATAAGAAGGCTGAAGGATCCTTCCCTAGGCTGATCTGGGCCAAGGTGGCGTCTGCATTGCTGGCAGCGGTGCACCACTGTGCTGGGCTCACTCTGTGTGTTGACAGTGTAGATGCCAGACGAGTCACAAAATATGCTCTGACACAGTGATCCTGCTCCTGGGAAATGTTATAAGGAAATAATCCAAAATAAGGAAAAAAATATACAGTTTTTTTTCATGGCTCTGTTCCTTATTGTTAAAAAATAAAGCTGTGGCCCTAACTGGTTTGGTTCAGTGGCTAGAGCATCGGTCTGTGGACTTAAGGATCCCAGGTTCAATTCTGGTCAAGGGCATGTACTTTGGTTGCGGGCATATCCCCAGTAAGGAGTGTGCAGGAGGTACTGATTGAGGTTTTTCTCTCATCAATGTTTCTAACTCTCTATCCCTCTTCCTTCTTCTCTGTAAATAAATCAATAAAATATATTTAAAAACAAGCAAACAAGTAAACAAAAAAAAGCTGTGAATTCCAAGTCCAAAAGTAAGAGTTAAGTAAAACCTGACATTTGTATGTAACCTGTGAAATAGTCTACAGCTGTTACAGAAAGCACTTATAGAGGCTTTTACTGTCATGATGATAATGTCGGTGATAAAACCAAGTGTTGTCACCAATCAGTGCTGCATTGAGTAGGGGAATGAGGGCTGAGTTAGAAGTAGAAAAGCTGGAACTCAAGGGGGTTGGGGGGGATTTATCTGGTTTGTATTTTACCTTTCTGATCCTTGGGCACACTTTTTACCTCTTAGGATGAGATATAATATGTACAAAATCCGAGGCCTTAGCATCATTATCATCATCATCATCATCATCATCATCATGAAGCTTTGCTACACCTGTAATCTAGACCAAGGAGCCAAGATATGACAAATACTCAAGGATGAATGGGGGAAAAAGGGAGAAGTTTGTTGTTGCTTCCTACTGCAGTGGGAATTTGGGGAGGCACAGATTGCTGAGAAGATGAGGCAGGATTTTGAAGGATATTGAAGGATGAGGAGATGGGGTCGGAAGAGCATTCGAGGAATCTAGAGAGACAAAGATGGGGCAGTGTGGTGGAAATCCACATGGGTTATAGGGAAAGATGGGGACTGACCTGGTTAGTAAAGTGGGGTGCTTCTGTTAGGGAGTGGAAGGCTGGATGATGTGGACAGAGTCCAGAGGGCTTTGCCAGCACCCACTTTGAAAGGAAAGCACCCTCCCGTATAAGAGATGTTTCCATGAAAGCTCAGGGTTAAGGAAAGACAGCTCTGTCCCAGCATCCAGAGAGCACTAGCTTCCTGGAAGCAGTGAAGATGGTGCTAAGAGCAGGGACCAGAGCCAACCTCCCTGGGAGAATCTTGACGCCACCCTTTCCCAGCCGGGTGGCCTTGGGGAAATTACCTGAGTGCTTTGTGACTCAGTTTTCTCATCTGTCAAGTGGGGGATAATAATAGTTCTTGCCTCATAGGGTTATGATGAAGTTTACATACGAGCCTGGCCATGGTGAGCCCTCATTAGGGTCGGCTGTTATTAGTAGGTTCTCAAGAATTGTTTATTGAAAGGCCAATGAATAGATTCCAGTGTGTGACAGTCTCAGGAAGTCTGGCTGACGGGAAGGTGTTTATTTGGTTCAGAATGCCTGTTTCTTGACCTACCTATAATTAGTTTCTATTACTAGGTTATTATTAAGTGAAGAGGAATTACTTTCCTGTGATGGTTAATGTCCAGAAATACGGAAGGTTAAATACTTCTAGCATCCAAGTGGAAATTATTTTGTTGGTTTCAGTAATATGGATGAGTTCTAAGGGGGTAGTTGGTCAAAAGTAGAGATTTTCCTATAAAGCAGTGACCAGAAATATCTGAGCCGGGTCCTCTGAGAATGTTTGGAAATATCCCCTTCACAACTTATATAATTCTCCTACCCTAAAATAATTCATGTTTTGGCCATTTTGGGGGTAGAAATTCAACTAGAAGGTAAAACTTCTGAGGAAAGGGCCCTCTCATATTCTCTGTGACCCAATCAGCTTCTAGAAACATCTTGGGCCCACAGCACTGCCCACTAAGGACCCGTGAGCTAATTACAAAAAGAGTGAAATGTTTTTATTTCCAAACTAGATTTCACATGCTGAAATTTCCTCGTGATCGTCACTGGACCCCAAGGAAAGTGTCAGAGTTAGTTTATGCACACCTTTTATTTCTGATGATGAGAATTAGAAAATACATGAAATAATATTATTTTCTGTCGAGGGGCTTGACTTAGAGAGTCTGTGGCTGAGTGTCTCCTCAGCCCCAGTGAGTGACTCAGTCATGCCTGTAACTGCCTGGTGAATGGAATTCCTCACCTGAGTATGAAGCAGGGAGACCTGGATTATGACCTTGACTAGGGAACACTATTGGGTGATGACACTGAGCTCAGTGCTTTTGAAGTGTCCTTGCTGGTAGTTTCCATGGCAATCCTGAACAGTAGCCACTTTTCCCTCCTCATGTTACAGGTGAGGAATCTGAGCTTACGTGAGTGGAGTCATGTGCCAAAGGTGTAAATAACAGGCTCAGGCCTTGAGCCTTGGCTTGTTGATATTTCACGAGGCTGTGAATAATCATCGGTTTGTGACAAAGAGAGTTCACATAAATGAGGTTTTTCAGGAAGGATTAAATGGTGGCTTTTCCAGACTGTTAAAAAGTCCTCTTGTTTCCTACCCCCCACCCCCTCCCAGAACTTCAAGCAAATCTCTGGCCCACCTTACAGAGGGGTGAGGTTCCTAGTCACTCTCCCTCCAGTACTTCTCTGTCCAATACCCAGTACTTCTCTTTCCACGTGCTTCTTCTAATTGCTGTTAAGTAATTAAATAGCCACTTAGCTGTTTAATGTCTGTCTGTCTATCATGTGGAGTCGCACAATGACAGGGCTGCCTCCACACATTCACCCAAGCCCTGCCTGGCCCAATCAACAAGGCCAGCAGGTGTTTGTTTAGGGGAGGAAGGAGTGAGCACTTACTGTGTGCTGATCAGTGGAGGAGGTCAGACTAAGCAAGGCTGTTTGGACAGTGAACCATGGTGACATTTCTATTCAATGCCAGTTGCATTGAATGGAAATGCATTTCTTTCTTTCTTTCTTTCTATCTTTCTTTCTTTCTTTCTTTCTTTCTTTCTTTCTTTCTTTCTTTTTAAAAAAAACATATTTTTTATTGATTTCAGAAAGGAAGGGAGAGGGAGAGAGAGAAACATCAATAATGAGAGAGACTCATTGATTGGCCGACTCTCGTATGCCTTACACTGGGGATTGAGCCCACAATCTGGGCATGTACCCTGACCGGGAATCAAACTGTGACCTCTTAGTTCATAGATAGACGCTCAACCACTGAGCTGCCTTACTGATTGTAAACTTTCCCAGTGCAGGCAGCAGCGAGCTGTGAGCTTGCTCCACTGAACACCAGATGCCCATCCTTCAGGAGTGGGCTGGAAGGAAGGACACTCTGAATTGTGTGGGAGGTCATGTTCATGGACATTTAAGGTTCCTTATAATGTGAACATTTGTTCCTCATTTGTTCATTCTTTCAGTCGGTCACTCTGTTAAGCAATCATTACTGCCACAAACATTTACTGAGTACCGTGCTGGTGACATAATTATGGACAAGAGCAGAAAAAAATACCAGTGGCCACTTTCTGAGCAGCTGCCATGAACCAAGTGCTATAAATGCATGTTCTCTCATCTTCAAAGCCTCCTCCCCCCAGGTTATCATAAGCATGTTGTGAATGAAGAATCAGTCTCAGGGGGCAAGTGGAGTGGCCTGGCAAGCCACACAACTAGGGGATGGCAGAAATAGGGCAGGAACTCAGGGCCCATAAGATTCTAGAGGTAAAAGGTGGTGTGGCTGCAGGATGGGCAGCACATTGGTGAGATTATGAGAGTCATGCAAGAAATTCGTTCAGGCCCAGCTGGCATGGCTCAGTGGTTGAGCATCAACCTATGAACCAGGAGGTCATGGTTCAATTCCCAGTCAGGGCATATGCCCAGTTTGTGGGCTGGATCCCCAGTATGAGGTGTACAGGAGGCAGCTGCTCAATGATTCTCTCTCATCATTGATGCTTCTATCTCTCTCACCCTCTCCTTTCCTCTCTGAAATCAATAAAAATATATTTAAAAAAAGAAAGTCATTTGGATATATGCCTAAAAGTTGCCTTTCAATGTGCTGCAATGATGCATAGGACCCCAGTTCTCACGTAAGGGGGTCATAGCAGAGAAAGGGACAAATGCAGGCTCTCCATGATTAGGGTTGTGAGGAGTGGGGCCACTGGAGCGTATTCCTCTGATGGCTCCATGGGAGGCACATGGAGATTCTAGAGGGAAAGAGGAGCCCACAGATGATCTGGGATTCAGGAGAGAGAACTTTCTAGGCCAAGAAAAATCTCTCTTCTAAACCTCCCCCATTTTATTTCTAAGGGAAGGGGTTATATTCTGTTACTTTTACAAGATGCTCTACCAAAAATCCACCACAGTCTTCCTCATCCCCTCTTTGGTGCCCATGTTCAATGATGCTCTTCCCTGTGTGGCAAAGATCTCTTCAGAAGGAAGTAACTGCTTTAGACAGCTGTTCCCCATGATGACTGAGAATAGAACAAGCAACCTTAGCCATCAAGGAGAACGTGTTTTCACCTCGGAAGCCCAGATACTGTCACTTGCTGGCCTGAGCAATGGCTGAGTGCAAAGAGTGCTGGTCCCAGCACTTGTCAACTTGGGACCTTGGCCATGGTCCATGACCTCTGTGTAACCTTTTTCTTTCTCTCTGGAGGGAATGGTCTGGGTAGAGATAAGGCTGAGGATTTCAATTTCACTCTGAGGAGCTCCTGTGATTCTGAGAGTGTTGTGGGGGAGATTCAGTGGGACATGGAACCCAGCAGTCTGCTCTTATTCATCTTCTCCATTGGAGATTTCACTTGAACAAAGTCTCCTCTATTTTAAAACAAACGGCGCTGGCCTTTGTCACTGCAGCACCTCTCAGGCCTCTTCCAGAGGGCCCTGGCTGCTGATTCCAGGCTTGGCTAAGGCCTTCAGGTGACCCTGGCTGCCTCAGTTACTTTGGAGATACCCAAGGCTGCTCACAAATAGCTGAGGCTGGGATCTGGCTTGAGGTCAGGAACCCAGCGCTATCAGTGTGGGGTGGAATCATGGGGCCTTGCAGAGAGCGGGACTTTCTGGAAGGACACGAGGAAATTTAGCAATTCATTAAGGAAACGACTGGTGAGCAGTCCATGATCTGCTCCAGCATCAGCTTGTTTACTCAGCTAATGGTTGAAACAGGATCCTACCTGGAGCTTCCCTTCCAGTGGCGTGAAGCCAGCCCCTCCACAGTCTGTTGTGCCTCAAAAGCTTTAGGTCTCTGTACACCCAGGATTGCTGGGACAACTACAAATTGGGTGGGCCGGTGACTGAGGACAGCAGAGAAAAAGGACAGAGCCAAAGAAAAGGGTCCAAATGGCTTCCCTCTGTGATGGGGAAGCCTGGACAGTGCTACTCCAAGGTGGTATTCCAACACAAGCAAGAGGTGTCATAGAGGATAGGTCAGTGGCTGGGCTGTATGACTTTAGGCAAATTACTCAACTCCTCTGAGTCTCAGATTCTTCATAAAATGGGGAAGTTACTACATAGTCTTCATAAGACTGTTGTAAGTGGTAGAATGCCTGTGTGGCACTTAGAATGGAGCCTGTGATAGAGACACAATTATTCTTTTCATTTACTATTTGGTTCTCTGGAATGTCACTATTTCTGCAGTTTACATGGTGATAAAATAAAGCTAATGGATGAAAAAGCCACTGGCCTTCATGCCTGTGGGCTGATGGCCAAATGAGAGTATGTACCGGTATTGGTACCTATACAATATGCTTAGATATTGCATAGAAATGTCAGTTTATAAATTGGGCTCTATAGTGTTGTGTCTCTTCTAACAGTGCCAAAGAGGTAAGGACAGCCTTTCAGGTGGTCACACGTGCAATGCTGACTAACGTCCAGTTCTACTCATGTAATTATTGAAGGAACATTCACTGAGCATCTCCACCCTGGATTAGGCTTTCTTCTAGATGCTGAGAATGGACACGAGACTCCCAACTTTGTAGAGTTTGCTGTAACAACTGGTAGACACCCTTTCATTCAATAAATATTTAGTTAATGTCTGTTTTGTGCCTGGCATTGTTTTAGATGTGCCCTCAAAAATATTATGGCCTGATAAGAGAAAGAGCAATTTGTAGCAGCAATAGTTCTGCTCCTATCAGAAGCATCCTGAGCACTCCTCCTTCAGGCTCCTTTGCTCTTCATTTATATGACTGCCCGTGGATAAAACTGCCAGCTCCAAGAGTCATTTGATGACTCTCGTGTCAGAAATATCAAGCAGGAATCACTCTCATTCTAATTGTTTTCAATAACTGCAAAAACAAAGTCAATTTTAACAAGCACTCTAGTTACCCACATGTGTTGTCTGTGTTCATTTCCAGCTTCATGAAATGGATATGACTGTCCTCATTATACAGATAAGGAGTCTGAAGTTCATGGAATTTATGTCACTCGACTTAGGTGGCATAGACATTCCTTGGCAGAGCTGAGACTCAAGGCAGGCAGTGGTATATGAGGGGTTCCCATGAGCTTGGTTTCATTTCTCAAAAATGACATCCTCTGACTGATCATAGTCCTAGTTCCCTGCTTGTATCTGAAGCAGCAATTCTGAATCCATTTCATGTAATTGCTTGTTGGTGGCTGAGAACTTTCTTCTGGTGGCTGACTCCCAGGTGCCACCACCTCTATCCCTGCTGACTTCTTGGCTGTGGCTCCTTAGACCCTACCTCTCTCAGCTTCATTAGTTCAGATAGAGTCTTTCTAGGCCACTGTGTCTATTTTTTTATTTTCCAAACCCCTGTGTACTAGAATTTTAATGCTGGGGTCTGTTTCCTGGTTGGGTCCCCTGTCTGTTAGCCAATGATATCATGTTTCTTTTAAACACATGGCCAGTGGTTTCATTTTCTGCCACATTTGGATGCCTTTTATGGCTTCTGGGAGGGAAAGGTTAATTTCCCTTTCTGGTGTCTGATTTTCTTATTTTAAAACATAAATAGCAGACTTGCTTTTACTTGGAGTCAGAGATCTTCTGTTGACCTCAATCTCCTAGAGCCTCTGAATAATCTCAATAGTGCCTGAGCAGTGGTGTGTAAGTATGCTTTTCAGTGGTTACTCAAAGTCCTGTTGTGTATACCCCTGCAAAGATCTTTCCTATCTTTTCTATTCTCTTCATTTCCATATTCTCTTCCCAGTTTAGGATGCTGAGCCTCTCTCTTGGGCATTTATAAGTGGCCTTCTAAATGGCTTCCTGGTTGTAGTTCTCTCTTTGTGTCCCTCTCACCCACTCCCTCCAGGCAAATCTTCCAGAAGGACAAATCTGATCCTATCATACATCTACTCCAAACCCACCATGGCTTCCTATTCCTTACAACCAAGTCCAAATTCCTATATGAATTAGTCCTCAAGTTTCTTTAACCTGGAGGTTTCTATGAGATTTATAGGACTCTTAGCCAAGCAAAATCTTGGGGAACTTCCTCAAGTCTCCTAAGAAGGACTTTTGTTCATTGGTGGCTCCAGGACACATATAATGGTAATCTTCACTCTGCCTTTAAACTCTCTCTCTTCCCCCTTATTTCTACACAGTCTGGATGCCCTTCAAGGCTCAGATCAGTGCCATCTGTTCCAGCAGTCTCTCCATCTTCTCTAGCCCACCCTCATGTCTATTGATTTCATATTTGAATTCTCAGTGTAATCATTGCAGCGATTATTACCAGCTACCTGCCTCTCATCATTTCATACATGAGCCACAAAATCTACCAAACATAGGCTCTCCAGTTAGTCCACTGTCAAAGTTGAATTCAGATTATATGCTGGCTGGTTTATACCAAAGTTAGTACTTAAACTTCCCCCAAGATCCTTATAGTCTGGAGACCAATAAAAGATTTTAATTGATGATGCAGGCGACTCAAAAAGTTTTCTTTCCCATAGTCTGAGCCTGATCAAGGGTTGCTCTGCTCATATCTTCACATGTGTCCACTAACTCTTTACAAACTGTGGCTCCTCACAGGGACCAGGGCTACACAGTCCTTTCTCTACTGCATAGGAGGAATGGGGCATTTGTAAACACAATTTCTGCTCCTTTGGTGTACCTTCTGATTTACTGGTACCCTCTTTGGCCCTTTCATATAACTGCCATGGGGCTCACTTCCTAGACACATCTCTTCACATTGCAGGAGCTGGCATCTGTCTCCATATCCTTCTATTTCACTGTTACAGTTCTGGAGGTCTTCTGTGTTGACATGCATGCCAACCCCTTGTTCTCTAAGTTCCTTGTATCCTCACCTTTAGTGGCTTCTCCTCCAGGCTGCTTCATTCACCCACTTTTGTGACTACACCCTGGACTTGGTCATTTTCTGGAATTGCTCCACATTGGAAGTCATAAAATTCACACTTCCCACTCTCTGACCACAACCTTCTTCTTCTAGTTCCCTTCTTCATTTATTAGTACTCTCCCTTTCTGGTTCTTCCATTAGGACCTCAAAGTCATTGATCCTCCTCTTCCTCCTACACTATCTGCTACTGCATTCTTTACTATCATCCCTTGTTGCATAGACTCCACTGTTCATCACTTTAACAACTCCTTTCACTTTAATGCCAGAACTTTGCTATCTTTTTGGCCCACACATGTCACAAACTAACCTGGATGCTGAACTTCCGCAAGGTCAAATCAGTTCTACCTTGCAGATCAAGGTCACTGTAGATCAATGCACATGGGCCTCTGTACACACCTTATTGCTGCTCAAATACTACTTTCTGCTTCACTTTTCAAATTTCTTGTCTGTTCCTTAATAGACATTTTTAATATTCTTCTCTCCTTAAACCTCAATATTTACCTATATTTTTATGCTTAGCATATAAGAAAACAATCATCAGATATATTTTTATCTTATTTTAATTTCTTATTGTGAAACCTATAGACTGGCAGGCATCCTTTCCACTTTAATGTCTTTTGCCCAGTTCTCTCAGGACTTTTCTGTTTTACTTATCCCTCTTCTGATGGTTTCTTCAACATCTTCTCTCTTTGGAAGGCACTTCCTATCAGTATTTAAACATATTTCTTTCCTTCTCACCATTAACAAGAAACAAGTGCTTTTTTAACCCTTGTCACACTCTCCTGACCACCCCAGCCCCCTCTCCCAAAGGCATGGAAGTGAAAACTGCTTGTTTTGGGGAGCTGGGAGAGGTTACTATGTGTTGAGCCTGAGAAGTTGGGTTGTGCAAGGTGGGAGATGAATTTGGAGCTTGATATTTCATAAACATTGAGTTGAATGAGCTTGTCAGGTATCTACATATTATTAATTATATATGCCAAGGATTTGGTCACTGTGCAGAGATAAGACACAAAGCCCTCACCTTCAAGGAACTTATGATCTAGTGGATAAAAAAGTTAGCAACACCATTTTAAAGGTGGCTGCACAGGATGGATAGATGCTCTGAACTGGCTCAGTCTTCAAAAATGTGTCCCAAATCTGCTCCCTCCTTCCACCTCCTTATCACTACAATGGCCAAAGTCCACATTGTTTCTTTTCTGGATCACTCCATCTCCCTGCTGATACTCTTGCTTCACTTTACTCTTCTTTACTGCCCCCTTACTCTCCTTTACTTTCACTTTTGCCAATTCTTATGGCACACTTTGCATTTTAAAGTATATCCCATCATGTCTATTCTGGGTTCCAACCCTCCATGCCCCCCCTGCCCCCCCCACCCCCTGCATGCCAGTATTTCTTGGAGTTCAAGTCAAACTCTCATCAGAATCGCAGCCCCACCGGCCCTCTGACATCACCATCTGTGGGTCCCTCCTTGCTCACTGGGCTCCAGGCACACATATATTTTTGCTGTTTCTTAAATTCACCAAGTAGGATGCTGCACCTACTACCATTTAGACCTGACAAGTGACTTCAAGTTTCGCCTTGGCTGCTCCTGTATTTTTCCTAGGTCTTTGCTCAAATGTCACCCTAGAGCACTTGCTGGGGCTGTGGGCTCAATCCCCAGTGGGAGGCAGCAGATCAGTGATTCTCATCATTGATGTTTCCATCTCTCTATCTCCCTCTCCCTTCTTCTATGAAATCAATAAAAATATATTTTTAATAATGCCACCCTTTTAAGAAGTTCTATCAGATCACTCTGTGTAAAATGGTATCTTGGCCCTTCTAAAGTCCCTATCTCCTTACTCTCCTTTATTTTTCCTCTAGCACTTATCAGCAGAGGATAAGTTTTCATTATTTCTTCTATATTTTCTGTGTCTCCCCATTAGGATGTAAACTCCATGAGGCCAAGGTCTTTGGTTTGTTCTCTAATGTATGTCAAGGTTCTTCAACAAATAGTCACTCAACAAATAGTGAGTGAGTGAATAATAAACAATGAAAAGGAATCTAGCCCCAGTCAGCTCCATGTGTTTATTTATTAATTCAACAAATATTTGTTATACTTCTACTACATGTTAGTATATGTCTTTGAGGAACTGGTGCTATGTGGTGAATAAGTCCTTGAAACCTGAGTGTTTCAATGACAAGTGAGATGACCCAGATATCTGTGGTTCAAAATCCATGACTCAGTGTCCTCATTCTAGAGCCCAAGCCCCAGGGCTGGTGACAAACTAAAGTACTTCTGAGCAGCAGGTTTTGAAATGAGCAGGCATTCACATCCTCCTGTTATGCTTGGTGTCATGTGGCATTTCCCAGAGACTGGAAAAGACATCAAGACAATCTAGGCTCAGACCCTCATTTTTACAAGTGGAGAAACTGAGGACCATGTAGGGGGCACCTCCTTCCAATCAGAGAGGAAGCTGGCTGTAGAACTCAGCAAGAATCGTTGGGTCCTGCCTCATGGGTTTGGGATCTCTCTACTGTACCACATGGCCTCTCTTCATCACCTCACCACGCCTTCCTCAAATCCCTCCTTACAATGTCCTCCTTTTCTTCTTGACAGTCGGACCTTGTTAGGGAGCCAGGCGATGTGTGCTATGAAAAGCAACTTTATAGCTCTGTACTGTTATGATCATATTTGGGGGTGGGGTGGTGAGAATGGGAGGGAAGGAGCCAAGTAGCCTGGCCTGCATGAGTGCTCTGTATTTTAATGGGATCCCCGCTGGTCATACCCTCTCTCGGGCTCTCTTACCCCGAGGGCCATGTCCCGGTCACCAAGCAGTCAGAGAAATGAAAACAGTAACCTTAGAGTCTGGAGTGGAGCTGAAGGTAAGACCCCTACCCGAGGCTTAGCACTCAGACAAGGCAGCAAAGGAAACGAAGAAAGCAAGAGCAAACACAGCAGGGACCTTCCTCAAGGAGAGATGGAGACATTTGTTTTTCATGGAGAGGTAAGAGTAAGAGCCTGCCACCCACACGTGGCCAACTAAGCCACTGCACTCTGGCTAAGTTGCAAAACATGATAGGAAAAGAGGATGGAAAAGCACCTATTATATGACAAGCTCAGCTTATCTACATATAAAGTATTTGTCCCCAAAATTTGGGGTGGTGGGGCTTATAAAAGTTGTTTTACAAGAAATAAATTGATGATCATTTGGTAAAAAAAATATATATATATAATTATAGCCTTGCTGTTGTGGCTCAGTGGTTGATTGTCAGCCCATGAACCAGTAGGTTATGGTTCAATTCCTGGTCAGGGCACATGCCTGGGTTGGGAACTCAATCTCCAATAAGGGGGTATGCAGGAGGCAGTTGATCAATGATTCTCTCTCATCATTGATATTTATTTTTTAAAAAAATATATATTTTATTTATTTTTTACAGAGAGGAAGGGACAAGAATAAAGAGTTAGAAACATTGATGAGAGAGAAACATAGATCAGCTGCCTCCTGCACACCCCCTACCAGGATGTGCCCACAACCAAGGTACATGCTCTTGACCAGAATTGAACCTGGGACCCTTCAGTCTGTAGGCCGACACTCTATCCACTGAGCCAAACCAGTCAGGGACTCATCATCGGTGTTTCTGTCTCTCTTTTCTCTCCCTTTCTCCCTGAAATCAATAAAAATATATTTAAAAAGATATAATTATAGAAATAAAACATGATATCAATAACCTGCATTTATTGAGTATCTACTATGTGTTAGGCACCATGGTTAATTTATATACATATTATGCAATGTCATTCTCCAACCCTTTAAAGGAAGTATTAGTATTAGCCCTGGATTGTGGATGAAGAAACTAGATAGGTAATAGTTTGCCTCAGATCATACAGCTAATAAAGGGTGGCATCAGTAGTCCAGCCCAGAGTGGTTACTTCAGATGCCATTCTATGTTCTTTAATGCTGTTGCTATATTTCCCCTTGCTGTTCTCACGATAAAGGAACCAGAGTGAATAAGACTAGCACAGCTTCCCTTCTTCAATGTGAAGAAAACGCTGCCAAAGCAGCCAGCTGGTAAGGGGAAGAACTGGACCTTAAAATGCAGGCAGTATGACTCCAATGATGGTGCATTCCACATTTTGCCCAGACTTCATACACCCTTCACAACACAGACCTGCTTATTTGTACAGACACGCTCTGGTCACACTGACCCTCACCGCTTTCCAAACAAGCCCAGCATGTCCCTGTGCTTGCACTCTCCTCCCCCTACCGACAAATCCTCTCATTGTTCCGATCTTCTCTCCGGGAGGAAATGGTCCAGGATCTCTAGAGCTCGATGTGATGGCTTAACCCTTGGCTGGGAGCATGGTCAAGTCATTCTTATAAACAGCAGAGGAGGCAAGATGTTTGGGCACATATACCAGCAGATTGGTGGATCAGGACAATGTGTGTGGAAGTTCTTTTTTGATTATACTTATTTTCTCAGTGAAATAAGACATGAGGTATTATGGATTGAATGATTATATCCATTTCAAATTCATATATTGAATCCATCACTCTCAATGTGATGATATTTGGAGGTAGGGCCTTTGGGAGGTATTTAGGTTTAGATGAGGTCACGAGAGTTGGATTAGTGCCTCCAAAGGAAGATGATGACAGATTCCCCTTCCAGGTGCACACACCCAGAAAAAGACTGTGTGAGCAAACAGCAAGAAGGTGGCTGTGTACAAACCAGGAAGAGAACCCTCACCAAGAACTGAATCTGCCAACACCTTGATCTTAGACTTCTCACCCTCCAGAACTGTGAGAAATAATGTCTGTGGCTTAAGCCTCTCAATTTATGGTATTTGTTACAGCCACCCAAGTTGACTAAGACAGTAATTGGTATCAATAAATACTTAAAAATGTAAATGAGGCATTGGAACTTACTACTGAATAGAAGCTGCAAAGTTTTGAGGTGCATGATAAAAAAATAAAAGCCAAGATTGCCATAAAGGGATTGTTAAAGGAGACTATGGCAAGGTCTCAGGAAGGAAAGGGGAGAACGTGTAGAGAAAGCTTGCATCTCAAAGAATGCATCAATAATCATGAACAGAATGCGGGTAGAAATATGGCTGGTAAAGACCATTCTCGTGAAATCTTAGAGGGGAATGAGGAACATGTTACTGGACATGTTTATAACAAGGAAAAAGCAATCCTTGGGATAAAGTAACAAGTAACTTAGCTGAATTGCATCTATGCTCTAATGTTTTGTGGAAGGCAGCCCTGGCAACAGATGAAATTGGAGATTGAGCTGAGATTTCTGAGCAAAGTGTTGAAGGAGCAGCATGTTCCTCCTGATTGCTATGGTAAACTGAGCTGAGAGGCACAAACTGAAGAAGACGTCGTTAAGCGGAAAGGACTCAGGAACAAAGATTTGGAAAAGTCTCAGCCTATCCATATTCCAGAGAGCACAAAGGATGTGGCTCAACAGCCATTTATAAGGAGACTAGTATGGGTGAGAACTATGGTTCAGTTACCGCCCCCAACCCCCCGCCCCTGGCAGAAACACCACCAACTTGAACAGAGCAGAATGGACAGAGTAAAATGAAGGAAGGCTGTTGGACATTTTAGACCCTACATGACAGCAAGGGAGAGCTATTCGCCTGCAAACATGCCCTATTCTTTAAGACAAGGACAGGGTGACTCAACGTGCATCAGATTATCTATCAGGGCTGCCTCCTTGGTTTCAATAGGCCAGATAGCAGCTTCCTGGGAGTGTGATCCTGCCTAACAGTCACAGTGGGCCCGGGAGGTGGGAATGCTGCTCCAGCGGGTCCAGATGGTGCAGCTTTGAGCCAAAGAGGATTATTCTTAATACTTGTCTTGCTAGATTTTGGACTTGCTTGGAGCCTGTCATTCCTTTGTCCTTCCAATTTCTCCTTCTTCGAATGGGACCCTCCCTCCTATATCTGTCCTCCTATTGTGTTTTGGAAGCATGTAACTTACCTGGTTTCACAGATTCACAGCTGGAGAAGATTTTTTTTGTGTGTGTGTGTGTGTGTCAGGATGAATACTACTGCAAATCTCACCAATATTTCATTTACAAGATGATCATTTGAGAGAGCATGTGGGATTTCAGAAGCAAGAAGCAGGCACAGTAGATTGTTCAAGAGAGTGGGAGGCGGACATCAGAAAGAAATGCTGTAGGCTTGCCAGGTAGCTTTAAGGACACATTAGAGAATGGCTATCATCCATCGGCTATGAGACTCATCACTATGGTTCAGTTTCCCCCCAGCGCATGCACTTTCCCAGGTCCAGAAGCAGAATTCAACCTGATTGGGGCTTGGGATTTTCTAGGTAAGCACCATAAGAGGAGAGAGCAGCAAGGAGGTGAGGGCTTCTGCAAGAGCCTGTGGAATCTGAGTCAGGCAGGAAGAGAACTGAGGACACAGAGAAGAATCACCAGAGAAAGGGAGCTGAGGGCTGAGGGAGGGGAGCTTGAGGTTGAGATTAGGGTGGGAGCTACAGTGGTGGGTTTTCACATCTGACTGAGGTGGTGGAAGACAAGATCGTTGGAGGAGAAGAGGCCAGGGAAGGGAGAGGCCAGATACTTGAAGGTTTATCTGTGAGGATAACTGCTGTCTCCAGACGACTGCGAAGAAGGGATAGCCACGTGGTGTGGCTGATGGCATGCATTTCCAGGGAGCAGTGGAACATCAGGGAGGAGCAAGAGACAATGATCAGAAGTGACAGTAAGGAAGAATTGCAGCTCCAGAGAGCTTAGTAGAGAAGCAGCTATTCTTGAGAGGTTATTAGAAGCGGTGTTCTTGGGGGTAGAGCCAGGTTTTAGTGAGAACAAAAATCTATGGCACATTCAGAGAAGGGGCCCAGTTGGAGGGGGTCTTACTGGTGGCAGACCGCCCTACCTTGGGCTCTGTAAATCAGAGTCCTGGTGCAGTATCTTAAAAAAAAAAAAAATATATATATATATATATATATATATATATATTAATGATTTTTCACAGAGAGGAAGGGAGAGGGATAGAGAGCTAGAAACATCAATGAGAGAGAAACATCAACCAGCTGCCTCCTGCACACCCCCCACTGGGGATGTGCCCACAACCAAGGTATATGCCCTTGACCGGAATTGAACCTGGGACCTTTCAGTCTGCAGACTGACACTCTGTCCACTGAGCCAAACCGGTTTTGGCATCCTGGTGCAGGATCTTAATAATCAACACTCAAAATTATGGTGGACGTAAGAATGGGGGTGATTGTTCTGATATTTTGAGCCTCTCTGGCCCTCACATCTGGGACATCCAGCTCATCACTTGCTGAATAGACAAGTGAATAAATAAATGAATGGGTGCCCAGGAACAGTTCAGACTGAATGGAACTAAAGGTATGCGCTCCTCTGTCTGCTCCTACTGAAGGTTGGGTCCACAAACACAGCTTTCTCTACCTGACTTTCAAGGTCCTTCCTATTCTAGCCCATTCCAACCTATCCTATCTTGTTTCCTACTCTTTCCAAATTCAGACTCTCTACCTGACAGTTTGGGCTCCTAGATGTCTTCTCCAAACACCACACTCATTCCTGATTCTTGGCCTTCACACAGGAATTTCCTCCTGCTAGAATGGCCTATTGTAATTGCATTCCCCCAGCCATTTCTTTCCTGTCCTTGAAGGCAAAAACCAGTCTCATTCATTGGCAAACCTTTCCTGATATTAAAACCTGCCCTTCTCAGATTTTCTATAGCTCTTACGAAAGGTACCACACACTGTAGAGTGAGTTATATCTTATCTTTTATTATTATTTTTGTCTTTTATTAATATTTTTATTTTTAAAAGATTAACCTTGCTTTTCCAGATGAATACTAAATTTCTTGAGGGGAGGAGTGTGTTTTCTAGTTGGTGTGCTCTCTTTTTTGTAGTCTTTCCCTCTGCCAAGCTCAGCATCCTGCAGGCTCTGTCCAGCTGTAGGTTGTTCCAGCCACTTCTGTTGGCCCTTGCCTTTCTCCCTTGATTTTCCTGATTCTGCAGATGTCCTGTCCTCCCTCCCCCAACCCCGATTCTCTCACCACTCTGGTGTGGGGTTCTCCTTACACCACGGTTTGTCTGGCTTGCCTTCCTTTTCCTTGAGTGTAGGGCTCACACAATTCAATTCAGGGTTCTCTTCTTTCTTCTCTGTCTCTTTTCCCCCCACCTTAGCCATTCTAAAGCCTTTACCAGTTCCCCGTGAAGCAACATCAAGGTTTATCTTCCAACCTGGCTACTTCCACCCAGACTAGAGTTACTTCCCTACCTATATACTGAATATTTCCATGTTGATGACCTGATGTGTCCTTCAACTCAACATGCTTAAAATAAAATCTGGTATCTCTCTTTTGATATTAGTTTTGATAGCAACACCAGTCTCTTTGACTACTGAAAGGTTCTTTTGGCTTCATTGTGGCCTGTGGGATAAAATTTAAACTGTCATGATGCACGAGGACCTTATAGTGACCTGGCCTATACTGACCTCTCCAGCTTCATTTTCCTGACCATGCAACTTAAATCCAACTCCACTGAACTTCTCCATGCACCCTCCAAGGGATATGTAACATTCCAGTACACATCTTCATGTTCTCGTCCATGCTCTTCCTTCTGTCTGGCCATTCCTTCCTTCTCTATCTGGGGATGCTCTTAGATCCTTTTAAGTTGTTTGAGAGTAGGCATCATTATTAACTTACTCATTCCTACTGATTTATGGAAGAAAGATTAAGAGCTCATAATGGACCTTTGGAGTGTGGAGTACTGGCAGACATCTTCTGGGGGAAGCAAGTTAATAGCAAGTTCAAATTTGACATCTTTAAAGCAGTCTTTATAATTTTATGAAAAATTAAATAAGAAGAAGTCACAAAATAATGTGACACCTACATTAAGGATGCTGGGCCAACTTGTTATCTACCATTAATTGCTCATCTTTTCCCACGATCTTGGACTTTTACACTATACTTTCTCAGGTGGTGTGACCCACCAATTTATCAACTCGATTATCCCTCTTAACATTTGAGATTTATGAGGTGCAAGCCAGTCTTTCAGCTGCACGTTAATTGTGTTAACTGCAAATGCAATTAATTGTGTCACCTTTGGGGAAGAATTTCACAGCTACATTTGGGGGAGGGTGGTAAGTCCCTTATTAAAGTAGTATGTGTTGAAATTCTCAAGAGAAAGCCCAGATTTTATGATTTTTGTGAGGCTTGACTATATCCATTTTTTCCCTCTTCTTCTTTTTGATTGCTGTTCATCAAGGCCACTGGTAGCTGCTTGCTTGCTGCAGTTCACTTTGGGGGATATTAGCAAATGAGAGTCATTTTACCTTTGGTAATACTGGCTGTTGAAATCAATACCCCATGCCCCCCACAAGACATAGGGTACCTGTTCTCTGGACTTGATTGGCTCTTCATCATCTCTTACTCAGGCTGTCTGCCCAGGGCTGGGCTCCTTGGGAAGGGCTCAAATGCCCTTTCCTGCTTCCAGCATGCGCCTGACTCCTGCCTGTAGTCACTCCGGGTCCTCACATAATAAATCACTTAACCTGTTTCTAAAACAAGGTCAGATTGTGCTGCAATTCTTAAAAAGGGATTTGAAAATCTCTATTTAGGCGCAATTTTCACGGTAGATCTTTTGGCCAAAAAAGAGGACAGTAACAGGGTCTATGGTGAAAGGTGTGTGTGTGTGTGTTGGGGGAGGAGCTAAGGCACGTCAGGGTCCTCCTGCTTTGGCTAAGGAACCTTTGCAATGTTTGAATGGGCTTCCACGCCATGAGCATGCAGGGGGGGGGGGGGGGGGAAAGGGAGTGCTTAATATGTCAACGCAAATAAAAATGGCATGCAGAGGGCTCACTTCTGAGGCCGCCTTGTGCGGATTTGGGAATCCTCCATCTTTGTGGGTTTCTGAAATATCATAAACATATATTTTAGATGAGGCTCAATGTGTTATTTTTCCCCCCTTTTTCTGTATTTTCTCCATGGCACTGTTTTGCAGCCTGGGACCTGACCTGAAGACTCAGGTCCTATCACTGAAGTGAAAGGCCAGCCCGGGCTCAAGAGTCATTCAGGATTTTCTGTGTCGCAATTAAGCCTGCGCAGCTCACCACAGCCACAGAGGCGCTGTTTATTCAGGGAAAGTGCTCTGTAATTTATTTAAAATAATCCATCTCGCCCAAATAAAGGGGCCATTGAAGCCCCCCCGGCCCCCCCTTTGCAGGCCTCCAATGAAAGGCCCTCTCTGGACGCTGTGTTTCACTGGTCACAGCTGAATGTCCGACACAAGTGGTTCAGGCTCCCTGCCCCCCACACTCCCGACTCTCTCCCACTTTTTCTTTTCCTTTTTTAAAATAAGATTTTACTAAACCTGCTTATTTTCTTTTACACCAGTAATCAAACTAGGCTCTCCCCACCCTTTTTTTCTTTTAAAAATAAAAAATAAAATAAAAATACACATTGGCCATTAAAAATGATTAATGCCAGCCAATTTGATAATAGCTGAGCAGGAGGTGCCAGCCATCCTGGGATTTAGTGCAGCCTCGGACCCGGCTTCTTTATGGCCCTTGGCTAATGAGGAATCGCATTAGGCTTTTTACTGTATATGAATTGATTAGCTGAAAATGAGATTACGTCCATGGTGCAACACCCGCCACAAAGAGCCCTTTCTTTGCGAACACTTCCCGGTGCCAGGGCGCTGCGTGAGCTTCAAAATGTGCCTTTCCCCAGGTTTTCCAGGAAAGTCTTGGATGAGCCCAGGTGTGGCTTTCGCAGAAACAGGCTTATCGATGTAAATCTCCAAAGCAAACACATGAACAAACAAATGCAGGGGTAGGTGGTCGCTTGCCTTTGGGTTGTAGGTTTGACAGGTTCCAAGGATGCAGGTAACGGTGGGCAGGACCTGGCTTCTGAGTCAAACTGGCCTGAGAGGAGAGCTGGGCTCTGACATGCATTTGCTCTATGTTGTTAACTTCCCTGAGCTTTGCTTTCTTCATTTGTACAATGGGATAATAACGTATCTTTATAAGGTTATTAGGACTAAATGGAAAAATATACATAAAATTAGCCCAGGGCCTTTAAAAATTGACTTTTTTTTGCTTCCTCCCTCCTCCCTTCCTTTTTCCTCCATTCCTCCCTCCCTTCCTCCCTTTCTCCCTTCCTCCCTTCCTTCCAGCCTAATGCGATTCCTCATTAACCAAAGGTCATAAAGAAGCCGATGGTCTTAGGCAACGCTGCTAGCAGTTCTCAACCTGTGGGTCAGTTGAGAACCACTGCTATAGAGCCTAAGACCATTGGAAAACACAGGTATTTACATTACGATTCATTAACAGTAGCAAAATTACAGTTATGAAGTAGCAACGAAAATAATTTTATGGTTGGGGTCACCACAACATGAGGAGCTCTATTAAAGGGTCGTGGCATTAGAAAGGTTGAGAATCGCTGCTCTAGATGAAAAGGAGTTACTGAAGTTGCTTGTTAAAGTTACTCAGAAAGGAGCAGCTCCCAGAACTGAAGGTGGAAATGGCAGTCTTCTATCCAGGAAGAAAACCATCTAGTCATCTGGCTGAAACAAGACAGGCCCTGCGGTCATATCGCAGAGACTAACAAATTTGCGGGAGTGGGGGAGGTGAGGGTCACCTGGTCTGTGTGTGCATGGTCCATGAAATAATGGTGGTTTTTACATTTTAATATATTTTTTAATTTATTGATTTTAGAGAGAGATAGAAAGATGATAGATAGATAGATAGATAGATAGATAAAGATATTGATTTTTTTTGTTCCACTTATATGTGTATTCTTTGGATGATTCTTATATGTGCCCCTGAATGGTGATAGAACCAGTGACCTTGGCATATTGGTTCTAACCAACTCAGCTATCCAGCCAGGACCTTGTTTTTACATTTTTAAATGGCTGAGACAGATACATCAAAAGAAGAATACATTTTCAAAGATGAACCCCCCCCCCAATCAAATGTTGTTATAGATAAGCATTCGCAGGGGAGTGTTTGTAATCAATCTTGATTTTGATAATAGGGAGCACAAACTTTGAACCCCAGTTATGCCAAATGTTATCCCTCCCTCAAAAAAGAATTACATTTCCATCACACAGATATAATTAAAATGGTCATTTTTAATGATATTTTAACCATAAAAAATTTCTGGATCTAACTTTCTCTCTTGTGACTTAAATGTCTCAGTTTTGCTCCTTGGTACACAAACCCTCAAATGTTTATGGCTTGACTCTTCACGGATATAATGGCTAATCTGCTGTAGTGGTCCCTCATAGACACACACTTCCTTTGGGGTATTAGTTTGAAAGGGCAGAGCAAGGCTATCAGCAGAACTTCTCTTTTTGTTGAAGAGCCAGCCCTATGTGCACTTAGTGGTTATCTCAATGCTGGCCTTGTGTGCCCCTTGACCAATCAGGAGGTAGCAGGGTATAGCTCAGACCAAGGAATGTGTTAATCATTTTGTCCTTTGTGCTATAATAACCTCCTGTAAATCCCTACTGTAAAACTCTGGAATAAAACTCTGACCTGGAACTGACCAACTGGGGTCAGCCAACTCGAGTCCGACCCTCCTCCTGCCCCAGACCCTTATAAAAACCTTTGTTCTGTTGAAGCTCGCTTTCTTTCCACCTCGCTGCTGTGCTAGTATATGTGGAGCTGGCTAGCTCGAATAGAGGCTCTTTGCTTTTGCATCGGACTTGGCTCCCTGGTGGTCTTTGGGGATCACGAAATCTGGACATAATAAGTTATTAATCTGGTGTTGGAGGTGCATAAGGAAGGGTCTAGGGCAGCCGTGGGCAAACTACAGCCCACGGGCTGGATCCGGTCCGTTTGGCTGTTCTATCTGGCCCGTGGAGCCGAAAGAGCGGAGGGTTCTCTTGCTCTCCTCTCCACTCCTTCACCAGCAGCCCAAGATGAGAGTGCCAGCATGGTCAGATTGCTTTTGTTCTGGCCCTCCGGTCCAGTTTAAGAACCCATTGTGGTCCTCGAGTCAAAAAATTTGCCCATCCCTGGTCTAGGGTTTCTAACTCAAATACAAATTTGAAAGAGAGATTTATGTGCTTATTCTATTGACCTCTGCCTTTATAATCTTCTCATTTGTCCTAAATGGATTCTAGCCATAGCCACTTTGGCTCAGTGAATAGAGCATTGGCCTGTGGACTGAAGGGTCCCAGGTTTGACTCCACAGACTTTGGTTTCAGGCTTGATTCCTGGCCCTGGATGAGGCTTCTGTGGGAGGCAACTAATCCATATGATTCTCTCACATCGATGTTTCTTTTTCTCTGTCTCTCCCTCTCCTTCCACTCTTTCTAAAAGTCAGTGGAAAAATATCCTTGCATGAGGATTTAAAAAGAAAAAAGGCATCTACATTGGTTATGGCTGCCATCAGTAGTAGGAAGAGATCAAGATTCGGGGAAGGAACATGAGCGGAAACAAGTAATTTTCCTTTGCTGATTCCTTGACTTTCCTTCAATAGGTGACATTTATTGGACACTGATTTCATGCTCACGGTTCAAATAGTTTACATGCATTTCCTACTGGGGTATAAGCTCCAGGAGGCCAGGGCTTACACTTGTGCTGGGCACCACTATATGCTTGTAACCTAGAGTGGGGCCCAGCACTACAGCAAGTATGTGATAAAGCATATGTTGAATTATCTCATTTGTTCCCACTTATTACTCCTTCCCCCCATTTTCCAGGTTAGGACACAGAGGCTCACTTCATTTTGCCAATTTATCTACACTGAGAAAGGGTAAGAGCCAGTAGCTGAAGTGGGGCTGCCCTCCTCCCCACATCCCTCAGAGAAGTCAGCTAAACTTGAGGCTCAGGGGCTTTGCCCTGGTTTGTCAGAAGAATAAATGAGATAATAAACTAGTAAACCTTTTAATATAGTATATAGCAAGCACTCCCTAAGTTGTGGTTTTGTTATGGTTACAAAACCATAGCACACGGGTCCTTAAATAACAATTTCATTTAAAATTGTGCTGTTATAATGTTGACGAGATGCCTAGGAACTTAACTCTGTATCAATTAGCCTATGGTAAAATTGGTTTCATTTTTCACACTGTTTTGCTTAAAGTTTCAGAACCTATCAGTGTCACTTTCCTGTATGTATGATGAAATCTTAAGTGTTCTTGAGATTAAATTTGAAACCATGGGGAGGTGCCATTGGGAGCCAGAGGTTTTCCTGAGTAGGTATTGAATATAAGAGCAAAGGGCTGGGTATAAAGTGGGACAGATGCTTTCACCAAATGCATTTATTTCTTGACATTCTGCCATGTGTTGGGCATTGAGATGGTTATTTCTATGTATCAACTTGACCGAGTCATGGGTGTCCAGATTTTTTGGTTAAACATTGTTCTGGTTGTGTCTGTGAAGGGGTTTCTGGATAAATTAACATTTAAATTGGTGGAATGAGGGAAACAAACTACTCTACTCAGTATATGTGAAGTCTCACCCAATCCACTGAAAGCCAGAATAGAATAAAAGGTGGAATGATGTAGTATTTTTCTCTCTTCTCTCTCTCTTACTGTCTTTGACCTGAGACATCAATGTTTTCCTGCCTTAGAACTTGGTCCTGGACTGGAACTTATACAGTTTTCTCTCATGGTTATCAGACTTTCTGACTTATACTGAAAATATATTATTGGCTCCCCTGGGTCTGGGCTCTTCAACCTCCATGACCATGTGAATCAATTTCTCATGATAAATCTCTGGAGAACCCTGAATAATATAGATTTGGGTGCTAAGAACAGTTAACAGAGCAGAATGTGAAGGACGAGTTTTCTGAATTAGTTCTGTGGTTTCTGAACTTTGCTCTTTAATTTGATTAGATTAAAGATGCTAATAACTATTTTTAGTAGTAAAGAGTACTGAGAGTCCCTGGCAGGATCTGTGATAGAGATATGTAAAATATCTGTAGTGCAGACTCCTGCTCACCCGCTCATAAGAAGCAGGGATGTGGGTGACTGTGTATGTGATACTTTCAAACATTTTTAGAAAACTAATGCATATAGAGGAGTTGGCTAGTTGCCCCTAATGTTGCTGGACAAAGTGATGAAAGAAAAGGATGATGCCAGGGATTCCAATTCCCAGCTCTAGTGCCCCATGAGTAACCCAAGAGCTTCTGTGTGTGGGCTGAGATTTGTGAAAAATAAATACAGAATATCATTCTGCAATACACTGAATTAAAATGAAAGTTGATTTATCAGCCTCAATGGGTGTCTATTTTTTAATATTAATATATTTATGTTGATTTCAGAGAGGGAGAGAGAATCAATCATGAGAGAGAATCACTGATCGACTGCCTCCTGCACGCCCCACACTGGGGTTTGAGCCTGCAACCAGGGCATGTGCCATGACCAGGAAATGAACTGTGACCTCCTGGTTCATAGGTCGATGTTCAACCCCTGAGCCACACTAGCTGGGCTACTTTTGTTATTTTATTTAAAAAATGTTTTTATTGTTTTTTGGAGAGAGGAAGGGAGAGGAATAGGTTTAAACAGTGATCAGCTGCCTCCTCCATGCCTCCTACTGGGGATCAAGTCTACAATTCTGGGAATAGAACCTGGGGCCTCTTGGTTCATAGTTGGATGCTTAACCACTGAGAAACACTGGCCAGGGCAGAATGTCTGCTTTTAAATTGAGGACATGGAAAAGGCTGGGATACTGAAAGCTATGATGAGGATGTGTGGGAAGCTGGGGATAGCAAGCTTTTAATTTCTGATGAGTTTTTTTTGTTTTGTTTTGTTCTGTTTTTGTCAGTGGAAGTGCCCTTCTTATTTTCTGTGGAAGAGGCCTCTCCATCTTCACCTGAGGGGATCAAAACTGCATTGCTTAAGGAAAACTTAATGCCTTCCCTTGGCTATTCTCCTTAGCACCCACCCCACTCCCCCTTTTTGCTTTTAGACCTAAAGATGAGGTGCAAAGTATTACCCATAAGGTGGTATGATGTACTTATAAACAATAACTTGAGTTTTATGATTTATGCAGACCTAATCTGTATGGGAATGGATATTAAGGGATAGGATAATGATGGGAAGAATATACAGTTGGATTAGACTGAACTTAGTGGTATGGGCTTACTGAGCAGAGATTATGTATTAATGTGTAGCACGGGCAGTTAGAAAGGGCTCCAACAGTTTGGTTGGTTGGGTGGTTGAAATTTAGACTTGAAAAAGGTGACCCACTGTGGGCAAGTTAGAAATACTGAACTTACTGGTTTTAATGTAGGTGGAAGGATTCATAGGCTTAGGGAGATTGGAACTGTTACTAGGAGGATCCAGAAGACAGCATTGACTTTGAGAAATAAATTTGTGAATAAGCCCTGGCATCATCAAAGGGTTCTGTGATTGCTCTCCTATGTAGGCCAGAACTTACAACAGGGTCTGCAGTCACTGAACTGAGACATGTAAATGCAATGGGAGTGACTGCATCTCAGGGCATTGGGGGTCTAGTGGTGGCACTTAACTACCAAAGGTGAGGTAGATGTGGTTTCCATAATGGACAGCAGAGTCAACCTAACAATCAGATTACTCTGACTTGTGAAGACCAATGTCATTGGGTAGTTGATTATGGTGTGTCTAGAAATGAAAAAGATAGGAAGCCTATTAAATTCTTATTTGATCTATAGAAGCAGAAAAGTTCTAGGTCAAGTGAAAAAAGTCGAACATGAATCATAGCCTTGAACTAGTTTATAGACCCAGAACCCCTCAAATGAAGGGGAGACTGGGTCCCCTTGAGGAAGCATCCCAGTACATTGCCAACATTTATACTACTAAACTTTCTCTCAGTCTTTCCCAAAAGCTGTGACCTTTGACCAGAGTAACTGTACCTCAGGGAAAAGGGAATAATCAGAACACCCAGGAGCTACTGAACACTGGCTTTGAATGAAGTCTAATTCCAAGAGATCCAAATGTCACTAGGTCCACCAGTCAGAGAAGGGCTTATGGAGGTCAGGTGGTTAATAGCGTTATAGCCCAGGGCCATCTCACAGTGGGGCCTTTGGTTCCCTCCCCAGTTCTGAGTGAACCATTGGGATAGATATACTCAGCAGCTGACGGAATTGGAACCCCACATTGCCTTCCTGACCTATGGAATGAAGGCTGCGATGGTGGGAAGTGGAAGGTATTAAAACTGCCTCTACCCAGGAAGATAGTAAACCTAAAGCAATACTGAATTCCTGTAGGGACTGCACAGGTTAGTGCCATTTCCAAGGATCAAAAAGATGCAGGGTGGTAATTTTCACCAGACCCCCCTTTGACTCACCTGCTTGGCCTGCGAGGAGGACAGATGGATCTTGAAGAATGACAGCGGATTATCGTAAATTTAACCAGGTGGTGACGACAATCGCAGCTGCTGTGCCAGATGTGGTTTCATTTCTTGAGCGAATTAACACATTCCCTGATGTCTGGTACGTCGTTATTAACTGGGAAATGCTTTCTTCTCAATACCTGTTCATAAAGACCACCAGAAGCAGTTTGAATTTCGGCTCTCAGGGCCAGGCACACAGCTTCACTATCTTACCATAGGGATATATTATCTCTCCAGCTCTGTGCAGCATTTGGTTCACGGGGCTCTTGATTGCCATTCCCTTCCACAAGGTACCGAAGTGGCTTATTGCATTGATGCTGCTGTACTTATTGGACCCAGGGAGTAAGAAATAGCGATTATTCTAAACTCGTTGACTAAGACATTTGCATGTTAGAGAGTGGGAAGTGAATCTGACAAAAATTCTAGGGCCTTCTATCTTAGCAGAATTTCTAGAGATCTGGTGATGCGAGGCATGTCAAGATATCCCTTTTAAGGTAAAAGGTTAAGTTCTTGCATCTGACCCACCATCTGACAACTGGAAAAGAGGCACAAATTCAAGTCTCTGGATTTTGGAAGCAGCATATGCCTCATTTGGGTAATTAAAGTCCATTTACCAAGTGACTTTAAAAGCTGCTGGTTTTGAGAAGGGCCCAGAATAGAGAAGGCTCTGCACAGATCAAGGCTTCTTGGCCCATATCATTCAGCAGTTCCAACAGTGGTACCCTGTTTCCCTGAAAATAAGACAGTGTTTTATATTAATTTTTGCTCCCAAAGATGTGCTAGGTCTTATTTTAAGGGGATGTCTTATTTTTACATGAAGAAGAATACAGTACACATTTATTGTTAAATGAAAATAAAGGAAATTTATTACCTGTATATGATACAGTAGTACGGTAGTTGTCAACACAAACCAGACAAACTGAATCCTACAGTATCAAGAATTTACTCATTTATTCAATGACAATCATGTCATCATCATCTGGAACATCATCATAACAATCCAATTCCTGAATTTCCTGGTGAATTTCTTGTGACTCCATTTCTTTCAGAATCAGTGGACCAAATCTCAAATCTCTCATGTTTTGTAATAGCACTGTCTTTAAATGAGTATTTCTTGTCAAGGTAGCCTGCTCGAAGTGCATTTGCAATGCAACTGTCAGTGATTTTCTCCCATGAGTTCTTCACCCAAGTCACAACTTCTTGCAGTTTAGGTTTCACGAAGTTTCCACGCTGATTTCTCTCCATTCACACATCAGTGACATCAGGACTCCGTGTAAGGTCACTAGTTGCTAGACGCCAGTGGGGGCGGCCCTAGTGACCAGTTTAAGGTAAATTAATTTTCATTCTGAGACAGAGCCTGGGGGTCTTATTTTCGGGGGGATGCCTTGTATTTCAATCAGAAGGAAACATGTAAGTAGGTCTTATGTTTGGAGGATGTCTTATTTTTGGGGAAACATGGTAGATAGAGATGCTGTCTGGAGCCTTTGGCATCCCTTGGGAATCGCAGCACAGGCCCTTACGATTTGGAGCAAACTGTTGCTATTCTCCGCAGATAACTACTATCTTTTTGAAAAATAGCTATTGGCTTGCAACTGAGCCTTACTAGAGACTGAAGAAACCATGAACCACCAAATTACTACTCAACCTGAGCTGCCAATCATGATTTGGGTGCTATCTGCCTCACTAAGCAATAAATCTGTGTGTGCCTAGCCAACACTCCATCGTCAAGTGAAAGTGGTACAGATATGGCTGGACCTGAGCAGGCCCTGAAAGCAGTGGCCCAGGTGCTGCTGGTGCCCACTCCTGCTACCCTGCTTCCTTCTTTCCCGCCTGTACCTGTGGTCTCACGGGGATTCCCTCTGATCAGCTGACAGGAAGAGGTTGTATTTGACATGCAGGCACCTGAAGATAAACAACTACAGCACTACAGTCAGGTTTTGGAACATTCCTGAGAGTGGCGAAGGAAAGTCCTCCCTTCGGGCAGAACTTTGAGCGGTTCACCTGCTGGTTAACCTTGCTCGGAAGGAGAGATGGCCAGATGTGTGATCATGTACCAAGGCGTAGGTATGGCCAATGGTTTGGCTTGATAGAGACTTGGAAGGAATATGTTTAAATAATTGGTGACAAAGAGAAGACATATGAGGAAAGATCTCTGTGAATAGGCAAAAAATGTAAAGCTATTTGTATCCCATAGGAATGGTCACCTGAAAGTGACCTCCACAGAGGAGGATTTTAATGCCTGTTTCCCAGTGGTGTCAGAATGATGGACTAAAGCTAAGTCTGTAGACTCTCCTTCCCAGCTGCTTGGCACAGAATGAGTATGACCCAATGTTAACTTCCGTTTTCCCATAGACGTTTTCCTCTGCCCGCTGCTACCACCTTCCTTTCTTCTGTGTGTAATACCATAATGTGGCAAGCATTTGTGAAATCTACCAGTTAATTAGTTGCATGCTGTGTTGCTGGGTGGCTTAATCCCCATTCCTAGTACTCCTGGGACTATATGAAATACAAGACAAGCATTCTTACCATAAATTTATATCGAGGCATTTAATGAACAGAAAATACCACATTCCATCTGTATAAAAATTAAGTATATACCTTGTGTATGGACACAAAATGCCTGGGAGGCCTCCTTCTAGAAAACCTGTTCGCTCTGCCTTCCCACAGTTCTTGGAAGTTGCTTTTCCTCACGTTGGCTTTGTGACTTCCCTCGTATCAGAGAGTGTCATTGAATGAAGGGACTTTGGCCACCCCAGAGCCCACACTTACAGTGGATTAAACTCATGGGTTCAGACTTACTTGCCTGACTCCAAATTCCAGCTCCAGTACCAACAAGGACAAGATCCCATAACTGTGCCTCAGCTTTCTCTCTGTAAAAAGGGTCTACTTTGGCACAGCCAGGCTAATGAATGCCAGTTGCTGAAACGAAGCTCTCTCAGTGGCTAGACACACTTCTCTGTCTGATGAAGGAGAGAGTGAAAGGTTGTGAATTCTGGGGGTGGAGGAACCACACCTGAAGGCAGGTGTATCCTTTTTTACCTGCATTCCCTAAGCTAGAACCCAGGTCCTTTTCTAAATGGAAGGAAGTGGTGGTGGGAAACCTGACCTTTCTGAGTGTTGGAGGGTCATGCATTGGTGGGGCAAACTCCTGACATTGTCGCTGCTATAACAGTCCTCTTTCCCAAGGATGTTGTGATGATGGTATGAGTCAGCTCACGTTGAGTGCTCAGAGCACTTGCCTTCCCCATGTAAGCCTTTGATGTGTCACCTCCTATTCTCTGCTTCCTCTCACCAGCGGCACTGTCAGCAGGGTGACCTTCCTGTGTACTCTGGTTTCAGGGAACCCCAGGGAGGTAGGAACCACCATCTCCGGCTATTGCCAGATGCTCAACTGGAACATGGCTAAAGTTTGCCCAGGTTGCCCACTTTTGGTAATTCCTACCTCTTGCCATTGACTTTGGCTGCTCAGTTGGCTTTAGGTGACTGGTATTTCCCGTCAACTTCTTGCTGATTTCATGAGTGTGGAGAGTGGAAAGGGAGAATTGACTAGCTTTTGGGGAAGAGTATTCACCAATTTAAACCTTTCCTATCCCTTTTCTTTGCCTAAGGGTTATTTCCTACCCTTATTGGGTTCTCCATTTAATGGCACGCCAACTTCACTCATTCATTCATTAATTTAAAAAAAATACTTATTGAGTGTCAATTATATATGCAGCATTGCTGGGGAATATATCCACAAACTAAAAAAAAAATCACAAACTCTGAATTTTAATGTCAGAAATAGGTGGGAAGCAACAATGAACATAAATACAGGTATGATAATGCTATATTGGTAGTTCTGAGTGGCATGGAACAGAGATAAGCATTGTGGACAAGATATTGTTATGAACTAAATGTTTGTGTGCCCCTATTCATATGTTGAAATTTAACTTATGATAGTAGAGGAGGTAGGGACTTTGAAAGATAATTAGGCCATGAAAGTAGAGCCCTCATAAATGGATTCATGCCTGTAAAAGAGACCAAAGAGCAAGCCACGTGAGGGTAAAAAAAAAAAAAGTTAGCAGAGGGCATGCACTAGATCCTAACTAAGCTGCACCTTGAATTTGGAGTCATTCTCCAGACTTTGAGAAATAAACGTTGTGTAAACCCCCCTTCCCCCCACCACCCCCCACTCCCCTAGTAAATGGTGGTTTATTGTAGCAACACCAGCTGGCTAAGGCGAACACCTTATTGGATGCACCAGAGATGGGGAAAGTGATATTTTTAAAAAATTGATTAACTATTTTTAGGGAAGATTTAAGCTTATAGATAAACTGAGCAGAAAGTACCAGGAATTCCCACGTACCATTTCTTCCCCCATATAGTCTCCCCTATTATTAACTTTTTACATCAGTGTGTACATGTGTTCCAAATGATGCACTGCTACTGATTGAGTATTGTTATCAGAGCCCATGATTCAAGTTGGGGTTCACTGTGCTACAGTCCTACTGGTGAGCTATAGTTTAAAAGTGGTGGTATCACAGCATGCCTTGCGCCCGCCCGCCAGGCATCCTCTCCTCCCTCCTTTTTATTCCACCTTGACTGAGCTATGGCTCATACACCTGCTTCTGGAGATACCTGCTGGGCACCACTTGGCCATTCTGGTGAAGGCACATGCAAACCTGGATGTGCAAGGTGTGAAGCATGTCACAGGACAACCTTAGACCAGCAGAGGGTGGGAGCTGGTGGACGGGAGCTTGAAACCATTGAAGAGAAGGCAAAATGGCTCCGATGTTCTCACTGAGCACCTGGTGGTAGAGGCCCAGAGCAGGAAGAGATTGCTCAGGACACAGCTCCTGGGGGGATACCCGGGACTCCTGGTACGGTGAGTGCATGGGTCGGAGGAGGAATGCAGAGGAGTTGAACGCACGGATCCAGGATAACCTTCCTTCAGCCCAGGCCTCTCACCTTAGTTTACATCACTGTTATTTTTTCCCTTGTTATTATTAAGCAATGTATTCAAACTTTTATAAAAGAAAAATAAATATCTGCTTTTTAAAGAGCAGTTTCCAGTGACTCACTCAGGAGGAAACCTCCTATGAACGAGGATGTTGGAAGACTGAGTAATGTGAACTGTGTTTGTTTTTCTGGCCGGGACTTAGGGCCTAGGAAGGTTTCTCATCGATAGCTCAGGAGGTTGAAATAGAGTTTTCATCCCCTTTCCGTGCCCCGGCAAAGGCTGCCGAGACCGGCTCTCCATCCTGCAGGGAGGCCACAGCACGGCTGGACAGTGACCCAGACTGACCACATCTCGGGGTTGTTTAAAGCCATTCAGTTTCCATATTCATTTAGTCACTGGGATTTTTATGTGTGATTTTTGGTGACCATGAAATTGAGAGATGAAGAGGGCTGGAGGCAGCCAGGAGCAGTGTGGCCAAAGCTCTGTGTGCGTTCCCCTCGCTTTGCCAGCACACTTATTCCCAACAGCGGCTCTCCCGTTCCTGTCCTCAGTCCTCCCCGTGCCACCAAGAGTCCAAGAGTCACAGATTTTAGGGACTAGGCAGAATGACTGTCCCCTCGTGTGACCAGGAATGTTAATTTTTTTTCGCCTTTTGTTTCTTGTTCTCTTATTCTGAAATACAGAACCAAGGTAGAAAGTATTAATAGTATAAACTTCAGAAATAATTTTTAAAATTGTTATAGCTATTCAGAAGGCTTGCCAGGTCCTCTTGTAAACACTTCACATAGACTATGTCATAATTTGATTATCATCACTATTTCATAGAATGATGAGGGACTGGGAGTTGAACTCCATCAGTCTGGCTTTAGAACCTGTGCTCTAAAATGCTGCATAAAAAAATGAGGAAGAGCCTGGCTGGTGTGGCACAGTGGTTGAGCATCGACCAATCTATGAACCAAGAGGTCACCAGTTTGATTCCTTGTTGGGGCACATGCAGGGTTTTGGACTTGATCCCAAGTGGAGGGTGTGCAGGAGGCAGCCAATTGGTCTTTCTCTCTCATTTATGCTTCTATCTTTCTCCCCATCTCCCTACCCCTCTCTCTAAAATCAATAAAATCAATCAATCATTGATTGAAGGAAAAGGAATCAACACAGCCAACCTCACTTACTCATTTGTAAATTTACTCATGGGGCATAGAATGGGGAGCTGACTCTCCTGAAATCACATAGCACATTGTGGCAGCTCCATTCCCTTCTGAAGTTCTTGTCCTCCCTGTGGAGTGCATCTCCATCCCTGGGGTCCAGGGAGGAAGCATGAGGAGTTGGGGCCTGAAGCAGGTATTGAATGACCTTTTATTCTCATAGAGTAACCTGCCTAGAAAGGCACGAGGGAGGTGGTGCAGCGAGTGGGGAGCATGTGGGTGGGGATGAAGGATGCTGAATTTAGAAATCATGCTGCGTTAGGCTCTGGCCAACCTCCAACGATTTTTATTCATTATTATTATTTTTATGGGAAAAGGAACCTGCAACAATTTAGGCTCAGCTATTTGCCTGCAGGCATTGGTTGTCAAGTTTGGATCCAATGCCAGTTCAGCACAGTGGGTGTTCATGGGTGGCATGTGCGTGTGTGCTCGCATGTGTGTGTATGTGTGTCTGTGGGCTCAGCTGTTTGCATGTGCCCTTCTCTGTGTGTGTCCATGGTGTTGGCATAAGAGGCGGTCCATCCTAGGACTTGCTCACTACTTCTTACCTCCAACACACCTCCCTAATGTGTCAAGAATTATAAATTAATCACCTGGCTGGTTTGCACTGAACATACGAGTGTTTATGAAAGGGAATTCATTGGATATGCCTGTTAATGGAACACGTGTAATAATACTAAAGCCTGTGATTAAAAAGAAATTTAAGGCCCATGAGTTTTTAATAGAAAAACATGTCATTTGAGTGTTTATTTGCTCGTGTAAAATGGCTGAGATTTTTTAAGGGGATGGGTGCCGATTTTAATTTTAGAAGGACTTACCACACTGCAAGTCAGCAGGGCTTTGGCTGGGTCCCTTTGAGATTGTGTTTAAGCAGGGGACTCCCTTGATAGAGTAGAAATTATTTGTCTCTTTGTGCTTTGTTTGAAAAATAGATTGCAGAGTGGTTCTATCCATTGGTTTCATTCATTCGTTCAACAAAAATGTGTCTCATGCTTGTCATGTATTTGGCCCTGGGCTAGGCTGTGATTCAGAGATGCAAACATCCTTGGTCCTTGACCTTGGATGGCCCATCGGGTGATGGAGGGCAGACATGTGAAGAAAAAAATCCCAATACTTGTCCTGATGGAGGTGGGCAATGAGGGTATGCCAGGAGTCAGAGGCTGCCTGGACAGAGGAGGTGGGATTTAAGTTGAGATGTATCAGTTCATTAAGACAGGAGAGGCCATTCCAAGGCTAGCATTGCAAAATCACAGGGTCTTGGGAGCAAGTTGGGTTGGGAAACATCTAAGTTATTTCTACTTTTAGAGTGTGAGTGCCAGTTATAATTGCTGCTCTCATTTATTTATTTATTTCTTCAGTTGCATGATGATGCTATTCTGTTCACATGTTGTTGATGTATACAGCTGTATACACATATACATGCATGTGTAATATTCCTTGGTGGAGTGTGGTATGTTGATTTTATTAAGTTTTAGTGGATTTAATCATCCACATTATTTTACAGTGAGGTGTAGAAAGTTCTGCATGTAAAATGAAGCTAGTTGATTTTGGCTTTTCAGAAGTTTGCCTGTGGGTTTTTTAGAAATCTTTTTATTTTCCAGGGAACGTTTGCATAATTTATCCACAAATCCTATTTATGTTTCGACATGGCAAGAAGAACAAACTGCTTTGGGTTTCAGGGAGCTGGAAGAGACTGCAAAATCCCTACCTGTTTTCAGGACATCTGAGTAGAGTTTAAGCGTTTGGGATGCCTTTAAGGGAAAAGCTGTTTTAGTTTCACATTTTGCTTTCAGCCTTGCTGATAGATTTTAGAAAAATCAAAATAAGAAAGACTCTGTGTATGTAGGCTTTCTAAAACTCGGAGAAATATGCATTCACTGGTTGCTCATTCGCTAAATATTGGTCAAGCATTTGTAATGAAATTTAAAGGAGATGGGAGATGTAACCAATCCAACCTCTGCTCGGAAGAAGCTCTCAGTGTGTTGAGGGTGAGGACAAATAAAGGGTTGGAGGAAATGGTAGCCGCTCTTGTTATGGAGCCACTCTTGACAAAGAAAAGGCAAAGAAGAGGTTGGTAGAGGTTGGAGCAGTTCTTGTCAATGAAGAGGCATGAGTCTTGAAGAGCTAGAGCAGGTGAATAATTGTGGACTAGGACAGGGAGGTGATCCTGAGCCACCATCTGATTTTTTAATGGTCAGTAAGATGTTGGAAGTGTGAGACTGTAAATGTATGCTTTGAGGCTACGCAGCTCTGCTGCTTCCCAGGCATAGAAATGATAGATAAAGCATAATAAGGGGGAAAATCCTCCACAGTTCAAAAAAGGGCACACATCTCTGTGGTTCATAAAATAAAAAAGAATAAGGGGAACTGAGAGCTGAGGGAGTCCTGGTGGTCTCTAGATTCCCCAGGAGGCTTGGAGCATAAATCCTATGGGGTAACTGGGACTTAGCTGCCTAACAGTGCAATGATCACTCATCAGTGCTAGGGTGCTGTTCTACTCTCTCTCTTGTTGTGAAAAGTGGCTGCTTTTTTAGTTTGTATAAAGTGTGTGCATTCCAATTATGGGCTAAAATAATTTTTTTGGCTCAGTGACTATATCTGTGAATGCTTCTAAGGCAAGAGAGCTCCTTGCTTCTATTATAAGGCCTAATTCTGGCCAGGAGCTTTAGGGACTCAGGTGAAGGCAGAAAAAACTAGACATGGAAGAGTAAATGAAGGCAGACATTTTGATTGCAACCCTCAGAGAGAAAACCCAAAGTTGTAAAACATATTAAACCCAAAGTTGTAAAACATATAAGCATATTAAAAAATAAAAATAATATTAATAAAGTCCATGATTGGATGTGTCATGTCACATGAAATAAAATTAATAAAACAGCCTGAAAAGAATTGCAAAAACATTTGAGAGATGAGAGCAGGGACACATAAAGGAAAATATCATGAATCAAAACAGGCTATTAGTGAACCAAGAACATATGTACATTAAAAATATTTTAGCCTTGGCCAGTGTGGTTCAGTTGGTTGAGTGTTGCCCTATACACCAAAAGGTCACAAGTTCAATTCCTGTGCAGGGCACACACCCAGGTTGTGGGTTCAATCCCCAGTTGGGATGTGTATGGGAGACAGCTAATCAATATTTCTCTCTTATATTGAAGTTTCTTTCTCCCTCCCTCACCCTCCATCTCTCTATAAAACCAATAAAAATGCACATAAAATATTTTAAAAATAAGTTGGAAAATAAAAATATAATCATAGATCTAAAACATTCAATAAATGGCCTAAACTCCAGACAGGACAAGGCTGAAAGACAATAAATTGGAAAATAGTACTAAGTAATTTGCCTAAAATATAGAAGGAGCTGAAAAGAAGTAAAAATTATGATAAATGTGGAGAAGATATTTTTGAAGATTTAATGGCTATGAATCACCCAGCATGAAAGAAAAGACAGGAGAAATAAGTAGGATAAATAAAAAGAAATGTCTAGACTATGATACTAAAATTCCAGAACATTAAGTTTAAAAGATCAATCTTAAAGGTAACAGAGATAAGAGGTAAATTAATGAAATAATGACAAATGCACTAATAGTAATTTCTCCTTATCAGAATAGTAGCCATAGGAAATGAGAGAAAATAACTGCCACTTTAAAATTTTATACCCAAGTAAACTATCATTTAAAAAATGAGGCTTAAAGAAAAAAATTCAGACAAAGATTGAAAGAATTTACCAACAAAGATTAAAATAATTTACCAACAATAGCTCAGTACCAAAAAGAGCCAGTGAAGGATGTACTTAGCAAATGAAGAAAGCTAAGGAATAGATACAACTAAAAATAGTGAACACAGAAATTAACAAAGTATCTTAGAGTATAAAGGTGAAAATAACTTAAAAATAAAAATACAGATTTAAATGTCTAGATAATACAAAAAGGAAGATTGTTACTAGGCTTTAAAAGGACAGATTTAGACATGATGAAGTCATTGACTTGTTTATGGAAGTACAAAAAATAGTAAATGATTTTAGACTTTTTAGAAATTATGAAATGTTAATATTAAGTACTGAAATAGGAACACAATTTATATAATTAAAAACCAGGAGGGAAAAAACAAACAAACAAACAAACAAACAAACAAACAAACACATAGACATCTCAGATAATGCAAAAATTGAGAACACAAAATAAGTAAAGAATAGAATGATGTGATAGTTAATTTTATGTGTCAACTTGATTGCCCAGTTAAGATATGCCCAGTTCTCTGGCAAAACATTATTTCTGAGTGTGTCTGTGAGGGTGTTTCCAGAAGCAATTAACATTTGAATTGGTAAACTGAGTAAAGCAGAAGGCTGTGCCCAGTGTGGGTGGGCAATACCAAACCACCCTGAGCTGGAATGGAACAAAAAGGTGGAGAAAGGGCCAAGTCTCTCTCTGCTTAGGTTGACACATGGGCATTCCTGGTTCTTGGCCTTGAGACCCAGATCAGGATTTTCACCATCAGCTCCTCAGGTCTCAGGCTTTCAAACTTGGACTGAATTTCACTACTTCTCTGACTCTCCAGTTTGCAGATGGCAGATTTTGGGACTCTGTCATCATGTAAGCCAATTCCTATTATAAGTCTCCTCTTGTATATATTTTTCTTTATATACTAGAGGCCCAGTGCACAAAATTCATGCATGGGTAGGGTCCCTAGGTCTGGCTAGTGATCAGGGCCTATCTGTGGGGTGACCCCCGCTGGTACCCACCTTGGCTGGCCTGGGGCCTGTGGGCTGAGGGTAGTTCCTGCATTAAGTGTCTGCCCCCTGGTGGTCTTGTGCATTATAACAACTGGTTGTTTCACTGATAGTTCTGCCATTTGTTTGATTTGCATATTAATCTTTTATTATATAGGGTTTCCTATTGGTTCTGTTTCACTGGAGGATCCTAATACAAATGATAAATGGAAAACATAAAAAGTATTTAGGACTTGTTGTGTTGAATAACATAAAAACCTGAAAGATTAATTTAATTTTTATTTAGCTTATTAAAATTTTTTTGTTAACCCTCATCAGAAGATATCTTTTTCCATTGACTTTTAGAGAGAATGAAAGGGAGGGGGAGAGACAGAGAGAGAGAAACATTGATGTGAGAGAGTCAAACCAAACATTGATTGGTTCCCCCTCTTCCCACACAACCTTATTTGCCCTGACCAAGGCTGAGAATGGATCCTACAACTGAGGTACGTGCCCTTCACCAGAATGGAACCTGGGACTCTTCAGTCTGCAGGCAGATGCTCTCTCCACTGAGGCAAACTGAGTAGGGATGAAAGATCAAAGTTTCTCTAGGCAGAGATCTTGTCTGTCTCCTTCAATGCTAAATGCCCCTCTCCTGTCGCACTTGTGGAATTAATGCATTCTTATGTAGGAGCCCAGAGTTGATGTCACTGCTCCTTGAAGCCTTTCTTGCCATATCTTCCTTTACCTCCACAACTTCTGCTCCAGATACAGTTGATCATGACAATTTTTTATTTGTTAATACTCAGCCAAAGACATTTTCCCATGGATTTTTTTTTAGAGGGCATCAAAGGGAAGGTGGGGGAGAGAGAGAGAGAGTCAAAAGAGAAAGAAAAAATAATATAAGAGAGACACATTGATTGGCTGCCTCCTAAATGCACCCTGACTGAGTCAAAGCATCAAACCTGCAACCCAAGTATGTACCCATGGCTGGGAATCAAACTCATGATCCTTTGCTGCATAGGCTGATGCTGTAACCACATCGGCCAGGACAAATCATGGCATTTTTTTTTTTTAACAACGGCTGCAACAGTGCATCATATTATAAGTAATTGTCTCGCATGTAACAAAGCAGCCTTTCAATATGTACTCGCTGAATTGATATATATCCAGGTGCAGGTAATGTTCTGTGCATCTCCTGAGGCACTCAGCATCCTCTGGATGGTGCCCCCCCTCCCTGGGGGATGGCTGCAGGACCCCAGCACAGGTAGTTCCTCAGCCACTCCTGGGGGAATCTAGAATTAGTTGCTTAAAATGTTGCTTAATCTAGGCGAGGTTAAGATAATGTGAAATGTAGGGAGGTGAACTGATAGGTAACCTTACCTTACCTACCCAGGTCTGTGACCACGGAGTGGCCTCGGCCTGCACAAGCCCTCCTGGAGGGAGGACTCTGGGGCTCTCTCAGCCCCCCCTGCTGCCATCTGTTGATGATTACTGTCTGGTCTCCAATGAGAACGTGTGATATTTCATATTTCCTCACCACTTGAACAAACATGGGGCAATAACAGAAAGGTACTTGGCCACAGGAGTAGAAAGATGTATTTGCATGAAAGAGTCAGTGTACACCTTGGGCCAGGCAAACAACTGCCTTCTCTTTGCACAGTTATGAGAAGTGCCCATGTTTCAGGGCCGGGAGAATAGGTACATTGACTTAGGTTATATTTTTGGAAGAAAACTCTTAAAAATCCAAAATATCAAGAAGATTGGAAAACAAAACATAGCCACCTCTTTTTACAACTGATGTGATTTTCTCTTAATGAGCGACCGTGAAGTTTGCCCAGGTAATTTTCAGCACTTTTTTTGGGAAAGTTGATACCCTTGCCAAGTACTAAGAAAGAATAAAAGTATTTTGTATATTTGCAAGAGGGTTCTCCTAATTGAAAGCCCCTACCCCTGTTTTTCAGTCCTGTTGGGGGTGGGAAGAAGAGGTTTCTAGTTTCACGTGCAGGTGGGGAAGTTGAACTTCCTGTTTTGAGAATCATAGGAGGATTCCACAGGGATAAACTTGCTGCTCTGCTTTTTTCATACAATGAACTCTGGGTTACTGATGTGATCTGAAATAGGCACTTTTTTATTTATTAAGCTTTTGGACTGGAAGCAGAGAAAAGCCTGGCCGCCAATGGCAAACAGATGCACGTGGTCATTGGCATCATCAGGGACCTGGCAGCTGGGGTGGTGGAACGAGGCAGGGGTGGGCTCTGCTTTGAGTACCGGAAGAGAAAACGAATCGTTCCCTGGTCTTGTTCTCATCATCATTCATTTCCATTTGAGAACAGTCAATATTTATGATAAATACATTCCTTATCCTCGACATCTGTTATGAAAATGTGCAGACATATCAAAAAGTTGAAAGAATTTCACAATGAACACCAGTGTACGTACCACCTAGACTCTGTCATTAATGACTTGCTTGCTTCCTTTATCATCTCTCTATTTATCTACCTATTCTTCTATCCATCAATCAATCCATATTATTATTTTCGATGCATTTAAAATATTGTGCAGGCAGTCATAAATGCTTTCACTGTTCACATGATAAAAACTTCCATTATTTTGGATGTCTATTCTTTTACCCCAAAAGCCTGTCCAGTGTCTGAAGAAGCTTTGTGCTGGGTACTGGATAGTCTGTGCACAGAAGTGAAATTCACTGGCCATTGGGAGGCAGGAATCAAAAGACAATAAAGACAAATAAGTTCCTAATTACACAGGATTCGTAGCCATAAAAGGAAAAACAAGTTGATTAAAATGCCATCTCTAAGACGGACTCCTAGCCTTTCATCCATCCTGACACTAAACCAACATCCTAGAACACTACCTGTGGGATAAATCCCAAGCTCCTAGCTTGACACTGCAGTGCTTTTAGGATATGACTAAACAAAATTTATTTCTACTGGAGGACTATCTGTTGGCTTCTTAGTATGTGCTGGGTGCATTGACATTAGGCTATTAGAATAAACCCCTTATAGTTTCTAGCTTTGAAAAGTTTATGGTCAGTTGAGGAAAGAGACAATTTTAATATGATACTTAAAATGCTGTGTGAGTTCAGAGGAAGGACGACTCAGTACAGCTTTGGTTCCAGGCTAAGGACATCTTCCCAGAGAAAAATGAATGCTGTTAATCCTAAAGAATGAAGATGTGTCCAGGTAAAGAAGGATGGGAAAGCATCCCAGCAAAGAAAAGAAAAAAAAATTTAGGCAAAAAGCCCTGTGGGATGGAGAAGCAACAAACCACTCAGTATTTACCAGAGCATAAATCGTGAATCCCAGTGGGTAGTGATGAGGCTTGGTGGCTGGCCCACACAGGGCCTGAGTAATTGGCAAAGGGAATGAGCATCTTTTCTGTAGAGAAGGAGGAGTTCTGAGGAGTTAGAAAGACAATGCAAAGGACAGGTAGACAGCACTAGAATGAGCAATACTGTAAGCAGAACAGGAAGTTACGAGTGTGCTACAGTAATCCATGTAAGACAAGCAGATGTCACTGGTAGCAGAAATGGAGAAATAGAGATAGACTGAGAGAAGATATGAGAGGCAAAGTTAGGGGCATTTAAAGAACAGAGTGAATGAGCACAGAGGGAGAGGAAGGGGAAGATCAAGAATGAATCCTGGTCTTCTGACTGGATGGGTGAGAGAGTGGTACATCCAATCACTACTGAAGACTAAGAACATTATGAAAAAGGGGACAATAATGAATTTAATATTGGAGGTTAAGTTTGAAGTGCTTGGGAAAATCCAAGTAAAGATGACCACAGCCTGGTAGACATGCAAATTTGAAGCTCAAGAGAGTACTTTAGACATCTAGGTGGATGCTGGTTAAAACGTAAAAGTAGATGTGGTCCCTTAGGTTTATCCCACCTGAGGGGTGTGGGAGCCAGGGAATTTTTTTAATACCATCTATCAATAGTCATTTATTGAAAGCTTCAGGGGGTGGAGTGTATTACACACATTTGGCCTGTCTTTGTAGTTAGAGATCCACAAGAAAATAAGTTCAAATTCTGCCCCGGCCTGCGGGGCAACAATGAGGGCACGCAGAAACCACCTAAGAGAATGAATCAAACAAGGAGCGCGGAAGAATGGGGGCAAGACAAGCCCCGTTTCTCTATTGAAGCGTTGCTGTTTTTAAAGGCTGGGAAGGGGAGGAACAGGATAAGGAGTTACCATGGGGTGATTGGTTGGGGACTGGGTATTGGTCCTTAGCTGATTGGTTATTCTGATGTGGGATTGTCCTGGGGTGATTGATTGGGGACTGGGTATCGGTCCTTAGCTGATTGGTTATTCTGATGTGGGATTGTCCTGGGGTGATTGGTCTGGCCTTTGGTGCGTGGGCTCAATCAGGAAGTAGGGCTGACCAGGAAGTGAGACCGAAATCTTGTTTTTATGGCTCCCGGCAAAATTCCTTGACTATTCTGAGTTGACTTGGCTAGAACCCAGATGTCCTGCTTTCTATATCAGTTATATCTTTCTTATACTTTCACCCATTCTACATTCTCTCAATGGTATGCCCTTCCTTCCTTCCTTCCTTCCTTCCTTCCTTCCTTCCTTCCTTCCTTCCTTCCTTCCTCCCTCCCTCCCTCCCTCCCTCCCTCCCTCCCTCCATTCCTTCCTTCCTTCCTCCCTCTCTCCATTCCTTCCTTCCTTCCTTCCTTCCTTCCTTCCTTCCTTCCTTCCTTCCTTCCTTCCTTCCTTCCTCCCTTCCTTCCTTCGCTCATTAAGCATTGATTATGTATCTCCCACATGCTAGGAAGGGCTATCTACTGTCTCTGAAGGTTCTAGGAACAGAACCTTCCACATAACAACAACCTCAACATCACTTACTTCCAACAGTTTTTACTTTCTGAAAGGGAAGTTGTGTTTCCATTTGGAGGAAGAACTGAAGGATAGGAAAGTCAGAGTGACATCTCCGGGGGATGGGAGGTGGGGTCCGGGAAATTGAATGACTTGGTGTTGAGGCGATGTGGAAAATGATCACTCTCCGAGAGACCCTGCACTATTTCGGCTTATGAAAAACTATAAAGAACTCCCTGTCTGGATTTACAAAAGGAAAATTCATGTTTCCTATGGCCTTTAACTCCTAATCTTTACTGGTTTCAAGAGGGTACTCCAGGCAGTAGAGTGCTTAATAAATATTATATTGTTTGCTAATGGCAATGCTATTTGGGGGTGATATTTCCTTCTGAATGTGCTAGCCTGGTTTAACAAATCTGCTGTGTGTAGTTTCACCTTTCATTGTGTTGGTAGAGTTGTCTCAAGGGCACCTTCAGCAGGGACCAAGGAACAGCTCAGAAATGCAGAAGTGAATGAGTCTGCCGGATGCAGTAATAGTTTTGTCTGCACTGACTTCCCCTTTGTTGTAGGAATGTAAGCCATACTAAAGGGCTCTGTTGTGCTAAATGTGTGCATTCTTGTTGAAGATGTGAGATGCTTAAAGGGCTGGCAGGCATATTTCTCTACATACTTGTCTTGTTTTTATACCCTTTTGTATACAGTGATGGTCAGTTCCAACCTTCCTTCTCCCTCCTCCAAATCCAGCACTTTAGAAATGATTTAGTTGGATAATTGACAGATGTTATGGGTATCTTTCTTTTTAACCCTCCCTTTCCCCCGAAGGCATTGAATGCCATTTCTGGGTGATTGTTACATGTGAGGTACAAAGGCATAGAGTTCATGACCATGGTCTACTTGGACTCACACCAACTGAACATTGAATCTTGTTTCTGCCAGTAGCTGATCTTTCTTTATTAACTTCCAAACATATCCAAAAAGCAATTCATTTTAAACAAAACAGAAAAACAAACTTTCTTCATCTCCCATCTTCCTGCTACTATCTTATTTTGTTTACTTCATTATAGCTAAATTTCTTAGAGTTATCTACAACTCTACATATTCTGTAGCCTCTCCAGCTGGGCTCCAGCTACTACTATTTCATAGAAAATATTCTTCTTAAGGTAAAAATATTTCCTGTTGACAATTTTTAGCTATCATGTTGCATTTGCAGAGGCAGCCTTGTATTGATAGCATTTTCCATTCTTTATTGGTTTGTATTTGCTAGTGTACTTGAGAGAAAACTTATATTTTTTTTGCTGGGCATTTTGTATATAATTTGAGTAAATTCTCTTATCTTAGGTGAGCCACTGGTTATTGTTTTGTAATATGAATCCATGGAGGTATCAGAAACTTAGAGTCTTGGTCAATGGGGAAATAAATGAGACTGCTTCCACATTCAATTGTGCTTTTTCTTAAAAAAATACTGAAGGAGCTTAGCACAGAAATCACCCTCCATTACAAACAATATAGTTAAGTAGGACAAGTGTAAAACAAAATATACAAGAAAACACACTTTTGTGAAATTATGATTTGTTTTATTGACTCATTACCATTCTCCATCATTGTTTAGTCTAGCTCAGGTTTTCATTTTGACTTAATTATTAACTATGGATGTTTCCTTAACCATTGTAAAATTTATATTTCCTGGTGAAAGTTCTAGGATGTATAAATATGTGCACCTTGATAAGCAAGGTGTTTTTTGAATGTTCAAGAGAGGCTCATGAGATGAATTTGAGGTGATCTCATCTGGTTGATTCTCTTGCCAATCTGAAGTCTGTTGACTTTAACGATCCTAGAATCTACCAAGTATAAGAGCTCTACCTGCTTTGTTATAGCATTAGGAGCAGAGTTCTTATTCTCCTCTGACTTCTGAGGCAGTGTTTTGGCTTTAAATTTAATTTTGACTAAAGTTATATAAACAATGTAATTTGAAGATACACATAGTCTGATAGGACAAAAATAGTGACGTTTCCCTACCACCCATGTTCTGGACCTCACTCCCACAGTTTTGTTTATCCTTTGGACATTTTACTCCATATTCCTAGGTAACATGCTAACCCAACTGTTCCTGGATGTGTCAGATTAGGCCTTACTGATTGACTGATTTCCTGTGATGGAAGACAAAGACATAGCTATCTTCTCTGCCTCCCCTTTGCCAACATTTACACATTTTATCACCTCTTCCCTACGATTATATTATGTTGAAGCCTATGAAATCGCCATTATTCTTGGCTAAATGTTTTTGAATGCTGGCAATAATTTTAGTTAAAACAAAATGCAGTGTTTATAATAATAGATGAGCAATGTGGCACATTATAAATGCTTTCACTCAATTTTAAAATATTTAATTTTATTTGTTAACATACTTTATTGCTAACTCTTCCACAAGTTCTCTCCCAATTTGCTGAGTCAAATAAGTGTAGCATTTGATTTTTATAACCTGGGAGATATTTTTGTTTTGAACCTTTTGACTTAATCTAGTGGACTAGTTACTTTCTAGAATTGCCACTAGGATACTACTAAACCATCATTCTGGAGGTGCCCTTGTTTCTTGTGTGGGAGTCTATTTCTACCATCTATGACTTCCACATATTTTTTATTCACTTTCCTTAATGGAGGGCCTGCTCTGCTAGTTTTATGAGAGAGGGAGAAAAAGAGTTAATTTTTTAAAAAAAATCTGACATGTCATTATTCTCCATTTACACTGAACTAATATTTCACTGCCTAAGTTGGTATATCAGAGTTCTCTAGGAAAAGAGAAATGATAAGATGTATAGATAGGTTGAGACCTGAGAGCCCAGGAGATGTCAATAATTAGAATGTAGACTTCCACACAATCTTCTTGTTTTCTGTGCACCCAACTTGAACTTGATGTAGTGTCTCCTAATCCACTGACATACTTTATGTTTTACCTCCCCTATAGAATACACCTGTATTTACTGCCAGAGTTGGAGTGGAGGAGAGGATATGAAGACCCAATGGCTTTTTAAAGAGACTTTCAACCTACCTACTTATTTTCATTTTCAGGTTTATGCCCATCTCCATAGGGTGCTGAGGGTGCTGAGGGTGCCAATCTCCATAGGGTGCTAATTCCTAAACTTTATAGAGGTGCCTTGGTTAAAGTTAGCTACTCCTCACTAATGTGGTGTCTTCTAGGTCAGTTAATAGTCATTTTTCTCTGGTCCTTAGCCCCCAAAATCCTGTGGCTACTATTTCCTTTCCAGTTCTCTCTGTCTTTGTGATTTATACCTTAAAACATTCCTTTACTGTTATTTCAGTGAGGTATTTAGGGAAGGTGATATTAAATGTGTGTTTAATCCCCAATCTTCATTTGAAAGCTAGATTTTGCTTCTTTTACTCTCTGGCTAAAGGTAGGGAGAAGTGAGGAGAAATTCCATAGCATTGTTGTGTCCCTAACATTCAGTCATTATCTTTCTCTTCTTCAAACTGGGTAACTTTTGCTTTTAATCATCTGATTTAAGTGGCTTCATTTTTTGAACTGCACATTTATGAAAAAAATTTCAGGTTTACTTACTAGATTATGAGCTCTACAATATATCTAGAACTTTTATAAGTAATCTTGAAATATTTCATAAACATTCATCATGTACAAAATCATGTTATCTAGCTATATTCTCAAGCATTTTATGATCTGGTGTGAAAAATTGGTCTGTAAAGTAAAAAGATGTAATAAATCAAGATAATAATACAGCAGTTTTATTAACTTCTACATGACTGCATTCCACAAACCCAGATGCAAACTGATCATCATCATGTGACTGTGTGATGACCTCCTCATTTTTGAGTGACTGGGATCCGTGAAGAAAGCACTTTACGATGATGAAGTGCCTTACTTAGCACATGTTTCTGATTTCCACCTCTTTGGAGGGTTTAGCATGAAAGCTCTCAGAAGTAAGATAAGTGTGGCCCAACTGGGAAAGGATGGGGCTTGTAGTGACTGTTATTATGACCAGGTTCATCTACATGTAATAGATTACTTCAAGTTTCCTAAACTGGGCAATGTTATGGAGATAGACCCACCTGATTTAGTTAACAGAGTACCTGGCTCCAGAATGACATCATGAAGTTTCACAATCCTCAGGATGGCATGTTATTGTCACTGATGGCAACATCAGCTTCCTGTTCTCATTCTAACCAGCAGGAAAAAGGAAGGACAAAGAAGGGGCTGCCCCTTCACCTTTGGGACACTTTCAGGAAGCAACACACATCCCACTGGTCAAAACGTGGTCATATGGCCACACTTAACTGTGGGAGTCATGGAAAATGCATCTCTTGCAGGCAGTCAGTGCCTTTAACTATCAGGATTTCCATGTCTAAGGAAGAAAGAAAGAAAGAACTCAGCTCAAGCATCTGAAAAGTATGGTGTTAGGGTTCAATGTAATATCGTTTAAGTGTCTTTGACAGGAAATCGGATGAGGAATCTCTATTAAAAATAGATCAAGGAGTTATGCTATTTGTGACTGAATTTTTTTAAAAAATTATTACAATTTTTTTATTTTATATTTTTATTGATTTCAGAGAGGAAGGGAAAGGGAGAGAGGGAGGGAGGGAGAGAGAGAGAGAGAGAGAGAGAGAGAGAGAGAGAGAGAGAGAGAGAGAGAAATATCAATGATAAGGACCATTGATTGGCTGTCTCCTACATGCAACCTTACTGGGGATCAAGCCTGCAACCTGGGCATGTGATCTCTTGGTTCATAGGTTGACACTCAGCCACTGAGCCACACCAGCCAGGCTAAACATTTTTAATAAAAGTATTTTTAGGGTGGTAAAAGACACTTGGTTTTTCTGGAATCCCTGAAGCATCTTTACGGAAGTCAGATTCTGAGACTTTGGTTGGTTGGGAAGAGCCTGCTTTTGGAAGCAGATGTACCTGAGTTTGAATCCAGGCAGTTAGTTACTCACCGTGTGACTCTGGCAAGTCATACAACCTCTCTGTGCTTCAATATTTTAAACAAAACAAAGCACTTCTTCAGGGGTCCCTCTGAACTCTGATGCCCAGATTTAGGAGGGATCATGGCCAGCGCTCCCAGTGGAGTGAATCTAGGAACTGGTGCAGCCCTGACCCATTTGCTGGCTGTCTGTCAACTGAATTAACTTATCGTTGAAGGTTCCTTCATGAGGCACCTCTCACACCGGGAGTGCCCCAGGAAGGTTGTGGAATGTGCCTTCATGTCAGGCCTCCCTCCTGCCAAGCCTGTCTTAGGAATGGCTTAATTCTTTGGCTCTGTCTGGTGTAGGAGGGAAGGAAAAGACAGAGGAGCCCAAGCAGGTGCCAGCAGCAGGGGGTACAGCCTCCCAGCCAGCTCCAGATCATGTTTCAAGCACAGGGATTCGCCCAACACACCCTCTCAGGCAGCCTCTAATGAGTGGCCCCCTCCTTCTGTCAGTTTGGGAACATAGGAGACTTTAATTAAGATGGAGGGGCTGCCCAGAGGGAAGGGGTTGGAGGCTGTTCAGCTCCTGAGCTCAGCAAGCATGACTCATCCTCCAAGCTGGGGGCCGGGCTCTGAGACCATCAGGTTCCCTCACACAGATGCTCCCTTTCCCCCCATTTCTAATTGAGGGAAGATACGCTTTATTTGAAGTGAGAATCCCCCTGTGTTCATGAATGTCCTTCACTCCCGCAAATGAGCACAGAGGGAGTCATAATTCAGGGAGTGCGGACAGAAGGCGGTCCAGTGATCTCATGGAGGAGTCACTGGGCAAAGCAGGGCAGGGGATTGGAGAGCGTGGCTGCTCAGAGCTTTCTTCTCCCCAATCTGGGCAAGAAGGGGCAGAGCCCTATCTGCCTCTGGGGGCACTGAGGCCAGCCGAGGCTCTAGAGATGGGAAGGGGATGCGGTTGGTGGAAATCCCTGATCAATCAGTCTGTCAGCAGAACTTGTGGGATGTTTGTGGAACATCTGATACATGACTGCAGGAATCCAGTATACATTAGTTTCAAATGTTCTCTAAAGCATTCCCAGAAATAGGGAACCTGGCCTTTGAGCACCGAAATCGAGTTTCTGGCTTTGCTGCGGATGTGAAACTGGCTGGAGACCTGCTCATGTGGTGTTTCCTTCTTCTTTCTTTCCCAAGTAGCATTTTCCTTTATTCATTCACACATTTATATTATGCATAATGACTCGGTTGGGGTCTCACCAAAAGGCCCCACCCAATCCCGGGGCCTTGTTTCTCCCCATCCCTCTGCTTCAGCCTTTGTTCAACTTTGTACCTGCCCAACAAGGTCAAGGCTGGCAGGTAGGCTTTTCACACCTGGGCAGAATAGCCGCCCATCCTTTCATCCTCTTCCTGGAGTAACTATGTTCTTCCTCCTGACCAAGGCTAATTCATTCACTCAGGGCTGGCAGCAGTCTTTGCAGGGCCCAGAGCTACATGAAAACACTGGGTGGAGAAGTCAGCATCCCTCTCCTATGGCCCACTGCCTCCACCCTTGATGGACAGTGACCCCCACATGTTGTGACGTCCCCAATGGAGCTTGCTCAGTGCCAGGGTCAGGGGTGGGCAAGAGGGCTTCATTGCATCGTCTGTAGAGCAACCCCAGGTGCTGCCAGCCCCGGTCAGAGCTGGCCCCTTTCTGGTCCTGAGGTTCTGGGGGGCAAATCCCTATTGGAACAAGAGGGTGATGGCCGGCACACAGGGATGTCCCCTCCCAACACAACTCTGGCTTGTACAGAGAGTGGAAATGTTTCTGGGATGGGGGGAGTGACCTTGGGAGCCAAGCTAGACCTCAGTGGGCAGCTAAAGATCCACCCTGGGAGGGGGACAGCTTGTTTGCCATGGCTCTATACCCTTAGCACACACTCCACTGGAAAACAGAAAATCAAAGGTACTTGTATTAAGGATTTTGAGACAGCAACCACAGAGGTTTAGATGAAGTGCAGGGCCCTTCAGAGCTACTCAGACCAGGTGCTCACAACTTGGTCCTGACCCCACTTCTCTGCTGGAATAGAAACTGTTCCCTCCCCTATTCTCCAAGAGACTCTGGGTCAACAATGCCATCTCCTCTGCAACCCTCTCTATGACTGTCCTCTGCTTCCTCACCCCTGGAGTATACAGTCAAATTCCACCTGTTTTTTGTTTGTTTTGTTTGTTTGTTTTGATGCTACAGCACCTTTTTTCTGTAGACACCCCCGTCTCTCCCTCTTCACAGGTGTACTTCCTGGAAGAGGAGCCAACATTTATTGTGTCTCCACTGCTTTACAGCTCATTCAGCCTTAGTCACTCCCAATGAGACAAACACCTTTCTCTCCACAAAAACTCCCCTTGCAAAGGCCATCACCGAATGCCTGGTCACTCCACCCAGAGGGCAGGTTTTCATGTTCTCTGATATTTGACAATGCTGAGAGTTCCTCTTCTTAGTATCTGTGGCCAACTCTCTTCTGGCTGCTTCTCAGTCAACTCCCAAGTCTAAAGGCCAGAAGTGTGGAATCAAGGTGTGGGCTGGTCTGCCCCTCTGATGCAAAGGTCCACTTTGCCTCTTGCAGCTCCTGGTGGCCCCAGGCATTCACGGGCTTGTGCTTGCATCACTCTGTTCTCTGCCTCGGTCTTCACATGCCATCTTCTTCCCGAGTGTCCCTGTTTCTTCATATGACATCTTTTTATAAGCAGACCAGTCATTTGGTAAGGCATCCCCTCCCCACCCCCTCTGCTCTTGTGAGACCTCTTCTCAACTAATTACATCTGAAATGGCCCTATTTTTAAAAAAATCACATTCTGAGATAGTGGCAGTCAGGATGTCAACATATCTTTTTTTTGGAACACACAATTTAAGCCATAACATATTGTAAAAGTAAAGTAATGTGGATTAAAATGCATTTAATTGAATTTCTCCAGCTTCAGTTTATTCATCTATGTAATTAAGAGAATAATACTTGCTCTGCCAACCTATGTATTAAAAATCAAATCTAATAGCGAATATGGAAGCCTTTAGGGACTCAAGCAGACTTTGCAAGTATTTGCCCTTTTGGCGATTGCCAGGTAGTGCGTTCTCAGACATGATGCTTTCCACTCGTGGTGTGGAAAGTCCTGATGAGTCTTGTAGCACACACTGGGGCTCTGTTTCTTCCAGAAGGTTCTGGCAGCCCCATGTTTATTAACTCTGACTATATTTTCCCAGCAAGCAGGTGCTGCTGGGCTGTGAAATGAGGCGAGATTTCATGCCAGATGGAAGGGCACATTGGAGGAATGAGGGAAGAGAAGCAGAGGGACTAGAGCTTTGGGTTTAGGGAGCACTGGAGCCGGAGTCCATCACAAAACACAGTGCCTTTCCCACTTACCCCCTGTCTCCACAGCTGGAGCCACCTGACCATCTGTGCTGGTTCTGGTTCTTGAAAGCATCAAGCCTTGGACACCTGAATTTGAGGTGCTTTAGGAGCCACTTCAAGAAGGCCTTCCAGATCTTGCAAGGCCTTCCAGACCTTGCCAGGAATAAGCCTTGTCTCACACTTATTGTGATAGGAGTACTTTCTTGGTTCTCAGTAACTGGCCGCTTGCCCCCAGAACCCTTTCATTCTACTCCTTTCCAGACTTACCTTTCCCATTGGCCCTCTGTGGGCCTGGATTTCACCATCACTCACATTTGAAAGAAACGTCTGACTGCTTTACACAGCAAGCCAAAGGAAGACAAATTTTATCAGCCACAGCCCCACTGCTGGCTCACTACTGCCCCCGATCAGCCAGTCTGTGTATTGCAGCAATGCGTGTGGGAAGTTACTCTTGTAGCAATCATCTAAGATGCTTTGGGAGGTTTAGGGAAGGAGTATTTGGGGAAGAAGGCTCTCTGGTAACATGTGAAATAGAGCGGGGAAACAAAGCTTCAGACCTTGGCTGTGACACTAAGTCATCTTGGTCATTACCTTGGTTCCCTTATCTGTAATATTGATATTTGCAGACTTGAGCAGTGAAAAGAAATAATGAGATAAAAGTACATAAGGTACTTGTAGAGTGTCTGGCATGTGTGTGTGGGCACACACACACACACACACACACACACACAGGTTCAATAGTCTATGGAACTTCATATGAAAGGCAATATGTTAATGTGTAATAAGTGCAAATTATAGCCCATTGTTATGCATTTCTCTCTCCATACCCCACTCTCTTTAATCTTCACCGTTTTAGACATGAGTATACTCCTTTAGGTTGATTTGTCCTGTGGCACAACTGGGTTTTTGGTTGGCATAATACAGGGAAAACTCTGTGGCCAGAGGTGCTCAGAGTTGGAGTGAAATTCCTCACATGATGCCCACTATTGTGTGTGAGCAATCTTAGTATCTCAGCTATTAGCAGTGCATGACATCAGATAAATGCATAAATAACATTTTGATTGAATATGAAATATACCCGCCCAGATGATGACCAGATTTTCTTTCATTCTATGGCATCTCACTTTGTTTTTGTGTTTTGTTTTGTTTTGCTTTTAAGTAATTTAAAAAGTTACACAATTGCCCTAGCTGGTTTGGCTCACTGGATAGAGCATTGACCTGCAGACTGAAGGGTCCCAGGTTCAATTATGGCCAAGGGTACATGCCCAGGATGCGGGCTCAATCCCCAGTAGAAAGTGTGGTGTGCAGGAGGCAGTCAATCAATGTCTTTCTCATCATTGATATTTCTCTCTCTCTCCCTCTCCTTTTCTCTCTGAAATCAATAAAAATACATTTTTAAAAAGTTATACAATCAATATAGGTTCCTTAGAGATTTGAAAAATTCAATATAAACAGAGGATTAAGAAAATGAAAATATACTTGCAATCCCACCACCAAAACACACTGATAACATATACTTCTGACTATATTTTAAAAAAATATATTTTTATTGATTTCAGAGAGGAAGAGAAGAGAGAGAGAGAAACATTAATGATGAGAGAGAATCATTGATCAGCTGCCTCATGCACACCCCTTATTGGGGATCAAGCCCGCAACCTGGGCATGTTCCCTTGACTGGAATTGAACCGGGGGACCCTTCAGTCCATAGACAGACACTCTATCCACTGAGCCAAACCAGCTAGGGCTAAAATATTTTTATATATGCATTAAGAAATTATTGTATATAGTTAATGTGTTGTTATGTACAGTAATAGAGAAACCTCTAACTATCAATAGGTTAACAAAATAATATTTTATTTTTTCCTCAGGTAGAATTCAAGTGGGTGTTTCTGATTGGAGGGTGTATCTCCTCCTAGTGATGGGTCAGAGGCCCAGGCTCCTGCCATCTTGTGGCTCTGCCATCTTTGATCCAGGACTGCTAAGGTTGTTGGGATCTTCAAGGGAAATTTTTATATCAAGACCTGGAAGTAGCCATGGCATTTTATATCGTAGTTTATTATATAAAACTTAGTTGTTAAGTTAGTATCAAGTTAAGTAATACTTAGTAGTATGGTCACAATTAACTATTAGAAAGGCTGAGCAATGTGGAATGGTTGAGAGTCCAGAGAAAAGAACATACGTTTGATGAACTTCTAGCAACCCTTTTCATTCAAAGACTTCTCTAAGCACATATTTTATGGGTTATATTTTTACTGAAAATAAGCCTCTCATATATTACATAATGCCTCTAAATTGCAGATAAATAATATGTTCCTAATATTGCAGTTCAGGACTGTGAGATGAAAACTGAAATAACCTGTCTGAGACCCTTCAGCCACTATACAAAAGAGCTGGTCCTCAACTCCCACCTCCAGATTTCTTGGACAGTGCTTTGTAATGACAGGCATTCAGAACAGCAGAAGGAAGAAGGATAATGACACTGTTGTCATGATAAACACCAGGAAGATAATCTAGAGCAGTGGTCGGTTGCCAACCAGTGGTCCATGGAGATCCAAAAGGTTGGCGACTGGTGATCTAGAGGGCATCTTGATGCCCAGTTGAGTAAGCGATATAACTGCTTCGATGTTTCAAACCATGTATTTGTATATGACAGAAAAATAATAATCCCAAAACTGTCAACAAAAAGCAACATAATGAGGGGTGGTGAGTTGCAAATGTTTAGAGTGCTCATCACTTAAAGTAAGTGGTTGGTTTGGCCTGGGGCCACTGTTCTTTGAGTTAGTTTTGACCCATGACTTAGTTGACTGACTGGCTCACATGTAAAACCATTCAACCCATGCCTGAGATTTTTAAAGAGAGGAAAACAGGCCTTGCCTGTTTGTGCATAACAACTTGACTCTTGGAACCAAGAAAATGTTTTGTTAGGCTGACTATTTCTTTTTTTGCACAATATCCCATTGAGGGTCATGGGTCCCTGAGGTGTGAAAATAACTGGGGAAATTCAGAATTCAACTAATGCCATTTGCTGGGTTCTGAGCATACATAAGACTCGCAGAAGCCAAGACCATGTTGATCAACACACAGAACAAACTTTCAGTCCTCCTGTAAAGTGACCCCTCGATGTGTGATATATGTATATGGAGTGCCCTGCTGTGACTAAGAGCTATCTCAAAAAAGAAAAAATACGGTCACCTCCTGAAGCATGTATAAATTGCTTTTTTAGACCCTATAAAATTTTAGCTAGCACCAAACATAGAACTTCATTCATCATCCTACAAGTGAGGACTGCCAAGGGAAGCCGGCTCTTCCTGAGCCGAAAGTGGCAACACTCCAGGATTGGCAGAAATCAAATGAATCATTTCCTGCTTTTAGTTTTAGATAAATAATCAGAAAAGATTGTCTAGATTATGATCCAAAAGCCATTTTTCATAGCTCTGAGGACCCAGGATCCTTAAGAACTTCAGGTAAAAACTCAGATGATAGGTAAACCCACAAAGTCCAAGCTAAATTTTTAACAGTGAAAACGTTTGATATCTGTGTGATGAGTGTATTAAGCATTTAATATATATATTATATATTATTATATATGTTATATATTATTATATAAATTATTATATATATTTATTTTGATGCTTTGACATCAGGGACTTGCTGACTCTGGAGTAACTGCCCCTCACAGGGTTAACTAATTCCTAGAGATAGGGAACAACTCCCTTGGAAGCTTAACTTTCATACTCAAACTGGCCAATCCTGAGCCTATATCCCCAACCACCTCCTCTAGCTGGCTGTCACACTCTGGGCCATATCACCTGCCCTAATTACCCCAGGGCCAGGTACCAGACAACTATACTCAGGAGCCCACTGTGCTCAGGAGCCCACTGCAATGATTCAAATGAGCCAATCCTAAGCCTGTTTACTCTGCCTCACCTACTCTTTCCTGTTTCTCTGCCTCTGCCTTCCGACTGACCCAGTGCTTCCCCATTGGACCTCCCATGCCATGGCGTGGGCCCTTCTCTCTGGATCAGTGATTAGAACAAACTACCCAAAGGCAGTTGTCCAGGTCTGTTGGCCTTGTCATACCTGTATAATAAGAAAACCTATACTTTAGAATAGTGACATGAAAGAGCATGAAAATATGAGGTAACTATGTATCTCCATTCCTAAAATGTCTTCAAATACCCAAATGCTGAGGGTTTATTTCTTTAGCATGGGCAGGCTATTTTTTTTATATAGACTTATAAATGATGTGATTTCTTCAGTAAGCATTTATGGAACATTGGCAGAAATCAAATGAATCATTTCAGTGCTATTGGTAAGCACTGAACTAGACATTAAGAATCCAAAGATGGATAAAAAAAATTCTTGTTTTAAAACATCTATGTTGATACCTGAAGAAGTCCTTGGTGGTTCTCCTAAGAAGGCCTGATACATTCCCAAAGCACTGGTAAGCACTCATCTTAAAAGGTGAAGCATATGCTGAGGAAATACAGAATTAACATTGAATATATAGACTAGATATGATGATGAAATGCCCCTTCTTTTCCTACTGCATGTATGCAGACATTCCTAAACTACATAGTCCAGCAAGAGGGAAAGATGCCACTGACCCCAAAGACTTTTGTATTTCTAGCTCCTATATGGTCTTGGAAGTTTTTAATTAATGATGCCCTATAATTGTACTCATTGCTCAAGCACTCCAGGTTCCTTGGGGAAATGTTTTTCATACTGATAGCACCTTCTGCCCTATTGCACCTACAAAGTGTCCCATGCTCCCTCAACACTATAGTGGAGGAGATTTTTCTGGGATTTCTGGTTTTTGGTGTTTTTTTTTTTTTGGGGGGGGGGAGTTGGGTAGGGAGTTGTAAGAAAAAGACAAACTCCACCTTAATTCCACTTTTCAGAGCTTTTTCCCCCATTACATCTATCTCCTTATTCTGTGTATTCTTTATCTCCATGGCCACCTCCCTGGCATGAGCCACAGTTTAAACTTTGTATTGCTGCCTCTCTGGCATTTTGCTGTTCCCCATTTTCAGGTATACTTTCCTATGCCTGTAGTAGGGATAATATTTTCAAAAAAATATTAAAACAAGGTATTTTTCCTTCCCAGTAAACTATGTTGCCTGGCAATCCCCTCCAGGCAATGAATCAACACCATTCATTGCTTTAGGGAGATTGTGGCTACCAACTAGAACAAAGAATTCATTGCTCAATTTTGAGTTTCATACTAGATTTTTGAAAACTAAATAGAGAGATAATAGTCTTGACAGCCTACTTTTCATGGAGAGATTTTTTTTAAAGCCCCCCAAATTTTCATTTACTTAAAAACAACAACAATGCAAGCCTGAATATCTGAGTTTTTTTTTTTTTTCCTATAGCAGTTATATAGAGAAGACAAGGACGGGTATGTAAGTTTTCAAATAGGAGGGGAAAGCCTTGCTGATGTGGGGAGGAGATCCAGAAGGGGAGGATGAAGATGCAATGCAACCCAGGGCTTGTTGAGACCACCCACAGTCTTTACCCTCAAGATCTCCACTCAAGTTGGGGAACATGCCGGACGTGTCATGGGCAGGCTAAGGGAGAAGCTTAAAGGGGAAAGAGCTTGCTTCAGTTTCCTTTTACATTTCTAGAAGAGAATGTTTGAGTGTCTAACACTTACCAAAGGTGATGGCAGTTGAGCAGCAGTGGTGTTTGTCTGAGGATGGATAGTGGCTCTGACAATGACACCTGTAGTCTTTGAGGAAAATTAAGGAACTCTGTGGGGTCTCTATTATAAGGCTACTAATCCCATATATAAGAGCTCCACCCTCATGACCAAAGGCCCCACCTTTTAATACCATTACATAAGGCAATAGGATTTCAACATATGATTTTTTTTGGGGGGGGGGTATAAATGTTTAGACCATAGCAGATATTCTCATTAAGAGGGTATCATTTGTAAACAAGATGGGAAAGATGGGGCATGAGCCATGTAGACATCTGGGCAATGAGCCCATCCGCAGGAGTGAACAACAAATGCAAATGGCCTGTGGTACAAGTATTCCTATTGTGCTTGAGATGCTACAAGGAGACCAGTGGGATTAGGAGGACAGAGTTGGAGTAAGTCATAGAAATGACAGAGTCAAGATCCTGTAAGGACTTGGCATGCATTGAGTGATATGGGGTCTCCAGAGTGTTCTGAGCAGAGGGGACATGATGTAGTTACTGGTGTTGAGCAGAAGCCCAGACAACAATCTGGTGAGAGATAATGGTGTCAGTGGGGGAGGAGATGGGAGGGACCAAACTGGATATTTGCTCTCACCTTGTAGTATGCTTACACCTTTTACCATAAATGCTCTTCACAAAGAATTCCACTTTTTACATGAATGTTTTGTTTTTTTTGTAATGTATTTTCATTAGTTTCAGAGAGGGAGAGGGAGAAAGAGAGAGAGAGAAGCATCAATGATGAGAGATAATCACTAATCACTGCTTCCTGCACAACCCCCACTGGGGATTTAGCCCTGCAACTTGGGCATGTGCCCTGACTGAGAATTGAACTGTGACCTCCCGGTTTGATGGTCGATGATCAACCTCTGAGTCACACCAGCTGGGCAACCTTTTTATTTTTTTTAATGAAACTTAAAAACAAAGGAAATAAAGGTGGAGTAATATTGCCACGTTATAATTCAGGCAAAGGCACACCCAATAGTTCACTCAACCCAGCAGTCTCTAGCCGATACTGTCAGGTGGAGAGTGAGAATCACACCTCCTGTCTGCAGGAACTGAAGATGCTTTATGGTTGGGATGGAGAGGTCACACCTCCTACAGCTCCTCAGCCTGTGGTGTAAAGGCTCTGTTTACAGATGCTTCTTAAGAAACTTCTAGTTTATCCCTCACTGTGCCCTGAGAATGTTCATCTGCTCTATCCGTTTATTTGTAAGAGAAGTTTGGGTGTTAGGTCACCAAAAGGGTGAACAATGAATGAAGAAAATAATGCCCCCAAGAAGGGAGCTCTTTCTGGAGAATGCCACCCAGGCCCCACACATCATCTCTGTTCACTGTCACGACTTCTCCTCCTGCTGAGAATTCACTAAATTATCCTTGTTTTCCATGTCATCTCCAGCTGTATTTATTTACTTCCAGTTACTTCTTATTGCTTGAATGGACATTTTAAAATATATTTTTATTTACTTTTTTTCTTTTTCGTTTGCTCTGTAAAAATTGCCTGGTTATCTTGTGTCACAATATAACATGCATCACAACTTCTCCATGAAAATGAATGGACATTAAAAAAAATTAGTAGTTCAGTCTTCCACTATACTGGTTAGGGAACGTCATTATCTGTTGTTTAAAGCACCCAGGCTATGGTATTTGGTTGTGGCTGCATGAGCTGACTAAGGCATCCTCTTTTTATTTACCAAACATGCCCAGTGTACTCCTTCTCTGGACATCTGCATTTTCTTGCTCCTGTGGTGAGAAGGCTGTCTAGTTCAGTTATCAGCTCCTTCAAGTGTGTGCTTAACCATCATGCTGTCAATTGGGCTTCCTCTAGTTAACCATTTAAAAGTTAAAATTGTAGCCTCCTTCCTGTATAATAACCCTGGATTCTCTATATCCTTTCCCTGCTTTATTTTTCTCATAGCATGTAGAGTCTCTAACATTTGTTTATCATGCTTATTTAATTCTTATTCTGTATCTCTTCCCATTAGATTGAACGCTTCATGAAGGCAGGGGTTTTGTCTTTAGTGCACTGCTACATCCATGTCTCCAATGGTATTTGGCATGTAGCAGGGACCCAGTAAATATTTATAGAGTCAATGAATGAAGTCAGGACATTTTTCCTCTTTGACATTATGTCTAAATTAGAAATCAACACTAATACATTCCACACTGTTGTCGATGCCTCCGTTGAATTTTGTTTTTTTCCTTCTTGGGTCCCAAAGCCTTCCTAGCTTCTGCGGCTAAAGTCTCTTAGGGTTGAGTTTGGGTCCAGCCCACCTAGCTGCTCAACGCTGTGCGCTGAGACAGTATAATGTGTGGTTCTTGCACAGAGCCCTCATTAGAGAGAGTATCCAGGGTTCACTTGATTCCAATTCCATTTTCATCTGTGGTTCTTTCTTGCAATTCCAAGCCTGAGGTTGACTTTGGATCATCGTCTTTCTTGAGTTCCCACAATATTTGCTCTAGACTAATGAAAAAATGAATGATCATAAATATAATTACTCTGAAGGCCTGAGGATATTTTTGGTATACTTGGAAGGAAGATGGGTTTGAAAGAAAAGCAATTGACAGCAGAGGACTTCAGGTATTTTTTTCCCCCTTTGTTGAAGCTTCAGAATACCAAAATTATTTTTTTTTCTTATTTTTTTTTCTTTTTTTTTAATTTTACTTTATTAAGGTATTTTTTGTGTACATAGTTTACCATTGCCCCCCCCACCTCCCATTTATGCCCTCCCTCCCCAGAGTTCTGTGTTCATTGGTTGTACTTATGTTCATGCATACCAGTCCCTCGGTTGTTCTCCTATCTCCCCCCAGGTCTCCTTCCCCTCCCCGCTGTCATTTGGCAGTCTGCTTGTTTTATGGTGACTATCTCAGGACCATATGTATAGAGTCCACTCCTCCTCTGGTTTTCACCGCCCCTTCCTCTGGGTCCCACTGCTTCCCCTGGTACACACGGCTCGCCCGGGGCACACTGCACCCTGGGACACTCGGCTCACCCGGGGCACTCGGCCCCGTGGGACACTCGGCTCACCCGGGGCACTCGGACCCGTGGGACACTCGGCTCACCCGGGACACCCTTCCCCTTTGGGGGGTACGGCTTACCCGGGGCACATGGCCCCCCGGGGACATTCGGCTCACCCGGGGCACTCGGCCCCCTGGGACTCTCGGCTCACCCGGGGCACTCGCCCCCCTGGGACACTCGGCTCACCCGGGGCACTCGGCCCCCTGGGACACTCGGCTCACCCGGGGCACTCGGCCCCCTGGGACACTCGGCTCACCCGGGGCACTCGGCCCCCTGGGACACTCGGCTCACCCGGGGCACTCGGCCCCCTGGGACTCTCGGCTCACCCGGGGCACTCGGCCCCATGGGACACTCGGCTCACCCGGGATCCCCTTCCCTTTTGGGGGGTACGGTTCACCCGGGGCACATGGCCCCCTGGGACACTCGGCTCACCCGGGGCACTCGGCCCCATGGGACACTCGGCTCACCCAGGGCACTCGGACCCCTGGGACACTCGGCTCACCCGGGGCACACGGCTCCTCTAGGGTGTTGGGGTCGCATATTGGAGGCGCCGCACTAGCTCCTTGCTAGCATGGCGGGAAGGCTGGGACAGCTGCAGTTGGGCTGAGATGGTTGCAGGTGGGGGGACCACCTTCAAAGGTGTCTTTTTCGGTGTGGGAGCGGAGCAGCTGCAGACATGGAGGCTAAGTTCTGAGGTCGCCCACTCCCTGAGCCCAAGGCTTGGTGAGCTCTGTTCTTGGTGGATTTCCTTTATTCTCAGCGGCAGTGGTGGGTGGCGGTGCCAGGTGCAATATTGACGGTCGCTCCTGTGGTTCAATTACCACTGTAGTTTTAAAGTTCACATGGCGGTGGTGGTGAGAGCTTAGGCTTGGCCACGTGGCATCGGAGGATGGGCTCACCTGGGTGGGTAATGGAAGGCACCGTGCCATTTCCTCACCAGCGCGCTCCATCTCCCTCCCAGCATGGTGAGTGTGCTGGGAAGATTGTGGGCGGGCTGTGATGGCTGCATGGGGAGAGTCCGCCCTCAATGGTGTCCTCTTTGTTGCGGATGTGGAGCTGCTGTGGATGCAGAGGCTAATTTCTGAAGCCACACTCTCTATGAGCCCGGTGCGTAGTGAGCTCTGATTTCGGTGGATTCCCATTCTTGGGGGCGGCGGTGGGTGCGGCAGCGATGGTAGCTCCTGTGGCTCAATTTCCCCTGTAGTTTTAAAATCCGCATGGTGGTAGTGTCTGATGCTTTGGCCTGGCCATGTGGCAACGGAGAGAGGATTCTCCGGGTCTGCCGATGGAAGGCGCAGCGCCAGCACAGCGTGCGCGAAGGCCTGGCAGAGCAGGCCGCGGGCGGTGACGGAGAGTCCCCACGATGTCTTAGTCTTTCAGACTTAGTGGAACGCTTCCCCTGAGCCAGGACAAGCAGCACCACCACAAATATTGGCCAGCTCAGTGCTGCCCCTCTACAGGTGACAGTAGGGGCATCCTCACCTTGGTAGGCCTTTTCTCTTGGAGGTCTTAACCACAGAATACCAAAATTAAATAGCATATGTCATACTCATTTAAACTTGGAACAAATAAAAAAATAAAATAAAATAAATATGTCATATATGAGCCAAAATATTACATTGAGTACTGCTAAAAGTTGCTGGATAGACTAGCATGAGGGCCAGAGAGGCCAGAGCCCAGGACCAGCTAGACGTCACCACCATGCCCCTGCAGTGGACAAAGCTGGTCTCCACCTGGTCAGTGGGGTGAGAACTCCCTGGTCACAGCAGAGCCCATTGGCTTTTCACACTCGGCTGTCCAAAGAGGAAGCATAAGGACGGCCAGTTCTATACTCAGGGAGCACTCATGGCATTTCTTTCCTGTGGATGGAGCCTTTCCAAAAATCATCTGTTTGTGGAATCTTTTTATTGTGTGGAGTCTTGGGGGAACTGGTGAAGCAAGCAAACAGTAGATGGGTAATGGAGGTGCCCCCATCTCTAATATTCTATGAAATATCCATTCTCTGCGAGGTTCTATTGAACCTCCCACTGGAAAACATGTACAATGCACCGGGCCTTGGGTTGCTAAGGATAAGAGAGAAAGACACAAAGACAAATAAAATAAACTGTGGGTTTCAAAGAATGTATAATCTATGTGGGTGAAATGGATACTTAAACTCTTAGGACCATTTGTGGACCTAGTTAGAAGAGTGTTGGTGGTGTGGTGTGACGGATCCTCTCATCTTTAGGTCACATGCCAGATGACCTGAGAAGGGGGAGGAGCATTGCTTGGGCTTGCTTCTTGATATGATCTTGACTCTAAAAATGAAAAGTGATATTGGAAAAATGAAGTCAGTTAGTTGGGCCAGTCAATTGAATTTTACTTATTTAGGATTTTTATTGGACTAAAAAAGTAATTAGAAATAAATCACACACAGGCTCAGTCTTTTGTAATCTGTGGGCCTAAATAATGTGGAGTAAGCAAAGGATTCTGAGTTCAAACCCCAATTGCCCTAATTGGCAGTGTGACTTTGGACAAATTACCCAACCTCTCCAAAAAATTTGCTTGTCTATCTATAAGATGAGGGTAGTTATAATATGAGCCTTCTCACCTCCCAGAATCCTGAAGGGCAAGTAAGAGAGGGGATATAAAATCCACCTATGAACAATAATATGCAAAACTAGAGTAGCTACATGATTACATGCCTATGAAATTTTCTGGGACTATGAGAGAAGTCCACAGCCTTGCTTCATATCTTTAATTCTGAATTTCAATACAAAATCTGGAAATATACAAACAGTGTTCATCTCAACCATGTTTTATTTTCTCTCCTAAATTTTGGGATAAGCTCTATGATTTTTTATTAGGTGCCTTTAATATGTGGATTATCTTAAAAGCAGAGAGTAGAGGCACACTAACATCCTATGAGAAATATCTTTGTTTTACGCCCAATTTTACTAAGTAAAATTTTCTTTAAATGCATTAATACTAAAAAACAAACCACTAAAAAAGGCTTCTGAAAGGAGAGATATTCTACCCAAAGTATCAGCATGAAGCGATTTTTTATGACTGCTTTAAAACCCCTTTAAATTAGGGGGTTGTAATGGAAATTCTGACAGGCTCACATAAGGCAGTTCAAAAATATACTTTTAACACTTAACACATACTGGACATGAAATGTATTTTTAACATGCTATATGTTTATTACAGATTAAATACTTAAAAATGGAAAAACAGCCCTAATGTTTCTTAAATATTTGCTTTATATAGTCAGAACACATTGCAAATTGTAACCATGAAGAGTACATGTTAAGTGTTTAACTAACATCAAATGCAATAAAATGTTTCATTTGAAATGTTAAGCAGGCGATAAAAATGTCATATGAGACAACAGATTACAGTTTCACCCCAAATTCTTTCTAATTAAGGTGATTCTATGGAGAGACACTTGATTGGCGATGGTCCTGAACTTGTGACTATCATGATTGATTGGTGCCTTGATCCATTTTTTTCTCCAAGAGACCTGCAGATGAGCATATGAAACAGATGCTCAAACATCTTGAAAGGAGAGCAAGATGTTGCCTCCTCCTGGAAGACCTTCCTGATTACTTTCAGGAGGGTTTAAGCCATCCGTGGGCAAACTACAGCCCTCGGGCCTCAGCTGTTCTATCCTAAGAGCGAAAGAGTGGAGAGTTCTCTTGCTCTCCCCTCCGCTCCTTCACCAGCAGCCCAAGATGAGAGTGCCAGCATGGTCAGGTTGCTTTTGTTCCGGCCCTCCAGTCCAGTTTAAGGACCCATTGTGGCCCTCCAGTCAAAAAGTTTGCCCACCCCTGGTTTAAGCACATCTTTTCTGCACCTTGTGTCAACCTGCATGACATCCTATATAAAAAAAGCTTAATATGCAAATTGTCCTTTCGATCTGGGGGTGGGGTGGGCCGGTCAACTGCCTTTGACTCCTCCTGCTGGTCCTACCCAGCCCAGTGGCAGCCACATGCAGCTGGGGGAAGGGAGGCCCTGGCCAGCAGCTGGCAGCGGCAGCCACTAGGGACCCTACTCATGCACAAATTTCGTGCACTGGGCCTCTAGGTATACTATAACACACTTTATCACATGAAGCTGAACAAAGAGTGCTAACTCTATCATTACTAGTTGGGTGACCTTGGGCAAGTTTCCTAATTTCTTCATGCTTCAGTTTCTCCTATTGTAAAATGGATTTGATCTTAGGACCTAGTTCATTGGGTTGCTGTAAGGATGGAATGGGTTGAAATGTGCAATGTACTTGGAACAGGTCCCAGCACAAAGTGTTAGTTAACAGTTAACATGGACTCATTCTAAAGTCTGCAATGGCTTTTAGTAAGCAAACAGTTAAGAAACATTTGGGATTTCCCACCATTTTAAAGTAATTAATATGCAATAAGCATATAACATGTTAACTTACTTTTCATGTGTAATATGTGCTCAGTGTTAGTATTTTATTTTTAATAGTTTGGGATTATTAAAAGATTCAGTTCATCTCTCCCACTGGACTGTCATTTCCATCAGAGTTTTTGCTTATTTGTGTAGATACACCACTAGATATCTGTTTGCCTAATAAATCTAATTGTGGTTGTTATTTTTTTTTCCAGTTTTTAGAGCTTCAGAGGTTCCTTTAATACCATTCCTTTATTATAATTAATTATAGAAATCACTTCTAAATTGCAAAGGGCTTGCCTTTTGAACCAAAAACCCAACTTCAATTAATGTGTCCATAAATTTACATCCCAAGTGAGGCAAATGAAAATGAATTTTGGCAATGATGCAGATATTGTGAAAACACTTCCTACATCTATGACCCTGGCTAGTTATATAACCTCACTGTGCCTTAATTTCCTTATCTATACAGTGAGAATAATAAAATATCTCCTTCACAGGCTAAATGAATTCACATTTAGAAAGTGTTTAGAACAGTGCCTGGCACATAATAATTGCTCAATAAATGTAGGTTCATATTACCTATTATAACTGTTACAACAATTACTTATAATTACTTAACTAATAATTATACTAATTATAATGTATTAAATATCTCCTATATAGTACATTTACTATTAGCATATTGAAGATACCCTATTTTGGTTTTGCTCTTGTATATTTTTGTTTTTGCTTTCCATTTATATCTTTGTTAATATGCTCCTGGAAGCAGAGGGATTGTGTACTTTATTTCCATTGTAATTCCCAAAGATCTTCTATAAAGATGGTCGATTTCCCTGTCACCCCTGATCCCTAGTCCCAAGTAAAGATTGCCAGAACTTGAGGACTCTGCTATAAGTGAGAACAGACATTTCCATAAGCAGTCAAAATGTCAACCTCTTAGATGAATAGATCCTCTTAAGATAACTGATCAAAATTCTCTCACTCTCTTCCTTTAAAAGAAAATATTGGCAGCTTAAAAAAAAATTAGAAGGAAACAAGTAATTGAGTGCAGCTGGCTCAGCTTGCCAACAAAAGTGTCTCCCAGAGTCGACCTGGCTCAGAGTACTTGGAAATTAATGCTGCGAATTAATTTGAAGTTTAAAGCAATTTTTCACACAAGTGCTTTTAACACTAATCTCAAATTTGGCGATTGCTGGCATTGCCTCTGACCTCATCTTTTTATTTCTGCATCAGTAATAGGCCCATTACTTTATTTAGAAAATTTTCAGGATTTGATACATTATCATGGTTTACAATTGAATTCTTTCTTTTAAATCCCCGGGTTGCTGTCGTTAAAAAGACTTTCTGTGCCTTTATCTATTTATCTTATACAAGTGATTTCTAGGACTTTGGCAAAAAGTCAAAACAGTTTCTGAAATGCAGCTAATAATTCCTCCAACTAGTCTGCTTTTAAGGCAAGTGCAGGAGAGGCGGCGGGCTTATTGAATTTGGGGCACTTTACTTACTATACACTTGACAAGACTAATGAAAGACCTTTGGGGCCGAAGCCGGTTTGGATCAGTGGATAGAGCGTCAGTCTGCAGACTAAAGGTCCCGGGTTCGATTCCGGTCAAGGGCATGTACATTGGTTGCGGGCACATCCCCGGTAGGGGGTGTGCAAGAGGCGGCTGGTTGATGTCTCTCTCTCATCGATGTTTCTAACTCTTGATCTCTCTCCCTTTCTCTCTGTAAAATATTAATAAAATATATTTTTTTAAAAAAAAGAAAGAAAAAAAAAGAAAGACCTTTGGGGACCATGGAGCATATTCTTGTGTCACTGATTTTCTAAAATGGCAGCTTTATTGAGATATAACCACACATACCCTTTTAAGGTGAACAATTAAGTGGCTTTTAATCTCTTCACAGAGTTTTGCAATTTGTCACCGTGATCTCATTTCAGAAAATTTCCATCACACACGAACCCATGAATACCATGCCTGTGCCAACTTTGTTCTTAGACTCTGGGGATGCCATATTGTGCAAGACAACATTCAAGGGGCTCTCAGTCTCATGAAATGACCCCTTTCCTGCTGTCCCCTGCTACTGACTCCTGGCCAGCAGGGGACTGGAAAGGAAAGTTGGCTTTAAGGAGGCAGAAGGGAATTTGTGTCAGGTTAGAAAGTGCAATGAGAGTTTATGGCAAAAGGAGACAGTCAGTGAAACAAATGAAGGGGTGAGGATAGGGAGGGGAGGAGCATCCATATGGCATTGGAGTGAGGGGCAGGTAAATTATGGCTTTAATGTGGGGAGACCTGAATGCCACACAAGTTCGTAGGAGTTCAGGGGTATGCAGGTACCTGAGCATCACACAGAGGCACACACAAGTGAAATGACTTATTCTAGGACCAATGGCACTAGGAAGGGAGAAGCCAAACCAGAATTCTTATCTCCCTACAGTCTTTATCTCTTTGCTGCTTGATGCTACATTGGGATTTTCTTTGTGTGCTTGGTGAAAGCCATGGCGTCAACCCTCCCTTTTCCTGACTATCTCCAGGTAAGTGGGTGGAAGCAAGTAGACAGAAATGACCTGGGAATGAAGTATGTAGATGCCGGTAGGAAGCTGACCAGGAAACTGAAAACTGCCCAGGCCCCCATCTGGCAAACCTGCCTGGGACCCCTTCAACCAAGGTGGACCCTTTGTAGGCACATTTCCTTCAGGGTCCTCTGAGGGCCTCAGAAACAGTGTGCACTTTTGATAATCCTGGTCCTGTTCCAAATGAGAATGCCTGCTGTAGAGAAGTGCAGATGCCTTCTGCCTGTTTGGGCCAAAAAGGTATACCCCGCCTATAGAATTACAGAATTATTAGTTCTTGAAAATGCACTACTTCTACCCTTTCCATTGAAATTTAATCCCATTCAATTAAAATATCGTGGCAGCCTCCACGAGGGCACAGATGCCCTAAAAAATGGTTGTGTGTGTGGGGGTTTCCTTGGCTATGAATAATCCTTCAACGTGGAGGCGACCACACACGAGCTTAAAAATGAAAACAGTCCTGATGGCAATGGAACAATTCAATAATGCCGACTTGAATTATGAGAGCAACATTCTTATAAGGTTAAATTTTGGTTGGGTTGATCATAAGCAGATATACCTGGGCTTTGTCTCAGCACTCAGCTCTCTCTTTCTCTTTGCTCCCCTCTCTGCCCCTGAAGCTTTTCCTATGCCATTTGCCTCAGTTTCTCCCCTGTTCCTTCAGGCCAGTGTGCTAGTTACAAATATTCTACTCTGATGACAGAATGACTTACACTGTAGGAATTCTCCTCTCAGGCAGTGATGTAGACCAGGTGGTGACCTCACACTGATGTCTACATCAAGTCCCATTGGATTAAGGCTCCATCTCCTCAATAGATTGGCCTACTTATTACAGAGCAAGTGCTATTCCTTAGCTTGGAATCCGGGCCCCCACCCTGACCCTCACTCATTGTCTTTCTTATGTCCCATCATTTAAACTAATCCAGGCCTCTTCCTCTTCTCCCTGGATTCAGAGCCCAATTGATACCATAATCTCCTCTCCATCCATTAAAATCTTTCCCATGGACCAGGGCCCTATGTATTCTCCCACTCTTACCCTAGAGCCCTTTCTGAAATTTAATTCCTGTCGTCTATTATCCTCTGTTGTATACTAACTGGCTTTGTTGTACTATGTTAGAGTATAATTTGCTTACAGCTGAGGGTGAGATTCTTGAGTCGGGGGCAGTTTATTATATAGCCTGGTTTTCTTTTCACTATATCTTTTGTACAGTAGGTGTTGAATGGCCATTAGTGGACTCATGGATTGCCATCAACTGAGATTGTCACTTCAGTAAGCAAACCTTTTTGGAAGTAGATTTAGGATCATGTGGATTTGATCAAATCCCTCAAAAGTCAAATACCTACTTGGAGGGCCATATAAAGACTCTGGAGTCTGTGGGTCCAGCTTGTAGCTGGGCTCTCAGGTACACTAGCCATGATATGTCGGCAGCAGCCCTGCTCTATGAACCCATTTGCTCATCTGTCAGAAGGAAGAATAACAACAACAACAAAATGCTCACTGCAGATTGATGATTAGGATTGAATTAAACCATAAAATAGCATTTTCAAGACAGCATGAGGTCTGGAGTTAAACTGCCTGGGCATAGCTCTGCTACTTCCTAGCTGTATGACCTTGGACAAGTTATCCAACCTCTCTGTGTCAAGCTTTCTTCATCTGCAAAAGAAGGATAAAATAAGAATACCTATCTTTTAGGTTTTTTAAAATACATATTTTTATTGATTTCAGAGAGGAAGAGAGAAAGAGAGAGAAACATCGATGACGAGAGAGAACCATTGACTGGCTGCCTCCTGCACATCCCACACTGGGGATCGAGCCCGCAAGCCGGCCATGTGCCCTGACTGGGAATCGAATCGTGACCGCCTGGTACATAGATTGATGCTCAACCACTGAGCCACATCGTCTGGGTCTTTTAGGTTTTTTTTTTTTTAATGAGGATGGAATGATAGTAATTTGTAAGGTAATTAGCATAGTGCTTGGCATATAGCTTGTTAAAGAACTGAACAATAAGAATGCATATAAATCACTTTGATCTGCAGGCACATAGATCAATGTTCAGTTACTGTCAGACTCTATTACTTCTTCTGCAGGAAAAGCCGCTGTGGCTACAGCCACTAATGTTTCTACTCCTGACAGCAAACCCTCAACCCAGCTTATGGCCACAGCCACTAATGTTTCTATTCCTGACAGCAAACCCTCAACCCAGCTTCAAATCTCACCTTTAATTTCTAGGTTTCCATGTGAGAAAATGTAGGTCTTCAGTGTTCCTATGCTATAATAATTGATTCAGCTCTTTAATAGTTCCTCTATTTTATTTTATTTTGGGTTTTTCTCATGTTTTACCCATTTCCCCTCTGAATTGTGCTTTGGTCATCTAGACTCAATCCTATAAGAAACTTGGTACACTTTTGGATTCCATTGGGGTGGGGGTTTACTATCTAATATCTCAAGTCTCTGTGCATTTGCAATGGCATTTCTCTTCTGGAAAATCCATCTCTATCTTTTGCCTGCTGATGAAGTTCCATTTGTCCTTTAAGACAGATAAAGCATCTTGTTAGTTATTTCTTTCAGTCTCTACAAGATAATTTTTCCCTTATCTGTCCATGGTTGTGTGCAGTTTTTATATAGCATTGACTGAAAATCTAGAACTGTTACTTACTATTGCACTCCCTGCATCCACAAAGAAGTTGGCATAAAGTTGACACATGTATTCATCAGGTGTGACTAGGATATGCTGAGTAACAAACAACCCCAAATTTCAGTAACAACACAGTAGTTTATTTCTTACTTTTATTAATGTACTATGAGTTATAGCAGTAGTTGCTTCTCTATACAATCACTTAGGGTCCAGGGCTAAAGGAGGCTTGAGCATCTAAGGGTAAGATCTGGAATTCATAGTTTCCTCTGTGCTATGTCAGTGGAAGAGAGAGACTCAATATTTCTCATGGTCCCAACCTAGAAGTGATACATGTAACTTCACTTATGTTTCATTGATCATAACCAGCCTATGGTTGCACCTAACTGTGCAAGGAGGAATATACAAAGAAAAGATTTACTCTGTGGTGAATAACACTGTCTCTGCACCAGAACTCAGCGCATATTTGTTGCATATGTGAAGGGAGCATTGTAGCCCAGTGGAAAATGTGTCTGCCTGTGTCCGACAGCGTAGAACTGAAAAAAGACATATGGGCTCCTGAAGTCTCAGCTTCCTCTTATGAAAAGTGTGTGAAAATATATACCTTACTTTCAGTTTTGTTTTGATTGTGAGGTGATATATGTAAAGTATTTAGCCCAACCACTGATACTTAGTAAAATGACTGTGGTTTGACCCTTGTGTTAGTTATTGGCCATTCCCTGTATTCATATACTTTCCCCCTTTTCCCTCTTCTCTGCCCCAGAAGGTTGTCTCTAAGAGCTGCTCTATTCAGGCCCCTTTGCTTCCTGCTTTCTGGTTGAGTTCAGTCAGTGGGAAGTACAGAGAGAAGATGGGAGAGAAAAAGGAGATGGGGATTGATGCATTGGTTTATCTCACTCCAGCCCTGACTTCAGATGCTTCTGGTAATGTCTGACCACCCCTTTTTCAGGGCTCTGGTCTCAACTGGGCTTGCTCCAGTATCACTGTTTCCTCTCTTGCCCCTATGGACCTATGTGCGGTTATAGCTTCTTGCTGTTGCTAGTCTCTGGATGCTTCAACATCCCATTTGGTTTCTTTAGCCCCAACCACATCTCTGTAAATAGTCTGTCCTTTAAAGTCTACTCACAAATCCCCCAGAGCATGCTGTCTGCTTCCTGCTCTGACCCCGGCCGATATTTACCCATCTAGACTCTGAACTCCTTGGGGGCTCAAGCAATGACTCTTTTTCTTTATAATTCTCAAGCCCAGCCCCAAGATAGAGGATGTATTCACTATTTTTTTTAAAGGAAGATTTAAAAAAAATAATAGTACTAGCTAAAATTCATTGACTGCTTTCCATGTCCCAGGTAACATCACCTACAATTTCAACCCTCTGTAAGGTAGTTACCACCATTGCCCTCTAATTTTATATGACAATATCAAGGTTCAGGAAGGTTGAGCTCCCTGTCTTGCATTGTATAACTAGAAAGTTGTGAATCTGGCACTTGAGCTCCACATGCCTGATTATGGGTTGCCTGCTCATACCTCACATGTTAAATCAGTTTCTGGCTCTTGAATGGAGGCTAAAAGGTTACAGTGACATCTCTGGGCTTCCAAGATCTTTTGGGTAGACAGCACACAAAGACTTTCATTGACACTCCTTCTGAAGGTGTGGAAAATAAGGCTGCCTTTGTTCCTTGTGGGGTTCTAGGTCTATGGTTTAATTGATGTACAAATAAAATTTCAGTGAAAGTACAGGACAAGTTTGCCTAAGGCTTTTCATTTGCCTTCTCCAAGGTGCTGCCTGGTTAATGAGGCTATTGAGAGAGAGTTAGGCTCTAAGTCTGTGGGTGGGATTTGGGGGTACGGGTGATAGCCCATAATGGACGTCTGTGTCTGAAGCTTTCATGGGTTGGAGCTGAGGGTGGTCATTTCAGCCAAGATAGGAGAGCTGAGAGGAGAGCTGCCTGAATGGCTTATAAATATAGATGCAACTTGGAGCCTGAGAAAATGCTTTGAGAGTCTCCCTCTGCATGCCAACCTGAAGTACACTCTCCTGTTCTCTAAACAAATGAATACTGAATCCTGGCCGAAACCAGTTTGGCTCAGCGGTAAAGCGTCGGTCTGCGGACTGAAAGGTCCAGGGTTCGATTTCCGTCAAGGGCATGTACATTGGTTGCGGGCACATCGCCAGTAGGGGGGTGTGCAAGAGGCAGCTGGTTGATGTTTTTCTCTCTCATCGACGTTTCTAGCTCTCTATCTCTCTCCTTTCCTCTCTGTAAAATATCAATAAAATATATTTAAAAAATACTGAATCCTGTCAATACAAATAACCTTCTAGGTCATCTCTGGAGGATTATTCATTCATTCAACAAATATGTATTCAATGTGTACTTGTGTCAAGTGCCACCGGGCATTTAGAGAGGCATTTATAAACAGCACATCTCAATATTCCATATTCTAGTAGAGATGGTAATAACCATGACAATATGTAAATTTGACCTTATGTTAGAGGTGATGGTGATAAGGGATACAGGGAGAAGTAAAGCAGGGCACAGGGAGGAGTGCCAAGAGGGTATGGCTTTATGTAAATTTGACAGGGTAGTCCTTAAAAGCAGGCCACACTGGAATGACATGGTGAGGGAGTGATCCATGGGGTATCTGATGAAAGGACCAGACATGCAAGTGCAAAGGCTCTGAGGCCAGAGCTGCACGATGTGTCTGCAGATCTACAAGAAGCCCAGTTTGGCTGAACAGAGTGCTTGAGGGTAAGAGTGGTAGTAACTGAGGTGGGAGAAAATTGAATGGTGCAATTTGTCAGCCACTGAAAGAGCTTTAACTTTTATTGAAACTATGGCAGGAGGGTATTAGATAGTTGGTAACTGAAGAGTAGATGGTTTGGGTTAGTACTAACAGAATCTCTGTGGTTGCAGTGTTGAGCAAGGGTGGAGGCAAAGTACTATTGATGCATGATGGTAGCTTGGATTAAGGTGGTGGAGGTACAGGTAAGTATGAAGATTTTTTTTCAGGATAGAGGGAATTTTCTTTCTCTGGAGCTCCGTCCTTAGCCCTGTTCTCACTAACATTTACATAAACAGTAGGAAATCTGCTAAAGGCATCTGTTCCCAACACCTGAATGAGGATATGTCTTAAATGGGAAGGGTGGATGACATAATGGGAATCCAGGATTAGTGAGACAAATTAGTTGCTTCCCCAAACCAGCCATTGAGATAAATGAATCATGTCATCACATTGATACTCAGGATTTAAATTTGCTGTAATCTCTATATGTATGATGTGGCTGTCAAAAAATTCAATGTTATATCACTAGAGTATAACACTTAGAAAAGAGAGGTGAGGGCTTGAGTCTTCTCTAATTAAACCCCATCTCATATAGTGGCATAGTTTTATATGCTCAAAAGGATAGCCAAGCTGAGTAGAAGTAAGAGAAAAGTGAACAGAATAATTATGAAGAGACAAAACTATGTGACATAATAATGACTCAAAGATTTAGAGATGCCATGTCTAGAGAAAAATTTCACAGGGTGGGAGAATTTCAGTTTTAAATTACTGATGTTCAATGTGATTAGTAGAAAATACTTAGATTTTCTTATGAGATTCCAGTGTAAGCCTATAGGCAGAAGTCCTGAATGATATATTTCATTTTTATGTAAAAAATGCCTAGCATCCAGAGATGCCCAAAGATGAAGTAATTTAAACTAACAAGTCACAAGTCCTCTATTCCTGGAGGTGCACGAGCAAAAGCAAGGTTAACTGCTAGACTGCATTATCTTTCCAATACCTTCCAACTAAGGGACACTCATCATCTGTGATTCTAGATTTGTGGGATCCACAGCACTTGTATCTTAATTCTTGTGCTGGGTCGTAAATTCTATAAAGACAACACACATTATTCATCTTCATTTTCCCTGCAGCACTTAGCATACTGTTTTACTTATTTTCAACACTAAAATAATTCTGGGAGAGAGAACAAGTAGGTGGTTTGTGAAACTATTATAGAGTTGATTTCAACACTGTTTTAGAGCCACACTAGATTTGTAGCATTTGAGTAGGAGTAGTATCTAGAAACACACTACTTCTATTTTTGACTGACATATACCTGAAAGGGGAAAGAAGGCTTATTTTTAATTTTAATCTCATAGGTGACTTTTTAAGCCTCTATTTTATTTTCTTTCTATTGCAGCCCTGCTTCTGGAGGGTCTGCCCAAGGAGAGAATAGGTAGCCAGTGCAGGGCTGTGATGGTCTCAACAAGGCAGCCAAGAGTGTGTGGGGGAATGGGGGGAGGCGGGGCAGGGCAGGACCAGTGCTCAATCTGTAATCTGTAGGACCTGCCGAGGGTCATAGCTTCATGAAATAAGTCAAAGGCTAAGTTCATGAGGTTGGAACAAGGCCCCAAGTAGAACCTGGGCTCAAGGACACCGCCATTGACCTGACTCAGAAAGATGACAAACTTAAGGAGTGATCTGCAGTGCTGGGGATCATGACTCATCTTTGTGGATTTCCTTATATTCCAAATTCTCAAATATGAGCTACTTTGTCTAGTCTACTTAGGACCATAAGCCTGGCAGTGCTCAGAATGAAATAGTTCTTGTTCTATGTTCTCTCCACCTCTTTCTACCCAGAGTCAACAGAGGACTAGTCTATGACTGTACTTTCTTTATGAATTGATTTTAGTTTAGAGGAAAAAAGACAGATCTAATGCCGTATCCAGGAGCCAAAATAATGTCCTTTTGACTTTCTTCTTTTGTTCAGGAGCATAATGAGAACCAGGGACAACTGAGGGAGGCTCTTCTTTGTTCCACCTGCTATTGGCTTGAACCTAAGATTGCACACTCTCTGAACTTTAGGAATCTGCCCAGCTTTCAGGGTTTCCCTTCTCTTGACAATTACATCTTATTAAAGGAGCATCTTTAGCATTTTGGGTTCACACAGTCATGACCTTCTCAGCGCTCTGGAGTGCCTGGGAAGGAACCATTTCTGGGTCAGTCTCGTTCATAAGGCAGGGGCATGAGGGTGAGAGTTGGAAGCAAGTGTTCAGAGCCTTGTTATCACCACAGACCGTGTCTGCCAGCCGGGAATGTTATTTTCCACTGAGTAGGAGTGAACGATTCCCTTCTGTTGTTGCACCATTTCTCTGAAGCTGAATGATGGACCCGAGAAGGCCTACTATTCATCCAACATCTGTTTCTCCTATTTCCTGCCTCCTTGTTGTTTTGAAGTGTTGGGAATCAGTGTTTTAAGTGCATGTGGGCATAATATTCAGGATATTAATACACACTAGAGACAGTTCTGCCTACTGGAAAGCCAGGTACTACAGGGTCATAAAAGTCATTTGATACCTTGTAAAGCCCAAGACACCTCACCAATGCCCAGGCCCCGTTACTTGATGTAGTCAGGTGATAACATGTGTACACTTGTACAGCCCTCTCCAGCAAGTGCCAAAAGTTCATGCTAAGTACTACATAAATTATCACCTAATTAAGTACTGTTATGGTTTGGATTGGGGGAAGTGTAAACTTGATTCTCCTTGGAGAGCAATATGCAGAAATATGATGTGGAATTAATTGTATGGGTCTAGGTCAAAGATCAAAGTACAAGTGGAATTGACTTTGCAAAGGAAGAATTTGAAAAGGATTTTTGTTGGTATCTCAGTAATTTCATTTTTCATGACTAGGTTTCTGCCATTCTGTAACATTGTTCTTCTGCCCCTTGCTCCCTCAGTTCTCTATAAATAGGCTCACAAGGCATCCTCTCACTTCCCTTCTTCAGTCTCAGTCTACCCTAGTTCCTTAACCAATCCCAACTGAGGTAAGAAGGACTAAAGCTAAATTAGAAGACTTTAGGTTTGAATGTTGGCATTCACAATTCCTGGCTGACCTCAGGCAAATGCTTACCTGTGAGAACCTTGGTTTCCTCATCTGTATAATGGGGATCATAATAGTTCCCATATCATTAGGTTGTTGTGTATAAATGAGATAATTCCCATAATGCATTTGCACAGGGCTCAATAACATTAGCCACTACCTATCCTGTTTCCCCGAAAATAAGACAGTGTCTCATATTAATTTTTGCTCCCAAAGATGCTCTAGGTCTTATTTTAAGGGGATGTCTTATTTTTACATGAAGAAGAATACAGTACACATTTATTGTTAAATGAAAATAAAGGAAATTTATTACCTGTATACAGTACGGTAGTATGGTAGTTGTCAACACAAACCAGACAAACTGAATCCTACAGTATTAAGAATTTACTCATTTATTCAATGACAATCATGTCATCATCTTCTGGAACATCATCATAACAATCCAATTCCTGAATTTCCTGTGACTCCGTTTCTTTCAGAATCAGTGGACCAAATCTCTCATGTTTAGCAATAGCACTGTCTTTAAATGAGTACTTCTTGTCAAGGTAGCCTGCTCGCAGTGCATTTGCAATGCAACTGTCAGTGATTTTCTCCCATGAATTCTTCACCCAAGTCACAACTTCTTGCAGTTTAGGTTTCACAAAGTTTCCACGCTGATTTCTCTCCATTCACACAGCAGTGAGGTCAGGACTCCACCTAAGGTCACTGGTTGCTAGACGCCAGTCGGGGCGGCCCTAGCGACCAGTTTACGGTAAATTAATTTTCATTCTGAGACAGAGCCTGGGGGCCTTATTTTCGGGGGGGATGCCTTGTATTTCACTCAGAAGGAAACCGGTAAGTAGGTCTTATTTTCAGAGGATGTCTTATTTTCGGGGAAACACGGTAGCATCTTTTCCATTTTGGGCAGGAGCATAGAGCCCTTTGATGAAGGAGAGTCATCCTTCTTAGTTTTAAGGTTTCAACAAATTCTCCACCCCAGATATTCTTCAACTTAAGGGCCCCTTCATCTGTTGATTTAATTAAATAGATTCATTTATTACTTCATGTGCACCGGGTACTGTGTTGTTTGCCAGTTTCTGAGGATGCAAATTTTCTGATCTTGAATTCCTCCTGTGATTCTATTCTTGGAGCCAGGTATTTACTCTGGTTCCTGGGGAAGCTGTCTCTGCCCACTTTCCACCCCAGTTCAATTAATATTTCTGTTGGACTTCATTAGTTATCAATGTATGGCAGAATGAACAGGAACTTGGGCTCTCGACTTCAATTCTTGTGACTTTGGGAAGGTTATTTTATTCCCTGTAACTCAATTTCCTCATCTATGTTATGTATGAGGCTTACAATAGCCCCCACCTCCTTGGTTTTATGCTGGTCACTTGCCTGTTTGTTCTCATATCCATTGTTCACTTTTTTTCTGAAAACTTATTTTCCAGGTTCTCTAACCTTCCTGCTGTGTTCAGTCAATGGGGGGCACTGGTGAGAGATTTATATACTTAAGATAAGAGATCATATCAACTTTTAATAAGGCGTCTCAATAATATTGCTAAAAAGGGCAATTATTTCACCAGAAAAATCTCAGTTAATAAAATTACCTGGTTTTCCAAAGACTTATGATAATTCAGGTTTCAATTATGAGTGGTTCTCATGTTCTCCTTTTGCTTAAATCTTATTTTCTTCTGTTATCTTTCCAAACTATTTAATATCACATTTTGAATACTAAATCATGCCAAGCTAATGTATACAGTTCTCTCAAGTCATGAAATTTCTTTCTATTTCCTCAAATGTAACTTAATGCCTTGTAACTTAATGCTGTTGTGCCTTGTACATGTTATTCTCTCCATCTTTGACTGGTAACCCCCTGGGTATTCTTAATGTTTAATTCAAAGGTCTTCTCACCAGAAAATCATTTTCTTAGCTTAAGGCCTGGGTTGCATGCCACCTTTACATTCCCAGCACACTTTTGCCCACTCTTTTAAAATCATATACTACATGTTTAATACACTAACTATCATGATTTATTACATATTTTTATATACTCACTGAATTACTTTATTTGTCAACCCTATATTCTATGAATTCTTAGGGAGAAAGAAATTTATATTCTTGGTACTAACTACCTCCTTGGCACACAACAACAATTTGTGAAATGAATAAATAAATGAATGATTGAGTTATCTAGGGGCCATGCTGAGTATGGATAAAATTCATTTTCCCAGGCTGAATCTTTTTATGAACAGAATTCTTCTGCCTGCATTTAAGTACTTTTTTATTTTCAAATTCAGCTCCATTAAAAATTTTATAAGTATATATGTATGAATCTGACCTACCTTATTGGCTATTATGGTATCAGGGCCAGTGGTTGAAACATTTCACTCGATTTAGCAGAGCAAGAAGAAAGAGGTTGGAGAACACTTCAAACATCAGCAGCTCAATTGAGGGGGCTGGAATCTTTATTTCTAGTAAAGAACTTGATATATTCTGGGGGCAGGAAGGTCAGAATGCAATAGCGTGTATGAGACTCTCAGCTGGCAACATGAATTAGAAATAGCCTTGCACAGGTTTGAGTGGTGTGAGCTCCGAAAGACTCTGTGAAGCTGCATCTGTCTTAAATCTGTCTCTGCTTGAATCAGCTTGGTACCAACTCCTCCAAACTCATGGTGCCTGGGCAGTTTCCTCTCTCTGCAGTGAAGTGTGTATGTTGGCCAGGGAAGGCTGGGCAGAGGCAATTCTGGCTTAGCTTATTCCTGGAGGAATGTTATAGTTAATTGGATAAAAACTTTGAAAAAAATAACTAAAAAAGAATAGTAAAACATTGCCTTTAAGCATGTTACCATCATTTACCTAGAAGCCATCTTTTGGTTTGTAAACAATTAAGGAAGTTTGGCTTAACATTGCCTTTAAGCATGTTACCATCATTTACCTAGAAGCCATCTTTTGGCTTGTAAACATTTAAGAAGAAATTTCATGTCCCATCACAGAATAATGAAAGCTGTGAGGGAACATGGAGGTTTAATAAATATCATTCACTCCTACCTGTATTCTGGCTTTTCTGTCTGGGTTCAGAAACAGGATGGAAGAGCAAAGCAAATAGGGCCAAAATACCACTTCTTGGCTGATAATAACAAGAATAGAATGGAAGACAAGGGAATACCCATATGATTGTCAGATGATTTCTCAACAGAAACTATGCAGGCAAGAAGGGAGTGGCAATAAATATTCAAAGTGATGAATAGCAAGAACCTATAACCAGGTAATTAGGGAGGCTGAGCCACTGGGCCCTATAGGACACCTAACACACAAAGCCACTCTGTCAACACAGAGAAGCAACAAAAATGCAGAGACAAAGAAAAACATCACAAATGAAAGAAATGGAGCAAAACAAATGACTGGATATAGAGCTCAAAACCACGGTTATAAGGTTACTCAAGGATCTTCTAGAAACCTCTGAGAAATTTAGTGAGACCCTCAAGGATATGAAAAAGGACCAACTAGAAATTAATCATACACTGACTGCAATAAAGAATAATATACAGAGATAAAACAGCAGACTAGAGAATCACAAGAATCAAGTCAAATAAAGAAGCAAAAAACACCCAACCAGAAAAGCAAAAAACAACGTGAATAAAAAAAATATGAAGATAGTGTAAGGAACCTCTGGGACAAATTCAATTGTACCAACATCCGAATAATGGGGGTGCCAGAAGAAGAGAGAGATCAAAATATTGAAAACCTATTTGAAGAAATAATGACAGAAAACTTCCCTTACCTGGTGAAAGAAATAGACTTACAAGTCCAGAAGCACAGAGAACCCCAAACAAAAGGAATCCAAAGAGGACCACACCAAGACACATCATAATTAAAATGACAAGGGCAAAAGACAAAGAGAGAATCTTACAAGCAGCAAGACAAAAACAGTTAGTTACCTACAAGGGAATACCCATATTATTGTCAGCTGATTTCTCAACAGAAACTATGCAGGCCAGAAGGGAGTGGCAATAAATATTCAAAGTGATGAATAGCAAGAACCTATAACCAAGATTACGCTAACCAGCAAAGCTGATTTAGAATTGAAGGTCAGATAAAAAGCTTCACAGATAAGAAAAAGCTAAAGGAGTTCATCACTGCCAAACCAGTATTATGTGAAATGATGAAGGGTATTCTTTAAAAAAATTTTTATTGATATTTTACAGAGAGGAAGAGAGAGAGACAGAGAACCAGAAATGTCGATGAGAGAGAAACATCCACCAGCTGCCTCCTGCACACCCGCTACCGGGGATGTGCCCGCAACATTCACCATACATGCCCTTGACCGGAATCGAACCTGGGACCCTTCAGTCCGCAGACTGATGCTCTACCACTGAGCCAAACCAGTTTCGGTTGAAGGGTATTCTTTAAGAAGGTAAAAATACAAATTATGAACATCAAAGTGACAACTAATACATATCTATCAAGTGAATTTAAAAATCAAGTGAATACAAAATATGATGAACAGAATAAACTGGTGAATATAATAGAATCAAGGGCATAGAAAGGGAGTGGACTGACAATTCTCAGCAAGAAGGGGGTGTGGGAGGTGCAGAAAGAGGCTGGACAAAAATTGTACACCTATGGATGAGGATGGGGGGGTAAGGGCAGAGGGTGGGTGGGAACCAGGTGGAGGGGAGCTATGGGGGAAAAAAAGAGGAACAACTGTAATAATCTGAACAATATAGATTTATTAAAACAAGAAGTACAAGAGCATGTTTCTTGGACAAGGTGGTAACCTAGGTCCATTTCAAGTCCTGTCTGAGATGACAGCTTGGGATTGCATTTAACTCCAACCCACAATGTATGTGGACCTCATCTTTGAGGAACCTCGGGATGGGGGAATGGCCAGCTGAAGGAGAGACATTGCCCATGGCAGATGAGTTGGAGTTGGAGAGACCAACAGAGAGGCTTCCAAACAATGTCTAAAACTTCCACAGGAAAGAGTCACATGCTGACATGGCCAGAGAGCATGAAGCCACCCACTCCAGCCAGATTGCCCTCTCTGTTGGCAGCCCATTCTCTTGCACTTTCATGAAGTGTGGAGCAGCAGCTAGTGAGTAGAGGAGGACATGGAAGAGAAAGAGGACACAAGCCAAACATACCCTACTACAAGGACAGCTGTCCACTTAACTTTTCTTGTGGTTTGGGTGGGAGAAGTCCAGCCTTGGATGAAGATTGAAATGGAAATAACGCCTTGGGCACACATTTAAGAACTCAATTGAGATTGTGTTTTGTGACTTACTATGGCTGTAGAACTACACGAATGAAAAAAAAATGTTACAGTTTTTCACAGTTTTACATCTAACCCCTCTGAACGTATTTGAAGATTGGCCATATGTGACAAAAATGCAATGTTTCATCACATCCAATGAGTTGTGCTTGTCTAATCAATGGGCTGAACTTTGAAAATTCTCTTCAACTACTGACAGTAATTTCATGTATTTCCTCTCCAAACCTCAGACCAGATGAGATCTTTCAATATTGTACATACAAGCTGAACTCCATTGCATTTGGAAGATCAAAAAATTTTTAAGTGGTTTGCCAGGGTTGTCACAAGACTCAGGTCTGTGTGTTAAGGAATCTGGTGGCATGAAATCTGCTTCTCTCTTCTAAGACCTTTGTCAGAAATGGGGAGGGTTGTTCCTATTTTTTGACAGGGTAGAAGGGTGTCAATTAAATTATGTGGAAGGTTAATTTTAATGTTGATTTTATTCATCAAGGACAAGGATGGGGAAAGGGGTAGTAACTTAAAGTTACTAATGATGATCGACAGGTAGGCACAAGGCCTACGCCAGAAGCTACATTTTGGTGGCTCCCGTTGTACAAATTGTCTCTCTTGGCTACTTCTTGGGTAACTCTCCACAGTGAGTTTTACTTGGAAAGACAAACGGCATTAAACTGAAGAAAATTCCACTCTATGGCATTAGAATTATCACACAGCAAAATCGCTGCCTGCAGCCAAAGGACACCTTGTCAAAGTGTCAGAGCAAGCATGGCCGAAGGTATCCTGGGGAAAAAGAGAAGCCTGTCTAGACAGATTGGAACGTCTCGTGTGCCTAATTAAACAGTCCCTCTTAGAACCAGTGCTGTGTGAAAAGCTTGCTTGTTTATTAATTACTTGTGAAGCACACCTTTAAAGAGGTGCCATGCACTTCATCCTCTTCCACGGATTCATGGGGATCAGGAGCCCCAAAGGACCCTAGGGATCCAAAAATCCAATGCTCTAAGTTTCCAGATGAGAAACACCAAAGATCAGAGAGAGTAGATGACAAGGCTGAGCAGCACCATGGTGGCAATGACAGCATGAGAATCGAGGTTTCCGACACCTGGTCCAGTGCTCTTTCCCCCATGCCAGCCTGCCTGCTGTATAGACAGATGATGTGACCACCCAGAGATGCTGCTGGGAAGGCTCATTGTGGCTGTCTATTTCCCCACCTGATTATCTTATTTATGAGCATTCCCTCATTACTAGTACCCCATTTGGGCTGTCTGGCTGTCTATCTGCCTTAAATATATAAATATCCCTGAGTGGATGGAATAACAGAAGCTAGGCTTGGATTCTCCTAGATGCAGCCACTGAGACAAAGATTTGAGTAGTTTTTTTTGGAGATGATTCTGAGAGCATGGGTGTGGGAGTGGGGAGGAGACAGGGAAGACAAGGAGGAGAAGAGCGGTAGGCTGTTGAAAAGATAACTGCCTCAGGCCATCCAGGTTCAAGCCCTTTGGGAAATTCTGGGAGGAACTGTCGAATATATTTCAGAGTTGTCTCATCAGAAGGGCAAGGAAGTTGGTTAGTTATCCTTTCACTCCCATCTGTTGTTGATTGACAGCTACTCCCAAGAGCCATGGACCAATCCTTCCTCCTCCCATATGTCATGCTTGGGCTAGGTGCTAAGACAAAGGATCACCAACGTGTGTAGTAGTTCCCTGTGGGCACATTTGTGCTTTTAGAGTTCCTTCCCAGCTTAGTATAAACTAGACTGCCCAAATGCTTGCCTTCACGATACCTAATGGCAGAGCAGTGAGGAAGATGGCTGATTTGTTAGGGGTGTGAGGAGTTGTGATGAAGAGTTTGGATACAACCTGAGAACAGCAGGCCTACATGGTTTGAGATGACTTTACAATGCAGGATCCTGGAGGTCTCACATGTTTTCAAGTTACTTGACACATCCTAATGGATTACAGCTAATAATTTATAGTCACCAGCCTGTCCACAAAGGTCCTCTCTACTTCCATTCTCAGCCCCCAAATTATACAAAATATGGGGAGTCAGGGGGAAGACACCATAAAATTCAGCATGCCTTCAACGATCTCAATTTGTTTAACTTCAAGCCAAACATTTCCATGTCACTTTATTTATGACTCATTTCAATAATGTAAAACATTCATTGATTAACTTTTATGTGCACAACAAGTGTGTCTGTTATGACCTTACTTTGAGTAAATCACCTTGAGGTAGGTTTGTTAAAAGATTGGGACATCTTGTGTCCGTTTACTGATCTCGATCTCCAAATATGCTGCCACCTTGCTCATCAATAAACTGCATTTGCATTTGCACATGCAAAGTTCATTACTTAATATCAAGTTTAAGAAAATCCCTCCCCCAAACACACACACTTACCCCCCTTAGAAGTCCTGCTGTGAGAGCTATCCTGGCTACTGCTTCTCAAAGTCAGAATAACCACATTGAGAATAAAGTGGATTTTTTTTATTTCTTGATGAATATTGCCATGCTTCCTCGGGATCTCCTGTCCCAGCATTGTAACAAGGTCTGCTACTGCCCCAGCCTCTGCCTCCCCAGGACTGTTACTTTTGATAATGAACGTGGTGTGGACTTTAGCATCTGAATTGGCACTGGTTCCATCTATTAGGTGTTTGAAGAAGATGAATTAGGATAATTTCTGAAGAGGTCTTTTTTATAATGAAGATGGTTGTAAAAATTAAGAGTTGAAAGACAAAGCACTGAAAATCAGGAGTTCCTATAACCCAGTGGTAGGCAAACTCATTAGTCAACAAAGCCAAATATCAACAGCGCAACAATTGAAATTTCTTTGGAGAGCCAAATTTTTTAAACTTAAACTTCTCCTAATGCCACTTCTTCAAAATAGACTGGCCCAGGCCGTGGTATTTTGTGGAAGAGCCTCACTCAAGGGGCCAAAGAGCCGCATGTGGCTCGTGAGCTGCAGTTTGCCGACCACGGCTATAACCCCCAAATCTTGCTTTGAAACTTACAAAGGTTTAATGATGAGTGTTATATAATCAATAATGTCGTTTAAATATATGCACTATCCTAACCTCATCACCCGAGCAACCTATCCAGGGCTAGTGACCTTTACCTTGGACATTTATTTCCCTTTCCCCCTCATTTACACAGATTAAAATAACTTCAAATTTTGGAGCACAGATTTTAGGGGGAAGAATGGAGATTGGGAGTTATTTTTCAGCCTCACCTTTTTCTTAGCGACTATCCATTCGGAGCTAGTGACCCACTGAAGGGTCACATAAACAGAAATGACATATCAGGGCAGGCGAGGGAAACAAGGCAGCCAGAGTAGAAAGGCAGGGGCATTTGTGAAGGAAGAATGTCATTCAAAGGCTTCTTTTCTGCCTTTTATGAGAGGCCACCCGGATGGCCGGGGAGCTAAAGCAGGCAGCGCTGTTGTGAGAAACAACAATGGAGACTCTGAGATGTCATAATGCAAACACCATCTCCAACAGGAGGGAAGCTGCCTCGCACCCTGGCCGGTCCCCATGGCTGCTCCCCCTGCCCTGGTCCCCCTGTCCGCTTCCTCACTCCCCACACCCCTCACTTCTTCCCATGATCCTTCTCGGGCCCAATGGCCCTGCAACACCTGGTTGAACAATAAACACGAGTGACTGTGGTGGTCCTGTCAGCCCCAGGCTTTGTGAAATGACCGCTGATCTACAGCCTGGCTGGAACTGACTTCCCAGGCTGGCCCACAACTTTGCACGGATAGGCCCAGAGGTCCGCCTAACTCTGGCCTGGCCCTCATCATCCTAAGTTCTCTAGGAGCCAGGAGCTGCCAGGAACACATCTCTGCGTAAACCCCCCCTCCCCCCGAGCCAGTTACAAATCAAACCCTGTGCTTACAAACTCTTCCATTTAGAAACGAGCACTTTGCAGGGATCAAATATTTATGCGTGGCACACACTTGAAACTTTGATGATTTATTCAGACTTTATAACTTATAGTAAAAATAAATTCTTGCTCAGCATCATATATGTATCTATGTATATGAAAGATTTCTTTACCCCACATGTGGGGTGTCCAAGATGCTGGATGAAATAATGTGTCTGTTTTCCTGTGTGTTTGCTGTGTGTGTGTGTGTGTGTTTGTGTGTGTTTTCATGGTCTCCATAAATCCAGGGAATTCCTTCTTGGACCACTCGCCTCTCTCAATAGGAGCGTGTTTTTGCTGGGATTTCCACGTTCATAATTATTCTCCTCATTTCTCTGCCATGAGAAGACAAGCTGGTGTTTCATTGCTTTGGGGAAGTTAATAATATGGTAGGCAAAACATCAGGAAAAATTATAATGAATGAAGCTATACAAGTCGCAGGGAAACACATGTTGCTGTTTAAAATGTTCCTGTCATAAATCCTGGAAATTTCACTATAGTCACAAGCAAATAACTCTTTAGCGCATAAACACTCAATTAATTAAATGTAATATGCTATATAAGTTTGAACGAGTTATAAATAGAGAAATGGTCAAATAATGGTACTTGAAACCACTGGCTAATAGGAGTTCCATCTCTTAGTCTGAATTTCTCAACTGGCCCGAGACCCTCCCACAGCACTCTTTTAAAAACTGCCTACACAGTTTACAAATATACTGACTGGTTATTCAGTGAGAGCAACCAAGCCTCACACTCAGATTTAAAAACAACCAACAAAACTTTTCTCGTTCTCAATGTCTATCTCTTGGGAAGTGTCCGGAGCTGTTGTTGGAAGAGTTCTGTTTTCTCCATTATTTCCAGTTTATGGGTGTAGGGCTTCATTACCCTCCTGCTCCTCTTAAGTTTCTTGAACCATTTTTATATGGCGCTTAAGGGGACATATCTCACCTGACTGATATTTTGTAATCCCTGAATAGCTACTTCTCAGAGGTGATTCTGAAAGCACTCCCCAGAGGGGCAACCATTTGGAGACATGAAAAGCCTTTTCTGATACTGGGCAGGGTTGGATGGCTGTTATGTGGGCTTTTATATCACCACATGCCTGTCAATGTCTTCATAGTTATGATTCATTCCTTCCTTCCTTCATTCATTCACTAATTCACTCACTCATTTACTTACTCATTTGCTCATTTACTTATTCACTCATTTACTCATTCATTCACTCACTCATTCCCTCATTCATTCATTTGCTCATCCATTCAGCAGAGGTACAGTCCAGGCCTGCTACTGAGCCAGACACCGGAGGCCATGGATGACCCAGCCAGGAAAAGCCCTCTGGATCTCAGGGCCCACTATGTTTTTATATGTTTAGTTGAACTAAAATAAAATACTTTTATGAAAGGAAAGGGCCTTGGAGACTTGCTCTTCAACACCTTCCTTGCATGACAAGGAGACTCTGACCTGAGTCAGGCTGGATCTTACTTTTTGCGACTGGACCCAGAGCTTAGTTCTTTTATAGTGCATATCCCCAAACGATGTGGTCTGGGATCACTATCTTTTAATTGTGCAACAGACACTTGTAAAAACCGTGTAGCTGTCATAGAGTGGATGAGGGCAGGAGCAGGCCTTTCTGAGAAGAGTTTTTGGGCCACTTTTCATAGAAACCAGGAAAATCAAATTTGCTGACACAGTGGCATTAACTTGGTCCTAAATTAAAACACAACAACTAATCATAGAAGTGATATCTCTTAGTATTAAGCATAATGCATAACTGTATAGAAGTGTTAGAACTATAATTTTTTTCTATGAGATAGAGAATAAAGGAAGTCAGATTGACATGATTCCTTTTGCCATATTAACAACAACAACAAAACAAACAAAAACCTCCCAAATCTTGAAGGCTGTAACAGCACATCCTTATTTCTGCTGTGTTAGAGAATGTGAGTCTCTTGTCATTGAGGATCTAGGAGGAAGTGGCAGCTGTCTTGGTGGTGGAGACAAATGGTCAGGAGAGAGTCTGCGGACATGCATGCGATGGATTCTAAGGCTTCTGCATAGGCAGGGTGTGTGTCAAGTCAACTTGCCAATACCCTACTCACCAGGGTTGGGGATGTGGGCCATCCACCTACAGGCATGGAGAGGACATACTTAGGAACAACATGAGCTCCAATCCCAGGCACAGAACATTTGTCAGCTGGAGTGATGTAACTTTTGGCTCCTCTTGCTCTTTGCCTGCTGCCAAGATCTCCTGCCCCTCTCTTACCCAGCAGACTCCTGCTCCCCTTTGGGTCAGATATGGATGTCCAAGGAGGCAGGATTTGTATCTCCTTGTGGGGCTCAGTGTCCAGACCTCTTGTGAAATTTATCAACTCTTTGTGTTTTACTAATTTTTTCCTAAGAGCCTAGCACCGTCTCAAACACAATGTGGGTTCCTCAGAGGTGCTTGCAGTATAGCGTGTAGCTGGAATGGTTGTAATTAGAACATGATTGAAAAGTAAGCATATTGTGGTTGTTGGGAATTGAAGCAACATTTACAGATGACTTTAGAAAGCAAGATCCTTGTTTTAAAATTATCTTCAATAGGGAATGTTTTTTTTTTTTTTTTTTTTTTTTTTGTGTGTGTGTGTGTGTGTGTGTGTGTGTGTGTGACTATCTTCTTGTAATTCCTGTTTGACTAGAAACATAAGCTCTACAGAAGCAGGAACTTTCTGTACATATATTTCTGTGGTGTCAGGTTAATATATAAATACCTTGAGGTGCCCAGAGAAAAATATCAACACATTTAATCATGCTGATTTATACATGGCAGGTTATTCTTCATAGATTAAAGAAAACTAATTTGCATATAATAAAAAAGAAGAAGGGAATACATGTGGACAATAGTAATAAATGTAGTGGTATGTTCTGAAGCACTTCTTGGTTAGAGAAACTAAGACACATGGCCATTTCTAAGGCTAATTCCTCTTCTAAACTATGATTTTATTTATTTATTTATTTGTATTTTTTAATCTTTATTGTTCAGATTATTACAGGTGTTCCTCTCCCCCCCCCTTAGCTCCCCTCCACCTGATTTTCAACCCCACCCTATGCCCTTACCCCTGCCACTGTCTTCATCCATAGGTGTAAGATTTTTGTCCAATCTCTTCCTGCACCCCTCACACCCCTTTCCCCCTGTGAATTTTAGTCCTATCCCTTTCTATGTACCTGGTTCTATTATATTCACTAGTACATTTTGTTCTTCAGATTTTTTTTATTCTTTTGATTTTTAGATTCGCTTTACCTTCTTCTTCTTATTCTTCCTCTTCTTAAAGAATATCCTTCAACATTTTGTGTAATCCTGGTTTGGTGTTGATAAACTCCTTTAACTTTTTCTTGTCTGTGAAGCTCTTTATCTAACCTTTAATTCTGAATGATATCTTTGCTGGGTAGAGTAATCTTGGTTGTAGGTTCTTGTTGTTCATCATTTTGAATATTTCTTGCCACTTCCTTCTGGCCTGCATAGTTTCTATTGAGAAATCAGCTGACATTCTTATGGGTACTCCCTTGTAGGTAACTAGTTGTTTTTCTCTTGCTGATTTTCTCTTTGTCTTTTGCTCTTGGCATTTTAATTATAATGTATCTTGGTGTGTTCCTCTTTGGATTCCTCCTGTTTGGGGTCCTGTGCACTTCCTGAACTTGTAGGTCTATTTCTTTCACCAGGTAGGGAAAGTTTTCTGTCATTATTTCTTCCATTAAGCCTTCAATATTCTGCTCGCTCTCTTCTTCTGGCACCCCAAAAATCCCGATGTTGGTACGCTTTAAGCCATCCCAGAGGCTCCTTACACTATCCTCACACTTTTGGATTCTTCTTTCTTTTTGCCTTTCTGGTTGGGTGATTTTTGCTTTCTTATATTCCAGTTCTTTGGTTTGATTCTTAGGGTATGTTGATCTATAGTTGAGTTTCTGTGTTTTCTTTATTTCAGACTCTGTATGCTTAATTTCTGGCTGGTCCTTTTCTATTTTTTTGGTATTCTCATTAAGGTCCTTAAAGGTCTCACCAAGCTTCTTGGAGGTCTCATCAAGTTTCTCAAAGGTTTTTAGAAGATTCTTGAGTAATCTTATAAATGTCATTCTGAACTGTATATCGTCCAGTAGTTTACTCTCCTCCAATTCTGCCAATCATGTCATGCTTTTGTGTTTACTTATTTTGGCTGCCTCCCTGTGTTAATTGAGTGGCTTTGTGTGGTCGGTGACCTATAGGGGTCAGTAGCTCAGCTTCCCCAATCACCTGAGGTGGTCGCTTTTACTATATCCCTTTGTGGGCTTAGTGCAAAGTCTTGGTGTAATTAAGCCTTGATTGCTATTGGTGCACTGGGAGGAATTGACCTCTAGGCCAATTGTCTATGAGAACCTGCTGTGTCCATAAAGGAAGAACTGCTGCACTGGAGACACACCTTGTTTCAGTGGGGCTTTGGTGCTCACTGAGACCGTCTCCCCTATGTGTCACTTATGGGTGTGAGGGATTGAAACTGAGCACTCGAACTCTGGGTCTCAATGAGGTGCAGTTCAGCTACTGTCTGAGGCCAGTACTGTCACCACCGGAGAGTTACAGCGTGAACCACAGTTCTGTCCTCCTTGGATCTGTTTGCCCCAGGTTTCAATTTTTCTAAACTGCAACAGAAAGGGCCATTCACATGAAAAAGCTGCTGTTTGGAGCTTGGATGTGAGGGGCGGGGTCTCAGGGCAGAGTCTCAAGGCATCACTAGGCTGGGGTGTGGCCAACAGCAATGGCTGCCAGTCCATTGCCTCTCCTATTGTGTCCTGAAATCCCTGCGTCCCCGCATGTCTCATGCCACAGCATAGAAAACAATCTCAGCTCTGCAAGCTAGCCAGCCTCACTTTCCGACCCAATGGCAGACAGTCTAGCCCAGGGGTGGGCAAACTTTTTGACTCGAGGGCCACAATGGATTCTTAAACTGGATGGGAGGGCCGGAACAAAAGCAACCTAACCATGCTGGACTCCCATCTTGGGCTGCTGGCGAAGGAGCAGAGGGGAGAGCAAGAGAACCCTCCTCTCTTTCGGCTCCATGGGCCAGATAGAACAGCTGAACGGGCCGGATCCAGCCAGCGGGCTGTAGTTTGCCCACGGCTGGTCTAGCCTCTCCACAGAAACTGGATTTCAGAGAGATCGGGTGCTTGTCTCTCTTTGGGTTGAAGAAAGCACTGCCCTCTGCCAGCCTGGATCCACCGCCAGCCCTTATTGCGTCCTCGCCCCCACCCACCTCAGTTTTTTAGCATTTGTGCCCTGGATTCTCCTCTTTCTTTTTCAGTCTAGATGTAGGGTTTCCTCTCAGCCAGCTTTTTTGTTTTTTGGTTTTTGTTTTTGTGAGATACATTTGTTTTATAGTTTTTTTTGAACTCGTGCCTGGCAGTTGTTTAGGAGTGTTTACCTACGCTGCCATCTTCATTGTTCTAAATTATTTTTTAAAAGCAGAAGAAACAGAAGAAAGAAGGGGAAAATAAGAGAGGGAAGATGTGCATGGATAAGATCTGAGTATTTAGTAATTAACTGATCACTAAAATGCCAATATCAGGCAAGTTCTGAGCATCTGACTCTCAATATGGAATCTCAGGGATCCAGAGATCCCTCTTCCTGGTTCTCTGACATTAGAGCCTTTCAGAAGTCTCCAGAATGCTCAGGACTACAATGCTGTCTGCTATTGTCCCTCTGTTACTGAATTCTTCATCCCATCTCCTAATGAGGGTCCTTGAGGACCAACCCCCACAGACTGACATCCTTTTTTGTGTCATAAATGCTTTGCAGTTTAAAAGGATTCTGTCTTAGGAAGGAGAAAGCAAGAAAAACAGAGTGAGTGTGTAGGTAAAAGGTAAAGGGATGGAGAGGCGAGGTCACCAGAAAGAGATAAAGAGAAAGGAAAGAGGGATAAAGAGGGAAGAAAAGGGATGGAGATGCTGCTTGAATGATGCATGCATATCTATTATATATTGAGAGAAGAGGAAGGGGGAGAGACGGCGGGGGGGCAGAAAGTAGGATGGTGGGGGAGAGAGAAAATTAACAACCAGTTCCTCCCCTGATAACTTACCCTTTCCCAGATATTAGAACAATAAAAGAAACTAAGTTCCCATTTCTTGAAGACTTTCTGCTCATCAAGTACTTGGCCTCCTCCTAGAGGTGAAGAAACTGTGGCTCAGGATCAAGAGCCAACATCAATGTCCTGATTCAGTAGGAGTCTACTAATTATTTAACTCTGCATAAAAACCTGGAAGACAGGGTGGAGACCCTCCTTGCTGATTTGAAGGAGCTTGTATGAGGAAATTGGGCCCAGAAGTGGGGGCTGTGAGAGATGACTGTGTGGGGGAGACATTCCTTAATGATCCGAGAAGATAACATGGGCTCCATGGACTTGGCCCATGCTGAGCTAATCTGGGGCTCTCAGAGCTTTAATATGCTAATGTGCACCTGGACTCCAAGAGGCCAGCCTATAGACTTCCTCACATCTGTCTGACTCCAGCCCATCTGCACATCTCTGAAGCCTCTGACTCAGGCCTGCAGTGGGAACCTGTCAGTCAGCTGCCAGGACTCCCTGCTCCTTCCTGGTTGCTTTCCCTATGTTTTCATCCCTCCACATATTTCCCATGAGAGGTGCCAGGTGCATGTCACATGGCCCTGTGCCTCTGCAACACCAGTGTTTCTAGGGCTTCTCCAGGATTTTTATTTATTTATTTTTATTTTTAAAAATTAATTTCAGAGAGGAAAGGAGAGGGAGAGAGAGATTGAAATATCAATGATGAGAGAGAATCACCAATTGGTTGCCTTCTGCAGCCCCCTACTGGGGATTGAGCCTGCAACCCAGGCCTGTGCCTTGACCAGGAATTGAAGTGTAACCTCTGGATTCAATGGTCCATACGCAACCACTGAGCCAAACCAGCTGGGCTCTCTAGGATATTTAGATTCAAAACTGAAATTACCATATCTCTAGGTGCCTGGAAGTCAGAGTAGGAGAAGGAAGCCATTCCATGTGGTCCCACTGGCCAGAGAGTAATAGTGAGGTTGGAGCAGATGCAGGAGAAGATGGGTGGTTAGTGGTGGGATGGCTTCTCAGCCTCCTGGTTCCAGTCCTGCCTCTTCCCAATGTAATAACCCAGCTCCCAACCCCACCAGACACCTGACCTCCTTGCATGGACTCCCCTTGGTGGCATGGGCCAGTTTCCTCAGGGTTTCTGCTGTCTAAGTAACAAGGTAATCGAAATGAGCACCATGTAATCAAACAAAAACACATGTAAAGTCTTTAAAATAAATAAAATTCCAGTTTTGCTTGCATGAAGGGAAACATTAAGAAAAGAAAAGTGGTGCCGAAACCAGTTTGGCTCAGTGGATAGAGCATCAGCCTGCAGACTGAAAGGTCTCGGGTTAGATTCCGGTCAAGGGCATGTACCTTGGTTGTGGGCACATCCCCAGTGGGAGGTGTGCAAGAGGCAGCTGGTCGGTGATTCTCTCTCATCGATGTTTCTAACTCTCTATCCCTTTCCCTTCCTCTCTGTAAAAAATCAATAAAATATATTTTTTTAAAAAGAAAGAAAAGAAAAGTGGGACAGTGGGGTGTAAGTGGGAGGGGAGAGGTTGTAGTTAGTGAGCCAAGTGCTAAGGATGTAACAGGAGCAGGTTCAGTTCCATCCACAGTGAAAGGTCCTTTGCTCCATCTGAAAACACTGTCACATTTTCCCTCCATAAACACATTCTTAATGGATCCACTAAGATCCCCATGGAGACAGCATCCTCAGACATGCAGACGTGTAAGGCATGGTCTATGCCTGAAGGAGTCTTACTGTCCATGGTACAAATAACTACACACATACAAACATACAACATGTGTACATACATACAACGTGTGCTGTCTTCTGTGTATTTTCTTCAGCTCATCCCACACCCTTCCACTAACATGCTTTGCCTCCTAGGGCATGGCCTCTGCACGACCCGGCCAGGCTCCCTTCTCAGCCTGCACAGAGGCCTCTCAGGAGGAGAGTCAGGGAAGGGAGAAGGCTGGTCCCTCTGCCTTCCTTGGAGCTTCCAGAGACTGTGCTGGTAGTGGCGCAGGCTCCCTATTGTTCTGGCTCCTCAGAGGGTCAGCTTCAGGGTAGATGCAGACCTCACCTTTGGTGGTACAGCCTCCATCATTCAAGCCCCTGGCACAGCAGAGAAAGCAGCTCCCTGCCCTGCCAGCCTCTGATGGTCTCATCATGTCCCGTTTGCCCTTTCAGCCAATGTCATCCTCACCACTTCCTTGTATTAAATTACCCCTCATACCCTCTCGCAAGGCTTCCCTTTATCAGAATGGATCAGATGATGCACCATCGGAGCTAAGTCTCCCCATAGAGGAAACCAGCATGGGGGGGGGAGTGAAGGGAGTTGGGGAGTAGCGTGGGGAGTAGCTCAGAAAAGTGTTCATGGTGGAGGTGCCTGTGAACAAGCTGGTGAGAAGCCGGGAGGCATTGCCCACACAAAGGAAAAGGGGTCTACTAAGGAAAACTACTGGTAAGCGTATTTTTCCCGACTTTAGGGTTCATTGGGTAGAACTGTTTATAGAGGAAAGCAGGGGCAGGCCATGAGGGTCCGTGCATAGGACACATGTCCAATTTGAGTTTGGATGCACTCTGGGTACAGAGAGAGAGCCAAGATAGGAGGGAAGCAGGGAAAGGTGAACTCGAGGTAAATAAACACATGTGTCTGGAGCAAGGAGAACTGCCAGAAACTGAAAAGGCACATACGTAAGAAAGAGGTTCGAGGGCTGGAGCAGTGATGTTCTCTTAGGTCTGCCCCGGCTTGCTCTGTAGTTGCTCTGCGGGTTTACCCATCTATCATCCTGTGCAGTGTGCTTGCTTCTTGATGTAGTCTTTGATTGGCCAACTTTTGCTGAGCTGATGCCTGAGGTCAGGCTCTGTGTTTGGCCTGGGCACACAGAGGTGAAGCAGGCTGGGTGAGCTCTGAGAGCCACTAGGTGGAGGAGGCAGGGAGGTGAAGGGAAAAAGTGCCCTCTACTGGGGCAGGAGTGAGCCAGGGAAGGAGTAGGACAGCAGAGGCTTGGTGGCTTGGAGTCTGGAGAGATTTGCAAATGAAATTGTTAAAGCTTGGTGACATCTTTGGGGTTCATGGAAAGGAAGAACTAGGAATAAATTTCCAGACTTTTAGGATCACCACATGCCCAGAAGATAGTGGCTTGTGGTGTTTCTCAGGACAGATGTGATGAGTAAACCATGCCATTGACAGGCTATGGTAGGCACTGAGGGACCAACACAATGCTGGGACTACTCTGGGACTCAAACCAAGAGGCAGGAAATTGATCCCATTTGTGTTTGTGTTCTTATAGTTTATCAGGGTGGAAAAAGGCAAAGATCCATAGTAACAGCTCTTGTGAATATGCATATTCTGTTTTGAAAGGAAGAATGTTAATATCTTACCTCCTTGGGGTCAAATCCCAGTTCCATCACTTAATTATGTGGCTTTGAGCAAATTGCTTCTCAACTCCAGTTTCCCCACATCCAGAGGCCAATGCTAGTAGATGAAATGGGTCCTGATGCTGTCTCCCAGACATTCACATCAGCGAGACATTGGAATGGAAAGGGCTTAGTGAATTTTCATTTCACTAACAGAAGAAAGGCCTTAGTGACTGTTCTGGCGCATGCCAAGTGCTCCTAAATATTAATTCCCATTCACCTTATCTCTGTCTTTTTTAAAAAATATATTTTTATTGATCTCAGAGAGGGAGAGGGAGAGGGAGAGAAAGAGAGAAACATCAATGATGAGAGAGAATCATTGATTGGCTGCCTCCTGCACTCCCACAGTGGGGATCAAGCCAGCAACCTGGCATGTGTCCTGACCGGAAATTGAACTGTGTTCATAGGTCAACACTCAACCACTGAGCTATGTTGTCTGGACACCCTCTGGCTTTTTAATCCCTGTGTATGACTGTGTATTTTAAACTATCAAGGGAATAATCTATCCTTGTGTTTTAGAAGATGCACAGCTACCTTCCTCATGAGTAGGTTGATGAGGGAGGATTTCAATAGAAAATGCTCTGTTTTAAATAATAATAAAATAACCCTTAGGATATATCCCAGATACCCAGGCATAAATGAAATTTAAATACATTTTTAAGAAATGCTCAGTTGGCCCTTTAAACATTTGGAGGCATTTTCAGGTATTTGGGGTTCTTCCATGTATGAAATATACAATGTTTTTGTAATGCTGGCAATTTGGTGACAGATGCGGCTGAAGTCCCATAGAATAGAATCCGTAAAAATGAGGAAGCAATTAAAGCATTTTTAGTTCCCTCCGAGGCTTGCAAAAATTGCTTAAATATAGCCATCCAAAACAACATCCATTTTTTTTTATCAAAGCCAAATTGAAATGCTATTTAGTGCTTGACCTTTTGGCCAGGAATAGATGTCAAGTTTCTTCTTTTTATTGTTATTTTTAATTTAAACAAATGTTGCCTTGGATGCTTTCCCTTTAGCAGAATGTTTGTGAGTCTCAGAGGAAACTCCAAGCGTGTTTTTCCCTTGCTGTAACATTTACCGAGGACGCTGCTTCTCTCCTTGCAGCGAGTGCTGCAAATATCCCACACATCCCGTGGCAAATGGCTTGGTCAGTTCCCATTCTCTTCTCCTTCATGTCTCTGCCATTTGGAATCCAGGGGACCTTCCAAGGCCCAGCTCATTTTGCCTGTAGTGGAAAGAGCTTAGATTTTGCCGCCAGGGGAAAATCATAATAGTGAGGCAGTTGGGCTCTAAACTCAGGCAAGTTCAAACCCCTGGGGCTGCTTGCTTGACCTTGCTGAGCCTCTTTCTTCCCTTCCATCAAATGAACCTCGCTATTCCCTACCTTTAATATGTCAAGTGGGAGTCATCATACTTCGCAGGGTTGCTGAGAGGAGGACAAATGTAACAGTCAGCTGTCATGACCACTGCCCAACATCCATCCCCCTTTCGTTGATAATAGCTTCAATTGGAATCTGGATATCTCCATGAAGAGACTGTCCATTCCGGTCACCTGCCTCTCATGGCCAAGAGGTGTCCATGTGGCCCACATGAGACCAATCATTTAAGGGTTCTCTCCCTGGAATTTGAGTCTTGGGGGAAGGGACTCTGAGACAGAAAGTACTTGGAGTTCTTCCCCTTAATGACTGTGCCTTGAAGCCATCGGGACTCCATGCCTGGGTCTCCAGAAACAACCCTTAGGCCCTGCTTTTTGTGAAATCTGTTTTTTAAGTTTTCCCTTCCATTTGGTGCACTACTCCCTGCATTTCCAGTAATTTTTTTTCCCCTCAAGTTAAACATAATTTATTTCTGTTGCTAATAATCAAAGAACTGCCAAAAAATATTAGCTCCTTTGCCCTGTCTTCCTTCCAACAGAAACTCTTTGTGTTCCTCTGTAATGAATTAGCATGCTTTCCTCCCCCCAGGTCAGACAGGGCTGCTTGTATTACTGTTAATGATTCTTAGCCCACTCTGCCTCGTGGAGGCATGCGCTCGCAGCCCTGGTTCCTTCTTGGACCCGGTTTCTTCGGGCAGGAAGTCTGTGTAGGATCTCAGGACTCTGTGTGTGGTGGAGCCTTTGTCTTGCTGACTCGCTCATACTCCCAGGTGTGTGGCCCTGCAGGAGAGGGCATGTCCTTAAGGGCTAGTTTCCCGACAAAATGGCATCCAGGCCAGATGTCTTTGGGAACTTCTGCGAACCGTCGGGCTGAGAAATCTCATGGTCAAAACAAGTCAAATACAAATAAAACAAAGTGTGTGAAACTCAGTATTTTCTAAATTAATTTGACTGAAGCCTAACTTTAATATGACATTGGGTAGGGCTGCAGTGAAGTTGTGGGGACAGTGGTTCTGCTGAGAACCCACAGCCTGAGCCGTGGCATTCTGTGGCCTTCTAGAATGGAGGGGCATGCACCCAAGGTTTCTGGATCACTCCAGTGTTCTCAGAGGAATCCAATTTGATTCATTACAATTTCAACCAAGTATATATTTTTGAACAAGTATGTGTTGAGGATTCCTTTACTCACTAACTAGACAACTATTTCATATTAGGCCCGGACCTGAGTCTTAGGGTACAAGGAAGAATAACATGCAGTTTCTGTCTCTTGGGGTTAGAACAATGGGGTGAGCCCAACACAAGGATGGTGATTTCAACAGAGCCAGGCAAGTGCTGGCCCCAAAACTGGTGTAGAGCAATGCAGGTCAGTAATAGGTGGCTTGTTGTTCCTGCTAGGGTTGCTTAGGGAAAGGCATTGCAGATGGTAGCATACCTGGGCTGATTCTGGAGAGATGAATAGGAATTACTTATCTTTGCTTATAACAATGTCATAGTCCTGCCTAAAGTATGCAAAGTGTCTACATGGAGGGAGACCTTTATGTGTTTTTACAAAAACATCACCCCTGGGAACCACTGTTGACCTCTCCCCCCATCTCCCCCATTTTACTCCTGTAGAAATGGAGGTACAGAGAGACATTTGTATCTAAGACCCATGCCCATGGGCCCAAGAAAGAGTTAAGTATCTTCACCTTCATGGCCCCTCACACCACTCTTTCCTGTGGACCTTACCCTGTGATTTTAAGTATCATCTTCCCATTAGCAGAATGTGTGCCATCTAGCGAGACTGTGGGGGCAGTTCTTCTAAAGGCTCACCTGTCCTTTCAGGTTTGCAGCATTAGGAGCATCGCCTGGCACTTGTCAGGCTTTCTCATTATCACTTGCTTCATTATTTTCAACCTGTAAGCATCGGTCTCACAGTACTTACAGGCTCACATGTCTCAGCTCCCTGTTATTTGAGTCTTGCGGGGAAAAGGCACTAAGATAGAAAATACTAGGAGTACTTCCCGTTAATGACTGTGCCTTTAAGTCATCCAGCCTCCATTTCTGGATCTCCAGAAACCCACCCCACATTCTGCTTTCGGGAAATCTGGACCCGGACAGGTTCTTCATATTTGAACTATTTATTTGATCTACAGTAAAATTCCAGATCGTAGATATAAGTGTGCATATTTATATGTAAAATATTTGTTGGCATAGATATTTGCTGGATGAATCTGAACTGAAATAATGAAGTCTGGGTGAGCCTCCATCTTGGGACAATAAGAGACTTGTTTCCAAAAAAGAGAGAGAAGGGTGTGTTTCTAGGACACACCAGACTGAAGTGCATTAGGCGGGGACACACCTGAATGGCCTTTGTGGGTCCTGAGGTCTGGGGTCTGATGCAAATGCTCTGCACTGCAGGTGGTGGCCTCACCTTCCATTTGCAGATCCACCTGAGTGGTTTTTCTTCTATTGCATCTCAGGACTGTGCTCTAGTACATGGTGGTTTTCCACTAATTAGATTGCTTGCCTGCTGACACTGAGATTTAGAAAAATGAAATTGACTTCCTTGATGCAATGTTGGGGGATGGTGACTTGGAATCCTTTCTCTATCCAGCAAACCATACCAGGGCTATGCAGCCCTCACCTGACAGGTATTCTAGAAAACTGTAACCTAGGAAGAAAAACAGAAATAAGCAACAACGGAGGCCATCCTGCAGCTGCCCAGCTTCCACCTAGGACAAGCTGGAAATGGATTCTACATTTCCATGCTGACCTCCTTTGATGTCACAGAAAGTTGGACCTTAAGACACTCTCCTCTTAAATTACATACTTTAAAAAAAGAAACATAGTCTTTATTTCTCTCCAACGCTTTAGGTTTCTAATGTTCATAATGCGCTACAGTCTTGGATTGTAATTACCAAGATAAATGACAAACATATTTTTTAAAAAAGTACGTTTCCTGGCAGAGGCAGCCTGACAGGCCGCTTTGGTCTGTTTCCACATGTCCTGGATGAGGTGCGTTGGCAAGAGCCACTGAAGAAATTTTCATCTCTCTTGAGCCCAGATCCTAATTTTCTGCAAAATGCCTCCACATTTTCCATATGGATTTTTCACATGTTCTATATCTTCCTGGGCCTGAGAGGTCCAAGTTTAAAGCCTAGGATAGCATTCCTACCTGAGAGGCTGGTAACTGCCATCATCATTGGGTTTATTGCCTTCACCATGTCCTTGGCTTCTCTCTGACCTATTTTACCCATGATCATTTTTCTGTTAGTTGATATTTAAAGCATACACACCCATGTGCACGAGCGCGCTCGAGCACACACACACACACACACACACACACACACACACACACAAATGTAATGAACCAAGAAAGTTACAAAGGAAGACAAGTTTAATGTTCAAATTCTAAGAGATGTAGTAATGTGTGTGAACCCCAGATGTTTATCTATCTCATCTACTGGGGGATCCAGGAAGAGACTTTGCCCAGACATATTCAATGTGACAGACTGTTACTGAAACTAAGTGCACCTGCCCTTTTCCCTAAGTACCCCCATGTCACACTTTTCAGGCCATAGAAGAAGAATCTATAGGAGAGGGAGCTGAGCCTGGAGCCGATGAATAGAATCCAGAGCTCAACCCATACATTGCTGCTTAAGTGCTCTGCACACCTTGGCCAAGTCTCTTGATCTCCCTATTAGTTCCTTCAACTTTAACATAGTCCCTGTTCTGCCTGTTTCATAGGATGTAGCATTAAAATGAAAAGTTTTCTGGGATATGTCAAATATTGCGAATGAACACTTATGAGCAGGTAATCATTTAAGTTTCAGAGGTTTTGTTGATTATCAAAAATTAAAGTCCTCATCTCCTTTTAACTGTATTTCATCCACTGGTCAGAAAAGATAAATTATTTTACAAGGAGTGGTAGACCCAAGCTGTTGAGAAACAGCTTAGTTTGATTTTTATTTAAATTAACTATTAGTTTTGCCTTTATCCTTTTTGATCAGCATTTGAATGCATTCGTGACTTTCAAAAAAATGTTTTTGATTTTAGAGAGAGAGAGGAAGGGAAAGGGAAAAAGGAAAAACATCAATGATGAGAGAGAAACATTGATTGGCTGTCTCCTGCATGCCCCCTACTGGGGATCAGGCCAGAAACCCCAAGCATGTGCCCTGACCTGGAATCGAACCAGTGACCTCCTGGTTCATGAGCTGATGTTCAACTACTGAGCAACATTGGCTGGGCTATGATCTTGACTTTACACAGTATAAGAGAGTGGCCTGCTGTGTGTGTGGTGGAAGGGAAGGGCGGTCTGTGTCCTTGCTGAGTGCCTCATTGGACGGTTTGATGCGCCTGATATGCCTGATGGGGGGAATGCCTATGTGCTGAGATGGTTACATGCCTCATGGAAGAACTGTCTAAGTCTGTCACATGCCTGGACCATTTCCTCCAATGGCAAGACCTCTAATGCAATCCTTTGCTTTTGCTTAGAGTCATGTTTTATATTCTCCATTTGTGGCCTCCAAGAACAATTTCCTTTTAGAACAGCCCCATTTGGTAGCAATTTGAATGGTAGTGTTTGTTATGGCTTAAATTGTATCTCTCCCACTTTCATATATTTATGTATAACCCCCAGGCATTAGAATGTGTTATTATTTGAAGGTTGGGTCTCTACAGAAGTACTAAGTTAAAAATCACTCATTTGGGTGATGAATCATAACCTAATATGATGGATGTTACAATTGCACAGAATAGTCAATCAATATCTCCATCAGGAGGTGGCTTTAGAGGTAAATTATGAAAAATGAAAAAGGAATTAAATTTATGGATTGTGGGATCAGAGAGAAGAGCAAATTCAAAGGCTTGACTTATTAAAGAAAAGAGAGGCTAGTGTGGTTAGATGAACATGCCTACTACTGAGAGATTGGGAGACATACCTGTACAAATTCCTATGGGGCCTGTTCAGGTATTCTAAAATGTAACCTAGTTCACAGATATAAGCTTACATGTGGAGTACCCCTTCCTGTAAGATATATCTTATATCAATGCATGTCTACAAAACATTGTATATAGATTTGATGAAAAAAATCATATAGTCTTTCGAAGCCCCCCTTATTCCAGTATTTCAAGGACTTCTTTCCCAAACCCCATGGCAGGTCAGAAGTAAGTGAAGCAATGTATCCAGAGGAAATGAATGATTCTTCTTTCAAATGAGAAAGCCATGGGCCAGAAGCTTTAGATATGCACTTAGAGAGAGACCGACTCCCTGGTGCCCATTAGTCCTCCACTCAGTATGCCTGACCTGCTCACTGTGTGTGAATCAGCACAGCACTGAGGGTTGATCAGAGTGAGCTACACTGAGAAGGTCCAACTATTGTATCCCCCTCCTTTCCAATGTCTGCACAGCATTGCCTCTTCTAGGAAATCTTCCTGTTTTGCCACTGAACCCAACCTCTTCCTCCTCCAGAGAGGCACCTCTCTTAGGACTTCACTGTATATCTATCTTTCCATGTGCATGTCTTATTTCCCCACAAGAGAGTGACCTTCATTCATTTTATGTCCATTCACAGGGCATGGCTTACTGATATTGAAGTATAGCCAATAAATGAATTCACCTGGGAGGACTCCATGAAAATATTGAATAGACCCAAAATTCCACTCCTAAGTATCCATCTCAAAGAAATGTCAACATACAGATCTGTATGAAAATGTTCATACAGATAGCAACTTTATTCATAACAGCTTGCAAACTAGATATAACTTAATGCCCAACAGCTACAGAATAGATAGATAATTTTGGTATATCCATGCAATGAACTAAGAACAAACAAACACAAAACTATTGATACATGCTACATTGTGGATGGACCTCAAAAATTCATGCTAAGTGAAAGAAGCCAGACATAAGAGCCTATGCATTATGTGATCCTATTCATATGAGGTATTCAGAAAAGAAAATTTTATAGGGACATGAAGTAGATGAGTGATTATCTGGGGTTAGGGATAGGAATGGGCTTACTATATTTGAGCACAAGAGATCTTACTGGGGGAAAATGTTATAAAATGGATTTAAAGTAATGGCTGAATCACTTGGTAAATTAACTAGAAATCATTGAATTATACATATAAATAGAGGTATATTTTATGATATGTAAAAACTGTCTCAACAAAACTATTAGTAAAAAAGAATAAAAATAATTTTTAGGACCACTAGGGGATAGGATAAAAATGAAAATGGAGGCAGACATTGTTCTGCCCCCTCTCCAATTCAAACACATTAATATAAAGACCCAGTACAACACTCCATACTCTAGAGTTTTCAAAGTTACAGAGCAGTCTTCCAATTCATATAATCACCAAAAGTATCTGAAACCAGGCTTACAAATTGTAAATCCATAGTCCTGCTTCTATTTTGTCTGTGATGGGAGAATATTCACATTTCCCCTTGATATAAAGAAAAACGACCTGCCTCTCCTCAACTATTTTTTAAAATTTAAATATATAAATAGTCAGTGAATTCTGATAGCATTTTAAAAATGAGATATTAATTCCACCAATAAGAAAGCCCGCTGGAGATAATGGCATTGGAGCTAAAGCTCTTGCCCTAAATTTATTCACTGAATTTTTTTCATAGGCAAAACTGTATGTGGCATACCTGCTCTAGAAATAGCTCATTGAGATTTTTGCATAATGACTAGCAAAGTAGTTTGCAAAAGAAAACATAATTAGTCACTCAACCTTGTCCTTCAACTTGAATGACAGGCCCACTTCCTAAAAAACAAGGCCATTTGGAATAGCATTGGGTGTGCCCCTTTCTAGCAGGAAGGAGACTGGACTTTTTTTTTTTTTCCACTGTAGTGCATTTCAACTATCCAAGGCAACAGTCTCTAGACTCCAAGAATTGCCCCAAAAATCTACAATCTGTGTATCATGTTAGGTTTTGAGCTATTTAGCAAAGGAAGTGCTTGCAGCCAACTGGAAGGAGCTATTCACTTCTATCAGGTAGAGCACTTATTATTCTTGGGAATATCTGCAGCCATCTCTGCCATAGTTTTCAAGCCAACTCCAACTTCCTCTGAGGTTAAAGGGAAGCTCGGAGAAGTGCCCGTGACTCTGGCACTCTTTGCCCAAGCCACTTTCATTTTCAATATTGGGGCAAGGGTCTAGGAATTATGAGCATTTTCTGCTAAGACATGATTTTGGCGTTTCCCCTTAAGTTTCTTGCGGCATCAATAAGACCAACTACTTCAAAATCAGTTTTTAATAATCTTTGGGTACTCTGAAATTTACAAGGTATATATATATTTCTACCAGGTAACCAGGTTAGGAATTGTGATATGTTGATTATGAAATAACCGGAATGTAGCCAATATCAAATAGAGTTGGAAGTCTTAGAAGGTAAGAGCTAGTAAGGGTTCTAAGTCTAACTCATTTATTTTGAGGAAGGGAACTTGAGGACTGGACAAGTTGATTGCTTTCCTGAGGTCACACACATCACATCAGTAGCAAAGCCAGGACTAAACTGAAATTGTCCAGACACTGTTCTTCTCCTCACACCAAGAACCCTGTGGCCAAATCCCTCCCTCCCCCTTCCTGCCAGTGTACTTCCAGTGGATGTGGCTGTGAATAAAATCTATACACATTCACCCACTCACCCATCCAGGTATGTGTGCAGTGAAGATGCAGTTAATGATGGCTGTTAGCCAGGTGTAATGTTAGGTCCACAGACACTTTATCTGACAGTAAAAGGTAAGAAGTCACTTGAACTGTTTGTCTATGAATCTCAATAATAGTTTGTATGGACTTAGCACATAACTCATCAATAACTAATTGTTTTGAAGGAAAACTTAGAGAAATTACCTAGATAAGAGTTGTTTCATTGTACAAAGAATCTCCCAGTGTTGGCTGAATTCCCACCAGCAGAATTCCTGTCAACATTGCTTTTTAATTATAGTTTATATTTCTGAGTGACACCTGAAATGGGAGCAGGTACTGAGAGAAGAGCTTGGTGGAGTGGTCACCTGAACCACTACTGATTATAAGCATCTGATGATGAGGGCCAAGGTTTATTCATCCTCAATCCTCCCCACTTAGGGTGCTAGATTCTCCACGAATGGCAGTTGGGTAGCGTTCAGAAGAGTAACGATTTCTGTAAGATTCCCTGATGTTGGTGTTTGGTAGAATAGCTCATGATTTAGTAGGAATTGTCATAGTGCAGATATTTAGAGGTGGAGAATTGCATAGACTTTTAAAAGATTACTAGAGATGTCTCTTTACAGAATGGCTTGTTTGAAGAAATCCTGTTTTCACTTTCAATCTTCCTTAAATACTTGTAATTTCCTACTATCATCAGAACAAATTACACAGAATAAATTAAGGGCCACATCATGAAATTTTGGATTCATTGGTACAACAGATATTTTGGAATGCATCATGTTTGTCACTATGATAGACTCTGGGGACATAATGGAGAGAGGAAACAAACCTGGCCCCTACCCATCAGGTCTTGACCTTGTGGAGGTTAGTGGAGGAGAAGATCACACAAGGAAATGGAACACTGAAAGTGTGGCAGGTTCCCTAAGCAGAGTTCAGATTGTTTTGCTTCTCTGAAAGACACACGGTGCTGTAAGAGCAAAAGATGTGTGATTTAACCTGGTCATGGAGGTGAGAGCCATTCCTCTGAGGTAGAGGTGACTAAGCTGAGAGGTAGGAGTGAGCATTGTTTGCAAAGTTTCTGTTGACTAAAGGGGTGCTCTTGAGTGTGATGAAGATGATGGCATGAGACAAATCCCAGAGCATTGTAGGACATTTACTTTATTCAAAGAATCATGAGAAAAGAGTGGAGGGTTTTCTCCATGAAAGTGGAATAGTTCAAGTTGGCCAGTTCCTGAAGAATGGATTATAGGAGAGAAACAGAGGCTAAGGGTAGGCCATTTAGGAACTTTTGTAACCTGGCCTTAATGGTGATATATATGGAGAAGTGTGGACAGAGGGAAGAACTATTTGGGAGTGATTGTATTAGAGGCAGGTAGTGATGAAATATGAGGGGTGATGGAGAGGGAGAGGATTAAGATAAATCTTAAGTTTCTGGCTTGCATAACTAAGTGAGTTAGAGTATTATTCCTCTGTAACAAGGAACCCAGGCAAATGACTAGGTGTGGGGCAAAGAGTATGAGTCTGACTTTGGATATATTGAGTTGTAATAGTTTTGAAATATCCAACAGGTGATGGCAATTAGGCAATTTGACAATTCAACATAAGGGACAGGTAGATTGGCTCTCTCCCTAAAGTGGGTCACATAATACTGATGGCCCCTGAAATTTACATCTTACATCATTTGTCCAGCTGAGAAACTAATCTTGATGTTCCTGGTCCCAAGACCAAAAGTCCTGGGAAGCTTCTTGTCCTGGTTTCAGTCAAGTGCCCACACTTGGTCAACATAATTATAGATAGAGATAGAGTCATGGAATACCTGGTGGCTTCTATGAGAGTGATTTGGCTTTTGGAAAGGGGAAATTACCAAGAGGAGGTGGAGGAAGAGGGTAGATAATCTAAAGTTATGCTCTAATAATGCTAGGATAATTAAATGTAGGAAACTAACTTTTAGGTGAATCTACATATTATTTTGATTATTTCTGGAGCTCTGGGGTATGGAGTATGGGAGAACAGAGGGCTAAAAGGCAATAAAAGCAGCTGAGGGAAATATACAAAGGAATGCCCTGCTATGAGTATTACATTACACGGTATTATCATTATATATTTATGGGCCTGTCTATTTTAACAGACTGTAAAATTCCTGAAGGCTGGGATCATTTCTTATTTATTCATGTGCTTTCAGTGACTAGAAAAATACCTGCTCAGAAATTTTCGATGGTTAGTTATTGAATGAACACACTAATAAAAGCATGTGTGAAAAGTTGAGGGCAATGTGATTTTCAATTAGCTCTTTAACCTTTCTAGCCTTTGGTTGCATGTCTGTGTCACAGACTCCTTGAACTATTCTCTATGTCATCATTCTAATAATCTATTCTATCAAAGCCTATTTTTTGCCAAGCATTTAACTTCTGACTATCTGTGCAGATGTTGTCCAAGTAGTTGATTATTTCAAATTTTGTGTTAGTTTTCTACTCTCTAAACTATTGGAACATGAGGTAGTGAAGAAAGCACATGGGGTTGACATCAAATGCATATGAGTTTAAATTATAGCTCCCCCACTCACTATCTCTGTACCTCTGGGTAATTTATTTAACATTATAAACTTTATTTTTTTTAAACTTCTAAAATAAGAATGATAATGTCTAACTTGCAAAACTTTTGTGATGGTTGGAAAGAATGGATTTATATCCTTGAAATATTGAGAGGATTACCTTGTGAAGTATATGGTTTTCTAACTACTATACTGAACTTCTGAAACTAAAACAAAATAATATTGAATGTGCAAATACGATTAAAAAAAAAGAGGAATGGATTTGTAGACATAGAAGCTTAGGAGGTCCTAGTACATGGTACCTTTTACTTTTCTCCCTTTTATTCCCCTTTTGGTATGAATGAGCCTTGGGTCTGAGCTGTGGTAGTAAGAAAATATTTGCCAGTTTTTGTTAAGTTCACCACACTTCACCCATTTTTTTGTTCTCTGTGTTGTTTTGGGTAGTTGAATTTAATAGGTTTCTATCAGTATGTCCACAGACCATCAGTATTCCACAGGCTAGATTGATATTACTAAATAATACTGATCTTTTCCAAATTATCAGGAAAAAATTAAATTGTGTTTTAAATTTCAAGTTTTTACTTTATAGATGTGTGTGTGTGTGTGTGTGTGTGTGTGTGTGTGTTAATTTTGAGACTTCTCTTTTTAGTTAAAACAACCCCCGAATCTTTTTTTAATGGATTTCAGTTTTGTTTAAACTGAAAAAAACATTTCTGGGTACCTACAATATAGTAGGCATTGTGCTATGTTACTACAGATACAAATAAGACTTGGGCTCTTCCTTCTTGTATCTTATAGCTAAGTGTGTGGAGGGGTAGTGACAGGGGACATATCTGCATTATGTTTTTAATATAAAATCTGTGGTATGTGGATCAAGGAGTGGGTGCAGGTATGCCAGGAAAAGAGCCAAGCACGCGCAATAGGAAGGATGAATCACTCTCTTTAGTCACAGTGATAGTCATTTTTTCACCAATAAAGCTATAATATTACCAGCTTTAAGGACAGATTCAACAGACAATAGCATTCCTAAATGAGCACTAGCAGACCAGGAGAGAAGCACCTGGTAAAGACTGAGAAACCATTAAGAACCTCTCTTGAACCCAAAGGAAGGTGAAGTTGGTGATCTAACAGAAAGACACATATAACTGACACAAAAGACTGTGTCAAACCACACCCACATGCTTAATATTATAATGTTTAATTTCCCACTGGCATAAGATTATGTGACCTGGTTTTACTCTTATCCTGGACAGTATCATCTGGCATATGTCTTCCAGGGTCTTCTGAGCTGGAGAAGAGAGAGATGGAGACACTCTGACTCTCAATGTCCTTTAACTGAAAGTAAAACCTGTCAATTCTAACTATGATATATGGACCAGAACTAGTCTAGTGGCCCCAAACTAACTACAATGGAGGCTGGGCAATAGAGAGTTGGAGAAACCATGTATATTTAGTAGCATTAATGGTCTTTGCCACATATAAGAATTAATTGTTAATACTGATTAACTTTATTTACATTATAAGATCTGGGCTATTGTTGAACATAAAGTGACCTTAATCCAGCAAAGACAAAGAAAAAAGAAAGAAAGAAAGAAATACTCATGGACACAGACAATAGTATGGTGATTGTCAGAGGGAAGGGAGTTTGGAGGAGGTTGGGAAGGGTAAAGGGGAGATAAAAGGTATGGAAAGAGACTTGATTTGGGGTGCTAAAGGACGCAAGATGATGTATTGTAGAACTGTATACGGAAACCTACATAATTTTATTAACCAGTGCCACCCCAATAAATTCAATAAAAAGTGACCTTAATCTGCAATTACTTCTTGACTTAATTATTTGAAATGTAAATTTTGTTTAATGTTCAAGTTGAACAACAGTCTCTCTGGGTTATGCAGGATAAAATTCTGATGTGAAACATTTACTTTTATGAAATTCTATTATAATTAAACAAGAGAAAATAACAATAAACCCTTCATGATAAAAAATAAAAAGAGATAAATTTTGATAATTTTAACAAATTTTAGGAATGATTAGATTTTGTAGTTAAAGTATCATTTCAACAGTATTGGTCACCTTTCACAGATGAGGCAATTTAATAAGGAAGTTTAATCAGGGGTTCTAGGAACCTAGATGGCTTTCTTCTCAGGTGTAGCACCTTTCACATAGTGAGCTAAGGTGCTCCAGTGGAAACTAAGAAATGAAGGTTTTCTGTCATTACAAAGAAAAAGGAGGAAGAGACTACCATTTCTGTGTTATCTATTGGATAGGACTGTTGGTGGATGCTTTGCATTTAATTATCTCATTTCATAATTACATCAATCCCATTCAGTAGGCACCTTTTGCCTCAAGTTACTGCTGAAGAAACTGAGGTGCAGAGGTTTAAATGATGCAGGTCACCCAATAAGTAGAAGAGAAGCCATCAAACTGGGTCCCTCTGCATCTGATTTTTACATTTTTTTCCCTCCTTATAGCACACCATGTTTCTTGTTAGAAAACCAATCTCTTGCCTTCATTGGCAATGGGTGTTATTGGGAGCATGGGGTTGCTATTGTTTAAGCACTTTGCAACAACAAAAGTGGAACTCGGGTCATGAGCTATAGAAAAATCTGTCCCCCTTTGGAGGGTCTTTTACAAATAAGCTATTTGTTTTTGTCAAGGACATGATTTGGTTTCATGGGATATGACTTTGTTTTCAACGACTCATTAAAGAAAGATGACTTACTGCCCTGTTTTCTAAATCTAGTCACAGACCACAATCACTTGCAGGAAATGGAATGTTTACTCGAGTTTATTATACAAGGCTCTGGATATGAGCTGTGGGATTTTTACACCTCATAGCAACGGTATTACAATTTATTTACAACTTCATGTTGGCAGCTGCACAAACTCTTATGAGAAAGGACAATCACACCTTGGGGACCAGTAATTATAGGCAAAGGTATAAATTGGGCAAAGTAGTGTAAGCATTTGGCACTTAAGTTGAAGAGAATAGAAATGGCTCTGGCAGCAGGACAGAAAGCCAGTCTCTTGTTCGTTATGAGGCCATGAACTAATTAAACTGAACTTGTCAGAATAGACGGATGAATAGATTGAACTGGATTTTGGCACTCACTGGTCCCACACTCATGAAAACCAAGTTGTTTTAGTGATGTCATCATTTGGAACTTCTAACGATGATATCACTTTTGACAGAATTAACGTGGAATTAATACCATATGTACAAGCACTAATAGGTATTGACTTTGAACACTCCGTGATCATTGGAGGTTGGTTTCCAAAGGAAAACAATGAGATATGCCTTCCAAGCATCTCCAGTGATCAGATATCAAACCCAGATTAGACATGGACTTCAACAGGTTTATTAGAATTCCTTCATGACGAATCCATGGATGTTTCTCTGAAAAATATTTGCATAGGAACATGTGTTTAAAGTATGTTTTATTTGTAGTAACATTGAACTAGGGGATGAGAGGATTTGAAATTAAATTCACAGCTAACTTAAAAGAAATTGCCCAGAGGGTTTTTCTTAATAAAATGCTTGGATTTTCATTAAAATTAAAACTAAGACATAAAATATTCTTATTAATCAAAGCAATGGTTCTGGTTTCAAATTTTCTGGAGTACATGGGCTTGCACTTCCTTTTATCACCAATGCAGGTACTCTCTGGGCGAAATCATCATTTTTATGTTCATCGTGACAGTTTCTTTTGAATCTGGGGGGTGGGATTAGATCTAGCAGTTTTTATTCATTAAGCAACTATTTAATTCCTTCTATGTTTAGAGCCTTTTTATATCTTTTTAGATTCCTTATAAGTAACTCCTTGCATTTGCATAGAAATGAAACTCTAGAAAGGGTGATTGAATGAATGCAACACAACACCTGGTTATATATGAGTAAACAGGTAATCAAAGGAAGGGGGAATGAATCCAACATGGCACCTTGAATGATTGGTGAGGCTGGAGGTAAGCCAGGTATTCTTTGGAATAGTATAATGCAACTGGATTGTCATGGAACACTTTTTATGGTTTATCTTTTTAATCCTTATAAACAGTACACTTTACAATTAAAGAGAGTGAGGGTTTTGCTCAGGGTAACATAATTGAGCTCCCATTGGTCCCACTCAACAGGTTTTGCTTTTTCTAGTAGTCCAGTACCTTTCCTGCTTACCAGGTAAGAAGCAGGATTGTCAGATGCAGAAGGAGCAGGTAAGGTTTGTGTTCATAGCTGGAAGGCAGCATGGTACACTAGGAGACCTGGGCTCCAGGGCTGGCTTGGCCACATGCCCATTGCCTCATTGTGGCAAATCCAATCCCACAGCCTCCTGTGCGTGTTCCTCTGGGATGCCTACATTGCCTCACAGGGGATCCTGTGAAAACCCAAGCCCACACCAGTAAGTGCTATAAAGTACCATTTAAATGTTTCTTATTATTGAAGAGTTGCAGTATTTCTCACTGGGCTAGGTCAGTAATCTTTGTTTATGTGAGTGAGTATTGTACAAAACATACTTGACTTATGAGAAAGGTTAGCTACCCGCTGCAGTATTATAAAGAGGGGTATCTTTTCCCTTCATAAATATTGGAAAGAAGATAGAAATGAAACCCATGATGCCCTCCAGCATGGAATTTGGAATTTGGAATAAAGGCTGTCACACCAACTTTGTCAGTCGCTAGCTGTGATTCCTTGGGCAAGACAATAAACATTTCTAGGCATCAGTTTCTAAAATGTGGGAATAATAATATCTCTCTGTGTGGGTTGTTGAGTTACTTTGTTATGGCTGCCATAACAAAGTACCACCAACTGGGTGAGTTAGACAACAGTAATTTATTGTCTCACAGTTCTGAAAGCTAGACACCCAAGATCAAGGTGCTGGCTGGGTGGCTGGTGTTCTTCTGACAGCTCTGAGAAAAGTCGGTCCCATGCCTGTCTTCTCTATTCTGGTGGTTGCTGGCCATCTTTGGTGTTCCTTGGCTTGTAGAATCATCACCCAACCTCTGTCTTCATCTTCACAAGATATGTTCCCTTCATGCCTGTCCAAATTTTCTTTTTCTAGAAGAACATAATTCATGTTGGATTAGAGCCCACCCGAATGACCTCATCTTAACTAATTACATCTGAAAAGACCTTATACCCAAGAAAGATCTCATTTGGAGGGACTGAGGGCTAGGACTTCAACGTATGGATTTCGGGATGGGGAAAGTAATTCAATGGGGAACTGTCATTGTGTGAATAGAAATGAAAGAATGTACATGAAATGCCTAGTCCATTTGCTCCTGGTTATAGCCTTTGCTAGTGGGGCTTCCTCCCTGTTTGTGAATGATGCTCTGGCATTGGAGGGAGAGTTATAATGTGGAATTAATCTCTTTATGGCTCTGTACAGAAACCTTATCACGAGGATGAGAAGCAGTATTTGTTGTCATTAATTATTGTTTTCTCACAGTTCCCTTGGACTTTTCCCTTATTTTGTGAAGATTTGAAGGAAGTCCAGCCCTTCACACAAACCAACATGTCTTGTCCAGCCACCTGCTTTGGAGACAAATCTTTTCTTCCAGATGACTCCCAGGGGTTCTGTACCAGATGTGTGAAATGTTCCAGGCTATCTTTTCATAATTTATATTAAAACTAGAGGCCCTGAGCATGAAATTTGTACACTTGTGTGTGGGGGTTGTGCCTCAGCCCGGCACAACCTCTTGCAGTCCAGGAGCCCTTGGGGAATGTCCAACTGATGGCTTAGGCCTGTGGGGAGTGGGCCTAAGCCATCAGTAAGACATCCCTAGTGCTGCAGCTGAGGCAGTAGAGGCCTCTGCCACCACCTCTGTGCTTGCCAGCTATGAGCCTGGCTTCTGGCTTAGTGGAGCTCCCTCTATGGGAGCAAACTGACCTGCATTGAGCATCTACCCCCTGGTGGTCAGTGTGCGTCATAGCTACTGGTAGTTCTAACTTTTGGTTGATTTTCTTATTAACCTTTTATTATATAGGATAAAACAAAACTTAGTAAAAAATTTTTCCTGATGTACCTTTAGATAGAGTATATTACTGTTTCATTAGAAAGAGCAGTTTGTTCCCCAAATATATTAATAGATTTGAATATCTGTAAATAGTTAACAAAAAATAACCTTTTATTGGACAAATTTTCCCATGTAGGTATGCCAATATGCTGTTATTCACACAGTAACCCAGGAAGATCAATATTATCATCTCTCTTTTATAGATGAGGAAATTGAAACTTAGATTAAAACTACCATTGGAGGTTACTAGTTGGGAAATAGCCAAAGCAGACCTCAGATTCAGTAGTTTGCTCAGTCTGTGCTGATTCCATAGGTCAATAGGAAAAAAGGATGGTGGGAATGTCTTTGGGTGGGAGAAGGCCTCCTTGATCCTAGGATGGCACTCTTTCCACTGTTACCTAGCATCCTTGAACCTCAATGTACTCATCAGATAAATGGAGACCATAATACCAATTACATGGGGGCAATTTATAAGGATTAGATGTGAAAACCTATGATGTAGGATTTAGCTGATGCTGGAGACTCAGATGATTTGTTAAAGAAATAAGACAGTGAGCAAATGAATAAATGGGTGAGAAGATGCATCAAAATGTGAGAACTAAATCAAGTTATAATAAAATATCAGGAAATAGGATTGAGCAGAGCTGCTAGAATTGTATTACAGAGCTATAAAAGGAAGAATTGATTACAGAAGAAACCAATTCCAATTTGGAAGCACCTATTGATCATTGCTGTGGGTGAGGCCATGTGCTCAACATCATGCATGGAGTGTTATTTACTCCTCACAGGGACTCAGGAAGTAGATATTAGATCCACCATCAATTTACAGATGGGAAACAGAAAAGGTAAGCAGTTTGCCTAAGGTTACCTACCTTTCACAGGTCACCGAGCCAGACTGTGGCCCTGGGCAGGCTGACCTTAGAGATGGCTCTCAGCTACCACATTGGCAGCCTCCCTCATGGAAAGTTCCATACAGCTGACAATGAGATGAGGCTTGGGATCTTAGGTTGCTCCCTATTTTTAAAAAAGATTTTATTGATATTTTACAGAGAAGAAGGGAGAGAGATAGAGAGCTAGAAACGTTGATGAGAGAGAAACACCTACCAGCTGCCTCCTGCACACCCCCTACCGGGGATGTGCCCGCAACCAATGTACATGTCCTTGACAGGAATTGAACCTGGGACCTTTCAGTCCACAGACCAACACTCTACCACTGAGCCAAACAGGTTTCAGCAGGTTGCTTCCTATTGAACAAGATGCTTCAACTCAGGCTCCCAAATTTCTACTCTGTAAATTGGAGTTTACTATGTACTTCATTGGGCTGCAGTGAGGATTCAAATGAATTCATTCCTATTAAACACTTAGAATAGTCCCTGTAACATAGTAAATGATTAATAAAAGTTAACGGTCATGCGGTGATTGGGACTATTGTGCTATTTGGCAGGATCAAAGTCAGTGTGACTTCAGGAAAAGGCCTCCAGCCTGACTTTCAGTTATAAGGCTCAGGATCTCTAGAAATAGTACAACATTTCAGCACCAGGACAGCTGGCTGGATTCAGTCTTAGAAATTGTTAACCTGAAAATGAATCTTCCAAGAGACAGGCTTGGCTGGTGTTGCTCAGTGGTTGAGCATAGACCTATGAACCAGGAGATCACAGTTCGATTCTGGTCAGGGCACATATTCAGGTTTTGGCCTAATGTGGGACGTGCAAGAGGCAGCCTATTGATGATTCTCTCTCATCACTGATGTTTCGATCTCTCCCTCTCCCTTCCTCTCCGATAAAAAATATATTTATAAAGAGACAGAACTTGAGAATTTCCTGGAAAACCATTAAGCTCTCCATTAGAAACATACTTTTAGTGCTCTGTAGGGTTTTAGGTTGACTGATCCTCAGTAAAAAATATTTCTGATAATTTTGCAATCATAAACATGCATTACTATTAACTACATACTAAGAACTGTTCTAAGCACCTTTCATGTATTATCTTATTTAATGATTAAAGCAAATCTATAAAGTAATATTCTTACATTCTTCTTCATATGGATGATGAAGCTAAAGCACAGAAGACTTAACTTGCCAAAGGCACTTAGTTGGCAAAAGGGGGAGCTAGGATTTGACCCCTAAATATACAACCCAAGACCTCATTGATGTAACCACTCTGATTAAGCACTTCTGTAGCACTAAGATTCATATTTGGCTAAATGAAAATAGCAAAACATGTTTCATTTTATAAAATAAAATTTAATTCTACTTTCTATGCTTGGATAATTCAAGTTTATAATATCACTGGACTAGACATGCTGCCCCAAAGTATCTGGTATTTAAAAAAATCACAATTTATGGTGGTCTCTCTATTGTAGGCAGAATTACCTCCAAAGATAATCTATGTCCTAATTCCAAGAGTCTGTGAATATGTTACTTTATATGGCAAAAGGGACTTTGCAAATGGGATTAAGTTAAAGATCTTGAGATGGAGAGATAATTCTGAATTATCTTGGTGTCCTCAGTGTAATCATGAGATTATGATAAGGACTGGGGGAGGACAGAGAAGACCAGTCTAGAACAGAAATAGAGGGAAGAAGAGTAAGAGAGAGGGGGGAAGGAGGGAGAGTTTGGGATAGAAGATGCTAGCTTTGAGGATGAAGGAGGGGCCCTTGGTCAGACATGCTGCCTTCTTAAGAACTGGAAAAGGCAAGGAAACAAACAGTCTTCTCTGGAACCTTAGAAGGAAGGTAGTCCTGGTGATCCATTTTGGACTTCAGAACTATATGTAAAAAAAAAAAAAAAAAGTGTTTCTTTAAACTCCTACATTTGTGGTAATTTGTTACAGCAGCAAAAGGAAACTTCCATATGACACTCCCAGTGGGTTTGGTGCTAACCATATGGATTCTCCTTTTTACTCTCTACCCCTATGTTTTATTTGTTTATTTTTCTATTGCTCAAAGATAAAGGAGAATGACCTAGCGATTTAACTCCTAGGCTTATGGGGGAAAGACATGAAAATCTATGTCTACACACAAACTTGCCCACAAATATTTATAACTTTATAACAACCAAAATGTGGAAACAACTTAACTGCACATCCATTGATGAATGGATACATAAAATGTTTTATATTCACATAACGTGATATAATCCAGCCATAAAATATAATAAGATACTGATAAATGCTAAAACATGGATGAATCTTGGAAGCATTTTCCTACAGGAAGGAAGCCAGTCATATAAACTCACATTAGATGCTTCCACTTATGTGAAATGTCTAGAATAGATAAAACTGTGGAGACAAATTTGTGTTTTCCAGGGGGTGGTGGTAAGGGAGTGGGAGGCAGAGGTTGACTGCTAATAGGTGTGGCGTTTTTCTGAGGGTGACACAAGGGTTCTAACAGACTATGGCAGTGGTTGCACAAATCAGAGAATATACAAAAAAAAAATCAATGAACTGTACACGTTAAAAGGGCGAATTTCCTAGTGGGGGAATAACATCTCAATAAAATGCTAAGAAGAAAGATAAAGGAGAAGGTAGTTATACCCTAAGCCATAGGTACTCCCATGTGCTATTTTATTGGTGTATTCGTTAGGGTTCTTTAGAGAAACAGAACCAACATTTATATATTTGGTGATATATACTATGTAATATACAATATGCAACAGAAAACATACCCTATGCATATAGAATTTAATGAAATATACTGTGTAATTCCATACCATTCATTTAATATGATATGTACACAGTTTAAGCAGGTGACTTCCTGAACACATGACCCGGAAGGCCCCGTGCTAAGTGAAGGGAAAAATCCACATTATAGAATTACTGTTCTTGGTAGTTCTGACACAAGCTTCACAATTAAGTGCCAATTTTCAGTGTGAAAAGATGATGCCTTGTTCAAATTAGCAACCCCTAGCTAGGTCTAGTGCACATGAAAATCATGCACTCTAAGGTTCTAATCACCGGAGGGAGCACAATATTTTTCCTGGCCCCAGGTCGCCTTCCCTCACACCTTTTACAATGTGTGGCATTTTAATCAATGTCAACCTGCTGCTTTGGAAATGGAGGCGTGGAAGTGCCTGATACCTTATTTCTTTCCTAGGTCCTGGCAGCCTTCGCCTCTGCAGGAAGATCTATGCTCCTTTCCTCACCGCACGGCTGAGCAGTAAATTACGCACTCTTGAATGTCCATGAAAACTGAGCCTGCACTCGATGCATGAGTGTCCAAAAAACGAAGGAAGGAGGTGCTGCCACTTAAAACAAAAAGGCTCGGCCAGACTCCACAGGGATATGAAATGGGTTGTGGAAGGAATAGAGAGGACTGACTAGGTTCAGAATGCTCTGACAGTAAAAACAGGGTTCAAGGGGGAGAAAGGGAGAGCAGATGAGAAGGCCTTGGAGCAGCAGAAAATCTGGGCAATTTTGGAAATCCGGAGCCTCTTGTCAACTGACTCACGGTTGGTTTTGGTTTTGGATCATCTGCTCATGGACCCCTGTGTTCGAGCTCACCCTTCCTCAGAAGTGGGAAGTGACCCTCTGGTTGCTTCATTGGGTGCCTTCGCCATTCTGCTGAGGACCAGGCATGATGAGTGAGAGCGCTGCTTCTACTCCAAATGTGTCCTTCCCTTTGCTGTGTAACAAACTGCCCTCCAACTCAGTAGCAAACAACAATATGTCTAGCTTGTCAACACGGATCAGATGACCTAGGATGAGCTTGGCAGGCTAGGCTGGGCTCACTCACATGTCTGCAGCTGGGCGAGGCTTGCTCTGTCTGTAGGTGGGCTCTGTTCCTTACTCTTTTCTGGGGCCAGTGGGCTAGCCTGGGCATATGTGTTTTGCATGGCTAGAGCAGAAGGCAAGAGAAGCCCAACAATTCAAGAGTTTTTTGAGTCAGCTTGTGTCATACCCACCAACATAATGTTACCCCAAAGCAAGGTCATAGTGGGACATATGATGATGTTACAGAGCATGAATACGGGGTGGAGAGAATTGGGATCACTATGCTACCTATGAAAAAAGATTGTTTACTCTTACCTACCCACTGCCCAATCTCCAAAAAAGCCTTAGTATTATGACACTTAGAAATATAGCAATGTTGCCTGGCTGGTGTGGCTCAATGGCTGAGCATCAACCCATGAACCAGGAGTTCATGGTTTGATTCCTGGTCAGGGGACATGCCCAGGTTGTACGCTCCAGCCCTAGTAGGTGATGTGATGTGCAGGAGGCAGCCAGTGGTGATTCTCTCTCAATATTGATATTTCTTTCTTTTTAAAAAATATATTTTATTGATTTTTTTACAGAGAGGAAGGGAGAGGGATAGAGAGTTAGAAACACCAATGAGAGAGAAACATTGACCAGCTGCCTCTTGCACACCCCCTACTGTGGATGTGCCCGCAACTAAGGTACATGTCCTTGACTGGAATTGAACCGTGGACCTTTCAGTCCGCAAGCCGACTCTCTATCCACTGAGCCAAACGGGTTTTGGCTCATCATTGATATTTCTAACTCCCTTTCCCTTCTTCTCTCTGAAATCAATAAAAACATAAAAAAAACCTTTAATAAAATAGAGCAATGTAACTACAGTGATATTAACTCTTAGGATTTGAAAATTCTCAGAATAATCATAGGCTACTCATCACACAGCAAAGTACAGAACGTTACATGGAAAGAGGACCTGAGCGCTGATTGATTTCCATGTGTTGGTGTTAGTGGGGGAGAAACTGAACACAGGAGCGTTGGTTAGTGGGAGAACTGGGATTAGCATGGGAGTCTCAGTCCATGGTACTTCCCACTTTATTTTGAACTGCATGCAGCTCAGTAATGGCAGAAAGAAATGAAGACCTCCTTTTATAGATAAGCTAAGGGACAGAGTTCCATCCTTGGGGTCAGAGAGCAACTCAGGCCTCTCGACTTTGTGGAACCAGTGGGACCTTCCAAGCTCTCCCTCTCACCTGAGGGCACTCAGCTCATTTTGAAAGAGGAAGAAGGGACTGTGGCTTGGAAGCCACAATGCCTTGAAGCCAAGGTGTGATACAGAGCTTCCAAATCAGATATGATCCTGTAATGTGATCTGGCTGGGAGGAAAGTGACTCTGCTGGGGCTGGCCTGTGTGGAGTCGGGCTTCAGGAAGGGGAATAATCCCGTTATACAGCACTGGTGGGACTGCACCTGGGAGCCAGGCCCCTGTTCCAAAGCTCAGTACCCAGGCCAGGTGCACGGGGGAGAAGGAAGCCCTCTGATTCATTTCTGGCTGGAGGAAATGACCTGGGGGAGAGATTAAAGACTTTAATGGCCTTGCCTCCCCCCCTTTCCCCCCCCACGCAGGGGACCCCTGACAGCTGGGAGGCTCCCTGGTGGCCCTCTGTACTGCGGCCTTTGGGTCTTTGAATTAGGAGGCCCTTAAATATCTGGCTTTTTTTCATTTCACTCCCATCTCTTGTCTTCTGTCCCCTCCTCTTTGAGTCTTTCCCCTCTCTGGCCTTTTAGCTTCTCAGATTTTTCCAAAGTCTTTCCTACCTTTGGGCTTCTGTATCTCTACCTCCTTCCGCCTGTCTATGGCTTCCTGCCACCATAGTTCTGTATCAGCCACAATGTCACTTTGTCATTGAACATTATTAGGGCACTCTGGCAGTGTGAGGGACAGAGTTACCTATTGTCCTGACACTTGTGTATCTCCTTGCTCTTTTCATCTCAGCTCATGTGGCTTGCTCAACGTGTCTCTGTGGTACCAGAAGCTGTGTGTATCTTGTCCCTGGTACATTGCAGGGGTCAGTGAAACTCTGCCAAGGTAGTGAAGAGCACCCAGCAATTGTGCATGGTGGCAGTGTGGCAGGCCTGTGTGCCTCTGCTTGTCCTATGCCACATGCTTCTTTTTTATAAAAAACAAATATATATTTATTAATTTCAGAGAGGAATGGGGAGAGAGTCTGTGTGTGTGTGTGTGTGTGTGTGTGTGTGTGTGTGTGTGTCTGTGTGTGTGTGTGTATGTGTGTGTGTGTGAGAGAGAGAGAGAGAGAGAGAGAGAGAGAGAGAGAGAGAGAGAGAAAATCATTGATCAGCTGCCTCCTGCACACCCCCTACTGGGGATCAAGCCTGCAACCCAGGCATATGCCCTGAGTGGGAATGGAATCATGTCATCCTGGTTTATAGGTCAACAAGCAACCACTGAGTCACACTGGCTGAGAAATGCTCTGCTTCTTCTTCTTTAAAAAAATATATATTTTATTGATTTTTTTACAGAGAGGAAGGGAGAGGGAGAGAAAGTTAGAAATATCGATGAGAGAGGGACATCGATCAGCTGCATCCTGCACACCCCTCACTGGGGATGTGCCCACAACCAAGGTACATGCCCTTGACTGGAATCGAACCTGGGACCCTTCAGCCTGCAGGCAGATGCTCTATCCACTGAGCCAAACCAGTCTTGGCTGCCCTGCTTCTTTTCTTGACCTGTCCAGAGGCAGCAAGAAGACACTGGGCAAGGGTTCAGAAATTGTGATGCGAGTTCTGGCTCTTCTGACTCTCAGCTATGAGAATGGAGGGAAATCCCTGCTCCTCTCTGAGTCTTGGTCTTGTGGTCTATAATTTATGGGTAGTGATGCCTTTCTTGCAGAGATGTTTTGAGGATTAAAGCAAAATCCCTTTGTAACCATAGTATATTCACAAATACAAGCTCAGCCTCACCTTTAGTCTAACCTTTGTTCCTTACCGGTCCCGCCATGATTTCCCTGAATATTCCTTTCCTATTTAAAGACATGGAATATCTGATCTGTTCCACAGCTCCGGGTCGGGAATGGGTGCAGGGCCAATGGAAGATGGTGGTGAGGATGTACATGATCCCCATGGGCAGAGATAATCATACTGTTTCCACCCAGCTCCATGCCACCCCCTCTATCATTGGACTGACATGACCACTGTGGTAAAGAGATCCCCATGTGTTCATAGACGTGGAATGGGTGAATGCACTTAAACTTGAATCTCACCAATAGGGAATATGAAGGCTGAGGAGAGTTTGGAGTCCTTGAGTTTCATCACTCTCGCAGCTGCTGGTTATCATGTGCAGGTAACCACCCCTGGGTAGCAGTGCCTTGCACATAGTAACTGCCATCTGCATTTGGCAAGAGGAAAGAAGTAATTGCCATTGAAAAAAAAACTGATTCTGCCTCATTTTGCCTCCTCAGGGAATGCTCAGATTAATCCCATCTCAGGGCTTTGATTATTTTACTCAGGAAGACACACTGACGGGTGGGCCAGGCTGAGAGACGGACCTGTGGACTTGCTCTGTATCCAGTGACGTGGCTGAGAGCATGGACTCATGTCCCATGTGACTGACTGGGAGGAAACCGGGCACCACATAGGAATGAGTGCTGGTATCAGCCCTGAGCAGCGAGGTGCTTCAGTCTCTCAGTCTGTAGTGTTGTTCTCTGTGCTATGCAGGCAGGCGGGGCGGGGAGGACCATGCCTTCCTTGGTGGGTTCTGAAGGATCACTCAGTGGCTGGATGCTGGATACAAGTTCTTTTTTTTGTAATTGCAATTAATCTTTTAAAAAATATATATTTTATTGGTTTTATTACAGAGAGGAAGGGAGAGAGATAGAGAGCTAGAAACGTCGATGAGAGAGAAACATCGACCAGCTGCCTCCTGCATACCACCATCCAGGGATGTGCCCACAGCCAATGTACATGCCCCTGACCGGAGTCAAACCTGGGACCTTCCAGTCCACAGACCAATGCTCTACCACTGAGCCAAACCGGTTTTGGCAATTACAATTGATCTTCATCACTCACAGATTCCATACTGTCAATTCATCCTGCATGCTAAACTCTACTGTAACATTCAAAACAGTACTCATGGTGCCTTCCCAGTCAGTGGTGAGTCTATCCTGAGTGGTGAAAAATTGGAGTCACCATACGTGTTTCCAGCTGGGGTGAGATAAGGCAGGGCTTTTTTAATGGTCTATTTAGTTTGTACTTTTTGTGCCTTTTGCTTGTGCTGTTTTAGCTGCTCAGCAGCCCCAAGCATAGTGCTGATGTGCTGTCGACATTTTTTTTTAAAGAAATCGTTGTGGCTTTCAGAGAAAATGCATGAATTAGATATGCTTCTTTCAGGCCTCAGTTATGATTGCAATGCTGTTGGCTGCGAGTTTACTGCTAGTAAATCAACACTACATATTTAAAAAGGTGTCTTTAAATAGACACACAAATAAAACAAATTATGCATTCATTGGCTGATAAAAATCTGTGACCAGAGGCTCAGAGGAACTTAACCTTCTAATTTCCCCTAGGAGCAATGTCTCAGTATTGTGGTAACTTTATAAAATATAGCTAATGAAAATAATGTGAATCTAGTTTGATATCCATTCTCCCAAGAAGGAAATTGTGTGATTGGGGTTTTAAAGAACCAGGAAGATGGAAGAGTGACTTCTCTCTGTTTCTTTCCCTTGTCTCTTCTCTCTTTCAATAGAGATAGACATAGATCCCCCAAACTGATGGGAGACCACAGAATCCCACAGAAGTTTTGCAGACTATGAAAACTTTCTCTGCCTGGGTAGGAGTGGCTCAGACCTGATGGAAGGTATCTTTACCTTGGTGAGACAGAGATTGGTGAATTCTGACCAGCAGAGGTTTCTCTCAGCCCCATATATCTATACTAATAAAAGAGAAAAATGCTAATTGACTGTACCTTCACTATGCCCACAGCCAATCAGAGCAAGTATGCAAATTAACCCAACAAAGATGGTGGTTAACTTGCATACGCTGAGGGTGGGAGGAGTGAAGACTGAAGACAGCATAAAAAGAAGAGGGAGGAAAAGCAGAAAACAAAGTGGCTGCCAGAGGAAAAGCATGGGCATGGTGGGCAGCAGAGGTGTGCATAGTTGTCGTAGCCCCTTGCAGGAATCTTCCTGCAATGGGCCACCAATATATGTACTGGAGTCCTGATGCATAAAAATTTGTGCACAAGTAGGCTTTCCTCTAGCACCCAGGACCTGGGCTTCCCTCCTACAGCCACTATAGGCACCTGGGACCCAGCTGGCTTCCCTCCAGCTCCAGTTTTGTCAGGAATTACGTCTGGAAGATGTCTGGTCTAATTAGCATATTTACCCTTTTATTATTATAGATATATGAATAATATAGTTTATTAAATTTAGAGAATAAGGGAAAGGGAGAGAGACATAGATGCATCAATGATGAGAGACATCCATAGATCTGCTGCCTCCTGCACGCCCCATACTGATGATCCAGCCCACAACTTGGGCATATGTCCTGATCAGAATTGAATCATGACCTCCTGGTTCATAGGTCAATGCTCAACTACTGAGCCATGCCAGCCAGGCAATCAACATTATATATTTAATAAGGTGTCTCGAGGAAAAATGGGCCAATGCACCAAGCAGGTTTGTGGTTCGTGCGGACCTGATGTTCTGCTGTTTCTCTGCTATTTATGTGTGTTGATCCACTTGGGATGTCTTAGAGAATTGGGGGAAATGAAAGTGGATTTTGCTTGCATACTCTTAACCTGGCTTTAGCACCTAGGAGTAAAATGATTATACTCATGCTGACAATCCATCACTTCCAGTGGGATGACCTAAGGGAAACATTGACTTTATGTTTCTTCTGTGTCCCTTCACTTACACAAAGGAACAGAAATCTTTCTTGTTTCTGTTCAACATCACAATGTAGAGTTGTTTTTTAAGACATTGGGAAACCTCTAGCAATTTCTGTCTAGGGATTATACTGTCTGATACAGACTCTAAAGTGTCATATGACCCTTTCAAAGAAAGTACGACCCAAGAAACTAAAAGGGCTTGGATATGTCCATACTGGGCCTTCATATCATATTAGAACTATTTGGTTGCTTATGCTAATTTATGCAATGCAAATAATTATGATTTTTGGATTTGAGGCCAGCAACAGAAATCTAAATGTTAAGCTCCTAAATTAATCTTAGTTCACAGTTCCCCTCTATCTGTCCACTTCTCTCTCCCCTTCTGTGCCCATCCCAGCCTGTACTTCATTTATTCATTCATTTCCTCTCACCTCCCCTGAGTACTTATGACATAGAAGGAGCTCTAAACTGCTAGGTGCTAGGAGCGAAGTTCAACCTTATAAAGACAGTTTTATTCAGTCCACTTGTTTTCTCTTGGGTCTACTGGAAATTTTCTCTACATCTCCATCCATTCTGCATTCTTTCCTTTTTATTTCATTGAATAACTATCCATCAAGTGTGTGTAATGGGACCAGAGAGTGGTGGATTAGAGAATTTCAAGTCAATAATGACAGTTTCTGCTTTTAAGTAATTCATAGTTTAGTGGGTTTGCATCTTTTTCCTCCAAAAGACATTTAAGTCTTTGTACTTGAATCTTCTTAAGTCTTCCTCTTCATGTGTGAGCATCCCTAACTTTTTGTCATTATCTTTCATCTCATTTCCTTTGCTTTCTGTCTAAGCAGTTTAATTCCTCTTCCATGGCTTGCTTTATCAGCTCTTTAATCACCACCAAATGCAACCCTTTAATCCTGACCTCTCTGTCTCTGCCAAGGTTGAGCCCTGTATATCCATCCCTCTGCTGTGCTGTTTTCCTTGGTTAAGACCAACAAATGACCACATGCTGCTCTGCTTATGAAGCGGGGCTTAGGAAGGAGCCTATTAATTGGATGATAAATAAGTTCATGACATATGTCTTAAGGAATCTTAGGAAACGTACTAATCAAAGAACTCTGGAATTTTTGAATGCAGTATTTCAGTAATGTAAGCACTTCAGAAGATACTGGATTAAAATAAGATTTTTTTTTTTGGACAAACAATGCAACACTTGCCTCTCTTTGAGAACAAACAAAAACTTTGAATGGAAAATCCCCTCAAATAAAAATGCAAATTTCAAAGTGAGTACACTAAAGACCCCCATTGTGTATCAAGTGTATTTCTATAATCCTGCTATCAGAGAGCTTACAGTAAATGCTCATGTTTGATCTGAAGATTTCAAATAAATGACTCAACAAGTTTAAACTGAAATCTTGATCCATCCCATCCTCATACACACCTGTTCTTTCTCTTTTTATTTCACAGTCTTGGTTGACGGCACCATGAAAGTAAAATATGCACATCCCTTGAAAAATTGGATGTTAGTATTAAGTAAAAAAAATGAAGATTTCCTTATTCTCCATTCTTATCCTCCTTTCTGAGTCCCACTCTTTAGTAGAATTATTTATTTTTATTTCTTCTAGTTATTAAAATAATAAACAGTTTATTATTACACCAGCGGCCCGGTGCATGAATTCATACACCAGTGGGATCCCTCAACCTGGTCTCAGGGATCAAGCCAAAACTGCCTCTCCAACATCCCCCAATGGGTCCTGGATTGCAAGAAGGTGCAGGCCAGGTCAATGGATCCCATTGATGCACGATTAGGGCCGGGGAGGGATATGGAAGGTTGGCCAGCTGGGGTGGGACCATGGGAGGGCTCAAGGGCATATCCAGCCCATCTTGCTTAGTCCTGATTGGCCGGAGTCTAGCAGCAAGCTAACCTACCTGTTGAAGTATCTCCTCCCTGGTGGTCAGTCCACATCATCTAACTTAGTATATCAATAGCATATTATGCTTTGATTGGTTGAATGGCCAACTGGTCAACCAGACACTTAGCATATTAGGCTTTTTATTACATAGGACTAGAGGCCTGATGCACAAAATTTATGCCAGGGGCTTGGCCCTGGCAGCCCCAGCTGCCTTGGATGGCCCTCCCAGCCCCAGCTTACCCTTGTAACCCTGGCTTTGTCCAGAAGGTCATCCTGACCAGGAATTAACCACTGAACAAGACCAGCTAGGCCATAATTAAGATTATTTTCATCCCAGAGGACAACACATATGTTCTTAGTCCTTTTATGTCTAAAATTTCTTTATTTTTTTTCTCACACTTTGTGTTGTGACTAAGTAAGGAATTCTGGGTTTAAACTACCATTTCTTGCTTAAAACTTTATGGTAACAGCCCTGCTTTTTTGTAGCATTTTTTGATATTTTATTTTCTGTCATATTATTAAAAAAAAAATCTCCTACTGGGGATGTGCCCGCAACCAAGGTACATGCCCTTGACCAGAATCAAACCTGGGACCCTTGAGTCTGAAGGCCGACACTCTATCCTCTAAGCCAAACTAGTTAGGGTTTCTATTATATTCTTTCTTCTCTTATAGAAATCTTTTGGATGGAGAATGGTACTTCTGAGTTGATACTTTAAGATTTTAATTTTATCTTACATTATTTTTTGTTTGTTTCTGTTTTGTGTTCTGGGGTATTTTTCTCAAACCATACTATCATTATTATTTTTTTAAAAGTTCCCAGTTATTTTTAATTTCATGAATGCTTCCCTGTCTCCTGGTTAACCACTTTATATCAACCTATGTTTATCTTGTTGATATAATATTTTCTCAAAAATCTTTGAGAATCTTCATTGGAATCATTTTGAAAGTTCTCATATTTTGTGGATTATCTCTGTTTATCCCATTATTTTTTATTCATTTTGAGTTTTTCTATTTTGTGCTTTCTTTCAACCCATACAGGTTTGAACACTCTTAGTTATTTAAACTAAGTAGCTAAAATTTTTTAAAAAATAGTTTAAGTTTGTTTCTCTGGTTTATCAAATGCCTCTCATATATAGGGTATCCCCCCAAAAATGTATACATACTTTAACTGTTTAACAGCTGATAGTTCAATTTTGAAAATGAAATATTTTTAATAAGCACTGTCTTTATAATTAATCAAAGTGTGTGTATATATTTTTGGGGAACACCCTATAGTGCTACTCATAAGAGAGATACTTAGAGTATAGATATATATCTGTCTTTGTCCCATGCCTATCTTTTGGTCGCTTATGAGATGACACATTAGTGACAGGAAAGGTCAGGGGTGCTACCTAACTTCAGAATGAAGGCTGACTGCGAGGGTAAGCAACTAAGGGTTAGAACTTTCATCTCTACTTCAGGAAGGGACAGGGAGCTGGAAATTGAGTTCAGTCACCAGTAGACAATGATTTAATCAACCATGCCTACATTAATGAGACCTCAATAAAACCCCCAAAACAATGCCATTTAGACATTTAAATTTTGAATTCATGATTTTCTCTTGCATCTCATGATAACTACATCACTCAGCAATAGCCATAGTATATTTAAGTATAGTTGATATACAATCTCATACTAGTTACTTTAGCTTAAGGTGTACAATATATGATTTGACACTCTTATATTTTAGAATGGAATGGTAATCACCCCACAAGTTTTAGTAATCATTTATCACTGTGCTAACTTATCACATTATCATCCTCTATATTCCCCTTCACCCTTTTCACCCATCTCCCACCCTCTCTCCTCTGGCAACCATCCCTTTGCCTCTGTTTCTATGAACTTGTTTTTGGAAACTCATACAACTCAATTAAAAAAAAACAAAACCATAATCTGATTTAAAAAAATGGGCAGAGGACATGAAAAGGCATTTCTTCTTTCCTTTCTAATTCCAGGCCACACCCAGCTTCTCTCTAACTTTGAGGCTGTGTGTAGGATCCCTGTTTATTTTATTCATTTCTATATATGCTTATCTCCAACCTGGAGCAGTACTTACACTCCTGGATATTTACAGCTCATCTCAAGTTGCAGTTCACATCACGTTGTCAATGGCTTTGCTGATGACTTGACTGAGATTCAGACTTACCTTTTCTCCAGAGCACTTTGTCCATTCACTCAACAGGGGACTCTCAGTTGGCATGGATGTTTATGTGTATGCACCTATTTAATTCAGCACTTCTTTCAATGGGACCCTGTGGAGAGTCTGTGCTTATTTTACTCACTGCTGCATTCCTATGGCCTAGTACAGTGTCTGGCTTAAAGTAGGTCCTCACACAATGCTTTCAGATTAAATATGTAACGAATGGTGGTATTTCCAGCATTGGTGAAAAAGTATAACAGGAGATGTGAATGTTATAGAGTTGGGCCTCCGGTCCAAAGAATGCCTTCCTGGCATCCCTCACACTACAAAATGAAAAGAATAAAGAGGAAGCCTCATTAGAAGAAATTAAATGAAACTAGGGCAGGGCAGGGCAGGGCGAGTGACTTGTATAGGGTAATACAGGAAAATCCTGTGGAGTTGGGAGAGAGCCAGGTCCTCAGCTACAGCCTATCCATTGGAGGCCAGGTCCTCACATTCTCTTCCCAATATAAGCCCCGTGGGGGCCTCTCAATGTTCCAGCTGCACTGTGACCTGCTGGCTTAAAGGGGCCGGAAAGGGCAAGGCTCTGCCAAGTTGAGAGTTTCCAGGCCACTTTAGCTATGGTTTGGCGTGGAGTTCCTGCTTCCCTTTGTCATTGCCCCATGGACTCCTGGCCTTAAGTTAAGAATTCAGCTTTTCTCCTATTCAGAAAGAACCAAAGACTTTTTTTTTGGTAGGAATTTTTTTATATTTTTATTTTTTCTTTATTGATTAAGGTATTACATATGTGTCCTTATCCACCCATTGTCCACTTATCCCCTTACCCCCCTCGTGTCTGTGTCCATTGGTTAGGCTTATATGCATGCATTCAAGTCTTTTGGTTGATCTCTCTCTCTTACCTTCACCCTCCCCTACCTTCCCTTTGAGGTTTGACAGTCTGATCAATGTTTCTCTGTCTCAGAATCTATTTTTCTTCATCAGTTTGTGTTGTTCATTATATTATAGAAATTAGTGAGATCATGTGATATTTATTTTCCTCTGACTGGCTTATTTCACTTAGCATAATGTTCTCCAGTTCCATCCATGCTATTGCAAATGGTAAGAATTCCTTTTTTTTTTACTGCAGTGTAGTATTCCACTGTGTATATGTACCACAGTTTTTTAATTCACTTTAATTTTTAATTTAAATCTGCTGATGGGCACTTAGGCTATTTACAAATCTTAGCTATGGTAAATTGTGCTGTTAAGAACATAGGGGTGCATGTATCCTTTCTGATTGTTGTTTTTAGTTTCCAACCAAACACTTATAATTCCATTTTCCCACTCTGGGACTTTGAAATCTTCATTGCTTTGTTTTTGTGGGTTTAGCTTGACCTTTAATGTTTACTGGAAGATTCATCTTATTGGAGGGAACAGGATTTTTGATTTGTAAGAGAATGGAGAATAAGCTTTGGAATTAAGACCCTTTAGCTTTCTGTGAAGAACAGCTAAATGGCCAATAACTATTTAGTGTATAATGATGGCTTAGCAGTATTTACCACTGGCACCATTACCTAGACTATTTTTCTGACTAAGACATTGCTCAGTTCTTTAGCCAACAGCTGTCCACATTTTTTAAAGTCCTGAAAACTCCAGAAATTATGATTTCACATTTCTAATTGGCTCCTTTCACTGTTCAATCAAAAAGGCCTCTTGTGCCCAAAACAAATTTATGTAAATCACAATTGGAGAACACATGCAGGGAGAAAGCCCAGATCCTCTTTCACAGGCCAATGCCCATGGCCCCCATCCCTGACTCAGCCACATCTGAAGCAGATATGTGATAGAACAAGGGATGAAAACACAGGCAAAAACCACACAAAGAGAAATAATGCTGGAAGGAACAGGCCTGTGGGATTCAATTTTCCTCACCTTCAATAGCTTGCTGTAGGCGATTTTGTACTATCCTCCTACTTGGTGTTGGTTATAACATCTTACCATTTGGTGTATTGCAGAGATTGCCTGTGGGTTCTGCTGTGCTGGTGTGCTCTCTGTGTTACTGTAGGAAATATGTTGAGACTTAGTGACTATAGAACCACCATTCTGGAGGGAAGAGAGAAGAGCCCACATAAGAACCCAAAGGTCATCATTCCCTGAGGCTAATACTTCAGATAGAAGCCTGAGCATTGCAATCGCTCATTCATTGTGACATTCCAGAAATAGGAATTGATTTGGGAAAACAAAGTCAGCAGAGACACAGTTTCTAGTCTCAGTGGCATATATATTCTTTAAAATCAAGAGTCTGGAGAGATGGGAAGGAGTGAAGAAAGCACTGGTGGGTTTGTAATAATAATCATCAAAGTGATGATCTGGTAATTTATGGCTTTCACTGAGAGGTTTTTAATGTGCTGGTCACTGTGGTAATTGCTTTACAACATAGGCCCATGGGATTCTCTTTAGAAGCAGAAGAGGTAGACAGTCACCTGACACCCACATTATAGATAAGAAAACTGCAGCTCGGCAAGACTTTTCTTTTTTACTTATGGTCACAAATTGTTGCATTGCAACCCTGATCTTTCTTACCTTTATCCCACACTTTTAACTACAACATTAGTGAAAGTTTTCAGTGAGGGGGTGGGGAAGGAGGTTGGGATTTCCAATAACATTTATAGCTTTATCATTCTATTACTCTGTAACATACACAGCTCAGGGAGTCTCAGTGGAGACTATGAGAGGTGATGCACATTCTGGGCATGAAGCCTGTGGGAGGCATGGTGGGGAAGTTAGAGCTCTGAGCTTAAGGTCAAAAGGCTATGACTGTGGTCCTGCCTCGGCTTGGTACTGGCTGTGAGATCTTGGTTTCTTCTTCTTTAAAGTGGGGTGATATTACCAATTTCTTCTATTTCTGAGTTCTGGGGAGTAGGAGGAATGAGCTGGTGGGTAAGAAAATATTTGGTAAACTCTATTGAGCTTTGATGTTGCAAGGAAGCACATTATAACATGTGTAGTAGACACTGTGAGGTGTGGCTTCTGGTTTATGAACTAATAAAGTAATGACAGTAGTCATCCACGACTGCACATTATGTGGTAAGCAGTGTGTTCAGTACTCGGTGTTTTCATTTAATCCTGGAAAGAAACTCTTCAAGGTACACATGATTACTCTTCATTTATAGAAATGTGCTATCTCATATTATTCCTTTCCATTTTATAGCAACACGCCATCGAATAGAGGCTGAGTAACTGGATTTTTGAAATGAGGCAGTGGACGAGTGGAGAGTCAAAGTCAGGTCGTTCTGTTTTTATAGCTCCTGCTCCTTCTAACATGTTGCTTTTATTAGAAATATTAGCCTAAAATTACTGCTGAATGATAGAACTGGAGGCTGTTTTGGAGATCATCAAATCTGTCCAACCACCTATTAAAATCTTCCAGTAAGCAAATGCAATGCATGATGTTGACAGTCTATGTATAAATCATGGATTTTCTCATCTAGTAGTAAATACCCAGTGGAAGTTGCTTGAATAGAAAAGGGACTTCACTGGCTTGCATACATGGAAAGTAGGGCTGAAACAAAGAAATAGGGCAATATCATCATGATTCATTTTATTCACCTCCAAGCTCTGCCCTCCTTTGTTCTAACTTTTTTAAAAAAGTAGTATGAAATGCTCATGACAGCTCTTCACTTACATCATCCTTGCCATGTGTAGTCCAAGAAGAATTCTTTCTTCCATCTTAATATGACTCTTCCAATCCTCATACAAGTCATGCAGTCCATCACTGCAATAGCTACTTTATTCAGGGGATAGACCATGTGGTTGGTTGGGGCCTGGCTCACACCCATCCACTCCAAAACGATGTATAATGAAACATAGGGGAGAAATTATTCCTGAACAAGACATCAGGTTGCTGTTAGCAGATGACAGGAGTATGACTGTTGGAAGGCAAAGCCAAGAGCTATCTCTCATGCCTACAAAAATCCAAATCTATTTGGAGAAGTCATTTTAAGTTGCTTTCTTGCTGGGTCCCTATCTTCATATTCTACCTTGGCATGTCAGAGGTAGGCTTTATGGCTCCTGTTTTGGCATAGTGCTATGTGATAGCTCCCCCTCCCACTCAGTATGATATCTAGGAATGTTGGTATGCCAAGAATAAGAGAGATCCCTTGCAGGTAGCTTCCTAGGCAAGAGCACATGACAGACATGTGTGATGAGTGGAGACACTAAGCACCAATATGCTCTTACTGGCAGTGGTGGACAATGGCAAGCACACACAGGTGACATAGAGACTGAGGGAGAGTAGACCCTCTATCCACTGGGACCACTTCTACATCTCCCATGCATGAAACATTGATCCATTGTCTCTCTTCAGGAAACTCTCTCAGAGGAGCTGTGAAGTTTTAGAGAAATCTAGCCTAACTCCCGTTTTGGATGTTTGGCCAAATTGAAACTGAGTAACCTAACTGGATTTCCCAAGATGATACAAACGTGAGACACACAGCTCAGGTCCCAGCTGCAGACCTTGACTTGACACCCCCCTGAAGGACAGCTGGGTAATGTAGGTCTTCGGGAGTACACACTTTGTGAATAAGTGAGAGCCTGGCATGCCGTGAGAATGGCCATGTCTGCAGAGAACACACAGTCTTTGCCTTGAGTGTTCCCATAAACATTGCTGTGCTGGAGGAATGGTTACAGACCCAGACCTTAATGTTTGTGCTCCTGTTCTGCGTTAGATTAAGTTAAATATTGTTTGTAGATGATACAGATAAATAGGCTCAACCCTGAGCCTGTCTGGATGGTTAAAAGGGTGCTGTTTATTTCTCTAAGAGGTTGCCCAGTTGGTTAAGAGGGCTCTTGGACTATTGCCTCATTTCACACACAGCCTTCCTATTTAGTTCAGGACTTGACTTCAGAGAATGCACTTAAATAATTTGCCTGGTTGTCATTTGTCATGCTTCTATTGGACTCAAGTGTCCCAGTGGTAGTGAACTTGTCATCTCCCTCCCCCCTGATGCCCCTGGTGCCAAGGATGGTGCCAGAAATCTGTGGCCATTCCATCAATGAAAATGAAATTCAGTGTTTGAAAGAGTGATGGATTAATTAGGAAATTAACAGAGGTCTCCAGGCTTCATGTGTATGAAAGTGTAATTGATGAGTGACAAGGAACAGTTGGTCCCTGTGTCCACCAGACAAAGAGAATGAGAAAAAGAAATGCATGTAAAGCTGTTGGAATGTATATTATTCATTAGGAAGGATGAACTGGCAAACTCATTGAAATGCTTTTGGCTGAAGGAAGGACATTGGCTTCAGGTACCTTCTTGGCTATTCTTACCTGTGTGACATTGGAAATAACTACTGACCCTTTTACCTTATCCTCTGTGGAGTACTCTGAGTACTCTGAGGTGACAACTGAGCTCATGAAGCTGTGGGGAGAATAAATATTATGTGAGGCATAAAGACTCCAGCATAGAGTTTATACATAATAGTTGCTTTGCATGCTAACTCTCATCTTTTCTTTTCTTTCTTCACCTTAATATTTAATCATTTTTATTTAATAAGTGAAATAGTTTCCCAAAATTAGAAAATAATAGATGATGAAGACTTAAACTAAGGCAGCTTAAATGGATAAAGGCTGAGAAGGATTGATAATATTAAGAAAAGTTGGATGGACTGGATTTGGTGTGTGAATGGGTGTGGAAGTGAAGAGAGAAGAAAAGACAGTGTCCAAGATGGGACACACTGGAAAAAGGCATGATTCATTTCACTCTCTAGGTAGATCAGTATGTTAATAATGTTCTCATGGGGTTAAGAAATGACTCCTCTTAGAGTGATTTCTGCAAAGCATGGAGCCTACACCAGAAATAAAGAGGTTTTATTTTTCTCCTCATAAGTCCACCAGGCTCTACTGCTGTGATTTCAACTTGTCTTTGCATCAGAATGAACTGCAGTACTTTTCCAATATATAGCTTCCAGAGATTCTGATTCATTGGTCTGGAGTGGGAGGCTTTGACACCTGCACCCACAGGTGAACTCTGGAGGTGATAATGAACAGCCAGAACTGAGGATTACAAAAGAGGAAGACTGTTCACTGTCAACCTTCTATCCGCTCAAGACATGTTTCTCAGCCTATCCCCTAAAAGACTCACTGGAGCACTCGAAGAGAGCTGATGCCCCATATTTTGCACTTGTTCTCATGGGCCTTTTGAATAGCTGGGTCAAATCACTTTGCTTCTAGTGCCCAGTCTCAGGGTCTGGATCCCGGGGTTCTTGAGTTGAAACATCTGTAGTGGGAAAGGTGGGAGGAGTTTGCTCAGCATGGGAGATTTTAGAGTTGGCACAGGAGCAAGAGGTGTCTCTTTTGGGTATCACTGGACTTGAGAGCAGGTGAATACCCATAATTATACTAGCACTTCAATCAAAGCACTTTAAAAACACCTATTTTCTAAAAATTAAAATAGGTATAATTGTGCCTTTTTCTCATATGAGAAACTCAGTCTCAGAATTCAATAACTTTCCTAAGGTAAACCAATAAGAAAAAGTCAGATTGTATCTGAATTTTTTTCCTCCCCTTGCCCGTTGCCTTTCTTTTCACTTCTTGCCATATCATCTATCTGCGTCTTGCACTACGTTCCAAGCATTTTGAGGAGATGGCTCATATATTCAGCTATGTCTTCTTTTTTATATCTAGCTCAATATTTTGTACATAGTAGATGTTTTTCAAATGTCTAGTGAATAAATGAATACTTCATTTTGTTTTCTTAACAGTCTCATTGCCTACTTTGCTAATAGAGTGAAAGTTCCCAGACCATAATAATGGTCTTAACTCCTTCTTGGTGTCACTGGTGTGTGCATTGTGCAAAACTGGATAGTTAACACCACGTGCTCATGAAATATTTGGAAATTAATGCAAATTGACTATCTGGAAAAAGGACATTAGTTTCCACTCCTACACTGGAGTCTTATACTAAGGCTCTACTGGTTTGATGCAAATGTTGAGGAGCGTCTAGGATCCATAACTGGCTGAGGGTGGCCAATTGCCCAGACCTTCATGATTTCCTCTCCCGCTTAGAGGTTAAGACTGCAGTGATAGAAGTCAGCCCCAGCCCAAAGATGTCCTTGGACCACATTAAAGGGTTGCTCTGTCCTCGTTCTGTTCTGGCTCTAGACAGGCATGATCTCTCAATGGGCCTTGGAGCACATGACTGGCACCTGCCAGGGGAGATTTGACCATGACAGAAGGCTGTAGTTTGCTCTCTTCCTTGGACACAGCATGGAGCTGATGACCTGGATTTAGCTAAAGCTCATGCTGTCTTGGGTGACAGCTTTCTGGGTGCAGACCTTGAGTTATAACTTTAATCACCTTACCAGTCTCAGCTCATTGTACAAAAGATGCTTGGGGAAAATATTTTCATATGAAGCACACAGGTTTACTTGATTTTAGTTCTATCCATCTCTGCAAAGCACCTCCTTCAGAAAAATGTGACCCAACTATGACCTTCAAAATACTCTTTTAGATATTGATACCCTTTTATGAGGAACCTGGCCCCCAGGGGTTCTCAGGCAGGCTTCATCCTTCTCACCAGTTCTTTTGGTGCCTACATGCAGAGGACTTTGCCATAGTCCTACCCAGAAGTACTCAGTCCAACAACTTAGACCCCAAAACCTTGACTTACAGCCTATCAGGCACACATAATGATATTGTGCAAAAATGATGGATTATTACTATCACTACTATTATGATAAAACATATAACACTAAACATGTATTTGGAGAGTAGTTATTGAGTCTGCATCCTGAAAGCATGTTCTATGGGTCTGAATTCTCAATTTGCCACTGCCCAGTTTAGCTTTTCTCAGTTTTAACATTGCTGACATTTTGGGCCATGTAATTATTTGTTGTATGGGAGGGGAGGGTTTGTACGATATACTGTAGAATTTTTAGTGGCATTCTTTGACTTCTACCTACTGGATGTGAATAGCACCTTCCCAATTCTGACAATTTAAAAATGCCTCCAGACATTGACATCTGTCTCCTGACCTGGGAGTTGGGTAGGGCAGAAAAGGGCAGGATCACTCTGGGTGATGACCTTGGGAAATGTTAAACCTCTCTGGGACTTAATTATTTTTAACTATAAAATGTGTGCAACAAAACCCAACTAATCCTGTTGTGAAGACAAGTAACACAAACTTATTAGTATAACTTTATATAGAGTAAAACACAATGAATACTAGTTACTAATATCAGCTGTTTATCATTGTTTACCTATCAAAGATATGAAGCATAGTTAGAGTATGCAGGCCATGCTAACATTGGAAAACTAGAAATAAAAAGTTTGTTTTCCTTCAATTTGCATAGGAGGTTTGAATCACAGATATAGAATTATGAAATCTATATATACTAGGGTGGTCATTTGAATGGCATTGCCAAAGTACTAATGCTTGAGGTAATTTTTAAAATTATTAACCCTTATATCCAAATAATTTGTTTATACAAAACTTGCTCAAAGTCTTAATATGAGTGTAAAACAACAAACAATTGATTCTTTTAAAAATATTGAATTTAAAATAATTAAAGTCTAATTTGGCTTATCCCTTAACTAGAGCCCCCTCAGAAACTGTCCAAGCTGTTCACTTAGAAAGCCACACATGGCCCGAGATCATAGAACAAAGGGTTTAAGGGTGAACCTCACAAGGTTTATATACCTCCAAGAGTTACCTAGAAATCTTGAGTGTGTGCATTTTCCCAGGTCCCATAATATTAATCCAGGTCTCAAAGGGCTTTCTCACTTACTCCCCACAAGTAAAAGAATCACTTTGCCTTGTTAAGTTAGAATGAGTGGTCAGTCTGGTTGTCTTCAGATCTCTGTTCCCAGGACTTTAATTTTCCCATCTATAAAATGGATATGGTTGAACTATAAGACCTCTAAAATCCCATTTTACTCTAATATTCTATCACTTAAAATTTGAGCCCTTAAAAGTCATACTTCATTTACAAGACTATTGTCAACCTGCCCAAAGGCACTGCCAACCTAAATCTTCTCCAGAAACATTTGCTTTCCAAACTCTCAGACTTACTATGGTGCCCATGATTTCACTTGCTGTTTTTGCTACACACATGAAATATACATTCAAGAACTAGGTTTATGAAGTGTTCTACCAGATAACAGATATCATAAATGGCAAGGAAGTCTAAACAGCTTAAAGAGACCGGTCAGGCTTGGTGCAGAAGGCTTATGGGCTTCTAGGACCCCAATCTTGAATTTTAGCAGGAAAGAAAGTTGTGAAGTGAGATGTGCTTTTCACTGAGAAATATTTATTTTTGCCCCCAGAAGCACTTCTCTAGAAGTATCCAGTGGGAGTGAATGGATGATGTTGACCATACAAACCCTATTGCTTTCATTTGGGAGAAAACTCATAAAACATGAAATCCCTGAGTTTGGTGGTCCCTTAGTACTCAGTAATGTAAAGACTGTTTTCCCCACCAAAGAGTAAGTAATGTACTCATATTTAAAGAAGAAAAAAGACAAAAGAAAAAGAAATAAAGAGTTTAACTTTTAGAAGCATGTTAAGTTTAATGCTGAAACCTTAGAAGATTATATATATATATGTTTTCCTCAAGAGCTTGCATCTAGAAAGTAACTAATTTCTGTTTAAAAATAAATTACTATTAATAAATTATCTTCACCCATGATAGATAACAATAGTATATTAATTTATGTTGTCATTAAACTATCATAAAACTCAATTGGGGAACCATGAAAATGATTTCACAAGAATGACACTATAGTCTTATAGGAAGAATAATTTATTTAGGTGATACAGATTGTTGCTAGTGTGTCATCAGGCTCTGTCTATCACACAGATTAAAGGTTAAAAGTTTAGATGTAGGATCTATTTATCTTATGGTTTATGGTAGGACAGTGCTGGAAAGTACAGTTTTACCACAGGCTTTGGTAAAACTAAAAATAAACAAAGACAATCCAGATAGCACCAGGAAACACATTTTGGTTGAGTAATAGGTACTTAAAAATAAAAAAAATAATAAAAAAAAACCAAGGAAAGTAGGTAGAACTTAGCAAGGCAGGTTTTACTTAAACTCAAAGTGGTTTTAATAATTTCCACTGTTTAACAATGGTAAGGTTGACCAACCATTCCAGTTTGGTCAGGGCTGAGGGAGTCCCCAGGATGTGGGACTTTCAGTTATAAAACCAGAAAAGTTCTGGGGAAATCAGGAGGAATTAGTCACCATAATGGCAGATTAGTTTTGAAGGAATGAGTGTGCCATTATTAGAGGGGATGAAGTAGAGACAGCCTGACCAATTCTCAGGGACATGTGAGAGAAGTTTTTGTTTGTTTGTTTGTGTTTTTGAGGGGAAGGGGTATGGACTCTATACCCTCTGTTGGAGCCACCCGAGTCCGGGACACTGAGATAACCTATGGTGGAACCAGCCTCACTGGTAAATTCTGATATTATAAACCCTTCTATATTTAGCTTTTATGTTTAGAATTTAAGTGAATTGAAATTTCTAAAAGGATCCCTAATCCCTTGGAAGAATTTCTACAATAAAGCTATCAATCAAGAAAATGTTTTCAACAGAGGCAGACATTCATCATATTCATAGGGAGATAAACAAAGGATTTAGAATAAGAAGATTTATGCTTTTGTTCTTATATCTAGCACTCAGCAAGTTTAGACGATTTCTCTAACCTTCTTGATAGTTTTCTCACTGCTGAAATGAGGACAATAATATCTACTGTGCCCATCTTATGGAGTTGTGGGGGGGACCATATAAGCTAGTTTATGTTAAAGCATTATAACTGCTAGCCATCATGGAGCTCAGAAACATTATTGATTTACTAGTGGCTCAGTGCACAAAATTCATGCACAGGAGGTGTCCCTCAGCCTGGCCTGCACCCTCTCCAATCCAGGACCCCCGGGGGATGTCCAACTGCTGGTTTAGTCTATTCCTGTGGGATCAAGCCTAAACCAGCAGTCGGACATCTCTCTCACAATCCAGGACCACTGGCTCCTAACCACTCACCTGCCTGCTTGCTTGATGACCCCTAGCCATTCTGTTTGCTGGCCTGCTTGTCCCCAACTGTCCTCCCCAGCCTTCTCACTCCCAACTTCCCCACCTTGCCGGCCTGATTGTACCCAACTGCCCCCCTTACCAGCCTGATTGCCCCCAAATGCCCTCCTGCTACCCTGCTCACACCCAACTTTCCCCCCTGCTGGGCTGATCACTCCCAACTGCCCCCCCCCATGGCCTTCTCACCCCAAACTTCCACACTTTACTGGCATGATCACCCCCAACTGCCTTCCCTTCCTGGCCTGACTGCCCTAACCTCCTCTGCCTTGGCCCTGCCACCATGGTTTTATCCAGAAAGATGTCTGAAAGATCTCCCAGTCTAATTAGCATATTAGCCTTTTATTAGTATAGCTTTCCCATGATTTTGCCAAAGATTTTTATGTCTTCTACTTGGTCTATATCAGTCTAACATGCATGAATATTTAAACTGTTCACATAAACTCTGATGAAATTTGGGCTTTATCTCACAAAATCAGCCTGATTCTCTTTTATATTTTTGGTCCTTCCCTACTCAATAAATATCTGTCTGCTGCCTTCAGAAAAGTTTCACTTTAGTAACATGAGCAAAACAGTGTATATAAGAAAACATAACGAAATAACAGTTCTGAGTTGGATTATAAAGTTTCTTTCCACTCTTTGGTATCAATTGGATGCTGAGCTTGCCACTAATAGAAACTGTGTCTCAATTAAATTAAGCAATCAGAAAGAAAGCTAATATTTCCCATAAAGAGAAGCCTAGCCCAGCCAGCATGGCTCAGTGATTGACCCTTGACCTATGAACCAGGAGGTCAGGGTTCAATTCCAGCCAGGGCACATGCCCAGGTTGTGGGGGGCATGATGATAAGAAGCTGATTTATAATTCTCATAATTGATGTTTCTATCTCTCTCCCTCTACCTTCTTCTCTGAAATCAATAAAAAATAGTAAAAAAAAAAAAAAAAAAAAAAAAAAAGGAAAAAAAAAGAAGCTCAGAGCTAGCCAAGGTTGGCATCAGAACTCAGGAATTATCAGTGTCAACACTGTTACACAGTATGTTCCCTTACAGGTAAAACATGATTGCTCTTGCTGAAACTGGTTTTGCTCAGTGGATAGAGCATCGGCCTGTGGATTGAAAGGTCCCAGGTTCGATTCCTGTCAAGGGCATGTACCTTGGTTGTGTGCACATCCCCAGTAGGGGGTGTGCAAGAGACAGTTGATGTATAATTCTCTCTCATTGATGTTTCTATCTCTCTATCCCTCTCTCTTTCTCTCTGTAAAAAAATAAATAAAATAATAATAAAAAAGAAATTGACTGCTCTAGTTTCAATTTTTCAGACATGATATCTAGAAAAAGAAGGACCCTCTTACTCCAACTATACCATTGTAGGAACAGGAAAATGCTTCCCAGAAGTTACCTATCAAATGTGGAAAAAGGGTTTGGACACTGACACAGGATTTCTCTGGACTTATTCTAGAAGGTCCTTCAACATGCTTCTGAGTATCCCTTAAATCTTTGTGTTGTTCACAACAATTCTTATTTCTATCTCAATTGTGATTCTCTGGGCGCCAAGCTCTTTGTCTTCTACTGGAAAAATATCTCCATACATAGGCCAACCCCTATGTTTCAAATTCTCAAGGCAGTTAATTTACTGAGTGAAATCTGTACTATGACTACAATTTGCCTCTTTCAATATGGTAAATATCTCGCCCACAAAATCTGCGGAATTCTTGTCTCTAGAGACATATGAAATTGACCTGGACCTGGTCCTCCAAGAGATGATTGTTGTGTTGGCAAGGGGATGGATAGGATGACCTGGAAGGTCTACTCCAGCTCTAATTTTGATGATGTGATTCTAACCAGATGGGGCCAATGGCATATTCGACGTCTATTGATGCTACCTCTGTGATTTTCGTCCTGGGTTTATTCTTCTGGTAACTGTATATTTTCTTTGGCCGGGCTCTCCATTTGTGATGCACAGCATGTGCGTCAAAAAGCCCTTTGTGTCTCACACGGAGCAGGCTGCAAAGTGTTCATGAAGGGACTGAGCAAATCTAACGTCTGCATCTACATTTTCATTTTCTTATGGAAACCCTGCGATCCTTCACAGATTGTGGCTTTTAGTGTACTTTATTTATTTGAATATGGCCAAAGACATGGCTTCTTAATGTTATGGTGTCATGTCTGCGTGTGAAGAAAAATAATAAACCATAGTACAGTGTCATACCATGTATGGTTTTTCCCCTAATAAGAAAGCAGGACAGCTATTAAAGAGCAATTTAAAGATAGTGGAATAAGCATTAGGTAAATATAACTTGCCTAGAGACCAGATCTTTTACGGCTTTAGCAATTATGCATAACACATTACATATTACTTGGAAGTATGCACTATCTATGTTTCTAGAGGTTTCTTTCTCACCTACTCATGCTACACTGGGAAAAGGAGTGAAAAACAAGCAGGAATCTACTGGTAAAAAGAAGTGAGGGATTTCTTTGTAGCTCATTTTGGGGTTCATCTACAAACTCCACTGTATTTCATTGTGGGCACTGACCTGAACTACAGATGGAAGCTGGCTAGAGAGGTAAATGTATGTGTACTTGGACCTATGCTAGTTGAACACTAGACATCTTTTTATTTTATTTTTTTTAAAAACTTCTTTTCCATATTGAGAAGCAGCACACGGTATTCACAGATCTGACCATCTTTGTATGCTGGTGACATAGCTTAGAGGCTAAACGATGACATTGCATATAGGATAAAAATCCGAGTTCTTCAGCCTAACATATAAAGTTTATTTTTAGTCATATCTCAAGTTATCTCTTCTAGTCTCATTGCACCTTGATATTTCTCTAAGAATGCTCACATTAAAAACCTAAAACTATTTGTCATTCCCAAGTAAATAAACACTTTCTTGCACGTCTTATTCCTTTGGCCTACTCTTCCCGTTGTCTAGGTTTCCCACCCATCTTTCTTGTTCTAAGGGACTCCTATTGACCCTTCAAAACACAACTTAAATATAATTTCTTTAAATTTATCAGGCATTTCCTAAATGTTGAATTCTTGGGCTATTTTTACTTCCATAGAGTTAGTTTACCTAAGTAGGAAAGATAAGAAACTCAATATGGAGCATGCATTTTATCATAGGAGTTGCACAGATTGTTTAAGATGATACCAGAGTGTAATAGAGTTTTCAAGAAACGTCGTCTTGACCCAATTCTGAGACCCTGGCCAGTGGTCAGTCAGTTCTCCTTCTTGAGAAGCTGATGAAGTCCATACCTCAACCATCTCAGTTACAGTCAGTGGGTTGTCACACTCTGGGCCAGGATACACCTGCCCTAATCTACTCAAGGTTGGGTACCAGACAACAAAGGACAAACCCTCTGGCCCAGAGAATGCTGGAGTTGGTCAAACTAGCCAACCCTAAGTCTGCTTACTCCCCACAGCAACCACAGTGCAGGTGCTTGTGCACTTTCCCTTCTCCTCTGCCTGGTGCTTGACCTGGGTGCTGTCCCTATGCCCTGCAGGGAATGCTGGGAGCTGAGAGTCATGCAACTGTAAAACTCATTCCAGTTTCTCTTTCTTGATATGCATGTGGCCTCACCATACCTAGCCCAAGGTAGCATGATTAAAATAAACAGGGCACCTATTTCAAATTGGTAGGGCCAGAGGTTGAGACCTGCCCTAAAAGATGAGTAGGTGTGACCCAGGTGAGGGATGTCAGTGGGATAGGGAAGAATGATGAGGGCGGAGAACCTGGGACAAGTAGAGAAAACAAAGTGTGTGAAGGCTCAAAAGAAAGGCCACATGTGATGTTCAGGAACTGAGAAAGTGTCACTATGGCTGGGTGTGGGGTTCCAGAGAGAGAGAGAAGAGCAGAGGATAGAGGACAGTGGGGTCCATTCACAGATGGAGTTAGTGTTGGCTCATTGAACAACAGCACTCGGTTTAAACATCTAACATGACGTATCTCACCCTCCTCTGTTAACATTTTCTCTCCTTAATTAGATGTAAAACTCCTTTTTAAAATATATTTTTAATTGATTTCAGAGAGGAAGGGAGAGGGAGAGAGATAGAAATATCAATGATGAGAGAGAATCATTGATCAGTTGCCTCCTGTATAACCCCTATGGGGGACTGAGCCTGCAACCCAACTATGTGCCCTTGACTGGAATTGAGCCCGTTACTCTTCAGTCCACGGGCCGACATTCTATTCACTGAGCCAAATGGGCCAGGACTAGACTTAAATTTTTTGAAGGAAGAAATCATATCTCATTCATCTTTGTGTCTTTAAAATCTGACAGATATGTGTTTGGTATGTGAGTTGAAGGCTTTATTGAATTAAATTTACACAGACTAGCAATGTGCTCATAGATGAAATAAGAAAAAGCAGAATGTAGTTTTCAAAGCCTGGAATGAATTGGCCTTTGCCTCCCAAATGTGAAAATGTGAAGTTTCGTTAGAAATTTAGAAGGTTGAATTCTTACTCAGGTGCCTGCTACTATGTGATTTCAGGCATGTGGTGCAATCCACTTACTTTTTGTTTCCTCAGCCTTAAAATGGTTATAAAAATACATAGCTCAGTGTGACTTTTATTTTGGTGAATTAGATATTGAATGTAAGACATCCAGCATAATATAGACTAATCCTAGTAAGTGCTTAAGAGTATTTGTTTTCACAGCTTTCTCCTTCCCACTCTCACTCATCCCTGGAATGCTCATTAGAGGTGTTTTATAGCTGTTTGTGTTGAGTTGAAATGAAGACTAGAACAAACCATCACATTAATGATATAGTTGCCCACAAATCTTTAGGAATTATTGGTTTAGAACTATAAGGAGACTTAAAAATACTTGCCCAAATCCTATAATATATACAATAAAATAGAATACATATATAATATTTTATATTAAAGTTATCATCAAAGGTCTGAATCTCTCATTTTTTTCATCTAATCTGCTAGATTGCAAACACCTTTGGTCAGAGGCTACATTATTGATCTTTGTTCTCTGGTGCCTCGAAGAGTCTGGCACACAATAGGTACTCAATAAATATCAAATAGTAAAAAGGCAAACAAGTGAATGAATATCATGATATTACACATATTTTAACTTTTGGCTTTTTGATAGTTTCCTCATGTCTAATTCTGTACCACGTTGATTTTCTCACTTATGTGAAATCCTATCTAATAAAAGAGTAATATGCAAATTGACTATCACTCCCACATGCAAAGACGGCTGCCCCCATGTGGTAAAAAATGGCTGCCCCATGTGGACATAAGATGGTTGCCACAAGATGGCCAGCAGAGGAGGGCAGTTAGGAGGGACCAGGCCTGCAAGGGAGGACAGTTGGGGGCTATAAATCCTGCAGGGGAGGGCAGTTGGGGGGAATCAGGCTGGCAGGGGAGGGCAGTTAGAGGTGACTGGGCCAACAGGGGAGGACAGTTGGGGGCAATTGGGCTGGAAAGGGAGCAGTTAGGCATCAATCAGGCTGACAAGGGAGTGGTTAGAGGGTGATCAGGCTGGCAGGCAGAAACAGTTAGGGGAAATCAGGAAGGCAGGCAGGTGAGCAGTTGAGAGCTAGCAGTCCTGGATTGTGAGAGGGATGTCCAACTCCCTGTTTAGGCCTGATCCTACCGGGATCAGGCCTAAATGGGCAGTCGGCATCCCTCCAGGGGTCCCAGATTGGAGAGGGTACAGGCTAGGCTGAGCCCCACTCCCCCAATGCACGAATTATATGCACTGGACCTCTAGTTTAATATAATACACTAATTCTTTCTCCATGTTATTATCCTGTTCACATAGTCTGCAATTACTCCTTAGAAATGCTGTCCATAACCATGTGTCTCTTTTCTTATGTATCCTGAAATGATAATCTCCACCTTAACAAATTAAGAACTTATTGCATGTTTTCTAACATATAGTTGAACCATTAATTGTCTCTCACATGAGTATGTCAAACATGACTGTAAGATATGTATCACCATTTGTTTCCTCTGGAGAAGGGCTTCAGTGGGTCCTCACGGTTGTTTTGCCTCACTCTGGTTTGTATCTCCCTCCATAATTTTATGTCCAACGATGGAAGGATGTACCATTCCTGACATTAGAAGCAGGATTTGGTTAAATTCTACCAGTGTGTCTTTTACTAGCGGAAAGGTTAAAATAATGCCCCTTTAGTGTTCTTTCTAGAAATAAAACTTCAGCAATTCTTGACACTTTGAGGGAGGGTTGAACTCTTCTAAAAATTCTATTAGTCAAAGCTGAATAAGCCCCAATTCTGAAAAATATTTAAATGATTTCTTTGCAGTTATTTTAGCAATAATGGAATTCAGCTCAGGAAGTTTATGTTAAATCCAATCTCACCGGCATTTTGGTGAGCTTTTTGCCTTGACTGATGGACGATAAAGAGTCAAGGCCTCTCCCTGAAGTGCACCTCTTGGATTACTCCCCTCCCGCTCTTGCTAAAAAGCCCACTTCATGTAAATGAATGTTTTAAGTAACATAGATCCCTATCCCATTTGGATTCTTTGTTATCAGATTGGACTACTCAGAATAAAAAATACAGTAGTTAATATTTACAAATATTGACTTCAGTCTAGCCCTCTGGAACTTGAAAAATTAGTCTCTTGATTTTTCAGCGATAAGTCAGGAGGACTGTTTCGGTTGGACAGTGCGCAGTTCAATATTTATGCTCCGAAAACCGGCTTGTGGGGAGGTGTGCAAATATTATTAGTCAAGTTATCATTAGCATTTTTGTAATACAGCATAAGCTTTTATAGTAACACCAGACTGAGAAGGGTGGGAGAAAGACTTGAGCTGCAAATCCAAGCTTTGCACTCACAATCTTGTCAAACTGGAATAACACATTCAGCTCAGCTGTCATTTACAAATTATGTTTTATGCTTATGCAAATGTCTCTAAGATACTGCTAGATGAAGAAGAAATCTGGGAGAGTAGAAAGATATTAGGGTGATCTGTGTGGTACTGGGAAAGTCTTGTAATTTGGCTGTTCCTTGCTTCTTCTGGTAAGTGGGAGCAACAATTTCTGCTTTTTGTGTTCTTAATGAGATGATCTGATGTGACTGGATATGTAGAAACAACATTTAATCTGGAAAATTGTTTGGAGTGACTAAAGTTGAAAGAAAGATATGGGAGGCAGAGTCTGATCCCCACGTATTGCCTCTACTTCAATTGACTGGTCAACAGATTGGGTACCTTTCATTTAATACTCAGCCTCTCGGGATGTGCATGTTCATACCATTGTCTGGGACTTTTCTTTCTCATGTCCTACTTAAGGAATTCCCACCTTAGGTCACATTGTCTCAGGGAAATTAACTAATCTATTAAGTTTATTTAGGCCGAGGTGTTAATGCATAGTGATGGATGAATACCACACATTTTTATCTGCATATGGGGATTGCAAAGTCTTTGGATAAAAAAAAATCCCAAACATATTATTTTTATATGATAAGTATAATAAATAGGCAGATATATTTAATATATAATACATGTGGGAATTTAATATTATTCAAAGATACTGAGAAAAATTAAATTTTTATATTAAAGCAAATGTGGATATATTTTAAATTAAAAAGCCAAGTCCACATGAACTTTTAAAAAAAGATTTTAGTTTTATTGATTTCAGAAAGGAAGAGAGGGAGAGAGGAGAGAGGAGAGAGAGAGAGAGGGAGGGAGGGAAAGAGAGAGAGAGAGAGAGAGAGAGAGAGAGAGAGAGAGAGAGTGATCAATGATGAGAGTGAATCATTGATTGGCTGCCTCCTGCAGGACCCCCACTGGGGATTGGACCTGCAACTAGGGCATGTGCCCTGTCCAGGAATAGAAACATGACCTCTTGGTTCATAGGTGGAGACTCAACCACTGAGCAACACCAGCCTGGCCAGATGAACTTTTAAGACAAATAGGAAACTTTAAGTGAATTTCATGCTTTTTTGTGGGATCCTAAGGCTTAGTTTCCACAGCTCCCAGGGCATAAATAACCTGCCTCTGTCATTAGGGATCATCAAGGGAAATGTTTCACAAATAGTGGCTTCAAAGTTATTTATTTATAGGGAGGGTTCTGGAAGCCTCACCTTAATAAGTAAAAACTTATAAGCACTTCAAAGCTCAGTGGCAAGATATAGGTATTCATGGATTATCCACACATGTCACAGAGGAACAGATGCAGAAAAAGAGAAAAAAAGGACAAACATGAGGATGAAGAGTCAGGAAAGAGAACTTTTGGGTCCCTTTACACTACTCTAATGTGGACAATCATTTGACCCCCTCTTTTTTTGACTAGACTTCCTAGAAAATCTAGATATTGACAACCCAACCAAGTACTCTCTAGAGTGGACATCAGAAGTTTTGAATAGGGGCATCTTAGAGGGGTTTGTCTATTAAAAGGGGTACCTTAAGCTGAGTTGATATGACATGAATATATTTTTACTAGAGGCCCAGTGCATGAAATTCGTGCAAGGAGGTGGGGTCCCCTCACCCCAGCCTGCACCCTCTCTAATCTGGGACCCTCTAGGAATGTCCCACTGCAGTCAGATATCCCTATCATAACTCAGGACCCCTGGCTCCTAACCGCTTGCCTGCCTGCCTGATTGTCCCAAACTGCTTCTGACTGACAGCCTGATTTTCCCCTAACTACTTCCTTGCCATCCTGGTTGATGCCTAAACAGCTCCCTGCTAGATTGATCACCTCTAACTGTCCTCCTCTGCCAGCTTGATGGCCCCCAACTGCCCTCCCCTACCTGCTTGATGACCCTCAACTGCTCAAAAATACCTTCTCCCCCAGTGTAAGGGAGGGGACAGCAAAAAATAGAAGACATTCCTCCCTATTGCACATGGATCCTATATATAGGCCTACCTGGCCCAGGCCAGCAGGATGCTTGGAACATTCTCAGATCCTTGCTTAGGGGCACGAGGGGTGATTGGTGGCAACACAGATGAGAGGGGACCTCTGGGTGGCCACTCTGGTCCTGGCTACTGGTCCTGGTACTTCCTGGTCCTCAGTTTCTTCCTGGTCCTGCCTGCAGCCCTGGCTCCCCTACCTGGCTCAATCTCCCCTCTCCATCCTGGCCTCAGATGGCCCCCTTGGCTCCTAGGGTCTCTGTCCTCCCCTGTCAGCCTGGAGGTCCTGAGGAGAGGTTATGGTTTCTCAGATACTTCCCATCAGTCCTGTCACTCATGTTCATACAGGGGAAGGGGTGCATGTGCCAGAAGTAACTGTATAAATGTGGGTGCAGGGGCAAGTCCTCTGGGGTCACTTAGACAGTTTGCTGATGATGCAGATCAGGGCCATATCCTCATTCTTGAAGTACTGGTTAGACAGGCCCTTCAGTTCAGTGGCCTTGTGCTGCAGGGCACTGTGCTCAAATCTCTCCAGCTCTAGAAGAGCCACCCTCTCTGCAAAGTGCTCCTACCTCTGCATGGCATGCTCCAGCTCCACCTTGAGCTGTGCCAGCCAGCAGTGTGGTCTCAGTCAGGTCCTCACAAAGTCTCATGTTCTCAATGTGCATCTTTGCATGGAGCTTCCTGAAGCCTCCCTTGGGCTCTTCCAATTCGGGCTGGGGTTCTGGGTTGAGGGCCCACTGGCTTCACCTCCTCCCCCTCCACAGGCCCTCTCCTCTCCTTGCCAACTTTGCGTTGTTCTTTGGAGGCCTGTGGTCCTTGTCCCTGCCCCTCAGGTGCCTCTACTCTCTGGGCAGGGCCATTAGAATTTTCAACCCCAGGGACTCGGGGCTGCTGGAATGGTCCAGGCTCTGTGCGGCCCACTCTAGATCGGGATGGGAGAGTCCCATCGGGGGCAGGTTGATGGGGGGAGGGAGTGTGAGGTTGGCCGGCCCCATCCCTTAATCAGGCTGGCTTGCTGGCTACATTGGGTGGCTGTTCACAGGAGGCTGGTTGGAGCCACTGGTGCCCACAGAAGGTGGGAGTGAGAGGTGGGAGTGAGCCCCCTTTGCTGTCTGTGGGAGCTGAGGGGGAGGGACTGAGAGGTCAGCAGGTCAGCCGGCTCACCATTCAATGCCACCTCATGGTGACTGGTCATCCATCCAGTTTTGGTTGTAATGGCCCCTTGCTCTTTATATATTAGGATTATTCATTAAATGAACACCTTGACTGTCTCGACTTATGCTGACATACTGGGATATTTTAACACTTTAGTTATTCCTGGCAAGTAGAGGAATCAAACCATACTTGGTTTATAAAATCCACATGATATGATTATTAAAATTTCACATGCTTAACCTCTACCCCAAACTTAACTAGTCAACATTTCCAGACAGAAGCATAGAATTGTGTATTTCTATTAACTCTTCCCAGTGATTCTCTGACTTGGAAATACATAAAAAAAATACAGGGTTAGTAGAAAGATAGAGAAATTTTGAGCCAGAGAGACCTAAGTAAGCATCTTAGCCATTTGACTAGAAAGATAACTGTGAATGTATCAAGTGCTAAATGTTAGCAATACAAGATTATTAGACATAGATCCTGCCTTTGGAGATATCACAAACTAGTATAGGCGACACATATAATAGAAACATATATTAGTGGCATAAACAGTTTTAACAATTCTTTATTTCCATGGGTTTAGCTTCCAGACAATTTTAGAATCAAACACTTGTGACCCATGCATTGCAATCATAGTTAATAATATTCTCATTCAATATCAACAATACCATTGGAACCAGGTTCTAATACACCTTACATAATACATCTTTTTCATAAAACATTTGAATTCTTAACTTACTTTGCTAACATATTTTCCATGGCAGTCTCTGATATTAACTCACTGCTCCCTTCCAACACTTATTAAATACTTCTTCATTGATAGATTACAATGGATTTCTAGCCCCCAAAGGAAAAAAAGGAGATTATTATTTATTAAAAATCAATGAGGTGCCATGTTCATTATACTAGTGTTCCATACTCAGAGCTACAGCAAATTGTCTTCTAAGGACTTGGGAACAATAAAAATAAGATTATCCTCTGAAGGCTAAACTATAGAGTCTGCACATGGTGGAAGAAAATAACCAAGGCTAAAAGAAGCAGCCTAAAATGTAAGAGTGGAAGTGACTCAGGTGGTGATTCCAATCTGGAAGTAGCTAGCTAAGTCCAGGTTACACACACACAGTTAGGTTGAGTCACAGACAATAGTACTAACAAAATGAAGAAATGGAGAAGGTGCCATGTTAATGAGAATAGTACATCCAAGAGAAGGAAGCCAATCAAGACATGGTCAACATATTCCAGCATGGCCTGGAAGGGAGGGCATCTTGGTCAACAGAAGTTGGGTAGGGACATTCTTTTTTAAAAAAATATATTTTATTGATTTTTTACAGAGAGGAAGGGAGAGGAGAGAGATAGAGAGCTAGAAAAATTGATGAGAGAGAGACATCGACCAGCTGCCTCCTGCACACCTCATGTCAGGGATGTGCCTGCAACCAATGTACATGCCCTTGACCAGAATCAAACCTGGGACCTTTCACTCTGCAGGCCGACACTCTATCCACTGAGCCAAACCGGTTTCAGCGGGTAGGACATTCTTAACTTTTCGGATTTATCCCTATATTGTAAACATTCATAAGTTATCTTAGAGGAAACCTGTCCTCAAGATTGTTACATTCCTATTCCTTGACTGTCAACTCATCTAAGTCAACTTCTAATGAGCATTTAGATTCTGAAGGGGAATGACCACAGAGAGGGCATCCACTCCTCATGAGGATTTCAAATAATCTCATCCCCAGGAAACATTTTTTCATCATTAAAAATGCTACATCTACACTTTAATTGTTCATAATATTATCTCAATTCCCTATTTCATACCTTGTGGAACAATTCAATGCTTTCTAATACTTCTGAGAGTTCTTCATTGTGGGTCGAAGGGGTCATGCTTACAGTCTCAGGTTCACCTTGGGCTTTAATTTGCTATGTTTTGTCATTGTTCCTTTATCTTTTTTATGTGTAATCCAGGAAAATCAACCATTTTTGTTATTACCACAAAAAATGTACAACACACACAAGGATAGAGTAGGCATGGAAATATTTCCTGGAGTTTTGAGACAATGGCATCTTAGGTCAGTGAAAATAGTTGTAAACTGCACATAACATATTCTTGTCTTCTTATGCCATCCTAGGCATTACATTTTATGCTACCTCACTCACCCACTTTTTCATTCCCTCTCAGAACTACTATCTTCCTACCTGGGGACACACACACACACACACACACACACACACACACACACACACACACACTTTCCCCCTGTCTTTCTTATCCACAATTCAGTTGAAGTTTTAAAATAATTGCCAGTGAGTGCCTACTTGCATTTTTAGGTAAGTTGCTATGTTCATTACAAACTCAGTTTTGAGATAGAAGTTCAAGTTCAGATTTCCAGCTACAGTAGCATTCTGTTACGAACCTCTACTTTCTATGCATTTCAGTTAGTTTGTCTGAAACTGATCGCCTCTGGGACTGCCATGACTAGGTCACTGAGATTTTGGAGCCGGGATTCAGACCCAAGAGCTGAGGTGCTGCCCAGCTTTAGCTGGACTGTCTGCCAGTCACAGTGCAGGCATTCTTCTCTGTTACAGTTCCTTATATTTATATCTTCTACCATTGCTGAGGCTCCGGTTTCCAGGGCAAGTGTATAGACACTGTCTTTTAATGATTATGAATCCTCCTCCACGCATTAAAAATTATTACTGTTCTCATTTTACAGCTAAAATAACTGAGGTTTAGTGGTGTTTAAGGTATTTGCTCAAAGTTTCACACCATGAAACAGAGCTGGAATCGATCTTCTGGCCCAACTTCATCTTCCGGCTCTTTCTGCAACATGGATAAAGCTTACATTTGACCAAGCATCCATTTATGTGTCTAGCTGGTACAAATATTCTTTAAACTAAATACAGATTTTCTTTCACAGAATCCTTCCCACAACTCTGATAAGATATTACTTTAATGTGGGATCTTTAAAAATTGTTGTTCTCCTGGAGTTTAAAATATGTTTTTAATTGATTTTTTCAGAGAGAGAGAGAGAGAGAGAGAGAGAGAGAGAGAGAGAGAGAGATAAAGAGAGAGAGAGAGAGAGAGAGAGAGAGAGAGAGAGAGAGAGAGAGATAAAGAGGGAGGGAGAGAGAGAGAGAGAGAGAGAGAGAGATCGATAAGAGAGAATCATCAATCAGCTGCTTCTTGCACACCCCCTACTGGGGATTTGCTTGCAACCAAGATATATGCCCTTGACCGGAATCAAACCCGGGACCTTCCAGTCCACAGGCCAACACTCTATGCACTGAGCCAAACCGGTTTCGGCTTCTCCTGGAGTTTAAAGTCATCCTTTTCAAGGACTAGCAAAATTGCCTTCTCTCATCTATTTCACTTCCAGGACACATAATGCAAACACACAGCCCAGTCATCCCACATTCCCCAAAGGGGTATGAGGTCAGGTACATGTGGCTATTTGGAGTGAATGTGTCGTAAACTAGAACATAATAGTTATGTGCACACGTATACAGCTTGGCCCCAGGAGAGTCACTGCTTTCAAGAGCTGCTGGAGCCCTGACCGGTTTGGCTCAGTGGATATAGCATTGACCTGCAGACTGAAGGGTCCCAGGTTCAATTCCAGTCAAATGCAAGTACCTTGGTTGTGGCACATCCCCAGTAGGGGGTGTGCAGGAGCCAACTGATTGATGTTTCTCTCTCATCAATGTTTCTAACTCTCTATCCCTCTCCCTACCTCTCTGTAAAAAAAGCAATAAAATATATATTTTTAAAAAGAGCTGCTGGAAAAACTGACCCAAGCTAGGAATCAGGATACACATAGGTCTTTGGCTGCTATTTAGTATGCCTCAAATGGCTATATTCAATCATATCCGTAGCTCTGGTTCCAAATGCAAATTATATTGATAAGTACCCGGGCTGAATTTGGGGAACAGGGATAATCACACACATTTATAGATGTGGTCAGTGTACACTGAACCTTCAGAGGGTCAGTCTCTCTTATTAAGTTTTAAGCACAGAGTCTGAGTTCAATAAATTTTTGAAGAATGAAACTTCAGTTAGAAATCTGGGTGAAGGCTTCCATGTTGTAGGAAAGGGTACAATTTCATATCCTATCCCCATTCCACAGAAGTAGAAAGATGCTATAAATAAAGATCCAATTGGAATGGGTCTCAATGAAACCTTCCTTACTGTACTTTCCTTCTCTAAATCAGGATGTGCCCTTTCTTGAGTCTTAAAGGAGAAGCCTGAGTTATTGCATAGCATGAACAGAGGCATGGTGGGCATGAGGAGAAATATAGGTGGCAAGGTCAGAGACATGTGATTGTCTTTAAAGGAGTGAATGCCTCCTTTCAAGAGCTGTGAAGAAATTAGTATTGAAATTTCAAGTAGATCAATGAGAGAACATTGAAGGTGAGTGGGAAGGGACCAGATTGGAGAAGCAGATGAGGATCAGACATGGAGGCCTTGAATGTCATGCTAAAGAACAAGGGCCTTACCCTTGTAGGTATCATCCAGTGGTGAGCTAGGCAGAGTTCCTTTGCATGGAATTTTTCTTCTAATCGGAGAAGTGGAAAAAAATAATTAGCAAAGACCAAGTAAGCTGTACAAAGGAAATAGATCAAAGTTGAAAGAACATGGTTGTTAAAGCCAGAGAAGCTTCATTCAGATCTCAGGCCTACTACTTGTCAACAGTGTGAACTTGGACAAAGCATCAGTTTCCTTTGATAACAATGATGATACTTCCAAGGCTGTTTGTGAGAAACAGGCAGTGGATTCCCAAGTTCTTGTCTATGTCGTGAAATATTGTAGTTGGGTAAAATGGCATCTATCAAATGATCTAGATGGTGATGCCAAGGAAAAGAACTACAAGTGGGCAGACTAGGCAGCTGCTTTCATGGGAAAACAACAACAATAACATCAATAATAATACCAGTAAATATGTATTGAACTCTTGGTATATTCAAAAACTATTCTAGAGGCACTGTGCATGCATCAGTAGTCACAGGTATAATTACTATAATACTTCTTTAGGAAATGAGAAAAATGCAGCAGAGGGAGGGGTTCAGGGATGTGGCCAGAATCACACACCAAACAAGTGGCAGCTCCAGGATTCTAAGCAAGCTTCCTCTATACTTACACTCCTCATTGTAGCTCCATACTGCTTCCTATAGTGCATTGCAGTTGATCAGCTTCCAGTAAAGCATGTGACATGTAGAAATTATACTGTTAATATTTATTTAATACATGGATGTAGGATCTCAATTGAATTTATCTCTTGGATAAGCACACATTACTTCATTTTGTGGCTGGGCACACTGACGCCAAGTTTGGCTAAATGAAATCCAAAGGCCACCAAGCTAGTAAGTAGTAGAGCCAGGCCAGGAAACAGGTCTTTGCGATTTTGATTTAGAGCTCCAATTCGTTTGCCTAGGACTGGAGGGCAGTTGAGTTACCATGCTCTCAAAGGGGTACGCTTCTTTGGTTTCGGACCCACAACGATTTCTAATTCTCATCATCAGAAACATTCATTTTGAACACTTGAGATTTTTCAGGTATCTTTTTTCAGATTATCTCCACTTATAATCTCAAAAAATGATAATGTAGCATTAATTTTTCATACTACTACTACTATTTATTACATTGAAGTGGCACTGTAAAGTTCACAAAACCTTTTAACAAACATGCTCATGTAATTCTTTTTTTATTTTTTGTTAATCCTCACCCGAGGATATTTTCCCATTGATTTTTAGAGAGAGTGGAAGGGAGGGGGAGAGACAAAGAGAAACATCAAAGTGAGAGTGACATATTTATTGGTTGCTTCTTGCATGCACACTGACCATGGCCAGGAAACCTGCAACAAGTACATGCTCTTGACCAGAATCAAATCCAGGATCCTTCATCTTTTGAGTTAACGCTCTGTCCACTGAGCCAAACCAGCTAAGGCTGTGACTCTTTTCTTTCCTTTTTTACTGTTGAAAGTATTACATGTGTCCTCTATTTTTCCCCCATTGACCCCTTCTAACCCACCTCCTTCCCCCACCCCAGGCCTTTACCACACTATTATCTGTGTCCATGGATTACGTGTACAAGTTCTTTGGTTGTCTCTTCCCACCTACACACCCACCCCTGCCTTCCTCTGAGATTCCACAGTCTGTTCCAAGCTTCTATTTCCCTGGATTTATTTTGTTTATCAGTTTATTTTGTTCATTAGAGTCCACATATGAGTGATATCATATGACACTTGTCCTTCTCTGACTAGCTTATTTCACTTAGCATAATGCTCCCCAGGCCTCTCCATGTTGTCTCAAAAGTTAAGATATCATTCTTTTTACAGCTGCATAATATTCTATGTTTTAAATGAATCACAGCATATAATTTTTATCATGGCCTGCCCTGAACCTAGATTTTGAAAACTGGGTTGATTCTCTCAGAAACAACATAAACTGGTGAATAGGGAAAGCAGGGAAGGGTAGGAGTAAGGGGGAGAAATCAACCAAAGGACTTGTATACATGCATATAAGCATAACCAATGGGCACAGACACCCCAGGGAGGGGTAAGGACATTGTTTGGGGGCAATGGGAGAATAAGAACACATATGTAATATCTTAATCAATAAAGAAAAAAAAAAAGAAACATACTCCCATAAATAACCATGTAATGCTACTAAATAGTTAGAGTTCCAGGCAATCAAGTAGGTCCATTCGCCTCCTTCCCACTTTATCATATCATCTTTGGTTTGACAGCTGATTGATGTTTCTCACATTAATGTTTCTCTTTCTCCCCCTCCCTCCCCTTCCTTTTTCTCTAAAATCAATAAAAACATATTGCAAAAATAATATTTTTTCAATAAAATGTAATTTTTAGTTGGAAACATGGCCTGAAGAAAGACTACATTTCCCAACCAATGGGATATAAGTGGAAGGCAGACATGACGGCTTGAAGGAGAGATGTTTTGTACTCAGTGCTCCCTTTCTTCTTCATTCTCCCTTCCTAGTGGCTGGAATGTGGATCGTATGGATTAAGTCCAAGCAACCATCTTGAAGCATGAGGTGAAAGCTACATATTAAGGATGTTGGAGCAATAAAATAGAAGGTGTCACCTTACCAGTCTTGGACAGCTTACTTAAAAAATAGCTAGATATTGTCTCAAAGAGTTGACATGAATCTGACTTATATAGGATCACACAGAGTGTTACTAGCACAGCTGAGGTTTTAAGCTCAGTTCTTTTGACTACAGACTCAGTAGTTTTTTATTTTATAACTGGAACCTCCATCTACTTCATTTCAGGGCTCCTGTGAAGATGAAATGAGAAAACTGGTAAGAGAACATTCTGTAAACTGTTAAGGCCTTATTTATATGTGAGCAGAAGCAGCATTTTGCATTTGTGGAGAGCCATGGAAAAATACTTAATGTCTTAGCCTGCTTGTTGGTTGAACAGGTAGGGAATGGAAAAAAGCAAAAAGCCATGTTGTGTTAGAGACCTGGATTCCAAATGAATCGGAAACCCCTTTGGCTAATTCTTGGGCCAAAAGATGCTTTTCAAGTGGGGAAGGGTGAGTTAGCTCGGAGCGTGCAGGATCTCTCTGACTAGCTGTGGTTCAGTGCTGCCCAAACTTTTGTGTAAATACACCTACAGCTTAAGTAAAATAGGAAGGTTTGGGATCTGAACTCCCCCGGTTGGGATAGTCTCTGTGTCCAGCATCTTCATGAAGGAAATTGTCTTTACTGATACGTCACATTCCTAGTGCTGGAATTTGAGTTGCCTGGGGGCAAGTGGCCAGGTTTCCCAAGGCTTGTTTGCTTTATGAAGAGTACTGGGGTCAGTCTTTGCTGGCCAGGGATCTCTGACCAGAGACAGGTTTCACACAGGCCTTTTTATATTTTCTGACTTTAGCTAGGCTCAAAAACCGAGAAGTCTCTCTGGGATGGTTTTGCAAGTTGCTCCTTTTCCTTTTCCCACTGGCAGAGGGCAATAGAAGCCATTGCTTAGAAGGAATGCATAGACCCTGACCATTGGCTCAGGCTCCTTGGTTTGGAATGCTCTGGAGTTGTCTTCAGTCCTCATAGCATAGTTTAAGATGGATGATGCCTTCTTCAGAAATGATAGGGCAGAATGTAATCATTGCTTAAGAGAATGAATACAGTGACTATTAGGAGCAAGATGAGGAAATCATAATTATAATGATATGTAATTAACACTCACTGAGCATACTCTTGCACCAGGCACTGTGCTAGCCCTTTACATATTTTGGATTACATAACCCTTCCAGCAATCTTATGAGACAGAATGGTTAAAAATATTTAACAGAAAGTTAGGCAAGAACAGATATTGCTTTAGTGCTGGTATGAGGTTCTGGAAACTTCTTGCCTACCCAAATATTAACCCTTTAGTTTCCAGATTATGGAGGAATTCAAAGGGAAGAACAATCATATCATTCTCTCCCTGTTTCCTCCCATCTCATATTCTCTCTTCTCTGCCCTTTCTTCACCTCCCCATTCCTTCTAATTCAGCACTCCAGACAGTGAGAGTGATTCTTCCACAGATGGGCTATACAAGCAAAGCTTAGAGTTATGATTTTGAAATAAAGAATGTGAAACTGAATTAGCAGAAACTTGGATTTAAAGAGCAAGGAAAAGAATAAAGAAAGATTGTTCATTATTGTGTAGATCAGCCGTTTTCAAACATTTTGACCTCAGGATCTTTTAGTATTAAAAATATTGAGGACCTCAAAGAGATGTTATTTATTATGTTTGCTTTATATTTATTTATTATATACTAGAGACCCGGTGCATAACATTTGTGCACGGGAGAGGGGGGTTCCTCAGCCTGGCCTGGCCCCTCAACATCTGGGACCCCTCAGAAGATGTCTGCCTGCTGGCTTAGGCTGTTCCCTACTCAGCCAGAAGCCAGGCTCATGGATGGTAAGCACATCAAGCAGCAGTGGCGGGAGCCTCTCCTGCCTCTGCGGCAGCACTAAGGACCACTCGGGTGATGTCTACTGAAGGGTCCCAGACTGCGAGAGGGCATAGGCCAGGCTGAGAGACCCTCTTCCTGTACACAAATGTCATGCATTGGGCCTCTAGTTACATATAAAAATTTGGAAAATCCACTGTACAGTCATGAAAAAATAAGAGTAAAAGAGGCAAAAAGATCAATAGTCTTAGGAAATAGCTTTTACTTTATAAGTCCTTGAAAGGGTTTTGCAGATTGTGGAATCACACTTTCAGAATTGCTGGTTAGGAGCATTTAAGGCTGAAAAGTTTTTATAGACTGGAAGAAATGGATTATGTGAATTGATTAGTGGAGAAAAGGGAACCTTAGTGCATTGCTGGTGGGAATGCAGATTGGTGCAACCACTGTGGAAAACAATGTGCAGTTTCCTCAAAAAATTAAAAATCAAACTTCCTTTTGACCCGACAATCCTACTTCTGGGACTATATTCTAAGAATCTCAAACTACCAATTCAAAAGAATATATGCACCCCTACATTGATAGCAGCACAGTTTACAATAGCCAAGATCTGGAAGCATCCCAAGTGCCTATCAGTAGATGAGTGGATAAAAAAGCTGTGGGACATTTACACAATGGAATACCATACAGCCATAAAAAAGGGACTCTTACCTTTTGCAGATAGCATGGAGGGACCTGGAAAGTATTATGTTAAGCAAAATAAGCCAGTCAGAAAAGATAAATACCACATGGTCTCACTTATATGTGGAATGTAATGAGCAAATTTAATTGATGAACAAAATAGAAACAGGGGATACATGGGACAGACAGCTAAACAGCTTGTTCTCAAGAGCCATAAGTGAGAGAGATGTTCATTTCTATTTTAAATCCAGGAAAGGTGGTTCTCATACAATAAAGGAACACTTTTGGCTAAAACAAAAACGAAAACCCAAACTCTCCTGGATGGTTCCATTTCCAGGTCTAGATGTTTATTCCCACCAATCAGGAGCTCTTCATATTTTGACTACCAGATGTTACAATACCCAGGGCCCTGTTTGATTGGTTCACCCTTGAGAATCCTGGGGCTGTTTTTTTAAAAAAAACAAACACAAAAATCTTCTCTTGCTTAAAGAGTACATTGATGTTCTGATGCTTCTCTGGATAATACAGCACTGGGATCAGGACCTATTTTGTTTGAAAGTGGACTTTCTGAATCATGCATAGTGTAGAAAAGAAAACGACAACATTAAACTTCATCCTTGCACTGAGACCTTCATCCTGATTCAGATTTGTTTGTCTTAGGAGGTCTCAGTTTATATTCTCCTTAGAAACTTCCCCATGACATCCAGTTTTACATTTTTGATTTTGGTTTTCTCCCGTGTGCAACATTGTAGATCATATCAAACTTTCATAGAGACACCTATCACTCAAGGGAAAGGTGAAGAAAAATTAGTCTTAGACACGGTAGGCTGCAGAAGAACAGGAGTTGGCTCTGTTTAGTAGATAAGAAAATTCAGATAACAAAAACTGACAATTATATTGATTAATACAGGAGCACAAAGAAAAAGAAATAGGAGCCAGAATAGCTTTGACTTCCAATCCCTGTTGTTATAACAGGCATCCCTCCTAGTGTCCCCTCTCATTTCTGCCAAAGCAGCTCCATCTTCAACACCAGACCTCCAATGATTTCACCTTCAGAGGACTGGAGCTCCCTCCCTTGTTGAACTAATTCATGGTCATTGCATGTGGGTTACTCTGGTTTTACTCTTTCAGTACAGACACAAACTGTTTTGCCACAATTAATGTTTTGGTCAACAATGTGCAGACTTAAAGCCCTGAGTTATATGACTGGGCAAATAAAACCAGACCACAAAATTTGGTCTACTCCGGTTGGCTATGATTCACCCATATGGGCAAGCCAGCAGTCTCACTGTTTTTCCCCCAAACCCTAGGAAAATCAGACTGTTAAATTATACTTCTTTGTCCCTTTATACAGATGCAGAGTCACTCTGCTGAAATTTGGGGGCGCCAATATTTAATTTGTGTAATGCAGTGGAACAAGTTCAACAGATAGAGGTCATCCAGTATCCAAACTAAAAGACATTCGCACCTCACTCAGAGAAGGATGACCTTCTGCCCATTATCTCAGGAGGGTGGTCCATGAAATTTACCGAGTCCAGAAAATTAGATATAATAAGTAGGCCTTTTTGAATAGAGGGCCTCACACTGAAAAATAAAAATTGATTTTATGAATAAATATATTTTTCTTAAATGATTTAGTAAGCTCTGTTTATTCATTTACCGACAGTGTTTAGAATATATAGTAGCCAGTGTGTCTGCAGATATATTTATGTTGGACTGTTTGGCTTGGCTTCACCTCTGTAATAATTTATAACAGTTTCAATGTAAACCTACCACCGAACAGGTCATAAAGGTCCTGAATTTTAACTATCACCGTTGCAGATAAATCCACAGCACCGGTTCCCACCACAGAAATCCAGCTCATCCTACCCAGCCTGTGGAAAGTTTTCACACAGGAAAGTTTACATGCTGAGGAATTTTAATTCACTTTTTTTGTATCTCAGCTCTGTGTTTCTTCTCAAAAGAGGATTATATTAACTTGTGAGAAGTTAATCTCTAGAGGCAATCATTGAATTAAAAATACATTTTCTCATGTTTTTTAAAATTCATGAGGATTCATCTTTATTCTATGCTGCATCTATGTAATCAACAATCAAGGGCATAAAATGACAGAATAATTTTTATTTTAGGTATTTTTTTAAATTGTATCAATTTCAATAATCTAATGAGAGGCATCAGTGTGTGGGCTGTTGTTTTGCTTTCAGAATTTTCTAGATTTTTAAATATATTTCTCAGATATTTTAGCTTAGGTTTAGACATTTTTCTAGGTCTTATATTGACAGACTCCTAATAATAAAGCTTTCTTATTGTTAATGTATTATATTTTAGTTATATGATCAGTAACATATTTTAAATACAATTTAAAAAAATTAGTTTTAACTGCCCATATTTATATTCATTGTGTTGGCAAGTAGAGGAAGTAATACTTTTTCTGAAGAAAAAAATAAACAGCTTTAAAAATAGTTTACAATATGCATTTGAGAAAGAATGAAGATTTTTGAGGGCGATCAAACTGATAAAGGAAAGGCCACTTAGTGGTGAGTAAAATATACACAGTTCTGTCCTGTGTCTTATGATGAAAAAGTCCTGTAAAGGATGTTTCATAATTAGGAATCTCTTATGCCACTGATGTGTTGACAGAACTGGTCATCATACTCTGTTTAGCTAACATATATTGTCCCTGCGTTCACATTGAAGAAATGTTTACTAAACATCTACTCTGGGCCATGCTCTTTGGCAGTTGCATCTTTATGTCACACAATTTTGCAAAGTGGGTGTAGTCACCTTAGTTTTACAGATGATAAAAGTGAAAATCTGAAAGGATCATTGAATCACTGAATACCCACATAGGTAGTACACAGCAGAGTATGGAACTGCACAATTTCTATCTGTTTCCAGAACAATGTTGGGTAGTAATGTCACTTATGTGATAAGCATAATAGGAATAAAATCTAGAAATGAGATTGCCAAGTCAAGAGTGTTCCTCTTTTAACTATTAAATAATATACACTGCTCTCCAGAAAAGTTGTCTGAGTTTAAACTCCCAAAATATGAATATCAGTTTTCTAAGCAATACTGAATTTCTCTACTTAAAAACAAAAACATTTGTCAGTAAAATATGTAAAAAATGATCCACTTATTATGAGATTAAAAAATCTTCATAAAACATGTTTTATTTTAATGTAGAACAGTTTTAGGTTTACAGAAAAATTGTGAGGATAATAGAGAGTTCTCATAGAACATTTTCCCTGTTATGAGTATATGGCATTAATATGGTATATTTGTTAAAATGAATGAACCATTATAGATACATGATCATTGACAAAAATCCATGCTTCCGTCACTTGTGGGCATGGTGGCCCAGCTGTTTTCCTCAACAAATGGCATAAACCTTAAAATTTGTGAATCAGTTAAGCCTAGTCTCTTTAAAAAATGGGAGCCAAAGTTGTGGAAATCTCCTGAGCCCCATAGGATTGTCCTGTGACTGGTCAAGTATAGGTATACTCTAAGACTAAAAGTGGAAAGTCAACAGAGAGGGAGAAAATAATTTAGAAAGTTGGGTGATGAGCAAGAGGTAAGTATGGTGGTGGGAGCATACATCTGGATGAAGGTGCAGATGGTGTGGGAGCCACTCCAAGGATGCCCCTGTGATCCCACCTCCTGATATTTGCACCTTAGTGTTGTCCCCATCTACCTACATGACAACAATGTTGATCTAGTGGCCAGTAGCATATGGAAGAAATGTTGGCATGTCATTTCAATGATTATTTTATAAAAAAAGACTCCTTGCCCAGGTGTGCTCCCTTTCTCTCTCTGTGATCACTTATTTTGGAGAAAGTCAGCTGCCATGTCCTGAGAACAGCTAGGAAGCCTATGGAGAGGCCTATGGTATGGAAACAGAGGCCTCCGGCCTGACAAAGAACTGAGACTTCCCAATGACTGTGTGAAAGAGCTTGGAAATAGATCCCCCCGCCGCGCCCCCCCCTCCCCCCCGGATTTCACCTGACTACAGTCTGAGTTGACAATGTGACTGCAATATTGTGCCTGATCCTGGGTCAGTATCACCTAGTTCAGAAATTCATGAGTGCCCAGTCCTCTAAAACTGTGGCTAATGCATGTTCCTTTAAGCTGCTAACTTGTGGGGTATATTGTTGCATGATAATAGTTAACTAATACAGGTTGGTACAGACAAAAATATAGAGATGGAAATTATATTGATTAGCTAATACTGACTGGCCCCAAATTTACTGCAAGTAAGAGGTTTTAGTAGAAGTCTTTCAGTTCATTAATGACTTTGAGTTAGTGCAACAGAAAAGAGCAATAAAACAACAACAAAAACCCCATACACACAATAAAACAAACCTTGAGGGTCTGTTTGAGGTTGGAAACCATTTATCTGATGTGTCCAGCTACCTGGATGGTGAGGTTTGGCTCTGCCAGCGTGGTGGAAGGCAAGAGGTATTAAAAAATTGATACCTGTGAGCAAAGATAGTTCAGAAAATTCACCATGGATGCCTTGCTAAAGATTTCTCTGCAGCTGGCCATGTACTTATCTTGTACATGTCTGTTTCACTGTGATAGTGCATGTTGGCTCAACTGGACACTTGTCCCACCCTGACATTATTATCTCACTTTTTGGTCTGGTCCCTATTCTCCTAGACTTATCAGTTTCTTAACCTCCAATTTTAATAGCTCCCAACAACCCATGAGGTCTGCCAGTCATGGACCGTCTTCCCGAGTTGAAGTTCAGGACAGCTAAGTGATTAAAATAGAGTCCCACAGCTAATCAGTGGCAGAGCCAGGCCTAGATTTAGAACTTCTGGCTCCCTGACCTATGCCAACATGCTTTTTCTCTTTTTTTTTTCTTTTTTTAGGTTTTCCTCATTAGGACTATGGCAGACCAGACTTAACAGGTACATTGGGAGCAGGCCACCGAAGGATGATCAAATTGAGGTACATTTAGGATTTGTGCATCCTACCATCTTAAAATGTTTTTCTAACATTTGGGGTTTGGCATAGCAAAGAGTGCCAAGGTTCCTTTCCTTTCATTTTTAAACCCGCATGTATTTTCAGGGAAATTAAGCTCATATGTTTCTGATTCATTTGCTGTATAACTCATCAAAATATTGTTTTATAACAGTTCTTGGCAGTCTATGAAACCTTTTAAAATATGGACTTTTCCCCTCTTGCTACCAAGGAAGCCATGTTTTACCAAGAGTACAGCCCCCATTAACTCTAAAGGTTTTTCTGAACTTCACATGGACACTAAAGATTTTATTGGTTTCTCTGTGATCAGTAAGGATGCTCTGGACCTTCAGTATGCGTTGGATGTTTTGGGATCTAGACTTATGAAGATAGATGAGAAGTGGCCTCCAGGTTTCAAAGAGTTGTCATGGTGGAGATGGATAACGGAGACAGCCAACATATTTGTTGAGCACTTTGAATGTGTCTGCTACTGGCTAAAGCCTTTCATAAATATGACCTCATGCAAACTTCTTAACCATTGTATGTATCCTAACTATATAGAAAAGCTGAGGCTTACAAAGTTTACTAAGTCAAGTCCTGAGGTTGTTTGGCAGTAGATCAGGGAGACAATCTCTGACAGTTTGATTGCAGAACTCCGTCTTTTAAGCTACTACTAGTATGTAGACTTGGCAGTTAAGATACAGCGGGGCTAAGCTAATGTCCAGCTTGTTGGAGGTAGAGTTGGAACATCGTTAATGGCATATAATTTATTTCTGGTTAAACTTCAGTTCTGACCAAGAACTATTTCCTTCTGGCTCCTTTGCTTGCTTTTTGGACATTCTTTGTCAAAGATCATGATTGTGGGACAAAAAGTCTAGCTAATGCCTTTTAGGCAGCTTACCTGAGATGTCAACTCCATGACCACTCAAGATGGTCCTTCTCATGTAATCAGGCCTTCTTCAGAGAATTCTGTCACCTTCACACTGCACATGATAAGCTCTACACTGTGTATGAGGATATCACTATTTATATTGGTAATATAGGAAAAGCTACCTTGTTTCATAGCTTTCTTTATGCAGGACACTGCTAAGTGCTTTCCTTAAATTACCTCATTTTACCCTCATAAAAGCCCCGTGAGTTATGCAGTATCAGCTTCTCATTTTCTAGATGAAGAAACTGAGTCATGGAGCAATTAAATACTAACCATTAAGAGGTAACAGTTTCTCACATTCAGTGGTGTGGGATTTGAGAAATGAACAAATGATAAGGATGATCAGTAAGAATGATGAGATATCTGAGATGGAAAAGACCTTTGAAAGAGCCAGTATTTCCCAAAATGAAGAACTTACAGCATAAAAATAATGTTATATCTATCTATCTATCTATCTATCTATCTATCTATCATCTATCTATCATCACCTATCTATTTATTTATAGGCACATACAGGGTGTCCCCAAAAATGTGTACACACTTTGAATGATTATTCATTCCAAAGGATTAAATCTGAAAAGAAAGAAACATCAATTGAAGAAACATCAATTGAGCTATCAACTGTAAGCTTTATAAATATTTTTGGGGACACCTATATATAAAACAAAGAATATGTATACATGTATATATAATATACATAATGTATATACATATATATAATATACATATGTATTAATATACATAAATAAATCCCATTAATGTATCATCTAATTCAATACCTCATGAATTAACAATTCTCTTCCAGGAAATTACTATGTTTATTCTTCCTTTTCTTCTTAAAAAATAATTAATTAGCCCTGTCTGGTTTGGCTTAGTGGATTGAGTGTTGGGCTATAGACTGAAAGGTCCCAAGTTCAATTCTGGTCAAGGGCACAAGCCCGGGTTGCAGGCTTGATCCTCAGTAGGGGACATGCAGGAGGAAGCCAATCAATGATTCTCTCTTATATTGATGTTTCTATTTCTCTCTCCCTCTTCCTTCCTCTCTAATCAACACAAATATATATATTTAAAGAATAAAATAAATAATTAATTTTATTTATGTACTATACACAATATGTTGTTTAATTTTGTCTGTTGAGCTCTATAAATGATATATAGTCTACATATTCCTTTGTTACTATTTAATTTAAAGGATATTTTCAATATTAATCACGTTTTTTTGGTAGGGCATTTTAGTAATTTTCTCTGCAATATAATATTCCACTTAGGGAAAAATAAATAATAATTTATCATCCATACTACTGTTAATGGTCACTTGAGAATATTCCTTTTCCTTTCCCCTTCCTCCTCCCCTCTCTCCCTTATTTTCTTTCTTCTTTCATTCTTTTTTCCTTTTTTATGTTCTCCTTGATATTGCTAACATTCTTTTTTACTAATAAGACAATTCTTGGACAAGAATTTATTGCTGAAGTGTAAGGGTTTTTCTAATTATTAGGAATTATAGGTGCTGGGTACCCAAATGTTCACAAATATAAGATAATGCTACATTGTTTTCAACTTCAGTTTGCATTCCCAATGGGAGTGTATAAGGGCTTTCTTTTAAAATTCTATAGCCATGTTAACTGCTTTTCATTTATTGTCAGTTTGGTTGGTATATTGTGTTAATTTCACTTATTGCTCATATTATTGATGCCTAATATCTTTTTAAATCTCAATAGCCTTTTGTATGTTAGTCAGGCCTAAAGAAGATACAAAAACAATAACTTCAAGTTTAAACAGAAGAAATTTATTGCAGGGCTTTGTTTACATAGGTGACTGAGTTTCTAAGAGTTGAACAGGGGTTACCTGGAGACTAGGCCAACATCACAAAGCACTGTCCTCTGGGCTGGGAGACAAAGGCAAGAAGTCCTGTAATCTCAATGACCTGGGACCACTTTAGTCCCCTGGACAACCTCTGGCTTAATGTGGCATCTCAGGTACAGCTCTCCTGTTTGTCCCGAAGACAGGACAAAAGTAAGGGATAGTGAAAAAATAGTGAGATCAATAGATTGGAGGTCTATGGGGCTGAACAACTAAAAGGAGGGTCACTCAAGCAACTGAGTCCCAGAATTGAAGATGGGGATCAGATAATTTTTATTTAAATTTGAGATATTGAAGGCAGCACAGGTTATGGTGATGACAATGTAGTTAGGTACAGTTAAGTGGAAAGAAAAGTCATTGGCGGTTATGAAAGTAAAAAATAGAGAGGCTGACAGGGCCACTGTATTACATTTTTGGAGACTCCATTTACATAGTCATCTGTGACACTGGTTAAGCTAAGGTTTGAGTGGTTAATCCACATAGATTCCCTCTTCCACACTCAAATTAGTATAAAATAATGGGAATTTTCTCCTGTCTTAACACACTATTCCTAGCAACTAGAACATGGGTGGTAAAAAGCTCTCAATTATTATTTGTTGGGTGAATGATGAATGATGATATCATTGGAAATGAGGACAAGAGTATAACTGTGGAGGGAGATTGAATTAACAGCTAAAGACTTAAATACATGACAAATAGGAGGTCAGTAGATGAGAGCAACAAATTGGTAAAGACAGAGATTAAACAGGATGGCATGACCTTTATAAGCTGTAAGCGTTTGTGTGTGTGTGTGTGTGTGTGTGTGTGTGTGTGTGTGTGTGTTGTGTTGTGGTGTGTGTGTATAGATTGTAATGACAGCCAGTCCTGCTATTAAGCCACATGAGGTGTGATATGAAAGGTCCTCCACTTGAGAAGCTACAAGGAAAGTAAACTAGGAAAAAGTCAGCAAGGTTGCTAGACAAGGTGATAGAGTGGACACCTGTGAATATGCCGGGGATCAAGAGGATAGTTCTGAATACAGATAGGGAGTGCCAAGGCATGGTGGATAGTCATGGAGGGAGAATATGCTGGTTAGAGTCCTTAGAGAAAAACAAATTCCTCTCAGATGGTTCAATTCTGGAGGCTTAAATGAAAGGAACCATTTATTAAGGTATAGGTAAGGTTGAAGGAGCCAATAAGGGAAGTTAAGGCACCCAGAGACTAGGGAATAGAGGGCAGTCATTAGCACTACTTGGTTGAAGGAACAAGAGGAGAAAGCAGTACTAATGAGCCCAGTGAAAGCCTGATCATGAAGAAAAAAATATCTATGGGAATTGTAGGCTAGAAGGAATCAAGCTACTGCAAGACAGAATAAGTGCTCTCTCTAATCTTCACTTGTCTTGATTTTCTGCTTGGCCCTCCCAATTGCTGACCCAACAGGAAGTAAATGGGCAGGGGAGCCTGGAGGTTGACATACATAGAAGCTTCATTCTAGGGAAAAAGTGGGCCAGAGAAGGGAAAATCATGTTTAGGGTAGTGGCAGTGGGCAAATATAGACCAGCCATTGAGAAGAAAAAGGAGTTGGACTTTGTCAGAGAGGAGATGCACAGAGGTCTGGGAGTTACGGTCTGGGTGATAATGAAGGACTGAATTAAAGTTGGAAGACAGTTAAGTTGCTTTGTAGTTTGTATTAAATGTCCTAGAGAGGGTGTGAGCATTCTTCTTCTTGCCTTAAATAAATCTAGGTCTTATTTTGAAATCTACATTTTGATTGTCTTTGTGATATGTTCACTGGGAATGCATGGTTTCTTGGATGCTCACCAGAAATGTGCTACAATGGAAGCTTTGTAGATGTGACATGGGTCACTTTTTGTCACTTGTGTGCAAGGGCAAAAATGAATAAAGGTGGAACCATACTGGCTGAAGACAGACATCTGCAATTGCTCAGTGGGACCCATGGGCTCTGCAGAGGCTATCAGAGACTCTCCTCCTTGGAAATGACCCAAACCCTTTGGTCCAGCTAAACATGAGCTAACTGTGATCACTTGATGAGGCTCTTCAATGTCAAAGATTTTGATTTGTTCCCCATCATAATGCCCTTTCCAATCTGTCACCCTCCACCCTTAAATTGGTCTCAAATATTAAAATTAATATTCAATATAAAATTTATATTCACCAGCTCACCTATTTCATGAAGCCTTTTCTGTTCAGACTCCCAAATAGAAATGAGCAAAAAAGTTGGTTTGGTTTTATTAGGATCTTGTCTTTAATTAATTACATAGAAAATCAAGTTAGGCAAATGATTTGACTATCTATAAGGAGAAGAATGAATTATTAGGATTATATTTCCTTTTCCTCTAAGTAGTGATTCTCATCTGCAGCTGGTGCCATCCCATTATGAAACATTTGTAAATGTATAAGGTGTTTTGGTTTGTATCAATGGCAGGGATGCTACTTGTATTAAGAGTCCATAGGTAATGTTAAGCAACATCCTAAAGTGTGGGGACTGTCCTGCCCAATGAAGAAGTATCCCATACCAAAGAGCCAATAGTATTCCCATTATGAGTCAAGCATGTGATACAGAGGCAAAGGAGGTTTTGCTCATCCCTGAGTCAGCATTTTCCATCTAGTAGCTGCTTCCTTGTGTCTCTGCCTCTGCCCACCACTGCCCTCAGGTCTTCTGTGTATGACTGGTCACTTTGCTGAGGATTACAGTTTGATGGCAATGGAATGGCATTTAGAGTTGGGTCTACTGGAGTAAAACCCTCAGGCTTGCTGCTCTTTAGTTGAATACCCTGGAGAAAATGATTTAACTATTCTGAGTTTTAAGTTACTCATTCGGAGAACAAGTTGAATTGCATCTTCATCTGTGTTTTGAATCTTTTTTGTGTGTCTAAAATAGAGTAGCCTAATATTTAAAATAAATTCTGCCTCATGGAGTTCTTATGAAAGCCAAAAGAGATAAGGTCTGCAAAATGCGTCATATTGAGTATGACACATGGAAGACATTTAATAAATGGTGGCTACTATTACCTTTCTGCAGAGTGAGTGCATTTGATATTCCATGTAAAAGTGAGACACTGGAGGATTCATTCTCAGAACATCTAGCAGATCCTAGCAACGGTTTGCAAACTTTTGGCAGCAAGAGGAGGCAAATAAATTAAATTTTTAAAATCTGAATAATGAAATCATTTGAGAGGCGGCTGAAGGTTAAGAGGCTGAGTGGGGGAGGAAATGTTATTCTATCTGAACGCGTTCACCTAATCATGCTCACTGTAGGATAATACCGGGTTGTATTCTCCTGAATAGAGGATTTCATGCCTGATTTCCACCACTTGCTTCCAGAGAATAGCCTCTTATGTGACCAGCCCACTGTGCTGTCCGACCCTCGCCAAGAGCTCGAAGGATGAAGTATTTAACCTTTATTTTGAACTCCCTAGATTGGGCAAGCTTGCCAAGCCCAGAATGTTGTTGTAGCATATTTGCCTGTGGTTTTCAACAAAGTACAACTCTTCTGAAATAATTGACCAGCACTAAAATGTCCAATCTCTGAGTTAGACTTTTGTCATTCTTGCAGCAGGAAATGGTTCTCTGCAAATATTTAGAAATGCGGTGGAAACTCTGATGTTCACATCCATGGCAACCCCTCATGGCTGGAAAAGACACCCTGCCTTCCTTCACAGAATTACTTAATCCCCCAATCCTTGTCATAAGTGAAAATGTGGAGACTGCCATCGAAGAGGCAAGCTCTTCCAGTCCCTTTTAAGGTGGCCCTGGTTGACATCTGACCCCCACAGTCCTATAAACAGCAGCAGAAATTCCCTTTCCACTTAAACTGCATCTGCTGGGCAAGGTTTCAATAAAGCAGTGATTCATGGAAAGGTTTCCCCTTATGGCAAGTGTCAGAGTTCTCCTTGTTTAAGCTAACAGTTGGCAATGTGTGCCTGGCCTCAGCTGTGAACTTTGCCTTGTTGCCTCACCTCTCCTTGACAGAAATAGACTTCAAGACCAATTGTAGTCTGCTTCAAAGCTCTATTCTTATGTAAAGATGATAGTAGATGGAAAGGAATGAAAAAGACATATTGATTGTATCTGTCACTGAAGTTAATCTCATTACATATTAGTAAATATTCTCTCAAAGTCCATGAAAAGTTCTTTTTGCATATATTTACCTGAGCACACAAACATTAATATACATAAATAAATATACAGCCACTTTGTTGGGAATCAGGAGGCTTAGATTTAAAATCCACCTTCTCCTTCTGATTTTCGGGAAAATGTGGTTACCAGTAAATGACTTAGTTCAAGGATAACTTCTAGGTGTGTTTACTGTGTCATGGAGCAGACAGACAGTAGGGACATTTATCAAGTTGTGGACACAAATGGAGAAACTATTTTTTTGTGAGGAAGGCAATTATTTCACTTTTGCATTTTACTGAGTTTATGAGATTTACTGAGATCACCATGGGATGTTATTTTTTGTGATATTTTATGTGGTCATATGATACTCAAACCAGAAATGAAGTTTGGGTAGCATCCATATGTAGATGAGAGTGGACGCACAGGCACGAACGCATTCACTGAGGACCAGTTCATAACATGAGAAGAAAAGTAGGTTGAGGCTAGAACCCAGAGAAATGTCAACACTTAACGGGTGATTAAAGCCGAAAAAAATAGTACAGGAAGGTGACTCTCTACAGCATGGTGGGTAGAGCCCTGGGAAAGACTTGTGTCAAGAGAGATATTCCAAGAAGGGAGATATTCTCAGAGGAGTTCAGGAGTATAGAAACTAAAAGCTGACCCATTGTCTGGAAGTTCACCAGTAGCCACACTGAGCAGGTTCAGTGAGGTGAAACCAGGCTGGAGTAGGGTGAGGAATGGAGTTAGCACACAGAAAAGAAGAATTATGGCTTTATAACCCCATGTCTTCAAATATTTGAATATATCTTAGGGCAACTAGAGATAAATCCATCTATTTTGCCTCCACAGTGCAAAACAATGAACAATGTGAGGTCATGTGTCTAGCAATTAGAATTACTGAAGAAGTGAGTGGTAGCCTTGGAAAGTGGCAAGGTCCCATTATAGGACTCATTCACCAGTGAGTACAGAACCACCAGTGAAAGGAAACATGGAGATGGTCCATTCCATTCTATCTCTGATTCTGTGAATCTATTCTGAAGCCATCTAGTGCAGGGCTCATTGTCCTTGTAACTTGGGTAGATAGCAGCTCACACCCTTATTCATCCTTCCCAGACCACAGGGGCCAGTTAGACTGGTTATTATATTTTCCTGTAATGTCCAATATCAACGAGACAGAGTTCACTGGAAAGGCCTTATGGTAAGCTTGTTGAGTGTTGAGCTCAGAGTTGAGAAAGCCCAGGACTGTCTCAAACTTTGCAAAGACTCACCAGGGGACCCTCCCAACTTGTATAACCTTGCTTTTTTGGTGCATTGATAAAGGACCCTCATCATGTCTGTATGCCTGTGTTGCTTCACTAATTGATTAAAGGAAAAATAAACACATGTGAGGGGGAAGGTCTGCTTCCTGGGATCAGACTACCTCTAGCTTCTGGGTATCTCAGAAGGAGCTAATAGTCATGCTTACACAGAGGTTTTCTGGGCCTTGAAAACTGCTCTTAGTAGAGCTTTATTTTCATGGCAACATAAATTTATATTAAGTGAATGATATTAAGCGATTGATGTTATAAATATCCAAATGGCCCTTGGCAGAGAAAATGTTTCCCACCACTGCTATAGAGAAATAATGTGTCTTTCTAAAACATTTATGTATTTACTATTGATTTATTCTTTAAAAATAAATGATCATGTACAAAATGATGGTAGAAATGTAGATGGAAAAAGCCATTATGAAAAGCCTTTATGATAAGGTCTGAGATGTGAATGAGGACCCTGTTATTGGGTAATGGTGAAAAGATGACCCTTGTTGTAAAGTGGCAAATATTTTGGCTAAATTGTGTTTCTGTCCTACTATTTTATGGAAGGTAGAACTTGAGAATGATAAAATTAGAATCTAACTGAGGCGATTTCTGACCAAAGCTTTGAAGACGTGGCTAAGTTCCTCCTGGCTGCTATGGTAAAATTAAAAAAGGGAAATATGAATTGAAGATAGAACTGGTATCTAAAAAACAACCAGAATTCAAAGATTTGGAAAACCCTCCCATATTACAAAATACGAGAAAGCATGTTTGGAAGAGAAAAGTAAGGATGTGATGGATTTATCACAGTAGTGCTGGTGTGAACCTAATACTGCCAATTTCCATGGAAGGGGATGAAAGGCTGGTGCCCTTCTTGGATTTCATGGGACATCACCACTGAGTTATTTGACTATGAACCCACACTATTCTTCAAGACGAGAGAAGAATGACCCAAAAGGCAGTTCAGAGATTGTCAGGGCTGCCTCCACTATTTCAAAAGGGGAAGGCATCACCTTGATTTCAACTGCACAGAGGGCTGCCTGGGGCGTTGAAGTGGAACCTTCACCTGACAGAGCTGTGGCTGCAGGCCCTCCAACCCAGGGGGTCTAGAAAGCAGAGCATTGAGCCAAATAGGAGTACTTTCAAGCCTTAAGATTTCATGAAGTTTGCTTTGCCAGGTATGTGAATTGCCTGAGACCCATCATGACTCTCTTTTCACTTCCAGCTTCTCCCTTTTAGAATGGAAACTCTCTCCTATATCTATCTTGAATTGTTTCACAGATTCACAGCTGGACAAAATCCTCTCCAACAGTGACTGTTGAGATAACATGAATGTACTCTGCATATGAAAAGAACATACTGAGCAGGGTGACTGAGCAGAATCCTATTAACTGAATATTTATGCTCCCTTGACTTTATATGTTAAAGCCCTAATTTCCAATGTTTGGTATTTGGAGTTGGGGCTCTTCGGAAATAATTAGGTCATGAGGCTGAGCCTTCAAAGATAGCATGAGTGCTTTTAGAAGGGGAGGAAGAAACTAGGGCTCTCTGCTGTGTACTTTGTAAGGACTCAAGGAGGGGGCTTCCTGTCTGTAAGCCAGGAAGTGGGCTCTCCCTAGACAATGGATCTGTTGGCACCTCAATCTTGGATTTCCCAGCCTCCAGAACTGTGAGAGATAGTTTTTGTTATTTAAGCCTCTCACTGTATGCTAATATGCTATAGCATCTAGAAATGACTCAGATAAGTGTAAGAAATCTGTGAGTAAACGCTTGAATGTGATCAATAATAGGAAATAAGAAGAGAACAGGAACCGATTCAGTTTGGCTGTAGTATGATAACAAAGAATGGCTGCCCTTATCCCATACTTCCACTCTTCCTACATCTTTCCGGAGACCACCCCACAGAGTTTTCAATTAAATTTCTTGGAGTTCATCAGGGTATAAACAGGAAAGAATATATGATTTAAGAAATGTTTTAAAACTGCAGCTGAATAAATCTTTCAAAAATTTGATCACAGAAAGCATGCCTACTGGCCATCATTTTGAAATTCAGAATGTGCGGCAAAGAATAACACAAGGCAACCCAAGGTGACAGAACAAAAAGGGATCCAACGTGCCTGCATGAACACAGGTCAGATTCATTCTATCAGCCACATATTAGGAAATGCGTAAGCTCTCCCTTTTCACTTCTACGTCATGAAGACTCAACAGCCCCAGCCAGCTGATAGCATCATGGAGGAGACTATGATATCTTTAACTCATATCCCCATGCAATTAGCCTATTGAAGTTTGAGACTAGCCTTTCTCCTAGAGTTACAAGGCAAAAGTGACATCAGTCCTTGCCTGGCTGGGGCCCACTGCTGGCAAAAGGGGGGGGGTGCCACAAAGCCAATGGTGACTATATCTTTAAAGCGATGCATGTCCACAGGTCTCTGCTTGCGGAGCTGAGTGCATATTAAGCGAAGCTGTCCAGCACTGGACTGGGAGCAAGGCCCCCTTTCCTGTGTACATTCATTTTATTTTATGGCCATGTAAAAGCTACTCTGCGGCGCTGGCAGCAGTGGGAACATCAACAACACTATACAGAACGACCCACAACCCAAAGCAACCAGCAAAGAAAACAGCCTGAGAAAAATAGGGAGGCAGGTCCCCCCATCACCTCGGCAGGCACCGGCCGTGTCAGATGTGAGAATAATTGACTCTGACAGAGAGGAAAGTAGTAATTGGAATGAAACTTGTTTGAATAACAGCTTAAATGTTTCTTTCCTCGCTCTCCAGATTACATGCACTGTAAAGCTGGATCGCGTTCTCCTGGCCGCTTCACAGAGGACGTTCTGTGTCCAAGGGGCTTGTGAAGGAGGAAAAACAAAACAGCTTGTGAACTCACCTCTCTTTCTGCAGAGCAGCTGGGCCTGGGTTCCAGGTCCACAGAGACAATTTATCGATGCTTAATCCCCAATCTTGTCTGCTGTCCCCATTGCTTACAGACTGCTGTTAAGATATTGAGAGCCCTGTTAGTGTCTGGGTGAAAGTCAACTGGTTAACACAACTGAAATGAAAACTTTCCCCAATCTGACTCCTTTTCACTAGTTTCCAGTTCTAGTGAGTGCAATGGACTAAAGGTTTATGTTCCCATTGAACTCCTATGTTGAAATCCTAACCCCTAAGATGGTGGCATTAAGAGGGGGGACTTTGGGGGGGTTGATTAGGTCTTGAGAGCACAGCCCACAAGAATGAGATTAGTGGTTTTATTAAAGTGATTCTTTCTTGGCATGGCTCAGTGGTTGAGAATCAACCTATGAACCAGAAGGTCATGGTTCAATTGCCAGACAGGGCACATGCTCAGGTTTTGGGATCAATTCCAGTGTGGGATGTGTTGGAGGAGGCCGATCAATGATTCTCTTTCATCATTGATGTTTTCCTCTCTCTTTAACTCTCTTTTCCTCTCTGGAATTTAAAGAAATATTTAAAAAAAATAATAAAGAGACCCTTGAGAGGTTTCTCACTCCTTCCATCATGGGAAGTTACAGTGAGAAGACTGCTACCTATGCAGGAGGGGCCTTCATGAACACTGGCTTGGCTGTCACCTTGTTCTTGGACTTGCTTAGCCTCCTGCACTGTGAAAAAAACATGTACTTTGATCTATTGTACTTTGATTTTCCAGCCCAGATGGACTGAGACAATTAGTGCTGTCCTAATTTCATAGAGGGCCATCTTCAGCCCTTTCTGATTGTTCTTGCTGATCACTCCAGCTTCTCCATTCTGTACCAAGCCATGTCAGACATTTGTGGGTCCTACATGATCTGGCCACTCCTATGTCTTTGATCACGTACCCTTCTATGCTGCTCTCTACTCAAGCTCCAGCTACAGGGTCCTTTGACCTATTTCTTGAATCTTCCAAGTTGGTTCTAGTCTCTGCTGAGTGTTTGCTTTTTAAAAATATATATATTTTATTGATTTTTTACAGAGAGAAAGGGAGAGGGTTAGAGAGTTAGAAATATCGATGAGAGAGAAACATTGATCAACTGCCTCCTGCCCACCCCTCGCTGGGGATGTGCCCACAACCAAGGTACATGCCCTTGACCAGAATCAGACCTGAGACCCTTGAGTCTGCAGGCTGACGCTCTATCCACTGAGCCAAACCGGCTTCAGCAAGTGTTTGCTTGTGTTGCTCCCTTTTTCTGGAGTGTTCTCTCCTCTCATCTTTACAAGGCTGGATCTTTATTAACATTTGGGTCAACTTTTGTGAGCAAAGTCATTTTCTCCTGATCCCCTCCCCACATAAAACAGGTCTCCTGCAATAGTCCCATTAGCCTATTATTCTCTAGCATGCACAAGTTGATTTAAAACAAATATCCTAATAATTTATTTGTTCACTTGTTTATTGTTTGCACTTCCCCTCATCCATAACCACAATGGGATCTTTACTCGAGTAGATAGTACCTTTCTCTGTTATGCTCTCTAATGTTCCCAAGTATGGTAGGAGCTCAACAGACATGGAAATAAGTGGTTTTCAGTACATGGCATATCCTGCTATTCTTCCTTTCCTTTGGTCAACTCACTGTCTCCCTCTCCACTTAGTCAACTTGTTCAGTCAACATCTTCATCCTGTTTCAAAGGCTCAGTTCATATCTTCTGTCTTTGTAGAGCATATGTTTTCTAACAATGAGGGGTACAGCAAGGTTTTCTTCTGCATTGGCTTGGTCCTTGGCATGTCCATTCTTTATAGCAATTACCTTGTTACGTTCCAGTTGTGTGTTTATGGAGATAGCCTGGCACGAGTCTGTACAATTTTTTGAATTTAGGAATTGTGTCCATATCTATAAATCAACAAGTATAAGGTAATGAACATATGTAATAGGTGGTTACAAATGTTTGTTGAGTAAATTAACAGTCATATAGGCTTTAAAATTGAGGCTCAGCTGTTGTTCAGAGGCTTCATGTTTATGTTTTATTTTTCTTACATTATCTCATTCAGATGTACCCCCATAATTTATAAGATCAGCATCATTTGAAGAACTTTACACTTAGCAAGTTATAATAGTTTTCTAACTCATTCCCTGCTTCCTACCATCTTCCCTCCAACCCCAAGCATAAGGAAAATCCTTAACTTATTTTTCTATCACTGGCAATGGAGGAGAAACCATTAATTCTCAGGCAATGGAGGAGAAACCATTAATATAATTGGTCAGATAAATAAAACTCTCTCAAGCTTCCTCTAGCCCACTCAAATTCCTCTGCCATTCTCTCTTATTCTGTCTGTCTCATTTATATTCCCTCTTCTTCTCTAAAACCAAGTAAATGGATTCTGGACCTTCTACAAATTCTTCTCCCTTTGTGTGAGCCCAAGGTTTATACCTCCAAGGGGCTGGGTGATTGGAGGCCTGGCTTAGCCTTGTGCTTTGAATGCAGGCTCCTAAAGGCCTTCAACAGGGCTTCTTTAATGAGTTGTCAGTTGCTGACTTTGCTATTCATAAAGTATTAGCTTAACATCTATGACCCTTGTGTGTAATACATGACTTGTATGTCCCCCTATGCATTCCTTAAAGGAAACACTCCTCTGACAGTCATTTTTATTTCTCACAGACTGTTTACCAGGCCATCAACATGTTTATTGTATTTGACGGGGGAAGAGAAGAAGTAAGTTACTTTTCCCCTCTGAGGAAGACAGTGATGGGCATCTAACAGGTGCCTAGTAAGTATTGGTTGAGTGTATTGATGCATTATTAAGTAACTTCTCACTCTTTCTGAGTTTCCAACTCAACTCCACTTCTATGTGGCTCCAGGGAGCAGGCTGTCCCAGACAACTGTGGTCTCTGCAGATACACTCTCTAAATTCTACCGGACAGTCCCAAAGGCTGGGCTGTATTAAGAATCCACTTGAATCTTACTTTATTGAGAATCTGTCATACCTTCAATCTGGTTCATCTGAAATCAAAGGCATCTGGCCTCACATCGAGTAGCAGAAAATTAAGGAACAGTTTGGGGGTTTACTAGTACATTATAAGTGATGAAAATAGCATTTTAAAACTTCTTCTTAAGAGTGGATTGTTATTGGCCAAGGATTGGGAGATGCTCAAAACTAGCAAGTTGGATTAAGCAAAATCACTTCTGACATGTCCAAGACACCCCAGCCAGCAGGAGGGTTATTAGAGGAGATGAAGACTGATTTCAACACCAACTGACATCATGTTCTGGCATGTCATGGTGACGTCCAGGAGACATCACTCTTGCTTTTTAAAATATCTCAGTAAGAAATAAAAATGCAGAATGACTGATGTGATTTTTCTACATATATGCAATCTTGCTTGCTCTTTAGAAATTAGTGCAAATGATCTTTTGAGATACTATCTGATCTAATAAAAGCGCTTATAGGCTTAGCATTTCAGAGTTGAAATGAAAATACAACTAACCATTAATATAATCAGTCAAATCAGCAAAAACTCTATAGCTCTCAATTTTTGATTCTGCAATGTTCCAGGCATTTTCACATTTCATTATCTCACCATGTCATCATAGCCACCTGTGATTTCAGTATATTAAGTACATTTTACAAAAGAGTAGATAAAAGCTCAGAAGAGCTAAGGGGACTGCCTGATATCACATAGGTAGACAGTGACAGAGTTGGGACTTGAGTTCAGATTTATTTCTTTGCCCCAAATTTAGTCCTTTTATAAACATAACACATTGCCTTGGAGATCATCCTCCCTTGGTAAAACAATTTAAAAAATAAAAATAGAAATAAATTAAGGTCCAAGGAGGACAGATGCCTTCCTAATGGTCTTACAGATGGCAGACATACTGCCTCCACAGATGGTTAACTTTCCTCAAAGAACAGTTCTGTTTCTATTAACAAAACACTTGTTTATGGGGTTTGAGTACTCTTCTGAAAATGCAGAATTTTAAAAGAAAAAAAGAAGAAAAAGCTCAAGATTGTGACTCACTTGCCTTGGAATGTGGACTGAATATTTCTTTAGTATATGGTACAGACAGTAATGAGATGTGTGCTGGTACCTGACACATGAAAAGGAACTTAAATGGTTCCATACACTGCAGTACAAATGTTATGCATTCACTATGATAGTTTGCGGGGGCTGCCATAACAAGGCACCTCAGACTAGGTGGCTCACACTGCAAACATTTATTTTCTCACAGTTGTGGACGTTAGCCATCCAAGATGAAGATGCTGGCAGGGCCGGTTCCTCTCAAGGGCTGAAATGGAAAGCTCTGTTCTGGGCCTCTCCATGACTTGTTTGTGGCTGTCTTCTCTGTGTTCTCACATTATTCTGCCTCCTTTAATGTCTGTCCTAATTTCCTCTTCAAGTCCACCAGTTACATTGGGTTAGGACCCACCTTCATGGCCACGTGTTTTTATTTAATTATCTCCTTAAAGACCCAGTCCCCAGGTATGGTTACATTCTGGGGTCTTGTGGGTCAGGATGTGAACATCTGAATTTTGTGAGGACACAGTTTCCCTCATCACATTCCCTCATCATCTCCTCTGTGGGGAGATGTTTCTGATCTTACTGTTTAGGAAGCAGACATCTGATTTGTGTGGAGCACCATATGTAGTTTTAGAGATCTTTGAACCCTCTTTTGGAGGGCTTTTTGCATGAACCAAGACTTTACAAAGAAAAGTAGAAGGGAGGAAAATTGCAGAAATGTTAGGCTTTTATAACACTTGCCAGGCTATCAGGAAAAAAACATAGGCAGGGAACCCTGAGGCACGAGTCTGTATCAACTCCATCACTTATCAGCTGAGATCCTGACCCACTCAAGCTCCTCATCGTTTCTGTCACCTGTAAAACCATGATTCCGTCATCACAAGGCCATTGTGAGAATTAAGTGAGATGATGAGCACAAACGCTTTTTGTCTGCTTCAGCAAAAGGTTGATGTTTTTAATGGACTCCTTATCTGAATGGCATCCTTAAAGCAGAAATCTTGTGTGTAAAAGAGGTAAAAGCAAACCTGCTTTAAAAAGAGAGAGCAGGGTGGGGCTGAACTCAGTCATGGAGCCCCATCCTCTGCTCACTGAGGTCCCACAGATTTTAGGGACTATTACTGATCATATTTTAAAATTGTTACTCTTAGGATCTATTCAAATGTTAGTACGTTACTATTATTTTGTTTTGTTATTTCATCTGCACTGTGAAGTAGAATAACATTTTGTTTTCAGTATTTAAATGTGAGGAAGTTAGAACCTAGAATGCTGAAGGAATTGCTTGATCACTCCAGGCCCAGTATTTCTCAAAGAGTTGTAGGAAATAGTTCATTTAAAAATTTAATCTGTTATGGACTGATGCTTTTTGTAAAATTAAATAAACATGAATTAGTAAAAAAATAAAAATAAGATAAGCTTATACAATACAAGCTTTACTTATTTGTATTTGTTTCGCTAGATGGAAGCCACGTCTGCTCAATTCTGCTTGTATTTTGAGTTTTCAGCTATACACAGAGTGACCTATGTCTGGTTTGCCTGGGGAAGTCCTGAACAATGCCTGTTGTCCCAGCTAGTTGTGAATAGTCTTTGCTTTTTCACAGTGTCTTAATTTGTACAGAAAAATTATACAGTCATCTAGTGAGAGGACAGATGTTGCAAAAAGTGATGGTATTGGTGATAGAAGGGACATATTTTCCCAGAATATATGTGTGGTGGATCCCTCCTTCTGCACATGCATTTCCTTAAGCATTAATTCACCCAGCAGATATGTGCTAAGTCCCTGGCATGTGCTGGAGGCCTTTGTAAGAGTTGAGAGGCAGCAGTGACTAAGGTACTCAGAGTCCTTGCCCTTTTGCATTCTAGCAGGGGGTGAGGGTAGTCCATAACCATATATGCATACACTGTAATGTCAGGTAAGTGGTAAGAGCTACTAAGAAAAAAGAATAAGAGCAAGGGGATGGAGATGGTGGGAGAGGAGCACAGGTTCCAGCTCTGGGCCTGGAGCTCCCTTGCCCATCTGTCCCGCTCCTGTGTCCCCCACCCCCCACCCCCAGATGTTAGTGTTTCAGCATTCTGTTACAGCTTCACAAGACAGCACTCATCAGAGCAGGATTTATTAATCCTTCAGAGGAGATTACAGGTCCTTCCAGAGCCAAATGTTAGGAGGTCCTCCAGCCCACTAGGTGGTGCAATCAGAACATGGCTTTGAATTAGTTTGCTGACTCCACAGCATTGGTCTTTTTTTTTTAAATCAGTCTTAATTTGTTCCACATAAAACCTACATGTTTTCAGGTAATCATGAATACTCTTTCTGCTATGTGTGGTTTCTGTACGTCTCATTAGTAAAAAGAACTTTGAGAATTGAAAATTACATTGGTAATTTAAAAGTGCTCTACAAATTTAACTGGCTGTCATTCTCTCACTGCAATGGTCAAGAGATGGTACTTTTGAGAGAAGCAAGGTCATTCCAACCATAAAAACCACCTTTAAAGAGAATTGATTGCACAATGTTCTGTGACAGGCATTCTAGGTACGGGGCACAAGAACTCTTCTCCTTCATGGAGTTCACTTATATTTTATTTTTGGGAAAAATAATCTGGAAAAAAATGCAGACTATTAAAGTAGGTATTGCTAAACACGATGGCATGATAATTTCCAAACTTAATTTGGCTTGCACTAAGCCTTCCTCTTACATTAGCAATAATGTATAAGGTTTTCCACCAATTAAATCTTTCTGAAATCACCAAGTATTAAATTATATGGCCTCAGGAGATATAAACATAAGTAGTTTAATACACACACAAAAAAAGGCACGGTAAAAAAATAACAAAGAATTATTCCCAGTGGTGGTGTCAGCTTTTCTACAAGGTTAATTAATCACTGCAAATGAGTGTAACTGGAACAGGCCATGGATTGATGCTGACTGTGAAGTTACAACTTTGAAACTCCCAAGCAAATAACATAATTTATTGGTCACAATCATGGCTTGGTCATAAATAATAAAGCTTTAAGAGTGCATATGAATAAAAAGGAAAATATAATAAACACCTAATTTATATGTAGAAAATTGTTATCTGAACATATTATTCCATGTTGAATAAAGTTTACTGAATTAAATGATATCTTTTATAATATTTTCAACATGCAAGTTTTTATTTTCTTTTGCAGAAAAGTCATGGGGGAATGTCTATCAAATTTTGTGGCCATGGCCCAAATTCCAGCTGCATTTTTAAGTTATGCACAAAGACTTAACCCAAGAGATTGGCCCTTTTATTCTGAAACATTAAGAGAATAAAAATGATAATTGCAATGGAAATACATATGGACTATAATTGATAATATTCCCTAGAACTGACATATATTTCTTCAATAGTCCAACTTAATAAAATATTAATAAAACATAATCACTAACATCATTGAGCCACTGGCTTTGACAACAAGGGACTGGTCTTCTATTGCTATATCTAACACCTCTGAAAAATTAATTCAATAAACTAGAGACATTTATTTTTCAGACTCCATGGAAACAAATCAATTATGTATTTATTATAGACCTGGTTATACATTATGCTGTGGCAAGATTATGACATTTAAAATTAAAAGATGCTTGTGAGTCTCTCACATTTCACACTCAACATCTGTGAGATATGGATGATAAGGATGGTGATTACAGTCATTTGTGCTTTTCCTACTTGTCAGGGAAGCTCATTTATTCTTGAAATATTTTTTTTAACTAATGTCACTCACACTTTAAGGTTCTATTGATTTTTAGAGGGAGAGGAAGAGCAAGGGATACAGGGAAACATCCATGAGAGTGGAACATCATCAGTCGGCTGACTCCTGCCCGGCTTCAGCTAGGCATGTGCCCTGACACATAACTGTGAATCAAACCTGTGACCTCTTAATTCCTGGATCAATGCTCAACCACAACACCAGCCAGGCTCTTACTATGATTTTTACTACCAAAAATATGGTGCCACTCTTATTATATACTTGATTTTGTGATGGGGATGCCAATATGAACAAAATGTAGTCACCCAATTCATTGGCAGAGTTGAATAAGAGCTGTGTTAGAGGTTTTAGAGGAACTCAGTGAGGAGCACTTACAAATCAGCTTTAGAGATGGAGGCATCGTGGAAGTTCATATGAAGGAAGTGACAGTGCTTCTTCGTGGGCTTTAGACCTTCCCTGATAATAGACTACTTGACAATCCACTTAGTTACTAATGGGCAACTCAAACTTAACAGGAGCAAAAGAGACTCCCCTTTCCAGCCTATACACTCTTTAATCTTCTCTGTCTCAGTAAATTAATCTTACATGTTTCCAATTACTCTAGTAGAATAAATGTAGGTGTCTTCCCCCCCCCCCTATTTCCCTTCTCATTTCTGTTTAATTTAGCAATTTATAGTGGCTCTAAAATATATTCTGAATTTGATCCTTTCTTACAATCTCCAAAGCTCCAACCCCGAAGCAAGCCACCTTTCTCTCTCCCAACCAAATGCAGGACCCTGATAGCCAGGTTTCCTAGTGGAACTTTCACCATTCTTCCTTCACATAGCCAACAGAATGCTTTTTTTTAAAGGGTAGGTCATATTGCCCTTCTCTCTTGCTTGTAACTCTGATGGTTTCTTTCTACATTAAGCAAAATAAACAATCTATATTCCAAACTTACCTGTTAAGCTCTTGCACAGATCTCTCAGGAGAGAGTTTGGTTCCCTCTCTCCAATTCCCTGCTCCCATGATGTTGTATGCACACCACACACATTGTGTGTCCACAATGTACAGCACTGATCTGTGTATATTATAGGCTGAAGTTTCCTTGTGTATCTAATACACTGAGAGATCCCTGAGGGCAGATAACACTATTTTTTCATATCCCTAGTATGAACATACATTATGAAACAAATAATGATTCTTATTTTTTCACCAACATTTGTGTGGGAGTTTTAAATTATCTTTAACAGATGACAATTTCTTTAGACTAAAACTCAGTTGCTTTTTTTGGTTTGTGAAAAAAACAACAACAGGGATTAAAATTTGCATTTGAATAGAAAAAATATAAAAATCTTTTTCACTGGCTAAGTACACAATCTTTACTCCTCTTCGCTTGATTGTCTCCAATTTAGAAGAAGGAAAAAATAAAATTCCTGTCTCTCTTGCAGCTAGGAGCAGCCACAACACACAAGTCTAGATAATAAAATGAAGAACATAATCTGCTGAGTGTATCTATGATCTCTGTTCCTGTTTCTGAGGAAGATAATGCATATACGCACCAAAAGCAGAGAGAAATTCAATAAGAACTAATTCTGAGTTGAGTGCCCCGGGTGAGCCGTGTGTCCCAGGGGGCCGAGTGCCCCGGATGAGCTGTATCCCCCAAAGGGGACGGGTGTCCCGGGTGAGCCGTGTGTCCCAGGGGGCTGTGTGCCTCGGGTGAGCTGAGTGTCCCAGGGTGCAGTGTGCCCCGGGCGAGCCGTGTGTCCCAGGGGAAGCAGTGGACCCAGGGGAAGGGACGGTGAAAACCAGAGGAGGAGCGGACTCTATTCATATGGTCCTGAGATAGTCACCATAAAACAAGCAGACTGCCAAATGAGGAGCGGATTCTATTCATGAGGTCCTGAGATGGTCACCATAAAACAAGCAGATTGTCAAATGACAGTGTGGAGGGGAAGGAGACCTGGGGGGAGATAGGAGAACAACCGAGGGACTGGTATCCATGAACATAAGTACAACCAACGAACAAAGAACTCTGGGGAGGGAGGGCATAAATGGGAGGTGGGGGGGCAATGGTAAGCTATATACACAGATATTACCTTAAAATAAAAAGAAAAAAGAAAAAAAATCAAAAATAAATAAATAAAATAAAATAAAAATTAAAAAAAATAAAAAAAAATAAAATACTCTCTACATTTTGATGTAAGATTCCCTAGTAGATTGAATCTGAAAAAAATACTGACTATAGGTCCAGGAGAGATGGAAGAAAGAAAATAGAAGACATTTAAATTTCTTAAATTGTTGGCTTTATCCTTGTGAGGGGATGAAGGCATACCTGAGGGGACAATGCTTAACAAAAAATAGATGGCAATGTATGTGACACTTCTTCTAGAGCAGTGTTTCCCAAACTTTTGACATATGTGTACCTCTTCTATAATTTTTGTAATGCTGAGTACCCCTCATCACAAAAAATGGATGTATTTTAATAACGATCAAAATATATTTATTTTTTTTATTTTTTTGTACATACACAAAATAATAATAAATGGAAAATAAAATTATTCATAATAAAATATAAATAAAAGTTATATTATAAATAACATTTATGTGCACACCGGACCATCTTACGCCTCACAAGACTGCCTTGACTTGACTCATGAGAACGTAGAATTAGGAGCAGCTAAGCACGGTGCAGTGCATGTCCCCACCAAACTCCGGTGCAACACGTACCCCGACCAAACTCTTCCCGTACCCCTGGGGGTACGTGTACCGCACTTTGGGAAACACTATTCTAGAGTAATCATCATGGCAAGTCCTACTATACAAAGATCTATTGAAGGTTACCTCTAGTTTTGACCTTTTTAGTTATTATCTCTTCTGGACACTGCCTTAATTTAGTTCCCCCGACAACACAGCCTGATCCAAGGATTTGAGTACAGGTAAGTTTATTTGGGAAGTAATCCCAGGAAACAGGAATGAGGATGTGGAGAGATGAGCCAGAGCAGGAACAGAAGCTGAAAGGGACAGTGTTTCTGCTGAAGGCCCTGAGAGCTTGATCTTCGAGGACCTCTGAAGAGTCAGTGCATCTCAGAATTTCTGCCAAAAGAATAGATACTTACCCATTGGCTCCTATCCTCTGAGGGTTACCCATGGGCACTAACAAATATTCACTTCGGGGCTGAACTTTTGCATGGGTTTGATTCCACAGCTTTAGCAAAGGCCCTTTTCTAAGGTAGAAAGTGACAAAATTGGCATGAGAAGTGGGGCTTTGATGTCATGTGACTCTAAACTCACGTAGGGCTGTCCACCAATGTGGATAACCTCAGTGGTGGGCTGAAGAGGCATGCTGGAAAGCACCAAGAGCATCTTCAGGAAACATTCATTATTCTTTGGATGCTACCAAGATCCTTTTCTAGGTTCTTGCCCCAGGTACATGAACAGTTCAGAAAAGCATTCTATCTTTCCCATATGTGGCCTCATCACACCTCAAAACTGACACCCTTGGCAAGGGAGATGCAGTGGATGACTGAAGATAACCAGTTCTGGACACTGAGTCCCTGTCCATTTCAAAGTTCAAGGACTGGTCACTAAAGCAAGTTGAGGAGTGAGCCTTATCCTCACGTCCTGTTCCTGCAAGCTTTAATTATAAACATCATTTTCTTAGAACTCCCCACATTGACAGATGCCATACTAAGTGGACTTATTCAATTCTCACAACAGCCTTTACAAAATGGTCATCATGGTTCCAATTTTCTAAACAAGGAAATTGAATCTCAGAAGGAAACTCTGAAAGCCAGTAGTTGGCAGAGCTAAGGTTTGAACTCAGTTTATGAAAACTCCGAAACCATGGTTTCAGTCACTATACCATTCCCACTCCACGTTTATCTCCACCCTACCTACCATTACACATTTCACTCAATCTGCCTTCACACTGAACTTTAGAGTGTGCTCTGCTATTAAAGCTGAGAGCTGGTTGCAAGGAGGTCATTGAAGTCTGTTGGAGTCAAGCTCCTAGCTTTCCCTCTGGAGTTCCCTCCCCTGTGACAGATGTGTGTCTGCTTTCTCCCTCGAATGTCCCCAATTAGAGTGATTTCATGGCTTCTTCTAGCAGCCTGTTCCATTGCCTAACTGCTCCCAGTGGTCTAACATTTTCCCTGATATTCCTCATTGCAGCTTACAGCTTGTTAATTCTCATTCTGCCCTTGTTGATTAATAAGAAGACTGATCCTTGCCCTTCTCACAATATCTTTTTTATGAATGTGTCGGCAGAATGATGGCTCCCTTCAGCAGCCCTTCTTCAAGCCCAAGCTGTTCCAACTCTATTAACCTCCCCACAGAGGTCTCACTCTCCAAGCCTGGGACTGTTTGCGTCCCACTCCTCTCAACTGTGTCAATTAGCCTATGTCCTTGGATAATTTATAGTGTCCAAAAGGGAGCCCAAGCCTGGAGAGGCAGCCAACTCTAGGCAGAGACAGGCACGATGCTGTTGAAATTCACTTACTCCTTTTGCAAAGTGATATCTTAATTATTTTTTCCCTGAGGCAGACAGCCAAGATTTCTCTCTCTCAATGTCCTTTTTATGAACTTGGAATTATAGACTGTGGGAGCTAATTTAGAGTCTCTGGATCATCTCCCTTATTTGGAAATGAGCAAATTGAGGCATAGAGGAAATGAGGAGATTGCCTAAAACCACTCAGTGGTTCAGAAATCAAGTAAGAATAAGGACCAGCTATGTAGTCTTCCAGGTCAATATTTCTTTCAGTACAACATTAGGACTGGGCTTCTGAAAATATAAGCCCGACTCTACCAAAAAAGTAAGATGCAGAGTGTGGTGTCACTGAATGCAATGGAGCATAGAGGTAGATGGAGGGAAAAGTGCCCAGTATTGAATCTTGAGGAAAGTGAGGATCAACAAGTGACTGGTGGACTTGGAGGTATAGAATCACATGAAGGTCTGAGGGGCACTGTCATGGAAAAATGGGGAAATTAACAAATGATTTTGATTTGAGAAGATGAGGACTCCGACTGTGATGTCTTAGAGGCTTCTGAGAGGGCTTTTTGAGAAAATATTTTCAGATGGTGATAATATAATATAATGGTTAAGAAAACAGATTCAGAATAGCTAGGCCATGATTTTAATCCATGGTTTGCCATCTTCTAGGTATTTATCTAACCTCTCTGAGCCTGTTGGCTCATCTGTAAAATAATAAAAACATAAACATTATATTTAGGATATATTAATTATATATATACTAGAGGCCTGGTACACAAAATTTGTGAACAGGGATGTGTGTCCCTCACCTAGCCTGCACCCTCTACAATCTGGTACCTCTCTCACAATGCAGGACTGCGAGCTCCCAACTGCTCTCCTGCATGCCTTCCTGATTGCCCCTAATAGCTTCTGCCTGTCAGCCTGATCCCCCCTAACCACTCCCCTGCCAGCCTGATTGATGCCTAACTGCTCCCCTGCCAGCTTGTTTGCCCCTAACTGCCCTCCCCTGCAAGCCTGGTCCCTCCCAAGAGCCCTCCCCTGCTGGCCATCTTGTGGTGGCCATCTTGTGTCAACATGGGGGCAGTCATCTTTGACCACATGGGGGCAGCCATCTTGTGTGTTAGAGTGACATTCAATTTGCATATTATTCTTTTGCTGGATAGGATTAGATAGGACAGAGGCCTAGTGTGGGGGTGAAGGGAGGGGGCAACTGGTTTGCCTTGAAGGGTATCCCATATCAGAGTGGGGGTTTCCTTGGGGCATAGGGTGGCCTGATTGAGGGGCCTATGGTGGTTTGCAGGCCAGCCATGCCCCCAGCAACCCAAGCGGAGGCCCTTGTATCTGGGATTTATTTATCTTCTATAAGTGAAACTTTATAGCCTTGAGTGAAGGTCAAGGCAGGCCAGAGCAGGTGGAAAGCTTGGATTCCTTTATCGCTGGGGGCAACTCAAGCCTCCTGCTCACTCTGTGGCTGCAGCCATCTTGGTTGGTTTATCTTGCATACTTACTCCTGGTTGGCTGGTGGGCATAGCTTGAGGGTGTAGCAGAGGTATGGTTGATTTGCATATTACTCTTTTATTAGATAGGATATATACACACACACATATATTATACACACACACACACACACACACACACACACATATATATATGTGACCTCCGTCTATATACATTTAGTCTACTGTACAATTATGCCCATTTCTAATGTATACATTTTTACCCAAAATTATCTTTCTCATAATTATTTTCAAAAAGGAGTTGAGATAAATATATGTATAATAGCAAGGCACCTATTGACATGAGCTCATAAAACTGCTATGCACTGTGGTAGACATCTGACATGCATGATCTCATTGGCTGCTCAGAGTGACACTTCCTGGTTACTATTTTTATACCCTTTCCATGGTCAGAGGAAAAGACTGATAAGTTATGTTGCTCATATATGGTGGACACATAGTTAAACTGAGGTTTGTCTTCTTCTAAAGCTTGGGTTCTCCTTGTGTCTAATTTACTGTTTTCTATGAGCTTTGATATTAGGCCATGTTGTAGACTTGAAATATGTCATCTTCTTAAAAAAACAACAAAGAAGGCTTAGAAGTGTAAGTCTCAAGAATGATGACCATTTTCTATTTAGCTTCTTTCAACAATGATGCCGCTGTCATTCATCCCTGGCAGTTTGTTACACATGTGTGGCCATGGGCGTGCTTTCAGCTGACCACATTGGTCATTGGGCTGTGACCACACAATTTGAAAAAGGAGGTATAAGCTCAAAGAAGGCTTCATACATACAGGGCCTTCTCAGAAATATTCTCACTGACCACACCCTATCTATCTTCCCAAGTTTAATGAGCTGGGTTTAGGAAATATCTTGGTCTGGCTCTAGCCTTCCATTTCTGCTTAATCACCCACTTTTTTCTATTCTAGTTGTCCTGAAAAACAGGACACGTGGCATGGCTTATGTCTAGACAGAAAGGTAAAACATTTTTAGGTTTAAATAAAACAGGTAGGAAGCCCTAAGTATGTCAAGTTAGGTAGAGTTAAAGTGCTAGGATATGCAGAAGAAGCAGATGAGATTTTCAGGTCTTTGGGTAGGTTGCCAAAGGAAGTGATGATTATATTTGTCTTCTGAATCTAAGTAAGATTTGGCTGCATGAAGATAGCAAGAAATGAAGGGAAGGAAAAAGGCACCTTCTCTAGGTTGAAAGGCAAGAATGTGTAGCATCTTGAAGAGAAGAACAAATTTTTGCATTTTATTTGAGTAAAATGTCATCAAGAAAAGAAGGAAGTGTTAAGGTTAGATGTGTAGGTTCAGCATTCTCAGATTGCTTTCTGGATTTTGAACATTCTGTTTGAAATGTTGACTCATTTAAGTATTTGGGTCAGAGTAGTCATATCACCAAGGAAATTCTTAGTGTAATAATACTCTGATCTGGGTGGAATAGATTAGGCAGGAAGAGACTGCAGGTAATGACACATATTAGAAGCCATTGTAATAGGTTGTAATAGTTCATGAAGGACATAATGATGACTTAAGCTAAGGCAGTAACAGAAAGAAGTCAGGTCAGAAGAAGAAGACTAAGCATACTTCATCTTCATAAATGAACCCCACAGAATATGGTGATCGACTAATTGTGTGGGTTAAAGAGAGGAAGATGAGTCTAGAGTTCTATCTTAGTTATTTGGAAGAACAGATACACCAGCAAAAGTTTTTTATAAGTGACAAAACACACACTGGTTCACTTTAGCAAAATGTCTTTTTAAAAGATATTTATTTAAAGGATTTGATGGATTTGAAGATGACTCATATATTGAAAGGACACATTAAAATGAGGCCTTAGAAAGGACAGGAATGAGAAAGCTCTAGGAATTAAAGCACACCCTCCTGAGGTCATACCCTACCCACCCTCAGGGTGAATATTTAGTACACATTCTATTTAAGATCCAATTCTACAAAATTGGGCGTGATAGATAGAGAAAAAAAGGGAAAGAAAGTCTTATTGGTTGGTTGCATTTCTACTTCCTGACCAGGAAGAGCACAGAATAGCTTGGTTGATATATCTATCAAGACTGCATGTAATAGATAGAGGTAGTTTTCCAAAAGAAACTTGAAGTGTTGCTATTAGAAGTGGAGAAGGATTCTGTCTAGTTGAAAACCAAGATGGACACCTCTGAGGACGAAAAATCATATAGAAGCTCAGAATTTGGTCTCAGAATGTATGAAAACCATTTAAGCTCTCATTTTGTAGGTCATTAAGAACATCTCTCTATATAAAAGTCTCAGCAACTGGCCAACCAGCCCATCAGCTGACCATCTGGTAGCGGTGACACACACTGACCACCAGGGGGCAGATGCTCAATGCAAGAGTGGAAACCACAGGCATGGAAACACTGATGAATCTCAGAGGGAAGGGGGTGAGGGGAAGGTGAGAAGAGATTAACCAAAGATCATATATGAATACTAGAGGCACGATGCACATATTAGGCCTAGCCTGTGGGGACTGAACTGAAACCAGCTCTCCAACATCCCCCGAAGGGTCCTGAATTGCGAGAAAGCTCAGGCCAGGCTGAAGGACCCCACTGGTGCATGAATCTGTGCACCGGGCCTCTAGTATGTGTATAATAATGGTGGTACTGTGGTTTGTTTCTTGTTCGATTTTAAGGGACATGCTTCCATTGGTTGATATAAATTATACTGAGGAAGCATCGTTTATTCTCAGTTTACTAAAAGTTTTTCCCTGGAATGTCATGAAATCTATACTTGACAATCCTATATAATAAAAGGCTAATATGAGAATTGACTGACCAGTGGAATGACGGGTTAGTCGCTATGATGCACACTGATCACCAAGGGACAGATGCTCAACACAGGAGCTGCCCCCTGGTGGTCAGTGCACTCCCACAGCTGGAGCACTGCTCAGCCAGAAGCCAGGCTCACAGCTGGCCAGCATAGCCATGGTGGCAGGAACCTCTCTCATCTCCATGGCAGAGCTAAGGATGTCTGACTGACTGCACTCGTGGGAGTGCACCTAAGCAATCAGTTGGACATCCCCTGAGGGCTCCTGGACTGTGAGAGTGTGCAGGCTGGGCTGAGGGACCCCCCACCCCCAAGTTCACAAATTTTGTGCATTAGACCTCTAATATTATATTATTCTTTCATGATGCTGTGGGCCAAATTTGCTGGAACTTTATAAAGGATTTGACATCACATTCATAAGTGACAATATTTATACTTTGATTTCTCCCTCATTTTGTTATGTTTTCATGTTGTTATTCTGTTGTAGCTTAGTAAATTTAGTAATGTTCCTCTTTATATTCTGTTTAAATGGTGTATAAATAACCTGTAACTTTACCTTGAAAGCACAGGGGCATAAAACTACATGGAATTGGAGCTCTTTTTAAACTAATTTGTTTTTCACTTTTCTCTCTTATCCCATGGCGTTGGTTACTTTAGACTTTCTAAATCTTTTGTAAGTTTCGACCATTTACATTTTTCTCCAAAAGCATGCTTTTTTATCAAAGCTACTAGAATAAAGTTGTTAAAATAGAAAATGAGTGGGGAATTTAAGAAGAAACTTGAAAATGTACCAAATTTGGACAAATGTGTCAAGTTTGGATGAAATTGGGAAGATCAGGGATGAAAAGGCAAGTTGAGGAGAATAATAGATTCAAGTTAGTAGGTTTCAGAATTTGGGGCTGAGGCATTAGACCTCATAGGCTTCTGGGAGTCAGAAAAGCTTGCAATAGAATAAAAATGAGAGTCGAGGAGAAACACTAAGAACAGAGCCAGAAATAGGATACCAAGTGACAGCATTAAATACAATCAAGAAGATCAGAATCAAAGTAGAAATGAGTCTGGATGTGATAAGGAGAATGACAGGAGATCAAGAACCAAGATCCTGCATACTGGGAGGGTTCTAGAGGAATATTTTAGCAGCCTTTGGTTTTCTAAGATAGAGAGATATACACAGAGACAATGTGTATTAGTTATGATTATTTTAATTTAAAAATCTCCACAAGTCATAGACAGACAACAGTATGGGGGTTACCAGAAGGGAGGTGGTAGGGGGTAGTAAAGGGTAAAGGGGGTGAAATATGTGGTGATGGAAGATGATTTGACTTTGACTTTGGCCACACAGTGCAATGTACAGACTATGTATCATAGAATTGTACACTTGAAACCTATATGATCTTAGTAATCAACGTCACCCAATACATTTAACAAAAAAAAATATCAGAACTGTAGAATATTAAAGTAGGAAGGAATCACTGATTATTTAGTTTATTCCTCTCCCATTAACACTGCACGTTAGATAACCAGTGGAAAAAATTAAATTTCTGTTTCACTTTATTTTAGTTGTTTTTGACCTGTGAATTAGGGCCATGAAAAGCAGACTGTACAAATGGGATTAAACAGTAATGAGACCTTTAAAAATATATATCTGGTAATTTTAAAATTATTACTATTATAAATCCCTGTTTTAGTCATTACACTGTCAATATATTCTTTCATTTAACCTTTTTATTTTTTAATTAGCTTTTTTCCCTTCATTAGGAAAGAGAGAAACCCATTTTTAATGAATTCTCCGACTGCATTTCCATGGCTACCTTAAGTAGCCGAGTAGAATCTTAGACATATGAAATAATGACCCAATTTAAGTTGCTGTGTTTTTGTAAAGCACTGGAAAAGAGGAAAGCACTTCAAAGTAATTAACATGAACATGCTCAATTACGTTTCTGCGCAGCATGCCAGCGCCGCTGCCTGGACATTCCGAACCCAGGAATCTCCTCCTCCTCAATTGTTAGCAACAATGAGTTCCTCAGCGGTCCCCCTCTCTTTCCTCAGGATGGTCTTTCAGAGCATTATTAAGTATTAAAAGGTTAAACACTAAGAAAACAGTAGCAAAGAGGGGTAAAAAAGTCCTCCCATCAGGCCAGTGGGTGGAAGGGCAGGGTCACTGAATGTAGCCTTATTTCTGCTGGCCATGTTTCTTTCCTACTCCGGCTCCAAAGTAAGCGGACTGTGTAAGCGGGAATGAAATACACAACCCCCTTGTGACTGTGAGCAGCAAAGCATTCTCCGTTTGTGGTTTTCTTCAAATGAGGCTGCTTGGAATATGTGTTTGAAAACACTGAGACTCTTTATTAATCAAGCACTTCGCTCGCCCTGCCAGCATAACGTTTCATTGATGTCAAAACTCCCTTAAAAATGGTTTTGGAGCCACTTCTTGTACACAGACTTCAACAGAAGAAATATTTTTGGAATTGTAAATAGAATAATTGAGGCAAATATTTGCCCATTTGGAAAGCTTCTGCAATGGCTTTAATTTTCAGTTGCATTTAAAATATGTATATCTGGGGGTGGGGGTAGGCATATGCGGCAGGAATGAAGCACACCCCGAGATCTGGGCTTCCCTCGGAGAGGAGCTGTATAGCGGAGAGACAAATGGCTCTGAGGGGAGATTGGAAAAGTTGTTTTGAAAAGATAGATTAGATCCTAGGTGGGTGCAAGTAGTTTAAAGAAAAAAAGAATATGCCAATCAGAAAGGGGTAGGTAAGCAGAAGCTTAGGAAAAGGAAAGTCTTAAAGACAAGCTTTAATGATGCCTTTCTAAGACATGCACCGAATAGAAGATGCCCAATTTCCAAGACACAACCTACCAGGACTTAGGGGCAGATCCATTCTAATTAGATAGATGTCACTTCAGAATACCATTGCCATATAAGCTAAAATATTAGAATTATATATGAAATGCTCCAATTTGACGCCTTGCACTTGGTGATCAGTTTTCCTATGAAGGCAGTATGTATTCAGGCTGTCTGAGGGTTCTGGTATGAAGTATGGTGGGACATCTTGAAGAAGAGTAGATAGGTATCTTGTGTTTCATCAATCCCTGTGAGCTCATCAGTATTTGTCTTCCCAAAGAGAAGGACCGAATCTCTGTGTGTTGGTCAATAAGGATTCTTGCCCTGTGGGTTGAAGGCTTAACCTTGTGCAGTGGGAAATTCATCCAGTAGAAGATTCTCTGTGAGGGCTCATGGAATGAAGGAAGTGGGTTTTGCTTTCATGGCTTTTCCTCCAGAAAGGTGTGACCTTGAGCAAGTTAACTTTTCTGAGGGTTAATATTTTTTATTTTCAGTTATTGATTTTAAAGTGAGAACAAACATTAATTTGTCATCCCACTTATTTATACATGCATTGGTTGCTTCTTATATGTGCCCTGACTAGAGATCGAACACACAACCTTGGTGTATCAGCTCTAACCAACTGAGAATATTTTTTTCTCATTATATGGAAAAAAACACTCACTTTGCAAGGTCTTTGTCAGTTTTTGAGACATTATTAGTAGCTGGTATGCTCCTGAAGCCTTGTGGTTTTCTGAAATTATAGGATATATATATCTTTGAGATCGTTGAGATGTCCAGCAGCCCGTGACCATGCTTTGACAACTTTCCACCTCTCATTCACAGGGGTGATTCTTATAGTCATGTTTGAGTTCTTTGATTCTTTTTCTCAAAAGATAAGGACACCTGATGCAGGGGAAGTAACACTGGGTCTATCAGTTTCTTTTACCTATGAATTGTGTGGCTGACCTCTAAGGAACATCTTAACTGGTGGGATGTGTAAGCTAGGATGCCTTCTTCATGGGTATGTGTAAACTACTCTATATACTGAGTAGCCAGATTATTATAATCTCTGAATGCATAATAATCTGGCCACTCAGTGTGTGTGTGTGTGTGTGTGTGTGTGTGGGTGTGTGTGTGTATTAGAGGCCCAGTGCATGAAGTTGTGCATGGGTGGGGTCCGGCCAACCTGGCGAGGGGTAGGGGTGTTGACCAGTCTACCTACTGGTCAAACTCCTGGTCCAGGGGAAAATTTGCATTAATGCCTTTTATTATATAGGATATACACTTAGTGGGCAGATTGTTATGCATTCAGAGACCATAATAATCTGGCCACTCAGTGTATACAAAGAGAGATGAATAGATCAAGAATCAAGAGGCAGAGATTCAAAAAACAACAATGACAGACTACATGATGGCAGAATGAGGGAGAGAGTTGGGTTCTCCATCCTAAAAATCTTCCTCATATTGGGGTACAGTGGCTTATGAAATCCATGCTCTTATTTTCCCATAAGATATTGCTGTTATTTTTACAATAATTCTAGCAACCTACCAGCCTTTATGAAGTGAAGCTAGCTTGAATGGGGTTTTGTTACATGGCAACCAACAGATCTCTGTCCTTAGAGCTCTGATTTGGAACCACAAGAGGCAAGGCAAAGATCATAGTCTCTGCATGGAAATTTGTAGACGGGGGACTGGGTGATTATCTTGTGGAAAATGGCTGGTAAGTAGTCTCTCCTTGGGAAGGTTGGCAACTTATAACTAGACTATGGGTTCTCAGAAGCTATCTCCCTTCGAACGTATTTTGAAGGAGCTACTGAAAAACCCAAGTTGTTGGGCTTTGAAAATGGCCTAGCTTGCCTCCTCCTGGTGGGCACACTTGCTATTTCTCTTCCCTCAAACACTCCATGTCAGGGTGGGCAGAGGTCCGCCTCCTCCCAGTGCTTGTTCAGGTGTGCTTCTGCAGAGGCGGGCACTCTGAGCCTGGCTGTGGCCTGATGATGTGATGACACCTTGCTCCCCAATTGTCAGGGCCTCTGAGCCGCCTCCAGCCAGGAGCTCAGTGTGGAAAGGGGCGTGCTCATGGCAGGAAACCTGTGGGGTCCTAGAGTCAGCATGGTCACATCCAGTGCAGCAGCAGAGAAGGCAGTCGGTGAGAACAATGAGCTCTGTCTTTCTAGGCTCTTCCCTCTCAGGTTGAGGAGGACCCTGTTTCAGACCTTCCCTTTAGACATTTATATAAGGAGACAGTGTGGTACAATGCAAAGGGCACTGGACAGACGACCTGGGCACAGGACTATAGTCCATAACCTATGGGGAATCTGGTCATTGGTAAATTGAGGAATCCCTTTCAGCTTCAATAGCTTTATGTATGTAGTGAAGATTCATTAAGATAATGGAAAGAATAAAAGTATTGCCTTCTAAGAACTAGGGATGTAATGTGTAACATGCTCACTAGTCAAAATCACTGTGTGAAATATAGAAAAGTTCTTAAGAGAGTAGATCCTTAAGAATTCTCATTACAAGGATAATTTTTTTAAACAATTCCTTTTTATTGTATCTGTATGAGATGATGGATGTTAGCTATACCTATTATAGAAACCATTCCACATAATATGTAAATAAAACTATTATCTGTATGCCTTAAACTTATATAGTAATGTATGCTAATTATGCCTCAGCAAAACTGGAAGAAAATCAACTTAAGCCAGGGTTTTTCAACTTAAAAAATATAATTCACTTCATTGCTGCACTAAGTGTGATGGAGATTATGTCATGGTGAGGGTGTTGTTTGCATGAAATAATGTCAGGGAAACATGGTGGCAAAGGGAATGGGGGTGGGAGTAGTTAGGGTAAAAAAGTGATGTTGAATGGACTCAGAAATCGGGTGCTTCTGTGGTTAGTTTTTTTTAAAAAAAAAAGAATATATATTTTTATTGATTTCAGATTGGTAGAGGGAGAGAGAGATAAAAACATCAATGATGAGAGAGAATCATCGATTGGCTGCCTTCTACACACCCCCTCTGGGGAATGAGCCCTCAACCTGGACATGCACCCCTGACTGGAATCAAACCCAGGACCCTTCAATCTGCAGGCCAGCAATCTATCCATTGAGCAAAACCAGCTAAGGCTGCAGTTAGTTTTAAGTATGGTATAAAGGCTGTCCCAAGCTCAGAAATGGGGTAGTGAGTGTAGGTAGTGAGTGTATCCCAATGAATAGATCATATAAGCAAAAGATGCTTGTGTCAATGGTTCATACACTGAGGTAGAGCCCTATTGGGGTACTGAGAGATGTGCTCCAACAGGTCACCACCTGGCAGCTGGGCACATGAAGAGCATGGTTTCATTCCTCGGGTAAGTAGCAGGGCAACAGAAAAGAGCTGATAGAAATGAAAGTCTCATACAGTAGAGGGATAGTGAGTCTGTGGCAGAGTCATCAAACTTATCATAGGGTACCTGGAGCTATTAGCTCCATAATAACTCTGCCCTTAGGGCAGAGGTGGGCAAACTTTTTGACTTGAGGGCCACAATGGGTTCTTAAACTGGACTGGAGGGCCGGAACAAAAGCAACCTGACCCTGCTGGCACTCTCATCTTGGGCTGCTGGTGAAGGAGTGGAGGGGAGAGCAAGATAACCCTCCGCTCTTTTGGCTCCACGGGTCAGATAGAACAGCCGAATGGGCCGGATCCGGCCCGTGGGCTGTAGTTTGTCCGTGGCTGCCTTAGGAGAACGTCTCACCGCCACTGCTTCCTGCCAACAGATGATGACTTTGCCACCACCATTCCTTCTAACACAGAGAAAGATGGAGTTGGGTGGAAAATTTAGTTCAATTCAGTACAACAAATATTTAAGAAGCACCCCTCTGAGTCAGGCACCATGCTAGGCACAGGGACACAAAGATGAATAAGACTCAGTCCTTACCAGAAATGGCAAGTCCGTGGCACATGGGTGGCCACTTCTTCCCCGTCCACCTAGGCAGACATCATTAATTAATCACCACGCTCCTCCCTGCTGAGTCTGCACCTGGCCTGGACTACTCCCGAACAGGCAGCCACTATCCATCAATAGGAGGTGCCAAGTGGGTTGAAATGAGTTGGCACTCCTGCTTCAAGAGATTTTTAGTCTTGGGAAGAGAGAGAGGCTGAGATGTTTCCTTTATGTATATTAGACTGCATAGTTCAAGTTCAAGGTAATAGAGAAGAAACACGAGGAAACGGAGGCTCTTAAAATATTCATGTTTCCTTCACATGTATTATTGTGATTATTTTTAAAGGGAGAAGGGATTTCTATTAATAAAGACGTGCATCTTTAGGGAAGCATTTTTCCCTAAAGGCAGAGTGCCTCTCATCAGAGAGGACTCCTTGTAACACACAGCTCGAGGCAAAATTAAAATCCAGATACACAGTTAAAGAGAGTATAAACACTTGCTAGAGCTGCAATGCATCTACCCCAGGGGTCATAAGAATGTGCTAACCCCTCACTGCCAGCTCTTCTGTAGCCAAAAAAATCAAGCAAGTAAGAACTCCTCGGGGAAGGCAGGGTAGTGAATGGGGACCTATTATAAAATACACACCTTCAAGAGAACAAGAATTACAGGTAACTTCCCTCTCCTCTGCCGCGAGTGGTGGTAATAGAACTCCTCTCTGTGGACACTAAGGTCTTGCTTGTTCTGTGGCTTTAGCCATTTAGACTTAATTTATGTTTTTAATTTTCTGGAAAGATCCCAGAGGAGCCCACTACCCAATGGAGTGCACGATACAGGTTTGGTAAACACAAATTAAAATAAAATAAAAATGCTCTAGTGCCTCTGGACACATCCAAAAACAGAATTAAGAGACTCTAACTCTTAGGGTAAGAAGAATCCTTCAATTCATCTTAAAAGGCAACATGTGAGGGAAGAAAGGTGGGTTAAGGCAGAAATGGGAGGAGGGCATTAAAATGACAGGATGCAGCATTAGGCATGGCTGAAGTGGACTCCACTGTTGGCCCAGCCAGCCTTCCTGAAAAGGGAACATTATAGCTATGCAAAATCTGGATTTCACAGCGAGAAGCAATCAAACATAGCACTTCTCACTCGGAATCACTTTACCCCAAAGAGGTTTTAGAACTGAGACCTTCATAACTGCCAATAACTGAGTTTACCTAAAGAATCTCCAGAAAGAGGGTAAGGGCATTGCTGATTGGTGGCTTAAAAAACAGGGGCAGGAATTGTGTACTGGGAGGAACCTTTATTTCCCTTGACCTTTTACCAAAAATCTCCCCTTCTTCAGCCTCTCATCTCTATAAGAATCTGCCTTGTAATGAGTAGAATATGGAAATGTTGGCTTATTAGCAATGCATTTTTTTGCTTGGTGTTGCCCATGCAGTGAATACAGACTTTCATTCTTGGAAAGTGGAAGGCAAGATACTCAAGCCTATTGTATGTTAGGTCATGTCCATAGACACTTCCCAGACCCACAAGAACCTTGCATCTGTATTCAAACAGTTGAATGTAGACAGATGACTTTTAAACTTTCATTTGCATGACTCCTCATTTAGTGAGCAGCTGCTCAGAGGATAGCATTATGCTTGATCTACTGTGAGACTTACTAAGATTGGAAGTATTACTGCCAAGTGCAAGTCTGTGCAAGCCATTCTTCAGGTTGGAATTGTGCCTGGCTCCCAAAATGATGCTTTTCCTCCGATTTTACAATAGACAGCCTTAACACAGTCAGCAATAAATAATGTTCAACAACCTCTAGGGCCTGGTTGGTGTGGCTCAATGGTTGAGCATTGACCTATGAACCAGGAGGTGATGGCTCAATTCCCTAGCATGGCACATGCCCCGTGTGGGCTTGATCCCCAGTAGGGGGCATTGAGGAGGCAGCCAGTCAATGCTTCTCTCTCATCATTGATGTTTCTATGACTCTCTTCCTCTTTGAAACCAATAAAAATATATTTAAAATAACACAAAACAAATAAAAAACAACCTGTAAGTGTAGGGGTCTGCATACAATTTTAATGATGGTCTCTACTTCAGATATCAGGACCCTGAAGCTCCTAGAAGTTTGGGATGTACCCAGTGCTGCTCAGGAAGTGTGTGATGGAGCTGAGAGTCAAGGCCGGGCTCTTTGCAACTCCCCGTTTTCTATTAAACTCTCCGATCTGCTTGCCAAAACACTCAGGCTCCAGGCAAGTGTGCCCTGGGGAACGGGTCTGGTCTAATGAAAGTTTTGGGGCTTTGGAATCAGACACAATTGGACACTTAATAACCAGTAGCTATTTCTTGTAAGGGAAAAAAGGCATTTAAAACTTTGTTTGGGGGATTTTTTTTCTATTTTCTAAATTGGTAAGAAATGTTTGGGATGACATATTTAAAGTGCATAGGACCCTGCGTGATCTATAGGACACATTCAGGAAAGTTAGATACTGTTTATTTCACTCTTGCCCAGTGCTGCAGATCATGAAGCTGAGATCTGTGACTCACTAGTACTGGGCCCCCTGTCCTGATGGGGCACCTCAAGGTGACACTTCAGCCTCCTGAATCTGCCTGACCATATGACACAACTGATTTGGGGCAGTGATCTACAGCAATGCCAATCTGAATTCAGAGATGAGGGAAAAGAAGGCTTCTGTGGGAGAGTTAAACACACTGAGAAAGGGCGAGCAGTGGCTAAGGTCACAGGGCACATTTCACTGTGTATGACACCCTGGCTGAAACCCTATCCCCCAGGGCCATCAGGTGAGCAATTAGAGAAAGTGGCTGAAATTGTTTCCATGTTGGTTTTTTATTCCCTTCTCCTTCTAAAAAGATCTGTGCTGAGAGTGTTGGCGTGTGAGTGTACATATGTGTATGGATGCATGTCTGTGCTTGTGTATCTGTCTGTGTGTATGTATATATGCGTGTTTTTGTGGGCATCTGTATATATCTGTGTGTATGTGTCTCTGTGTATGTATATGTGTATATGTGCAGTGTTGTGTGTGTGTGTTGCATGCCCACACATGTGCATACTCTTGTGTTGAAGTTGGCATCTTCATTCAAACCTCACTTCATTATGATTTTGTTGGATGTCTCCCTCTTTCTTACCTTTATGTTTCTCCAATTCAGACTACACACCCCCAAGAATGCCATTCCTCTGTGCATGCCTCATAGATTCTCATTTGTTAGATACCTTATTGGGGATACTCATTTTGTTCACAATATTTTCATCTCACTTGCTTTTTTATTTTTAAAAATTAATTAATTTAGTTTGTTGTTAATCTTCACCCAAGATGTTTTCTCATTGGTTTTCAGGGAGAGTGGAAGAGAGAGGGGAAGACAGAGAGAAACATCAATCTGAGAAAAACCACATCCATTGGTTGCCTCCTGCATGAGCCCTGACCAGGGCCTGGGACAGGCAGAAGCCTGCAGCCAAAGTACATGCCCTTGACCAGAATCGAACCCGGGACCCTTTGATTCACAGGCCAATGCTTTATCCATTGAGACAAACTGGCTAGGGCCCTCTTATTTTATAAAAACAAAAAACAAACTCTTCTTCCTCAAAGATCCAGGCTGGCATCATCTCCAGCATTTCCTTCACCACCTACATCCAACTCTCCCAGACAGAGTGACTTATCCCTTGTTCTCTAGTATTTTGTAAAGAACTCTATTGCGGAAGCTGCTAACCTGGGCTGCAATGATGCATCTTCACAGTTGTCTCTCCACAACACACACTGTGGGACCCTTTAAGACAGGGACTGTGTCATGAATTCCTGGTTTGGCAGGTTGTGCAATGTGACCTGGAACATCATAGTTTTTAATAAAAGAAAATCATGACCAAATAAATGAATAAAGGAGGAAGCATTAAGTGTAACATTTATATATATAAATATGGAATTCTTTACCTCTATAATAGAGGAGGTAGTCAATTGTGGTAGATTAAATAATTGGGTCCAATTCTTTAATGGTCCTTATTATGTCATGGTGGGAAGAAGTTTGGGCATATTTTGTGCTTTGGTCATGTGGGTGGAAAAAAAGAGGTACCTGCTCCAAGTCAGCCTGGACTGCACTGTGGAGACATGGCAGCACATGTTCTTTGGTTGACCCCATACCTCCAGTGAGAAGGGTAAATACCCAGAAAAGCTCAGCCTAGGGCAGTGGTCGGCAAACTGCGGCTCGTGAGCCATATGCAGCTCTTTGGTCCCTTGAGTGTGGCTCTTCCACAAAATACACGTGCAGGCACGCACGTACAGTGCGATTGAAACTTCATGAACCATGCGCAGAGTTGGTTTTCGTTTCTCAAAAAAAATGTCAATCATTGTGCTGTTGATATTTGGCTCTTTTGACTAATGAGTTTGCCGACCACAGGTCTAGAGCAACAGAAGCCACCCAGCTGACCTGGTGGTCTGGAATGATAAAAAAAAAGTGTGGTATTAAGCCACTGAGTTTTGGGGTGACTTGTTATACAGCATAATGGTGGTAATAGCTAACTGATATTTCAAGCTCCTTTAGTTTTTTGTGAGAAGTAAATCAGATGACTCATGTCCAGTGTGTAGCACAGGCCCTAGAAAAGGGTAAGAAAAAATATTAAGTATTACTGTCCCAGTGTTCCTAGTATATAAAGATAAGTCGTTTATGAAGAAGAACAGTTGGCAGAAAGGACAAGCGAGAATCTATCAAATTCAGTGAAACTGTCACAGCTCAGTTTGGCGGCAGCTTCGATGTTTGCTAAAAGCCTTTGGTGGAATGTGAAGTGGGATGATGTGCTTTGTCTAGGAAGGCCTCAGAGGATTCAAACTTAGTAGAGAAAGCTGGCTTGGCAAAGTGTCTTCTAGCATAGAGGCTTATGTAACTGTCCTTGTCCTCAGCGGGATGACCTGCTGGCTTTCCTATGGCATGTTCATCTTGCAAATCACTTTGTTTGACAAGCCCTCTCATTAACCATTCCTTGGAGCCAATCTGTACACAGAAACGGACAGCTCATTCCTAGGAGGTGCCAAAGAACAGGGGTTTTAAGGGCCAAGTTAATAATAGTCTTTGCTGATGGGTCCCATACTTCTATCTCCCAGCCCCCTGATCCCTAGACTCAGATGCTGCTGGACATCCCACCATGACCTCTGAGACTCATATCACACTCAGCATGTCATTTTCTGTCCATATCATCTCTGTCTCTGCCTTGCCCCAAATATGGCTACAATTATGCCTTATCTCAGTGGATCCAGTTTAGTAAACCAGAACCTTGTGGCATCCAGTGTCCATCTCTCTCTCTTCCTTACTCACTCCCTTTCCCCAGACCTCCAACTTCTCATTATTTATCAAATCTTTTCACCACACTCCACCATCATTACCATTGCTTCTCTCTTTCCTGCTTTATAGTAAACACCTCTATGTATGTCTTCCTACCTCAGCCTCTCCTCTATCATTTCTCTGTTCTCCAAGGTGAACTCTTTCATCTGTCTGTACCTGTGTATATTTTTGTATCTGCCTCATGCCTCTATTGGACTGTAAGTTATTACCTTTAGGAGTCATGCTTAGGGTTTTCTTCATGATCAGAAATATCTGGGGGTCTAATCAGATTAGTAAACTAATTCTGATTAGGTAGGTTCATTTTTAAACAAGATCTCTAGAGAAATATTTGTGCATCTCTACTCCCATCTATGAGAGTAGAACAATGTTGGGTAGGAAAGACAAAAAATTGAATTCATGACAAATAGCAGTCTACAAGGATCAGTGGGACTCTTCTATCCCCCTTTTTCTGATTCATATTCTGAGGCTCGGAGCTAGAGAGAGAGGCCAACAGTAATCTGAGTGTTAGTGTCTATCTTCAGAGGTCCACATCTCTTACTCTACCACATGTGAGCACATTTTTCAGCTGCTTTATAATTCAATTATACCAAGGATAATACAAGGATGAGTATAAGAGTACTTGTCTTTAAGCCTATTGTGAGGAATAAATTAAATACAACTTCATACAAGCCCATATCACTCTTGATGCCTCTAATTTGGATGATGTCAAAATCCATTCAACAGAGAAGAGAAACCATTCAGAGTAGTTTGGCAATTTTCCCAAGTTCATGGTGAAATTAGGTCCAGTCTTTTCTGAGCCTAAAGTCAAGAACTGTCTACCTTCCTGATATTTCTTCTTCCTAGAGATAGGGTGGGGTGGGCAGGGAAGATCTCTAGGGATTTGCCTATTCTTTCTCACGATCTTCCTTTTCTGTGAACACCTTTCTCCATGCCTTTTTTCTATTTTATTTGAGTAAAAGTTTTTTCTTTTCTTTTTGAAGAACCAGCAGAAATATTACTTACACACTCGTGTTGACTAAATTAGTGGGATTACCATCCGGGCTCCAGTGCAGACCCTTATACTACCTATCATTGTCCTTTCAGTTCCTAAGATGTCAGCAACCCTTTCCAGGCCATGGGATGCCAGTGACTCGTTTTGTCAGTCAGAAGTAGAATCACCATTGGTCCCAAAAAGTTATTGCAAAGGATTAATATTGCAAAGACAAAACACTCTCTTCCTGCATTCCGCCACACAATGTTCCTCAGAGAGGATGTCAGAGATTACAGTGAGAGTGCAGGGGACTGAAAAGACTTCCACGCTCCTGGCAGAGACCTGCATCTGCTCTGAGTCTGGAGGGAGAAGACCAGGGCACTCAGACACGTGAGAAGGCTGACCGCACGAAGGGAGAGAATGGTGGGGTCATAAATACCTTTCAGGTGACCGGTGCCTTTCTTTCTCCCAGAAACAGGACATTGTGTTTACGGTGTGGCTTTGGGAGGATTAGTTGGACAGGCAAAACACAAAAAATCCTCTTACGTCTCATCCCCTCTGAGGCTCATGTTTTCTATTTTCTGACAGTGCGGCTATGACCTCATTCTTGTCACCTGTCTGCTCTTTCACCCGGAGACTGAAACAAAGCTGGCGAAATGAAGGGCTCAGCAAAGGAGTCTGGCTTTTCACCTCCCAGGTGTGAGGAAGAAAGGGCTGGTGCTGGGGAGGGCCCCTCCACTCTATGGCCCATGACACTTAGGGAGGACAAACTGCAAAGGGCCACGGGGAGTCTCAGACACTGCCCCACTTGGCAGGTTCATGGGTCACTGAGGGGCAGGGATACTTTAAGGAATGCAGCTGGTCATCATTTTAGTTCTCAGTGGAAAACGAGAAGGTGCAGACACAATAAGCTGTCCCAACCAGCCACTAGGTGGATTAGTAATGCCTGAACTTGACAGAGAAGCCTGCGCTCGGGGTCAAAGGATAAACTGATTGGTGGGACCTTTTGAATGACTGACTTTTAGTGAAGCTATTAGTGCCAATTAAAATGACACCAGAGGAGAGGCTGGAAAACTAGGGGCCCCCGGAGCACGTCAGGAGAAGGGGCTCGACGGCTGAGACGCAAAGAGAGATGGGTGATTAGGAAGCATAATTTGCTCAATTACTTGCGATTTGGCAGAAGTTGGTTTTTAGGACTGTTTTTATAACCCAAAAATGGGGGCCTCCGAAGCCTTTGAAATGAGGGCAAGGCACGTAGAGTGAAATAATTTCAACTCAGGGCAGACTTTAAGAACATAAGAACTGCCATGCCAGATTGGGATCACCAGGCCCAGCTGCCACTGGGACTCTGACAGGGGCAAGGCAGGAGAGGTGTGTGCGGGCAGCATTGAGCTGTCAAACTCAGAGGTAAGGTGGTACCTGAAGATTCCGTAGCAGTCTGTCAAGAACTGGAATAAAAGCATGGCCAGAAACTCTCAGCATGTTTGTCTTTCCCGTCTTGTGGAGTAAAAGGATGGTGTGTTGACCTCATGGCTTGTTAGCTATGTGAGCTCAGGCAACAGGCTTAAACTTTTAGAGTCTCAATATCCACATATTACATATCCTATATAATAAAAGGCTAATATGCAAATCAACTGAACAGCAGAACAACCAGTCGCTATGATGTGCACTGACGACCAGGGGGCAGACACTGCCCCCTGGTGGTCATTGCACTCCCCCAGGGGGAGTGCCACTCAGCCAGAAGTCCTGAGCACTCATGGCTAGCGAGTGCAGCTGAGGTGGCTGGAGCCTCTTCCACCTCCGTGGCAGCACTAAGGATGTCCAACTGATGGCCTAAGCCTCAGTAGGACATCCCCCAAGGGCTCCCAGACTGAGAGAGGGCACAGGCCGGTCTGAGGGACACCCTCTCCCCCCAGTACATGGATTTTGTGCACCAGGAGTCCTCTACTTAGTTTTTTAATAACTACCCTCAAAGAATCACTTCGAGCATTAAGAGAAAAAACAATAAAAGATAGCTAAGACTAATATAGTACTTACAACATTTATGTGTCCCATAAATGTGTGAATGAAACACCATGTATATAAACTCATTATTCCTCACACAAATATATGAGCATGGTTTTCATGATCTTCATTGTATAGAAGAGGATAGTGTTTGTATTGTGTTGGCCTTAACTTTGGCATAGAGCTTGGAGCTTAGAGCTTGGAGCTTGGTGGCTATGGGCCTTCCCCCACATCTCTGTGTCTCAAGGTCTACTTAAACCATAGGATAGTGAGTATCAGTGAATAAGCTATTGCTTACTTCAGTTTGATTGTTTCAGATACCTATTCATTCAGTCTCCCAGCAGAGCAGCCAACTCTTTGAGACTTGGACAGGACAGAGATGGTTGCAGGAGTATTATCCAAAGTATGGAAAAAATAGCTGGGCTCCAACAGAATTTATAATCACTTTCTTCCAGGTGTAGCATTCACAGGTCTTAAATCACATTAACCAATCTTTCTATCTTAAATTAAGATCATTGACTCTCCTAGACAGAATATCGCCTTTTTCAAAGGTAACTGAAATGATAATCAGCAGTTGCTTCAGTCTCTCTTTGTTCTTTAAAAAAATATATTTTAGTTTCCTTCAGAATAAGATGAGGCCTAAAACATATTCAAAGGAGTCTGTAAATATTTAAATAGCTGCTGGCTCTACCTTTTCAAAGGGTATAGACGAAAGTACATGTTTATTTCCAGTGATCATCTGTTCCTAAAATTACTTGATTTTTCTCAGGTCAGAAAGAACTCCCTTTAAATAGTGACAATAAGCAATTGTTTCAGCACTGTGGACATTCTGAGCTGGACAATTCTTTGTTGTGGGGAGCTGTCCTATGCGTTGCCGAATGTTTAGGAGAATCAGAGACCCCCATCCTCTAGATGCCAGTAGCACCACCAACATTCCCAGTTGTAACAACCAGAACTATTTTCAGACATTGACAAATGGCTCCTATGGGACAAACTCTCTGTTACTGAGAATGAGTGGTTTACATTTATATCAGGGGTCAGCAAACTTTCTTTTGTAAGTCTATATAATAAATGTTTTAGATTTTGAGAGCCACATGGTCTCTGTCACTGTTATTCAGTTCTCATTGTTGTGCAACAGCAGCTGTAGACAATGTATAAACAAATGAGCATGTCTGGCTGTGCTTCAGTAAAACTTTAGTCATCAAGCACAGGTTGGTGAGCCTGGCTGGTGTGGCTCAGTGATTGAGCATAGATCTGTGAACCAGGAAGTCATTCCCAGTCAATTCCTGGTCAGGGTACATGCCTAGATTGTGGGCTCAATCCCCAGTAGTGGGAGGCATGCTGGAGGCAGCTGATCAATTATTCTCTCTCATGCTATATTTTTCTATCCCTATCCCTATCCCTATCCCTATCCCTATCCCTATCCCTATCCCTATCCCTATCCCTATCTCTATCTCTATCTCTATCTCTATCTCTATCTCTATCTCAATCTCTATCTCTCTCTTCCTCTCTGAAATCAGTAATAATATATTTACCTAAAAAAAAGGACAAACAGAGATGGGTGGATTTGGACCATGGGCTGTGTTGTGTCGTCCCTGATTTATATTACTGCGAATAACATGGCATAATGTGATTTAATATGGTGCTAGCATTGAGTGAAAAACAACATTTCCATTCAAGAATCAAATGAATGTCACTAGGGCACCACCCAGAGATACCTGCTATCAGGAACAAAAGTTTGAAATGTTATTATCTATGTATAATTTTGTATCCTGATGTTTTCCATATCATAGTATTTAAGACATAAGTAACTTTTTGGTGTTGGACATTTTTGAAAAAAACATAATTTTTAATGGCTAAGAATGTATTTTACTGGTGTATCAAACTTAATTCATTATTCTTTGTAATTGAATATTTTAATCTCCCCCATGTTTTCCTATAATGTGAATAATAGTGCAAGGAATATGCTTATACATCTATCTCTAATAATGTCTGTAGGGCAAATTCCTAATAGTCAATTGGCTAGCTTAAAGAATAAGGGTATTTTTAAAGGGTCTTGATCACTCGTACAAATCGGCCTTCAGAAATGTTCTGCTGGCTTTTATTCCCATCAGAGAAGGAGATATTTTGCCCTGAACTGCACGCTGGATGCTAAGCTGCCAGGGGCCAGGCTGCAGACTTTCCCACTGGACACTTCTGCCAGAGCTCCCGGCACGGTGCCTGCTGTCTAGCCTCCAGCGAAGTGTCCAGATGTAGAGATGAGCACAGAATTCTCAGGCCGGGACATATGTCGTAACAAATAGAAACTCACCTCCGCATCTCTGAAACTACTCTGGTGTATATTCACACACAGAATAACCCCACAGGTTTGGGACAAGCAAGAAAAGCAATGCTCTGGGCACCCAAATTGCTGAAGTCAGCATGTCACAGGTTGAGTGGTGTTAAAAGAAAAAAAAAAGAAAAGAAAAAAGACCTGGGGCTCACAGAGAGGAGTTATTGACATGAAAGGAAGACCAGGAGGGGTCCTGTTTCCCCCGCACAATTCTGGGACTTGTGTCCCTTCCATGCACTGAATATTACCATTAGGAAAATATCGTTTATGTGGATCACTGAATTTCCTGTTTTTAATCCCTGCTAGCATTCTGGCAATCTTCAGAGCGAGCAGAAACCACAGTCGTGCTGCACAGAAAGCCCGGCTTGCCCAGGCCACCAACCCTAAGGGAAATGTCTTATAACCGGTTCTTTCGCACAGCTCCTCCTGGCCCGGGGAAGACTGCTGACCAAGGTGAGGGCCTGGGCTCTGCTGAAGGAACGGGGATGCTGACATCTGTCAGGCCAGGACTGCATACACCGTGAGCCACACCCCTTTTCCAGAGAGAAACCAGGAGAGGTAATGCTTGGCTTCTGAGAGCTGATCTTCTGAGGCTCTTGCACGGTAAGGCCTCCACTCACTTCCTCGGGACAGATGGACTATGTTGCCCCAAACCCTGGGGCCCCCAAGTCAGCAGGTTAAATGCAGATGTGTTTGTAAAACCTAAAAGTGCCTGATGTGAATGACTGCCCTGATGTTTTCTACATTATCACCCTCACTGAGCACTTGTAAATGTTTCAGGTGCAGGTCCTTTGGCTGTGAAATGAGCAGCCTTCATAGATCTTCATCATTATTAACTTTCAGTGAGACTAGCACTCAGACTGGCTGAGCACAGAGTACATGTTCTGAAAAGAGTGGCCGTTTTCCACGTGGAGATGAGTAAACGTAACCTGGGCACCGTGGAGGGCACACGCATGTCCACGCCAGGCTTTTTGTTGTGGCTCCACACCACCGGCAGAGTCTTCCAGAGTTTCCCCTTGTCATCACTTGTCACGGAGAATGCAACACACGATTCAAGACCTCACTTCCTGCACACGTTTACATGAATGCCATCTTCCTGATGGGGCACCTCTGGCTGAATGACAAACCATGAGCCACACCCGGCACTCTGCTCATCAGCAGATGATATATTTGTCTCCATCAGCCTACCACTGATCAATGCTCCACACGATAAGTATTATCTTAGTTACTGCGTGTCTGCCTTCCACTGAAGACAGAGTGGTAACCTTAGCAAGGGTAGGTTGCGTGTGTGTGTGTGTGTGTGTGTGTGTGTGTGTGTGTCTACTTTATTTGCTGCTTGGCCATCGCCTAACACAGTAGACACACCTTTGAAGGCACTGCCCGGTAGCTGAGCTTTCATTTATTTTTTTCTCTGCCGTGCTTTTCACTTTATTCGGAGTCCTCACTAGAAGTCATTAGTGTCCACATTTACATTAACACACTGTTCAAAACAACCTAGATTTTTTTTTCCTATCATGCTCCTTTAAATTCTTTCATCCTTTGCCCATTGCCCAATTCCAAATCTACTTCTACTTTTTTGGGGATATTTACATAGAAGCACCCCACTTCCAGGTATTAAAGTCTATATTACTTTTAAAAAATTCTTTATTGATTAAGGTATTATATATGTGTCCTTATCCCCCATTGCCCCACCACCTTATCCACTCATGCCCTTACCCCCTGGTGTCTGTGTCCATTTGTTAGGCTTATATGCATGTATGTAAGTCCTTTGGTTGATCTTTTCCCCTTACCCCCACCCTTCCCTACCATCCCTCTTAGGTTTAGCAGTTTGATTGATGCTTCTATGTCTCTGGATTTATTTTTGTTCATCAGTTTATGTTATTCATTATATCCCATAAATAATTGAGATAAAGTGATTTTATCTTTCTCTGACTGACTTATTTCATTTAGCATAATGCTCTCCAGTTCCATCCATGCTGTTGCAAATGGTAAGAATTCCTTCTTTTTTACCACAGCATAGTATTCCATTGTGTAGATGTGCCACTGTTTTTTGTTTTTTTTTAAATTTACTCATCTGCTAATGAGCACTTAGGCTGTTTCCAAATCTTAGCTATGGTAAATTATGCCGCTATGGATATAGGGGTGCATATGTCCTTTTTGATTGGTGTTTCTGGTTTCTTGGATATATTCCTAGAAGTGGGATCACTGAGTCAAATGGGAGTTCCAGTTTTACTTTTTTTGAGGAAACTCCATACTGTTCTCCATAGTGGCTGCATTAGTCTGCATTCCCACTTGCAATGCACAAGGGTTCCTTTTTCTCTGCATCCTCGCTAGCACTTGTTACTTGTTGATTTGTTGATGATAGCCATTCTGACAGGTATGAGATCGTACCACATTGTCATTTTGATTTGCATTTCTTGGATGATTAGTGACTTTGAACATGTTTTTATATGTCTCTTGGCCTTTCTTATGTCTTCTTTCGAAAATATTCTATTTAGGTCTGTTGCCCATTTTTTGATTGGGTTGTTTATCTTCCTTTGTTAAGTTGTATGAATTCCTTGTAACTTTTGGAGACTAAACCCTTATTGGTGATAACACTGGCAAATGTGTTCTCCCATGCAGTGGGCTTTCGTGTTGTTTTGTTGGTGGTTTCTTTTGCTGTGCAAAAGCTTTTCTCTTTTGATGTAGTCCCATTTGTTTATTTTCTCTTTAGTTTCCATTGCCCTTGGAGCTGTATCAGTGAAGAAATTGCTTTGGCATATGTCTGAGATTTTGCTGCCTGTGGATTCCTCTAGTATTTTTATGGTTTCCCACCTTATGTTTAAGTCCTTTATCCATTTTGAGTTTATTTTTGTGGATGGTGTAAGTTGGTGGTCTAGTTTCATTTTTTTGCATGTAATCTGTCCAATTTTCCCAACACCATTTATTGAAGAGATTATTTTGACTCCATTGTATGTTCTTGCCTCCTTTGTCAAATATTGATTAAGCATATTGGTTTGAGTGGATTTCAGGGTTCTCTGTTCTGTTTCATTGGTCTATATGCCTGTTCTTGTGCCAGTACCGGGCAGTTTTGAGAACAATGACTTTGTAATACAGCATGATATCTGGTATTTAGATCCCACCTACATTGTTATTCTTTCTCAGGATTGCTGCAGCTACTAGGGATCTTCTTGGCAAATTTAGAAGCTTTGGAAAGCAGCCACTCTGGTGTATACGGTGAGTGCTTAATGTGTATGTAGAGATTTAATCAAGTAGTCACCACTCTTGTATCTATAGCAGTGGTTATCAACCTTTCAAATGCTGTGACCCTTTAATACAGTTCCTTATGTTGTGCGACCCCCAACCATAAAATTATTTTTGTTGCTATTTCATAATTGTAATTTTGCTACAGTGGTCTTAGGCTCTACAGCAACGGTTCTCAACCTGTGGGTTGCCTAAGACTACTAGCAGTGTCGCCCAAGACCATCGGAAAACACAGATATATACATTGTGATTCATTAACAGTAGCAAAATTACAGTTATGAAGTAGCAATGAAAATAATTTTATGGTTGGGCATCACCACAACATGAGGAACTGTATTAAAGGGTCGTGACATTGGAAAGGTTGAGAACCACTGATCTAAAGGTTTAGATACTGATTGTGAAGTCACTATACAAAACTATACAAAACATGTAGGGAAAGATTTTACAATTCCATTGAACATTATTGTCTACTTCTGTGTAAGGCATCTGAGTAGAAAAATATATAGATTATGCTTCCTCCATCGTGATTCCATGACATCTTTCTTTTTTCTGTAATATGCATGGAAAAGCACATTTTTCTTGTCAGCTAACTCTGAGTGGAAAGCTGGAGAAAAACTCTAAGTAGAAACTTTGAGTTCTGCACATTGGAGGCACACTGGTCTAGAATAAACCAGTAACTGGGTTGCTAAGGATGTTCTGATGTGGAAGATAGGAGGGTTTACTGGATCGAGTAAAATCAAAACATGTAGAGATAAATGACCATCAGCATTTCCACAGCTAAACCCTGGTGGAGGTGGGCTTTACACTCTGACCTCGGGCTCAAATGATTTTTCTTTCTGGCCATAGTGCTCATCCAACTAGCTTCTTGTGTACAATCACAGTTTCTGTTTGTTTGAATGTTCTCCTGAACTTAGGACATTATTTACTCCATCTTTCAAAGGGATCTCATGACCTGAGGTTTGGGGTGTATGGTTGTAGACATCTAACCAGATGTATAAGTCTGGTCAGCTGCCAAAGAGAGTACCCCAAAAGAGTGAATTAAACAACAGCTATATATTCTCTCACAGGTATGAAGGTTGGCAGTCTGAGATCAAGGTGTCAGCAGGCTTAGTTTCTCCTGATGCCTCTCTCCTGGACTTGTAGACGGTCCTATTTTCCCTGTGTCCTCACGTGGTCATCCCCCTATGTGTGTCTGTGTCCTAATCTCCTCTCCCTATAAGGCTACCAGCCATATTGGAGTAAGACCCGCCCTAATTACTTCATTTTAACTTAATCACCTCTTTCAAGAAACCATTTCCAAATACAGTCACATTCTGAGGTACTTGGCCTTAGGACTTCAACACAAGAATTTAGGGAGAACACAATCCAGCCCATAACTCTCGGTGTGCAGAAACACTGAGCTTGGTAACACAGAAGCAAGATGATGCCCACAAAATAATAGATGGTTTTAATTCAGGTTTTGACTCATGCCCGGGACTTTCATGCTTTATTTCATGTTAGTGTCACACAGCCTAGAAAATTATGTCTTATGGGACCTGTTTTCTAGATCAGATAGCTAGGAATGGGTAAGTCATTTCCCAGCACAGGTTGGTGTTCAAGTAGCGTAGCCCTCCAAGCCCTTATGGGTTGCTGGATCCAGATACTGTAGCAAACTCCAGGGGGCGCTCTTGCTCAAACACATCACAAGTCTTTTACTCAGAGCCTGACTGATCTTAACTCACTTGGTAGAAGCCCCAGGGGTGATGAGAAACAGCTGAAACCAGAGGCACTGTGACTCCCAAGGCAGGCCGCATCAGAACTCTGTCCTGAAAGGCCACTTAGCCAGGCCCAAAGAGGCCGAAGGACGTGTGAATACTGCGCGCCCTCACATGCCCAACGCAGGAACTCTCCACCAGCCAGGCTTGAAAGCACACGCCCAAGGCCATTGCCTCTCTGAGAGGCAGCCTGTCTCCCAGGAATGTGGCCATGATAAACGAGAAATATGTATAAAGTGTGAGCCCTTGCCCCAAAGGGTGCTGAATAAATGCCGGGTATTATACTATTGTTTATTTGGGCTACCCAAGTGCATTGGACTGAACAAGAGTATTTCTTTCACTGACAACCGCGGTCATTGTGGTGAAGAGATTCATGTTACAACATATGAATGATGCCTCTGTGTATATGTGCGTGTTTGTGCGTGTGTGTGAGTGTGTGCGCACACGTTAATATTTGGTGTGCTGTGGAAGGAGATGGGGACTGCATTCAGCCTGGAAAATGAGCTGGGAATTTCAGGAACATTTTGGTTACCCACAGTTCCCCTTTGACAGGCTTGCCCAAAGTACCCGGCTTGTTCATGGAATCTCTCATCTAAAGGGGAGCTCAGGGATCGCCCGATACTGGTCTCTCCCTAGTTTCAAACGCCTCACTGTAACATTCTGAAGATGTGGTTAACCGACTCCGGCTTGAACACTTCTGCTGATGGGGACCTCACCACCTCTGGAGGGGCATTTGTTCCTTCTGTAGACAGCTAAAGAGAAAGAAGGAAAGTAATTTCTCTAGGGCACTTTGGGTGTTCCAGGCACTGTGCCCAAAACTTGCTATATTGCCATTTAACTACCTCAAAGTAGGTTCTACTGCTCTTATTACCACTCTCAAGGCTTCCATGAACAGGGACTCTCCTTTATGCTTTAGATATGTTAAGTCAGGTAATCTTTCCAAACACACTGTGATGTAGGTTCTCTTACTTCTCCGTTTTGTAGATGATGAAACTGAGACTCAAAGAAGCTAATCAACTTGCTCAAGGTCATACAGCTACAAAGTGGTTTTGAATACAGGCTGTAGGATCTGGAATCCACACTTCTTGTTGCTATGTTGTGCTGCTTTTTAAATCAATTCTGTGTGTGTGTGTGTGTGTGTGTGTGTGTGTGTGATGCTTCTTATCCTAAAGTCAATGACAAGAAAGTCAAGTTTCAGTGAGTTGACCTTCCTCTGTGTGACTCCAAAGCTTTATTATTTCTGTAACTCCAGGTGGCCTCCAGTCATGACAAAGAGCTGTCTGCACCGACTGGGACAAAAATCGACCTTCATCGGATTGTGGTCATGGGACCAGGCAGGCTTCAGTCACCCCACAGTCACCCTGCAGACTTGTGAGCCACTCACAGATGTCTCCATTCTAAAAATATGCATGTTTTTAGTTAGTCTCTCTTCTTTACAATTTCAGTCTGCTCTAACTCTCATCTGGATATTTTGTTCTCATCCTTCTAAAGAAGGAAACTTAAAGTGGGATAGTCATCCTGGAGCCCCAATTATATGGAGCAATCTAGTTGGGCCAAAATGAACAGAATTGTAATCTCTTACTTATTTGTTAAGCTAGTCAAATAGCTAATAAGTAAACTAAATCTGTTCAAATGTCAGAGGTTAACTACCTGTAATCTGCCTAGTTACACAAATGCATGTACATGCCTGAGATACTGGCTCTTTAGCCATTCACTCTTACCTCATATTTTAGTAGCTATACCTTTAAGAAAATATTGATATTTGGATGGTAAATCCCTCTTCTTCCTCTTCAAAATCATCTTGGTTATCCTGGCTATAAGTTTTCCTATTGATATAGGATTGATTTTTTAAATTGTGTTAAAAGTGTCTATTGATATCTTCACTGTAATTACCTTTAATATATACTTAATTGCCAAGTCGGTATTGCTCAGTGGTTCAGCAAGGACCCATGAGTCAAGAGGTCACTAGTTTGATTCCCAATCAGGGCACATGCCCAGGCTGTAGACTTGATTTGGGGTAGAGATCATGCAGGAGGTGGCATATCAATGATGCTCCCATCTCATTGATGTTTTTATCTCTTTAATCCCTCCCACTTCCTCTCTCTCTCTAAAGATCAATATAAACATATTTAAAAATATAGCTTCATTTAAGGAGTGCTGACACCTTCTTTTAACATGTGATTGTGCTATCTCCATTTCACTTTTATCTTTTTGAAATTTGCTTAAATTTAACAATATACTCTATAAAATTCTTAAATACATTCTGTTAGATTTAGCCAAATGCATTTTACAGTTTGTATGTTGCAAATATGATCCTATAATATTATTGTAATCATATTTGTAAACATTTTAATAATTTATTACCTTTTAATTACAGTTTGAAAATCAGGAATCTTCACAGTATGTCCTGTGGAGTGTTGGGGTTTTGGGAAGGTGTGACTAGTCTGGGAGCCTTTGGTGGGGTGAATGTTGATACAGAGGGAACAGACCTCAGTTCCCCATCCTTCCCAATACCACTCAGATATTAGAGTTTGTATTTTATCCTATGGAAAATGGAAAGACTTTGGAATGTTCTAAGCAGATTATATTCAGTCTGCTTGATGGAAAAACAGGTGGCAGAGGAGAAAGAGTGGGTACAGCAAGATGCATTTGGAGCCTTTTCAAGTAACCCTGACTGGCAGCAGTCCTTGTTGGACCTCATTAGCATATAATGTGTTAATGAAGAGGGATCAGAATTTATATGGGATGAGTTTTGTAGATACAGCCAAGAGGATTGCTGATGGATTAGATACCGGCAATAAGTGGAAAAAAGGGATCAGAAATTATTCCTAGATATTTTTGCTCAAACACCTCTGTAGATGGTGGTGACTTTAGCTAAATAGGGGAAGACTAGCAGAGAGGTGTGTGTGTGTGTGTGTGTGTGTGTGTGTGTGTGTGTGTGTTTCTCTCTGTGTGTAGAAGAGAGACAGAGACAGGAAGAAAGTGAGAGCAAGAGTATGAAATATGGATATCTAAGTCAGGTGTGGGAATGTGTCAGAGGTATGGGGAAATTTTTGGGAGGGAGACATACACACAGGCAAATATTTTGAAAATGCCTCGGTATTGACAAGTGGACACGTTCCCTGGATAGTGTGTTACTTAGAGAGCAGAGAGGTCATGGCACTGAAGCTAGACTGACTTGGGTTTGAGTCTTGGTAAGGGTTGGGCACATTAGAAAAGTCACCACACTGTTGGCCAACCATTTTTTTCTGGGTAATGCTATTTTAATTAGGATGCCTTGTTTGCAAGTAACAAAAAGCTGCTCCTCAGATGGTTTATATAATATGGAGGCAGTAAGATAGAGGGCAGCTCTAAATTGGTAAGATTAAGCTAGCAAAGAGAATTTTCAAGATCATCAATAATATAATTTCCTTTTCTATTTTAACACTCGGTGTGGTTTTAAATGCCCTGCCATGATTTTACGACAGCTGTCACATTTCTAAGCACCACAGGCAGAAATAGCAATGTCCAGTGGACACAGGGAACTTGTTGTATCTTGGTTGTCTTATTTTTAGTTTTAAAGAAAACCTTTCCCCAGTAGTCATCCAGTTGACTACCTGTCACAACTTATTGGGTAGAATTGTATTCCCTTCCCCCTGCATAATTCACTCACTGACAAAGGGAGAGGTTTGTCATGTTTTGCTTGAACCAAATTGAAGTCACACCCAGGGACTGGGGATGCCTCTGGCCTTCCTGACAAGCATGGCTACATGGAGGAGGCTAAGAATCTGAGTAAAATCTAGGTTTTGTTAGAAAGGAGGAAAGGAAGCTAATGATTGTTAGGAACCATTAAAGTCTCTTTGGACCAAGATATTGCAAGCAACAGAGGAGATCCACCCAAGAAAGTTCACGGAAACTCTTTTTAAAAACTATACTATGGGTCCTAAGAGAATCTCAGTTTAGAAATTTATGTGCATCCAGTCAGTGGTTGGGAGTTGTAAGTGGAAAACAGGTAGGAAATAGGGAAATGGGCTGGCTCTCTTGGCCCCTCTCCCAAAGCCCCCAAACATCTTGTTTTTTTTTATATGCATTCACCATCTCCTCCCCATACACTGTTTTAATTTCCTTTATTTGTATCAGGCTGGACAGAACGCTTGTTGTCACCATAGTCCCAATTGTCTGTAGCTCCAGGTGGATACATATTCTGTTTCCCGATTCCAAAATTCCTGAAAGCTCATGATGATTAGCTCAGCTCATATTTGACTTTTTAGTCATAGATTGTTAGTCATTCTCTGGGGAAGCTGAGTTTCAGTGCCCGGATCCAATTATCTGTGACAGCAGAGCCTGTGGGTTAGGGCAACTCACCTTAAATAAGGTTTATGGACAGGAAATGTGAAGGACAGTCCCTTGCAAAACATGTCAAATCCAATTATGTTCTTTTAAGCTTGTGCGGATTACATAAGAAAAATACGAAGTGAGTCCTCAATACATTTTCACTCTTTCTTTCCTCCATTCATTCAACAGTCATGGATGAGAGATCCACTTTCTTCTAGACATTGAAAGATACACAGACTAAAAAGACACAATTCTTATAAGAAGTCACAGTCAGTAAGCTAAGCCTTCGTATGCAGTCAGTTCAGAACCTCGAGACTGTAAATAGAAGATGAACATCTGACTCAATCTCAAGCCAATACTTGACCTGAGTTGTAAAGCCTAAAGGAGTTAACCAGGTAAATGTGGTTTAGGGAGAAAGGACACCAAACCTGGATGAAAGATTGAGAGACAAATGAACAGTCTCAAGGACTGTGGTACAATACTAAAATATCTAACACTTATGGCATGAAATTCTCAGAAGAAGATAAGAAGTAGTGTGCAGAAAGAATACTTGAAATAGTATTAAGAAAACCTTCTGAATTTGACAAGACCCATTAACTTGACTCAAAAGTTGAGCAAACCTCAAACAGGAAACAAACAAGGAAATCCACACCCAGATCCATTATAATAAAACTACTGGAAACAAAAAACTGAAGAACTAGTTTGAAAACAGAGAAAAAAGTATTCATGTCAGAAAACAACTGTTTTTATGGATTTAAACTTCTCATAGGAAGCATGGATACCATGAGGGAGTGAAACAACATTTTTAAAGGGTGGAAACACAAGTATAATCAACTCAGAATTCTCTATAAAGTGAAAAAAATTCTGTATAAATAATGGTAAAATAAAGTCACTCTCAGATGAAAGAGACCTAAGAAAATGTTGCCAGAATACTGACTCTCAATACTAGAGAACTTATTTTTTTAGATAGAAAACAACAATATATCATATCTCTTTGAAACTTGTTTTAACTATAATGATAAGGATAAGCTAACAGTGAAAGGATGGGAAAAATTATGCTACACAACTATTAATAAAAAGACACCAGAGTTCACATCGAGCTACATTAATATCAGACAAAATAAAATTCACAGCAAAGCCCATGGAGAGGGATAAAGTGAGACATTGCATGATAATAAATAAAATCAGTTCAATAAGAAGACATAAAAATCTGGAATGTGTATAGTGCATCCTAATAATAGAGCTTCAAAGAATAGAAAACAAAATGTGTCTGAGTTGAAAAGAGAAGTATACAAATCTACAATTACATTTGGATATATGACATCAGCACTCAGTAATTCAAGATCTGCTCTCATTAATCAATATAATTAGTGGAAATAGAAAGTCTACAAGGATATAGCAGAACCAACTAATAAAATCAATGAACTGGACCTTTTTTTTTGCATTTATATAGCAGTCTAACCAAGAACAGAAGAATACATGCTTTTCAAGTGGACACAAAACATTCATTAGGAAAGAGCCCATCCTGTGTTAAATAGTAAAGTAAAAATTCAAAATGCATTCAAAATGCTTGGAATCATACATTTTACCGTAGTAGATTAAATTAAACATCAATAGCAATGATTACAAGGGAATCTTCAAACACCTGAAATGAAACAATGTTTTTCTAAATAATACATGATAAAAAGAATTCTCAAGAGAATTAAAACAATATTTTGAACTGAACAAAAATAAAAATATAACATAAAAATGTGTGATTCGGTTAGGGCAGTTCATAGAGAAGAAATTCATATCATTAAAAAATAAGAAAAATCTCAGATAAATGCTATGTTCCTACCTAAGAAACTAGGAAAAGAAATACAAAATGTATCTACATCAGTACAAGAAAGGGAAAAAAAACAGAAATCAATAAAAAAAATTTTAAAATCTGTTTTTAGGATAATAATATGTATATGTATCATTATCTTGATTAAACAGGAAAAAAAGAGATAAGACAAAATTTACCAGTCAGAAGTAAAATCTGAGATAAAGCTACAGAGTTCCCAATATTTAAAATATAATAAAGGATTTCCTAAAGAACTCTATGACCATAAATTATATTTCTTAGATGAAATTGACCAATTCTTCAGAAATCACAACTACCAAAATTCACCCAAGATGACCCAGACAACTTCCAACAGTGTTGTTCTTATTAACAGATTAAGTTTATAGTTTAAAAGTTTCCAAAAAAAGAAATCCTTAGGCCCAAATAGACACATTGAATAATTCTACCAAACATATAAGAAAGAAATAATACCAATTCTGGACATGTTCTTCTTGAAAATAGTGGGAGAGATGGCATTTCTCACTGTATGAGGGTAGTATTACTCTGATGCCAAAACCAGAAAAAGGCGCTACAAAAAAGAAAACTATAGACCAAATCCTTCATAGACACAATAATGAACAAAATATTTGCTAATAAAATCCTCCCAAAAAATAAAAATAAGACAAGACATAATGACTAAATAAGATTTGTTTAGAGAATGCAAGTTCGATTCAATATTTGGAAATCAGTCAATGTAATCTACTATATTATGTTGTGAAATAAAAAAAGGCAATGGCTAAAATTATTATTAGGTATGCCTCAGAATTATAGTAATTAGTTTATGTGTGCCATGAGATAAAAGAAAGTTGAAAATCATTGTCCTAAAGAAAAAGAAAAATACATGATCATATCAATAGATGCAGAAGAAAAACATTGGAAAAAATATGGCATCATCACTGATAATGAAAATTCTCAAGCCAACTAAGAATAGAAGAAAATTTCTTTAAGCCTATAAAGAACATCTACCAAAAATCTATAGCTAACATACTATTTCCTATTTCTAAAACTTTTATAGAAAGGCAAATATTAACTTGTCTAAATGGTAGATGAAAGTTGCAGTACTCACAGCACCTGCCTTTAAGACATAGAAAGGTGCAGTGATGGTGACATTGTGTTCTTAAAGGAATTGACACATAAATCAAGGGACCAGCAAGAATCTATAAATAGACTCACACATACATAGCCAATTAATTATTTCCAAAGATACAAAGGCATTTCAATGAAAGGCAGTCTTTTTAATAAATTATTTTTAAAAGCAATGAGAATCCACATGCAAAATAATAAACTTCAACCTAAATTTCAAACTTTATACAAATGCTAACTCAAATGGTTCACAGATCTATATGTAAAACATTAAACAGTATAACTTTTTGAAAAATTGTGTGACCTAGGGTTAAGCAAGAAGTTAATAAATATTACCTAAGTAGCACAACCCATAAAATTTTAAACAATTATAAATTGAACTTCATGTAAATTTATTTTTAAAAATACTATAAAAGACACTGTTAAGAGAATAAAAAGACAAATCAGAGACTGGGAAGAGTAATTAAAAATACATATCACCCTAACCAGTGTGGCTCAGTGGATAGAGCCTCAGCCTGTGGACAGAAAGGTCCCAGGTTCGATTTCGGTCAACAGCATGTACCTTGGTTGTGGGCACATCCCCAGTGGGAGGTGTGCAGGAGGCAGCTGATTGATGTTTCTGACTCTCTACCCTCTCCCTTCCTCTCTGTAAAAAAAAAAATCAATAAAATATATTTTTAAAAATTAAAAAAACACATATCTGACAAGCATATGACACATTGTGTGCAGAATATATAAAACTTTTCAAAATGTAACTGAGAAAATAACATTTTTAAATGGGTAAAATATTTCTTATACACTTACCCTAAGGGAATATACAGAAGACAAATAAGCGGATTAAATGATGCTCATTATCATAAGCCCTGGGGGAAATATGAGTTCACACCACCATGAATAATTATCAGAATGCCTAAAAAAGTTCCTGACAGCACCAAGCTGTGGAGAGGATACTGCAAGTCTCATCCATTGCTAGTGCAAACGCAGCATGGCACAGCTGCTGAGAAAACATTTAGGCAGTTTGTCATCAAGTTAAACATCCACTTTTCATATGGCACAACAATCCTACTTCTAGCATTTATCCTAGAGTCGTGAAACCTGTTCACACAAAGAAAACCTGCATATGGATGTTTATAGCAGCTCTATAAACTTCCCTGAGCTGAAAATAACTCAGATATCTCTCAGGGTAGCAAACTGTGGTATGTCCATACAGTTGAATAGTTTTCAGCAATCAAAAAGAGAGGAAGCTGTAAATACACAAAACAACTAGAATGAATCTTAAAAGCTTTGTTGTGTGAAAGAAGCCCATCTCACAGCGTATAAGCTCTATGATTCCATTTGTATGATGGTGTCAAAAGGACAGAATTTGAATGATAGGGAACACATCTTATGTTTACTATGAGTGAAGGGCATGGAAAGGGTGTGACTACAGTATGGGAGGGCGAGCCACAGAAACATTCTATCTATTGATTGTGCTGGCGGTTACAAGAATCCACACATGTGTTAAAATTCTTAGAACTGATACCAAAATAAAGTCAATGTGAAAAGGATATATGTGGGAAGTGGATTAGAGGGGATAACGCAGGGACATTTTAATCCCTGCCACTTCTAGAATTGCATTGAACGACTTCAAACCTTCCAGCAGGGCGTGCGTGTGACACTCCGTGGGGATTCCTCATGGAACATGCTATTCTGTGCAGAGATGTCCAGTCTTTGGGAGGACACTTCCCCCCTGTAACCCTCTCAGGAAACCCTCTTCTTTGCACAGGAGCCCTCCCCTCCCACAGCCCCAGGCTTCTGAGGAATTGAACTAAACCAGCTCAAAGCTTTGTGAAAGGGAGGATATGGATGTGGACTTGGCTGGGCCCAGAGCAGTACACGATTCAGCCTCCAGGTGTTTTGTATGTTGGTGACACGTTAGCTCACAATGTGATACAATGCAGTGGGCTGAGGAGCCTGCCGGTGTCCATGGTGACATGATGGTTTTATGGACTGAAAAATAGCCTTACACAGCAGGGGTGGGAGGGGTGGAGAGGGCAGTGGGAGAATCAGGAAAGATTAGACGTTGGGTTGGATCCACTACACAGTCTTCAGAGAGACCACATGGACAATGATAGCTTTTGTAGTTTTCTGAAACCATAGGGAATATGAGACATGACATGAGTGTTTTCTCCACAGCTGGCTGGTTTGTGGAGTAGTTAGGATCATATTTATTCACTAGATTAATGTTGAGTAAGTTAGCCCTCAGAGCCAGACACCATGATAGATACTGGGGACAAAACATATTCGGACCCTGCAGCAGCCCTGCCTACCAGCCTGGTATCTTGGAAGATCTCTCGGGTTCATGGACAAAAGCATCTCAGCCCTGCCTACCAGCCTGGTATCTTGGAAGATCTCTCGGGTTCATGGACAAAAGCATCTCATCTAATCAAAGAGTGAAGTGAGACCACTTCCCCAGAGGGGACAGGTAACCTGCTCCATGTACACAGGTAAATTCCATGTCTTCTGTGGGCAATCGGTGAGCATGAGGTCATGGCCATGAATTTCAGAGCTGCGAGTCTGGGTTTAAATCCCTGTTCTGCTAATCACTGCCTGTGTGACGTTGTTAGGTGAGTAGCTTAACTTCTCTGTGCTTTAATCCCCTCATCTGTTCAAGGGGATAATGACTGTTCCTATCTTACAGGACCCCCAAATCAGTTAGGGTTCGTTTTTACTCTCATCCCCCAGCGCATTGCTCTTGTGCCACAAAGCAACTCATCTGAGTTACTCTCTTGTTTAATTCCTGATTTGCACAGTTTAAGTTCATAAGGAAACTTCGGCTTTAGCATTGACTTTTTTTGCTTCCTTCTGTATCCCATGACCTAAGAAAGCACTGCTCATCTCTGGATGCAGATTCCTTCCCCTGTAGAGAGGGAGAGGTCAGACTCTTGACCTAGATGGGCTCTGAGGTCCCCTCAAGCTCTGGTATTTTATGCTCCAAGAAGAGAAAAATGATGCGGCCAAGGCTTCATAATTCCCACCCGTCCTGAAGGAGCTATTCGCCATTGGACTCAAGGACTTAGCTGTTCCCCATTGGACCCGAAGACCAACATTTCCCTCTAGTGGTGAGTGGAGAGCAGTGCCTGACTTTTCATGGGTGAATCTGTCTAGAACGTGTTCTTTCTCTATGTGAGGTGGACAGGTGGACATTCAAGTAGAGCGATTCTAGGTAGTTCACAGAGACACTTCTTAATTTCAGCACTGAGGATTTAAATGCAATGTGTATTGGGAGGAACAAACCACCGTGCATCAAACTTATTGATTATCTGGACCTTGTTTGTTCATGGTTAGAGGAGAAAATAAAATAGGCAATTAAACAGTTTACTAATTAATACAGATGGAAAAGTCTTGGAGAGGAAACTCAGAAAGTTGTTTTTTAATTTAATTCTTACTTTTTATTCAAAAGTACATGTGCATGTGTTTGAAAAGGATCCAATAGATACAGGAGACTTCAGAAAATCTGTAGTCCTGCCCCAACCTAGATTCTTACTTTCTTCCTAGAGGCAACTGTCACTTTTCTCAGCTAATTCTTGGATAATTGCATCAATATTTTCAAGTGACATGATTATATTTCTAGATTTTTCTGTTTTCTACATCAAACATTGACTTCCCAATGGAGAAGAAGATGGGGTTTTGCTTTCTTTTATTCAACCTAGACCACTATCCCTTCTTCATCTCTCCTACCCTTCCCAATATTTCCTATTGCTCTATCTTCCCCATATATTTATCTAGCAATTTTAAAGTTCAGTATTACATTATTATTATGATGTATATTATGCTTTTCTTATTTGATCTAGATCATGTGATTATATTTACTGCAAATTATTGACCCATGAAGTCAATTAATTTTTGTTTGTTTCATTTGCTTATTTTTTATGTAATTAAAATGAATAAAACTCTGAATTTTTCACTATTTTTGTAACTCTCATATGTGGATCCTGGAGTCCACTCTTTCCTCTTGATTATTTAGTCCTTTCTTTAGAGCAAACACATCAAACCTGCTAGGTGATTTCTGAGAAAAAAACACATACCGGGAACTTTAAGTAGATGCTTATCTGAAAATATCTTCATATGAAATCAATCGATTTCTCATATGGAATCATTGTGCATAGGAGTCTTGGGGACAAATCTCTTTCCTACCAAACTTTTAATGCTTTCCATCACTGCCTCTGAGCTTTCTGTGCTGCTGCTTGATTTTTTATGGAAAGTGTATCCCCTTTCCTGCAATCCCTGGCCCCTTGTCTGGAAGTTTATATATATATTTAATCTCCAGCTAAAGCCCCTTGAAACAAACTCATCTGTCTAAAATTTGGGAAATTGTCATTTTTTGTGAATTATTTATCTTCAAATTTTCTACTCTCTCTGACTAAAATTCCTAATATTTGAATATTGACTCTTCTAGATGTCACATTTTTTCTCTCATCCATTTTCTATCCCTATTATTTTAATGTACTTTTAAGGACATTTACTGAATTTTATCTTCAAAAGCTTCTGTTGTTGTTTTCATATCTCTCATATTTCTCTATATTCTTTCAGATTTTATATAATTCTAAGAGCTCTTTTTGTTGCTCCTTTGAGAGTCTATTTCATAGCTCCCTATTCTTGTTTTATAGATTACATATAGCCTCTTATCTCATGAAAAATACCAATTGTTGTAGTTTAAAAAATGTTCTCTGTGATTTTCTTCTAATTTCTCCCTCTGTCTTTCTCTGTCTGTCTCTCTCTGGCTGTCTTTCTCTGCCTACCTCTCTCTCCCTCTGTTGTCTTCTAGATCTCTCTCTCTCTTTCTCTCACTCTCTCCATGTCTCTCCTGTCTCCTCTCTCATCTACAACTTTCACAACAGGTGCTGTCAGGTGGATTTGGCTGGCTGCCAATCTATAGAGATGGACACTGATATCTGATTAGAGGAGAAGTTTCCTGAGTGTGAGAGGAGCTTGTCGGTTGGCTTTTTCACCTTAGGGAGACTTAACTGGCTGTTTTCAATGGGAAACTCCTGAATCCAGTATTTCTTAGGTCTTTTCTTTGCTCTAATCCAATTCTCCAGAGGGGACTCTTCTGATCTTCAGAATGTACATTGACTGTGGAAGCTCAGCACAGGGCGAAGCAGGGAACTCCATGTCTCAGCCCTGAGCACATAAATGTTCACCTGTGGCACCTCCATTGCCACACCCAATTGTGCTTGGTGTCCATCTGCCCAGAGACCCTGTGCTCTACCTTCTTTAGGGATATGCCCTCTTTTCTATCCAGGTAGAGGGAAAGGGATCTAGTGATCCAACTGCTTTTCATCAGTGTTGCTGCCATTCCTCTTGCTTTTCTGCCCACCTTCTCTCCATCCTCAGAGAGTGTAATGCTGCCAGTGCCCCAGCCTCTCGGGAGCTCCCTGCTGTAAAACAAGTGGCTTCTTGGCTTCCTTCGCTGCCAGCCTGGGTCTGCTAAGATAATTACTACAATTCAGGCATCTGCTTTCCAGCTTCTAAAATTGTTGTGCTCTTCTCTCTTCTTCGTCTTTATGGCTTTCTGCCTTTCCTAATAATTTACCTGTCATTTTAGTGTTTTCTTTATGTTTTGAGGATGGAGAGGGTGGATAGTGGGAGGGATGTAAATGTATGGCATGTGTTTGTGTGCGTGTGGATGTATTCTATCTATACCCTAATTTAGCTGGACATCTCATGATTGTTTTTTAGAATTCCATTCCCCAGCAAAGCATGTATAGTAAGGACCCCTCTACAATGTGAGTGACAAAAGTAGTATTTGAAAGGCATGAAAGATCCCTGTGTTCTTTGAGAAAGACTTGACTGCTGGGGGATGACGTGGGATTGTCACCACCTCTGTGGAGTCACAGGTGAAGAATAGGGATTTTTAGAGTCTGTACGATGAGTCAGGCTCTGTGCTCTACTCCTTAGCATGTTATCATGTTTCATTTTAATGCAGCAATGATTCCATACAATAGATACGATAGTATCCTTGTTTCACAGAGAAGGAGACAGCAGGTAACCCACAGTCTAAAACAAATGCAAGGCTTTTGAATAAAGAGCAATGACTGCTCCACTCCTGCAAACCAAATTCTTTGTGTGGCTGAAGACCAAACAGTGCCCTGTTTTATACAGTTATCAAACTCTTCCTTGTCACAAGCTCACGCTGCTGGACCTAAAGGAAGGAGAGGGATTGCTGAGAGTGTGGTCTCTGATTGGGAACAATGGGAACTCACTCTGTGACCTTGGCACATTGCTTTCCTTGCAGGGCTTCCATTTCTGCATCAGTAAAACAAGGTCATCGGAATAAATGGTCTGTTACATGCTGATGATCTATCTTGCAGATGGTGAGCTGGAGGTGCTGAGAGCTTCAAGTCAGATGGGAAGGCAAATGCCTGCCGGCCACCCTCTAACTCTCTGTTTATACTCTTTGCAAGAAACTGCAGCAGATAGCTCGACGGTCTTCCAAATGCCATTGGGCATGAAATATGGGTTTTTTCCCAAGTCCCTCTTCAGAACTGAATCTCTTTACATCCCCTTCAGGGACTTCAGGGTCTCCTCTAAGCTGAAGGTAAATAAATACTGTAAAATGTGGACTAGAAATGGAAGTCAAAAGAGAGATTTGGGGAAGGGAGTCAGCGAACCCTGGACCTTTTGCCATATGGTCTCAACACTTTGATTATTTTATGAATGCATCAGGTGACACGCTGGTTTCTTCAAAGCCATTCTTGCACAGACCTCTCAGGGTTATATGATAATCCATATGAATTTAGATAATGAGGTAATTGGATTTAATGACTAAGGCAGTAATTTGGGGAGGAGAAGACCTCAAATTATTTATAATAATAATGGTACTAATACGTGTATATTACTAAGCAACATTAAAATGGTAATAACTTCCATTTGAAAAATAGAAGCAACTGTATCAATAATTTTATCCAAGTCACTTGTGGGAAGATTAAGAATCTAAGACCCAGAGAGACAATGCAACTTGAATGAGGATTTGCCTTAAATTATGCTAATTCTTGATTCAATCCTTTCTCCATTGCCAGTAGCATTAGCCCATTTTCCTCTAAAAATGTCATTGTGCTGATTTAGAAGCCATGAATGATATCTATATGACTGGTTGTTATTGATTTGCTCATTACTTTGAGTGAAAATGATGGTCTAGGCAAAATAAGTCTTAGGTCACTTATATTAGGAAAAATAGAAGGCACAGTGATATCATCCTAATTTCAACCTCAGTTGTCTAATCATAATTGTGATATTAGTAAAATAAAATAAGACCATTTTAAAAGTTGGCTTTTATTTAATAATTTTATTATCTACTTTCCCACCTAGATTATACATAGGCATTGACTATGTGCTTTGGAAGGATTATCCATTGTCATGGTAAATGAACTAGTTATAATGGTTATCCTCATTCTCTAGAGCTCAGAGAGATGGATGTGCTTCTCAGGGCCTACACATGGAATTTGGCAGAGTTGGGTCATAAACTTGATTAGTCCTACCTTGGATTTCAGTCTTCATTGCTGACCTACACTTCCCAAATTTCCCCCATGTTGAGAAATTTTACAGGAAGCACTCGGAAGAAAGATCTCACACTTATATCAGGTGTCCCATTTTACTGCAATTTTACTGGTTAGGAGAGTCATTTACAAATACTTTAAGAATGATTATTTGTTTTGAGAGGAATCCAAAAACCAAATTATCTCAAATGATAGGGCATTGTAATATTCTATTGCTATCTCATCCTAATCATGTTAAACTTGACTTCTCTCATCCTTCAATTGTTTCATAAGAGAGAAAAGATCAAAATTCTGTCTTTTTAGACTTGTGAAAATAAGTAAATTATAACCCCTTTGTATCTCTGTTATAGTAATTCAAAAATAGATAACAGATCAAGTAAGATAACTCATGAATTCTTTTATTCAAGTTATTTATCATTTGCATAACTAATTACAATGACATGTTCACTGAGATAATTTTATTACTTAGAATCAGGAGGCATAGATTTAGGTAGTGACTTTGACCCTTTATTAAATGATTTGGGGTATATATTCTCACCTGCAATTTATGGAAAGTAGTATCATAATAATGGCAAAGTAAGTCTTAGGTCACTTATATTAGGGTAAATAGAAGGCACAGTGGTTTCCTGAGGGTGGTTGGGTGAAATAAGATCACATGTAGGGAAAAATAAGCCACAGTGCCTATCACATAATTGGTGTTAAATAGTTGTTTTTCATTCATTTATCCAAATATATTCACACCCCAAACTTTTTCTGTCTAGTATCAGACCTTGTTCCTGAGCAAGCAGATTGCTTACACAAGGTAGACAGTTCCAACTGTATTGAAATCATTTGCCTGAAATGTTTTCTTTCCCATTCAACATTGCTTGTTTACATGGTGTCGGATCAAATAGAAGAGAGAAGAACAACGTGATTCATGATCTTCCTCCATGGAGGCAGCTGCAACATAAACGATGTCTCAGGAAACAGGATAATCTGTTTGTGTGGCCACAACTCTGTGATCCCTGACCTGTCTTAATCTTCAGGGGTGGGTATGTGTGGCACCTCTGTCCCAGGTGGACGAGATTGTTAAAAAAAATAATGATCCTTTTAGATTAATATATATACATACATATATATATATATATATATATATATATATATATATATATATATAATTGCAAATCTTTGATATATGTTTTCAACCTTCTCTTGATTCCTAGGGCTCAAGAGTTCACATCTCTCTCTTTGCAAAAGTAACAACAAATTCTCCTGAAATCCCATCTCTCTTGAGGATTTGGGATGCTCTTGGGTGTCTGCCACAGTGAGAAAACAAGCTGAAGGAATGTGGAAACGTGAAGCCATCTGGCTGCTGGTCCACTTTCACACCGGCTCTAAGGGTCACTGGGAGCCCTCCGAGCGCTGTGGAGACCCAGTGCCGACAGGAAACATTTGATCCCATCCCAGCAGTGCCCGGACATGTGCACTCAGACATGTGGATGGTCTCTTCACTGGGGAAAGGTTTAAGCTGGAGGACGTGAAGGAGGTGTTTGGAAAATGATTTCAGTTCCCTCAGAACTATTAAAACCCCAAGTCCCAAGTGCTTTGGTTAATATTACATTTCATTTTTATTCATGAGTGTGTGCCCATTTTTATTCATGAGTGTGTGCCATTGGAAATTATGACATTTATGGTGGGAGGAACTTTGGTTCATGTGCAGACATGAATGACTGACATTTTTGTCCCTGCCTTCCAGGATCCCTCATAGTAGGCAAACAAATGAACAGGCATGGGCGATATTGGGTGATGTATTAATAGGATCTAGCAGACATGGGTTATGACAGATTTTTTCTAGAAGAGAATGTGGGCACCTGTTTTATTCAACAGAATCCAAAATGACTTGACCTGTCACTCATTCAGCAACAATAATAAGCACCTATGTGTGATCCTCTGTGTGTGAGAAAAGAAATTTCAGTTATGAAGCCACTCCACTTGTAATATTTTTTTTTCTAGTAGCCCACGCTGACTGACCTGCCCCTTTACACAGTGTAGAAACTGCTAAGTTATAGAGACTGCAAAGTCCAAGATCAAGGTGCTAGCAAGGTAGGTTTCCTTCTGAGTCCTCTTTTCCTGGCTTGCTGCATGTAGGGAATCTTGTTTTGAGCTTACATGACCCCCTCTTTAAAGAAAGGGGTCTCATCCAACTACTGTGGCTCAGTGGTTGAGTGTCAACCTATGAACCAGGAGGTCATGGTTTATTCCCGGGGATGGCACATGCCTGGGTTGCAGTCTAGATCCCAGTAAGGAGTGGGCAGAAGGCAGCTTATAAATGATTCTCTCTCATCATTGGTGTTTCTATCTTCCTCTCTGAAATCAATTAAAATATGTTTGAAAAAAAGAATGAGCTCTCTGATGTCTCTTCTTGTAAGGACACTAATATGATCAAACCTCCTCTCTTTGACTTCATTTAATCTTCATGACTTCTTTAAAGGCCCCATTTCCTAGCCATACTGATTTGTTAGGGCTTCAACGTATTAATTGCAGTGTGTGGTATAAACATTTAGTCTATAAGAAGAGGTGATGAAAATGTATCTATGTTAAGTGCATGGAGTTGAGAAGTGAGAATAAAAAAAATAGTATGTTATATCAACGAAGAATTAAAGTAGTATTATCAGATAAAACACTGGATCCAGTTAAATTTAAATTTCAGATTAACAATAAATACTTTGTCTTTTATAAGTATCACTTAAATGTTGCATGGGACATACTCATACTAAAACAATAATTTGTTGTTTATCTCCAATTCAAATGTTCTTGGGTATCTTGTGTTTGGAGTTGCTGCATTTGGTGTCCCTTGACTGGAGAGCTATTACTTTTAGGGTGCTGTGTGTAGGATGAAACAGCTGAGACATAAGGAGCCTGCAGAGGAGCCAGAATGACCTTCTTGGGCCCTTTTCAAAGTGGTGCACAAAACATACTTGAACCTGAAAAGATCAAATGCAAAACTGGGGTGAAAGCAGAAGCCAAGTGGCGTGGGTTCTGTTTGCTCAACCAGGGAGGCTGACTCAGAAGCTCTACTCCCCAAGCCTTTTGTACACCTGACACATTCTGCTTTCTGGAACCTTTGCCCATTCTCTTACCTCTACCTGCACTATGGTAGTTTCCATTATCCTAGCCATCGCCTTCTGAAATCTGACCTTCCCCCCCAACATCCTGGGTGTTTATCATTGGCTCCATTTGTGCCCAAGCTTTCCTCCTCCCCATTAGGCTTGAATAAATTCCTTGAGGGAAGGATCTATGGCTGATGAATCTTTTCTTAATTTTTAAGCCCAAGGATAATTGTCTGTTTAACCTATCTCTGTGAGTGCTTTGGGGGATAGTGCCTATGTCTTGAGCAGCTAACACAAGGCCTGAAATATATGAGGTGCTTATGAAATGTTGATAAAATAAGTGACACTTAGAAGTATTTTATTATATAACTTTGTGTCCAGTTTTTGGAGATCTTGGGATCCTAGTGGTGTCAGGTGATGGTCTTAAAGGTGAATATAGGAGAGAATGGTGAAAGAACCAACAGCTAGATAAAAAACTTTTCTTTCCCAAAACCCTCATACTTTAGCTCTTGTTCTGTAGCATGGCTCACCTATACATTTTAGCTTCTACTAACCTGAATCAATTTACTTAAACTGAATCAATACTCTACTTTGCTTAAACTGAATCAGAACTACTGCCCTTAAACTTTACTTATACTAAATGCTTAAGTTTATACTCTACCAACATGAAACAGTACTTAACCTAAGCATAGAACTCTATTTAAACTGAATCAATACTGCAATTCTAATATCCTTAAGTTATTCACAGAACAAGTACTTCTTTTTTTCCAAATGGAAAATTATAGCCCTAACCAGTTTGGCTCAGTGGATAGAGCATCATCCTGCAGACTGAAGGGTCCCAGGTTCAATTCTGATCAAGGGCATGTACCTTGGTTGTAGGCACATTCCCAGGAGGTGTACAGGAGGCAGCTGATTGATATTTCTCTTTCATTGATGTTTCTAACTTAATCCCTCTCTCTTCCTCTTTGTAAAAAATCAATAAAATACATATATTTTTAAAAGTATAGCTCTGTGGCTCTTTAATACTAGAAAATAATAGATTTGATTATGATCCTGAAGGTTTGGTGGAATAAAGCTGGATGGAAATAAATTCTCTTGAGTGCTTTATATATGCTACATTTAAGATGACACGATGGCCCATGAGACTGGTACTATTGTCCTCATTTTGCAGATAGTAAATCAGGCTCAAAGGGTGTGAGTAACCTGCATCAAATCAGGTGCTGAGGGCTTAAAGTTAGGACCATCAGACCCATGTCTCTGCTGATTCTACGCTTCTTTTTGTCTCCCCACTTCTGCCAGGTTGTCCACATTTTTTTCCTGTGTAAAGAGGATGGGGATGAACTACATCAATAGATGACCTAGAGATGCAAAAACCAAAGCATATGCAGTTTCTGGGCTCTGGAACCATGTCTCCACTCAACCTTTCTTGGGAAAAATGCTGGTGACGTTCAGTGTCTTCTTCATCAAAGCACCTACTGAAACGAAAGGACATGAGGGCATGCTGTTGATGGTTCTAAGTTAGATTATTTTGAATGGGATAAAATATTGGAAAATAATATATCTGTAGTAAGCTAATATCCAAATATATAAAGAACGCATAAAACTCAATAGTAAAAACAAACAATCTGAGTTTAAAATAGACAGAAGATTTGAACAGACATTTTTCTAAAGAAGACATACAGATGGCCAACAGGTTCCTGAAAAGATGCTCCACATCATTTATCATCATGAAAATCAAAATCAAATACACAATGAGAGATCAGCTTACACATGTAAGAAGGGCTATTCTGAACATTATAAGAGGTAATAGGATGTGGCCAGGATCTGGAGATAAGGAAATCCTGTGTGCTGTCAGTTGAAATGTAAATTGATGCAGCCACTAAGGAAAATAGTACAGAGGTTCCTCAAAAAATTAAAACTAGAACTATGATATGATCCTGCAATCCTTTCTTTTGGGTATTTAAAGAAAAGGAAAACACTAACTTGAAAAGTTATGTACCCCCATGTGCATTGCAGCATTATTTACAATAGCCAAGACATAGAAACAACTAAGAAAAGAACAAAATCTTATAATTTTTACCAATATATGGATAAACCTCAAGGGTTTTATGCTAAGTGAAATGGCAAATACTGATTGAAAAAAATAATCTCATAGATATAGAGAATGGAATTGTGGTTGCCAGATATGGGAAGTGGGGTATGGAAGAAATAGGTAACTTTTTAAAAGTTTATATAAATAGAGTAAAGATTATATTAAAAAGAAGAGGCATGCCAGTGTATTGTAAAGTGGCATGAGAACTAACAGTCCTGGATTTTTCTAGATTCTGAAAAGGGCATGTGAAAAAGCCTTATTTTTATATTTAGAGCAGAGACTTTTCAACCTTTCAAATTTCATGGCACACATAAACTAATTACTAAAATTCTGCAGCAGACCAAAAATATACATTTTTGCCAATCTAACAAAAATATAGATATAATTTTGATTCATTCACACCAGATATTGACTGTTGTAATTTTTTTGATTTGGCAATCTAAGGGAAAAGATGTTAGTGCTCCTGACTGTCAGGTATCACATGTTTTAAAAATTCTCATTGCAGAGGGCTTGAAGATTGCTGATCTAAAGAAATGGGGAACTCTAAAAAGTCATGTTTGTGGAGGAAGGTAAAATAAGAGCTAGAAAGATATCCTCATGCACTTGTGAAATAGCTATCCAGAGGATGCATTAGATGCTAGGGCAGAGACTGAGGACATGTGATCTGCTGAGCCTGGAGAAATTGCCCTGGTCTAGGAAGGTAGCCCAGCTTCCTTATCTGGGGCATCAAGGACAACAACAAAAAAAACCATCTGGGAGGGAATAAATGTCTCTTGAAATTTTTAAATTTTCCAAGGAGATAGAAATGTGAGCAAAAATGTTGACAGAAATGCCAAGGAGGCAATGATGATCATATCCCTTATGCGTACATTTTTAGGCACTAAATAAGGACTTTATAAAAGATTGTTTTTGATATGATATTCATTACTGTACTTATTAATTCTCAAGACACAAATATATCTCTGACACCAGCTATAATGTGTCAATTTGCTTATAGCCCAGTTGCTTCATTAACACCAATTTTGTGACTTGTAGAGTGAGATAATGAATAGAGGGCCTGGTTTTGGGGTTCTGGTGGGTGCTCAAAAATGGGGTCTTCTTATTATGATGATGACTGTTTCTTGAAACAAAACCATCCCCTCTGTCTGCTGAGTGGTTTGCCAAGACGAAAGCTACTACACCATGGACGGATGAAGAAGCCCATCAGCCCTTGTCAACAAGCCTGAGATGATAAATGAAGATGAAGCCAGTGGATCTGGCGTGAAGGCTTCTCGGGGCTCATCTTGAAGTGCTTTGGTGAGGTCTGTTTTGTTTTGCTCTGTTTGGGATCATTTCTTTTGCCACTCCAGCTATGTAAAGATAATAATCGCACCAATAGAACTGCTGACCTTTCACCCTCCCTCCCTTTGATAAAGTCTCATTTTCTAGCAAAACTATGACAAATATCTCTTCCTTTGCCTTCAGCAAACTAGCAGATAATCTGTCTATTATGCCTAATATCCTTTTACCCCCACCCCAAGTCATTGGTATTTGGTTTGGATTCCTCTGAATGGGGTGAACATTATATCTCTAACCTATGAAAAGGCTCTGCTCCTTTGCAGAGTTGGTGGAGCTAAATTTGTTTTTACAGCTGGTTGTACTTGGAGAAGGGTTAGCCGCCGTCTTGAAGGTTCTACCACACCAGTTCATCACCGAGCCTGCTGTGTGGTGGGGGCTTCGAGCTGTTAACGGGAGGCGTGGAGGGAAGTCTAAATTAATCATTTATGATTTATTTATTCTTTTTTCCATCATGGAGTAAAACGAGCAGATGCCGGCATTTCCAGGGCCAGGGCTGTCTGGATGATGTGATGTGTGATAACTAATTCTTAATATTTACCTACCAACAGGATCGATCTGTGGGACTAATAACAAAACCATGTACTTACAGACCACTTCACAATTTATGCCTTGGTTTTTCTATTCTTGGCCTCTATTGATTCCTATAAAAATCCTATGGATCAGAGGCAGTATTCTTTCTTATTACTGTTTTGCAGGTGAAGATAAAGAACTGGTGGCTTTTTCTCTAAGGTGGTTATGTGGCTTCCCAAGGTCACGCAGCTTGTGACTAGCCAGTGAGCATCTTGAATTTCTATCTTGAAACCTTAAGACCTATAGAATTTCCATGATTCCACTGAAGGAGAGACACCATTTAAGGCCTTCTCTGCAGAGACATAATCTGGATTCCATGCCCCTTCTATATTGAGGCCAACAGTTCTCACTCTATTGTCCTCTAGCACTACTCTTGACTCAAGAATGTCAGTCTTAGTAACACCTGTTTTGCACCAGGAACCGGCTCAGTACAGAGGATGCTGAAATGAACTAAGACACAGAAATTGCCGGAGGAGTTTTCACATCACAGCTGCCTTATTTAGTATGATAGCCACTAGCTACACGTGGCTACTTAAACTTCAATGAAATAAAACTAGCTATTCAGTTCCTCAGTTATACTGGTCATCATTCAAGCACTCATCAGCCACACATGGCTAATAGCTACTGTCCTGGGCATCACAGAAAGCTACTTGGGACAAAATTGTTCTGGAGTAAAAATAGGTAGGTGGGCCCAAGGAAATGACTACCCTCTAAAGTAGACTGACTTGAAAACGCAAATCAAGTTTATTATGAAACATGATAACTTCCCCCAGTAGCACTGATTTCGAAGTTTCTTTGTCCTGTGCTAGTGAATGAGATGATGTGATTAAGTATTCATTCAACCAGTAAATATTTCAGTGTCTAGTATGTGCCCTGTTCTAGGCACTGGAAATATACTGGCGAATAAGAACACAAGGTCCAGTCTTATACCAAGGAGAGTTAATATTTAAAGTAATATTGATTATTAGGGATATGTAGAAAATTAAAATAGGCTGCTGTTTTAAAAAGTGACTGGATGATTTTTCTGGTAAGATGATATTTAAGCTGAGATGTAAATGATAAAGACCTAGCCATGAAGAAATCAGAAAGGAGCAATATAAATGGGGCAGGGTAAGCAGTCAGAATGAACACCAAGGAACTTTAAAAAGAAGGCTTTATCTGGAGCATAGTTTAGAAGCTGTAAAACAGCTGTAGGTGTTGAAAAACTAAGCTGGGAAGAACCAGAGTTAGAAGTTTAAATTTATCGGGAGGCAATGGGAAAATTTTAAGGTAAAATCTTTAAAGTAGAGGTATGACAAGATCGGATTTATGAGATAAGGGATGGCTATGCCCACAACTAGGAAAATGGATGGCAGTGGGATAAGAGTGAAGGCAGGAAAACTAATTGGTAGACTGTTACAGCCATTCAGGTGATAGAATATGGTAGCTTGGACCAGGGCATAGCCAGGGAAGAAGGAGAGAAGTTAGTTTGGGGATATGCTTTATAGGTAGAGTCAATCAGATACACTTATGGATTGAATAAAGAGAGAGAGAGAGAGAGAGAGAGAGAGAGAGAGAGAGAGAGAACATATCCTAGATGTTAAGCAGATGGTGGTGCCATGTACAGAGTGAGAAAATTGTTGGTACCCTGAAAGGGAGAAGCCAAGTTAGAATCAAGAGAGAATTAAATTTGAAGTTGGGAAAGAATTCCATGCTTGAAGGAAGGTTTTAGATTCTTTGCTATGTCAGTGGTATTTAAAACTGAAACATAGTGAATGAGAGAATGAAGTTAGAAAGATGAAATCTCAGGCCTGGGGTTACAGTGGTTTCACTTGTTCACTTCGACTGGCAATAGCATTATTTAGTCATTAAATAACTCAATGATTCTGCAAGTGTTGATCAAACACCAGTGTGTTAGTCCCTGGGCTAAGCATTAGGGATATGGGAATTAATTACAGTTCTTGTCTTCAAAATGTTTCAGAGTTAGTGGGAGAGATTGGCAAACAGACTTTCAAGTAGAAGGTGACAAGTTCCTAAACAAAAGTAGACACAACTTGTTATAGTAATGGAGAAAATGATGCAGATTTAAATATGAAAGATCTGGGAAAATGTCTATGGTGCAATGTTTCATTGGTGAAAGAAAGTGAATCCGATCAAATATTTCAATACTAGATGCCTAGTGCACAAAATTCATGCATGGGGGGTGGTTCCCTAGGCCTGGCCGGCAATCAGAGCTGACTGGAGCCTCTGGCTACTATCAGGGCCTTCCTTCCAGCCACTGGCTGGGACCTTCCTGCCAGACAGGGAGAGTGACCCCCCGTGGGGAGGGACCAGGGGAAGTTGGCCTGCTGTGGGAGGTTGGCTATGGGAGTGCACTGACCACCAGGGTGTAGCTCCTGCATTGAGTGTCTGACCCTGGTGGTCAGTGTGTGTCATAGCGACCAGTTGTTTTGGTATTCCAGTTGCTTAGGCTTTTATATATAGGTTGTCTTTGGGTTATTACTACATCAGACTTGATTTGTGTCGTTTTGTGGTTATGCTGCCATATCCTATTTACAGTATTTATAATAAAAAAAGTTTCATAATTTTGACGTATGTACATATGTGCTTTATGTTTTTTTTTATTATTTATTTACCACAAGTAAAGGTCAGAAATTGTTATCTTTCTTTTAATATTTTTGTTTACTGTTTCACTTCATTACTGCTGGGTATGTGCTCCATGTGAGTGACTTAGGTGCTTATGTAGGTGGGTTCCAACTTATGGCGAAAATTGAGTTACGTCGCACCATAGAAATAGATCTCTGATGTAACCCGAGGACTTGCCTGTATATAGATTTGTGAGTGTTTTTATTTTTCTACCCCATTAATATAGATACCCTTCACTATTCACATGGACTCATGACTGTGTACTAATTTAATGAATCAATCAATTTATTTCCGTAGATTTGTGCAAATAAGTCCTAAAATATTATTATAGTGGACAGTAGCAACATCTTATATGTCAAGCAATGAGAAGAATTCAACCAGGGGCTGGGTAGAGATGCAGTTGAACACCCTGTGAAGATAAATTCCTGCCCACTATATGCTTGCTCCCTGGTCATCCATTCACAATGCCATCTCTCTACATGAATAAGTGAGTGATACTTGGAGCAGTTGCAGCCATTGAATAATCATGAGTCAAGTTAATGTTAGAAATGTTAACTCTGGATTCTAATATGATTAGCTACCAAACCAACACCAATGTCAATAATCTATTTCCAGACTTCTTGGTATTAGAGAACAATAAATAAGTAATTTTAGGCTATTTCTAGTTAAAGGTCATTACTTGCAGCCAAAGGCATTCCTAACAAATACAGTCTACAGCAACAACAAAACTGACTTCCACAAAAAGTTGGTGGAAAGCTGTGAACCATCACTATAGAAAGGCATAATCAAAGGTCCTAATAAGTAAACATTGTGTTGGATTTCCTATGGAAAAGGGTCAGTTTGCTTATTTATATAGCAGTTTCATAATCACAAGGATTGGTTAAAATTTTTAAGGAAACAGAGGGCCATTTTGTCTACTTACATTTCTTTTATTTAAAATATTGTGGACATTAGAGGACTTTATAAAACAAATATTAAGAATCCACTAAGAACACTTACCCCAGGCCATATTCAGTTTTATGCCTGCACTGCCTCTCTTCTGCACAAGGATTTTCAAGAAACACTCCGACATTTTTTAAAAGGGACCCCTGCTGCCCAAATATTAAGAATGCACTTCTCTACCAGGATGTGGTCATCTGTTAAGACGAAAGTGTTTTTACTGAGTTTTTGTGAATTAATTTTCACTCCCCTCATTTTGGGTAGATTTTGTGTAACCTAAAACTGTTCTATGTTCTCAAATTCCCAATGAAAATATCAGAACCAATGTTATTTATTTTAAGTATTCACATAATCCTTCCACTAAAGGCAGGCAACTACTGCGTGGTATCTTGGAATCAACATAAAAAAACAGAGTGCATGTTTTGATTAATAGAGTGAACCTAAGAGAAACCCTTCAGTGGAGAGGAAAATGTGACCCCACACCACAAATAATTGTGGAAAAGTGGTGAATCCTTTTTTAAGCTAAAGATATTTTCCTATTGATATACTTATTTTTTCCCCCCAAGCACTCTATAGTGTACAAAATTCTTTTACACCCATTATCTGGTTCGATCTTCACAACAACTTTGTGAGCAAGTTGGATCAGGAGATGGTCCATCTTGCAGGTAGAGAAATGGGCCTCCAGAGAGGATGTGAAACACCTCCCCTGCATAGCTGACATGTGGAAGGGCTAACACCCCAGTCCCGGGCCAGATGATGATACTCATTCTGGTCATTCTTTTATATGGGTTATTAAAATTTGTTTACAATGTTTTTCTTTTCAAATTAAATGCCACTAATAATTACTTCATATGTTTAATATACCATTTGATATTCTATGTCTTTATAAATCATTATATATTTAACATACTATATATATATATATATATATATATATATATATATATATATTTAATTCTTACAAGAACAATATTTAAATTTCAAGGATGAAAACACTGTATTTAAATAAATTAAGTAAGTTAAACAGTAATTATTAAAAGACAAAGTCGAAATTCAAACTCAGGATCTGAGGCTCCAAAGTCCATGCGTTTAGCCATTACACCATGCAGGCTTATTAATCACTAGATTCCAGTTTTAGGCTGAAAGATTTCCTGCCCTACATACTGACTATTGTTTTTGTTCTCTTTTTCTCTCTTTGTGTTCTAGAATGAAAAATTTATAAGGAAATCTTAGTATCCTGTAGTATTCTTATTTTTATAGCAATCCCAGTCTAAAAGAAAACCCTATTTGGCTTTTTTCTTAGATTTCCTCCTCCTCTGAAGACCTGGGATAGACAGTGGAGAAATTCTAGGGACATCATAGTTCCCTCTCCCAGAGTTCAACACCCTAGTTAGGCCTCACTAATGTGCACATCCTGTTCTTTGCTTCCCCAGTCAACACTCTATCTGCTGAGTTCCCTCACAGCTCCATACCAAGAAGCACTGGCCCTACCTGAGCTGAAGGAATGGGGGAGAGGCCCCAACTTTAATCACTGTGTTTCCCCTGTGTCCTTTGTGGATGGGGTGACTTCAACTAGCTTAGCCTCTCTGAGAAGTTAGGAAGAGGGAGTGGGGGTGAGAGGCTGTGGTTATTTCTTACTCACTGCATTTCCATGAGGCCACAACAAGAATATAGTTTCTCCATAAATATGTGTCAATTAAACCCTGCTCACCTCTCATCTCCTTGTGGTTTGCAAATTGTACACCTGCAGATATCACTCCTCCTAATTCCTGAATCCTTGAGATAGTCAGTGCTTCCTTTCTTCACACATCCCTGTAGTTCTCCTCTCCACTCAAAATTTTCCCCCGCTGCCTTTTGAATTCTTGCTCCACAGTAGCAACAACTACTGTTTATTGAGTTTCTACTGTGTGCTCATAAATGAGCATTGGTACACGAAGTGATAGTCTAGATATGGGCCTTTCAATGCCAGATCTCATTGCTAAGTACATTCTGATACTGTGTCTAACAGTTCTGATGGTGAGCAAGTCCACCTAAGTCCATTCTCTCCTGGGGGTGTTTCACATACTTTCAGCATTTTACTGAATTCAATTGCCAGGATACCATTTCCCCTGCAACCCCTACGGATGCTCATTCTCCATCACAATTTGAAGGTTGATTGCATGTTCTTCCTGATTCCCAGAGTTGTTTCTCAGCATCATCCATTGGCCTCCCTCTTTTTAAAAATATCAGCTTCTTAAAGGTTTTGCGATTCAACAGTGGGATAGTTTTCATCTACCAACCTTCTGAGCACTTACCTTGATTGACTAATAGCTTTGGCATATGACCCCGTGTTCTTCTCTCCAAATCCTGCTTTTATAATCTCTACAAACCCCCTAGGGGAGTGATCCAGCAATGCTGCCATTGCCCTACAAGGCAGAAATCTTGTGGTATGGCAGTGACGTGGAGTGTTCACAGCAATCCTGTAGATCACTTGTATAAAGTCTATACACAGTATTTAAACACCACCACCACCAACAACAACAACAACAACAACTAGTTAAAGGCACCAGAAAGTATCCAAAATAGAACAGAATCCAATTTAGAATTTAATCCTAAAAAAATACAAAAAAAGGAAATAACGATTGCCAGTCTTTGGCTTTGTTGCTATAGGATACAAGTGGGCAGCAGAAATTCACAACCTTCTTAGCTCGAGGTGTCAAAAAAAAACCAGAATTTAATTCTGGAGGAGAATTGGGTCCATTATATGACTATATTTATGTGTAAGTTCTTGGCATATCATATATGCTAGTAGTTGAACTTAGGGATTCATGAAAATGCAAGCACATACCTGAGAGAACCTATCTTTGGTGAACAGAAATGCACTGGGTGTGAGATTCATGACTGTGCTAGTTTTTAATGGATTCATTTTTTCAAATATACAGCTTATATGGCAAAAATCTGAAACCTTACTGGCTTAATAGATCAGAGAACAGAGATTGAGTCAAACAGAGCAATTAGAAGAGGAATTTACAGGACTAGGGGGACTGATAGAAGATAAAGCCAAAAGCCTGAGTAGAAATACTGTCAAAATATCTGTTGATGGCAACATTTTAAATAAAGAGGATAATCCAAGGAAATTGGGCTAAAATGTCAGGTTTGAAGCTATAAAATTATGTAGAGATTTAAGCTGTTCTATGCCATGGAAGAGACAAGCACTGAAAGTTTGGGTTCAAGAGAGTTAATTACTAGGACAAAAAGTAAAAATAACAATGATCAGAATGCAGAGTGTTGGCTGACTTGGGCTCTGCTGATCTTGGCTGGGCCAATATATGTATCTGAAGGTTGGATAGGGCATTGTGCTCTAGCTTAGACTTGGCTAGGGCAACTTAACTGAAAATATTGGGAGATATTTGTCCTTCTCCCTCCAAGGATGAGCAAGCTGCATGAATGTGAATGTTGGATTTGGCCTTCTTCTCCAAAGTGCAGTAGGATGCAAAGTAGTATATACAATAGTATCTGAACAATCTAGTCCTTGGGGGCAGCTGCTAAGAGCAGGCAATGTTAATGGCCTGCCAGAGTGCATTGGGCTTCTAGTATGTAATAATAAGGAATTTCTTTTTAATCCTTTTCTCTACACACCACTTACATAGTAGACACTGCACTACAAATGCTTAAAAGGATGAAATACCAATCACTGTGCAAGTTTGAATCTAGAGGCAAAGTATGGGAGGAAAAAGAGATGCCTGCCACATCCATAGGTATTAGCTCTTGGACCTTTTGGATGCCTCCCTACTAATTTATTTTTATCACCAGGCTGTTTGAATCGTATTCTTCCTAACCCCTCTCCCACATTGTTTCATCATTCAGCACTGCTTACAAAATATAAGAGAGAGGAAAAAATAAAGCTCTGACTCCTAAAATTTCAGACACATGGTGGATGTGAAATAGGTTCTATGGGGTTGAGAAGCAGAGGACTTGAACTCTTTACTTATTCCTACCCTGAAGTATCTACAGGTTATCAGGCGAGTGTTTTTTATATCTCAGTGCCACAATTTTCTCTCCAGTGTAATGGAGTCACTCTACCAGTTCTGGGAGCCTACGAATCCCATTTATTTATCCATTCTTTCAAAACTTAATTATGGTGCAGTAGCTGTGGGTCAGGTACACCACCACTCACAGGAAACAGAGAGAGAAACAAGAGTTCTCAGTTTGGGAAACGGTATGGAGCCAATAAGCAAATAGTTCCAGAAACATATGATTGCCACTCATTGTTGTTTTTGTTAAACAGAAACAGTGCATTTACCATAAATTTAAGACCAATAACTTGTTATTATTAAAGTTTTAATTAAAGAATTTCCTTTTACATAGTTATCGTATCTTCAGAGAATAGAACAAAGATGTTTTCACTAAAAGATAGCACCTTTGCTCATGTTTATATCACAATCTATATTAGTTCTGTTTTTGAAAACCTAAATGCCCAAGGCAGATCAATGCCTTAACACTATCTACAACCCAAACACATACATATGTGTATATACGCATATGTTCCCATGTGTGTACATATATGTGACCACACACACGTGTGTGTGTGTGTGTGTGTGTGTGTGTGTGTGTGTGTGTGTATGTGTGTGTGTAGATAATATAAATGTTTCGGAAGGGTCACAGAGCAATACCAATGGCAGCTTTGGCTCTTAGGATGAATGGAGAGGTAAAATGTGTTTTACTTTACTCAGCATAGCGATACAAATGTATAAATAAACATGCTAATAAACATTTTATTTCCTTTTTCTTCCAATATTTTCCTTGTGGTATCTTTGGAGAAACTGGCAAGACTATGAACTTGGTTTAGACATACATCAGATGCTTGCAATTGATGTCTGTATGCATGCTGTTTTAGTTAAAAGTAAATTTGGTTGTGACTCATAGAAACAACTAAAAGCTTAGTCTGTTTTCGACAAGATGCAAGTTTATTTTATTAAATGGATGAGAATGGATGATGCTTTTTACATCTTTTAGTTGTCACAGAACCCTACAAGATTTTTTTCTCCATTTGACAAATGAGGAAACTGAGACACAGAGGAAATGACTTTCTCAAGACTTCCCAGTGGGTGAGTGGTGGAGTTAGGATTTGAGCACAGGCTATTCTGCTCCAGAACCCACCTTTTTGATAGTGATCTTGCCCAATGCTTGCAGGAAAACCATCCTGTGTAAAGATGGACTCCACAGAGTTCTAGAGAAGCCCTTATTTCCATGATTCAACTTGGTCTCCACTTTCCAGACTGACATACAGAGAGAGAGGTGAAGAAGACATGTATGAGGACATGTAATTATGCTTTAAAAAAAAAGACTTTTATTTCCATTGATACACTTATGACATTTTCTTCCACATGGCCACACCTAGCTGCAGGGTAGCATGGAAACACAGTCTTCATTTGAGATCCCTGTACCCAAGCAATCATTGGTCCATGTCCATGGAAAGAACAGGGAGGGCTATTGGTAACAACTAACAGTTCCTGCCAACACAATCTCTTTTTATTGTTTTCACTTCAAAAACACTTTTTTTATGAAGGTTATACATATTGTTAATGAGCCCAAATTGTTTTTAGATGGTCTATTTGGAAAAAAACATTCATTGTGTGTGTGTATTTTGAAGGAGACAACCATTGTTTTAAAGTCTAGCTGAGTCATTTAACTTATTTATACCATTTTCTTTTTTGTTTATGGGAAAACTGAGTTTAAAAGTCCAAACTCATAGATCATCCTTACTGGGAACCAAAGACTGAAGTGTCAGTGGGAATCAGTGAGTTGACCACCCCAGATCTCTGTGAAAACTGTTATAAAACAGTGAAACTGCCAACAAATTATTATGAGATGGTCATGCTATAAAGTGTTTATAAAAAGGAATCTCTTAAGAGTATCTGTCAGCATTTTCATGGGAACTTCTGATTATTTGCTCTTCATTCCCAACTGGTTAGCAGTTTGCAATAAATATATTTGATGCATGTCCCCAATAACTGCTTCCACAGCCAGTAAACTTTTAGGAGATTATAAATTTTAAAAAATAAAACAAGCTCTTTTTGCTTATCTTCATTTTCTAAATTTGTTTTAACTTTCACAATAGGATAAAAAATACAATTCTAAGTCACAAAACTTTCTAACTATCATTCATAAAATGCATTTGTATAAAGGGTTATCAAAAAAGCAAAAATAGCATAGCATGGAATGACATTATAGATCACAAATAAACAGCACAACAATACACATTATCCTTTCAATATTAATTTTAGAATAGATTTAAAAATCATATTAAAGTGACTGAAAAAATCTAAAAAATAATGAACAAAGATTTATTTTAATTAAAGCTTAAACAAAAGAAAAGTAAAGGTGACAATATTAAGTCAAACAAGTTAGAATTAAGTTAGCATTGTTAATAAATAGTTGTTGGATTATGGTGACAGATATTCATTCAATTATGAGGTTTTTATATCAGTAAATATAAATTAAATAGCACAACATTTAACTACATGAGCACACAATTTTAAGACCTGAGAAGAAACTGACAGTGATACAATCTTGAAAGGTCATTATATATATATATATATATATATATATATATATATATATATATATATATAAACAGTGGGAGAAAAATCATGCTACTGAAAATATTGAACTAATAGTTTTCTAAGAATCTCTGTAGCTCAAGAATTACGTGCAATTTTCAAATATGCACAGATGGAATTATTTAGAAAAATTGATCAAAACAAAATCTCAGTATGTTGAAAATGCAGACATTTTATAAGTCACTTTGTCTTACTGGCTAATATGTTGAAGACCCAAGCAGTAGACATTCAGAAAATAAAGATCTCTCATAAAAGAGAGATCATGGGGGTAACTAAAGACCAACTATAGAAGAAATTTTAAAATAATAGGACAACATATAAAATCAATATCAGAGTAAGTATGATTTAAGAACTTGGTGCATCCAAGGAACTTACCATCCAAAGGCTCTGTCCTAGTATTGTGGCCCCAAGGGCTGGTCTGTTTGGGTTTAGAAGGGTTTGGCTTTTCTCCTTTATTCTGAGAGAGGCTTGGCTTGTTAGTCTTATCCCAGCTTATGGACTGTGTTCAGTCTATAAAATGAATATAAAATAGTTAACTAGGACATTTGTATGACCCATGGTTTCTTATTGAGAATGCTATGCATTAGAAGTTATGATTTATAAATGATAAGGAATGACATCTTTTTTGGGGGGTGATCAAAGAGAAGGGACTGTCCTTGAACTCAGGAGATGGTTGTTTTTGACAATCTTAAATCATTGATATTCTTTGTGAAGAAATCTTATATGTGCCAGATTTTCTAACACTGAAATCCAAGTTAGTTACCAGTGCATAATATATATAATCATCAGTTTCCATTTATTCCTGATGCAAAATTTTATCACCAAGGGGTGATATTTTTGAAAATCTAAAGCACTTATCATTTATCATTTTGTTTAATAATTTTTAATTTTGTAGAAATAATTTTAAATTATTTTAACATAATGTTAAGACAGTTAAAAACAAAACAGTAGAAAGTTAGGTAATTTCTGACAATGGCAAGCAGGGCATGTGCTAAGTGCTGAAAATGCCAGATTTTATTTTTGTAATGTAAAATTTGTAATGTAAAAGTTTTCCTTACAAAAATAATATGATCATATTTAAAGTGACTGTAGAATTTATTTATTGAATCTAAACTCCTAATGCATGGAATTTTTCTACAAATGACCTTTTCCACTTTTGAGTATATTTCAGACCTGAGATCAAGTCAAGTTATTGCTCAATTCCAGTTCTTCCATGTTTTTAAAGCCTATTCCAGACCAAGTAATTGTTCTCTCCTAGAAGAGAAAGCTATAATAGATGATAACTAAATCATGGCCAGCAAGAAGGCCATGCTGTATTATGACCTTCTGTGACTCTCTTTAGCTAGACATAGACAAATGTAAGAGTTGAATCTTTTATCTGTGAGCATCATGCAAATCTTTGGATACATTCATATTTTGCACCTCATGGCTCTTAATCTGTGCTCCTACATTATATAATCTTTATCTCATTGCATTAATATTTCTTCATGAGTTGGGTTCCCCCAAGTAATTGTATAATGCCACATGATAGTTAATGTGCTTGTATTCCAGAAATTTAATAGTGCTCCAAACAGAGCTCATTTTTCTTTGAATGAATAGTACAATAGACTGAGTGTCCCTGCTTCCTCCAATTCCCATGCTAAAATTCCAACCCTCAATGTTATTGTAGTAAGAGGTGGGGTTTCTGGGAGATGGTTAGGTCATGAGGACATAGGCTATATCACTGAGATTAGAACCCTTATAAAACAGAACCCAGAAAGATCACTTGCCCTTTGGCCGTGTGAGAAGTCTGCCCTCTCTAAATGAGAAAGCTAGCACTCTCCAGGCAACTGCTCATCCAGTGCCTTGATCTTGGACTTCGCAGCCTACAGAACTGCGAAAAATACATTCCTGTTGTTTATAGGCTCTGGTATTCTGTTTGGCAGCCTGAGAAGTCTGAAACAGAAATTGGTAGCAGAGAGCATTCCAGGCAGATAGAGCAACCTCAAAGGTGCTGGGTGTTAGAAAGGCCAAAGAATCTCAACTATCCACAGGGTCACAACCACCTAGGATAGAACCCTGCGTTGGAGCCAGATATTGTGTACTCTACATTCTTTCTTCGTCCTGTCTGCCTCCCTGGACAAGGAGAGAGGGTTGTTGGCTCCTTGGCCAAGAGAGTTTATTTTCTGAGTAGGTGTCCTCTTACCTGTTGTCCCATTATCAATCCTCCAAAGCCTTGGGGTTACTGAAATGCACGGGGTGGGAGCGATGATTAATGCACTCTGGGCTGCAGAATGGGGATGCAGCCTCCTCACAGGCAGTTCATTGTTCCTCAGTGAGACCAAGTCCCTCCCTCTCACACCCCACCATGGCTTCCCCAAGCTGAGTATTTGTGTGTTGAGTGCAACACTCCGTGGACTGCAGGGGCTAATGGGGTGTGAGAGGGGCCTGGGGTTTTTCATCTTGTTTTCAGCTGTGCAAACACACACACTTTCGCCTTCCACTCAGGGTCTAAGTTCAGGCTATCCAAGATAGCAGGAGCTGCGAGGTGGTGGCAGGGACTGCATCAGTCAAAAGAAGAACTCGGTGTCTTCGACCACCAAATATATTTAAAAACATTTATTTTCTCAGGCCTCACATAAGCTCTCAGGTAAACAACTTGCTTGGTGGTTGATATTAAGACTCCTTATAAGCTTTGTTTAGAAGCAGTAAGATGGGTTCGCCATTGTCTAAATCAAGTAGAGTCTGCTTCCCCTAAATGTAGAATGGGCCCTGAACAAACAAATGAATGAGTGAATGGATTTTCTTCCACTATCATGACCTTCCTTCCCCTCTCTCCTTCTCTCCTATCCTCCCTTCCTCCCTTGCATCCTTCCTCCCCTCTCTTCCTTCCTCCCTCCTTACCTCCTTTCTTTCTTCCTTCCTTCCTTCCTTCCTTCCTTCCTTCCTTCCTTCCCTCCATTCTTCCTTTTCCCCCTGTCTTCATCCTTCCTTTCTTCCTTCCTCCCTTCCTTTCTTCTTTAATGTGGACTTGAGACATCTTGCCCACAAGTGGAACCTTTGGACTGACCATTAGGATGGTCCTCCTTTCTGGAGCAGAAGTAGAACAAAAGAAACAGAGGACTAGGGTGTGAAAACTAGAGTTCACTGAACAGTTAGGCATCTATTACCATGTTATCCCACTTAACTCCCACAGTGACCTGGAAGATAGGAGCTCTTTTCCTCTATTGTGAGTGAACAAACTGAAGGAGATGACCTATGGTGTCACCAACGTTCATTGAGACACAGGGCCCATATTTTTTCTCCCTCCAATAAGCTGTTTACCACCAGCTTCACAACATTTTCCCCCAGAAAGAAAGAAGTGTGCATATCATCATGAACTAACTATGGTTTCATCAAACACCATTGCTATTGGCTATTCAGACTTAAAATACAGCCTGTTTTAGTGGAAATAGCCAAGAGTTGGTATCAGAAGAAATGGCTTTAAGTCATGATGTGGCTACTTAATATGGAAACAAATTATGAAATAAGCTATACTTGGTTGCAATTAGAAATCAGTAGTATCTTGCCTCTACTAAACATTAACAAAATAGGAAGATGAGCAATTATCTGTTGACATTAAGCACTAGCTATAGCACATTGAGATAATTATCCCAATAATGTACGAGTGTGTGCCAAGCATGCAACTAAGTGCCTCATGCATTCTTATGTATGTATGTATGTATTTATAGAGGTCTGGTGCACAAAATTCATTGCCCCTAAATGTCCTCCCCTGCAAGCCTGGTCACCCCTAACTACCCTCCCCTGCCAGCCTCATTGCCCCTAACTCCTATCCCCTGCTGGTCTGTTCCCCCATATAACTGCCCTCCCCTGAAGGCCTGGGTTCCCCCAGTTGCCCTTTCCTACAGGCCCAGTCTGATCCAAATTCCCTCCTCTGTTGGCCTGGTCAACCCTAACTGCCCTCCCCTGCAGGCTTGATCACCCCCAACTGCCCTCCCTTGTAGGTCTAGTCTCTCCCAACTGCCCTCCCCTCCTGACCATCCTGTGGTGGCCATCTTGTGTCTACATGGGGGCAGCCATCTTGTCTGTTGGAGTGACAGTCAATTTACATATCATTCTTTTATTAGATAGGATAGAGGCCTGGTGCACGGGTGGGGGCTAGCTGGTTTGCCCTGAAGGGTGTCCCGGATCAGGTTGGGGGTTCCCTTGAAGCATGGGGTGGCCTGGGCAAAGGGCCTATGGTGGTTTGCATGCCAGCCACATCCCCCAGCAACCCAAGCTGAGGCCAGGGCCAACTGGAAGTATCTGGGATTTATTTATCTTCTATAATTGAAACTTTGTAGCCTTGAGTAGCAGCCAAGGCAGGCCAAAGCAGGTGGGAAGCTTCGCTTCCTCCATCACCAGGGCAAACCCAAGTCTCCAGCTTGCTCCAGCTCCATGGCTGCCTCTATCTTGGTTGGGTTAATTTGCACACTCGCTCCTGATTGGCTGGTGATCATGGCTTGTGGGTGTAGTGGAGGTATGGTCAATTTGCATGTTTCTCTTTTATTAGTTTCTCTTTTATTAGAAAGTAGATTTTTGGTAGTTATGTAAAAATCTTTAATATTATGAAATAATTCTAACCCTTGACATTGCCCAAAGATAAAATATATTCATCTACTTCATTCTCTTTTCATAGATTCTCTGGTTGGCATACAGGGTGTTAATAATTCCAAGATCTCACATATATGTCTTTATTTTTAAAAACTTTATCTTTATTGTTCAAAGTATTACATGTGTCCTCCATTTCCTCCTTTTTGTGCCTCTCTATCCCACACTGCTTTCATTCTAAGAATATCCTATAAGACACCAACAATGATTATTCACTGACATTGATTTCTCCATGTTATAGATAGAGACATGTTCTTGAGGTAGGGAATGTGGGAAGGACCACTCTAGTGGCCGCATTGTCTTTGGGAGAAATAGCTTTTCCTCTTATCATCAGTTGTGTCATCCATACAATGGAAGTAATCATAACAGGAGCCTGTCAGTGTCACCATGAGTTTCTGAGATAATGAACCTTGTAATTTGAACAATAATTCCTTTGCTCTTAGAGGTGGTCTTTCTTGCCCTTGGGTTGCTCTAGCAAAGAAGTTAAAAGCTTAGCTTGCCCTTGCCACTTTGGCTCAGGGGATAGAGAATCAGCCAGTGGACTGAAAGGTCCCAGGTTAAATTCTTGTCAAGAGCACATACCTTGGTTGCAGGCTCCTCCCCCGCCTGGGCTTTGGTTGGGGCTTGTGCAGGCAACCAGTCCATGTGTTTCTCCCACATCAATATTTCTCTCTGTCTTTTGCTCTCCCACTGTCTCTAAAAATCAATGGAGAAATATCCTCAGGTGAGTATTTTTTCTTAAAAAAAAACTTAATTTGAAAAGGCAGATGGTCCTGAGTTCAAATCTCAGCTCTGCTACTTACCAGCTTATTCACTTTGTACCATTTATAACTTGCCCATGCCATAGTCTTCTCAACTGTGAGATGGGGATAAGTTCTCTCATAGGGTTATTATGATAATTAAATGATGTATGTGAGTGCTTAGCCAGTGCCAGCCACATATAAAATGCTCAGCAATCTCAACTGCTATTAATATGAATATAATAATAGCTCTTTTTACATAAATATGAACCGTTCTGTTCTGGGATGTGTTATACAGAATGACCACTTATACTGTCTCAATAATAAGCACAGAGGCTTAGAAGTCCTGGGTTAAGACTTACATATATAGCAGAAGCAAGGCGTAGTCAGGGCACACCTGGTCCCTTGGCCAATTGCTGAGACAGTATGTAGTGTAAAAAGGTCAGTGAAAGAAGATGTGAGGTATATAAGGTACTCCCATTTCACATATTAATGGTGGAATCTGGAGGACTTCAAAGCGATGTTTTATGTGCCTATCAAGTGTTGGGTCACTCAATACTAGTGGAAAGAAGCCATAGCACAGCTTGACCCTGAGTAATGTCCCAGACTGGGTCTACTCATGAACTCTAAATCCCAGGCATTAACTTAGAGACTGCAAAATTATTCAATCAGGTGAGAGCCTCTGAAGATACTGATTTAGATGGGAGGTGAGCCCTTTTCACTAAGCACTTTCTCCTTCCTGCTGCAGATACAATAGGTAGAGCTGCAGTGGTCATTTTGTGACCATGAAGCAACATCGATGACGGAAATCACTTGCTAAGGATGGTGGAGTAGAAATATAAAAGTTCTTTGGGTTTCTGATGATATCTTTGATGTACTATCATACCAGCTTAGTCTAACTGTTCATGGACTTATTTTACCCAAGAGTAAAATGGAACTCTTATCTTATTTAAGGCACAGTTATAGGCAGACAAACTGAATCTTTGGTGAGACAGAGCTGCTGTTAGTATTCAATCCATTCTTGTCCCTTCAAACAATGGTAGTTGGCTTACCTTCTTTGGGAGTTTGTTAAAACAAGAAAGAAACAAGCTCAATCACCTTTGCTTAAGTCTAGACCTGTGCTGACTTACAAAGTGAGATCTTAGCTACATGAAGGGAAAATGTCATCTGTTTGGGCAAGGTGCATCCAGAGTCTCCCAACCAGGCATCTTTTCTGTGTAGACTTCAGGGATCTGAGTCTGGTGTGTGGCTATGAAGAGTCTCAGATAGGACATCAGAACTAGCTCTCAGGAGGGAAAGTGACAGTGGTTGAAGGTCCCTGACCCTGGAGAACATTCTGGTTTCTTTGTTTGGTTCAGCTTCTGTAGGACTGTAAGTAATTGAGAAGCTCAATATGACTTCTGGATGTAATTCCTTTAATGACAAGCCAATAGCGAAGGGGTGGAGATATTATTCCCCAGTTGGATGGAAGTGGAAGAAAATTCTGCAATAGCTGCTGACTTTGCAAAACTATTTGCCATCATAAGAGGGCTAATAGTCACTAAACCTGCCTTTGTCTCCCAAGAACTGAGGGATCAAATACTGCCATTGTTTCGGAGGGCTGAGGATCTAATTATTTATGATTATGAAACCTTGGGGGACATAGTTTTCAAAATGGCAAATAGAAAACTGGTATATATGTGTCCACATAAGGGTTCTGACAATGAGAAAAAAGCTTCACAAAATACTGCAAAGAAGTTGGATTAGTACATAGAGTTAGTTTTTCAAGTTGTGAAATGCATCTCAGTTCATTTTTTTAGTACAGTATAAAATCATTGATTTTTTTTCATCAGTTGAAATAAAATACCTTCAAAAATAGCTAATATTTATTATGTGTTGACTTTATGCCAGGTCCTGGAATATGTAATGTTTATTATTTCATTTAAGCTTCATTGCAGCCCTATAGAATAGGCACTATAATAAACTTTACAGATTAGGGAACAAAGAAAAGTTTGTCTAGTTTCCCCAAAGTCACACAGCTCGGAATCAAGAAAACCTGTTTTGAGCTTCAGTGGTAGGTATTTTGATTAACAATGCGCATGACTTTCACTGCGTTCATGGACCATGGAGAGTGGGACCCCCTTCATATCATACTAGACCTTTCTGGGTGCAGTGCCTTGGGTGGGGCCTGTGCAGCAATTATAAAGTGGGAGCTGGCCAGGGCTGTTAGGATGCACTAACACTTTGACTCTTCTCTGTTTGCACAAAGCATTTATCCTTGCTGCTAGTAGACTTCTATCCTCCCTTCCTCTTTTCATTTCTTCCTCAAATGTTTTGCCCCTTTGTGCATGTCTATGACTGACCATGAAAGTGCCGTGAAAACTTATTTTGGGGTCACAAATACATTTTAATTGTATAAGAATCTCTTTCACGGCCTGTGTGGAAAGAGTTCCAATTCAGGGTTCGGGTTCTGGAGAAGGGCCACACACAAATGAAAAGACTTGAGATTTGAAGAAATTCAACTTGGCTATATGGGGGGCCAAGCCGTAGCCTAACTCAAGTGGGAGAACTACTCCCTGTCATTCCCTTTTATTGAGGCTTTGGGGAAAACATCTTAGGCAACATAAACAGAAATTTACATGTAGCCCTTAGGCAGGAAATAACAGAAACTTACACGGGACAAACAAGGTGGAGGCTGCTTCAACTCACAATATCTCAACTAAAGGTTAGAGCAATTAAGGTTGTTCCTGGCTTCCTGTCAACATCTCTTTTTTAATGAAACTGATTTGTTTTCCAGCATTTAGTGACCAGGAAAGTTCACAAATAAATAACGAGAATCCACTGTTGTGTGTGCAAAGTACCATGTGAGCTACTGGGGATCCAATAGTAAGCAAATAACATAAACTGTCCCTTTCTTGATGAACTTAATATCCAATATGAACTTAATATCCAAATAAGACAAGTAGTACATAATAAATAATCACATAAACGTAAGTTAAAACTCTTGTAAGTACAACATAATATTGCACTTTGATTGATTGATCATTTGTTATTTAAGAGGGCATTATTGTGTAGTCCCTATAAATCGAGTACTATTTTAGGCAATCAAATATATATTATTACTGCCCATTTATTTGTTTTATTTTTCCCCCCTTAAGATGTTAGCCTGTTGAGGGCAAGAAGGCCATTTTACATATTTTTATTTCATTCATAGATAATTATTTGATTGCTTTTAGATCAGGAGTCCACCAGCTTCTGTTATTTTTCTCAGTAAAATAAGGAAGGTTGACGAGACAGTCTCTGTAGGCCCATTCAGGTCTGAGTCTATATGAGGCACTCAGTAAATATTTGTTGAATTGATTTATGGGAAATTCTCTCCTGGTGGTATCAGATAAGAAATACAGTGGCAAAGCTCTCTGATACTTCAAGCTAAAAAGACATGTTTGAGCACCAATGTAGACAAATATCTGACACTGAGGATTAAGCCTCTAACTATTCCTGATGTGGGCTCCATGAGGCTGAATCAATAATAAAGATGCTCGGGAAACCAAGCAGGCAGTCCTCACGGGGAATACAAAAGCTTGAGAGCCATATTTGAGCACATTATGGGTAGTTTATGGAGCACATCGGTCCATAACATGAGACAAATTGGCACCAGGGACTCCAATAGATGCAGGCCAAGTGGACCACCAAGGAAGAAAACTGAAGGGAATGTCAGCTACAGGAGGCCTTGATCTCTTCTCAGAGCTTGAGTGTCTTAGTTCCTCAAAGTGTTTCTTTAGCAAAAGGTTTACACTCTAATTACTTTATAGTTTCTGATTGTTTAAATAAAATTTTTGTTATTGATTTCAGAGAGTAAGAAATACCAATGATGAGAGAGAATCACTGATTGGCTGCCCCCCACAAACCCCCAAAGGGGATTGAGCCTACAACTAGGGCATGTTTCCTGCCCGGAAATTGAACTGTGACCTCTTAGTTCATAGGTGGACACTCAACAGCTGAGCCATACTGGTAGGGCAAGTTTCTGATTAAAAAAAAAAATTATTACTATTTTACAGAGAGGAAGGGAGAGAGATAGAGAGCTAGAAACGTCGATGAGAGAGAAACATCGACCAGCTGCCTCTTGTACATCCCTCACCGGGGAATGTGCCCACAACCAAGGTACATGCCTTGACTGGAATCGAACCTGGGACCTTTCAGTCCGCAGACCAACGCTCTACCACTGAGCCGAACCAGTTTCGGCTAGTTTCTGATTTTTGGATAAGACATTCAGGCATTCATTTCTTCAGTTATTTATTCATTCATACATTTAATGAGCAAGGACTTGAACTCCTACAAAAAGCTTGCCATTATGGCAGGCCAAGGGTTATAAGGGTCTCTGCATTTATGGAGTTTAGAGTCTAGTGAGAAAGTTAAATTCACAGGAGAAGACATGGTGCTATAGGGGCACAACCTGACCTTATCCCTCATGATGTTATGTTAGAGTCAAAATTAGCATGATGAGCCCTAATCAGTTTCGCTCAGTGTATAGAGCATCGGCTTGAGGACTGAAGGGCCCCAGGTTTGATTCCAGTCAAGGGCATGTACCTTGGTTGTGGGCACATCCCCAGTAGGGGGTGTGCATGAGGCAGCTGATCAATGTTTCTCTCTTATCGATGTTTCTAACTCTCTATCCCTCTCCCTTCCTCTCTGTAAAAAAAAGAAAATTTTATATATATATATATATATATATATATATATATATATATATATATTTAAATTGGCATGATGAGCAAAGGTGGGGAGGGCTGGTTGGGGAGAAAAACCTTGAGCACACAATACATCTCTTGAGAGAGCACTTGACCTTGTAGACTGAGTATTAAAAGACGAGACTGGAGACCAAAAGGATAGGAGTTTGTGATGATGCTGGGGAAGAAAGTAGGGTCCCAGGTCCTCCAAAGTCTCATAAATAATGACAACAGTAAACATACCTCTTGCATCCAGCATCACTAAAAAGCCACTGGAAGACTTTTAGCCAGAGAGATATGTGAACAGATTTGCATCTTAAGATAAGCAGTGGCATTCACTAGTTGAAACTGATAGTGGTCAGTTCAGCATGTAAGTGGGACAACCAGGCTCTCATTATCTGGGCAAGGGGTGTCCTGGCTAGTGTGCAAACCGTAGTGGACAAGCAGGAGAAATGTGTATGGATTGATAATGAGAGGTAAAATTGGTAGGATACAATCACTGATTAACTATAGGAGCAAGAAAGAGAAAAGGAGACATGGGTGCATCCCCATATCTATGTTGGGAGACTGGATGGGCAAGATGGTTTTCAGGTAGGATGATTATTATCTGAGCTATGGAACACTACATGGGCTTGGTAGCTCAGGCAGGAGGTCTGGGCTGGAGATGGATGAAGGTGTTGATAAAGCCTTTGAATGCTTGTGAGCTTCCAGGAACAGGGGTGAAGAGCAAATGAAATGAGGACCATAATATTGAGGACCCCCAAGTTTGAAGGATCAAGGAGGAAAGAAGAAATGCTAAGAAGCTGCAGAGGAATATCCAGGGAGAGTGCTGGAAAACCAGGACTGTGTTTCTGCTTGCCTGGAGACCACAATGAGAAACAGCTACAGGAGTCCATGTTCATTGTGAACATGTCATGCATGAGATTTACTCACCCCATTGCCTATAACTACCAAGTTATAGATTCTCAGACTTACTAACTAGAGAAGCAGTAGTATTTAGTTAGCAATTGGTCTATCTTTACATTACAGAGATTATATATATTACAGCATATAGGCATTGCCCCTTTTCTTTGAATGTCAGGAAGCTCTGAGGTACAATTTTAGTGAACAGTTTATTTTTATGAAGAACGTTGAAAATTGTTGGGCATGCATTTCTGTTCATAGTTTTCTATTCATTTTCCATTCAATTCTTCTTTTTCTCTCACTCTCATTTACTTTAAACTACTTTCCCTCTTACCAAATACTGAATGTTTTTATAACCCACCTAATGTCATTTTTGAAATGAGATATATATTCATTACATTAAAATATTCTTATGGAATAACAGTGTTTCTGTTGTTAAATTTATTATTATATTCAATAGAGATGGAAAAGCAAATAAATAAAACTAACCCATTAAACCTGATTTTATTTGAAAAATATGTTTAGCTTATCCTGGGTAGACACTTTTGCTATGAGTGCAGATTTATATCAGCATTTATTATTTGTTGATAAAATTTCATTTGTCTATAGATAAGGCTATACTACAATTACTGTGAGCCACTCATGGAATACAGAATAGACATTCAAAAGAAGAAAATTATAGGTAGCAGACAGTTGTATTGAAGGACACAATTCTCTCCTTAAAAGCCTCCTGCAGCAAAATAGCTAAGAGGAGGAAACATGATGCTTCAAGGACCCTGAGATGGAGATTGATAGCTAAACCTTACCATATTTGAACCAAAACCCAGTTCCTTGTTTTTTCTTACTCTGAAGTGGCAGGAGACATGGGAGTGGTGGTGGTGGTGGTGGTGGTGGTGGTGGTGGTGGTGGTGGTGGGTGGGGAGGTCATCAGGGATGAAGAAACATTCTTGTAGCTGTTCTTTCGTTAAAACACTTTCATCCCTGCTGAAGTCCCCATATACAGTGGGCAGCACTGCCCCTGGTCTAATGATGGTTCATTAATAGTTCTGAGAGACAGAGGGAATGGTTAACAGATCTGAAAGATTCTTTATTCATGGCATCATCCTATGTGAAATTACAAGCTAGACTGTCAGAGACTTAACAAAGAAAAGAGCTAAGCCATGGTTCCAGCAGCGCTGAATCAGAGCATGCTGCAATAAGCCATGCATGAAGAGAACACCCCAACAAACTTCTATTCAAACTTCAACACCCAGATCTATTGCCCTTTCTTTGTGAAGAAATTGTCAACTTTTCCCCAACCCACAGTTATTTGTTAGTTTCTATTCATCCTAGAAACTAACACAAAATGGGGTGAAGGAATGACTACAGGGTCATTGTCCATGAATTTAAATTTAGACTGACATAATGAATTTTTCAAATTGCCACAAAATAATGAATTTCTTTATATTGTCACAAATTACATTGGCAAGATTGAAGAAAGACATTTATCACACATTTAAATGTTCATTGTATTCAAGTTCAAACTGCTTATCACTAACTTTCAATTTTATATTCTTGAAAAATCCTGGATTTATTTTGTAATTGTGAAATTATGCAGCAGTATATTTTTTAATAATTTTTTTTTAATTTTTAAAATTTTATTTTATTATTGACATTAGAAATGCCCCCAATTCCTACCCCCTTTACTCCTCTCCTGCCACACCCCAGACCTTCACCACATTATTTTCTGTGTCTATTGGTTAAGCATTTATGTATGACAGTTCTTTGGTTAATCTCTTCTAGTCTCTCCCCAACACACCCCTCTTAGATATGTCAGTTTGTTCCATGTGCCTCCATGCCTCTGAACCTATTTTGTTCATTATTGTGTCCATTAGATTACACTTATAAGTGAGATCATATGATATGTTTCTTCCTTTTACTGGCCCGTTTCACTTTTACTCAGTGTAATACTCTCCAGGTCCGTCCATGCTCTGACAATGCTTAAGAAATCATTCTTTTGTAATGCTGCATAGTATTCCATTGTATAAATGTACCACAGCTTTTTTTGTATCCACTCATCTAATGATGGGCACTTGGGATGTTTTCAGATCATAGCTATCGTAAATAAAACAGTGTTTTGTGTTTTTGTTTGTTTGTTTTGTTTTTGGTAATTTTTATGTAGCACATATACATTTTTATTTCTAGTAGACTGAGAACCTCGAAAACATGGAAATATGACCTTGGTCCCCTATAGATTTATGAGAGATCTCAACTCATTCTTTTATTGTAGGGGTTATTATAAGGGTATCATGATGCCTGTGCTTATCTGTTCCCTCATTACACATGGTCTTTTATATGACAGGGTCTGTAACATATTTATCTTGGCAGATATATATTTGTCAAAGTAAAGTGAAAAGAATGGTGTTTAAACTGTGGAATACATAGGGACAGATTTGAAAAATGAGCAAAAATCCATACTCCTGAGCCTTAACCCCAGAAACTAAGAGTCACTAGGATTGAAGTGGGATTCAAAGACTGCATTCTAGAAGGGTCTCACAGTTATCCTCATGCAGGGATCTTGAACACTTTCATAATTTAGCCCCAGGGGTAAGATATACTTGACTCCCTATGTCAATGCTGATTAATGGGTCATGGCTGACTAGGGAAGCTTTGAGAATTGTAGGGCTTCACAGGCTCCAGTGGGAGAGATTTTTAATCTAGAGGAATAGGGTGGAGTTGGAATGAATATTTGTATGTACTGTTGGTTTTAGCTAAGAAATTAGAAGAGAACTAATACTTGCTTATTGTCTTCTATGAGTCAGAATCAAAGTTAGATACTCTACCTACAAAATTGTTAGTTATCTCCTTCCCATCCCATGAAACAAGAAGGAACATATAAGTTAAATGATGTGGTTAACATCTCATAGGGAGGTAATGTGCTGGGATTTGACTCCTTGCTATCATTAGTTCATGTCCTTGTCACTTCATAGCAAAATTAAGAAGCTCCTCCATGACAAAAAGATTACAAATGATTTCTGAACTAATAGTTCCAATATACAAAGTCAGGTTGACCAAATACAATACTAAGTGTTTTATGGCTTTTTACATGAATTTGTCAAGGACTCTCCATGTTATTATTCTGGTTGACTAACAAGCCACTTGCCTAGGGCTAGCAGTCTGAGAGGATGAATGGTTTGGCTGGGAGCCTGGGCACTGAGAGGGCTTGGAAGCACTTTTATTTTATTCTGGGAGCCAGTTTCAATGAAAATAAAAAACAACAACCTTATATTTCCAAAATATCTTCTGCTGACCTGTAGTATACAACTTTAGAAAATTGGGTATTGAATTAGGCTATTTTGTGTTTTGATTCATATAATAAAAATATTCAAAATATGAAAAAAGCAAATGTGACCTTTATGACCGGGTGTATGAACTTGGTGATCAAGCTTGACTTTGTTTACTGGTGTTGGCTATTTGTTAGGTAAAGAAACAAACATTAAATATATTGGGAAATCTGGTTCACATTTTGTTGGAACTATCTAATGGTTAAGATAAAACTGGAAATAAAGTAACAATGACAAATATAGACATGCATTTATACAAATCAATGCAAAATAGGCTAGTTTATAAATATGGCATGGGATGGGGATAAATTTCAATCATTTGCTGAGAGTCAGGAGATATTATAGAAATTTGTTTACTTAACTGAGTGTACTACATGCCAAGAACCACACCAGGCATTGTGAAAGGTCAATTCTGTCATTCACGAGTCTCTGCCTTCACAGGAAGCAGTACTTGGACAGATAATAAGTAAGCCCATGAGTCACACTCCATACATTGAAACACAGAGGCAGAGATACAGAGATTACAAATTAGATTTGGGTGTGAGGAGGACCAGTGAGAGTGATGCTTCAATTGACAAAAACGGTTGGGTGGGAGAAGGAAGTGTATCTCAGATGAAAGTGCCAGCTGTGAAAAAGGCACGAGATAGAGGACACAGTGGCAAAGCCATAAATAGTGCAGTATTGTTTGGGTGACAGGCAATAGCTTTGGAAAAGAAGGCTCAGAGATCAGGTAGAACCTCACTAATCACATGGCTGCATGATTACTGACTTCACATCTCTGGTCCTCTGGTCCTTCATACATGGAGATTGAATAAAATGGTCTCTAAGATATTTTTCAGAATTATTTACAACAGACAAGATTTGGAAACAACCTATGTGCCCATCAATGGATGAATGGATAATATATACAATTCCATATATACAATGGAATGCTACTCAGCCATGAAAATTATGAAATCTTGTCATTTCTGACAATATATGTGGATGTATAGGGTATTCATTTAAATGAAACAAGCCATACAGAGAAAAGCAAATATTTTACTTATATGGAAACTGATTGGTGGTTTCCAAAGAGGAGGGATTTGAGGTGAGAGGCAAAATGGGAAAGAGAGTAAAAAAGTAAAGACTTCTAAATATAAAATATATAAGTTATGGGGATATCATCTACAGCATGGGGAACATAGTAGACTACATTTACTTTGTATTGGGACAGATGGTAACTAGATTTATCGGGATGATCACTTTGTAATGTATACAAATGTCAAATCACTATGTTGTCCACCTGAAACTAATAAATATTATGTCAATTATATGCCAATAAAATATATTAGCCCATTGAATTCCTATAATAATTTTCAGACATAGATATTATTATCTCAAAGTTACTGATGAAGTATTTTAAATATATAGAAGATATAATACTCATCAAAGTCATAACTAAGTGGCAGAGCCAAATTCAAACCCACTGTGTCTGGTTATGAAGTTCATGCTCTTGACCACTATCTGGTCCTCTTTTCCTTCATACATGTTGAAGGAAAAAAGGAAGGAAGAACGGAAGGAAGGAAGGAAGGGAGGGAGGGAGGGAGGGAGGGAGGGAGGGACGGAGGGTGGGTGGAAGGAAGGAAGGAAGGAAGGAAGAAAGGAAGGAAGGAAGGAAGGAAAAGCCCTAGCTCAGTTGGTTTAGTGGATAGAGCATCTGCCTGTGGACCCAAGGGTCCTGGGTTTGAATTCAGTCAAGGACATGTGCTTTGGTTGCAAGCCTCTCCTCTGCCCCGGTCAGGGCTCATGCAGGATGCAACCAATCGATGTATTTCTCTCAGATCAGTGTTTTTCTCTGTCTTTCCCTCTTTTTTCCACTCTCCCTAAAAATCAGTAGAAAAATATCCTTTGATGGGGATTAACAACAACAACAAATGAAAGAAGAAAACAATGAATGTTAAGGAACATGGAAGAATTTTGTTAGAAATCCTCTTGGAAAAAAAAGAACCATTTTATCATTTTATAAATCCCCATATCATAGATGAAGAAGGTGAAGTTCAAAGACATTAGACAAGTTTCCAAAACGCACTGAACCAGAGATGATAGAAAAGGGGCTCACACCAGGATTATTTCATTCATGATCCAAGCACATAACTACAATGTAATGTCACCTTTACAATGAGAGGCTCAGAATTATGCCAGTTAAAGAATAACAAATTCACATTCTGAATCAGTTGAAAAGTAATACAAAGGAGTTAAGGCAGATGTTTGCCAAAAATCATTTCCGTAGATCCAGAGACAGAGAAGTTTGAACAGACAGTCAGACTTCTGAGGGAAGGCAGCGGAGCTAAGAGATCAACCAAAGGACTTGTATGCATGTATATAAGCATAACCAATGGACACAGACACTAGGGAGGTGAGGGTATGAGCTAGGGGGTGGGGGTAGCCAGGGAGAGGTCAATGGGGGGAGGGGAAGGAGACATATATAATACTATATGTAATACTTTAAACAATAAAGAATAAAAAATCATTTCTATAATAAAGCTCACCTGAGAGACAATGACCTCTGGATATGGGCAAATTCCTCTTTAATGCTGCAGTCCAGCCAGACAAGATCACTGTCCAATTAGTACAAGGGCTGAGTGGGACTCCCTGGAGAGGACAGAGCCCTCCAAGAGAAGGGGGACAAAGGAGGGAGTGACCACACATGCCATTTCTTACTCTAGAATGACCAATTAGGTAGTCGCTCCCTCTTGTTAGAGGGGAGGAGAAGACTGGAGGGCTGTGGGAAGTTAGCTCCTGTCTCAGGAAGGGAACTTCAGAAGAGGGATAGACTCCCCAACCAATACCAGGGAAACAGCAGGGCATCACAGTCCTCAGTGAATCCTGGCTTCACAGTGTTGTAATCATCGTCTGGCAAATTGGGATAAAGAGCCTTCCACATCCTATCTTGACTTCTGTTGTAGAGCTTAAATGGTTACTTTAATCTAAACTTAGAAGGAAATGTCAGTTTGGGTAATTAGTGTCATAATAATATTTCTTCTTTTTTTCACTTGGCAAATTACTATCCATGCTTACCACTCCTGCACAAATATTATATATCTAGGAGAACTCTGATTACTGTGCATTCGCCCCTACCATCCCCCCCCTATCTTTCCATGGCCCAATGCAGCTCATCTCACTGCTCTGAATTACCTCAGAGCCAGGTGTGTGCTCTGGACTCTGCATGGGCACACACAACTCTGCATTCATCAATCATTTCTTTGGCTTTCTGTCTCTGAGATCACTGATGGTATTGGTAAGAGATTCAAGCCTGTTTGTGTCTATATGCCATGCATCTAGCAGGGTTCCCAGTATACAGCAGGCTCCTACACTGGACTCTTGACCAAATGGTTGAATTCTGAAGACTGAATTGAATTCAATGAAATCTTTAGTTCAGTCCCAGAAGAAACATATTAATGCCTGATTCTTTCAAATGAAATGTGAGAGAATGATCATGCTATAAGAAAACAAATGAAACAATTAGCAACACCTCTTTAAAGAGCAGCTGCATTTCTTATTTTAATGGAAAGAAAAAGATCACACATTTGCAGTGAAATCTTAGCTTTCACACTTACTCATTTGATAGTTCAGTGGCACCAGATAAGCAATGTAGTGGATACAAACAAAATGATTGATCATTGGTTGGAATGTCTAATGTGTTCATCTATCTGTAAAATGTCAAGAAATGAGTTACATCTGCATTTAAGAGGTTTAAACATTTGATGACTCTTCCCTCATTTTATTTTTTTCTTCTCCCGTATACACATTAAGGAAAAGCTTCCCTCTTTTTCCAGATGGTAGCATAAATTTTCAGGTCAAGTAATATTAAAAATAGATAATAACCAAGACCCCAGGAATCTCTACAGAAAGACTAAACAGTCACAATGGGGAATATCATTGTTTTGGTTTTCTTTATGAGCTTTTATGTACTCAGCTGCTTCTCAGGCAGACTTTTACTGCAGTGGGACCTGGATCATTCTGAATTCCCGTTCCACATCACTTCCCATTCTTTACACTCAGCTCCATGCCACACAAGTCAAGGGAAAAAGCCCTACAGCTGTGCTCAAGTCCTAAATGTGCTCACCTCCCCCCCCCCCGCCCCCCCGCCCCAGGAGCCGCCTTGGTTTGGCTCCTGGAGTCAGAATTCTACAGGTTTGATTCTCTGTGCTAATGTTTATAAGCACTCAGATGTTTTAAGGGACTTGGGCTGGTAGAAAAAAAAGCTGTAAAGAGAGAACCAAATGATTTCAAATTAACTTAAACCCTTGTTGGATTTCTTGAAAGAAGATAGTGATCATTATTGATTCTGATTTCTGATGAATACCTATTCTTGGCTAATAGGCTCGCTACTCATCTCAAATGCTACTCCTTTCAGGAACTTGCCCAAACCCTGGGACTCCTAAGTGATCTAATTGTTTGCACTCACTGGAGACCCGTGATTTCATCTTCATTATCATGTCTGTCCTTGAAGCACTTTGCTACGCAGAGTATCCTACATCTAATTCTTGTTAATGTTCTTTCCAGTGGTCAACTATGAGGAAAGGAGGCATTCAATTTACTAGTATACTATTGAATTTTATGAAAGCAATTTGCATTATGTTCATAATTTTGATGCTATAATATCTACACACATTAAATTATTAATGTTGTATTTACAACTATGCTTTAGTTATTTTAATGAAAATTAACTTCCCTTTTGTTACCAATGTTTATTTCTAGGGCTCAGAATTACTACAGAAATCAAACTATGGCAACTCAGATTATAAATAGAATAAAATAAAACAATAAGTAATATTCTATCAAAGTTTTACAAAAATGAGAACTAAGAGAGGCCCTAGAGATTTCTATTAGACTAATCTTACTTCATATATGAGAAATATGAGGCTTGAGGAGTATAAGTGACTTATGCCAGATCACATAGTAAATCAGTGATTGACTCTAGGCTAAACTGAGGTTTTAAAAGAAGCATTACCTAATGCAGTCAGACAGGTGTGGGCTTTCTTGAAATGTCATTCCAATTGTGTGTCCCTGGGCAATTACTCAAAATCCCAAAGATTAACTGTGATATTGTGATTCATAATAAGAAATTTATACAAGTATTTGGTTTTTATCCTCCTTTCTGCCACAGAGCTTCTAAAACCATTGGAATTTCCTAAGTGATGCCAGCAATAAAGATGCCTTGTTATGTTAATGAGGTGATTTTTGGAAGGCAACTAAGGTTGGGAGCTGGTTACCAGTGATGAGCAGGTTGGAATGTTCAGCCCCACCTGCCTGACCTCCAATAGCCAATGATTTAATCAAGCATGCCTATGCAATGAGGTCCCCATAAAAACCTAAAAGGACCTGGTTTGGAGAGTTGCCAGTTGACAAACACATGGAGATTGAGGGAGATTTTCATGATGGCAGAGAACATGGGAGCTCTGCACTCTTTCCCCATACCTTGTCCTCTGCATCTCTTTATCTGGTTGTTTCCACTTTTATCTTTAATAATAAATTGGTGATCTTGTTGCTGATGGGAATGAGGTTCTTCCACAGAGTCATTTCTGTGGAAACATTTCTGGGTACCTATGCATGGAGGATGAGGTGTAGTGGTAAGATTCATTGGGGTAGAAATAAATGACTACCCACCCCACCCCACCCCCCCGTGCCCAGTGCCTCATCCATCACAGAATGGCTTTGCTCTGTCCATCCTGCTGTGGAAGAGGTATAGTCTTATCTACACCAAGCCTAGAAGAAGGACCAGTGTCCAGATGTTGTGTCCTTACCTGGCATTCAACAGGGCATCTAAAGCTACTATAATTTAGTCCTTGCCCAAACTTAGTCCAGCTGATACTCTGTCCCATCCAGCTAGTTTAGTCTCTGCTCCTGGTGGCACTCTGGCTGGCACTGTGCTGCCATATCCAAGCCTGTGCTTGGGTTTGCCTCCCTGCATGGCCCACATGGTTCCAGGGCCAACAAAGCTGCTATGGAGAGAGATCAGTGAGCGAGCATGCAGATGCATGAACCAAGGAACGCATGCTACCCAGAGAGAGGCTTTTTAAAGCTTTATTATATTATGTGGGACTTAAAGATCCTACTTTCCTTCAAATTATCAATCTCTTTCCTAACTCTTCCTGAGCTTTTGGGACCCTTCCCTTATCCAATTTGATCCTTTTCACAAGCTAGATCCTCCTCTTGTGCATGCCCCAGTAGAAGAACTGCCCTCTGTGCAATCTTAGCTTCTATTGGGCATTCACCTAGCAGAGGAATTTCCTCTTTATTGTTTGTTCCTTCACTTCTAATCTGTAGTGGTTCCCTGGGGTGATTGGAAAGCTGGTCCTGGAGGGATGTTAATCCCCTTGGCAGGGGATGTGGCTTTCCCTTGGAGTCTGTAAAGCTGTAGCTTCCAACCTAATTAAGCTTACCCAGTTTTACTCCCTTTACTTTTATTAATATCTAGCTACTTACACTAACAACCAGGAAAGTAAAATGATTATCTGAGCTCTGTGTGCTGCTTGAACAAATTAATTGCATCCAAGGAGGGTATCCTATCTAAGAAAGAGAGAATATGCTAACTGACCATCACACCCTCACAAAGATGGTGGTGCCCACAGCCAATAAGGAAGAAATGTGCTAATAGACTGCCACACCCTCAAAGATGGTGGCACCCACAGCTACAAGATGGCAGCATCCAGTCCCCTCAGCCCTGCTGGGGCTGCAGGCACATGGAACGGCCAAGCCTGTCCCCAGGCGGGTTCAGTCATTCCATGCACCTGCCTCCAGAGTCTCCCAGTCCCCTCAGCTCCCCAGCTCCCCAGGGCCAGCCAGAGTTTCAGGAAAGCCTTGGATTGTGGTGACCCAGCCACCCAGGGCTGCCCAAGGCTCAGGTAACCAGGGCCAGCCAAGGCTTCCACTGTTGGCAGTGGCAGCAGCAGAGGTGTGATGGGGGCGTCATCTTCCCCTGATTGCCAGGTCACCTCCCACCCCTGAGGGCTCCTGGACTATGACAGGGAGCAGGCCAGGCTGAGGGTCCCCCCTCCAGTGCATGAATCTTCATGCTCTACTCTTTTAGTCCAATTTATAAAAGGTCTATCAGAACCTTCTATCTATAGCAGGTCTATCAGAACCATCAATCTATAACAAGTCTATCAGAATTATCAATCTATAACAGGTCTTTCAGAAGCACAGGTGATGACCTGAGTTTGTGACTACATCTGAAGTGTGGAAGGGGGATAATCTTGTGGGACTGAGCACTTAACCTATGAAATCTGATGCTCATTCTCTTGGTAGACAGTGTTATAATTGAGTTGAATTTGTAGAACACCCAACTGGTGTCAAAGTATTGCCTGATCATGTGGGGAAAACCTCCCATCCTCTATACACAAATCAGAATTGATTACCAGAAACTCGTTAACTTTAATCATTTGTAACCTAAGGCAATAATTCTGCAGCATTTGTATGAGGCTGAAATTATGCAACACATAGAGAAGCATTTCATTCTCAGTAGTAGATGCTCAGTAATTATGAACTTCTGTTAGAAGAATAATATCTCCCATAATTAAGTGGGATGCCATATGCATAGGTTTGGATGCTTACTAAATATTCTCCGCTCTAATACTTTCTTAATATCTGATACTTTGTGGCCAAATGCTAGAGTTTTGTAAAGCACACGTGGCTCTTTTTCCATAAGAACTACATGCTGCAGACATGCCCACTGCTAATGCCAGTTGAGAAACAACTTCACCCACAACCCTTCGGAGGCATTACCCTAAATACACACATGCTGTTGGTTGTACCATGTGTGACACCGACCCAATTTGGCCAATGGGATTTTCTCGGGAAGAATGAGGAACTATGATGATGAGAGAATGAGTTGAAGAGAATAGTGGACTCTTGAATTAAGAGGTCATGTAGAGTTGGGTCTAGTGTTGGCAATATGACAAGTGAAAGCCTTAGAGGGTTAGGAGAAGAGAAGCTATGAGTGATACAGAGAAAGGCAGTTGTAGACCAAAGCAGGAGAATGGAGGTCTAGAAGGAGAGATCTATGAGAGTCCCAACATAACCCTCAGAAAACTGAGGTTGGCTTGGACTTGGGAGATGGATCAATAGTGTCCTCACAATAGAATCTTCTTCACTTGCTGGTCTGAGCACATTCTCTTTCCTTTGATAAAAATATCATGTCTAGAGCTGTGTAGTAGTGCCACAGATACGTTTCAATGGCAAAAGGGGGAAAGAAATGACTCATTCCAAATAGTTCAAATATACTGGCACTGCTCACTATAACTCAGAAATGTTTACTTCAGTCTCTTTCAAATGTGACATCACTTGAGCCCTTTTTATAGGCTTACAGGGTTTTGGCAAAGGAAACAGCTCTCCTACCCCTCCCCCACCCCAGTTCCAGCCCTTCTGGTTCCTCTGAATTCTTGAATGGTGACCATGTGAGCTGCCACCTGAATGTGTGGTCTGAGCTGGCCTTTGAAGATTGCCATGATGATCTTTGCTGACTTCTGCCCTGTGCTTGTATTTGGAACCCCTGGTTGGCTGTTTGCTTTCCTAAATGTTAGCAGGCTCCGAGCTGATGAGTTTTAAGTGCCTGCGGTGATCAACGCCAGACCCTTCTTGGTCTGTGACTTTCGGTTTTGCATTTACTGTATAAACCAAAAAAAAAACCATAAAATAAAATAAAATAAATAATAATAATAATAATATAGAAAAATGTCAAGATAGAGAGCATCACATCTTCCCTCCTTCCAGCCTTCCTTCTTTTTCTCCTTCCCTTTAATTCTCCATCTCTTAATTCTACCTTTTCTCAAGCAGTTTCAAACATAGCTCTGTGGTAACAGTAAATAAATTATGTTTTCTTATGGATTCAATGTTAAATTCATCATATAAAATTTGAAAAATAAAGGGAATATAAAGAAAAATACCAGAATTCTATCATGTTGAACAATTATAATTAGCTTCTTGGTTTACCTCTTCTTAAATGTTTTGTCTCAGATATAGAGATAAATTAATATGTAAGTAGATGGGAAGATAGGTAGATATAGAGAAGAAAATGGTGTATTCTTAGAAATCATTATCTTTAATGGCTGAATATTTTATCATATAGATACCATAATTTAATTAATTCTATACTTCAGTTAATAATATTGCTTTGTTTTTTTTAAATATTATAATGAAAAGTTTTGGTATCTTTGTAAACAAAAATTCAATCCCCTTTTGTTGTTATGTAACATAAATTAATATAAACAATTTTTTAGAGTTTATGGTATAAACTTTAAAAGACATCTTGAAATGCATTTCCAGATTATCTTCCAAAAAATGTATCCCAAATGAAATTTAAAGACAACCATAAAAAAGACCATGAATATTAAATAATTGTGATAATTAATTATTATTGTTCTGATAAACTAAAAATGAAAATGAAAAAATATCATACTTCTATATAATTAATTTGAAATATGCCCTCAAAACATTTATATAATAGTAGAGAACATTTTATTCCTGAAAGATAGTTTCATAATACAAGAGGTAAATTAGTGCCATGGGTTTAATGATATATACCAAAATCAAGAAAAACTGAATTTTAAAACAATCTTGTCAATAAAAGATATTCAACAATAATACTCATACATTTGGGTAGTAACAGTGGATAAAGTAAGCCATGAATTCAGAGAGACAAGAAAAGTTCAGTACTTTCTGAAGATAAAGAAGGAATATTACTTTTCTGTTAACAATGATAACATGAGCATCATGAAATCACCTTACTTTTCATAACAGGTAACCATTTAAAAAAACCTATTAAACATATAGATAGCCATGACAAAATGAGAAGAACATCTTTATGGACTAAGAAAAAATTCATAGTGGGGAATAAGAGCTAAAAAACAAATTTTCATGGAGTCTGCAATTTAGCTTCCTCTGTGAGGCAAGAACACTGAGCTCTTTCCATATAGCTTTTTCCTGGGCTGAACACAAGCAAATAGGGTTAAGGCCATTGCTAAACCACATAAAAAAGACACGAGTTGCCGAAACTGGTTTGGCTCAGTGGTAGAGCATCGGTCTGCGGACTGAAAGGTCCCGGGTTCGATTCCGATCAGGGGCATGTACCTTGGTTGCGGGCACATTCCCGATAGGGGGTGTGCAGGAGGCGGCTGGTCGATGTTTCTCTCTCATTGACGTTTCTAGCTCTCTATCTCTCTCCCTTCCCCTCTGTAAAATATCGATAAAATATATATTTTTTAAAAGACACGAGTAGAGAAAAATCCACAGAAAGTTGGTTCTCAGTCTAATTTAAAAAGTTCATGGGCACACTCATCACTACAGTGAAGGAGGAGAGTGTGCAAAGTAACACAAAGGGTCTTTGCCTGCAGCAGTAAAGGACACTATATGCTTTGGACATGTCTCCCAACTGAAAATAAAGCCACATGTGTGTTCCTTTTGTTTTAAAGTGTCCTTCCATAAATGATTGGATAAAGAAGATGTGGTACATATATACAACGGAATACTATGGAATGCTACTTAGCCATCAGGAAAGATGAAATACTGCCATTTATGACACTATATATGAATCTTGGGAATATCATGCTAAGTGAAATAAATGAGACAGAAAAAGTCAGGAATCATATGATTTCTCTCATCTGTGGGATATAAAACGGAAAGCAACAAATGAACAAAGAGACAAATAAAAACTCATAGACACAGCCAGGACCAGTTTGGCTCAGTGGATAGAGTGTTGGCCTACGGACTAAAAGGTCCTGGGTTCGATTCCGGTCAAGGGCATGTACCTTGGTTGTGGGCACATCCCCAGTAGGGGGTGTGCAAGAGGCAGCTGATCGATGGTTCTTTCTCATCGATGTTTCTAACTCTCTATCCCTCTCTAGTCCTCTCTGTAAAAAATCAATAAAATATATTAAAAAAAAAACAAAACCTCATAGATATAGACAATAGTATGGCGGCTACCAGAGGGAAGGGGGGAGGGTAGTAAAGGGAAAAGCGGTTAAATATTTGGTGATGGAAGGAGATCTGACTTTGGGTTGGTGAACACACAATGCAATATACAGATGATGTACCATAGAATTATACACCTGAATCCTCTATAACTTTATTGACCAATGTCACCAGAATAAATTTAATTTAAAAAAGGTTTAAATCTCCTTCTGAGTTAATAGGAAGGGGAAAATTATAGGGTCCACAAAATAAGTCACAGTAGCAGTTGAAGGAACAGGAAGGTCGGTTCCTCCCTGAGTCTGCAGGTCCTGGGGGAGCTTGATGATGGCCTCATGGGTGCGCTAGGTACAACCTGAGGAAAATCCCCTGTCCTGGGCACATTGGAATGCATGCTCCCACATATTTCCTGTGTCACCCACAGGTGCTAGTGACTGGGAGGGGCACTGAAGATATCGCAGAGATAAAAACAAAGCCGGGTCTTTGTGTAACAGCAAGAAAGGATGGAACTAGGAACAGATGAGTTAAGTGGAGGGGAGTGATGGAACCCAAAAAATGTGGAGAGGAAAGAGGTGGGGCCTCCCAGTCAGCAGGGGGCGCTGTACACTGACTGATCCTGGAAGATGAGTCATTCAGGAAAGGGCAAGGAAAGGAAGGGTTTCAGGTGGCTGAAGTCCAGGCAGAGAACACATGGCATTGCGACCCTTTAAGATTAGTGTGGGGTGTGAAATGGAGAGAGGATATAAGGAGGAGGAAAGGCAGGGACAGCCACATCCGGGTGCCGGCAGAACCTCTAGTCAGCTCCCTTTTGGCAAACTTTACCAGTGAGGACGACCTCTCCTTGCGGTGTGATCTGCTTCCAACTTGTGCAGAATAGTGGCAAGACACCGGGTAGCCCCGCAGGTTCTGACCAGCACATGGTGCTGGAAAACCAGCTCTGTGCTCTGAGACCATGCAGTTGGAACCCAGTTTTAAAGGTGTGCAAGTTAACAAATACACAACATACAAGAATGACAGTAAACCCTCCTGCACTGCTCATCTGTTGCATTCCAAGAACTGAGACAAACCCTTTTGCATACATTATCTCATTTTTAAATACATTTTTTTATTGATCTCAGAGAGAAACAGAGAGGGAGTGAGAAATAGAAACATCAAGGATGGGAAAGAATCATTGATCGGCTGCCTCCTGCACGCCGCACACTGGGCATGTGCCCTCACAGGGAATCCAATGGTGACCTTTTTGTTCAATGGTCAGTGCTTAACCACTGAACCACACTGTCTGGGCTTCTCATGTCTTCTTTGCAACAAAAGGGCAGGTTCACGCAAGCCCCTGCATTTCGCAGATGGGACCCTGAGGCTAACCAAAGTATCAGGGTCACGCATACCCCTTAAAAGTTGGGGTGGCCGCGATGTCTGGGGGTTCCAAGCTGAGAATGCTTTGGCTTCATTGGTTCTGGGGATGAAGATCAGTGGCTCAGCAAGCTTTAGGACCGCCCTGCCATCTGCAATGGAGCCCGTGCTCTGGGGGGTGAGTACACGCTCAGGTCTCGCCGCCCTCTGTTAACTCTCAGCGCAAGGAAACACACGTCTGCATTTACACCAAGAGGCCCGGCGGTCATGCCGGAGCATGTGTTTCTCCGTGTCCATGGCAGGAGGCCACACGCCATGCCTAGGTGCACGTTAACATGACATAAATGTTAATGTCCTGTCCTAAAACCAAAGCCTGGGGGAGAGAGGAAATACCACCCCCGCCGTGCCCAGGGCCGTGTTTGGATACTGCGGCCTGTATTTTGACTCTGGAGTGTGATGACTATGTAACTTTTCACAAGGATTTCATTTTTCCCCCCTGTCAAGCCACATTATTTTAGGGGTGACAATAACTTGGCTGCAAATGAGCTGAAACCATCAAGGTGATAAATGAGTTTCTGGGGGGAGGGAGGCATCGGCCAGGCCTGGGCGTCCCAGGACCACACACCTCTGCGGGCCTCCACCTTCTCAGCAGAACAATGTGTCACAGATCTCCCCTCTCCGCATCCCGAGGCCCCTCCCCTCCCGGCCTCCTGCTTCTTAAGGCAATAGAGCACCCCGTGCACTTGACTTTGGAAAATATACCGTATTTCACAGAGTGTGGTGAGGGGGGGGGAGAAAGACTGGATATTTTCCTCTGGCTGTTAGCGAGGGCCTGATTTATAAAACTGCCTTTGAGAGGACTCCTCGGCTGGTTTATTTTCTCTGTCAGCCAGGTCTGTCTCTGAAGTGGGGTTGCCCATGGTCAGCTCAGTGGTCAGCCCGCTCCTGAGAGTTGAAACCTAAGAGGTCTGTCCGGAAGGGCCTGGGGAGCGGGTCGGCTGGAATTCTTGTCAAGAAAGATGACTTTCATTCCTTTGCTCCTGGAGAAAGTAGGGGGTAGGGGACAGGTTACACCCGGAGTTTTACATACATAATCACATTTGAGTTATTCTCATTTAGCTCATTGAGCACAGCGAGGGGAAGCGATTTGCTCAAGGGTTCTTGCTGAGGCTCAGCTGCAGGGATTTAAACCAAGAGCTGTGGTACTATTTCTGCCTTTTTTATTTTTGTCCCGTCCCCCATTGCAATAGCACCCAAGCCACCTGGAGGTGGGGGAATGCCTGGGCTCACCACCTTGCACATTTCTTAGTGAGAAAACACTGAGGAGCCAGGCTTTTGGGTGGAAAATCAGTGGATAGATCTTGATAGTGCCTGTCTTAGAGCAGGAAACTCTATTTGCTATTACAGTGTTGTTCATACTTGCTGCTCCTATACTCCTCTTTGTTATTACTAATGGTGTTTGGGGGAGGGGAAGGAAAAAGATGTTAGGGAGACTGTTTGGCTCAGTGGATAGAGCATCGGCCTGCGGACTGAAAGATCCCAGGTTTGATTCTGGTCAGGGGCACACGTACCTTGGTTGCGGGCACATCTCCGGTGGGGAGTGTGCAAGAGGCAGCTGGTCGATGTATCTCTCTCATCGATGTTTCTAACTCTCTATCCCTCTCAATTCATCTCTGTATAAAATCAATAAAATATGTTTAAAAAAAAAAAGAAAAAGATGTTAGGGGTGGATTAACTTCTCATCTGCATTTTGATGGTGTCATGAAGGAAAGTCCAGAGGCTCCCAACTGATTGAAACCCTTAGTATTGTGCTGAGTGAAATAAGCCAATCAGAGAAAGATGAGTATCACAAGATCTCACTCCTATGTGGAAGCTAATGAACAAAGCAAACGGATGAGCAAAACAGATCCAGAGACATGGAAGCATGCAACAGGCTGAGGATTCTCAGAGGGAAGAGGGATGGGCAGGAAGCGGTTAACCAGAGAATTTGTATGCATAAATGCATAACCCATGGAAACAGACAATAGCGCTATGAAGACCTGGAGAGGATCAGGAGTGAGGTGGAGGGGGTCAATGGGGGATAAGAGAGGGCTTCTAAAATACTTTCAACAATAAAGGTAAATGAAAAAACACACACACCTTAGTGTCTAATGGGTGTACACTCTGTGAAGTGACAGCAAAGAGGAACACTCGTCCTCTGACCGAGATGTGGCAATGGGAAGGCCTCTCTTTAAGGACAGTCAGATGGAGATGAATTCTAAAGTCGTGAAGAGCCTCTTGTCCCCCGCTCCCCAAAAATGTAAGCTTCTACTCTTCTTTATCTTCTATTTTTTAAAATAAGTTGCATGAAAGTAGAATTTGAGTTAGAAGTTGAGGTTAAAATCCAGAATATATTTAGTGCAATTATTTGTTTACACACTCTGATGTGTTCTCTAGAATTGGAGCAACTGGAAGGCGAAGGTTTTGTGTGTTTCAATTGTTTTTCCTGCACACAGAATGTAGTTTTGGGAACACATTCATTGATCTACATGTGGAATGTAGACAGTGTCAGTGAGGTAGACAAGTCTTTTACTTGCCTCAGTTTGTTTATTATTCAATAGCAATAAAAATGCCAGCAAAGACTTAAATAATATATAATGAGATTAATTTAGTACTCATTGTAATATATACACCAGTAACTCAAAAATTAATCTCTTATCCTGCCTTGTCTTCTAAAGTCTAGATGCCAATGATGAACTGATGATGGACTGTCTACTTGTTATCTCCATGTGGTCATTTAATGACATTTGCAATTTACAAAAATCAGTGTTACATTCTACATACCCCAAACCTGCTTCTCCCCAGATTTTCAATCTTAGACAATGTCACCATCATCTACCTAGCTGCTGAGACCAAAGCACTGGAGTCATCTTAGAACTCTCTCTCTCTCTCTCTCTCTCTCTCTCTCTCTCTCTCTCTCTCTTTTCTCTCATCTTTCTCTCTCTACACATTCACATCCTCAGCATTTTATCTTTCCAGTTACAAATTTATTAAAATTGATCTTTTATAATTTCTGGGCTGTTTGTAATATTAGGAAAACCTTATTTTCCTATTATTGTTAATATGATTTGGGAGGATTTAAAACCATCAAATTCTATGTAATATACTGTGATGCAAGGAATTTACTGTGATCCAATTTCATGCTTGCTCCCCACGGCAACCAGATTGTTCCAGTACCATCCATGAGAAAGGATCTGTTTACGCCACTGTTTACTCCAATGTCATATTCGTCATATCCTAAAATCTCCTATATATTTGAGTTTCTTTCCTCTCTTCTGTTGTGCCATTACTATCCTCTCTGAGCTTTGTTATATGATTCAATATTATGTGGGACTTGTCCACACAAAACCTGTACATGGATGTTTATTGAAACTTTATCCATAATTGCCAAAACTTAGACACAACCAAGATGTCCTTCAGCAGGTGGAGGGATAAATGAACTGCAGTACATGCAGACAATTGAATATTATTCAGCATTGAAAAGAAATTAGTTATAACCATAAAAAATAAATGGAAGACATGTAAATTCACGTTATTTGGTGAAAGAAACCAATTTGAAAAGGCTATGTATTGTATGATTTCAATTATAAGAAGTACTGGAGAAGACAAAACTATAGAGACAGTATAAAGACCAGTGGTTGCCAGGGGTCAGTGAGAAAGGAGGGAACAAGAGAGAATTTCTTAGAGCAGTGAAACTCTTCTCCATGGCACTATGAGGAGGGATATATGTCATTTGTCGAAATCCACAGAAAGTGTAACCAAGAGTGAACCTTAATGTTAACTATGGACATGGGATGATAATGAAGTGTTAATGTAGGTTCATTAATTCTAACAAATGCACCTTTCGGGGGGGAGGGGATGTTGACAGTGGGGGGCCTGTACACGTGGGGGACAGGAATAACGTGGAAAATCTGCACTTTTTACCAATTATTTGTAAACTTCATATTACCCTAATAAATAAAATATATTTAAACACTAGATAGTATTTAAAAGGGATATTTAACATTATTACACAGGGTTAATACAGGGGTGAGCTTACAGTTGTGAGTATGTGAAACAGAGTTTATTAATTGTCATTTATTAATTATTGTATTATGACCAACTGTAAACCTACTGTTGCCCACCCATGTATACAGATATGAATCCAGGTGTTCACGTTATTAATTCAACAAGCACTTGCTGATTATTTTCTACATCTCACCCACAGTTACACATACTGGGATCATTAAGAGTTGTGAAAATCTCAGAAACAATAGCCGACTAATGTGGTAATACACAGCCTGATACGTACTATGAGAGATCATTCTCTCCTCTTTTAATCTTTCCATTCCTGGATCCCTGTAAATTCACCTGGTAGAGGCTAGAAGTTAACAAAGCTGACCTGTCAGTTACTTGTTTTGATTCCTCTTCAGGACTGCACCTGTGAGCTCAGAGCTCTAGATGACTAACCTTGGCCACTGGGGAAGCTGAACTGCCCTGCCCTGACCTTTCGTGACCTGACTTGAGGCTAAATCCCAGCCAGGAGGAACAGACTGGTGTGGACAGATCTCTGGTTCAGCTGTGTTTATCAAGAGAGGGTCCCAGGGGTGTCTTTCTGCAATGTGACCTTCTCTCTGTGCACCTTCTTTTTTAGGACACTTGGAGTCATTAATGCAACTGTTTGACTTTAACCTATCAATTAAAATATTATATGTCTTACTGTCTAAGGCTAGGAATTGTCTCTGGTCTAACAACTATCTTACAATAAGTCAGAACATAATCAGTCACTGATATTTACCAAACTCACTTGGTGAGAACAGTGGGCTTGATTGAATTGGATGGGCTGCCAGTTCTGATCCAACGTGTCTAGATAGAAAAGGAGCAGGAGATTCTGAAGTCCACTTTCTGATTCGACATTCACTCCTCAGCCACCAGTTACTGTTGCTGTTGAGCTGTCTGTGGTATTAGTATGACCTTGGATAAGCCTCTTCCTTTTTCTGGTCCTCATTTCCTCAAATGTAAGATGAGAATATTAGCCTACATCAGAGGTCTTCAACTTTAGAATCCCCTGGGGAACTTAACAAAATGAGCATCCTCAAGTCCCATCTCAGATCAATTGAATTCAAACAGTTGGGGGTGTGCATGAATAGGGGCTTTGGTGATTTCTGACCTGCCCCAGGGGCCTCTATCATGCAGCCAACCTGGAGAACCAGTTGGAATGATCCTCCTAAAGATCCTTCTATTTCTCAGAATCTGAATGTATGATGTTTCTCAAGGTCTAACTCCATGCCCCCAAATAATGTTTCTCTCAAGCAAATTAAAAAAAAATCAGTTTATTTTAAATGTTTCTATTTATTTAAATAAGCATTGAAGATGCATTTTGTGTTAGACCCTGTGGCTGTGATTATAGAATAAAATGTGGATTCTGTGGCCTGACCAGAGAACTTCATATTGGAATCTTTCTATTCTGTGGGGTCCATAATTTGTGGGACCCAATGAAAAATGGATATGAATTAAGCATTTCAAGATCCTGGCAACTGACAATCAGGTACCTTCTGAGCACAGGACCCTGGGAAAATACTATATAGCTTGCACACCCATGAAGGAGTTTGTGGTTAAAAAGTCCCTCATCATTTTGATTGGTCACCTGACTTGGAACACTTGGTAGAAGGGAATTCAAAGACACATAATATATAACATCTTCCCTATTGCAGCGAGAAGAACAGGTCAGTGCAAGCCAATGGGCCAATCAGGATCAAAGATTCACTCAATAATGTCTAAATATAATCTGGTTTTATTGAGTAATTAAAAGTCCATTGTCTTAATCCCTTACTAGCCTCTAAATAATTAATGCATCAAAGTAGGGGAAACTGGAGTTTAAGATGTTCAATTACTCTCCCTAGTCCTCATTTCAATAAGTGGAAATATTAAGATTCAAATCCAAGTCTGTGAAGAGTCTGAGCTTCTGACCAGTGCATTGGCTCTGTAGGCATGGACAAACATTTAGGAGACCCTCAGGCTCTTAACCTGCTCAGGAGTTCTCCAAATGTGTTCCCCAGGACCCTAAGAAGCTTCCTGAGGGTGCTCTACTCTTGAAAAGCAGGAACCAAGCCCTATCATCCAGAGAGAAGGATTAGTTTTGAGGGCAATCTGTTTCCCTTTTGTTAGGGCACTCTGCCCTCTGCTGGTTGCTTTTAATGTTTTTATAGTACTACATGGGTGATTTAAAATGCCTAGTATACACCTTTCTGTTTAGATTATTATTATTTCATATAAGAATGCTTCATAATATGTGTGACTAGTTTATAAAAATGTGATTATTTGTAAGGATATGTGTGTGTGTGCTCACCTACAAAGGTATAAAGCTAACACAATGCTTGTCACACAAACAGATCATAAATAAATATTGCAAAACACACAAAAATTAAAGAGTGGGGCTGAATATAAAATGCAGGTAATAGAAAAAAGAATGGCACAGCTTATAAGGAACCTTAATAGACTACTTCCATGAAGGAAAAAATATTTTTATATGCACTACTATCATTATTGCCATTTAATCCATTAAGGGAGCAATGGCAATAAAATTAACTACCTCAATCAAGGCTTTAGCCAAATGAGTGGCCACAAGGTATTGCAACCCGGATGCCTGAGTTGAACTTGGCTTCTAAGGCAAAGTAAGGACCCTGACACTGAAACTTACAATGAGTATTGGGTCACATGTGTGTTGGTGTCCCTCATTAGGACATCATGATGCTGGGGTTCTTTTCCCAGCCTTATAAAGGGTTCTACATTCTGGAGAAATGGGCTGCGTATAGATGATTACAGAGTCCAGAGACTAAAGATATTTTTAAAGGCATTGAGGGTCAGAGGAGCTTCAGCTAAAGGGTACTGAAGATTCTCCTTGTCTAGGACTTCTTACTATTATTAAATACAATTTGTTCTAAGGCAAGGTGGAAATATATACTTCAAAGGTTAAGGCATCAAAGGGTAGAAAACAAAAGCATTATAAGTTTGGGGGAATAGCCTACAGTTGTTCAGGTGTTTGGCCAACAGAAGGCAATACCCTGAGCTGTCTGGCAGCTAACAATAATCCTATTCAGGTTTGTGGGAAGTGCCTTAGCCATTCCCAACAGGTAAATTACATATGTGGCTCATCCTTGTTGAGCTGCCCAAGCTTCACCAATCTTTTGGTAAAACTCTTGTAATTATTACATGCTGGAATTGGTTCTTGGCATGTGTGGTCCAGAAAGTACAGAAAGGAAGTGAGAGTGAGTTTGTGTTTGTTCAAGAGTAACATGGGCCAGGGTAGATGGGAGTGAGGAGCTGCAGGAAAGAGACACCAGAAGTCATCTTCACTATGAAGAGCATCATAGGACCCTCTCACTTTGATCATGCTTTGTAAGTATTGTTTTATTTAGGTCTCAGAAAGACTAAAATATTTCCTGCAATATTTTCTGATGAAGAAACCAGGGCTCAAAAAGGGCTTAGATGATGAAACTTGGCTGGTCACCTTCATCTCAGGAACTAAGAAGTGGTGGCCCCCAGGTGCCCACTTGGGAGCCAATAAAGGAAGCCTCTGAAAAAGACAGGAACCACAGCAATTAGATGGTGAGCTTGCTAGATTTCAGGACCCTGCCTCACTCAGTGCACCTCAAGGTTAATGTGCACATGACAGACACCTGGGTGTATGGTAAAATGCAGGGTTGACGTTCTTAGGTTTGGAGTGGGGCTTGTGATTGTGCCGTTGTAGCAAGCTCTCAGGCAACACTAATTCTGCTGGTCTGTGGGCCAACATTTTAGTAGCCAGAGTGAACATTGCATCTAGGCATTCAGCTTGGCATCTGGCAGCAGGCTGGTGCTCCATGTTACCCGAATGGTGAGTGAATGAACAAATTGCTCAGCCACTCCAGCAGCCAATGTGGACATTTCTGCGATTACAATGGAGTCATGAGCCTACAGTCTGACTGGGTCCTCTTTGGTGCCTAAAATCAAGTTAGTTGACAAACAGTTGCTTTTCCATATTTTGCCTGATAGATGGTCACATGGAAATCCTTTGTCTCTACTTCCTTGTTAATAAGAGTCATGGTCATGGTGAGAGCAAGTGCTACTTCCCAGGCTGGGAAATTGTGGAGACAACACTTTTAAGTAAGCTTATCTTGGAATACTGATGTACAGTTTGGGCACTTTGGGCTTTAGTAATTGTCTATCTCATTTCTTCCTTTGTCTCTCTTCCTCTTCACCTCTCTTTCCTTCCTTCCTTCCTTCCTTCCTTCCTTCCTTCCTTCCTTCCTTCCTTCCTTCCTTCCTTCCTTCCTTCCTCCCTCCCTCCCTCCCTCCCTCCCTCCCTCCTTTCTTTCTTTCTTTCTTTCTTTCTTTCTTTCTTTCTTTCTTTCTTTCTTTCTTTCTTTCTTTCTTTCTTTCTTTCTTCTTTTTAAAAACAAAACTCAATGTAAAACACCTGGGTCTTTGGGTTTTCTAATTCCTTTCGTTTACTGTCTCTATTTGTGACATTCTCAAGGACTTGTCACTTTTCTGAAAGTGGCAGCAAATGAAAGACATGCCCGACCTCTTCTCCACCTCATCTCACCCAAATCCAAACGCAGAAGAATAATTTCGGAAGTGACTCTGGCAATTTCTCTACTGCTCTGTCAGCCCTGGATGGGTCTGCAAATTCATCTCCCAGATCAGCAAAACCGGAGGCCATCCATGAATACACGAACTGATGAGTGTTTTATTACCTTCAACACAGTGCTTCCCGACCTGCATGGTTAGCAGTTTACTAATGAGATCATCCCAAACCTCAGCTGAGGATCACCAGGGCCTTCGCTGTTCATGTTCTCTGGGGAATCAGAAAGTGCTGGAGGAAAGAGAGTGAAGGCACTGACAGGAGCATTGACATCTGTCTTTCTGAATTTTCAAATTTGTACCTTTTAGATTCTAAGTATAAGATTGGAGAATCTAGAAAAATGTCTGAATGCCATGCTGAGGATGTTTCCTGTAAATTCAAATCTTAAAGTGGATTTAAGTAGGTACATATATAGGTATGTATGTATGTTTATATATGTACACACATATGTGTATGTTGACTTTAATAAAACTATGTTATAATTGAGTGCTTTGAACCACAGTCAACAACAATAAATAAACTGGCAGCCCCTCCTTGCTTCCAACCAGCCACATGGGAAATCGAGTTTCTAATGATAATAAGAACAATAAAAGTAACAAACATAATGCTGCATATTAATATAAAATATTATAGAATTATCTATTAATATATTAATAATGATGATGATGATGTTTTTCTCAAAGTTATTCTGAAGGTTACAGAGTCATGGTATTAGAGTAATTTGGAGAAGAAGAAAAAATGATTCCCTACTCTACCATTTTAACATGATCATAGTAAGTGTTAGACTTTATTTTCTACCTAATCTTTTTTATTGATTCTTAGAGCAAGAGGAAGGGAGATGGAGATAGGAACATAGATGAGAGAAACACCACTCTTGTCATTGATAGGCTGCCTCCTGCATTCCTCCTACTGAGGATTGAACCTGCAGCCCAGGCATGTGCCCTGACCTGGAATCAAACCAGCAACCTCTTGGTGCATGGGATGGTGCCCAACCAACTGAGCCACACCAGCCAAGGCTCCTACCTAAGATTTTATTAGGCATACCGTATCTCATAGGCATATCCATCATGACCCTGTAGTTATGTGTTCCAACTTTGTGTTTTTTGTTTGTTTGTTTTGTTTTTACTTCCCTTTTTACAAACTATTACAAGCTTACTTATGTTGATTATTTGTAATAGTTTTGTAATCTTCACCCAGAAAATATAAAGTTTAGAAACAAATCCAGCATAGTGTTTTTCTTCAATAATTAAAACCTTTATAATGGTAGAGAATGAGGTGCCCTGAAACAGGGCTTGCATTTCCACACCAAAGTTTAAAAACCTCTTACCCAGCTTTTCAAGCCCCACTTGAGCAAGCCTGAAAGAGGGTGTCCACTACCTGGATACTATGACTGGCTCACCCAGTCCTGCTCCCTTCACACCTTCTTCACCGTAATTGCCAGGGTCTCTGAGATCAGGTGTGGCGACACCTGTTTGGCTTACCTTAAAGTGAGCACTGTATGCAGGGAGTCATGAGAGCACATATGTGGCATACCATCTTATGCTGCTTTCTGTGAGGCTCTTGCTATGCCCTTAAACTTGAAAAGGTTGGGAGCCTTCGTGAGCTTTCCTTAGGAACTCAGAAACTCTCCACCATGAAGGCCATCTATCTCTTCTCATGGTAGACTCCCTGATCCTCTCTCAGCCGAGGTCTGGTACCTCTTCATTCTAGGTGTGATGGTCATTTAATTCCACTTGGTTTTCTGCTCTGAGCCAGAGAGAACCTCAGAATTGTGAGGACTGTGAAGAAAGTAGAAGTAAGCCAAGGTACATGGCTTTAGAAACAATTAAAGAACCAGAATTTTTACTCTGTTGGTGAATTCTGAGACATTATTATATGCAGAATATCTCTCTGTCTCTGATCTCAGCAAGTATGGGAGGGTTGGAAATAAACCCTACCTTGCCATTTCCTATAACAACAAAGCAGTAGACACAGTTAAATGGGGGCATACCAGTGAACATTGTTATAACAAGAGCATAAAGTGAGAAAACAGAGTTAAGAAACCATTGATAAAAGACACATGCAACACTATCTGGTCTTAAAAGCATTAGCAAGGTGGCTACCATCTAACAACACCTTGCCTTACATCTTTCTCTTGCTCACGGACAGCACAGTTGGAGGGAAAAGGGAGAATGAATAAAGATGAGACATGCCACTCACAGATAGCTTTGTCTGGTGAGACATTAATCCATTTCTTTCCATTTGTTGACTTTCAACATTATTTTGCCAGTGTTCAGAGAAGGAATGTCTCACAAATGCCTTTCAGGAAGTTGAGTTTCCTTTTAATTTTTTTGTCATCCACACAAATTCATTGACCAACTGTCACTGGTGTTGCTTTTGGCCATTGATGCAGAGATAATTAAGCTCCTACATTTCTGTTTGCTGTTTTTACTTTCCAGGACCCCTTGCAGTTGGGTTGGGCCAAGTGACACGTTTGGCCAATAAGCTGAGGATAGATGTGACCATTAAGACTGGTCCTCCTCCTCCATCCTTCCCCCAGCCACTCCCCCCTGCTGCTGTGACCTGGAGATTAGGCTTTCCAGATGCTGATTCAAGATGGAAAGAGATACCAGATAGCTGTGGGGCCCACATCAAACTATGATGTGAATGAAAAATGAACTTTTACTGTGTCAGCCTCTGAGATTTCAGAGCTTCTCAATTGCACTAGCCAGCACTAATTAACCCTGCTAATAATGCTTTGCAGAAAAGCAGGTTCTGATGCCCAGGTGGTTTGGGCCAGGGACATCTCGGTGTGTTTTGCCAGAATTTTGCACATCAACTCAGAGAGACACAGCTGTTGCCTAGATTATCCAAATATACTGCTTAATTATTTCCAAGAGATTGTTTGTATAATGTGAATTTCCACAGTGTCTATAATCATCTCTTTGTCTCTTCCTAGGATGCTTTCGTTCTGAATGAGGTAATGGGTAAGAGGCTGGTAGATGCTGAAGAGTTGACATTTGGCTATTAGTGTCTGTACCCAAAATGACACCCTCGACAACTGCCCTGGCAGCATGGAGGTGATGCCAAATATGTGCTTTAGACATGAGTGAGTGAGTGAGTGCATGCATTTTATGAAATGAAATGAAAATTCTATCTAATTTTCAGAAATGGCAATCTACTGACTTATTTCTTAGTAGACAGAGAGCCGAGTAGTGTTGAGGCTATAATGTGCGGTGGAAGATAAGAGGCTGCGGAACCAGAATTTCTGAGTCTAAATCTCGACTCCATGGGACCAGTTATAAGACCTTCTTCGAGATTTCCATCCTCTCCTAGCCTCTTCCCCACTCCCCTGGAAGCAGAAAATGGGGGGCTATTTCAATGAGTTGTTGTAAAAATGAAATAGCTGGAAGCTCTGAAAACACATGAGATTTAATTAGACGCACAGTTAATAAGTTTCTCAATAGACACTAGTTATTCTTTATAAAAATTAGATTCCTCCTAGTAATCACAGCCTCACCTGAGATAAGGAAAAAAAAAAAAAAAAAAAGGATGGTTCACATGGCTTATGACCACAAGGTGGCACCGTCGAGTCAATATAAACCATTTTTCCTGAAAGGAAGTGGGAAAATCTCAATTCTGAAAGTCTAAAAATGTATATTTATCCAGTGTGATCACAACAGAGATATTTGCTAAATACCATGAGATCTCTGTGGTATAACATGAAGAGCTACGTGCTGTATCTTTTCATGGGTATCTCTTTCTAATACTTCCAAACAAATTGACCATCAACATAGTTATTATTAACATCACCATCATCATTATTATGAAGTGATGGAAATGGAGACCTTTTAACTTCTTAGCCCAGACTTGTTTATCAGGCTTTCAGGTAGAGAAAAGACAAGTTTCATCTTCCTCAACAGAGCACAGGCTCTTTCCAGGAGGGCTGGGCCCTGAGAGACTAGAAGAACTTCCTCCGCTTTCTAGGCAGCTGAACAACATGAATGAGCAGGTGTCGCCCCTAAGGCATGGCCATCCTTTGTTCTCTACTTCTGGGATACCTTCTCTCAGTCCCTCAGAGACTTTCCTGGAAAGCCCTGTCCTCTCCCCACAAGAACCCCACCACCTCATAAATTCTGTGCCACTACCTGGTGGGACCCCGTGCCCTGCCTCTGGACAGGTTGACAGGGACCTCGTCTGGCTACTTCTCCAGGCTCTGAGCAGACAGGGCTCCAGGAGGAAATGGAGCAGAGCTTCTTTTCTTTAAAAAAAAAATGGAAATAGTTAAAAGCATTTAGAAAAGTATGCAATACAACACCTGTGTTCTCACCACCTACATCTCACAAATGCTATCATTTATCATCTTTATTTCAGCTCTTTGGAAGAAACATTGCCGACAGCTAAAGTCGCCACCCGCAATCCTATTTCCTGCCTTCTCTCCCCAGAGAGCACTGCTCCCCGGGAAATTGGTAGGTATCTCAGCGTGCGCATTTCAATCCTTTGGCTGCTTGTTTGTAGAATGGCTGTGAAGGTAATTCTGTGCAGGGGGCCTACTTTGTCTGCCTTGGAAATGGAGGGAAGGAGACCAGCACAGGTGAACTCATTCCGTGCTCACTTAGCCTTGCTCCCTCCCTGCGCCCAGAACCCTCTGCGGCTACTGACTGACCCCATCTCTCCACCATGCTGTCATCTCTCAGGATGCTGGCTGAGAGAGGAGCATGCTACTTCATCTCAAAGGACAGAGGCTCAGTCCCAGCTCTTCGAAGAATGAACTAGAAGACCTTGGGCACATGACGTCATTTCTCTTAGCTACATCATGTTTTCACTGTCAAACTGTCTGAAATAATGCTGTTTCCATGGGGATCATTAATCGACAATCACATACTGTAGGTTTTTATTGGCAATGGAAAATGATGTGTTTCTAATGGTTGGGGTTAGAATGCAAACTCAAGGCAGCATCTTCAGGACAAAGCAGCCCTTCTTGGGTGGAAATCAAGTGCATTAAAAACAACCGCTCTCCAGTGTGATCAGTATTGTAATTGAGGTGTTTACTAACCACTGGGGGGCCCCAGGAGAGGGAAGTGTTCGCTGTGCCCTCGGGCATCACGGGAAAATTTGTTACTGCCAGCCTGTTCATTTCAGGTTCCCAGCCTTCACACTTCTGTGTACCACCCACACAAACACGATGGAGAAAAAAGGAGGGGGAGTCAGCATTTATTTGGTACCAACTACATGCCAGGCAACAAACATATCCAATATCACTTCCTTTTCCTTCCCTCCATTCATTGTTCTCCTATCTTTATGCACTGCTCACACTGTTCCTGGTACTAAGAAAATGATGTGACATGATTTCTCTCAGATGTGGAATCTAATGAACAAAATAAGCTGATGAGCAAAAATAGACCCAGAGACATAGAAGCATGGCCCAGACTGTGGCGCCTCAGAGGGAGGGCACGGGAGGGTGGGTGGGAAGAGATCAGCCAATGAACTTGCATGCATATTTGCATAACACACGGACACAGACAATGGGGTGGTGAGGGCCTGGGGTGTGGGGGAGTAGACTAAAAGAGGTCAATGGGGGGTGGGGGGTGGGAAGGAACTTATATAATACTTTCAAAAATATTTTTTTTAAAAGGAAACTATGTTAGGCCTGTTTTCTTGATAAGAAAGCTGAGACTCAGAGAACAGTGGAAGCATTCAAAGTGCCAGGGACGTGAGGACTACAAGCCCCCTCCCATCCCCTCGCCCGCAACCCCTGCTCAGGGTGGGGACTGGGGATGGGGCATAGAGGTGTGACCCTAACCTCCGCTCATTCCCCTCGGAATCAAAGTTACTTTGGGAAAACTATTCAAAGTCACAAATGGCCTCATTGTATTGGCCATCTTCACCTGCATGTCACAGTGTGCCTCCCGCTCCTCCTCAAAGCTCTCAGCCACCCTGGCTTCTAAGGCGCCCACAGCTCTTGATTTTTCTTGTACTTCTCCTCCATCCTTCCATCCTCCTCAGAGGCCTCTGCCTTGTAGGTGGTCACATCCGGGTCCATCTGTAATCCATGGTGGCTACTTTCGCTTCACACATTTTCTCTCCCGCCCTTTAGCTGTTCTCCCAGTTTCATCCCGAACTCTGTGCCCAGAGTATGCTTCACCAGCACCCGGGTTTGATTCTGGTCAAGGGCATATGCATTGGTTGTGCAGGCTCTCCAACGGGGACTCCCTGCAGAGCTTAGTCTTGGGAGAGGCATAAATACCTGCTCTGTGATTGCAGTGATTAAGAACAGACTGCTACCTTCTTTCTAAACTTAGGTGAATGTTTGCTGAGCCCTAATGTAAATGAAAACATTTCATATACCAGTCATAATTTTTTTAGTATGCAATGAACACATAAACATTAACGTTAGAAAAATATGAAGTCCCACCTAAAATTACACCACTTCCCACATCCCTTGTGGACTGTACCGCTGTCTCCAGCTCTGACTTGGTCCTTAGGACACACTGCTCCTATTGTAAGGCCCTTCCCACAGTGTCTGACTGAACAGTCTATGCGTTTCTAACCCAGTCATTACAGTGACATCTGTGGTCTGATTACCTTTGTTTTCCAGGAGAGAGACTAGAGCAGGCGTGGGCAAACCAAAGCCCGCGGGCCGGATGGCTGTTCTAAACTATTGAAATAATAAAAATAAAAAAAGACCGCACCCTTTTATGTAATGATGTTTATTTTGAATTTATATTAGTTCACACAAACACTCCATCCATGTTTTTGTTCCAGCCCTCCAGTCCAGTTTAAGAACCCATTGTGGCCCTCGAGTCAAAAAGTTTGCCCACCCCTGGGCTAGAGGCAGGGAGGGGAAGTGATGAGCCCTGCTGGTTAGTAGGGGCCAGGAGAAGGAGTCCATTCTGGGTGACATCCCACTTTGGCTCAGGGCTCTGCCACCCTAGCCAGGCTCTCTGCTTTGGCCCGCGCTCCCTTCAGTCCCAAACACTTGAATTGCTGTGTCCCATGCTTCAATGTTGCCCTATTGCTTATGGGTAAAGCCCACATACCTTAGCCTGCACAGAAGACCCCATGGGTACGGTGCCTGCCTCCTGTCCTGTCTCATCTTTCACCACCGCACACGCTGGCCTGCTGGCTGAACTCCCGTCCTCTGGGCGATTTATTTATTTATTTATTTAATATATTTTATTGATTTTTTATAGAGAGGAAGAGAAAGGGATAGAGAGTAGAAACATCAATGAGAGAGAAACATTGATTAGCTGCCTCTTGCACAACCCCCACTAGGTATGTGCCCACAACCAACGTACATTCCCTTGACCAGAATAGAACCCGGGATCCTTCAGTCTGCAGGCCGACGCTCTACCACTGAGCCAAACTGGTTTTGGCCCTCTGGGTGATTTCTGTGAGCCCCGTCACAGAAGGCTGGAAGGCTCCTCACTCCCCATCTGTCCTTGCTTATATCTCCCCCTTTACACCGACATGCGGCCTTACCTCCTTTAAGACTCTGCCCCCTGTACTGCTCCTAACACCTATGCCGCCTGCCTCTCTGTCTGGCCTCATGACACTATATCGCAACCACCTGCCATGTCTCCATCGCCCCCCCCGGGAGTCAGCATCCCCTGCATTGAGGACCTGTGTTCCTTCACTCACCTCTGTCCGGCAAGCCTCTCCCAGAGCCAGGGTCAGTGAGTCATAACTAAAGACACGAACACATTCCCTCTAATGGAAAACTGCACAAGGACGGGAACTCAGACCCCTTTGTGTTTGTTTCCCACCAAAGCAAGACTTTGTTAAAGGGAAGCATTAAATAATCACATAGGTTTGGGACGTGATGCTGTGATCTGATCTGATCTGAAACTAGATTCTGTGTTGAAGGAATTCACTTTTGGAGGAATAATTAAATCACGTGGTTATCTCTTTTGATGTCCAGGTGACCTTTAATGTGGAAAGGGCCAGCTCCTTAGACCTTTGGGGGGTGTTCCCTGAAGACCCGGGCGTGCAGCCATCTGAGCGGCAACACTTTAGATTCTGGCGATGAAGACATTGCGGAGAATTCTGACTGCTCAGCTTTTGGATTCTTGCCCTGTGCTCAATAACTCTTTTTAATTAGCCCCTTGGAAATCTTCCCTCTTTCCAAAAATACCATTTTGCCATTGGGAGACAAGGACAATCTTTTTCCCTGAGAGATAATCCCAGATGCCTGCCGCAGCATCAGATAAAAGTTGTAATGTGTGTCAGAGGCCATTGTAATCAGCAGGTGCACGCCAGACCCGTCATTGTCCACCTCTGCACGGTTGACCAGCTGGTGGCTTCTGAGGGTCACGTGTTCTTTATTTTGAGTCAGGCTAATTTTGCAGTCATCTTGATCATCATTTAGCCCCCAAATCTTTGTTCTTTCCACCAGGTTTGCCTTTTCTCTTCTGGATGAGATGCTACCCAGACCTGGAGGTTTCATGAATATCAATCCACTTTAGATTTGACGTATACCAGTACCATTCATGCGACCTCAGTCCAAACCAGTTCTTTCTCCTAAAAGGGGGAAGTAGGCAGTAGGTTTATTTAAATCATGACCAGAGGATATGTTCATTGCATTTTGTGTGTGTGTGTGTGTGTGTGTGTGTGTGTGTGTGTGTGTGTGTTGGGTTTTTGTGTTTGGTGTTTTTTTTTTGTTTTTGTTTTCTTTTTCCTTTTTTTTTTTTTTTTTGAGAGAGAGAGAATGGAAGGGATGTGGCGAGACAGAAAGAGAAAGACCTATGTGAGAGAGACACATCAATTAGTTGCTGGGGAACTAACCTGCAATCAAGGTATGTGCTCTTGACCAGGAGTCAAACCCAAAACCCTTTAGTTTTCAGGCCAACACTCTTTCCACTGAACCAAACCAGGGCAGGGTAGGGTGGTATTTAATTTATAGAGAACCTTCTAGAATTGAGCTATGTATGTTTTCTCCTCTGCTGACAAGCATGTTCCTGAGAGACATAGGACACGACCTCCTTTTCCTGGCCTTCCACACAGTGTGCTGTTTAAATCTGTGTTGAGTGGAATGGAGACGAAGTGGGTGGGCTCTTTGTGCCCAGGTTTCCCCATCTTTGGCAGAGAGAACTTTATAAAGCAACGACTGGACAGACCATTCTGGCTGACAGAGATCCTCTGCTGGGGTCTGACTCCGCTGCTCCATTTGCTTTTTGCCTTGCTCTTTTCCTGGCTTCCGAACCTCCTGGAGCTTATCTGGGACAGCCAGGACCCCACTGCCCACATTCTGCTCTGCACCTGATTGTGTTCATCACATCCTCATACCTAATCACGTGGCGGTTGATCTTTGAGGGGATGACCTGGATTCTATTATGCAAAGCTGAATTCTGGGTGCCCAGTGTAGTGGATGGCACAGAACAAGTGTGGAGCCAGACAATATTTGTTAAATGCATGAGTAGTAACCAAAGGGGCCCACACACTTCACTAGGGTGCCCTTGAACCTGCTTCCTCATCTCTTTCATCTGCAAACCCAAACTCAAGCTCTGCGGTGCTTCTGCAATGACATCCGACATAGCTTCCCCAGCTCCTTCCCTGGACAAGGTCATCCTTCTTCTGAGATCCCATAATGCCTTTGCAGGCATTTCTCATGGCCTTGATCACACAGTGACAGGATCCTGGGCTCCATAAAGGTGGAGATGTTAGCTGTACCATTCAATGCCTGCCTAGAGGAGGCACTGAAGATAAATTTGTTGAATATTCCCAAAAGAATATGTCATGCTTTGTGACTGCACTGTGTCCTGTGGAAGTGGGAAGTCAGATCAAACAATACGGATCGATTGAAATACCACTGTCCTCTGATGAGCTGCAACTGGGAAGAAAAGGGACAACATCAGTAAAGGGACAGAGCACAGGTCTGCTGGTCCCCAGGGTCTGGAGAATGCATTTGTGAGCCCTCCATTGATTTCCAGAGACCTGTTGGGCCTCAAATGAATATTGATGGTACACAGACAAAGATAGCAAGGGAAATAAAGCCTCCTTAAATTTATTCAGAGTCAAATGTCTCCAGCAGGAATATCGGCAAGCAATTCCCCATGAGATGATGGTTAATGCTAAAGGGATGAGGACATGAGGAAAAGGTTATGGTTTAGTAAGAGATGAATTCACAATATCTGACCATAAACTATTGTTCTTTAAAAAATGTTTATAATGCCTTGCTATTTTGGTGTTCTGAGATCAATTTCAGTGTGTTTAGCTTCCATATCAACAATACCAGCTGGGTATCCTACACTTCAACTCCATTCTGACACTGTTTACCAGAGATCATCAGATCCCACAGGTTAAGGGCTCAGTCCTACAAGACTACCCCTTCCCTTACCCTCTCCCCCACTTCCCTACAGGTTTCAAATGCTAGTTCAAAGCCCAGGATCAAACACAACTTCAGTGCAATTCCCAGTCAGGATGCTTTCCCACTTTTTGGTTGGTTCACTCACTCATCTGGCACCTCAGTAGGATGACTGGAAGGTTTGGCTGGGATTGCCTATCTGACCACATTCCGATAGCATCTTCAGCATGGCGGTTTGAAGATTTTTTGTATATGACTATTCAAAGCCATGTTTCAAGAACCCAGGCATAACCTACAAGGTTTTTTTTATGACTTTGCTTTACATGTACATTCATTTGTCAGACAAGTCCCTATGTCTAGCCCCAATGGCCAGATCCAAAGGAATTAGACTTCATCTCTCAATGAAAGAAGCAATAAATGGTTAATGACTATCTTAATCATGTTTTCTAGATAAGTAGACACACACACACATACATACACACACACACACTAATGAATATTAAATGTGTCACAGGTATCTCTGACACACCTCATTCAAAATGGAATTTATGTCCTTTCTCCTTGTATTAATGAGAAAACATCCTGTAAGACGTTATAACATACAAATCCTAAAAAGTTAATGGCTCACTCTGTTCAGTGTGATTACCAGTGTGCTCCAGACAGGCACCCAGGACCCAGGCTCTGCTTACCTTCACTGGTGGCTCAAGGCTTCATGGCCCCTTTAGTCCATATTGGGTGGCAGAAAGAGGAAAGGAGCATGGAGATCAACTGGAAGTTTTCAGGGCCTGGACCCTTTCCTCCCACACTTAACACCAATGTTACCTTCTTCCTAAGAGATCCAACTCAAAACCCAATTTAGACATTACATCCATCATAAAGCCCAGGTCTGAAGGTGATGTGCATCCTCTCCAGCAGACCAGATACTGCTCCTTTGTGGTTCAATGACCCAGGAATGCAAATACAAGTTATCTTTACTACAGGTTTTACTACCCGCCAATAGAGAGATGCAGGGTAACTGCACTAGAACTTCCACGTGGACATGGGCAAATAAGACACATCACCTAGGAGGCCATAGTCATTCGGGGATGGAAATTTTTTAATTTTTCTACTGAGAAAGGGAGAAGTTCTAACTTGAATCCCATTTTGCTCTTATTGTTTTCTAAAGTCATTGGCTCCACCTTCGAGTGAGTCCCTCCATGTCTGTCATCTCCCATGACCACATCTGAAGTGAGATGGAGACATCTGTTTCCTACTCAGCTATTTCAGCCTCATTCCTGTTAATGGAAGATTGGTGATTGCAGAGTTATTCTGAGTCTTGAACAAAATTTTTACTATTCTGTTATTATTTTTGTTCCAGTGTTACATTTTCTTTGGAAAAACAATTTTCTTACAAACTTTACAAGGCTTCTGATTTATTTCTTTTTAGTCAGTCTCACACCATCATTAAGTACCCAAAGTTTGTTAGTTTTTTTGTTTTGTTTTGTTTTTGTAAGTCATGGTCCACGAATCTATTTCTTCACTTCCTCACTATGAGGTCTTCTGCTTTCTGGAGTAAAGAGGTGATTCTAACTTAAGTATTCTGAAACCATTTCCAGGGAGGACTCCCCTTATTCTGACCTTTGCCACAGAACTGAGTCCTTTTTACTCAATTTGGAAGTTTGGGCTTTCATATACAGCTTTTTAAGATTTCACATACAGTATCTTTTACATGTGGGGCTTAGGAATAGTTAGCTTTTCCAACTCTGGCCAATTCTGAACTTCTGAACTTTGCTATTCTCTTTCTTTTCTGCTTGCTAATGAGCCAATTCTGTCCTGAGCTATTTTTTTCCTTTTATTTAATCTTTGTCAAATGCACCCAATAACAACCACTATGCATTAGTAAAATCTGTGTACAGCCTCCTTTTCAGCTCCAGAGGAGCATTACTTGCCTTCCAAGTAATTACAACAATTTTACCAAGAGACTTGCTATTGTATAGCATGGATCTCCGGCCATACAGCAGCCACCCCTCTGTCAGTCACCTGCCAATCAACCAGAGCAACAAAACCCAAGTTTAGTTTAGCTTATTTGATTTGGCTTCTGTTGTTTGCTTGGTTTTGATTTTACAGCAACTCCATACTTTGAAGTATCAATTTCTGATTTAGGCAAGACACATTAACTTCTGTGAGCAGTAACAGCAGATCTCACTGGCTTAGTATCGCCTAAGACTATTCTTCACTCACTTGATGGTCTGAGGTCTGTGTAGTGGTTTCCTTTCAGCAGTGACTCACAATCCCCAGCTGCTTCCTTTTTGTGGCTCCCAAATCACCCTGAAATCCCCCCTGGGCAGCCAGGCAAGAATCATGGGAGATCTCAGGGGCTGGGACTGGCAGTGGCATATGTAATTGAGGGTCATATTTCATTGGCTAATCTCCATCACATGGGTCTACAATATAATTTTCCTGTGGGGCTAGGAGGAATAGTAAACAGATCTGCTGAATGTACAGTACTGTCTCTATCACAGCCTCCACAATGGTTTCCTTCCCACATTTTGTGTCTAATGGAGTGATAACATCATTTACTTGGCCATGGAGACAAAGACCAAGGAGTAAACTAAGGCTTCCATATCCAATATATCACAAAATCCTGTCCCAGGGGCATCTCTTTACAGCAAGTTATTTGTTTTTCTACTATGGCAATCACTGTCTTAGTTTAACTACTCATTTTTTCCTTGTAGGAGTGCTTCAGTTACCACCTACCTGGTCTGACTACCTACTCTCAAGACCTAGATAAAGGTAGATAAATCTAAGGTCCACTCTGCTGTTACACTTGTTTTAATGAAGCAAGAAATATGACCATCTTTCACCAAGGCTTTAAAACTTTCATTGCCTCTGTGTGTCTTATTGGATAAGCATTAAATTTGTCAGAAACACAAAGCCCCCTTACTGATCAACCTCTACTGCCCATCTAGTTTTACCTTTTGCCTCTCTTCTCTTTCCCATTCTTTCCTCCAGCCAACAGCCACAACTTTTAACAAGGAAACATTTTATTTTGACATAATTGTACCTTCACAGGTTGTTGTCAGAAATAATACTCTCATCACATTTAACTTCTGAAATCCATCCTGCCTCCACCTTTTCCACAACCCTCCAGAGGACTTTTCTATCTGACTCCCTGACAACTTAATCCTTGTTTCAACTATTTTCTCCAGTAGGAATTTCTTTCCCCTCACCCCTCAGTGTGTACACTGCCTCACCTTCACATACCCTTCTGGCGTGTTCAAAATCTGCACACTCCAGAGAAAGAACTGAGCTTCAGTAGGCTTATGCCTTTGGAAAGTCCTCTCTGAGGAGGGTTTTTCCATACCTGGGGCCTGGGATCACTCTAGATGGTATATGCTAACAGCCTTGTTTACCCGGAGGCTTCGGGCCAAGCAGTATGCTTTGATATTTGAAGGGACTGGAAACTGAGAAACTTAGGTCAGCTCAGTGGGGTGTTCATGCCTACATGACTGACCACCAATGGAAACTTTGGACACCAAGGCTCAGGCGAGCTTCCCTGGGTGGCGGTGATCCATCCATGATGGTGCACATTGTTCAGGGAGAATTAAGAGCTCTCCACTGGGAGAGGACACGGGAAGACTATCTCTTCAGAACTCTGCCTATTTGCCTTTGCTTATTTAATCTCTAATCTGTAGCTGTAATAAATGATAACTCTAAGTATAACAGTTCTTCAGAGCTCTGTGAGTCCCTCTAGCAAATTGTTGACTTTAGAGTAGTCTTTGGGACTCAGCATGGAACAGAACTTGGTTTCAAAACTGATTGTGTGATGATAGACAGGTAAGATCTACAGGTTTAGTGATATGATCCAGTAGAGGGGGATAACAGGAACAGTGGTTGGCTCTAATAGATCTTGTAAGGGGTCAACATTGCAATTAAAGCATGGACTCAGTGATCAACTAACATTAGCTGCCATACCATGATAACTTCCATTTTATTTTATATTTTATAGTGTTTTATAAATCACTTAAACTGTCTGTATACTCTTCCATTAAAGACATTAAAAATAGCACATGGTTTAGTTAGCCAGCCTTATGTTGTTAAAAATTTAAGTCTTCTTTTATTACTTTAAATAATATGGTGCTGGGTTGACACTTTAAGAATTCTATATTTAGCCGAAACCGGTTTGGCTCAGTGGATAGAGCATTGGACTGCAGACTGAAGGGTCCCCCAGGTTCGATTCCAGTCAAGGGCGTGTACATTGGTTGTGGGCACATCCCTGGTGTTGGGTGAACAGGAGGCAGCTGGTCGATGTCTCTCTCTCATCGATGTTTCTAGCTCTCTATCCCTTTCTCTCTGTAAAAAATCAATAAAATATATTTAAAAAGTAATTCTATATTTAGGATTAAGAATTCTATATTCAAAGAATTAAACATTGTAATGTGATGCATATCAACAGGTTGCTTTCCAAAATACTTGTACTGTTTTGCACTTGTAAAAGCAAAGTGAAAATTTACCCATTTCTTAGACCCATGAGGGCATAAGAAAAGAAGTTATTCCTTTGGGTCAAACATCTCAGAGTAACTGATCATCCTAATCCTCCTATATAAAAAAGAGAGATAATATGCAAATTAACTCTCACACCATCACAAGATGGCTGCACCCACAGTGGAGGCTGGGTTCCCATAATGAGAGATAAGCAGGGACCCGAGGCTGCATGGGGCTGGGTTGGGGCAGGGGACCTGAGGCCACGCCCCCTTCCCCAGTGCTGAGCTGGGGGACTTCAGGACACGTACCCTGCCCTGACGTTGTACTGGAGGACCTGAGGCTATGCCACCAACCCCTGTGCCAGGCCTGGGGACCTCAGGCTGTGCCCCCCACCTGGCAGGGGTTTAGGAGGACTCAGGCCACTCTCTTTGCCCTGGGCCAGGGGACCTGAAGTAGCATCCCCCTGCCCTGGCACTAGGCTGGGGCACCTGAGGGTGCACTGGGTACTTGAGGTTGCACCCTACCCCTGCAGGGCTTGAAGGGGGACCTGAAGCTGCACCCCCCCCCACCACCTAATGGGGCTTGACAGGGAACCTGAGGCTTCACCCCCCACCTGGCGGGGCTTGACAGGGGTGGGGACAGCCAAGTCTGGATCTTGTCCAATGGGGGTGGGGCCGGCTGGGTCTGGGTCTCATTCAATTTTGAGGCGTGCATAGATGGGAAGGAACTTGACTCTGGTCTCATGGTGTGCCCCAGGCTCTGACAGGAGGATGACTTTCATATGCATTTTACTAATTTTCTTTCATCTCTGACATTTCTATTATAGAGAAAGAGCAAATAGCAATATTAAAATACTTCTTCTAATTAATTCCCTTTTAATGTGCATGAATTTTGTGCACCAGGCCACTAGTGTGACCATAAATTTCCTAAAAGTGAACCAAAAATACAGGTTTTACTCTCTCTGGTTCTTAAATGAAAAGTCCATATTTTCACAGACTGCAATTAAATATATTCTCTATTCACTCATCTATGCACAAGTTGAGAATCCACCTAATCAGTGCATCATAAGGCAGAAAAAAATAACTTCTATTAGCAAATCTGCATCTATTAGAGCAGATTAAGGGGAAAGGAAAACATTTCTACCTTTAGTTTCACAGAAGAAATTAATTCATTAGTCAGAGTTATGCTAATCGCATTCATGCGTAATGTTATAGTCTTGACATTAATGTTTGCACAAATGGGAGTCAGGAAATGAATATTTTTCCAGGGGTGAAATTTAATTTTGGTTTCTCAAGTGCATTACTGTCATTATTGCATTTTCACCTTACCTTACACCTTTTATAATAAAATGGGGGTGACAGGCCAGAGAAAATTTGTAGCAGCAGGCTAAGAATTTATTACTTTATCTTTATATTGAAACTTTTGAAGTGTTTCAGTGCCTGCTGAATATTGGCATGCAGAAATACAACATAGACATCTTGTGAGCTCAAATGGTAGAGCAAACCAGGCATTTCTCTGAATGTGTTGAGATCACAAAGTAGCATCCTGGCATCTCTGGGTGCTGTGAGAGAGTAGAGACTTTGCAGGCTCACTTTGCCCTCCCCCATGACAACTAGCATTAGGAGACACATGTAGCAAGATATTGAGGGGATCTCTAAGGTGAAGGATCCTAGGGGTGAGGTACAGAAGCTGTGGCTATCAAAACAATGTAAAAACTTGTGGGTTTATTTAGCCTACCTCACCAAACTTTCCACCCTCTTTTCCTTTAAACCACCCCATTCCCTGGACAAGCATTTGATGCTGCCTCCGGTCCTTGTTCTTGCCCATACATTTCTTTTTCATTCTTAAACAGACAAGGTCTAAACATCCCCACTGACTGGGCTGAAGATGCACAGGATTCTTCCCTATCTCCCTCTGGATGTCCCACTGGCTCAGCACTTTCCAGGGCATGTCATGATGATTTCTGTGCATGTCCACTCCCTTATTTGAGCTATTAAACTCTCAAGGGAAGGGATTTTTATCTGATTTCCCTTTATATTTCCAACAGAGACTTGCACATAGCAATTGTTAAAGAAGAACCTGCTTCATGGATAAATGAGCGTAAATAGCTACTTGGACTATTGCATAAATGTGCACCAGAGTAGGGGGAAAATTCTGGCTTTAGAAACATTCATTTATATATTTACTAGAGGCCTGGTGCACAAAATTCATGCATGGGGAGTGTCCTTCAGTCCAGCCTGCACCTTCTCCAATCTGTGACCCCTTGAGTGATGTCTGGTAGGATTGGGCCTAAATGGGCAGTTGGACATCCCTCTCACAATCCAGGAATTCTTTCTCCCAACTGCTCGCCTGCCTGCTTTCCTGATTTCCCCTAACTGCTTCTGCCTGCCAGCCTGATCACTCCATAACCACTCACCTGACATCCTGATTGATGCCTAACTGCTCCCTTGCCAGCCTGCTTGCCCCTAACTGCCCTCCCCTGCAGGCTTGATTGCCCCCAACTACCCTCTCTTGCAAGCCTGGTCCCTCCCAAATGCCCTCCCCTGCTGGCCATTTTGTGATGGCCATCTCCTGTCCACATTGGGGAAGGATCTTTGATCACATAGAGGCAGTCATCTTGTGTGTTGGAGTGACAGTCAATTTGCATATTACTCTTTTATTAGATAGGATAGAGGCCTGGTGCATGAGTGGGGACTGGCTGGTTTGCTTGAAGGGTGTCCTGATCAGGGTGGAGGTTTCCTTGGAGGTGGGGTGGTCTGGGTAAGGGGCCTGTGGTGGTTTACTGGATGGCCACACCCTCTGGTGACTCAAGTGGAGGTCCTGGTATCTGGGATTTATTTGCCTTATATAATTGAAACTTTGTAGCCTGGAGTGGAGCTAAGCCCCCTGCTGGCTCCATGGCCCCAGCCATTTTTGTTGGGATTTATTTATCTTCTATAATTGAAACTTTGTAGCCTTGAGTGGAGGCTGGGGCCAGCTAGGGCAGCAGGGAAGCTTGGCTTCCTCCATTTCTAGAGAAAGCCTAGCCACCTGCTTGCTCTGTGGCCACAGCCATCTTTGTTGGATTTGATTTGCATAATCGCTCCTGATTGGCTGGTGGGCGTGGCTTGTGGGTGTAGTGGAGTGATGGTTACTTTGCATATTACTCTTTTATCAGATAGGACTTCAGAAATATATATTTATTTGTGCTATGTTCCTTGAACATCTACTATGTGTCAGGCACAGCTCAAATACTGGCTCTTCTAATAAGCTGTGTGATTTAAATAAATAATTTAATTTCTCTGAGTCTCAGCTTCTTATCTGTAAAATGGAGGTGATCATCTCTAACATTGAATGTGAAGAATTATACAAAACTCTCAGCATAGTATTTGCTTTCCTTCTTCTTTGCCCCTCTGACAAAAAAATAAATGAATTAAAATCACAATGCCTTTCCTCCTCAGTGCTATGAGGTTTTCTATGCTTCAGAGGTAAAAGAAAATCAGAATCAAGGAAATGATTGCTCAAAAATAGCCTAATTTTGGCTCTTGGGATATATAAAGGCTCTTTTTCATGCCACAGTATGAAACAATATATCTTTATGGTTCTGTGACATGGCATATCCCAACAATCCTGTGGAAACTGAGGCTCAGAGGCACCATGTGCCTTCCTCATGGCTGGATAGACAGGAAATACCAATGTGAGAGGGCGTGGCCCTGCTCCTGACACCCATAGGACACTCTCCAATCTCTGAGACCTTCATCTGTAAGAGGTCATTACTTCCTCTTACATGAACTTCAGTGGAGACTTCTATTCCACAGGCCTCTCCTCTCCGGGCCCCCAGCCTCCTGCTTCTGGAATCCTGCATACAAGGCTTGGTAACTGAGTCCATCAGGGCCACATGTCATAAATCCATCAGCATCTCCATGGTGTCCAGACGCTGTGGGAATCTGTGCCCACAGCCCAGGTAGAGGCTCCTGAGCCCTAATGGGAAAACAAGTGAGCCTGCCGCCAATGGGCTGGAACCTTCTGCCTGAGTTAATGTGTCAGTGGATTTGCTTGCTTCCTGCAGCTGGCTAAGCGGTTTTGGTGACTGTGACAACAGTTTCCACGGATTTGATTTTACCCCTCATCAGGCTCGACATGCAGCCCTTCTGTTCTAGAATTTCCACGCAGGCAGTGCTTGGGGTTGAGGTTTAAATGGCTGCCCTGAGAACGAGCCAGGACACCTGGCATTGCTGCAGGAAGGAACTGGACACCCCCCTTCCCCTTTTCCAATCAGGGAAGCACCATAACCTGTGCTCACCTCTTGAACATTTCTTTCAAGGAGATAATGCATTGAAAGAAGTCTGGCCTGGCAGCCTGGGGAACTTTCATTCTTCTGAGAGGATGTTTCTAGGTAACCACAGACAATTCACTTTAACTACAAATTTGTCTGACCATGAGAATCACTTGGGACAACAATCACTTTAAAAAACACAATGGATTCTTGAGCTTGTCCTCAGACGATTGCATCAGACTCTCCAAGGGATGTCTGGGACCATATGTTTTGAACAATGTGCCAGGTGATGCTTGCACCCAAGAACTCCATGTTCCCTGGCACCTGTGAACCCCATGGTAAGCGTCAGAGAGGAGATTTGTGTGCACACAGCAGGGATTATATTGGTCATGTGGCTGGTTCTGGCACTTTTTGGTATTGGCACACATTAGCTCTTGATATAACTCTCATTAAAATTTGTATAATTCCTTTAAGGCGTCTGGAGGTGGTCTTAAAACACACTGAATGGAAAAAGGAATATGTTACTATACTCGTGATGGAAGAGAAGTAGAACTTTAAAAAGACTCCACAGATGAAACAAAAGTAAAAATTGAAAGCATCTGATTTGTATTCTGAGTTAAGAGCAAGAGAAGAGTAACTCTGAAATAAGACTTTAAAATATTATAGGAGAAAGGAAAAACACTGCACTGAAGGTACAGGTGGCTGGTAAGAACCTGCATGGAAAGGGAGCTGAGTGAGGGGGGGAAAAAGCCTGAAATTAAAGACCGAGTAGGTAAGTGTACATTGGCATTGGGAACCGCAGGAAGAAGAGCTGAGAATGCAGAAAGATAATCATTTTTAGACAAAGTAGTTGGCCAGAGAAAAATGGGTAAGGAGGTGGAAGTAATGACAGAAAAGTGATGGATGTAGAAGGCAAATAATCAGATGGGATCTTCAGAGAGCTGAAGACCTAAACAAAACACATGGATGGGGTAAGAACAATTAAGGTATAAATACAGCAACCTTTCTTGAACTCAGAATACTTGCACTTATTGAGCAAAACCTTAGCTTGAAAAAACAAACAAACAAACAAACAAATAAACAAACAAACAAACACATCTACAAAGAATGTGTAGATTTTTTCTAATATTTATTACTAAAGGTCTGATGCACCGAATTTGTACACTGGGGGTGGGTGTCCCTCAGCCAAGCCTGCCCCCTCTCACAGACTGGGAGCCCTCAGGAGATGTCCTACTGATGGGGAGTGGGCCTAAGCCACAGTCTGGCCTCCCTCTGCAGGAGGTAACTGGGCTGATCAGGGGAAGACACCAGCCCTATCACCCCACTGACACTTCCACTGTCACAGCCGCCAAGATGTTTTCATCAACAGGGACTCCAGTCCCTTAACCATGAAAAAATTACAACTTTCTTTAGGCACTTTCAAGATGTGTCTTTCATAGGATATGACATTCCTTTTCTTTCTTTTTTTATCCTCACCTGAGGATACATTTCCATTGCTTTTTAGAGAGCTTGGAAGAGAGAGGGAAAGACAGAGAGAAACATCAATGTGAGAGGGACACTTCAATTGGTTGCCTCCTGCATGAGCCCTGGCCAGGGAGGAGCCTGCAACCTAGGTACATGACCTTGATCAGAATTGAACCCAGACCCTGCAATCGGCAGGCAGAGGCTCTATCCACTGAGCCAAACTGGCTAGGGTAGGATATGACATTTCTTAGCCCCTCCAGCAGCAGACCTTAGTTTTTCCTCCAGGAGTGTGGTGGAAAAATCTTAGATTACCTTCTTGTTTTCTTATTACTCAATTTACCAAGAACACTGTGAGAGGGAGCTCAGCCAATGAGCCTTCAGAAAAGGTGTTTCCTCTGCAGCTCATGCACAGAGGACCCCCTGCATTGTGTCTGCAGGGCTTCTGTCCACTGGGTTGGGAGCTGCCAGGGGCATGCCTCCAGCCTAGTGGCCCTGCTTTCTATCAGTTGGACTTCTGTCTGCAGGGCTTCTGTCTGCTGGGCTGGGGCTTGCCCCAAAATGCCTGGTGACAGCTCAGAGCATGTCCCTGACCCAGCAGCCCAACATTCTATCTGCAGCCCTTGCTCCCTCTGTGGCCTGGGAGTGGGATGCTGGCTTCTTATGGTGACAATGACAGCTTCCCTTCTTGGTGCTATGGGCTATGCTATATTTGTAGCAGAGTGATGGTTACTTTGCATATTACTCTTTTATTAGATAGGATATCAGGTAAAAAATTTCTAACATTTACAACAATTTACAAACTTTATAGTGAACACCAAATGCATATTATTTTTATACTACCACTTGAATATTACTATCATCCCTTACTCAATTCATTTCTCTATGTATCCATCAATCTAGCTTATTTTATTTTTTAAATATATTTTTATTGATTTTTTACAGAGAGGAAGGAAGAGGAATGGAGAGATAGAAAGAAAATGAGAGAGAAACATCAACCAGTTGCCTCCTGCACACTCCCCTCTCTGGGGATGTGCCCGAAACCAAGGTACATGCCCTTGACAGGAATGGAACCTGGGACCTTTCAGTCTGCAGACCAACACTCTAGCTACTGAGCCAAACCGGTTTCGGCAATCTAGCTTATTTTTTAAGCATTTTAGTGTAAATTGTAGACATCTGTGCACTAGAATATTAACAATGCATATGATTAACTAATGTTTAATATTTGCTTAGAGTGATTTTATCTTTAGCTACACAATTTATGTTCAATAAAATAAATGAATTACTATACAATGCCAGCTACCTATTTAACCCTAATCCCTACCCTAACTCTCCCCACTGTGGTACCTACTCTTTTGATTATTTCAACCTGAGTTTTGCCTGTTCTATAATTTCATATAAATGGAATCACCAAGTTTGTATTCTGTTGTAGATTTCATTCACTCCTCAAATACTTTGAGATCCTCCTTGTTTTTGCTCATATCATTAGTTTCTTTTAATTGCTGAGTGGCATTTTTTTGCACAAGTGAAGTAGTTTGTCCATTTTCCTAATTCCAGTTTTGCTCTGTAAAGTTACAGTAAACATCTGTGTACAACTTTTGCCTGTGTTTGTTTCTGTGTTTATGTTTCTCTTAGGTAGGTGCATAGGAAAAAATTGCATAGGTACCTTGGAGCAGCTGTATGTTTGCTTTTATGAAAGGTTACCAGAATCTTCTCTACAGTGGTTATAAAAAACAACACACTTCACATTCCTAATAATAATGTATTTTATAGTTCTGGTGTCTCCTCATGTTTGCCAAATTTGGTGTCACCTATCTTTTTAAATTTAGATAGTTTGGTACATATATAGTAGTATTTTTTTAAAAAGTATATTTTATTGATTTTTTACAGAGAGGAAGAGAGAGGGATAGAGAGTTAGAAACATTGATGAGAGAGAATCATTGATTAGTTGCCTCTTGCACACCCCCTACTGGGGATGTGCCTGCAACCAAGGTACATGCCCTTGACCGGAATCGAACCTGGGACCTTTCAGTCCACAAGCTGACGCTCCATCCACTGAGCCAAACTGGTTTCAACTATAGTAGTATCTTATAGTGGCATTCATTTAAATTACTATAGCAGATGTTAAGCAGTTTTCATGTGCTTATTGGCCAATTATACATATACTAGAGGCCTTCCTCTGCTGGCCTGATCACGCACAACTGCCTTCCCTTGCAATCCTGGTCACTACCAACTGCCTTCCCCTGCTGGCCATCTTGTGGTAGCCATCTTGTGTTCACATGGGACAGCCATCTTTGACCACGTCGGGGAAGCCATCTTGTGTGTTGGAGTGGCAGTCAATTTGCATATTATTCTTTTATTAAATAGGATAGAAGCCTGCTGCATGAGTGGGGACTGGCTAGTTTGCCTTGAAGGGTGTCCTGGATCAGGGTGGGGGTTTCCTTGGGCTGTGGTGCAGCCTGGACGAGGGGCCTGTGGTGGTTTGCAGGCTGGCCTCACCCCCCAGCGACCCAAGCATAGGCCCTGGTATCTAGGATTTATTTATCTTCTACAGTGGAAACTTTGTAGCCTTGAGAGGAGGGCAGGGCAGGCCAGGGTTGCAGGAAGCTTGGCTTCCTCTTTCTCTGGGGGAAACCCAAGCCTCCTGCTTGCTCCAGCTCTGTGGCTTCCACCAGCTTGGTTGGGTTAATTTGCATACTTGTTCCTGAATGGCTGGTGGGTGTGGCTTGTGGACATAGCAAATATATGGTCAATTTGCATGTTTATCTTTTATTAAATAGGATTGGTGTGTGTATAGGGACTGTTAAAATATTTTGTCATTTTTAAATTGGGTTGTTTGACTTCTTAATATTGAATTTTGGAGTTCCTTATTAATCTTGGAAACCAGGATTAGATTGGGTTCTGATATAATTTATTCTGTTCTTAAAAATCAGACAAATAATAGCCAAAGAATTATTTTTTAGAAAAGAAAGGAATTTTATTTTATTAAATTTATTGGGTAACATTGGTTGATAAGATCATATGGGTTTCAAGTGTACAGTTCTATGATCCATTTGTGGTCACCGCCCAAAGTCAAATTATCTTCAGTCACCCTATGTTTGACCCCCTTTATTCTGTACTGTCCCTCCAACCCTTTCCCCTCTGTTAACTACCATGCTGTTGTCTATTTTCCTTGTTTGTTCATTTGTTGCCTTCAGTTGTATGAAGGCCTTTTTCAAAGCTAAGCATATCCACCAGTAGAAGAAGCAAAAGACTGTGTACTTATTAAATCACTGCAAAAATGAGCACAAACAAAGGCAAGAAAAAACACAGATTCTATAAAACCCAAAAACTATATCATAATCTTTATAAAATGTTGCTGTGATTATTTTCTGGTGCTGCCTGTGAAAATAATAATGTGGAATTCTCATGCTGTTTGTCTGTTTTTATATTTTTCAAATTCTTAGCACTGAGCTAAAGAAATTCTGTTTAAAACAGTTTGGAGGAAATCTTTAAAAATAATTCATGTTTTGAACAACTCTGAATCACATTTGATTAACTATTCAAGTGAAAAAATACTCTTCATGGAAAGGATTTCACTTCCCCGTTGCCCCACAGAGCTTGTTGTGACCCTCTCAGGACTTCTCATATTTATTTATGCTGCTGTTTAAAGAATAAGACCATACCTTAAGAATCCTTAAAGCATAACTTATTCTTAATTCATTAAAACATTTAAATTTTGTAAACATTGGAAAAAATCCTTCAGATATGCACAATTACCATACAACTTGAGAAAAATACATAAATATTCATGTATGTATGAAAGATTATCCTAAATATATATATATGCAGAATTCAAATAAATGAATTGCTAATGACTAAATATTTGTGTTTCCAAAATTCATATGTTAAATCATAACCCCCAGGGTTATAGCATTCAGAGGTGGGGCCCTTGGGAGGTGATTAGGTCAGGAGGACAGAGCCCCATGAGTAGAAGTGGTGCTTTTAGGAAAGAGGCCAGAGAGTTCCCACCCTCCTTCCACCATGTGAGTTCACAATGCAAAAACAACATCTACTGAGCAGGAAGCAGGCCCTCACCAGACACTGAGTCTGCCCAAACCTGTGAGAAACTTCTGTTGCTTATAAATCACCTAGTCCACGGTATTTTGTTATAGCAGCCCAAATGGACTAAGACATGCATTTAAAATCATCTCTTTAAAATATTTTTATTTTAAAAATATGTTTTCATTGACTTCAGAGAAGAAAGGAGAGGGAGAAAGATAGAAAAATATCAATGATGAGAGAGAATCATTGATCAGCTGCCTCTTGCATGCACTGGGGATTGAGCCTGTAACACAGGCATATGCCCTGACCTGAATAGAACCATGACCTTCTGGTTTATAGGATGATGCTCAACCACTGAGCCATGCCAGTTGGGCTCTTTAGAACCTTGGTTTAAACTTCAGACTAAGTTGGAATGGCAATTTTTAAAAGCAGAACCTAATCACCAGGGAGGCAGACTTTATCATTGTTAAAAAGCCAAAGTAAGTGATGATCATGTGAGCTCTTATAGCTGCCTTCAGTGTTCAGTTGGAATCTTTTTCTAAAAAAGGACAAGCCCCATGTCTTTCCTTGGTGATAGAGAACTGGTAGATGCCTTAGGAACAAAAGGCAACATTGCTCCAGCAGCAATGTGATGAGCCAGGAAAAGGGCCTGCCTTTAATGGATGATCTTTGGGGCACACTGGGCTATGCTCTATGAACAGTTGGAACTGGCCTACACTGTGCAATGAACTCAATCACTCCGTGCGAAGAGACTATCCAGTTTCCCCGAAAATAAGACAGTGTCTTATATTAATTTTTGCTCCCAAAGATGCGCTGGGTCTTATTTTTAAGGGATGTCTTATTTTTCCATGAAGAAGAATACGGTACACATTTATTGTTAAGTGAAAATAAAGGAAATTTATTACCTGTAAATGGTACGGTAGTACGGTAGTTGTTAACACAAACCAGACAAACTGTGAATCCTACAGTATCAAGAATTTACTCATTTATTCAATGACAATCATGTCATCAACTTCTGGAACATCATCAAAACAATCCAATTCCTGAATTTCCTGGTGAATTTCTTGTGACTCCATTTCTTTCAGAATCAATGGACCAAATCTCTCATGTTTAGCAATAGCACTGTCTTTAAGTGAGTACTTCTTGTCAAGGTAGCCTGCTCGCAGTGCATTTGCAATGCAATTGTCAGTGATTTTCTCCCATGAATTCTTCACCCAAGTCACAACTTCTTGCAGTTTAGGTTTCACAAAGTTTCCATGCTGATTTCTCTCCATTCACACAGCAGTGACGTCAGGACTCCGCATAAAGTCACTTGTTGCTAGACGCCAGTTGGGGCCGGCCCTAGCGACCAATTTGCGGTAAATTAATTTTCATTCTGAGACAGAGCCTGGGGACCTTATTTTCGGGGGGATGCCTTATATTTCACTCAGAAGGAAACCTGTTAAGTAGGTCTTATTTTTGGAGGATGTCTTATTTTCGGGAAACATGGTAGGTAGCAAAGGGTATTTCTCTCTTTGGCATGTGATGCTGTAATACAGGTCACCTGCTCTGGAGGGAGCTGGAGAGACACTGATGTGAACATCCAGAACTGGTAGGAAAGAAGTTAATAAGAAGGTGGGATCAGGCATTCTTCAATCTTTTAGGATAAAAGTGAATGTCAAAAACATGTTTAGGAGGAAATCCATCTCCTCTCCTTGTGTCTCTACAGCACAGTAGGCATGCCTGGGCTCCATCTGCCCTCAGGGATAGGCTGTGGAAGACTCATTGCCACTCTTTGATCCCCAAGGCAGGAGAGTTAATATCTTGCCTGCACTGGGATGCATTTCAATAAAGAGTAGAGATAGTGTGGGAAGGACATGCTCCCAGCCTCCTGACCTTTGATCCCAGCCTGACTCGGACTCTCTGGGTGTCTGCACTTTCTTGCCTTCTCTATTGACCTCACATTTTTCTCTGTTTATTATATTGATAAGGCCTCTGTCAGTACATCTGGGGTCTCTGCAGCTTGGCAGTATTTTAGTGGTGTAGGAATTCTGTAAGACCTGCACAATGCCCCTCAGGACTTGAGAGCTGAGAGTGAAAACACCTATTTGTTTTCATGTTAAAGGCCTGTCCTCTGGTAAAGTTTATCAGAAACTATGCATTCGGGAGTAATTTCATTCTGGCTCAACCATTAATAAACCTAAGAACTTGAGCTGCACTTGACAGTGATGTCTATCTTTTCTTATGGGTCAGGATCTCAGTGGGAAACAGGGTAAGCTTAGCCTGTTTCCATCTAAAATTTCCAATGGTGGTCTTAAGATAGACTATCAGTAATCTTTTATTAATAAAGATATCTGTTGATATTTAATCAACTTACTTATGATAGATGTACTTACATTAGTGCAAGGACCATTAATCAGGGTCTTAATAATTTAATAAGGACATGGCATTGCATATATTATGGCATCAATTGCTGAGTATCCAAAATTTGTTCCAAATGTGGTAAACCCTTATTGATTTTGTCTTTCTTGAATTACATCTACTTCAGTGAATTGTTTCTTCCAAACATGTTTTTAAAAAAGATCTGTCCTGTCTCAACTCCCTGTCTGGTATGACTGAATGTGATTCAGAATAGGTCAATGAGAAAGCTTCTCCAGGATGTTTCACTTTGAGGCTGAGAGAAAGAAGACATTTCCATTGGCTAGAGGACTTTGTGCTGCTGTAGCCCCAAGCTGCCTGTGATCACATATGCCTCGCTCCTTGGAAAAGTCAGAATATGGTAGGAGCATATGGAGACAACATACCCTCTTTCTCACCCCCTCCCCTATCCCCACCCCACCAGACGGTCTGGTGACAGTGAAAAAGGGAGTCCTAACTATTTTCAGTCATCTGTCTCTAGCTTGCTCTGACTCCTGCTTTTGGGAAGTTTAGTTGTTTGGCTCATCTGGCAGATACTCATGTATTCTTCCCAAAAATTTCCTTTTGCGGAAGTTGTTTGAACTGTGTTTCTGTCTATTGCAACTAGAAGTCACAATAAATACACCAGATGCTTTAAATTAATTTCTGCTGTATTTGTGATATCCCTACAAGATAGCTATCCATCCTCTCTATAGATGAAAAAAAGGCTAAATCAGCTCAGTGGTCTCAGTCCAAAGTCCATGCTTTTAAAATGATTTTAGAAGTGTTTTTGACTTAAAGTAATCCTATGTAATAAGAGAGGACTATGTTAATTCTATTATTCACCCAGTAAACAGTGAGACAGATGGAGGAGTGCAGTCAGCCAACCAGAAGACAGCACCCAGAGTCCGATGTGTTGGGGAGCAAAGAGCAGTGCTGGGTTGGGTGTGAGGGTTCTGACGCAGCCAAACAGAGCCAGTGGAAGTATAGTCAACTGGCAGACCTCAAGGGAGGTGGATGGTCAGTGACAGAGAAACAGGATATAATTGTTGAGATGCAATGCTTCCATTCACAGGGAATATAATAGACCTCCCTGGAAGGTCTCAGACCTTACCAAGTAAATCATCACAAGGTCACAAGCAGAATAGCAAACGCGATATCTTTTAGTGAGAAAAAATACCAGTATTTCTTCTTAAGCTCTTCAATCAGTCACAATTTTGGGGAGTAGCTAAGACTGAGGGGTACGATACCAATATTTTTAACAAATGGATATTCCTTATTTCACCTAGGTAAGGGAAGGAAAGAAAAATAGTTTCCAGTCCTTCCTGCCCAACAGAACAGCCTGCACATTCTTAAATTAAACAATTTCTTGCATTTTTTTTTGGGGGGGGGAAACTTTATTCTCCTACCTATATTTCTACTAGCCTACACTATTCTTCATGGCAGGGACATTTGCATCTCCTGAATCACAGGCAGCTTCAGGAACATGGTAGGTGTTCAATAATTATTAAGTAGGTTTCAAGGTCAAAGACTGGCTAATGAGTGATGAACTCTACATGAGCCTCATAATCCTGGAAAATAGTCATAATTAAAGAAGTTCCCCCACTCTGTGTTTCTTTTCTGCCCTCTTACAACAGTCTGTTTAAATGAAGTTCCTCTTTACACCATCTAAATTATTTGCATTTGACAGTAAGCACACAGATGATTGGATATTCAGTAATAGGGGTTACAAATATGAGAGCCTTTTAATCCCTATGATGAAGGGACAAGATTCTGAGGCAGGGAACATCTAAGCTCCAGAGATGTTGGTGTAGCCAGAGGAGAGGGCGGGAAGCAAGTCAGATGATAGACAGCAATTTCATTTGCAGTTGTGATCCCCAGAAACCCCTGGGAGCTTTAATCAATGGGCCCACTCAGATTGCTGACTCTAAATCTTCCAGCTGAGGAGCAGGAATCTGCATTATTAAAGAACTTCCCAAGTGATTTGCAGTCACGGTCAGCTGAAGAAATCTTTAAAACTTTTCCTCCTTCATTGGAATCATCTTTGTTGAGTCTGCCACTACTTCAAATTATGCATTTCTATATTAACAGACTTGATCTGTGCAATTTAAAATTTTAATCCCTAAACATTTAAAAGTAGGCATTAATTTTCAGTTCATGGGCCTCTCATTTGAACATGACCTTTATTTTAATAGTGATAGAATTTATGAAACATGTTTCATTTCTCGGATTTACTATAACATAGCTGAATTTGTGTTGGGAATGAATAGACAGGTGGCTCTATATTAAATCATTACTACACACACACACACATACACACAGACACACACATGCAAGTGAAATGTTTGGGTTCTCCTAAGCCCATCCAGTTAAAAACATAGATAATAAAAATCAAATTTTGAGTTAAATTTCTCCTTTTTATGACTCAACAGAGCTTGTCATCAACATAAACAACCCAGGAACAGATAAAGAGGGGGTCATAAAGAAATGAATACAATTCTTCATTGAATCAGGTTAATTGTTTGATACTGTTGGCAAATGAGCAGCTTGACATATTTTCTTTTTGGATCGATGGGTTGTTTTGGCACATAGTAGATGCAGCCTCAGGCTCCCTGAGATGAAGCCAGACTCCAGAATATGCTTTGGCCCCAGATTTATTTTTTCCTTATTCATATCACATGCCAACATGGAAGGCAGGGAAAAGCAATGGGAAACCTATGCAGCCAAATTACACAAGAAGATACTGGACACCTCTTGAGATCAATTTCAGACCCATCAAATGGCTGTTAGTATTTTCTAATATTCACCCCAAAGAACAGTAGTGCTCAATGCGGTATTTGTGAGAACCCTCCAGAGTAGATAGAAAAAGACAACAATAAAAACTAACATGGTTGTGGAGATGCATACTTTCTTGTAAGAGATGGGGTGGTTTCAGAAATGTAATCCCACCAAACAATTATATAGATGAGATAGAACATTGGAACGACTTGGAGTCATCTGTATCCCAGACACTGAAAGCCAATTCCTTCATTTTATCCTTGCAAAACCCCACAAAGAAAGCTGTGATAACTATACTTCACAGATGAGACAACTGAGGCTGAGAGGACTTAAGAAATGTGTCCTTAATTACAAATTTAGTGGGTTGTTGGGCTCAGCTGCCCAGCCCGGTCATTCAATTTCAGTATTTACTAAAATAAAATGGTGTCCTTTTGCATGCATATTCTCATTTAAACCTTATAAGAATTGTGTGGAAGTGGGAAGGGTCATTATTATAGTCTTTAAATTGAAAGAAAATGGAATAAAACTCTCTTATTCTTCTTTATTGCCTCTGAAAGAAGAATACTTTCTGTGGAAGCTCCTTTCATGTCCTGCGTGATTCAGGGTTTGGATTCTGGAGAAGGCCACACACAAATGAAAAAGAGACTTTAGAAAAGATCTGATTTGGGAAATGGGGGCCAGGCGGTAGTACAACTCTAGCGGGAGAACTACTACTTGCTCTGGCTTTTCCATCCCTTTTATTAAGATTAAAATTATAGGATACACCATTATCCCCTGGGCAGAAAACTCCAATAAAAACCAATCAGTGAATTTAGGACTAACAGGTGGGGGCTGCTTCAACTACAAATATCTGACCCTTTAGACTAGACCAGGGGTGGGCAAACTTTTTGACTTGAGGGCCACAATGGGTTCTTAAACTGGACCGGAGGGCTGGAACAGAAGCAACCTGACCATGCCGGCACTCTCATCTTGGGCTGCTGGTGAAGGAGCGGAGGGGAGAGCAAGAGAACCCTCCACTCTCTGGGCTCTGCGGGCCTGATAGAACAGCGGAACGGGCTGGAGTTTGCCCACGGGCAATTAAGGTTGACCAGCTCTCCGAATTCCCTGTCCACAGCTCTCTATTATTAAAACAATGATTGGCTTCCGGCAACTTTCTTTTTCATTTTCATTTATTTCGGAGGAAGGGAAAGGGAGAGAGAGATAGAAACATCAATAATGAGAGAGGATCATTGATTGGCTGCCTCCTACATATCCCCTACTTGGGATCAAGCCCACAATTCAGGCATGTGCCCTTGACCAGAATCAAAACCATGACTCTTCAGTCTGCAGGCTGATGCTCTATTCACTAAGCAAAACCAGCTAGGGCTGCAAGAAGAATACTTTCATACTCGTTTTTATTTATTTATTTATTTATTTTATTTCCCTCAAACCAACACATTCTCAATATACATTTACTAGAGGCCCATGAAATTCATGCATGGGTAGGGACCCTAGGCCTGCTGGTGATCAGGGCCAATCTGTGGAGTGATCAGTGGGGAAAATGGAGGTGAGTACCACTGGCACTAACCTTGGCTGGCATGGCACTACCTGCTCTACCAGACCTCCTCCCTGCCACCTCTGGTTGCCTCCCTCTGTGGGGCAACCAGCAAGGCATTTGGGGGGCCCCTACTGGCATCCACTTTGGTTGGCCTGGTGCCTGCAGGTTGGGGGAAGCTCCTGAGTTGAGCATCTTTACCCTGGTGGTCAGTGAACATCATAGCAATTGGTCATTTTACCGGTCATTCCACCATTCTGTCCAATTATATTAGGCTTTTATTATATAGGATATGTCTCATTGTCCACATAGTAACCTGCCTTGAAAGAGGGCAGGGCTTGCAATGAGAACACCTGTGTGTGAGTCTCAGTTCTGCTTCCTACGGTTGTTCCTCTCTGAGACTCAGGGGTATATGACATAGTTCCTGGAGCACTATGGGTGCCTTCAGAACACACATTTTAAATGACATGACCGAGATCCAGAGAAGCTCAAACTGGCTATGTGCCAGAGTGATGAGCCACGTAGCTCAAGTGTTGACTAAAGTCTAAGATCAGATGGAGAACGAGTCATGAAAAACATTGGTTTAGCCAAGAGTGTGGTGGAAGCTGTCTCCTTGCAAGGATGGTCTCTTCTGAATTGTTCTTGTATGAGGCAGTGTTTTCCTTTTGACATGGCTTTGGACCTATCCAGATGGCACCTTAGCTCCTCCATGCACTGTTATGGCCGCTCTATCCATCACTTTTGTTGACAGAGTAGCAGTTCTGGCTTCTCCTGGCAGGTACATCTTGGCACTGCTTTTACCCTAATACCTGGCTGGGGCTCTTGGCTTTGCAGACCTTCCCAAGTTTTATTTATGAAAAAAAAAAGATTCAGTAAAATATGTTACATCACCATCGCAATATTTTGACTGAGTGGTGAATACAGATGTATGTGTTTCTTCTTTAAATGGTTAATTTGAGAAGAATTTCACCTAGAGTATTTTCGGCAAAAAGTCATATCTAGCTATTTATCATATAACTAATATTTTAAAACTATATATTTCATGTTATATTATAAACAATATATACTAGAAAACAAAAGTAACTGACAAGTACTAGAAACATACTATATGCGGACTCTGTGCTGAAGATGTATAGTAGTTTCCTAGGGCTGCCATAACAAAGTACCAAAGACGGAATGGCTTAGACAACAGAAAGATATTGTCTCATAAGGCTGGAAGTCTGCTATCAAAGTCTTGGCAGAGTTGGTTTCTTCTGAGGTCTCTTCCCTTGGCGTGGTGATGGTCCTGTTCCCTTTGTGTCTTTACGTGGTCTTCCCCTAAATGTGTGGGAACCCTAATCTCTTGTGATAACGACATTTGATCAAATTGGCTCAAGAACCCTTTTCTAATGACCACATTTTAACTGAACCGTCTGTTTAAGGACCTTGTACAAATGCAGATACATTTAGATGCACCAAGGTTAGAAATTTAGCATATGGATTTTGGTGGAACACAATTCAATCCATATTAGACATTTATATGGATTGTTTTATATACTTAATTGTATTTTGTATAATTATTCACATTTAAGAATGAGAAAAGAGATTTTGAGTGTCCATCCTAAAATCAAATAATTGACCAGTGACAAAACTAGAATTTAAAACTGGGTATGAGAAATGGTAAAGCTCTTAATAACTAGTCCAGTGTCTTTTCTCTTATTGCCATATCTTTTTTTCCAGGTGTCCTATATCCAATATGTTAATATTTATCTCTTCCTTAGCACATGCAGTTGCTACGGACTGATAACATCTTGCCCAAATGATGTTAAATTTTGCCTGAGCAGTAGACATCTCCCTTCAGGCATTGCGCAGCAGCTGTCTTGACTGGATTGATAAAATTTAGTACAAGTGGAGGATAGAAGTGTTTTGTTCAAGTTCACAGAATTTTAAGTACTAGTAGTTTTGTGTGAGATACCAGTTTCTTGTTTAAATGATGTTGAGTTGTAGTTTGGCTCATATCTTAGTCACTCCTGGCTTCTATAACAAAATACCATAATCGGGGTGAGTTAAGCAGAAATTTGTTTCTCACAGTTTTGTGGGCTAGGAAATCCAAAATCATGGTGCCAGTAGCTCTCCTAATGAGGGCTAGTCCTTGTTGGCAGATGGCCATCTGCTCATTATATCCTCAGGTAGCCTAGAGACGGAAAGGAAGCAAGTTCTCTTTTGTCTCTTCTTACAAGGGCACTAATCCCTAAATGAGGACTTCACCTTTTTGATCAAACTAGGTATCAAAGACCCCACCTCCAAGTATCATTACATTGGGGTTACGCTTTCAGCATATGAATTCTGGGTGGGCACAAACTTTCTGTCTGCAGAAGGGCTGTCTTCCACAGATGTGTGCATCCTACTTTCACGTGGGCTGTCGAATATGATCTCATCACAAAAGCATTTGGAGGTAGACAGCACCAGGATCATTATGGCATTGTCCATTTGCACAAATTTTTCTTCTAAGTTTCTCCATGCAGTGGTCAGAACAGGCTTACAGATGGATACAGGATTAGTTAGAAGATGGTTATACCAGGACTTAAAAACTAGTAATACTGACTCAGGTTAATAGGGGTTAATAGACACATGGGGAACAATGCAAAGAATGGTGGGAAAGAGGCTAGGAGAACTGATTACATGCATAACTCATGGAAAAAAGAGCTTTCACATGTGTCTTTTTTACTATATTTAGGGCACATATCAAGTGTAGAATTCTGTTTGTTTTCATTAAGATTAATTATAAAGGTATAAATCACAATCTCAGAGACTCCACCATGGAATATGAATGTACACATACTGTAAAACAAGCAAGCTTGCAGTGAAATTATAATGAGTGCTTCGATTGTTTTCTGTAGAAATGTCTTCAGCTTCTTCATAAGAAGAGGGATTAATTTTAGCTACAATGACCAGTTGTGACAAAGTGAAATTTGACTGAAATTTGAAGGGCATTAAAGGAAGGTCATGAAGTCAAGTCTGAGAAAGAGAGGGCGGATATGGGCTGAGTGCAATCAGACTGGTCACTGTAAAGTGGGTGAGAAAACAAGCTGCAGAGGAAAACACAAGGAAAAGCAACAGTGGGGAAGTATAGAATTGGCTCAGATATGCCTGGGTCCCAGTGTAAGAGGGAATGCAGGAGAGGGCTTCCCTTGCAGAGTAAAGGGATTACGGCTTTATTCAGAAGGCAGTAAGGATGGTTTGTTCGCCTTTCACAAGACAAATTGTCTTTTTTTTTTTTCTTTTCTTTCTGAAACAGCACACATTATTTTGGAATGAAGCCAACTACCTGTCTTTACCTTTTGAATTTTTCACTTCAGGATTTGGTCTCAAAACAATTGGGCCAGCCAAAACTGGTATGGCTCAGTGGATGGAGCATCAGCCTGTGGACTGTAAGATCCCGGGTTCGATTCCGGTCAAGGGCATTTACCTTGGTTGCGGGCACATCCCCAGTAGGGGGTGTGCAAGAGGCAGCTGATGGATGATTTTCTCTTATCGATGTTTTTAACTCTATCCCTCTCTCCTCCTCTCTGTAAAAAATCAATAAAATATATATTTTTTAAAAACAATTGGGCCAATTACTAGTTTAAAAAGAAAACTTCTATCATTATAAACATCTGGTTTTAGGAAAAAACAAACAAACACACAACACAAAACTCTTTAAAGCACTTCTAAAGACAGGTAAGCAAGTTAAACCAGGAGCCAAAGTGCAGATAAAGATAATCACCACAACAATATTATCTGTAAAATTAGAAATTACTTTAATTTTTATTTTTAGAGAAATATGATATATCTATATGACAGATTAAAATGCAGCCACTTAAAACACTTTGATTATATGTGTAAAAATTGGAAAGAATCATGATAAAATATTGTGATAAGAGAGAGACTCATCAATCAGCTGCCTCCTGCACACCCCCACTAGGGATGGATCCCACAACCCAGGCATGGGCCTGGACTGAGAATCAAACTGGTGACCTCTAGGTGTATGGGTTAATGCTCAACCAACAGCCTCACTGGCCAGAGATTTTAAATTTTTATTTGTTAGCTTCCCCATCCTTTCATTCTCATTATTTCAAGCTTGGCTGCACATATAAAGTAGAATTCTACTGAACACCCAAGGCGATAGGAGACATTTATGACAAAGCAACACAAATAGATTAAAATGCTTGCCCTTGGAAATTCCCTACCCTTTCCCCATCAGAAATTTCTCATGGGTCGCCCTTCTCCATAGGCTCATCTTCCTAGACATCTCTCCTCTGAGTTCTTCCTCTTTGCTATTTTTTTCTCCTGCCCCTTATCTCCAATTTACCATGATAGATCCATGCACTTCTATTTAACTCTCATTTTGTTCCTGGTTTCTCCCTGTAGCTTAGCCTAATACGTTTGCTGATATAGATTTTTAAGATAATCCTTATTTTTGCTTCCCATCCTTATTTTTGCTTCCCATTATTTTGTTTTGTCCCACCATTTTATTATTAATGAACCAGCAAGTACCCCCACTATCAGCAAAGCAGGAGTTTGAACCCCTTACCCCCTGCCTACCTTCCAGAATACACTTTAGTGATTTATTTTCCTCTAGAATTTATGCCACTGCTACTCAAGGTGTGGCCCAAGTAGCAGCAGCATCTCCTCTGAATTTATGGAAAAGCAAATGCTCAATCCCATCCAAGTCTTACTGGACCTGAATTTTTGGGGACAGAGCCCAGCGTTGTGTGTTTTAACAAGCCCTCTGGGTACTTATAATGCTAAGTTCTGCTCTAACCTATCCACAATGCTTTTGTAAACTTGGTTTTGTCTGGCTCTGAGCACTGAGGGTAGCAATGGTATATAATGTTCATTTCTAAGGGCAGTTTGAGGGTTTAGGGATCTAAAGATAATAAAACTTGAAGGGTTGTTTTAAGAATAAATATAAAGATTATGAATACACAATGAGATACAAAAAGTATTAAAGGAACAAACATCACAACAAATGCCACTTTTTAACAAGCTAAAAAATACTACCAATATCACAAAGTATAGAAAAATAATATACAATTCTTTTTTCCCTATATTTTGGCTGCATATTCATCACTATTTTATATTACAAAAAGTTGTAATGTAATTTTTATGGATGGGGTAAAAAGATAATTGCATTTTTCTACCATACTTGTTCTACATTCATTATCTCCATGAATGATTCTTTAGAAATATTTCAACTTAACAATATATTAGAGGTAAATTTTGATCTGTATAAATATTTAGGATTATTGTAAAATTTGGCAACACTTTTACTGAGTTTCTTTTATCCATGGACTATTTGCAGACATAATAATTTTTAGTCCTACCATAGATTCATGCCTTAAGCACAGACATTCTGATATATTTTGTCATGTTATTTCAATAGAAAGATAAAAAAAATTCAAGATGGATATTTAATTATGTAAGCTACATTATTGAATATATCTCTTGTAGTAGTAGTGCATCTTATTTGACTAGGCATTGATGAAGACTGAATCTTCTACCTGCATTTTTACTTATCTGATGAGTAGAAGAATTTTTCTGGCCTCATATATTTCATTTTGTTCCTCCTGTTCTGTCCATGCACTTCTGGTTCTGGACACTGTGAGATCCATTGATCATGATATGAACCTCTGTTCCTAAATAGGCATGCCACCAGTTGGGGTGATTGGCACTAGGGCAATAGTGATGTTTCTAAAAGTTGCTCCTTCATCAATATCACAAAAGTGCTTGAGAGTGACATAAGTAGACTCAACTTATATAAAAATCGATGCATTTCCAGAGCTTCCCTTATAGGGAACAAAAAAATGATTACTTTAATTCATGGTTGCTTCAAGTCATCTAGTATGAAGGAAAGTATGACAGACAATAATAAAATAATTGTTTATTTTGAAAACAATTCCAGAAACATACAATCATGTGAGCCCATGGACAAGGCGCCTCCCAGGATGTTTTAAGAAATCCATGCATCTTGGTGGTACAGATGCCTCTATCCATATGAAATTTATCTCAGTTGATAAGGCCACATTGGCAATGGAACAATATAAAAATTAAACCCTTTTAGTGAGTGTCTGCCTTTGAGGCAAAAATTGAAACATTAAGAAGGAAGCTTTATGGTCCAGCTCACAGGCCTAAGAAGTTATATTGATGTCATATCTGCCACCTTATATAAGCAAGACAGTGGATATATTCATTCTTGTCCCAATGTATGCATTTAAAAAGCAGTCATATGACACAAACAAAACAAAACAAAGCATCCCCTCTTCCTCTGAAAGGTTGTATAATGTTTCCAAGTGTGAGCCACCTTTCATCCCATGATCACTGGTGGGATGTTTGGGGAAGGAATCAGCCTGTTATTTCATCCTTTATCCCTAGTCCAGGGATGTTTTGTTGACTTTTATGACAGAGACCTTGACCTAGACAGGACCTGGTAGGACCTGAGAGAGGAGCTGTGACAACCTGTGCCATCTTGAAAGCCCCACAGGAAGAATACCTTTTGAAACAGAGATCTCTACACAGTTGTAATGGCCCCACCCTTTAACTTCCTCTTTCTCTCTGTAAACAGGCTTTTTATTCCTTCTTTCAAATGATGTGGACTGGATCACAATCCTTCCTTTTTTTTCTGAATAAAATTTTTTTTTTGATAATGGAATACCTAGTTGACTTCGGTTTACAGGCCATATGTGTTTTTGGCCTATTTTTTAAAATCTTTTATACCTGCTTATCAACATAAGACTCTAAAGAAAAGAACTCTGACCATTTGAAACAGCAGGGATGGACCTAAAGAGTATTATGCTGAGTGACATAAGCCAGTCAGAGAAAGATAAGTGTCACAAGATCTCACTTACATGTGGAATCTAATGAACCAAATAAACTGATAACCAAATATAGACCTAGAGTCATAGAAGCATGAACAGACTGTTGAACCTCATAGGGAAGGCAGGGGAGAGTGGGTGGGAAGAGATCAACCAATGAACTTGTATGCATATATGCATAACCTATGGACACAGACAATGGGACAGTGAGGGCCTCGGGCAGTGGAAGCTGGCTGGTGTAGGGGTAGGAGGGAAAGGATAGAAACAGTCTAGAAGAGTTTAATGGGGGAAAAGGAGGACTTGTGTAATACCTTCAACAGTAAAGATTTTTTTTTAAAAGAGAGTCTCTAGACTCTTCTTAGCAGCTTGACACTGGAAACAGCACTTAACCTTTCTCTCACTTCCAAAATTCATAAATCAGAAAAATTCTAAGATGATATGCATACTAAATATCAACCAGAGAAAAGTGAAGGAATGACTCTAAAGCAAAGAGAAATTGGGTTACCACTGCATGTCTCTATTTGATGCATAAGAAAATAAAGAATGACAGAAAGCTCTGATGCTGCTTCAAGCTGGCAACCTAAAGGAGGAATAACTCGCTGGAGGGGCCGTGCTTTTAGATGCTGATGCTTCAGAGAGGAGGGAAGGAAAGCTCTTTTGATTCTGATATAGAGGACAGTCAGCAAAATGAGGCCTATTGGGAAGAGGCCCGAACTAAAAGTCAGAAATTGTGGCTTTTAGTCTGAATTGTGTGACAAGCTGGGTTACAAGTGGGAATGCCACCACTCTCTTTATGCTTTAAAACTCTCACATGAAATGAGGTTTTAATTTTTTAAATATAGTTTTATTGATTTCAGAGAGGAAGGTAAGGGAGAGAGAGCTAGAAACATCAATGATGAAAGAGAATCATTGACTGGCTGCCTTTTGCATGCCCTCTACTGAGGATTGAGCCTGCAACCTGGATATGTGCCCTTGACCAGATTGAACCTGGAACTCCTCAGTCCTGAGGCCAATGCTCTATCTACAGAGCCAAACAAACTAGTGCTGAAATGCAGTTTTTGCTCTGTAAAGTTCATGGATATAAAATCTGAGGTCATAAAAGCTGAAACTATATACACTGGTATCATATAAAAAACTAGAGGCCCAGTACATGAATTAGTGCACTGGTGGGGACTGGCTAGCCTAGCCCCAATTGGCAGATTGGAACCAGGCCTGTCAGGAGGAGGAGACAGCCAGAGGTTGGCCAGCTGGGCCAGTTGGGGGGAAGGGCCACAGGCAATTGGCTCCGTGAGGGGGCCGATTTGGGGCAGAGCTGTCTGGGGGTGGGGCTGGCCTTGGGAAGGGGCTTTTTGTGGTGAGATAGCCCTCCCACCTCCAAATGGGCAGGGGGACCAATTGGGGGCCAGTGGCCTGGGAGAGAAGCCATGAGTGGTTGGCAAACCCCGCCTTGTCCTTGATCAGAGTGAGGGGGCCAATTAGGGGTGGAGCTGGCTAGGGGGAAGGTCCACAGGCGAGTGGTGGGGGCCCATCAGGGACAGGGCTGGCTGGGGAAAGTAGCCACCAGTGGTTGGCCAGAGATCCTGCCCCTGATCAGATTGTGGGGTGTAGATCTGGGGTGGGGCTGGGTGAGGGGAGGGGCTATAGGAAGTTGCCATCTGGCCCTGCTCCCTACTGGGTTGGGGGAGTCAACCAGGGGCGGGGCCAGCTGGGTGGAGGGCCCATTAGAGGTTGGCCAGCTGGCCCTACTCCCTGGCCAGACTGGTTTGTTGGCTGCAGTGGGTGTCATAGAGACCAGTTGTTCTGGTTGTTATGGTGTTCTGGTCTCTGACTTTATATATATATATATATATATATATATATATAGAGAGAGAGAGAGAGAGAGAGAGAGAGAGAGAGAGAGTAGTAATAAATGAGGAAGCTATCTTGAAATTCCTAAGGGTCCTTAAGAAAGTGGAATTATCTTACCATACAAAAACATTTTCTTTAAAATACATAAAATGCTCTATTTCAATCTCCTATACTCCAGTCCTCACAGGGACCCAGGGGAATTGAACTTTAGTCACAGCTTGCCGCAGTGGTTTGAGTGGCCATGGACAAGTTATGACATCTATTGGAGACTCAATTTTATTATGTGTAACATGAGGACCTCATACTTGTTGACCCTGAAGTTACTCTTTGAGAACTAGCTAGAAAACGACAATAGAATCAATAAAGTCTGTATTGCTGTAGTTTTCACTCCAACTTCAGTGTGTGTTGCCAGGCACTGAAGCAATGTCTGTGACACCAGGGACAAAGGGCAATGGGTACTCCACACTGGACAGCTTTCCTAGACTCTGCCCCATGGGTCTCTTTGGAGTGACTTCATTTTGTATCTTTTCTCTGTAATAAACTATAACTCTGAATATCATAACTCTGAGTGATCTCTGTGTGTCTTCCTAGTAAATTATAGAAAGTGAGGGTAGTTTGGGGAGCCAAGGAGCTTGCAATTGGTGTCAGATGTGAGGGTATATTTGTGTGGACTGGGCTGTCTCTAACTTTGCAGTTGAGTAAAACTCCTGCAGGAATTCACAGCTCTGCCCCAGGAGAGTAACTTTATTTAGAACATAGCCTGAAGGACTCCGTGCCTAACTGCACTGTCAAAACCAATGAGGACTTGATGGAGAATAACTAAACTAAATGGGGACTGGTATCTCCACAGTATGAACAAAATAGTAGATCAGCTCTGAATTGGACAGAGAGAACTAAGGAAAGAGGCTGCAATGAAGGGCCCTTTGTGATCCAGAACCAACACCTGGCAGGGGCTGTGGACAGAGAGTCTGTGCACAGCTGTTAGGTTGTACCTACCCAGGGAGTGACATTGAAAGATGTGGCACACACCTTAGATACCATCCACAGGCAATACACAAACCCTCATCAACCTGGGCAGAAGTCACAAAGGAACAATGGGCTTAAACACAATCTGTGACCAAACACTGAGAGAGCTGTAAGCTACTCTGGCCCAGGGATGACTCATATGGGCCCAAGCATGACAATGAGCTCACATGACCCCTGAGAGTCTAGAAGACTCTGTTCACGAAAGGTTTACCTTGTTAGTAGTGACTAGTAAAGGAAGCCAAGCTACTAGTCTCTGGACAAAAATATTAACCACTAAACTGCAGTAACAGTCTTGAAAACATGCCCACATTAACAGTAAAGTGTAAAAATTTGATTTGTTATATGGATTAAACAACCTTTAGCCAAACAACCTTTATGTCAATTCAGGAATGACCCCTAAGTATTCAGGATAAAAAAAATAAAAATAAAAAATCTGGGTAGGGCTGTTTACCATTATAGGGTATGGGGAAAATAGACTTTGTAGAATTAGTACAGTCAGTTGCTAAGCAAATAAACAAATGACCAAGCAAACAATAACAGCCACCCCCAGAGGGTAGAGGAATAAAATCAATAACCAGAGCTATAACATTATATTATCAAAATGTACTGTTTATAGCAAAATATGAGACATGAAAGAAACAGAAAGGTGTGACCAAAATACATTTTACAAAATCAAGCAATACAACTAACTTGGGAGGGACCATGCTGTCAAAATCAGTAAAGGCTGCAAAACAGCCATTATAAATATGTTCAGAAAAAAATATATAAAAGTAACCATGCTTAAGAAATAAAGTGTTATGACAACATTTAATAAAATAAAAAATATCAATATAGAGATAGAAATCATCCTATATAATAAAAGGCTAATATGCAAATCAACCAAACACTGACACACACTCACCACTAGGGGGCAGATGCTCAATGAAGGAGTTGCCCTCTGGTGGTCAGTGCACACCTCAGGGTAAGCGTCCCTCAGCCAGAAGCCAGGGTCACAGCTGGCGAGGGCTACGGTGGTGGTGGGACCCTCTCTCACCTTTGCAGCAGTGCTAAGGATGCCCAACTGGTAGCTTAGCAGGCAGACAGATGTTCCCCTGGGACCCTGGACTGGGCACAGGTCAAGCTCAGGGACACCCCCCCCCACCTCCAAGTGCATGAATCCCATGCACCAAGCCTCTAGTACAAAATAAGCAAATAAACATTTTGGGATTTAAAAGTTTCATAACCACCATGGAAAAAATAATAGAAGGGATAAATAGATTATGTGAACTGGAAGAAGAAAGAATCATCTAACCTGAATGTAAAGCAATAACGATTATGCAATCTAAAGAATAGAGAGAGAAAATGAGGGGGGTAAATAGAGGCTCAGGGAAATGGGAGATGTCATTGAGTGTACTAACATATGTATAATGGGAATTTCTTCTTAGTGATTGATGGTGTTTCATTATCTGCATATACCACAATTTATTCATTTATCTCTTGAAGGACATCTTGGTACTTCCACATTTTAACAATTATGAGTAGAGCTCTATAAGCATCTGTATGGACATAAAACTTACTTTTTATTACAATTAACTTTCAGTATTATTTTATATTAGTTTCTGGGTGAGCATAGAATACTCTGTTGCACTAGTCAGACTCACGCAGCAGTGTGAACTGGGTCCCTGAGTTGGGGTAGCTGTTTCTATTTTTAGTGCATGGTGTCTATTTCCCTGAGGGATTCAAATGAGTGCTGTGTGCTAAGAATTTCGAACTTCTGTTTGAAAATGAACAGCTCAGATGTAAGATTCTGTATGTCCCACGTGGTGCAAGTGTCGGAAACACTGATGCAACCTATAAACTCCTTGACCAGGTTCCCTTCCCCTGACTTTGCCCACAGGTCGGTTCATGTTTACACAAATGAGAAAACAAATCAGTAGTTAACAGGAACACCACAGCGCTGACACATTGAATTTCTCTTTAAACCAGGTGATTTCAACAAGAGCAGGTTGCCCCAGGGGGGGACTGTGCCAGGCAGGGAAGTACTGTCTTCCTCCTGCTAGGATGGCAAAAATAGACCCATCTTTGTCTACACAAGGCAACAAAAGTGCAGTGGCTTGTGCTGCCCATGGGTGGGTGTAATATATTACAGAGCTGTGGATGATGGGATGCAAGTATACATGCATCACAGAGCTCTTAGCTGAACCCCCAACCATGTGTGTTAGTTTCTTACAGCTGCTGTAACAAATCACCACAATCTGGGGGCTTAAAACAACAGACGTGTATCTTTTCATAGCACAGAGGCCAGAAGTATGGAGTCAAGGTGTGTCGGGGCTGGTCCTCCCTGGAGGCTCCGAGGAAGACACTGCCCCAGGCCTCCTCCCAGTGCCTCTCTCCTGGTGGGCTCCGCAGTCCCTGTCATTTTCTAGCTTGCAGCACAACTCCAATATCTGCCTCTACCTATATGCTAAGGATGTCTTTCTTTAGTCTGTGTCCACTGTTTCTTTTCTTATAAGGACACCAGTCATTGGATTAAGGCATATTCTAATCCTATATGACCACCTCTATAAAGACCCCATTTCTTTTATTTTTTGTTAATCCTTACCCAAGGATATTTCCCCATTGACTTTTTAGGGAGAGTGGAAAAGTAAGGGAAAGACAGAGAGAACTATTGATGTGAGAGAAACACATCAATTGGTTGCCTCCTGCCTGAGCCTGCAACCAAGTTATGTTCCCTTGACCAGAATTGAACCTGGGACCTTTTGGCCTGCAGGCCAGCACTCTGTACACTGAGCCAAACTGGCTAAGGCAAGATCCTATCTCCAAATAAAATCACATTTACTGGGATCTTAATTAGGGCTCCAAAATATTGTAGAGGTACACAATTCCATCCATATTAATATACCTATTTGAGGATGCTGGGGAAGGCAGTGACCACATGCTGTATCTGAGTTTGGAAAAAACATGAAGGGGAAACAGTTTGAATGGAGCGAGAGGGAATTCGGGGAAGATGATGGGTATCGAACAAAACTGGTTTAAGTTTGGGCTGTCAGGCCTCAGATTTGTGTTCAGTTTCACCCTGATTCAGACACTGTGCTCATCTGGTCCTTTCCGATGGTCTTAGATGATCCTACTAGTGGTTCTCAACTGATGGGTCACAACCCACAGGTTGAGAACAGTTGCTGCAGAGCCTAAGACCATCGGAAAACACAGATATTTACATTACTTTTCATTAACAGTAGTCAAGTTACAGTTCTGAAGTAGCAACGAAAATAATTTTATGTTTGGGGGTCATCACAACATGAGGAACTGTATGAAAGGGTCATGGCATTAAAAAGTTTGAGAACCACTGCTGTAGATGGAGCTGATGATGACAACAGCTTGTTCATAGACAGTGTAAGCATCCAGGCCATGCAAATTAGATAATGCAGGCAACATTCTGTTACTTTGAAAGCTAAATGACATTTTTTTTTTGTAGGATAGCAATGCCACCATGTATATGTAATGGCATGTTAAATTAGGTGAAATCAATTATCTCTTCTACAGGATTTCAGAAAACATCATGTCAAAGAAGTATCATGGTGGGGGGAGGGGTTTGTTACCAACACAAAATATCCTACACTGATTAATTTAATCCTCACATGTTTCCAATGCAGGTATGGATTCTATTGTGTAGTTGAGGAAATAAAAATTCAACAATTATAAATAATCTTCTCTCATGGTTCCTGGGTTCAAAATTAAAGTGTCTCTTAAAGCCATGCTCTTTGGATGACTTTCCATTTATTGTCAACAGGGTGGTAAGATCATGCATTAGCGCTGGGGGCACTCCTATTTAAGGGCAATGGTCCTACAGGAAGAAAGAGGACATACCGGTGTTGAGAGATTATATTGTAAATCTAGAGACCCGGTGCATGGATTTGTGAACTGGTGGGGTCCCTTGGCCTGGCTTGTGCCCTCTCACAATCCCAGACCCCTCAGAGCATGTCAGATAGCCAGTTTCAGCCTGATCCCTGCAGACCTGCTCCAGACAGGAGGGAGCCTCATCCTGTGCATTGAGCGTCTGTCCCCTGGTGGTCAATGCACATCATAGTGACTGGTTGACCAGTAGTTAGGTTGCTTAGGCTTTTATATAGAGAGATAATTATTCCAATAAATCATTCTCAAATTGACTGCCTCACACACTTCCCCATGTGCATTTTCTTTCCTGCAACAAGTGCAGTCTGGCTTTTCAACATTCTGACAGGCAGCGGTTCCCAGGGAAGCAGGAGGTATTATAAACAGGAGAAATTCTTTCAGGGCCTCAGGGCAAGCTCAGAGCTCCCCACATGAGCTTGGTTCACCTTCCTGGGGAGAAGCTCTGTGCATGTGAAATCCTCTTGTAGGACACCATGCACAGTCCTATCAGGTGTGCAGGTTAGTGAGTGTTCACCTCTACTTCCTTGTGCACGCTTGTGGCAAGATCGGATCTCTGGCTGCTACAATAGTAAATAACAGCATTGCAAATACAGTGTTGCAATTATTTTTCCTAAACTTTTCAAGTTTTACTGGAGATAAATAAAGAGTGTGAGTTTTTAATCAATATCTCCCAAGAATCTGCTGACCACAAGCATCTAGGAAATACACTTTTCTAATCTAGAACATGAATGCTTTTGTCTCATCTATCAATGCTTTCAAATCTGGGGTATAATGTCTCCATCCAGGTGCCTTTGAAACACCTTCCCATGCTGTAATAGTTTTCTTGGATTTTATATCCCTCAGAAAACCTGTCCAGGTTACCTTTCCTGCCAGCCTGAGTGGAATAATTTTGTGTTTACAGAGAATTCTGAGTTTACCTAAAGCAAGTGGGCAAATGTAGAGCATGAACTTTATATTTAAATATCTAACTCCTCACATTGAATATGAAATAAGAAGATGCTTATTCTTCATACCTATATACATATACACATACATGTAAATACACAACAGGTGAGGATAATTATGCATACCATAACAACACAAAGAACCACTCTATTCCCCTAAAATTTTATAATAAGAGAAGGGCTATCTCTGTATATTACCCTGCAACTTCAAAAGTTTTGCTTGCTCTATGTTGTGTGTGACTTCTGTTAGGGACTATCAAAGCCCAATTGTCAGTGCTCTATGTGAGAGAGGAGCAACTGTAATGGAATTTCATCATTTTTGGTTATCTCAGGCATAAACTGGGGTTTGAGGAAGGGTGACTTAAATTAGAAGTGACCAGGTGTTGTGCATTGTGTTTGCCTGTAGATAATTAAAACATCCCCCCCCCCCAAAAAAAAAATTCTTAATGTTTGGGAATACAAATCTTCTTAAATCATTAACATTATTTCAGAAGAAAAGTCTCCCATCAGGGCAAGCAAAAGCTAACATCTTGTAATTGTTTAATGTTATCTTGAGCAAAAGTACATCTTATTGTGGAAAGTGCAGAAGCCTTCCAGAGTCCAGAGTTTTCACCCAGTGACCCATTAAAAACAGTGTAATATGTACAATGGCCCTTCCTAGATTTTTAATCTTCCTGAGGGAAAGGACCAAGGCAGGGGTACTAATGGGAAATATTAAAATTACAGAATATTTGAATAAAATAACATATAATCTACTACACGTGGACATTCAACAGTAAAACCAGCACTCAGACCCAGAATCCCTAAATCCAAGTATAGTGCTTATTTTTCTGCATGTAAGTGACAAGAGACCCATCTGATAATGACAGGCTTAGAAAACAAACCAAACACTAAACCAACGAGTCTGCAGAGCTGAAAATGTCGCTTTGCCTTTTCTGCACTGAGATTTCTCATGTAGTTCCCATGCCCTCTGAAGACATTAAATTTTAACAAAAAGATTATTATAATTCTTGAGCAAATAATAGGGTGCCCAACATTATGCAGATCCTTAAGTCTACGTGGATCTAGTGGCTAGAGGTTTCCCATTCCTCTTTCCCCAGATACACCCATGAGAAGCATTTACTTTAAAATGTCCCCGATTCCCATAGAAATGAATGCAGACCAGTTTACTCAAGCTCAGTATTATACTCAATCTCACTTCCTGTCACTTTAATGTGTTCCCTCCATGGAAATGGAATAACTTTCAGGGTTCCTTAGCCTTCCTGCTCTGCTCACCCATACCAACCGTGAACCATTTGCATAAGCCCGCTATTGACTTAGAACTTAGCCTTCTTTATCCAGTTTGAACATGAAAAAAATCCCTAAGAGGAAACTGAGGGATATTTTCCCAGCCTTTGAATCATTATTCTTTTTCTCAGTGGGAGACTTGCCAAATTTTAGCTCTGGGTCTGGCCCTTAATATCTAAAGGAGTTTTCAGTTCGGGTCCCTCTGTGGTCTCTTTCAGGGATTTATCCCAGCTTCCTAGATATAACTTTAAAAAAAATAAAGAGAAGAAAAAGGAACTGATATTATATATTCCACTCATTCTTCCTTTTACAGGCTTTTAAATATGCACAATTTACAATCAGGTCTTTTTCTAGTCACTTGGCCAAGGTTTAAAATACCTTTAAAATGAATTACTTTTCAAAGTTCCCACTATAAACCAGTCATTCTACTCACCTGGACTATTATTCCTGAAGCTGGTGAAGGTGCATTTTTTTAATGTACAAAGTTTAATCCATCATTGTAGATGTAACCGTGCCAGGGTCAAAGAGGAAAGGAGAGTTTCAAGAGGGAACATAGAGTGAGCCTTAGGCAAGACCATGAAGCTGATGAAGGTTTCCAAGTTCCTGAGCGGAAACCCTGACCCATTGCTTCCTGGGGGTCCTCTTTCACATTCATTTATCCATCATTGCTTTACTCATGGAGTATGGGAAAGCAATATGCAAGTGGTACAATCTCCAAACTCTGACTCTCCAATGTCAAGCTCAGCCACTTCCTTGACCTTCAGTTATGAAGCCATTTCAACCCTCAGTTTGTATTTCTGTACCAAAGGGTACATAACAATACTTATATTCTGTGGTTAGTGTCTCTATGAAGTAAGGCAAGGAAGGTAAATTGTGTAACATACTGATCATCACATAGTTAATTCATATTGTTAGTTGTTACTAATATAATGTTGATTAGGACACTGCTATGTTGTAGACTTTGAAGCTATAACATCATTATTCTTTATTGTTCAATGATTGAATGTTGTGCCAGAAACCATGTTCCGCACAGCGTGTATTGTATGTGGTATATCTCATGCTATGCTGTCAACATTTCTGTAAGGGAGCACATAGACTGTTTCTACAGAGGTCAGATCTGTGCTCATAGAGGTCAGGACACTTATAAAAGGTTTCAGCTGCTTGGTAAGGATTTGATGAATCTAGATCTATTTTATTATAAATCCTTCACACCCTCTTTATACAAAAGGTCTTCACCTCTCAAAAAATATTAGCAGTAAAATACTTAAATGAGGAACTTCCTTTCCCCGTGCTTATTGTTTCCATGTGGAGGAAAAGCCTTTAGTATGACCTTCTTGTGCACTCTTCAGCTTGCACACCTTTTTCTATTATTGGGTACTTATGGAAAGAAGGGAGAGAAATTTTGGCTCAGTCCTTTTCTCTTCCGGTCCTTTTAGAAATATGACCATCATCAGATAAGTGTGGTCTGGTGTTCCAGGCACCCTGCATCAAGTGTAGTTAGAAACACCTTGCTCTGGGACAGGAATTATGGTTGTTTGGGAAGGTCTGCCTAGTGCTGTTAGGCATCGTTCCTGTATTACTAATTACTAGTAGCCACATCCACCTAAACAACTTTAACAGTAGCAGATACAATATTTTAAGTTTCCCTTACCTTCTCTATCGGTTTCAAATTTAGACAGAAAAAAATTATTTAATTGGGTCGCCTCCCAGGTCATTGTCAACACTGGCTTTTTGAAATGATGCCAAAAGACAGATATATTTTCGTGGCCATGTGGAAGGCCGAATAATTGTGGGAAGGGATTTTTAGAAGATGCCAGTGTTGTACATTCTTTGTCTAGGTTTTTTTCAAGGCCCATCACCAATCCCCGCACCCCCACTAAGCTTTCAACATCAATGCTTTCAAGAATAAGGCTGGGTTTACAGATACCTCAGCTATCTGAGGGTGTTAGCAGTTAATTTTGGAGCACTGAACCCGTGCTTGTCTAATGACTCTCTAAGTCAGTGCTTGCCAGCTTTGGGGGGAGAGGACTCAATTTTAGAATCAGCTAAAAATTCCCAAGTGAAGATAAAGAAGTAAAAGCAAATTTTTGCATTTATTTCATGTGGGTGTCTTTTATTCTGTCATTCATCCATTTGTTTATCCATCCTTTTAAAATGTTTATTAAACTCTGGTTCTCTGACAAGGACTTCACTATCACTGGTGATGTAATGGAGAGAAGTCCAAGGGATTCTTTTTTTAAAAAAATATATTTTATTGATTTTACACAGAGAGGAATTGAGAGAGATAGAGAGTTATAAACATCGATGAGAGAGAAACATCGACCAGCCACCTCCTGTGCACTCCCCACTGGGGATGTGCCCACAACCAATGTACATGCCCTTGACCGGAATCAAACCCGGGACCTTTCAGTCCACAGTCTGACACTCTACCACTGAGCCAAACCGGTTTTGGCCCAAAGGATTCTTAATTTCAAAGAACTCAAGTGGGAAGCCTGTTATAGTAGCAGCAACTAGTATTCATTTATGTGACTTTTGATAAAATCTGACCCTGGTTAGCATAATAAAAACATTTTTAAAAAAGAGGCATTCAAGTATCTGGTGGAATAAGAGGGAAGAGTCAACAATTTATAAAGGAAAGTGACCAAAGAGATTCCTGGACTTGGAACACCTAAAGGACTTGGATCTTCTACCTGAAAGGTTATCATTGACATGACTCAGTCTTGACTTTCTGTCTCTCGGTTCTTCCCAACCCTTACATGGGTTTCTGAGTAGATCAGACTGAATTACATGATTTACCTCCATTCACCAGCTATAGCCATGAAGGGTGTGTTCATGTAAATAGTGACATGGTCACTGAGAAGTGGAGACTACTCCCAGAGAAGGCAGAGTTATTATGAACTGAACAGTCACTAAAAGAAAACTATATGACGTATTAAATTTCTGTTTGTATGGGCCAAAATGATATGGCAACATCTATTTCATGATTTATAATCTAAAAATATTGACTTATAAGCTCTCATCACACCTATATCCTCTTCTCTCATATCTTCAAAGATGCTGCCACCTAAAGTGATTCAGCAATTTCACATGTAACCCTCAGGCTTTTGTAGGAAAAAATGTCTATTTAATTTCTGCTTTGTCCTCAAGGACCTGCATCCCCATTTCTCCTGGAGCAATGGGAGTAGGATCTGTATGGATGGTTGGCTTCAGATGTTGGGTAAAATACTTAAGCATGCCTCCTGGCTCCAAGGAACTGCTTGAAGGATGCTTGTTGAGCAATAGAGACTCTGGGCTGTGTCTAAGGTGACAAAGTGCCATGGGCTGAAATGTGTCTCTCCAGAATTTATGTGGTGAAGCCTTATCCCTAGTGCTTAGAACAAGATAAGATGTCTAAAGAGGTGATTAAATTAAAATCAGACCGCCCACACTTAGGTGAGGGCTTAGTAGAATTGACTAGAAATTTGGAAGAAAAAAAATTGAACATTCAGTGAATCCCCAGGATGTGCATTGACAGAGGGAAGGTTATGTGAGGACACCAGGAGAGAGTAGCCATTTAGAAGCCAAGGAGAAGGGCTTCAGAAGAACCCAAACTTATCAACAGCCTGATCTTGGACTTCAGACCTCCAGAACCATAGAAAAATAAATTTCAGTGTTTTAGACACCCAATCTGTGGTATTTTGTTAGGACAGCTCCAGGAACTAATACCAACTATCCTAGCTTGCCCAGGAAAGAGGTTTTTCCAGGGACATCGGACTCTCTGTGTCAAATATGAAAGTCCTGGATAAATTGTGGCATGTCTGTCACCTATGGTCTAAGCCATCACATGTGTGTGGTTATATTATTGAAAATATATTGCATTGGTAGGGGAAAATGTACTATCAGAGGACTAAAAGACCCATCATCACACCTGACACATTGTTGCTATTTAATAGATGGAATTAATAATAAATAAAAATATTAATATATGTTTGCAAATTTATTATTTATCATCTATTGCATTATAATAACACATCATCTCAATTTATCCTGACAATCACTGCTATTTATTATCAATTTTAGATGAGGAAATTAACTTAATCATATAGAGATTAATTTTAGAAAGAGTAAGGAAATCTACCAAGGTCATGCCATTTATACATAACCGCACTGGGATAGTAACTGTTTTGTATTTACCCAATGCTAGTGTTTCTTCTTGAGATGTCCTCTTTTTTCTTCTCCTTCTTTTGATACTCACCTGAGGATATTTTTACATTGATCTTTTAGAGATAGTGGAAGAGAGAGGGAAAGAAAGAGAGAAACTTTATGTGAGAGAAGCACATCAATTGGTTGCCTCCTGCACGCACCCTGACCAGGGCACGGGCCTGGGAGAGCCTGCAACCAAGGTACATGCTTTTGACCAGAATCAAACCTGGGACCCTTTGTTCCAAAGGCCGAAGCTCTGTCTACTGTGACAAACTGGCTAGGGCTCCTCATCATTCTTAATTCCCATAACTGGTCAGCTTCCTGGGTTGCTACTAACATTCACTCTTGACTAAAGCTTTTGACATTTCCCTGGGTTGAATGCTGTTGTGTGCTCATGATTTTCTAATTTCTAGTTTGGATACCTCCGTGAGGTACTCTGTACTCAACTACTGATTTTAATTGCTTATTCATTTACTCAGTTATCTATCAATCCTTAATGTGTGCCCACTTTGCATTATGATTTCAAGTTATAAACACAAATAAACCCAAGCCCTGTCCTAGGAGCAAAGGAATGTTTATGTGTATACTAGAGAAATTTGACTCAGCTATATGACCTCAATTTCATTTTAATAGTTTGTACATTGAATTAATAGATCCCAGGGAAAATATTATAATTTTTCTTCAAGAATTGAATTCCTACCCTCCAGACTCAAGGCTGAGATGTACTGTTACACAGGACTCACGGTTTTGGCCTAGCTATCTAGCTTGTTTTTCTCTATCGACTGAATTGGACTGACCCAAAGGTTGTGTTTCCTCTTGATATGCTCTCTTCATTCTTAATTCCCATTACTGATGGTTTCCCTTGTGTGAGGAAGAGATAAGTGGATACAGCAGGAAGAAAGGACTCACACTAAATGGTTGTTTTGTTTTTTTGAAAAAAACCTACTTGTCCAACTCATTAATAAGCTACTATAGCCATCATTAAATAATCAGTAGTGAAATGGACACAGAGTCACCATTCTATGGATTTCTATGAAGAGTGGGATGTAGGAAACATGATGTAGAAAAAAGGTTTACGGAGGGGAAAGGGTTTTTGTCTTCGAGTTCATTTTCATTGAGATCTGTGGCTTTTTCCTACTAAATGTGGCTGGAAATAAATTCTCACACCTTGCATCCTTGCTGGTTAACTGAGACCAAGAGACAAAGACTGACTGGAAAGTGTGTTGCAAGGAGTGAGATGGTAGAAATCATAGCCTGAAGTTTGGAGACCTCAATGTTTAGGCATAACTTTCATAGCAAATAAAACTTTGGTTCACCATACAAACAAGACATGTATTATTTTTAGTTATTTCTCTCCAAATGCCCTCCCAAATTACATAGGACAGCATATTTTTGAAAGCCAAATGGTTTTCCCAAGAGGCATGTATTGTAGTGAGTATTTCAGGGGGTCCAAGTGGCATGAAGTGGCTTCCCCTACATCTGACACTCATATCTCTGGATGTGACTTACTCTTCCTAGGCTATGGGATAGGAATGATATTCATTCTCTGAGTTGTAATTATTGTTCTTTGTCAAAATGTAATATGTTAATGTCATTTTTATATCCACAAGCATATGAAATCCCTTGTCCTAGAAAAGTACAAAGAAAACAGTTATTTATGAATTAAGTACAATGCATCAGACATATTCTCTGAGACTCATCAAGTCTCACATTAATCCTGTGAATTAGGTCTTACTGCCCAGTTTTATAGGAGAGTATGTTGAGCTCAGACTGACCTTCTCAATGTCAAGGATTATGAATTCAGACAGTGTTTATTTAATACAGACTCTTCCAATGCTCATTTTCCCTTGAGACAACTAATCCCATGAACTTCAGGCTTTCTAAAATGATCTCTTTAAAATAAATATATATTTTATTATTTATTACTTAATTTATTATCTATTATTAAAAATAAAATAATTTATTGTAATCTCTTTGTGAGCCTAAACTGGTCCATTTCATCATAATTTATGTATAGGGTAACCAAGTCCTCTAGAGTAAATGATTGAACTTAAATTAATGAAACTGTGTGCTTTTGAGATTCTCTCTTACATCTAAGTGTGACATTCTTTGTCCTTTGCAATGCTCTTTTTTGTGGGTTTTGATAGATTACTGAACTGGAAAATTCATGAGGAGCTTATTCCACATATTCTAGACTTTGTAGTTTGTTTTTTATTTTTTCATTGATTTTAAAGAGAGAGGAAGGGAGAAGTATACAGACAGAAACATCGATGAGAGAGAGAAACATCTATCTGCTGCCTCCTGCATAGTCCGTTCTGGGGATCAAGCCTGCAACCGGCATGTGCCCTGCCTGGAAATGGATCTGGTGACCTCTTGATTTGTGGGTTGATGATCAACCACTGAACCACATTGGCAGGCCCAAACTTGGTCGTTTTGACAGGAATTTTGCATCATCTCACAAATGCATACTTCCAAAATTAAAAAGATTTTGGAGAGCATGCCACTCATACCATTTCTGGCAGAGCTCAGTGGAATCCTCAGTCAGAAAAGACATTCATGTATTCAAATTTCAGAGTGGTAAACTGAGGCTTGAAGACATCCAGGAAGTTGCTCATGGGTAACCACCCTTTCCTATCAGCCACAGAACAGAACATCTGCTCTCAAGGTCACTTGCATAACTTTCAGCTCTCTCCTTTCTCCTTTTCTAACAATTTAATCAATTATTATTTTCTGATTGTTTGCACATGGGGCAGTTTTCTTGCTTAAGAGCAATGCAAGCAGAGTTTTAGAGGGTGACATCATTGTAGAACCCAGATATAGGTTCCTTGCTATAAGCAGAAAGCCTGCAGCAGGCTGCAGCTTAATGAGGCAATCTCAAAGCAGCTTAAACCATTGTTTTCCGTTCCCTTTGTTTGCAAATTCAGCAGAAATCTGCATGAAATCTGCCAGAAAATGACAAGAGCCTAGCAAAATTACTCATAACTGAAGGGACGGGGTGAAACCATACTGTCACCGCCTCCTTCCCTGGCAGCTTGAGATGGCTGAGGAGACAGGCACCCGCAGAGAATGTTCACAAGGTGGGGATAAGAGTAGCTCAGCCTACACACTTTCCCCATCAATTTCACCCTGGAGACCCAGGACCCCGGATCCCACCACCGTTATTGAAGCATCTCTCTTGGCCAGAAAATTGCCTCTAGAAGTCACTTCGTGAAAATAGTCCTTGAAAAGATGATTCTCCATGAGAGTAAAGATTATCATTGCGTTTCCAAAAATAAAAACTAAAATCACCCAACTTCTATTTTTATTACCCAGATAGCAGGTTGTAATCAGAAGGAAAGAGGAAAAGAAAAGGGAATATTCTGAAATAAGTAAGTGTGGTCTAAGGATGTTAATACAGCCCTAAGACATACTTCCATCCCCCTCCCCCTAGGAGGGATTGCTGTGGCAAACTTCAAGGTACCTAGGGGACATTGCTGAACTCAATGGTTACCACAAGCCTATGTGAGCTGGTTCCTGTGCGTCTGCTGCAGTGTGGCCGTGTAGAAATAATTTCTCTGAGACTCAGTTTCATTGTCCATAAAATGGGTGTATCAGTAGGCATCTCCCATGTACTGGGCTGTTGGGGAGATTAAATATGAGAATTCAGGGACATGCCAAGCCCAGTGCCTGGAACATAGCACTGAATGACAAATATAATCCCAAACAGATTCCTCAAGGTAGAGAGGGAGAGGGAAGAGAATTCAGGTCTCTTAGGAGAAACAATATTTATCTTACTTTCCCACTTTCTTTTTTATGCTATCTCTAAAATGATCTTATCGAAACATTTTTCCTCAGCTCCACTTTCATCTGACTACAAGTAGACAAGCACGTGCGGAAAGCACTAAATAGATGAGAAGCAATAACTGTGGCCTTGGGGCCACATTTACTTTATAAATAAAATGAATCTTTCAGAACATTCTGTCTGATAAAATGACACAGCTGGAACCCTACAGCTGAATTTATAAGGCCTTAAGTATACAGATAGTCGGTTTTTAATAAAAAAGTTTGAACCCCTTGATTTATTACAGAGTCTGCAAAATAAGTGACCATATACACACTTACATGTATACAAAGCTATATTCATGGGCAAGCAGTTGGGATACATCAATATGTGTTCATATACATATATTATACATTTTATTCATGAACATGTAAGGATTTTTAACAAGAAGATTTTTAGAGCAGATTTTTAAAAATGTATTGGGGTTATATTAGTTAATAACATTTTGTAAACTTCAGGTGTACAATTTATAATATGGCGTCTGCCTACACCATGGTGTGCTCACCATGTGATGTCTGTCACCGTATATTTTTTAAAATATATTTTATTAATATTTTACAGAGAGGAAGGGAGAGAGATAGAGAGCTAGAAATGTTGATGAGAGAGAAATATTGACCAGCTTCCTCCTGCACACCCCCTACCGGGGATGTGCCCGCAACCAATGTACATGCCCTTGACTGGAATCAAACCTGGGACCTTTCAAGTCCGCAGACCGATGCTCTATCCACTGAGCCAAACCGGTTTCGGCTGTCACCTTATATTTGACCTTCTTTACCCTCTTTGCACTCCCCCAGCTCCCTTCTCCTCTGGTGACCACAATCCTGTTGTATGCATCTATAAGTTGGTTTTTTGTTTGTTTGTTTGATTTGTTCATTGATTTGTGTTTTGCTTTATATCTCACAATGAGTGAAACCATATGGTTCCTGTCCTTTTCCTCTGGACTTAGTTCACTTAGTGTAATACCATCAAGAGACATCCAAGTTATCAAAATATTAGTATAGAAATAATTACCGTTGATTGACTTTCTTATTTGTTTAATCTTATTCCCTTAATCATTCATGCACCTGATGATCTGCCAAGTGTCAGACACTGTGCTAGGCAAGCGGGCATGCCAAAATGAATCCCGTGGGTCCCCTGCCCATGGGAGATAACTGACTCCTGGGGAGATAGACATATATGGAGATAATTGCAATGCAGCAAAGGGCAGAACTCCAGGACAAAAATAAAAGTGGGAGGTACATATAGCTTGCCATGTTCAGTTTTGCAAGGTAATGATATTGCAGGGACATCTTTTAGCCAGTTTTAACTTTTGCTTATATACATGCATTTGGTAACAGAACCAAAGCATTGACTCCAGATAATACAAGAAGAATCATCTCTCTGACATCACCTATCTGTGTATTAACCAAGATTTATTACACCTTCTTGGACTCAGGGCCTCTGGCCACCCACGAGGCGATACACTAGCTGACCTGTAGATGGCAGACTTTGCTCATTCTTCTGATGAATTTCTCCCACACCCTTTGGATGAGACATTCAACTTTGGGCCACAGCAGTCTAACCCTCCACCTAGCGAAGCTCCATAAATGCAGAGCTGCGTATTTCTTCACCTGGTCCATCTTAAAACTTTGTGACACCACGCATTCTGCATGCCGAGGGTTTTTAGTGCTCCTTAGCATTTTGTGAGCAAGGCTCATAAAGGAATGTGTAGGCAGGGCATGGACTTGAAAGATTTTTGATCTTTAGACATAAATAAAGAATTATTTAAGTAAAAAGTCGATACTCTAGAAAAACCAGGTAAATTAAAAATATGGGCCACTAATCCTGAATGATTATGACTGCTAAACAGAGACACTCTTTGGAATACCTTAATACCTGTCCCTTCTCTGAGGTCATGACAATGTGTTAGCATATTGACCTCAGGGGCGAGTTTATTTCAATGAAGCAAGTGTTTATTGACTGTTTTCCTATGTGCAAGATACTGCGTTTGGTGGTAATGGATTAGATCATTGAATAAGCATAAAAGTTAGCCTTTGAAATTTATACCTTTGGGGAGAATACTAATAAAAATACAGCTAGAATGTTGCATGAGACATTCCAACCAGATACTATAGGAGTGGAGGGTTGAGGTTATAATACCCAATAATGGTGAATGAAATATTTATGCAAAACATGGAACTAGGATTATCTGTGAGCTTGGACACAGAAACCTCACAGGCAGTTCTGAGGAGAAAGCACAACAAACATTTGGATCAGTTTGGACTAAGTAATATTTGGCAAGTTTCTTGGAGGCAAAAACTGTGTGCCTTTTTCCTCTCCTCTCACTCCACCCCGTTTTGTGTAAAACATAATGAAGTTCCTGTGATATTCAGTAGAACCGAATTTTAGATTTTATGCCCAACAAATCCTTAGAGTCTCAAAGTAAATGCACTAATATTTTCTGAGCAATTTACTCTATATCTTTAAATAATTGTCTACTTATACCATATTAAAATACACTTATACATTCTAATAGCATAATTTCTACATTTATTAAAATCTACTAAGATCAGATTAAAATTATTGACACATGAATCCAGTCATAAATACAATGGCATTTATCTTCTTTGTTAAATATTATAAGTAATCAAGGAAAATGGTTTTCATTTTGAAACTAGAAAAAAAAACTCACATATTTCTTCTCCAGTTAGATCTCAGCTTTGGACTTTGCATGTAAAAGATCTGGGTTTAAGCCCTGGCTGGTTTTGTTCAATGGATAGAGTGCCAGCCTGCAGACTGAATATTCCTGAGTTCGATTCTGGTCAAGGGCATATGCCTGGGTTGTGGGCTGAATCTCCAGTGGGGAGTGTGTAGGAGGCAGCCGATCCATGATTTTTCCTCTCATTGGTGTTTCTCTCTCTTTCTTTCCATATCCCTTCCTCTCTGAAGTCAATGATATACGATCTAGGTTTAAGTTGAATCTAAAATTAGTTATTCACTGGGCCATCATTTCTCTTTCTGAGACTTTATTTTGTTTTTTGTAGAATGATGTCATAATATCTATTCTAATTTGTGAGGCTTGAGAGGAGTCATGTGCTGACCTGGCACACCCAGATGCTTAGGAAGTGTGAATATCCCCCCGATTTTTCAGGTCGAGTAGATTTTTTTTCTCTTATTCACTGAGGATCTCTGATAAGGTTGTAAACATCACTGTGGTCCAGAATTTCCAAGCCCTGGCACTACTGACATTTGGGTTTGGATTACTATCTGTTATGGGGTTGTAAGATGATGCAGGATATTTATCAGCATCTCTGTTCTCTGCCCAAGAGATTCCAATGGCAACTCCCCAAGTTGTGGCAGACAAAAATGTCTTCTGATGTTGACAAATTTCTCCTGGAGCAACATCATCACCCTGATTCAGAATTACTGCACTGGTTCCTTAAGGAATGCCTGCTCCTTGATATATTGGGATAGGCAAATGGGAAACATCTCTCTCTTTTCTACACTCATGCTGTATACCATATTGCAACTCTTATTGAAAGCCCTGAGCCCTGCCTTCCCAGCTATCCTAAGCTTTAGCTGATACTTCCACCCTTGCTCCAACTTGCCCACCTTAGGGCCAGGATAGGGTTGTATTTGTTCTCTGGCTCTAATCTCCCATTGGTCAAGCATTGCCCCATAGAATATTAACACCTTAATAATTCCAAATTTCCCCATGTGCAAACGTGGCTTATCTAATGGTCACAAGTGACTCCTGTGGTAGCATGAGATGTTTGTTGTAAAAGAGGGAAGTGCCATAAGAATATACCATCTGATCACGATGGCGGTGCCTGGAATAAAATTCTTGATGTAGAGGGTATATCTAGTTTGTCCAGAGTCCTCAGGTGATGAGGTCATGGACCACTGTGTAGGAGCCATTCTTTATTATCAGTGTTTTATAATCAGGACACGCTTATTAGTAATACAACATTCTAATTTGGGAGGGGCGTGTGTGTGTGTGTGTGTGTGTGTGTGTGTGTGTGTGTGTGTGGTGAAGGGGATATAGAATTTACAAGTTGCAGGGTATAATTAAAGAAGGAGTCAAATGAAGATAGGGCTCCATTGGTAAGCAGGAGCTCATGAACAACTGTTATCCAGAGAAAACCAGTTTTATAGACAAAAGACCAAATCCCAGGAGGATTTAAATGGGTATATGTTCATCCAAGATATGAACAGATAATAATAACTCCTTTGTCTCTATACTGGATCCATGTTCTCCCAATGAGTCTCCTTCCAAATCAACATGGTAACTATCCATATTGCTCGTGATAACATTATTAAAGAGAAAGGTTAAATCAGTTTGCTACCATTATCTTCACCTTTGTCATGAAAAACTGTCACATTGCATATAATGGTTATAGAATCTGAACATATTGCTGGTTCCTGCTTATAGGTCCAGAGGAAAACCAACATGCAAGCCCACATATGAACACTTTGAATGATGGGACACCTTTAAGCAGGTTTACGCTGTTGCTGGAGTTACTGAGTGATTCTTCTTAGTAGAAAAAGAAGTATAGATGTTGAAATACATATTACTCAATCATGGAATATCTATTATTTCAGCTCTTCCCCTAAATCCTGGAAGTCTGCTCACACATGTCAGTATTTAAAATTCACTTTACACTTTCTGTTTAAACCTGTGGGTGAACATTGGCTCACATTAATTCACATTGAAGACTCCATTGTTATTGTTTATATGTCTATGTATGTATGTGCATATGTTTGTACATGTGTGTATGTGTGTTAGGGGAAATATAGAATTTACACTGTACAGGGTGTATTTAAAGAAGGATCCTCTTAAATTCATTTTCCTCTCTAGTTGAGCATGAAACAGATTTGAATGCAAGTAGATGTACCATTTAATAATGCGGATTTTGTAATTTAAAAAAAGTATGATAATTTCAAGAGAAACATCAAAAGTGCTTTATTCAAAGTAATGTCCATTGCTAGCTACACATTTCTCCCATCTCCCAGGTAATTTGTGGATACTATCACAATAGAACCTTTCTTATTTTGAGGCAAACTATTTAGAGACCCAATTTTCCACTTCTTTGTACATTTTGAAGTGCTACTCCGAAAGTGTGTGTGCCATCACTCAGAGCAAGTGGTATCTGATAGAGCCAGGTCTGGTGAATACAGCGGGTGGGTTAACACTTCGCAGGCAAGATGTTTTAGCATGTCTTCAACTGGTTTTGAAATGTGTGATAGTGTGTTATCATGAAGCAAAATTACTTTGCTGTGTCTTCTGGCCCATTCTGGTCATTTTAAGATCAAAGTATGGTTCAAATTGATTATTTGTTGTCAGTAGTGATCAGTATTAATGGTTTCACCTGTTTTTAGAAGCTCCTACTACACAACACCTTCGTGATCCCTACAAAATCAGAGCATTGTCTTCTTTCTGAAGCAAATTGGACTTGCAGTCGATGTGGAAGGTTTACCTGGATCAACCCATGATTTTGTGCATTTGGGATTCTCAAAATAAATCCACTTTTCATCCCCAGTCACAATTCAATGCAAAAAAGACTCTCTTTCGTGTCATTAAAGCAACATTTTACTGATGACTTCTCAGTTTTCCATTTGTCTTTCATTCAGTTGAGGTAGCACAGATTTTCCTTCCTTTAAAATATTTCCCATTGCTTGTAAATGATCAGAAATTGTTTGCTGAGCAACATTTAATATTTCTACAAATTGTTTTGTGTTTGACACACATCTTCATTCAATAATGCTTGTGATTGTTGGTCTTTAAACTTTTTCAGTTGACCTAGACTTTCTTTGTCTTTCACATCCAAATCATCACTTTTAAAGCATTTAAACCAGCGTTCGCAAGTACTAGTGTCTTGAGATGGAGCGTTTTCACCATAAGCTCCCCAAAGTATATAATAACTTTCAGCAGCACTTTTCTTCAAAATAATGAATCAAAAATTCCTGCAAATGCTCTCTTTTTGGCATGAAATTTGACATTTTTAAGTGTAAAAATATCTATGATGTTAATACTTTCAGAAAATTTGACATATGAAGTTTTGAAGCTTGCTGTCAATACAACAAAATAGCATACATATCAAATCACATTTACTAGTATATCAACATATGTGTAATTCCATTATTGAAAAAAAATCCACATTATTAACCATTATTCCTGGTAGCATGTTAGGTAATTTCTAAAATACTTAAGGAAAATAATAAATAATATAAGTAACCTGTGTTATTCAATGTCTTTTGAGAAAGAGGTATCAAATAAGATAGGTCTAATTTTTTTTTTGTTAGGGGAATATATCTGTGAAAAGGAAGTAGGGGTAGACCAGGAGAAGCTAGGAGAGCAGTCAGATTGCAATGGAGACATCATCCTTTGTGACGGAAAGATGGCAAGAAGAAGGTTAGGTTGTGGCCCCTTAGATTGCTAAGAAATGTTGGGTTAAGGCCTACAGGAGCCCTTAAGTCCTAGCAAGGTATCAGAAGAATATTGCATATGTCTTGGTATCCTAGTCTTCCTCAGTCATTGGCTGGAAGCAGACTATGAGAAGCATCGCTTTGGTGAAAATGTGGTGTGGGATTTAAGAACAAAGCTCTCAGTCAATTACTTCCCTGAAGTCAGAGGTCTGACAGGTGTGTTACTGACCTGGGCGTCAGGGCTCCCTCTTGTTCAGGATCTCTGATGACTATAGAGAACAGATCTATGGAAGTTTTCCTAGCTGGGGGGGGGGGATGCTGAGATACCCACCAGTGCCATGGAGGACTCACCTGAAGACTGCTCCTGAGAGCATCAACCACCTGGCACCTCTGGCTTGCCCCATGCTCAGCCAGAGAAAGCCTCAGGCAGAGAAGCACAGATGCTTGAGCAGGAGGCCATGGGCACATGTGAGATGGAAACTACCAAGGGGACATGGCAGAGCATCAGCAGAGTCTGTTACAGTGAGCGAAGGTAAAGAGAAGCCAACTCCCCTGAATGCTAATTACTTCTTACTCAGCCTCTATAGGGTTCCCAAGGTTTGAAGGTAGTCAAGTAGCATTTTCTTTCTGTTTGTGATTTCCCTCTGAGACTAACATTGCTTTAGGCAAATGTATTCATGGGAAGAATCATTTTTCTCCATGTCTGAGTCTGTAATAAATGTCAACCTTTTTTATTTCTTTTTTTTTGGCAACTGCAGCTAATGCTGCAGATCTACCATTACTGAAATTGAAATTACAGATGTTAGAACCCCAGATCAATTTATTTTAAGGGACATCTAAGATCACTGTGGACAGGCAATGAAATCTCTCCACCTCTGTGACTCTAAGCCAATTTCTGGAAAATGAAGACGGGGTTTTCTACTTGTTTTTTATTTTTATTTTTTGTTTTTCCTCTCAGCTCTTGGGGAAATGCATAATGCAAATAAAATTGTTAGCCTTACTAATTCCCCTCTGATCTGATATCCTCTCTAAAATACTTAGTAAAATTGTGAACTCAGGAAACAAAATGTAAGGTCTTTAAAGTCTGTTTAGTGGAGCCTTTAAGCTTTATAATAAGTAGCCTTACATTTACCTATGAATCATAAGCAGTTGGAGCAGAAAGTAAGCTTAGGTGATATCAGAGGCAATGGTCCCTTTTATAGGTGAGAAGAATGAATGCCAGAGAGAAAAAGTGACTTCTTTAAAGCTATACACCTGGTTAGCCACAGGGCCGAGACCAGACTCAAGATTGCCTAACACCCAGTAGAATACTTTTAAGTGGAATTTAATAATTACAAATGTAATAATAATAAAGTAGGAAAAATAAATGATACTAATTATATTCTAAGTTCTGGTATAAAGAATTCTTGTATATTGTCTCATATTGGGAAAGTTGTTTTATAATTTTTAAAAAATACATTTTTGTTGATTTCAGAGAGGAAGGGAGAAGGAGAGAGATAAAAACATCAATGATGAGCCGAAACCTGTTTGGCTCGGTGAATAGAGCCTCGGCCTGAAGACTGAAGAGTCCCAGGTTCGATTCCGGTCAGGGGCATGTACCTTGGTTGCGGCACATCCCCAGTAGGGGTTATAGAGGAGGCAGCTGTCTGATGTTTCTCTCTCATAGATGTTTCTAGCTCTTTATCCCTCTTCCTTCCTCTCTGTAAAAAAAAACCTCAATTATATATATATATATATATATATATATATATATATATATATATATCAATTATGAAAGAGAATCATTGATCGGTTTCCTCCTGCACATCCCACACTGGGGATCGAGACTGCATCCTGGGCATGTGCTCTGACTGGCTATTGAACTGTGACCTTCTGATTCATATGTTGATGTTCATTGCTGGGCCATTGGGAAACTTTTAAGTGGGATGTGGGTACTTTGTGAGGCAGTGCGGTAATCTGGCTTTTGCTGGCAGAGTGCTTGGGTTCAAATTCTAGCTTCACATTTATATCTGCATGACATTGAGTGATTGCACAGTGTCTTCTTTTTCTTCTTGCTAGGTATCAACACCTATCTCAGCATTGTTCAGATGATTACATAAAATTACATAAGCAGCATCCCTAGATGGAGGTATACCACTGTGAGTACTCAGTGAGTGTGAGCAATTACAACATCGTCTACACAAAAGCTATATAAGAAAGGTTTTATCAGTCTATTGTACAGATAAGGAAACAGAACTGTATTATATTATCTCAGCAGCAAGTGGAAGAGCTACACTTCAAAGTCAGGAGTGTCTGATCAAATGTTTTACTACTTTGATTCTCTTCAATCACAGATATTCATGAAATGATGACATATATTAATCATACAACTTTAAATGTGTTTCTCATCCCATTTGGCAAAACATGTTTCTCTTCTTGTATGCAATCTCTCTGTTACCTTTGGTCTCAAGAATTTCTTTGAAGTGCCCAATGTAATTCCCATCACATATTCGTCTTCAAGGACATGACTCAAGGTGACATCACTCATTTTCAGAAAAAAAAATTAATCTACAGTTCCTCTAATCTTCACCTAATGACATGTGTCCTTGTCAAAAATATTTGAGACAGTTGTTTTGTTTGTTTGTGGGGGTTTTTTTGCCATTACAAAATGGTCATTAGTATCTCCTTTGCATCTTGCTATATGTAGTATAGGGCATATCTCCATAGGTCTCTTACTACCCATGGATTTTTCCCTTGCCTTTAAAGAACTCATAATTTAAGAGGAAAATGTTGGGACTGTTACAATATCTTTAATGATGCAAATATCAGGGGAATAGGACAGAATATAGACTATATAATTGGACAAAATAAAATGGAACCTGTAGTGTGAGTTTGAAAGATTAGAGCTACATATTGTAGAACATGAGTGCTGTGCCTGAACCAAAGTAGATAGATATACAGAATTATCTAAATCACAACATGGATCCTGGAATGTTCACACTGAGAGTAACATTTTTGAGTAAAGATAATGTGTTGTTATGAGTGGGGTTGGGCATGTCTGATAGTACAGAAGAAGAAGAGTCAAAGGTTTATGTTAGCAATGTCCAATAAATCAATTGGATAAGTGAACCCAATTGTCCTTGGCCATGAGATTCTTCTCACAGATCTTGTTTTCATGTTCACCAAGAAGCATGAATGAGATACAACATTTATGACAAATATTGTTATTGTGTTCACTTTCTATGACAATGACTTCTCATGGTTACTTAATAACAGTTCATTACCTACAGAGGAAGAAAAGACTCAACAAGATATCTGAATATCTCTTGTCCACTAGATGATTGTATCTCTTGCTGTAAACTGATAAATGACATTCCAAGAGCACACCGGTTTGTGTAGTGAATCATTCTCTTGGTGTCTCATAATTACTGGGTGCATGTAGGACTGTGTCTGGGCCCCTGAAGTGGAGTAAGACCAGGTGGAGTTCTCTTGGAAGACACTTCAACAATACCAGATTCACATATATCTTCTGCTAACAGATGTACTTTTGAATGCAAAATATCATTATTTTACAAGTTGTGCCAGTGTTCCTTTGAGAGAAGCCCCTGTCCTTATTAGGTAAATGCCTTAATGATTACATTGGAATTAACATTGGAGAGCTGAGAGCATGGCATGGAAGAAATAAGTTCTGCATATAAAATGAACTAGGATTTAGGACTGAGGTGAAGGGAGGTCTGGCAGAATGAAGAGCTTACAGACTGGATGACACATTAATAAGGAAGAAAGCTTAATCCCTATTTGGCATGAATGGCCAATGCGATTTTTATATTTCAGTGATGCATTCAAAGTTTTGTCAGCCTTCTGTGCAAATACAAGCCTCATCTAGATGGATGGGTAAGTTATTGTTATTGTTGTTGCTGGACTCAGGAGAACAGAGCTACATATCAGGTCTGTTTTGACATGTGCCTGAATAGAGACACCGTCTGCAAGGTGATCCACAAGTTGAATTAATTCAAAGGAAGCAGACCCTTAGAATTAAGGGTACCTGGAAAAATGCAAGTAATTTCCCAAGATTCCCTGAAATGTTTGAGAACAGTATTTTTCCCCCATTGCTTTTGAGACTTAAAGCACGGAACATTTCAATTGACATCTGGGTTTCATAGGAAAATAATTTCTCTGTTAGTTATTATCATAAGAATTCCAAGAAAGGAGAGCTCATTTTCTATGGGAGCAATCAGAGAACACTTGGCAGCTGCCAAGTGGAACTTTGAAACATAGACTGTATTCTAATAAGGAAAATAGATGTTAATAGGGTATTCTTACTAGTTAGTGTTGGATGGATGATGATAGTGGTTAAACAGGGGAGGTAGGGAGATGAACTGTGTAGAAAGAAGGTTCTTAGCATTTATGAAAATAAAGGGCTGCTTAACAGTCCTTGAGCAGAGCTTTGGTTGGAGTACAGGGTTTATGGGCAGAGGTCATGTCTTTATTCCCATGTACTCTGAAGGGAAGGATGCTGGCCAAGTACCACATAATGGCTAAAAGTCCTAAGGCCACATCATCTTAAGAGAAGTCATTGAACTCTTCAAAAGTGGACAAAAAAAGTCCAGGAGACATATGAAAACCTGCTCAAAGTCATTATTTATCTGAGAGATTCAAATCAAAATGACAATGAGCTACCATCTCACACTTTTAAGAATATCTATCAGCAAGAAATTGACAAATGACAAGTGCTGGCAAGAATATGGAGAAAAAAGGAACCTTAGTGCACTGCTGGTGGGAATGTAGACTGGTGCGGCATCTATGGAAAACAGTATGGAGTTTCCTCAAAAAAAAATGGAACTCCCATTTGACCCTGTGATCCCACTTCTAGGAATATATCACAAGAAACTGGAAACACTAATCAGAAAGTACATATGCACCCCTATGTTTATAGCAGCACAATTTACAATAGCTAAGATTTGGAAACAGCATAAGTAGATTAAAAAAACAGTGTAATACTATACTGCTGTAAAAAAGAAACAACTCTTACCATTTGCAACAGCATAGATGGACATCAAAAACATTATGCTAAGCAAACTAAGCCAGTCAGAGAAATATAAATATCACCATGATCCCACTAGTTTGTGGATTCTAATAAACAACATAAAATGATTAACAAAAATAGATCCAGAGACCGAAAAGCATCAAACAGACTGTCAAATGTCAGAGGAAACGTAGGGGAGAGGGTTAAGAGATCAACCAAAGGACTAGTATGCATACTTATAAGCATAACCCATGGACACCAACAGTAGGATGGTGAAGGCATATGCTGGGGGGTGGGGTTGGCAAGGGAAAGTTCAATGGGGAAAAGGGAGACACATGTAATCCTCTCTAATAAAGAGGAAATATGCAAATGAACTGTCACTCCATTACAAAGATGACAGCACCTATAGCCATAAGATGGTGGTTCCCAGTCCTCTCAGCCCTACTGGAGGCCCCCAGTCCTGGGGGGGAGGGGAGCCTCTGCTGAGAGCAGACAGCATGAGTGGGGAGAGGAGACACTTGCATTGTTGCCCTGGCAATGAGGCAAGTGTTCCATGCCCAGCCATGGAGGGCCTCTGGTTGGGGAGGGCAGATTGGGGCCATGAGGCCATCATGGAAGGGCATTTAGGTATAGTTAGGTCAGTAGGGGGTGCAGTTGAGGGTGAGCAGGCTGGCAGTGTGGGGCAGTTGGGGATGAGCAGGCTTCAGGCAGAGTGGTTAGGGGCAATCAGGCAGGCAGGCAGGTGTGTGGTCCTAGATTGCAAGAGGGATGTCTGACTGCTGGTTTAGGCTCAGTCCCACAGGGACATACCCTAGCAGTTGGACATACCCCAAAGGGTCCCAGATTGGAAAAGGTGCAGATCAGGCTGAGGGACATGCCCTCACTTGTTCCACCCCCCACATAGTGCACAAATTTTGTGCACGGGACCACTAGTACTACATATAATACTTTAAACAATAGAGAATTTTAAAAATTTATAGCTTAACATTAATAAAGACTATTTCAATTTTCAAGAAATAAAAAGAGAAGTCATTGATAAGGCCATCAATAGAACATGTGAACCACAGAAAAGCTATTTAAAAAAAAAGGGGAGCCTTAACCAGTTTGGCTCAATGGATAGAGTATCAGCCTTTGGAATGAAGGGCACCAGGTTTGATTCCAGTCAAGAGCATGTACCTTGGTTGTGGGCACAACCCCAGTGGGAGATGTGCAGGAGGCAGCTGATCGATGTTTCTCTATCATTGATGTTTCCAACTCTCTATCCCTCTCCCTTCCTCTCTGTAAAAAAAAAAATCAATAGAATATATTTAAAAATGAAATGAAATTTTAAAAAGTGCATTCAAAGTCAGGAACAAAAATAAAGGCAACATGAGTTCCTCTGGGGCTCTGTCTGAAGTGCAACTGAAAGATGGGCCAATGCCTCAGCTCATGTCCCCAGCTCACACTGATTTAGATGACATCCTGGCGGACAGGTTCCCCGACTGCATCTCACCTCCAAACCCACAGAATGAGCCTGATTTTATGCTGCAGGGGTTTCTCTGAATCCATTGAGGACTACTTAGCTCCTGTACTTGGTGTGGCTCAGAATGATGGGTGAATAAATGCCTCCAAGTGAATTCCCTACTATGGAGAAATGGAAATTAAGGGGGAAATGTCCCCACTTAACAGCCTTCAGACAGATAATGCTGAAGCTCACTCTAGAATGTTCCATAGGAAGTCCCCAAGAGCACTGAGCCCCAGTTGTCCACCATAATAACCTGCTTTATAATGCACGTTCTTCTCCTTGTCTTACTCTCCCATATCACATAATCCTGTTTTCAGGGGATACCTCCTAAATAAACCTGTTCCCAAATCCTGCCTAAGGCTTTATGGTATGCAATTTGTCAATTATGTGATGATTCGAGAGACTGGACACCTTTAAGATACAGGCACAGAAAAGCTAGGCTATTCTGTATTCTAGCTGTGCTGTGGTACTTATGAAAAGGTTTCTCTTTGAAGGAGTCAGAGGGAACTGTTCTGTATGAATAAGTTGGAACTGGAATGCAAACCTAGATTCCTATACTAATACTGGAAATCTAAACCACAATGAATGACTAAAATGTGAAGGACTCAGAAGTAACAGAAGACACTTTTAGGGGGAAGATTAGTTTGCATAGAGGTGAGAGCTGAAATTTGAGACAGGCTAGAGTTATAAGGAGCTCTGATGTGTTAATCAAAACCAAATACTGCTTTCCATTTCTCCCCACAGTTTAAATTTTACATTATTTTAGGCATTTATATCTCAAGTTTTTAGTAAAATAATCAGTTTTCCATCAAGAAAAATAAATACCTTCCCTAGGTCTATATATTTCATCTTAGTATCCTTGCAAGCCCTTTACTAACACCACACATGTTCAATAAGCCTTTAGCTATTGGACTTCAATTTCCAACAGTTGATTTGGGGAGGAGGGATCTGAAATTCTGCTCAGCTCTCCCTGGCTCCGTGGAAACCTGCAGTGCTGGTTATTTGATGAAAGGTGAAGAGTAGGCTCTTCCCTGAAGGATTTGCCTCCACAGGTGGAACTCATGAAAATGGGAAATGTTTTATTTTAGAATGGCTGAGTACAAGATCAATATTTATTACAGAGGTAGCTGACATCCCATTAAGAAAATTTCGACTGCAATTTGGAGAGATGTATTTAGTGGGTCTGGGAGAGAAATCAGCTTCCCGTTGAATGCAGAAGGCAATTTGCAATGAAATTCAAAATTGGGTGAAATCGGTCCAATCAAAAAACCAGAAAAGAAATTTAAGTCTTTTTAGAAGACCTCAGTCAAGTTTCTGATTCATTATCCGAGGCATATAATGAAAACCAAATTCTCGCTGGGCCTCAAAGTGTCTGTTCGGACCTTAGCAGAACATTTAACTTTAGCAAGCAGGGACAAAGACATACATGCAAAAGCAAGAACACATGTCACTGAAAAATAGTGCAGTGAAATTTTAATGTCTCCCAGTTTCTTTGGCCTGGCATTCAAAGCTCCATATGTTATCTTCAGCACATGTTTGTAACCTTGTGTAACAGGATTTAAAATGGGACCTGCTTCCTGCTTTTGTGTTTCTCTGAGGCTCCCAAAAGCCAAGAACAATACCAAGACTCGTGGCAAGGACTCTAGCGATCCCATATTGTTTCCAGTTCCTTAGCCTTCTCCATCTGTCCTGGAGGGTCCAAGAAAGAGCATCATTCCTTAAAGATGCTAAGTTCAGACATTTTTCTTTATTCCCATCATGGAGATGGTGAGCATCATGCATTTCTCTCACTTCAGCAATTTAAGGAGACCTCTTGCAAAACTAAAGCATGGGGTCATAGTGGCCTGATATGTGTCACACACTTGAAAAATCTGTATTTGACAGATAATGGCTATAGTCAGAAGGGACACAACAGAGCATGAGAGAGACCTGGCTGTAGAGGAAGCTAATTATACTTCCACTCATAGTATGGGGACAAGAAGCACAGATTCTCCAAGTGGGTCACTCAGAGAGATGGCAAGTAGAGCCACCCAGCTTCTACTTTTTGGTTCTTTATATCATATAGTCATCACATTGTCCTATGCTGCAACGTACATAGGTCTTTGATTCAAAGTGGTGAAATATGAAAAAATGCATTCTATAATCATGGGTCCACAAAATGTGTCCTTGAGGGCTTGCAGGAAGGGAAGGCAAACACACTATATACCCAGAACATGTGTGTATTAATATGTCTACCTGTTCTTGTCAAAATGAATTGCTGACACTTCTGGGTGGAAGAAATCCAACTCAGTCAACCTGTTATCAAGTGGCCATTGATATCCTCAGGGAATGGTGCTATTTGGGGACAAAGAATTGGGCTTCATTGCTTTGGCAGTAGCCAGATCTACTTTGGCTAATGGAGGCTCCGGTATGTTCTTTGTCTTTGTTATTAAAGCCTGTTCACTTATATTCCAATTCTGCCAGAACTCATATGGATTAGAATAGAAGCTGGTGTACTTCAACTAGCCAAGACATCTCATTGATGGTTACTGCTTCTTTCATAATAAATGCATCCTGGTGGGAATTACACCTTTCCCACCTTGTGCGCTATGCCCCCATCTCTTAGTTTACCCACCTCCTGCTATCCCAGACCTCCTCGTTACTGATCCTCTAATTTTTCTCCTTTTACAATCCTTCCAGCCAACCAGGCCATAACTGCCTGACTTCAATAAGTAAGTAAACTGAACTTAGGGAACTTCTCTTTCAACACAAAGTAGATAACCAGGTACACTGTCCAAATGCCTGCTTTTTGGTATAAAATTCTCTTGTAAGTCTCCATCAAGGTTATCTACGAATGAACTATAGTACTGGTGACATCATCTGTACCATTACACTCATATTCTGAGCCTTCAAGCTTCTGATCATCCAGCTTTATACCCATCTAACAACTCAGTTATAAGGTTGCAAGCCTTATAAGATTGGAAAGAACAAGACCTACTATGAGACAATGTCTTTAGCTGAGACAGATTCTGATGGAAATAACTTCTGGAGACACAGTTCTTACCACATTTTTTTTATGACTGGCCAATACATTTTTTATGAAGGTAGATCTGTGTCTACTATTGTCTACTCCTGGGCACTTCAGATTCATTTATCTACATATGGACAGGGAATAGTTCCTGCAGGATTCTTGTGAAATGTCTCATTGAGAATAACTTGGCCAATAAAAGTTAGGAAGATGAATTATGCCCATCCAGCTACAATTGGTCTCTGGGCTGTAATTTAGATATATTGCCTCTCTTTTGCATTATCCATCCTAGGTTCTTTTTCTTTCATCTACTTTTGCAACTGGTCTTGATGACTTACAGACCCAGATCCTAATCCTTATGCTGCTGGCTCTCTGGTAATTATGCTCTTCTTAGGCAGGGGATGCCTTAGTTAGCCTTTTAGTCTTCACAGCTGTGGAAAAGAATATCTTGAGGCATGTAGGTGGCTCACCTGGAATCCACATAGAATCCTTTCTGCCTGTATGAGAGCACGGACCAGACCTGAAGTGTTATCCTTCACCCATATTTGAGCTTTAGCAGAACCTATGAGGAGAGACTAAGAAATATATGTAAATGCAAAAACAAACATCACTGAAAAATACTGTGGAGAACATGTAATGTCTTCCAGTTTCTGTGGCCTGGCATTCAAAGCCCCAAGTGTTATCTTCAGCCCATGTTTGTAACCTTGTATAATAGGATTTCAATAGGACCTGTGCAGTAGTAAAGATTATCATTCATTTATTAGTACCAGTGCCTTCCCTTGTAATTCATCCCCCATCCCATAACTAGTAATTGACATCCTATAACTTAAGTTCTAGCTCAGGAATGCTCTCGCTAATAAGAGTGTAAGAAAAAGCACAATATAAACTGGGACTTCATAGTTTCCTCCTAGTTCCTGAAAGCTGTTTTCTCTCATCTCCTTTTAGCTTCAGATCAATTTGTACAGAAATGTTGCTCAGTCAACCATTCTTACCTACCTCTCATGACTGATTAAAAATGTAACTTCTGTCTATAAAAACATTTAAGACGGTTTCTTTGTAGACTTTTAGAAAGGCCAGCATGAGCTACAAATCCAATTAACTAGTTAAACACTACATAATTAGTCATTTGTTATCTCATTGATTAGATTTCAGAATTAATAAAACAATACATAAAATATAATCTTGTCTCTTGTGGTGGGGCAACATTTGCAAGATGATGTGATATGTGTTATTATAAAGTCTACATAAAGCATGGAGTAAACCCTAAGGGGAAAGTTATCAACTGAACCAGGGGAAGCTGTGGAGCTCAGGGGTTAGGAAAGGCTGTGTATACAGAGTATGACTACCCTGATCAGGGGATGAAGACCATTGAGAAGAAGATCCAAGGCAGAGTGAAAGCAAAGAGGTCATTGGAGGGAAGCAGCGCTGAGCCACCAGGGACCCTGGATAGTTTGAAGTTTTGTCAACAGAAAAACAACACATTCAGTGAGACTCTGAAAAGTGTGGATTGCAGTAGAAGTGATAATAATCCTTAAAGACTTTAAGTAAGAAAGCAATGCAGTACAATTTTCATTTTTGGTGTATTGTTTTAGTGAAAGTGCAAGATTAATTGCAGTAGAAGACTCTGGAGGTTAAGAGACACTTAAGGGGAATGTTGAGCACTCATTTCTTGAATGAGTATCTATTATTATCCCTGTCTTTAGGAGGCACTGAAAGCAAAAAAAAAGTCACAGATTTTCCTTGTTTATTTACAGTATTTTAGTTTTGCTTGCTTTTCCAAGACAGTATTGGACTAGCCCTGACCATGAAGGTATATCAACATGTATGAAACATGTACCTTAAAAGGTTCTGTGTCAGATAATAAATATATAACATAACATATTAATTCTTATATCAGTGTTATGAAGAAATGCTCTTTTCTCCATATTACAGAAATGGAAAATGAGGCTGAAATCAATATCTATAATAAAGTAGTTCCACCTGAATCTGAAACCTGTTTCTCTTTTATCACAATTGTGTGAGTTTGGGCAGATGACTTGAAGACTTCATCTTTGAATTTACTTATTTATAAAATGGGGAACATTCTTTATTTTTGCACATGGGAGGTACAGTAAATAAATGTGTTTCTGTATTTGGGACACAGAAGTTAATAAGTGGTGATACTGTGTTTCACATAGATTGGGATGTTTAATAGTGCTATGATGAGAAGACAGAGAAACACGTGTGAGAGGGATGTATGAGTGTTTGGTATGGGAAATGCTGAGAGACACCAAGTGCTGGTGTTGTCATGGTTCATGTATGTAATTCTCAAGGGGAGCTGGAGTGTGTGCTCTTTGGCACACTGATAGCTCCTTATCTTGAGTCTGGATCAGAGTCCTCCTTCTTTGATAAATTTCTACAGCATCCTTTGGTCTTGTTATGCTTTAGGAGGCAAAATTCACAAGTCATGGAAGATGGAAGTTGTTGATTTATGTGTCAGGTTTCCTAAGCTCTGGAGGGTTTAGTCCTATGTTCTTCCACAATTTATAAAAGGTTCCCAATAGGATGAAAGTCCCATCTACACTAGTAAATGAGAAACGTGTAAATTACCATCACTCCTCTGCACTACCAGCCAATCAGAGTTAGTATGCAAATTAACCTGCAAACATGATGGCAGACCCTCCACTCCACTGCTTTGGACCTGTGGGGGTAGGAGAAGTCTGGTGCCAGACTTCTGCTGCTGAAGCCTGAGAGACAAAGAAGCCACCTTCCCCCTGATCTCAGGCCACAGACAGCAGCAAAAACTTCACATCTGCCTGTCCCATGTCCTGGGGGAGACAGAGAAACTGGGCCCTAGTACCTGAGGCTGGCTGTGGCCTGGGAGATGGAGAAGCACCCACCCCAGGGTCTTGGACACCAGCACTTGCAGCTGCAGCCTAGGCGAATCGACCTGCCCATCATCCCCTGTGGCTGTAGCAGGCCTTAGCGCCTATGGTAGGTTGGAGGAGGGAATCTTGTGTCCCAGATGTGGAGACAAGGCAGAAATGGTTAGGGGAAATCAAGCCATCAAGAGAGCTGTTAGGGATAATCAGGCTGGCAGACAGAAGGCAATCAGGCAAGCAGGCTATCAATAATATGTATGTCCAAATGCAATTGATACCAAGTTCAATTTAGATTTTCTGCAAGTATTAACACCCCAGTTTGGATTTAGCTTTAGGTGTAACTACCTCTGTGTGGGCTTCTCTGAAGTCTCCTCCTTCCCTTAGGCAAGGCAATTTCCCCTTGCCTCTTGGACTTGCCTCTTTAAATGAGTTCAAACATTTTCCATTGCAGCTCACCAAAACTAAATTCAAACGAACTTAAGCTAAACTTAAATTTAATTTAGGTGAAAGTGGCCTACATCATTAAAAGACAAACTCAAGAGATGGGCTAAATTCAAGCATGGTCTGGTATAAATTGTTCCAGCAACATATTTGGAATTTGATCTCTTTGATAGCTTAACTCCTCTCTCACAGATATCGATTTTGTTCTTAAGTGGACTCTCCCATGTAGTTCAAAGATGGCTCCATGCATATCTAAGTTTATATTCTACCAGCTTAGCAACTACAGAGGGAAGAAGATATCACTTTCCAATTAGTAGCCATCAAAGTGCCAGCAATCACCTTCAATGCCCTTGTTTTGGCCACCTGTACATCCTGAGAATAAGGCTTTAGGGCAGCGTACCTGAATCAGTGGTTCCAAGAGTAAAGGAGGTGGAATGAGATAAAAAGAATCTTCCAAAGAAATAAGAGAAAGAATGCTGGGTGCTTAAAAGATAAAGCTATAGCTCCCATTCATGGCACTTATCACAATTTAGTTCAATGGCCAGTCTGTCTCTTTCACTTAACCCACACACATCATGTTATATTCTTATATCTCTTTATCACTTCTCTATCCAAACACATATTTGATTGGGCATTTATGTATGACTCATTGTCCTCTATCAAGAGTATGACCGTCTGAAATGCAATTAATATCAAGTTCAATTTAGATTTTCTGCAAGTATTAACACCCTAGTTTGGGTTTAGCTTCAGGTGTAACCTCCTTAGACCCTCCTAAATGAATGTACAAATGGCCGATTTTGTCAGTACCATTCTCTGTAGATTATAAATGACTAGAACATTAGCTCATTTAGGGTTTTTATTTTATAATGCACATTCACACCTATCTGCATAATTTTCTTGATAGGTAATATTGAGAAACAGAATCTAAGCAATTTGCTCAAAGCCACAAGACTAGCAATGCCCAGGTTCCTGACTTTTCATGGAGAGCACTAGACCCTCACTCCCCATCACCTGTCCCTGCGGAGGTGGCAGGAGGTCAGAATTTGGAGCACTCCCTCTGCCACGGATTTGCTGTCTAACCTTCGTAATCATGCCCTTAAGCGTTTTTGCTCCCTCCCATCTGTAAAAGGGGGTGATAATACAATTTTCTGCGCTTTCACACAGCAGGATGTTTGTACTAATCAAATGAGAAACTGTGTGTTCAAGTGCTTTGAGAATTCACTCCTTCATTAAAATTTATTACCTTCCTACTCTAACGTCAGGAACTGAGCTGCATATTGTGGGTATATATTCAAATAAAACAATCCCTTAGCCTGGCAAATGAAACAGAGGAAAGCAATAATTATACAACAGCATGTCCGTCGTTATCTAGGTTGATAAGCAAAGGTTGCTAGGGGAGGTACCAAGAGGAGGAGCCCTTAGTCCGGGGAAGGGAGGGTGGGCTATGAACAGAGAGGGATGCCTAAGAAAGGATGCTCAAACTTAATTCTGAACACATCATTCCAAAGTTTTTAGTTCTTCATTAGCATTTCCATCATTATTCTTGTTACTATAAATTGGTGTTAAATATGTACTATTGATGTTACTAACCACGTTAAATATCCTGCTTACACCACTTTGGCACATAGAAAAGGGAGGCCTCTGGAACTGCATCTCCCTTCTCCTCTGCAGATGGTGCCCAGCAAGTGGGCAGATTCCTTTGCAGAGGGAACCACAGTGCAGCAGCTGGCATTTCTAATACGGACATAACTGTCAATTTCTTGCTCAAATCTGCTTCCTGTGTGTACATGCTATAAATCTCCTGGATTTCATTAGGATTGTATTATGCTTCTTAGCAAGGTAAGACCTTCAGGAGGTGAGGCTGTTTGCCTCTGTCATTTAAAAAGTAACATGTAAAAAAATGGCCTCAGAGCTGGCACTGTGGTAAGATTAAATGGTTTCAAAAATAGGGCAGTACAATCTTTTCTTGTTTGGTTAACCAAACCTTGTTTTTTTTTGTTTTGTTTGTTTTGTTTTGTTTTATTTGTTGTTTTTTATGACCCTCCTGCTTGCAACTGGTCTCTAAAGGACCCTAAACTTAAAAGCAGTGAAACTAGAAGTGGTAGATTCTACTTTCAAAGGGAAATTTTATTTTGTTTTGCTTGGTTACTCTCCTCCACTCCACCCTCCTTTCCTTCCTTCCTCTCTTTTTTCTTTCTTCCTTTCTTTCTTTTCTTTCTAATTTCTTGAAAAATCTTATAAGCATGTGGGTAAAATAACTAGAGGGAAAAAAACTTGGATTAAAGCAACCGGTTGGAATATGACTAAATGGATAAAGCAATGCTTTTAGACAAGTCTTGCACAGTGAAGTTTAAAACTAAGGGTGTTACCTGAAGATTCCACCAAAAAATAAGCTTTTAGAACTAATAAACAAATTCAATAAAGATTAAGAATAAAAAAGCATTATACAAATATCAGTTGCACTTCTACATTCTAATAAACTGTAAGAAAATACAAAATCAATTCTATTAATACTCACAAAAAATGCAATCTAGGTATAGATTTGAGCAAGAAAGTAAAAGATCTGTACACTGAAAACTATAATATTGATGAAAGAAACTGAAGACACAAATAAGTGGAAATACATTCCATGCATATGGATTGGAATAAATAATATTTAAATGCACATTCTATCAAAAAACAATCTACAGATTTATTGTAATCCTTATTAAAATTCCAGTGGAATCTGTCATCAAAATAGAACAAAAAATTATAAAAATTGTCTGGAACCACAAAAAACTCCCAAAGAGACAAAACAACCTGAAAATCAAAGAACACAGCTCTAGGCACCACACTTACTGATTTCAAATGATTATACAATTCTACAGTAATCAGAACAGCATGGTACTTCTATAAACTAGACATAAAGATCAATGGAACAGAATAGAGATACCAGAAATAAATCGACACAGATGTGTCCAATTAATTTATAATAAAGGGACCAAGAATATACAACAGCAGGGAGGGTAGTCTCTTTGGTAAATAGGAAAACTGAAAACCATGAAACTGGACCCTTTCTTTCCAAATACGCAAAAGCAACTCATAATGGATTAGAGACTTGAATGTAAGATTTGAAACCATAAAACTCCTAGAAGAAAGCATAGGAGATAAACTTTTGGCATTGGTCTTCCTAGTGATATATATAATTGATTTTTTATAGAGAGGAAGGGAGAGGGATAGAGAGTTAGAAACATCAATGAGAGAAAAACATTGGTCAGCTGCCCCCTGCACACTTCCTATTGGGGATGTCCTCAACCAAGGTACATGCCCTTGATCGGAATCAAACCTGGGACCCTTGAGTCTGCAGGCTGACATTCTATCCACTGAGCCAAACCAGTTAGGGCTCTAGTGATATTTTGAATTTGACATTAATAGCAAAGACAACAAAAGCAAAAATAAACAAATGGGACTGCCTCAATCCAAAAAGCTGCTGCATATCAAAGAAAATTATCAACAAAGAAAAAGGCAACCAATAGAATGGGAGAAAATATTTGCAAATCATACATCTGATAAAGGGCAAATGCCCAAAGCATAGGAAGGACTCATACAACTCAATGGCAAGAAAAACCCAACAATCTGGTTGCAAAATCAACAGAGAACCAGAATAGACATTTTTTCAAAGGAGGCATCAAAATGCCCAACAGGTCTATGAGAGGATGCTCAATATCATTAATCATCAGGAAAATGCAAGTCAAAACCACAACAAAATGCCTCCCTTCTCTCTTGATACTCTTTTATTCATTTAAACTAAAAGCTCATTGACATTTTGCTTGGCTGAAGGAGACTGGGTCCCAGATGAGTGATTTGTCTCAGCCAGCGTCACACTCTACAGAGTCTGACCCAGGGATTCTTAGTCTAGTGATCTCTCCTTTCCTTTTTCTTTCTTCTGGGTTTTCAGGTCCCAACACAAAGTCCTAAGTACTGAAGTGCTCGGTGTCTTCTCCCCTCTTGACTCCTGTCTTTTGTGGTATTTCCTCAGGGATATACAATCAAGCTAACCCATCTGAAGTCTGTGAAATTCACGGGCCTACATTACTGTATTTAATAAAATGCAAAAAAGGAGTGCTGTGTTCTCTGCCAGAAGACAATTTCAGAGTACAAGCAAACCAGCTCGATGCATTCATGATTTTGACTTTGATGGATGACAGCAGCTCTGGATGACAGAGGCTTTCTCTACATCTGCCTGGGATTCCACTGCTGGTCTTGCTCTTTAGGGCGCTAAAGATGTCCTGAATATATCCACCTCCAATCCCTTTAACTGCAGTGGCTGAGGTTTACTGACATTTATGAAACAGCCCAGTTAGGATGCTCTAGATGTTAATATGTTGCCTAGAAAGGAACCTCAGGCTCAGCAGTGCACAAAGTCACCACAGTCCAATATCCTGTCTCAATCACGCCAATGCGGAAGTAATAAGAATAGTGACCATTCATTATTTATGGAGCGGGGGTACTGTGATAGGCCCCGTGGTGAGCAGGGATTGTATATCATTATTTAACCCTGGAATAGCCATAAAAATGTGAATTGTAGTTTTCTTGATCAAAAGCCATGCCAGCTGTACTCTGAAGTCTATTGTCACTCTTCCTATGTTTCCAGCCAATGACTGAGTGTGACAAGGTTACTAAGACAAGTCCACTTTTAGAGACATGGGTACCAACTTGTGACTGACTGATTCAAGGACATTCTGGCAATGTCCTTGCTAAACATCCCTTAGATTGCATGGTGATCTGGGATGCTTCTGACAACCTTTTTGACCTTTCACCTTCACTAGGATTTGCTTGTTTCACAGTGATCTCAGCCCCTATTTTTCCAACATCACTTCCACCTATTTAGTTGTTGGGCATGTATTTGTCTTGGCATCTGTATTTTGAATAATCCAGACCAATACAAAATCCTATAATGACTCTGTGTGGCAAGTGCTATTTTCTTCATATCTGGAAAAGGAAATATAAGCCCTTATTTGTCCTAATGCCCAGAAGTCTTTTACTAGAGAGTAATAATTTTGTGATTAACACCCAGGTAAGGCCAATATCAAACCATTAGGTTGAACTGATACACTGTGTTTTTTCTTTGTATGTGTATGTGTGTGTTTTTTAACATACCCAAAGGTGACCAGTTTACAAAATAAGAACAATATAATTTCCTAGTTGGACTTAAAAAAGTCTACTAGGTAAAGCTGAAAAGAATATTTTTAAATTAGATGATAAATCAGAAAAAAATTAGCCAAATGAAACATAAAGTGTTAGATATAGATTGAAAGATGTGACATATAGCTTCCAGAAGTTACAAAATAAATGAATAGAAAAAAAATGGGATAGAGAATAATTTGAAGAAAGAATAACTATTTTTTATATGAGTTCTTAGAAATTGCTCTTATGGCATATTCCCAGCTTCCTCACAATCTTTTTTCTTTAATCCTCACCTGATTAAAAAATGGTTTAAAAATGATATTTTTCCCATTGATTTTTAGAGAGTGGAAGAGAGAGGGGAAGACAGAGAGAAATATCACTGTGAGAGAAACATATTGATTGGTCTTGCCACAGGCCCTGAGGACAGGGCCAGGGAGGCGCCTACAACTGAGGAGCCTGCCCGTGAGTGGAATCAAACCTGGGACACTTTGGTCCACAGGCCAATGCTCTATCTACCGAGCCAAACCTGTTAGGGGTCACAATCTTATTTGCCATTTCTGTGAGGCACCGTTGTTTAAGTTTTCTTCTGAAATGTTACTGGAAGAATGTATTCCTTTCTACATCAGAAAGAGTTAAATAGGTGGTAGACAAAAGTGGAGCTTCCTCCAGGGCAGTAATTGAAACATTTAAGAAAGAAGGCTATTGTTTTCCTCAAAAGTATCCGGAATGCTGGATTGTCAGGTTATCAGCTAACTCTCTTCGGTCAACAGAATCAATCAACCTGTTATGAAAAAAGCCCATTTTAAAGGAAAGATAGATCTTTGTTACCCCAGTGGAAATTAGCTCTTCGCCTTTTCCCTTGTGGATTTGTTTGGTCTCAACAGAATGCCAAAACTTGTCCACACTTCATTACCCTGAAAACCCTGCTACTGCAAAGGTATTATTATTTTTTTTCAGAGAACTTCATCTGTTTAGGGAAAAGCTTTATACTTTTCTTCCCTTTTTCAGTGAGAGAGCATTTTAATCCAGATGACTAATTCTTATTTTAATCAGATCCAAAAGAGCCCTTCTGGCATAGGGAACCCTGTTAACATTTACAGTATACTTCATTATGTATTAACAACCAACTCTTTGGTGATAACTAATTTGTTGAGGTCAAAAAAATAATGGTGATTTGATAAATGCTGTGGTAATAATAAAGCTGAGGGTTTTTGTAAAGTCACTAGGATAGTTTAAAAACCGTGTGTGTGTGTGTGTGTGTGTGTGTGTGTGTGTGTGTGTGTGTGTATTAGAGGCCTGGTGCATGAATTCAAGCACAGAGGGGGTTCCTCTGCCTGGCTGGTGATCAGGGCCAATCAGGCCAACCGGCCAGGGGGAGGGACCACTGGAGGTTCGGTGTGGGAGTTCACTGACCACCAGGGGGCAGTCCAGGGGTGGGCAAACTTTTAGATTCGAGGGCCACAATGGGTTCTTAAACTGGACCGGAGGGCCGGAACAAAAGCAACCTGACCATGCTGGCGCTCTCATCTTGGGCTGCTGGTGAAGGGGAGGGGAGAGCAAGAGAACCCTCCGCTCTTTTGGCTCTGTGGACCAGACAGAACAGCCGAACGGGCCAGATCCGGCCCCTGAGCTGTAGTTTGCCCACGGCTGGGGCAGACCCTGCTTTGAACATCTGCCCATCTGCCCCCTGGTGGTCAGTGCTCATCATAGCTACAGGCCAGTCATCCAGTAGTAATGCTTGCTTAGGTTTTTATATATAGAGATAGATATAGACTTATGAAGAAATAGTTGCTTTTGAAAAGGAAAATCCCTATTTTATAACAAACTGCTGTTTGGAATTTTCTGCTGTTCTTCTTAGATAAAATGTTGCTTTCTAGTCTGCTTTAGCCCGTTTGAAGAATGATGAACATAAATTTAGCTGTATGACCTTGTAGGCCAGAGACTAGATATGCTCATACTCTCAATGCCATGCCAGGTGTAATTTTTAACTGGATAGAACTGTATTGTTTTCAAGGCCAGCATCGAGATAACCACTAAATGCACATAGGGCTGGCTCTTTAATGAAAAGGGAAGTTCTGCTTGTAGCCTTGCTTAGAATTTGAAATCATTTTCCCTAAGCCCATCACGCAATGAATAAAGTTAAGTCTCTCCAAACTCTCCCCTCCCCCTGCATTGTTTGATTGTTTGGGAACTCTATAACACCTTGAATGAGGACAGCTGTCTGAAAATAAAAGCAAGTGTGTCAACCATAAAATATGAATAAAGGGGTTTGGCAGGAAGGTAATTTGTCCATAATTCCTTTAGATGTTCTAAAATTAAAACAGTGTCATTCAAAATGCCCTGCATTGTATACAGGAAGCCAAGCAATGGAATGCTGGGAAGATATGGAGACCCTCAGATTTCTGTTTCATGTCGGTAACATCAATCTGGGCATTACTTATTGAAGTTAATCTGACTCCTTGTTCAAGGTTCTTTTGTTTGTTTTTGTTTGTTTGTTTTTTTGTCTCCTAGCAGACTGTATCTATGTTTAATGTAAACTATGTTTTATTTACTGTTTTTCACACTACATTGTTGAACAAGTAGAAGGCAGTCAACCAATGCCAGTTAATGTTAGGAAGAAGGCATGGAGAGATGGAAGAGGAAAAGAGAGGATGTCATTAAATAAGACATAAACTGCCCAACTTAACATATTTTGAGAGAGTGTTCTGTCCTTGCTTTATCAGGTACTCACTGAACACTTACAGTTTCAGAATCCATGTAAGAATAATAACTTTCTCTAGTCCTAGTCTTGAGTAGCTTATGGTTGAACAGAATTAATAGAAAATAAATAAATATAAAGTCATTGTAGAATACAATTAATTTTACAATAGAGGTATTTTTAAAAATATTTTTATTGATATTTTACAGAGAGGAAGGGAGAGAGATAGAGAGCTAGAAACGTCGATGAGAGAGAAACATCGACCAGCTGCCTCCTGCACACCCCCTTCCGGGGATGTGCCCGCAACCAATGTACATGCCCTTGACCGGAATCGAACCCGGGACCTTTCAGTCCACAGACCGACGCTCTACCACTGAGCCAAACCGGTTTCGGCAATAGAGGTATTTAAAAAAAAATAAAAATAAAAACTTTATGGAAAGACTAAAAAGGTAGCAAGCATCTTCATTGGGAAAACAAGGTGGAAAGACTTGACTAAGAGGAATCATAGGAGTTCCCAGCTGTCAAGGCTCGGGAGGATATTGGAAAAAGGGGCAGAACAACTGATTGTTTTGAAGACAATAACATGTGCGTATATGGCACATTGTTTTTGTTTTCTTACTTTTTCTTTCCTCTGTAAGAGAATTTGCCGTTGGAGTGCTCCCTGTGACTTCTGGTGCCTCTCTCCAGTACATGGAGGTGCCTGCTTCCACTAAGGTCAAGAGCGGCCCTCTGCCGTGCTGTGGCAAATGGAAGAATAAAGGGAGAGACCTTGTCATATTCAAAAGGAGCTTTAAGAGCTCCGCGTGGTTTAGATGCTGTTTTCTTTCCTTTTTATCATGAGGCTGTGTGAAAGGCTGATTATTAAAAGCTGGCTTGTGAAGTGAAAAGAGGCTCTGAGCACAACCACTACGGCCTGATTTATAATACAAGCAATAAATAAACATTTGATATTGGAAGCCATTGAGGTATGGAATTGTTGTTTACTATCACAGTATACCCTAATGAAAGGCTACTAAGACAATAATCAAAATGAATAACCTTGTATATTGCCAATGGTGATGCCCACTTTAAGTATATAATTATGTATGCTATAGTTATTGTGATTATATAAACTCACACACAAAAACATACCTGTACAGCTTTCAGTAATAATCACAATATTATCAGTAATAATCATTCTTTTCTTTTTTTCATTTTTAAAACAATTCACTACCAAATTAAAAATAATACATTTCAGTTGTAGAGATATTCATATTCAGCAAATGGTTTTTTGTGCGAAAGTAAACCTACATTTACCAAATTAAAATATTACACTTCACATAGTTTTTCACTGTTTTAAATACCAATCAATATTCAAAATATTCAGATAGGATGATGGAACCGATGGAACTTAAGTGCTATCTCTTTAGTTTTATAATCAGCCTGCTATCGTTGTTGATTTTGAAATATACCCTATTCAGGCAGAAGTATAAAATATCAAAGGGTTTGAAGACCCAAAGTCTCCAAAGTAAGCTTGAATTTTCTACAGCTTCATGAACTTACTTTTGTACTTACTTTCAAATAGAATACATTTATCCTAGTGTGTGTGAGCCAGGGGCTAACTGTATTAATGGGAGCTGCCTGATTTCAATTCTATGAGGAATATAATGCTTATTAAAAATACACATCAAATATGTACCAATTTGAAACTTATATATATGCTATTAAAATGGAATAGTAACTTCAACATCTCTTTTCACTAACATTGCACCAAATGCACACCTTTATTGCCTGCACATGGGTGGGGGTGGGGGAGAAATGGTGGTGGGGCTACTTTCTCCATCCTGCCCCTTGTGTGACACCATAACATGTACTCTCTTTTTCCTCTTTTTTATTTTTACTTATTTTTTTATTTTTTAATTGTTCAACTATAGTTGACATTTAATATTATTTTATTTTAGTTCCAGGTGTACATCATAGTGGCTAGACATTTATATACTTAATAAAGTGATCCCCTAATAATTCTAGGTCCACCTGGCACCATAGTTATTACAATACTAGAGGCCCAATTCATGAAGTTCGTGCAAGGGGCACTTGCCCCTCCACAGCCAGGCTTCATCCAGAAGGTCATCTGGAAGATTGTTCCACTGTTTGGTCTAATTAGCATATTAGCTCTTTATAGGATTAGTGACTATTTGGTTTAGAAACCTGAGCCCTAATAGTAAGGCCCTTGTGCATACCTGTGTTCTGGCACTCATCATGCTGTATCATCACCATCTGTCTTGTGTCCTTTGAGGGCAGGAAGAAAGCCTTCTTCAGCTTTATTGCCAACAACTAGCAGTACTGGTCACATATCAGTCATGCAATAATAATATTTTTTTTGGAGAAAGAATGGGAAAGGACCACTGGTTCTCAGTGAAATGATTTTATAGCTGTACAAAGTGGAAGCATTAAGCAGCTGAAGTCAAGTATTGGTGACCCACGCACAGAACCAATTCCTACTCTTTTATTACATATTTATTCCCTAAGGAGGAGTTCATCATTGGAAGGCATTTCTCAGTGTGAGCAATAACTCCCTTAAGGAAGTATTTCTTCATAAAATGTGGAAGATGCATAAAACTTTTATAACTATGGTGGCAGGAGGCAGAGTGCCATACTAGAAATATAAGATTATTCAAAGATGGGCCATTAAGGTTGAACACCATTTGAATTATGTATGGCCAGTGACATGAATATTTTTACAGACTTAAAGTAAAACAATAAGTAATACATTTGAGTGATTCTGATTTTACATTATAATATTTTATACTGTTAAGTTACATTAAAATACTTATAAAGTTGTATTTGGATGATTAATATTTGTAAGATTCCAGAAGTATATATATATATATATATATATATGAATAAAGGCCCATCATTTTCACTGCTACATTTTTCTTATTTTCATTTCTTTGTCCTTCTCTTCACTAGTATAATCAGACATTATATGTACACTTTAATTTTAATTTATATTTATATGTGTATTTATAATTTATTTTAACAAAACTTATTTCATAGTATATGCATTATTTTACTTTTTCCCTCTACATTATTTAAATTTGGCTAGATAATTTGATATTCTTGAAAAATATTATTGACAGTTACCATTAGCTTTGCATTATTTATATAATATATTTAACCATTTCCTATTTTATGGATTCTATGTTACTTCCTTTTTTAAAAAATGATAAAACATAAAAGCAGAAATATTTATCATTTTAGGGAAAGGTTTGCATATACATGTATGTATATATACATTTTGGGTATTTAAATAACAAGTTTTAAGTGCTGTTTAGCTTTTAGAGGTTATTTAAAACATTAGATGTGAAATAGTCTAATTGCTAGCAAAATAGTTGTGTCAATTACAATGAAAGTTTTGAAATATCCTCCTTAAAACTTAATTCTATTGACTCTGTAATTTGTCCTCTGGTCTACTGGGCTCCCATTTTCAGTATCTATTTTGCTTTTCTCAGATCTTTAAACATGAGAATGTTTTAGGGTGAGTCTTAGACATACTTTTTTGTTCAGGCATTGCCCCAGGTTTTCCCATCATTTTAATATTTTAGGTGCCACCTTAATTTGCTGAGTCCCAGATGTGTAGCTCAACCCTGACTTCTCCTACAAACTTCACACTCACTTATCTAAATGTCTAGAACAGTTAGATAAGTGAACAGTTAGAGAACAAGCTTCTCTCATGATGAGAATCACCTGGTGGAGTTGTTAAAATACAGATTCCTGAATCCCAACTAAGAAGTGCTAAACTAGAATTTTTGGGAACATATAGGTAAAATTGTATACTTTACTAGTTAACTTAACTAGTATACTTAACTAAGCTTAGAGCACTAGTTAAGTACACAATTTTACCTATATGTTCCCCAAAATTCTAGTTTAGCACTTCTTAGTTGGGATTCAGGAATCTGTATTCTAACAACTCCACCAGGTGATTCTCATCATGAGAGAAGTTTGGGAAACACTGGTCTAGAACATCCATCCAATGTTTCATGTACAACTCAAACTTAACACTTCCAAAGCCCAACTCTTTTCCACCTGCATTCACATCTGCTCCCGCCCCAGTGATCCCTGTCACACAGTACATGGCGAACCTAGACTTGAGCAGGTGTATAAGCCGAAAACTTCAAAATGTTCCTGACTAGTTCCTCATCCCACATTTATTCACAGCCCGTCACCAGCTCAATGCCATTAGCTTCAACCTCAGACTTCTCTCCACCAACCAGTTGCCATAACCTTCACCCACACCCCTGAGCGCCACTCTCTCTGACACATGGCATTGCATCCTAGGTGTCTTTCTATTTCAGCCTGATCATCCCTCTCAGAACCTACACACAAAAATGATTTTCCACTTGGCTGCATGACTGAGACTTGGAATCATCACATCTGTTGGAATCTTTTAGTGCTAACCTTTCTCACTCGAAGAAAATGAACATTTTGACTATGTTCTACAATTTTTCCCAAGTTCTGCCCCTGTGATAATAATCTTGGTATCACGCATACTTCTGGGCCAGGCTATTCCACTGTTTCAGGAAACCATTGTATGGAATCTCATTGGCTGTGGTGATTGATTCATAAAGAATTGGCATCTTTACATTATTATGTTTTTCCATCCTAGAATGAGCAATATTTATTCCCATTTCTTTTTTCAAAATACACCTTGCAGAAAAATTGCATGATTTTTTTCCAAAAATGAGTCTGCACAATTCTTGTTCTATTTTTCTCTCTGTGTATAAATATTGTTTTATTTTAAATGTGGAGTCAATTTTTATATATTATATTTCCTAATTCATTTTTATCTGATGATATAGGGTTTTTTTTTTTTTTTTAGCCTTGGTACAATCTGATATTTTGGGCCAGGGAACTCACTGTTGTGTGGGGCTGTCCTGTGTATTATAGGATGTTAAGAAGCCTCCTTAGTCTTTACATATGAGTTGTCAGCAGCTGTGGTGGTAACTAAAACATGCCTCCAGGCATTGCCAAATGCCTTTCCAGGCACCAAATTGGCCCTGGATGAGCAGCACTGATCTTTATGATGGTTCAGATTGGCTATTAAATGCCACATGCAGCCCATTCTTGTTTGGTTTAAGTCTTCCCATATTCCCCTTCATCTGAAAATTGGTTCTTAAAAATTTTTAAACTTATAGTAGCTGACATATTGGCTGTAGAGAGAGACATGCCTTGGGATTTCCTCAGAGCCTCATGCAGATGCTGTCCATGATTTCAGCTATTCCTACATTCACCAGTTTACATGCTTTTGCCAGCCCTAAGTGATAGAAAGTGCATGGCACAGGGGACCACGCACTGTCTATCACTTAGTGCTGAGTGAGACCTGGGTGTGGTTCTCAATTCCACTGTCAAGTGGGTGTTTGATTTCACACACATAATTAAGCTGAAGTCTCAGTGTTCTCTATAAAAGGGAGGTGGAGGCAGCTGCTTTTGCACCAAGTCATCAATTATGATGAGAGAACATTTTGGATAGAATATGATTGCAGCTATTATTTCCCTGAAATGAATCAAGTGGCAATGGAGATGAATAATCCTTGACCAGCACTGGCTGGGATAGTAGAGACCTTTGCTGGGAGCACTGAGTGAGTGCTCTGTCTAGGGATGATGCTGGGACTGAGTTTTCAAATGTGTGATATGTAGACCCAGACTTTAAGCAGTTCACAATATATCCAATAAAAAGGCATCATGAAAATACAAGGTAATATGATAAATGAATAAATTAGACCAGTGCAGGGAACAGAATCAGAGGAGTGGCATTTCTGCAGTCTTTCATCTCAGTAACGATGTAATAAAAATTATTATCTATATACTATATTTATGTGATGATATTAATTTGATAAAATGGTAAGTGATCTGCAAATCCATTGTAATGTTCAAGTCTTTTTTTTTTTTTTTTTTTTTTTTGAGGGGGAGAGGTTAGCTACTTGTGTTATGTAATGAGCTTTTTAACTCAAACTCAAGAAATGCCTTGGAGAAAATCATATAAGCAGTTTCTTCCTTAGGCGGTTAAATTTTGTGAACTAACGAACCAGGGAGTTAAGAGGGATTTGCAGTTGTTTGGCAAAGTTAGGATTAGCGGGAGATGAAAAGAAAATAAACATTGATTTGCAGAGTGCTACCTCCTTCTCCTGCAGGCCTCAGCGTGCTGGATGTTAAAACCTGGTCTCAAAAAGAGGAAAGAGCAAAATAACTCACAGAAGAATTCTGTTACCCATAAATAATAATTGTTAATATTTAGAAACATTTCAAAATAACTTGTATGATATTTTTGTTGATATTTTATTAAAAGGTAGCCTCCCTGCCCCAATTCCCAAATCCGATAACTCAGTTCAGGAAAAGAAAAAGAAAAAAAAACAAAGATCTGATCTCTCTCTCTTTTTTTTCCCTTTCTTTTTGTCAGTTCAAATCCCTGTCAAGGCACATGCCCAGGTTTCAGTTAGATCCCTGGATGGGTGTGCAGGAGGCAGCTGCTCTCACATCAATACTTCTCTCTCTCTCTCTCTCTCTCTCTCTCTCTCTATCTCTATCTCTCTTTTTATCCTTCCCTCTTCTTCCTTCTCCCCCCTTCTCTCTCTCTCTTAAAAAAATAATAAAACATCTTTTGCAAAAAAAAAAAAAAAAAAAAAAGGAAAAAAGTGAGACCCAGAGTAAAAAAATGAGATTTTCAAGGTCATGTGGATATTTGCTTCTAAAGAAAAAGTTAGAACCCATTTCTCTCCGCACTTAGCCCAGTGTTCTTCCCACTACACTTTGCTCTCTGTCCACCTACTTTATGCTGTCATTTTTTCTCCCCCCGAATAAGTGGTGCTTGGATAAGTTCCAAAAGCAAATCCACCTTCAGTTCCATTTCGCGAATTCATCCTGTAATTGTCGCACCTGACTTCTGTCCCGGGGCCTGAACCCCCATCACCGGGGATAATTTGAATCAACGGAGAGACGCCTGGAGTCCGTCTGTGTTGCCAATGACCCTCCTTATTCAAGCAACGCCATTGTGATTGGCAAGGTTGGTCACTGCCACTTTAAATTACTGGTTTATCTGGAGTCCCCGAGAATGGAAGTCCTTTCAGGGGGAGAGGATGATGGATCACATGGCAGGGAACAAACGCAACTGTGATTAATGGGACGTTCCACAACAACAACAAAAACACAGAGCCAACTGCGCACAGAGATAACCGGGACCACAAAGACCAGCGTATTGTCTCCGGTGATGTAATTAACTTCAAACCCTCCCCCAGCCCGGATGGCTGCTTTCAGGGAGCCTTTCCCATTGTGCTGACAATAATGACAAGGTTGGGGCTGCTCCTTTTAAGTGCTGTCCTATTAAGGACCATTTTTGCCAATGCATTGCACTGATAAAGTGTCAGAGACTGAGGTACTGCAGTGTGAAGGAGCGGGGTTTTAAGCAACTGCAAGTTCATTCAACTTTCCCTCTTTCTCTCAGAAGACAGGGGGAGAAAGACTGAACGCTGGTTTTGATAGATGAGCTTCTTTGCTTCTTCAAATATTTTGATGCAAGAAGGGCTCATTGGTTATTTAACACACACACACACACACACACACACACACACACATATATATATATATATATATATATATATATATATATATATAGCCTTTGCTAAGAACCTATCTTTATTCAAGCTCTTCTGTTGCTCCCTTCATATACCTTAGATTATTTGAAAGGCATTACTTCAATTTTTGCAAATAAGAGGAACAGATGTTGGGAATATTTAGTAAACAGTCTGAGATAATAAAGCACCCAGGCCAGTGCCTTCAGTTTGCAACCGAGGGCAACTTATGACTTTGATTAAATTTATTTTTAAATTCTAGCTCTAGGAAGCATCTCTCTCTCTCTCTTTCCTCAGAGACTTAGCCTTTCCCAGTCTAATCAGCAATCCCTGTGGCAGCAGAAGACAGCATCCCGGACCAGCCTAATGATCACATTGTATCAGACTAAAGATATCATCTTGGCCCAACTTATGTTTCAGTTCCTGAGTCCTGAGGTTGACTGACTCCCTGTCTACTTTCCCATGAGACAGGACAGAGGGACCCTGAAATAGATCTCAGAGCTGACCTCAGAACCTGAGGAAATATTTATCACCCTTACCTCAACTCTGACCAATCAGCTATCAGCAGGAACCCACGCCCCTAGTCCACGTGTGTTATGAGTTTGTCCCATATAATCTAGTTAGATCACAAGCTCCCAATTTATGCAATGACCAATTCAATATTAAACATTTTTTTTCTGTGTGTACTGCAAACTCTTGCTTGTGCGTTGCTTTGGGGAGTGTGCACAGGCAGGCAAACCCAAGGAAGAACACTGGGTTCCAATAACAATCTTAATACCACTTTTTGAAATGAAACATGAAATGCAAGTGTGACATCTGAGACACTGTGGATGAGCATTCTCTAATCTGTATCTCACTCGGGGTGCCATGGTAACGCTCATAACAAGCACAAGGCCCTGCAGAAGCCACTGCTCCAGCCACATGTCCAGTCCTTGAGCCTTAGTTCTGCCTGAATCATATTGCTCTTCATTTTTCCTTCCTGGCATCCTGTTCCTCTCTGGCCCTCACCCCAATGCCATCAGTTTTTCTCCTTGTTCTGCAACTTCTTTACACACTCCTGATAAGGCCCACCATCCCCTGGCTATCACTTTCATTCCTATCCATGACCCCAATCTTCAACACACGCCCTGCATCAGGGACTATTGTAGACAACCAGCTCTCCAGACCTGCCTTGCTTCCAAAAACCTCTTATGACTCCCTCTTTTTTTTTGTTGTATTTCTTCCTCTAAAAAAAATTCTTTATTGATTGTGGTATTGCATATGTGTCCTTATTCCCCCATTACCCCTAACCCTCCATTCATGCCCTTACCCCCCTGTTGTCTGTGTCCATTGATTAGGCTTATATGCCCGCCTACAAGTCCTTTAGTTAATCTCTCACCTTCCCCTCCCTTCCGTGAGGTTTGAGGTTCTGATCGATGTTTCTCAGTCTCTAGATCTGTTTTTGTTCATCAGTTTATGTTGTTCATTATATTCCACTAATGAGTGAGATCATGTGATATTTATCTTTCTCTGCCTGGCTTATTTCACTTAGCATAATTTCTCTCCAGCTCCATCCATGCTGTTGCAAATGGTAAGAACTCCTTTTTTACTGCAGTGTAGTATTCCATTGTGTACCACAGTTTTTTAATCCCCTCATCTGCTGATGGGCACTTAGGCTATTTCCAAATCTTAGGTGAATTGTGCTGCTATGAACATAGGGGTGCATATATACTTAATATTAGTGTTTATAGTTTCTTGAGATATACTCCTAGAAGTGGGATTACTAGGTCAAATGGAAGTTCCATTTTTTTTTTTTTAGGAAACTCCATAGTGTTTTCCACAGTGGCTGCACCAGTCTGCATTCCCACAAGCAGTGAAAGAGGGTTCTTTTTTCTTCACATCCTCCCCAGCACTTGTCATTTGTTATTTGTTGATGACGGCCATTCTGACAGGTGTGAGATGGTACCACATTGTTGGTTTTATTTGCATCTCTTGGATGATTAGTGACTTTGAGCAGATTTTCATATGTCTCTTGGCCTTCCTTCTGTCTTATTTTAAAAAGTATCTGTTTAGTTCAGTTTGGTGATACTCACACCTAAGCATATTGGTCATGTAAAAAAGTAATGTCAAAGAAAGATTGGTCAATAGCACTTGTTAAAACACACTAAGGAAGACTTTATTCAAGTGGAGGATGCATCACTATAGGTATGGGAACCTCTGGATAGGATTTTGCAGTGAGGGAGAAAGATTGGACCCAAATCAGAATATAGCCAGGGCAAGTGGGGGTTTATGGCTGAGCATGGTGGGGGTCAGTGGATAGAAAATTAGTAAAAGGAAGCATCAATGTAATTCTGGCTAAACTAATCTAACAGGATTCTTGCTGAAGGCAGGCCTGGGATCAGCTATCACCTGGGGAATGGTAGAGATGAGAAACCTGATTAAACACTAAGAGTGATCATTTAATGAAGGTGGGGCTTCTGTTTAAAGAGACAAATCAAGATTCTTGCTAAAATTGGACAATGTAGAGAGAAGCATGGAAGTCCAAACATCAAGCTAGTTGAAAAGAATTCAGGGGAGGATGAACAGAGTTTGGTCAATGAGGGAATCTTTGCCACTTGCCAGGTGAAGAAATGGAATGAAACAGGGGGGATTGTTTTAAGTCAAACAGTTAGCTGCAACAGCCTGATTTATTGCCATCATCCCATTACCCCTAGACCACTGGTTTCCAATAAAGGGTGATTTTACCCCTCAGAAGACATTTGATATTACCTGGAGATATTTTTTAAAAATACATATTTTATTGAATTTTACAGAGGAAGGAAGAGGAATAGAGTTATAAACATCGATGAGAGAGAATATCGATCAGCTGCTTCCTACACATCTCCTACTGGGGATGTGCCTGAAACCAAGGTACATGCCCTTGACCAGAATTGAACCTGGGATCCTTCAGTCCATAGGTTGATGCTCTATCCACTGAACCAGAGTGGTTAGGGCACCTGGAGATATTTTTTATTGCAATGCTATGGCATTTGGTAGGCAGAGGTCAGAGATACTGTTAAATATCTTAAAACCCAAAGGACCTCCTTCTCTGTAAGCAAAGCCTTATCTAGCCCCTGATGTCAGTGGTACCATGGCTGAGAACTCCTGCCCTGGACTCCAGTACTGAGTCAGGAGGAGGCAGGGAGAATTCTGCCTCGAGTGATTTGATTGCTTTTCCTGCTTGTGAGAATAACTTTGTAGAGCCAAGATTAAACATGCAAGCCACGAGTCTGAAGTCCTCTTTGCAAATTTCCTACTGATTTACTTTGTGGCTCCCTGTTCATCACTTCACCTCCAACAGCACACATTTGCTGAGAAGTCCTTGTGTATGACTCTAAAGGAAGCATTAGGAAAACGGTTTTCCATATCAGCACTGACCACTTGTGTACCAGCCAACAGTATTTATTCACCTCAGTGTTTATTTGACCTTTGCAGGTACAAGGAAAGATATAAATTCTCCGAATTCCCATTTATGTTATGGCCATAAGTTCTACTGAGACAGTATCAAAGTACCCATGTGCTATTGGCCAAGTATTAAATAATGCAGTGTGAATTAATAATGTATTGTAATAAAATGATGTTTACCACCTTTATATTTATACTTGAGGCCAAATGCATGAAATTCATGCAAGAGTAAACTTTTCTTCCCCTGGCTGCAGAACTGGCTTCTGGCCACCAGGACCCAAGCTTCACTCGCAGCCCTGGCTTAGTCCAGAAGGTTATCAAGAAAGACAGGACATCTGGTCTAATTATCATATTATACTTTTTATTATTACAGAGTCCTTTTGTAAGCCTTCTTTAGCTTGCTTTTCTTATCCTTGCTTTCTGCCAACCACCTGGCCCCAAATGCTATCCTTATTATTGGGTAAATTTCAGCTACTGAAATATTTCTTATTTCTTTCTAGCTTGTTTTTCTTCTCTTTTCTGAGTCCTAGTTCCTCTTTATCTAAATCTTAGGTTGATATTTTCCATTGTCTCTTTCCTCTCCTCTTTAATTAGTCTGACCCCCCCCACTCCTTTTCTACTAAATGTTTTCTAAAAAATGTGTTCGCAGAGCAGTGCTAAAAGAACTGAGGGAAATGAAAAAAGGGCAGATGATTGTCAATCTCAGGAGCTTCTTCCTTCAGTTCTCTTCTGCAAAATGACTGATCATATTGCCAAGGGCTAAGCACAGATGAAAACCTCCTAGCCCGAGCCTTAAGGAAGAAGAAAGACAGGTAAAACACGTGCCCCCAGGGCATGGAGCATGGGCCAAGAGGCCACTGCATAGGGAGTGCCTTTGAGATTCAATGGAACGTTTGCTCAGGAAGATGTAAACACGAAAGTCCATTTTGTCAACTACTAGGCTTCTCACTGCTTTCAGAACTGGATATTCAAAATGTGGCTCTTATATCTTCATCCTCATCATTTATATCTTGTACTCAAATTCTCTGAGACAGGTGGCATTTCCTGAATGCACCACGCTGGTTTCACGTACTTACGTTTTTACACCCAATGTTCTTCTCTGTTAGGACACTCTTTTCCTGGCCGTCTGCCTAGAACATTTCTGCTTCTCCCTAAATACTCAACTTAGGAAGGCCCCTCTCCGGGCTCATCCTAACTTAGGCAGGCAGCCCTGATTGTGTTTCCTAACACCAGGTAATTATAACGATTCTCAAAATATGAGAACTGCCTTTATTTGTCCTGGGAAAATGTTCAACACAGTGTAACTAATAAATATTAGATATAAACATATCTATGGGATTTAGCAATGGGAAAGTGATGTGCCTGTAAGTTATCTTTTTCTGTTGTTCCCCACAAATCTTAGATTAGAAAATCCCCAAAGCCATAAATTTACATTCACTTTTCCCAGATTCTTTTGTTAGAGAATATCTCTATATGCATTTTATATGCACCGAGTTCATCTACCAATAAACCACTTAATAGAAATATTTCTGTGCTTTAGTTATTGCATTATTAACTGGAATAAAATTGTAAACATGGCTTATGAATTATTTATAAAGTGTGTCTTTTGGGAAGGAGTAAATCTAAATGCATGTAATACAAAAATATGTATGAGTTCCAGGTAGTGCAGGTCACCATTTGGAAAACATCAGTTTGAAATGTATAATGGGTAGCAGGACCTTTTAGTAGATACATATAACTGGGGCTTTCACGATATTATACAAAAAATTCTTTGAATTCAAATCATGATAGAATATTGACAAAAATATAAAAGATTTATAAGCACATTGTGTATTATTTTTTTCTATCAAATTAGTAAAGATTCTTTAAGTGCAATAACTGAATATAGCATTATAATATTAGCATGTTTATACTATAAGCAATGGGAAATAAATTATCATACTCTGGAATACAGATTAAATGCCTAAGAATACTCCTGATAAATTTTTATTTGGTTGAGGGACTACAAATTAAGAGCATCTATCTTCTCTACTTGGGCTCTGAACCAACTTAGAAGTAAGACGATGGATTCAACAGATGAGAGCAGAGTATTACCTTTATTGTTATTAAAGGCTAAGCTGAACACATAGTTTATATGTCTAGATGTTTAGGCTTATGATCATATAATAGAGAAGTCCAAATTTAAACAATCTTATCAGTCATATCAAGAGCCAAAGCTTTTTCCTGTGAAATTTGAGAAGTCAACAGTTTATATCAACCTAGGGCACCATCATGAAAGTTAACTTATGAGGAGACCCTCAACCTGCCCACATTCCTTAGCCATAATGAAGTGCCAAGTCAATCTCTTTCTCTGAACCTCTCAGGCACTTAATGAGCCTGCTTGTGAGGCCTTTCTGATCTTCCCAGAGACCTCAATGATCTAAGTGACAAACCTTCTCTTACCTCTTCATATATGTGTATCAGCATCAGTCTCAACATGTGAACCAAACTTTGGTGGGGGCCTTGAGGACTTTGCAGGGTTAAATACAGAATCCACTTAAGTATGAAACAAACTGAGATATACTGGTAGCTACAGGAGTGAGATGTAAGTAAATCCAAGTATCAGCTTCATTATTGATAAAATGGTGAATGAGAGAATGTGCTTGGATAGAAGCATCTGAAGGATTTTCTTGTACTCTACCCATGTATCAATCAGGATAGGCTGGATTACACTGGGGTAACAAACAATCCCAAAATAAACCCTCCACAAATAAACATCCCCATCTAGTTAGAAGTAGGGTTAGACAACTAGAGGCCTCTGTCATGTAAGGATCCTCACCTAGGAACAGAGAGCTGACAAATATAAAAAAAGAGAACAAAAGGGTGATATTGATAAAGTTGGGGTTGGAAAAATGCAAGACTTCCCTCTTCTTCTGCTAAGATCAAACTCCTTCTCCAATGGGAAGGAGAGAGAACAGGGGGGTGAGAGACCATATGTCACTCTTGTACAAGTGTCAGCAGACTACAGCCCTCAGGCCACACCCAGCCTGCCACCTGCTTTTGTAAATAAAGCTTTACTCAAACAGAGCATCCACTGATTTACATATTGGTCATGGTTGTTTTCATGCAACAATGACAGAGTTAAATAGCTGTGACAGAACCTATATCCTGCAAAAGTAAACCTCTTTCATCTCTGGCTCTCTATAGTAAAAATCTACTGACTCCTCCTGCTCTTTGCAAATGCCTATCCACAGTATGTGTAAGAACAAAGAATTTGAGTTAAACAAGGAGTAAAATCAATGTGCAAGGGGAAAAGAAGAAAGCAGGAAAAAATGTGTTACTTTGTGAGAATCCTGTTCAACTCCTTTGCCCCCCCAGGTATATTTTCAGTACAACAACATAGAGGCAAATAAAGTGATGACAAAGGCCATGGGACCTGGGTTTTAATTCTATGTCTTCCATTTAAATGTTGTGTGACCTTGGGAAAATTCATCAGCCTTTCTTAGCATTAATACAGCTTACAAATATAGGGGGCCTGGTTCTATGTCTGACCCAGTGAGTACTTGATGAGTGCTACTTCTCTCTCACACTTTTCTGGGTAATTTAGAGTTTATTATACAGCTCTATAGCTCTGGTAGAAGCTTCCAGTGGTATGGAGACTACTTTTCAACAAGGCAGCAATTATTTTTTTCAGTTCTCTTCCCATAGGGAAGCACTAATTATTTTAAAAATTGTACATTTTTTTCTTTATAAATGTATCCTTAATTTACCTACATCTCACAATGTTCCACAATTTTCCTCTGTACTTATAAATGTGATTCCCAATTGTCATTAACTTTTGGTGCAGGTCTGTGATAAAGTTGTCATTTGTTATTAAAAGAAGGAGAAATTAAGGTAATTTTATAAATAACATGTTCAAAAAGTCTCCAGGTCTTCAGGGTATCAAATATTTCAAGGGTATGTACTTGCTATCATTCTCATGTTAACAGAACTCTTAATTTACAACACAGTGAGATACATAAATAAATGTAGAGTGGCTTCTGTTCTTCCTCATTTGCATATTTTAAAAATACATTTTATTGATTTCATATAGGAAGAGAGAGAGTCATTGATTGGCTTCCTCCTGCACGCCCCACACTGGAAAGGAACCTGCAACCCAGCATATGCCCTGACTGGGAATCAAACCATGACCTCCTGGTTCATAGGTCAATACTCAACCACTGAGCCAGGCCTGCTGGGCCTCACTTGCATCTTGCACTCCCCACTTTTGCCTCAGGATTGCTCTTTGCCAGACCCTACTCTCCATGATTCCCTCCCAGTGGCCCCCTTCCTGCATTGGCTGAGGATCTGCGCATGCTCTGCCCTTGCTGTACTTCCCCATCACATTTGGCCAAAGTCTTACTCGGTCTCCAATAATAAGAAAAACACATTTTTTTTCACATTGGAACTAATGACAGTGTTCAAATACCACATGAGTCCATTCGATACCTACTCTGCACTCAACCACTTTAAGGATGCAGACTGCCGGCAAGGGCAGGACTGAGAATTCCACCCAGACTGAGTCTACATACAGCTTAAGCATTTTAGTTCCTTCTCCTCGCGGGCCTGGTGACTGCCTGCTAGCTCCGTGGAGCAGAAGAAATCAGTTTAGATGTGATATTGGAGCCCATCATGAAGTTGACCTTCTCCCTGAAATCACATTGATCCTTTGGTTACTCACCACAATCAGGTTCAGGAGGCACTTTTGCTTCTGGCCAAGGAAATGCCTCTGTATAAGTCTTCCCACACTTCTCTGTGGCGGTGGCCCTCTCTTTAATCCCAGTGTCCACAGAGCCATGCTGTAGAGAAATCAGGGAGCTGAAATGCAATCATTCCTGTCCTCAGTGCCTCTTCACGTTATATTTTTGCTCATATCCTTCTAAGTCAGAACCTCGATTTCTGCGGAATGAGATTTTTCGGCCACTTTACAAATGTCAGTCCCATTCTGGTTTTCTATCAGTTGAGTATGAAGACCGTACAAACCAGAATCTGCCATTTGGATTCCATTTGGTTTCTACTGAGGCATACATTTGAAATGAGTGGAGAATAGTTTTCCCAGTTGAAGAGGAAACTTTAGGAAAAAGTGGATTGAAGAAGGCAAGATATATCTTTAGTCTAGGGGAATAAAACAACTATGTTTGAGAGATAAGTACACATGATTGCTTTCTTGTTTTTCAAATAACATTAGCCATTCTGTGATACCGTTTTCAAAAGTTTAAAAATCAAAATAAGTGAAAACTTTATCTATTGTCATATATCTATCTAGATGTATCACAAACAATACAGGCATTTCAATGATGTTACCCTTTGTAAAACTGAAATAATTTTTCTCTAAAAATATAAAAGACTGTGTAGTCTACTGTCCTGGGAATTTTAATGCCCCTTTCACCTGTTGCCATAGTATCCCTCCCACATCCTTCTGGGCCGACAGCAGCCAAACCCTTCTTTAGTGTAATAACTGAAGCATTTTCCAGGGGGAGGCTGATATTAGAGCTTATTTTCACTTCAATTTTTCTCTCATTTTAATAGTTTCTTTCCCTACCACCCATGGAGGTTTCTAAGGTAATGCCTGCTGCTGGATTGATATTGACTGGAATTTGCCAGACTATTAAAATGCGGTCTCGTGTAGGATTTATAACTAAGTGATGGCTGAGAGGCCCTTCCTCCGAAGGAAAAGAAGCAAGTCTCTGGGTGAAGCTGGGTGGTTGGGGAAAATAAAGAATTGATGTTGGCAGAAAAGGATTGTCTGAATAGGGATTTTTAAGGCCCATTCAGTAAAGCCTCTGGACGAATCTGCTGGTGACCAGTTGCCGCCACTCAGACCTTCATCCTCATCTGCAAAATGGCATAGGGTTTTGTGTTTAGTTTAACCCACGTGGCTGTAGTGATGCAAGAAAATAAAGTATTTAAAACAGAGCTGTGCTTTCTTAATGACTCCAAAACAAAGGGGACGGATTCTTTTAGTTCTAAACTACACTCAGAAGGCATAGCTGGCATATGGATACACACCCTGGTGGAAGGTGAGGGGCTCCTGACTTCTCTCTTCTCAGCCGAAACCTGATCATGAATAAGACCAGGACTTTGGGAGAGAGATTCTTGGAGCCAGTTTTGTGGGGGCAGGTGAGCCAGCTGATGACATGACCCAATCTAATTAATGATGGTGTTGATTTCTCCATCAACAAATGCAAAATGACAATGCGTAGCTCAGGTTTATGTCCCTGAGAAATACACTTGTTTTATAGTGTGTAAACATGATAGAGAATTTTCGTAGACTAAATCTGGCTGTGACCAAATCAGCCTTCAAAAATCGTTGTCATGCCCAAACCGGTTTGGCTCAGTGGATAGAGCATAGGCCTGCGTACTGAAGGGTTCCGGGTTCGATTCCAGTCAAGGGCATGTACCTTGGTTGTGGGCACATCCCCAATGGGAGGTGTGCAGGAGGCAGCTGATTAATGTTTCTAATTATCTGTTTCTCTTCCTTCCTCTCTGTAAAAAATAAATAAAATATATTTTAAAAATTGCTGTCATACCTCTGGTAAGATTATAGCTATGTGAACCAAAGTGGCCATTAAAGAGACCCTGTAGATGGAAATCTTAAAATCCAAATTTTCTTTCTATATACAAGGAAAGAAAAGGCCTAGCAATACTATTATTTTTCACATATGAGCAAAATTATCGAGTTACAATACAGGAATTAAATACATTGTGCTTCTGGTCAGTGTACTTTGATTACCTGCTTGTTTGATAAATTAAGTGGCATCAATTGTTATTAGCCTCTTGGGGCTATCATACAGTAATCATAGATATTACTCCACGAAAATTCTTCTTTCATGCAGTTATTAAAAATAAAATTGACCTGGACATGTAATTTGAAAATAAAATGGTCAGAAGTTACTGGCACACATGCCCTGTACTAACATGGCCCTTTTAGGGGTGTTTGTGTGTGTGTGTGGGGGGGATAAATAGTCCAGGTATTATTCTCTCATTTAAATTTATTAGGAACCTGCCTTGTATCAGGCATTGACATTTGTTCTGGGATATTTGGTAGGGGCCTGTTGTTTCATTGAATCTCCAAATTGCCATAGATTCCATCCGGTCAGTTGCCATTTAATAGAACTTCAACGGAATATATATATATATATATATATATATATATATATATATATGAAGTAAAAATTTGACCAGGTTAGGGATGTTAATTCCTTGAAAATGAGGAGTGTAGCTTTCTTATCTTTGCAAGTCCTGCAGCAAACACCAAGGTCTTGTGCACATAACAGGATCCAATGCTTATTAGTTTAGTGAAAGTAACATGGCAGGTCTGATAGGGCTGAAGTGTTAGGGTATATGCTTTCTTAGGAAAATGACAAATCTTCTTGTCCCATACCAAAAAGTGTGCCAATAAAGAAAGATAGCCCCTAGTGGTGAAGGGCAGGACTGGGCAGAGGAGGGAGTGTGTGGCTGGAGGTGAGGACATTTGCTGAGTGCCTCCTCTGTCCTGGGCCCAGGTTGTGTTGGGTTTAATGCTATGCCTCTGTCCTTGGCTAGTGCACCCTTTGTTTGGTCATATGACTGCTCCCTATGGGTATTTTCATTTATTTATCTCATGCTTATAAGCTCTAGTGAATACCAGACCATGTGCCTCATACTTTTTGTGACCTAGCTTTTGATTATTTCTCCACCTTCACTCTGGCGTTTTTGCCAAAAAACCTATTACCCAGATCTTGGGTTTCTTTCTCTAAAGCACCAAGTTGTTGCTCACATTAGGACCTTGTCCATGCTGTTTCCTCTTTTGGGAATTTAAACAAAGAGGAAATTGCAGGGATAGTTGCTTTCTTATCTTTAGACTTAAGCTAAAATGCCATTTCACATCGAATACTTCTTTCGTCATTACCGTAAATAGCTCCCCATTACTATTTGTCATCAAGCCTTACAAAGCAAACGTATTTCTTATCTGTAAGTTTAATTGTTTTATTATATTATTCATTTGTACCACCTCACTCCCAATAATGTAAGTCCCATGAGCACAGGGCAGGGGATATAAGAAGACTTGGTGATGATGTTATATAAGTGATTGACCTTGGCACACAAGGGGAGTCAACACAGATTAGATTATAAGTGCCTGAGTGGGTGACTGCAGGACACAGGAGACACAGTCCAGGATACCAGACCTCATAATCTATTGTTGATTGGGTTTCTAGAAAAGGAGGCACAGGAGCTAATGTTCTGAGAGGTATAAGCCAAGGATTCATGGGTGTACCCTGGAGGGTCCCACCGTCTGGAGCTAGGAAATCAGGAGTCAGGTACAAAGCTGACTTTAAAAGATAGAGCCTGATCTGACTTTTCAGGGATCCCAGGACTAACAGATAATGATGTGTTTCACAGTTAAATGTTATTAAAGTTATTGCCATCACAGCATTATTTACAACTAGAGGCCAGGTGCAAGAAGATTTGTACACTCGGCAGGGGTGGGGGTTGGGGGTGATAGATCCCTTCAGCCTGGCCTGTGCCCTTGAGCAGTCCAGGAGCACCTCAGGGGATGTCTGACTAATGGCTTAGGGAGTCCCCTTAGGCAGTGGGTCTAAGCTGCAGTCTGGCCTCCCTTTGCAGAAGGTGACTAAGCAGACTGATAAGGGGGCAGTGCTGGCTGACAAGTGGCCAGCCCTCCCCCTATTACCTCTTTGCTGCTGCTGGTTGCCACCACCCCCAATTGCCATCCTCTCCTTCTGCACTGTCTGGCATACATCTTGTCTGGCCTAGTGTGCCTGCTTGCTGGCCCCACCCTCTGCTGACTGGTCATTCCACAGTTCAGTCAATTTGCATATTATGCTTTTATTATATGGGATAGCTAAGAGTTGGAAACAGCCCAAGGGCCCATCAGTAGATGAATGGATAAAAAAAGCTGTGATACATTTATACAATGAAATACTATATAGCTGTAAAAACAGGGATCCCTTAGCCTTTCTTATAGCATGGATGGATATGGAGATTATTATGCTAAATTCAATAAGCTAGTCGGAAAAAGACAACTGTCACATGTGAAATCTGAAGAACAAATTAAACTGATGAGCTAAATAAGTCCAGAGGGATGGATGCTTGGACCAGACTGGCAGATCTCAGAGGGTTGGGGAAAGGGAGGAAGGGAATATATTAACCAAAGAACATGTATACATATATGCATAGCCCGTGGACACAGACAATGGTGTGGAGAAGGCCCGGGATAGGGTGGGGACAAGGGGTAAGAATGGAGGATATCTGTAATACTGTCAATAATAATAATAATAATAATAATAATAATAATAATAAATAATGCTATGGACTAAATTGGCTACCTCAATTCATATGTTGAAGTCCTAACCTCAGTGTAACTGTATTTAGAATTAGGATCTAAAAGAAGAATGAAGGTTAAGTGAAGTCAGAAGAATAGGGCCTTAATTCTGTAGGGTTTGTGACTCCATAAGACAAGGAGTAGAGATATCTCTCTTCCTCGTTCTCTGGTTGTTCAGAGGAAAAACCACATGAGAGCAAAGTGGCCACCTGCAGGTCAAGAAGAGAACTCACATCAAAATGACTTTGATCTGATTCTTCCAGCCTCCAGAACCTTGAGGAATAATTGCTGTTGCTTAAGTCACCCAGCCTTTGGGGTTTGATGTAGATGCCCCAGCTGACTAGTACAATTATAAATGGGAGAGGTTTCTTAATTAAATTTTCATCATTAAAATAATCTATGATGAGCCTGCACAATACTTTTTTTAATCCATTTCTTTTAACTTTCTCTCTTTCTACTCTTTTGAGATTTGAATAATTTCTCTCATGTATTGTTGTACTCTAAGTTGCTTCAAATATGATTTGGAGAAAAATTAGGTTATGTATAAATAAGTAAATGATGACAAACTTTTCCTGGCCCTAAACACTAGCAGTCAGCAATTTGCACTTTTCTTTTAGCATTCTTAGTAAAAAAATTAGCATTCTTGATCAAATATTCATTGATTTTCCTTGTCTTCAGTTTTCTTCCTATATCTGGTCCTATTAAGCCTCTATCTCAGACATGCTATAATGTGAATTGGTTTTAATTATCAGAGCGGCTGAGGTTATGACTAATTCACCTTTTTTTTGTAGTACACCTACTACCTTTTGGCTGCTTAGCAATTAATATTGTATTGTTTGCTGTTTAAGCCTAAATCTTTGCTCATTAGTCCCCAGAGTTTAGCAGAATGCCAGATTTTTCAAGTAAGAGTTGGGATTTCTGCTTTTCGGTGGTATATTCAGGAGGTAAAAGCAATATTTTATAAAGGTCAGTATATTGCAAAATTTCCCAGTAAAATTACTTTTGCATAGCAAGTTGATAAATATAACATTGGGTCGGGTCTTTGGTTCAACCAGTAATATAGTAACAGAGGAAAAAATGACTTTCCATAAATCTTGACTCTTATCTCTTCAGTGTCTTTTTAATTTTTATTTCATATGATTATTTTTTATTATTTTTTAGGAACTCTACTTCTTCCCATAACTGGTGGACAGAATACAGATTTTCAGGTAAAAGGGGTAAGTAAACGATTCACTTCGTCTAGGCCAGTGGTTGGCAAGCTGCAGCTCACAAGCAGCAGTTTGCTCCTCTGTTGACTATGAGTTTGCAGACCACTGACCTAGACTCTCGATTCCAATAATTACAGGCTGTTGTTGTTCTTTGTGATTAAGCCCCTATCCCAGTGGTCCACAAACTCATTATCAACAGAGCGGCAAACCGTGGCTAGAGAGCTGCATGTGGCTCTAAGGCTGCAGTGTGCAGACCACTGGCTAGGCTAGGTAATCACGATAAACCTATTTTTCACACAACTTTCCTTCATTCTGGCTTCCAGTAACAACTACTCTTTCAAGATCTTGAATGAATCCTGTAGTTCCCCTACACAGGGGTCCTGTTTATATATAATCTTCTTAAAAATAAATCCTCAAATTATCCTGTTTTGAGTGTATCATCTGTTTTCGGTTGGCATCTGCCTGATACAAAGCCATGGCAGAAGGCTTCAGGAGGGGTGATACCAGGCTATGGCCAACATGCTGGGAAGAAGATAGCAACATGCAAATATCTAGAAGAACATTTCAGGTAGAAAGAAGAGCAAGGACAGATATCCTGGAGATAGGAACAAAGATGATGTTTGAAGAGTGGAAAGAAGGTTTTTGTGGCTGGAGTGTTCAGTGACCAATAGAGTGTGAAAGGGGGTCAGAAACATAGGTAGTGACATAACAACCAGAGAAAACAAGGTTAGGGCCTTTAACATGAAGAGTCCTTTTTTAGAGTAGAAGACCTCTATTCAAGGATCCCTAAAAGATATGGCCACACCAGTTCCCTGAATCCTAGGAATGTGACCTGACTTGGAAATAGAGACTTTGCAGATGTGATTACATTACATATTTTGAGGTCAGTTTATCTAGAAGGGTCCTAAACCCAATAACAAATGCCTTATAAGAGAATTGCAGAGGAAGATTTGAGACACACAGAGAAGACAGAGTGAGATGTGGAGATGCAGCAGAGACTGAGATGATGGGCCACAAAGCAGGGAAGCCAAAGATTGCCTGTGGATCCCGGGAGCTGGAAGAGTCATGGCAGGAGGGATTCTTCTCTAGAGCCTCCTGAGGGATGATGTCTTTGCTGAAGCCTTGAATTCAGACTTCTAGCCTCCTGAACCGTGACAGAATAACTGTGTCATATTTTTAAGTCCTCTTAAAAAGTATGACACAGTTTGGGTGATTTCTTAGAAAAGTCTCAGGAAGCTAATACAATCTCCAAGAAATGTCCAATGGACTCATTCTGCAGAGTAACCATTACTTTGTTTACCACTGGCTTTTCTTGGTTGTCCCCAAGAGTCTTTTGCTCCCAATATTTGATCTGGATGCTGATACACATGGTCAGTTGTGTCTTTCTCCTACCTGCTTGGAGCAGTTCTACCTGTTTTTACAAGTTTTAATGATGCAATTCAGTTTTATATAGATAAGTGAAATGTGAATATGCATAACTATTTACATGTAAGTATGAGTAGAGTTGCAAATACACTGAAAAGTCGTATTGAGTCATCATGTGGGAAAAATTACACTGGGATTTCTGAAGGGATCAAAGGAGGTCAGTGGAGTCAGAAGAGTGGAGCAATAAAGGGTACACCAAGAGATGACAGATGAAGGGTCAAGCTTTTGGGCTTTAAGATTCCCACAAGGAGATAGATAAACTTGACTACAGCATAAGAAGACATGAGCAGGTCATCTGAGAAAACCAACGGCCTCATTGTAGGCTCACACACATAAACCAGGAACAATTCTGCTGTGATAGGGTCTAGATGACAAGACCCTAACCAAGATCCTATTATCTGGACCAGGTGAACGTTGTTGTTACTTGTGTCAATTTCTCTAAAACATCTGTGTTAGATTAACCAGAGCTTCTGCAAATGAAGCTTACAAGCTCTTAGTCTTTGAGGTTACCCTGCAGAATTCCAGAAAATGAACAAACCTGCCAACCAACAAATATGCTACCAACAAAATATAAAATAAACATTTCAAGAACAAACACCTGAGGCTTAACATTCTTTTGAGAACTAATCTAAATATTTTGGAATGACATAAAATGATGTAAATTATGTATTATTTAGACTACAGAAAAATGTGTTAAAATTTAATTTGATATACATATTGTTTTTAAAGTATCTTTACATTCTGATGCATTTTAATGAAGCTGAGGCTGGAACTTATGTCTGATTCACTGTGGGCGTGGCTTACATTGGGAAGAGGAAGCAGAACTCCAGCAAGAACCTGGACTCAGAAAACGCCTTGGTTCCACAACATAAGACAGGTGAATTCATGCACATTTATAACTTCAGCAGCATTACTATAGTAATAAGTAATCAAGGCTAGTGAACAAGTTGTGTGATCTGGTTAGGACATCATGGTATCAATGAGGTAATGACAGACTCTTAAAGAGTAGGGCAGCATTTCCTGTTGTGGTCACAAGCTGAAGATGAATATTACTGTGATCCGAAGGAATTAAAATTTAAAAAGTGGATGGAAATAGGTGTTTGCATTTCCCCACTGAAGTTCCTAAAGACTAAGAGCTCAACTATTTGTTTAACATGTAAACACAAGTTTGTTGAGTACTTACTACTCCTCCCCCACTGTGGAAGTAAATGCAAAATGTAGTTTTGTTTAATCATCCTGCATGCAGACCCTCTGCATGTCTGGAAAGAGCGTGGGCTGTGAGAGCGGGGAAGCCAAGGGAGTCCCCTTCCCAATCACAGTCAGATGTACTGGGCACAGCAAGGGTGCCAGCCACTGTCCTGAGCCTGAGCTTCTTTTCCATTCCTCACATTTCCATGAGGTAGAACATTTTCTTGCACCGTTTTCTCAGATCTAATAAGTGGCAGAGTTTTGATTTGAACCAGGGCAGACTCCAGAGCCTGTGTTTACACATCTGGTCTCCTTCCTAGTCTAGGGCTTTATTTACATGATGATGTTATATTCAGATTCTTGGTTTCTTCAAATGTAAGTTGGGACAGTGAGAAATACTGTGCTAATGAGAGTTGCTTATTAGCGATTCTGCTCTAAACCAAAGCAATCAAACAAAATGAACTCCTCTGCTTTCACAGATAAGGTAACTGAGGCTCAGCAAACTGGACTGACACTGGCAGTAAGTGGAAGAGTCCCCTGCAAAGTCCATTGTAGTGTGATGTGTTAAGGGGATTAGCCCGACTTTGTGAATGTAGCACATGCTCAATAAATGTTTAATAATCCAACTACTTAAAGCTGTGCTGAGCCTCCAATCCAGGGATTTGGATGTCATTTACATTCATATATATTCATGTATTTTGTAGTTTGCTCAAATTTGCTCTGTAGTTTTACAACATATATACAAATATATTAAATATATGGGACTTTGTAAGTCAATCTTCAACCTCAGTTGACATGTATACTGTCAAAATATTGATCTTATCCTTTTAGTTTATAACAGATATTTCATTTTTTTTTAATTTTTAAAATAAGCTATAGTAACACGAAATCAAGATATAATCTTCATCCACTTAAAAGCAAGGGTCTAGAGCTCTAAGGTTTTGCTTTTTATCACTTTTCTCATTTAAAATCTCTATCCTTAAATTTCAGAGTCCTAAAAAAAGATTAAGGAGTAACAGAAAGACTTAAAGTAACAGAAGTCCAGGGAGTATTTTTAAAAGTGAAAAATTGAATGATTTAGTACAGGAAAAGAAATCTTGAAAAACAAAGGCAAGGATTGAGATACCATAAAAATAATAATAACTCCAAAATGCTTTTGAAGACATCTATGAAAATCAATGCAGAATCTCCTGAATTGCTGATAATGAGATTATTTATGTCCATTTTAATAGCCACATTATTCATAATTATTTTTAAACATGAGACTCAGTGAGTTTAAGTAACATTCAAGGATTAAAACTATTCATCATTCATTCATTTTTCATTCATCAAAAAATTCAGTATCTACCATCATTAATTCAAGCAATGATGCCAATGATTGTTTATTTGTTTTTATCCTTTTGGTTGTTTGAAGCAGGCTCTCAAAGTGTGTGTGTGTATGTGTGTGTGTGTGTGTGTGTGTGTGTGTGTGTGTGTGTGTGTTTAACATAGAGAATAACATTAGGAATCTTGCTTAGCCTGCCAGACAGTTGGGTTAGGGACTTGAGGTGGGTTGAATCACTGGTGTCAATTTTTCACTTTTCTCTGCCTTCCTCCATTTTTGTGGTCTCATTGTGTGTGGAGTGCACACCTCCCTCTTGATGCTGAGCTTTGCCTTGTGACTTTGTCAGAAGGTGTGTGGGTGGAGGTGACAATGTGCCCTATCTGAGTAAAGGGCTTGAGAGCCTGTGTGTGTTTCCTCTTTCTCATCTGTGCTGGTGTCATCACTCTGAAGACAAGTTTCTTTGTCTTTTTTCTCCCTTCAGCCAGGGCCCCAAAGGAAATGCACGTTTGGTAGAGTCACCCCAATCAGCATAGCACCCCTGTAAGTTGAGGCAAAGCAGCCTTGCTAGATCATCCAATCCTCATATGAGCTTCATATTGGTAAGAACACAAGAGTGCTGCATTTAGCCACTGAGTTTTGGGTGTGATTTATAATCCAGTATTTCATGACAATGGCTGACTGATCGTCTGTTAGCCCATTACCTCTAATCCCTTCCCACCCACTCATTTATTTCCCATTTCTGAGGAGTAACATGATTGGTGAGTTTGAAAGAAGAACTTGGAGACAAATAGTCATTTTTTTCTTCCATTATTTTTGGGTGAATGGTGCCTATAAAGATACATATTCATATGTTCCATTCTACTTCTTCTTGTGTAACTTTTACAGAAAAGAACACATACACACACACACACACACACACACACACACACACACACTGCATATAAAGGGACCTTTTCTAGGTTGAGATGGCCATGCTGAGCAGGTAATTTGCTTAAATTATGTGATGTTCTTTTTTAAAAAAAATATATTTTATTGATATTTTACATAGAGGAAGGGAGAGAGATAGAGAGCTAGAAAGGTCAATGAGAGAGAAACATCGACCAGCTGCTTCTTGCACACCCCCTACCGGGGATGTGCCCGCAACCAATGTACATGCCCTTGACCAGAATCGAACCCGGGACCTTTCAGTTCGCAGACTGATGCTCTACCACTGAGCCAAACTGGTTTCGGCTAAATTATGTGATGTTCTATTAGAAAGCCAATAGTCCAATAAATACAAACCAAATTCATTAATATTAGCTTTATCAGCAATAAAGTTGGTATTTTAGCCTCATTGCCCTATTTTATCTCATTTCTCCATTTGTTCAGAACTAAGAAAAGAAAATGGGATGCTAGTCACTGAGCATCTTCAAACCCCAAGATATAGAGCACGGGCCAGAAGCACTGGGGAAGATGTTCTAGGCAGTAAGTTTAACATAAAGGCTCCCCCTCTCTTGTGCAGGTGATGGCAGCAAAGAAACTGGAGTTTGGAGGTTGAGTTCATTTTACTGCATGCATAGTATGTGGATTTTGAGAAATAAGCTGTATCTGATTAACTAATTACTATATGTATGTGTGCATGTACTAGGATGTGTCCTTAACAAGCACATAAAAGACTTGTTATATGCTTTACAAATATGAACTAATTTATAACAACTAAGTTATAATTATTATCATAGCATTATCATATGCTATCATACAGTGTCACCATATCATAGAGTTATCTTCATTTTAATGATGAGAAACTTCAAGCAAACAAGAAGGGGCTTTAATTTGCCTAAAGTCATATAACTAGTAAATGGCAGAACAAAGATTACAACCTTGGCCTATGGATCCAATATTAATTTCACAACACTAAGATTAGTCTGTACAACAGATATTTCGTTTAAAAATAAGACAAAGGAAACATTTTGGTGGGTTCAACATGCCTCGTGTTGGGCCTATTGTGTGGATATGGCATTTTAAGCTTCATGATTTATACAGCCTTATGCTAAGATACGAGCCTATATTTTTAATTGGATTTTAACCACAGCCACCTGAGCATCTGGCTTAGACTTTTGAGCACATGGGATTTTAAACTTAATTGGTCTCTGCAATTTAGGACAATTTTGTGCCTAGGCAAGCAGTATGCTTTGTAGAACTGCCACCATATATACAAGTCCTTATGCAATAGGGGCTTGGGCCTTGCTCATTTTATGTGAACGTGATCCTCAGAAAAGGTGTGGGTCCCAGATAAATGGAAGCCATTAGGCTCAGCAATGGAAAAGAAGTGCTGGCTCTTCAATAAAACTGGGAGACCATGGTCTGGTGAGAAAATACCGCACACTGTAGCCTCAGCAAAGGTGGGGATCTCAGGCAGGCTACGATTACAGGCTCACTGGTAGGAAGCATGGTGTTATTAAGCCCTGACCACACATTTCAAAAGCTCTGGCCTTAGCCCATCACAGGTTGCAGTGGGTGCCTCAGCCGTATACCTCCTTCAATAGTGGCTTGCTCAGTGGAGCTCATTCACAAATTTATGTGATTTGATCTGGAGCTACAAAAATGCAGCCTTTTCTGAGTAGGGTTGGCCAAGGCAAACAATTTACCATGAGAGAGAGTCTGCTTGGACTGTTAGTTATTATAGGAGAGAACAACTCATGATCTAGACCAGTGTTTCCCAAACTTTTGACATATGTGCACCCCTTCTATAATTTTTGTAATGCTGAGTTCCCCTCTTCAAAAAAAAGGATGTATTTTAATAACAATCAAAATATATTTATTTTTTTATTTTTTGGTACATATACAAAATAATAATAAACAAAAAATAAAATTATTCGTAATAAAATCTAAATAAAATTATATTATAAATAACATTTATTTGAACACAGGACCATCTCACGCCTCTCAAGACTGTCTTCACTTGACTCACGAGAATGTAGAATTAGGTGCAGCTAAGCACGGTGCAGTGCATATCCCTACCAAACTCTTCCCGTACCCCTGGGGGGTACGTGTACCACACTTTGGGAAACACTGATCTAGACAAAGGTAGTATGGCCCAATTGTTGATGGTTAGTACCAAGAGCAGTCATGCAATATTATCTTAAAGACTCTACATTTTATTATTTTAGGGCCAGGGGCTAACCTGGAAGGATGTCAACACTTCTCAGTAAGAGGATTTATGGTGACAGTAAACAAGCATAGACCTCAGGGTCTCTCTAATGTATAGTTTCTTCCCAAAGCTCTCTGAATGAGGTCATATGCTTTGTAAGATTGACAACCATCAGATATTTAATCCCAATCAGTTATGACTTTTGTTTATTTATACTCTGACTTGCCCTCCCTCTTTCTTCCCCAATAGATGTGCTGGGTGGGGGGTTATCATAGATATTTTGGGAATCCAACTTCAGGGAATTTAAGTGAATACAATTTGAGTTGAGTGGGGTATTTGTATGTGAATCACAAGCATATTTCGTGAAGGGCTGGTTATAAGACTATTTTCCACCCTGCATAGACCAGGATCCCAGCAATATCCCTCCAGTCTCTGCGCTGACTCATACAAAAGCAGTGCACACAGGAGCAGGAGCTGAGATCATAATGGCTTTAAAATGAAATTTTATGTGATTTTTCTTTTGTGAGAGGATGCTGCATATGGTGCAAACATGAGCAAAATCTGAACCTGACCCTGTCCACAGGTTTGTCCAAGACACTGGGTCTCAAATTAGCTCCAGATTAAATAATGCCTTCCTGTTGGAAGGAGCAAAACATGATTAGAACAAATTCCATTGTAAGAGACAGTGCAGGTAGGCACGTAAGAGGAAGTTCAGGGGCCAAAGAACTTAAAAAGCCTAAATAGAAAACAATGGCACTAGGAAAAATTCATGCATTGGCAATTATTTTCAAAGATAAAAGGATAAATGGAAAATAAGAGGAATAGACATAATACATAGTTTCAAATTAGGTATAGTTAAATGTATAAATGCATCATAATAGGTAGGGGGAAAAATCATTTAAAATACTTGGTGATGCCAAAACTGGTTTGGCTCCGTGGATAGAGCTTCGGTCTGTAGACTGAAAGGTCCCAGGTTCAATTCCAGTCAAGGACATGTACCTTGGTGCGGTCACATCCCCAGTAGGGGTGTGCAGGAGGCAGTTGATCAATGTCTCCCATTGATGTTTTTAACTCTCTGTCCCACTCCTTTCCTCTCTGTAAAAAATCAATAAATTATGTTTAAAAAATAAAATAAAATACTTGGTGACTTGGGCTACCACTATTGTACATTTCTAGAGCTTGGAAGAGGATAGTAATAATTCAGATGACATTCTCTGAAGGTCAGCGCTATACTATTGTTAATTCTATTTAGACTGTCTATTGAATGAGCAAAACAAAAATTTACCATGGAGAGAGAGAGAGAGAGAGAGAGAGAGAGAGAGAGAGAGAGAGAGAGAGGCTCTGGTTGCTACAAAATGACTACTTACTCAACCAGGCATTAAGAGTGTATTGTTGAAAATGAGCCAAATAAGAAGTTGGGAAAAGCACATTTTAGTCTTTGATTTCCTTGAATTTTAATTCACAAAGAAGTAGAATTTTATTTTAAATGTTAATTCTTTTGGAGTTTAAGCTGCAAAGTTAGTTAATTTTTAATTTTTGGACTTTAATTTCTTCCTGAAGTTATGGGGCACAATTAAAATTAAATCTGGGAGCATTTTCACACGGTTGGCATTTAATCTATTGCAGAATCACTAAAAAGGTACATTGTACTACATGGCTGATCATAATTTAAGGTGGAAAATAGAATACAGAATGAATTTTAAACTTCTGCCTCTGGCCATAATGGAATGAAACAGTCTGAAATTACCCTCCTGAAGTATAAACTAAAAGTTAATAAACAACATATAGAACTATTTTAACATGTTGGACAATGCACAGCCAGAATGGATGCCTGGAAATAAAATGAAACAAACAGGGTGAGCCCAGTGATCGCCCAGCTTTCTGACTGGGCTAATGAAGGAAGGCAGGGGATGCCAAACAGACTGGCAATCCCACTGAGTGGGACAGGAGAGACCATAGTAGGGGAGGCCAGGGCAGCTAGACCGTGTGTGTCTGAGTGCCACGGAGAAGGGAGATGTACAGAGAAGCAGTCACGGATATCTTTACAGGGAACTTCTTGAGTCTTTCATTGAACACAAACTTGCTGATGGAGAGAGTAAAATCCCATCTGGCAGAGAAGAAAAACTAATAAGAAAAAAATTATTTAATAACTGTAAACTAAATAGTTTTCAGACATCACACAGAGTTGAATGCTATGAGGAATCCTTCCGGAAGCACCATGTTGAGTGCCCAGGAGTTTGTACAGACAAGAGTGGAGAAGTGTCCTTGGAATAAAGAGAGTTATTTCCAGAATAAATTCTACTCCAAACTCACTCCGTTTCCCTCCCCCCACCCACACACACAAATGGACCTTTATAGCTTAGCGTTTAAAGCTCAGTGCTTATTTTGACTTATTCTAATGTTCAACATTTATTTCATCATAAAATCACCCTCTGTGGCAGAGGCATGAGAGTAATGTTCATTTTCTAGGGCTTGTATGGTATATTAAAAGGTTTGTTTAACAAAACTAATTTGCCAAGTATTAAATGAAATCTTCATTTACATTCTTCTCTAAAGCTTTGGCAAGGACCATAATAAAAATAACTTTAACTGGATGTAATAAACCATTTCTCAGGAAATTGGTATTATACATAATATTTATTTAATAAATACACTAAATCAAATCTCAATGTAATTGTGTATAGGAATCAAATAATATAAATAAATTATAATTTTAGGGAAAAAAAAACAGGATCTTTCTGTAAAATAAAGTGAAGTCAGTACCTTTCACTTTAAACATAAAAGTGTCCTCAAAATTATTAATCTAACACAAAACTAACTTGTCTGATACAGCCCAATACTCTCTAAAGAAATCATATAAAATCTAGCAATCAAGAATGCAGCATTCACCAACTCCTGGATTCAATCCAAAGTCAATAGATTAGGAAAATATGACCCATTGGAGAAACATTTTTCAGTATAAACAGATGTTAAAATGACAGAAATCACTGAATTAAGAACTTTACAAAACATAATATGCTCCAGATATTTGAATATATACTTTAAATATTAAACAACATGATCATGCTTATAAAAATGAAATATACAAAAAAGACTCAGGGAAAACTGTGAAGATTAAATATATGGTACCTGAAGTTAACAACACACTGAGCAGAATGAACAGCAATTTAGAACCTTAGGAAGAAAAGATCAACAAACTTAAATGCACAATAGAAACTAGCCATGATATGAAAAACAGGTAAAGTAAATCCTATCTAGTAAAGCTGGAATATACAAATTGATCATCATACTGTCACAAACATAGTGGTGCCCATAGCCACAAGAAGGCAGCACCCAGTCCCCTTAGCCCCCCTGGAGTATCTCAGTCCTTTCAGCCCAGCCGGGGAGGTGGCAGGGGTGTGGTGCTGCCGGACCTGCCCTCAGACCCCAGCCACCCAGGACTGGCCTGAGGCACAGGCAAGCCTTAGATAGCAGCCACCCAGGGCTGCAGGAGGCTCAGGTAATCCGGGCTAGCCTAGGCTTACACTGCCGGCAGTGGCAGCAGCAGAGGTGTGATGGAGGCATCTCCTTTTCTCATGGCCACATCATCTCCCGCCCCTGAGGGCTCTTGGAAGGCCAGGCTGAGGGACCACCCCATTCAGTGTATGAATTTTTATGTACTAGGCCTCTAGTAATATAATATATGTCTAATTGTACAGTTTGTGTATCAAGATGTGTGACCCATGAGTGCCCAAATATTTTATTTGTTCACACATTATTTCAGGTAAGTTTGTGAGCCTGTTTTGGATAAAATTAACATTTAAATTGGTAGACTGAGTAAAGCTGATGCCCTCCCATATGAATTTTTTGAGGGGTGTATAATTCAATTCATAACAACAATTATTTCTTCAAGATTAATACTTAGATATTTCATGTTTTGATAGTGTGAATCTATAAGTCTATCTTAGAAACCTACTCTCTGAGAAAACTGTATTATTGATTTGTTACGCTTGCATATAAAAGTGCTAAATATAATCTTTAAAATTAATCTTTAAAAAGTCTCTCCAGCCAAAACTGGTTTGGCTCAGTGGTAGAGCATTCGTCTGTGGACTGAAAGGTCCCAGGTTCGATTCCGGTCAGGGGCATGTACATTGGTTGCGGGCACATCCCCGGTAAGGGGTGTGCAAGAGGCAGCTGGTTGGTGTTTCTCTCGCATCGACATTTCTAGCTCTCTATCTCTCTCCCTTCCTCTCTGTAAAATATCAATAAAATATATATATTTTAAAAAGTCTCTCCAATGCTAAATATAATCTTAAAAAATTTATTTTAACTAATGGGATAAAAATAATTACATTCATTGATAATTTATCATATTTCATATGCTAATCTAATCACCTATTTTCCCTATTTTGCATTAAGGTTTTACTTCATTTTTAATTTGTAAATTACAGTTGGCATCCAATGTTTTTTATTTTAGTTTAAGGTGTGTAGCACAGTGGTTAAACATTTATATAATTTACAAAGGGATTCCCCCCTGATAAGCCAATTAGGCATCTGGCACCATATATAGTTATTACAATATTATTGGCTGTATTCCTATATTCCCTATCCTGACCTTTACATCCCCATGCCTGTTCTTCAACTACTAAGTTGTGTCTTTTAATCCCTTCACCTTTTGATTCAGACTCTCAACTCCCCTCTCATCTGGCAACTATTATTCGTTCTCTGTATATATGGTTTATTTTTTTTTTCTCTTTGCTGTTCTATAGATTTTACATTTAGGTGAAATCATGTAGTATTTGTCTTCCTGTCTGACTTTTTTCACTTAGCATAATACCCTCTAGCTGTAGCAAATGATACGATTTGCTTTGTTTGTTTTAGGTTTTAAACTCTCCTGTATCTTGTTTATCATCCTTTTTCTTCTATTCCTTAAAATATTTTTTTTAAATTTTGTGCATCACATTTTTATTTTATTATAAATTATAACTGATCAATATTTTTATGTGGGAAGATTGATCAACTGTGAGACTGAAATTCATATCCCATCAGCAATTGATGGAGCTGAGATTTGAAGCTAGGTACTCTGATTATGGGGTTCTTGCTCTTAATTCCCATGTGATACCTACTATGTGACTCTAGGCAAATTCGCTTAGCTTCTCTGATTTTTCCTCATGTGAGGGGGGGATATGTGCCTTCCAGGGATTGGAAAAAAAATAACAAATTTAAAATGGAAACCACTGAACACATGGTAGGCACTAAACAAATGTCAGTTTCCTCTTAAAAAGCATAATTAACTCTTTGTAATTGGAAAGAACATGCTGTTACCCACGATACCCTCCAGTACCCCATAATTTAAAATTTCAATGCAGATGGCCCCATGCTTCTTTTTTCTTCCCTCTGCATTGTGAAAGGCCTGATGAGAAACGTAAGAGAAATGTAAAGAGAAATGGGCCATTTATCTCTGAGTGTTCGGCAGGACTGTTTTTCCATTTGGTGAAGGAAAGGGTCTTCATTAGAGGCAAATAATAGTGTTCCTTATAAAGCATTTCCCATTAACCGGCCCTGAAAAGCAAGCTGTGTGCCTACAGTCGCACCACGTGTGCCACATTCTAGGCCTCCTGCAAAGCTGAAAGTTCTACCTACTCCGGGGAGCACGGAATTTAGGCAGTTCTGACTACCAGTAAAAAAACAGGCCCTGGGGTATTCCGAGAAACTAAAACAGTAATGTGAACCGGGCAGTGGAACAATTCATTCCCCAAATTTACAAAAGAATCTTTGGTGGGGGAGGGAAGGAAAATGCTTGTTTCTTTTGAACTGCTGCCATTAAAAAAAATAAATAAAATTTATATTTCATATTAAAAAAAAAAAACAACCCATAGCATTCCAAGCTGAACTTTGTGATATTTGGCCACACACCTTTGGTTGAACAAATAAACACATTAATCTTAATGGAGATGTGGATTTGCTTTTTTTTTTTTTTTTTTTTTTTTTGTATTGGTGCCAATCTTGGTATATGTGGTGATTGCTTGGTTTAAAAAAAACACGGGATGTTAAAATTTAAATTTTAAAATTGGGTGAGGCAAGGCTTGCACATTAATGTCATTCTTTGGAGTTCATGATTGAAAACTGCCCTTCTATTTAAGATAGTACCTCGTGTGTTTCTTTTAGTTTTCCTGAACATTGTTTTATAAGTTTAACATGGAAAAAGCCATCACTACTTGCGCTGGGTTTCTGGTATACGATTCTATGAACACTATATTATCTGCCACTGAGTTTGTGGGAAGGACAGTGTTATTTTTCTGATGTCAGTTTGTTGGGGAGTTTGTTGCTTTTTCTCTTGGAAACCAGACTAAGAAAGAGCTGTAGGTGAGGGTGCATCCTTGATCTTAATGAGGAAGGGGCATGATGACCAGAAGGATGAGGATTTTAGGATGGATCTAATGGTGTGAAGAGCTGGGAGATTGGGAAGATATCCTCCAACATGTGTCTATTAGGGTTCATACTTCTGGTGATATCTCCATCAATGTGTAGAAGAGAGCAAACAATTATGTTGTTTATATTCTGTCACAATGACACCAAAGTGACATGTCTGAGTCCATTAACTTAGGTTAAAGCTACTGAATCAGTGAAACTTGACTCCTCAGCCTAGGACTATTCACTCTAGAAAATACTGTCTTTCCTATCGTTTCCTTTGCTCCACTTGATCAAAGTTCAACTTTCCAGCACACTGTTTTTCTTCCTCCCAATATTAAGGAATTTCATTATAGTGGATTAGTATCCCAAGAGTAAGCTGTTGGTTTCAAACCCACTCCTTTGTGTTTCAGAACTCCACAAAGAAAGGAGGTAGTGTTGGCAAACATGCAATTGGTGTATCAGGCTGTCAGTCTTGGCAGGACAACAGAGAATGGAGTTAGTGAGCACCCCTGGGCACTGGAGCAGGTGACAATCAGAGGGCACCTGCTTACCACTGGAAAATGGACTGAGAAGGAACTCATGGACACAACAAGTTTTCTAATTTCAGTGGTTGTAACTATCTGCCCCTATTGAAATTACATTTAAATGGAGGGGTTGGAAGACTAGCATGTAAATGAAAAAAAAAGTGTAATATCTCTGACAGTAATAAGTCCTATGATGAAAAGTCAATCTGGAAAGGGGGAAACAGCTTCTGGGTTATAGGTATCATTCCAAATGAAACAAAGTGGCCCTAACCAGTTGGCTTGGTGGATAGAGTGTTGGCCTGTGGACTGAAAGGTCCCAGGTTCGATTCTGGTCAAGGGCATGTACCTTGGCTGCAGGCACATCCTCAATAGGAGGTGTGTAGGAGGCAGCTGATCAATGTTTCTCTCTCATTTATGTTTCTAACTCTCCCTCTCTGTAAAAAAAATCATTAAATTATACTTAAAAATCAAACAAACAAACAAAAAATAACAAAGTGGTCAGCAAAAGCCGGAGAGGCTTCAGCAAAGGCCCACCGAAAGGGAGCCAGCAGGTGGGTCTTTGGGGCAATGAGATTTCAGGACAGGGCAGCACCAGAGAAAGGACCCTGAGTCAGGAAGCTACCTAGTGTTTAAGGAACAATTATGAAACCCTGTGTGTGGGTGGCTTAGTGTGAATGAGAGGGTAGCCCAGTGAGAGATGAGAGGGATATAGAAGAATGGCATGCCATGTCCTATAACCATTTTTAATGGGATTTTCTTTTGAGTGAAATGGGGGTTCATAAGTTTTTACAAAAGTGTTCAGTGATTCCATTCAAATCGGTTGCTGTTTGGAAAATAGATTTAAAAGAAAAAGAAAAAAGAAAAACATGGTTTTCTGCTCCAAGATAGGGGGGGGAAAAGTTCAAAGCCCCTAATGGTATAGAAAACTTTCCACATATGTACACTCACTGTGCCCATTCCACCAGCAAGAATCCCTGGCAAACTGGCGCTCCCTCTGCTTGACATTGTTTCTCCATCTTCTCAGCAAATCCAGTGTCTTCATGGTTCTCAAGATTAAGTTCAGTGCATCTTGTCTCTTTTCAGCTCTGTTATCTGTGGTCACTTTAATCTAGAACCTTCTGAAACCCTGTGGGCACTACCTCAACCAAGAACTGGGCTCTGTGAATTGTTCTTACTCATTCTTATGTCTGCTCCTGCAGTTGGTGTCTGAGTATGTGGACAACCAATCACCAACTAGAGCTCAGTTCTCAATACCTGTCTAGTAAATAAATTAATAAATAATTGAGAGAAGGAATGAATACGTTCTAGAAATCTGCCGTGTAACATAGTTTCTGTAAGTAACTGTGTAGTAATGTGCACTTCAGATGAAATTTGTTAGAAGGGAAGATCTCATGCTGAGTGTTCTTAACATACACATTAACAAACACAAAAAGGGACACAGGAAACAGAGAGGTATTGGCTATGTCTGTTGTCTTGATTTTGGTGGTGGGGTCACGGGCATTTGCATATGTCCAAATTAATAAAATTGTAAACATAAATTGTGTGTAGTTCTTCATATATCCACTTATACACTCAGTAAGGCTGATCCAAAAAATCAACAATGAGGGAGGCCAAAGTAGGCTCTTTTCAGCCACCATATTTTCTGTCCCTATGACACTGCTATGGTATGGTTCTCACCTTCTGTCATCTATCCCCATACTTAAAGTCTTAATTAAGGGAATCATCCAATGAATGAAGATCTTTACATACACTGAGATGTTTTCCAGAGGCACTAAACACACAGATCCCATGTGAAATAGCTGTTTACAATACCAATACAGCATGTGTTTCTTTTTGAAGAAGTTTGAGCATCTTTGATGAGTTCTATGCACATACATTTTTATATCACATGAGAGTCTTCTCGTTTTTTATGTGATATTTGTTCCTGACGTACCATATTAGACTTCATTAGAGGCAACCTCCTGGAACAATGGAACAGAGGAAAATATATATGCATTAAAGATGCATCAAGATGCATTAGCTAGTAGTTCATAGATGTTCTGTGCCCGGGGCCATTAATTACAACATGTGCATTTTGATGTGTTTAGACATATGCACACACTCATGATACCACCAAAAGGTGACCTTGAAAAAATATTGTTAAAAAAAAACACTAAAATGAATTACAACCTGTACAAAAGTCCCTACTCCCTTTGTCTCAATCAAGTCATCTTTTACCTCAAAGTACCTAATCCTGCTTTTGTGGAGTTTTCTAAATACCATGAGGTCATAAGACCATAGAGAAGCAGGACTAAAATTTCATGAGAAGTGGAGGGGGGAAAAAGAAGTAAAAGGTTATTTGTTTGTTAAAGGTCAATCTAACTGGACCCCACACATTGATTTTCTTAGCTGCTATAGTTAAACAAGTCTCAAAAATAAAAGTATTATGGGCAATGGTGGGTTTGCAACCATCCAGCTGAGTTTTAATTTGAGAATGCAATCAATAAGCCTTTGTGTTTCCAAAACAGAACATGAGCAGAAAATCCGTGATAGGGCCTATGTGTGTGTACAGTTGCTGATATTTCAGGCCGATGACTGCTTTGACAAATGATACCCTGCTTCCAATCAATAACTCATACACCTCAATTTACTTTTTCTTTACCTTGAAATATAACCAAAAGGAGGCAAACATCACTATAATTTCCACTTAAAATGGAGATAAGAGTTGATGGTGTGTGGGCATATAAGTATGTGTATGCCCCAAAGGGTAAAGCATGACCACCCAAAGCAATAAACTCCTCTGTTAGGGATCGTGTGATGACTTATAATGGAGCTGGGAGGAAATAATGCCAAAGAAATGTGTCTATGTGCATTAAGGTTCTTATGTATATCCTTTGACTTGTAATTTCTTTGTGTCTTAATCAGTCTTATGGAAATAACCCATTGATTAAGAGAAGGGGGGGGTTATATACAAAGCTGTTTATTGTAGCATTATTTATAATGGGGGGGAAATAAAAGCAAACTAACTTGCCAATGAGTAATGTTGAATATCCTGTTTTGGGTAGTAGTACATGCAGATATCAATCACTTATAGAAAACATAAGATATCTAGTGTGCATTCAACATGGCAATACTTTTCAATATTATTTCTGTTGTTACTGATATTATTGGTGAAATGTGTGTGGAATATTGAGTAAACACATGGTTATGGTGGGCTCCCAAACTTGTATTCAAGTTATAATTCGTATACTCAGTAGAACATGCCTCAATGATCTCATCTGCAAAATAATAATAGTAGTATTTAACTTTCCAAATATATGGTAAATATCAAACTGGAGAAGGCAAGCAAAAGTTTTAAAAATATTTTTATTGATTTTAGAGAAAGAAAATCAGAGAGAGAAAGAGAAAGAGAAAGAGAAAGATATTGGTTTGTTGTTCCACTTGTTAAATCTTCATTGGTTGATTCTTCTGTTTCCTGATCAGAGATCAAAATCACAATGTTGGCATATTGATATGATACTAACCAAGTGAGCTACTCAGCAAGGCCAAGCAAAACTCATTTCTATATGCCTGGCATATAAAAATAACTCAACAAATATTGATATTCATTTTATTTAATTACTATTTTAAGGATCTTCTGTATAGAGAACTGCAGAGAACTATAATTTATGTTTATTCCTTATTACAAAAAAACGTATTTTTAACTTTACTTTCAACTTCTGTTAAATTCTTTTGCTAGTTGAAAAATACAAGTATACTGAAAATTGAAATTGATTATAATGTTAGTTATTATTTTGTAGAAGAGAAAATGTAGTTAAGTAAATAATAGATAATTAACAAGTGTTATTATGTCAGTGACAATGGACAGTTACTTTTAAATGGTGTTTTGAAATATATTAGACATAAAATGTGTGGCTTGGAAATTTCATACATATTAACACTATAGTTCTCATAACACATTTATGAATTATATGCCATTTCTATTTGCCAGTGAGGAAACTGAGATTCAGAAAAGTACTTACTCAAAGTGACTTGCCTGGGATATGCTATAATCTAACAATTAATTTCATATATATCTTTTAACCTCACCCAAGTTTCTGTAAAATGTAAATGAGAAAAATATTTACCTTTTGAGTTGAGAATCAACTCTAATTGTATACTATGAGCAGATGTTTTGTGAAACAACAATTGTTATTGACATGCTCTTATTGTTACGCCTGTTGCTGTTATCACTTCCCTGATTGTTTCCTTTTCAGTAATTCCTTGACCATTACTTACCTTTATCTTCATTGAAATTCAACACTATTGAGGTTCTTTTTTCTTTAGTCCTCTTTCATTCCTCTTAAGACTAACAATTTCCATATCAGCGTTAAAGACATAGAATTCTTCAGATTATATCATTTATCTCCTACAGTTAAATTGCTGAAACTGCTCACTTTATTTTGTGAAGAGAGTTCCTAGTCCACAAACACCACCTTAAGTCACTAAGCCAGTGGTGGCAATTCATAAACCCTTAATTGGCACTTCATCTCCTGGGTGTACTTTGATCCTCACTCAGGAGGTGTATTTACCATTTTATTTCCAATTTAGGCTTGTCCAGAAATAGGTAAAAACAGAAATAATCATAGAAACAAGCAGATGTAATAGTCCTTGGCACTCGTCCTATATTTTTTCTGTTGGATTAACCTCTGATTGTTAAATGCCTGACCTTAACAAAACAGAAATGATATAGTGACAAAAGTAAAACTTTTTTTTTTGTGCCTGTAGAGCATTTTGTTTACTTTGGATTCAGCTAAGAAGCTACAAAAGCTTGGTCAAAAATGTCACAGACTATTTATTCTTTTCAAAAGACACTGTGAGGTCTTGGGGTGAAATATAAACTCATAGCATTTATTTATCTTTAACAAGTCCATTTATGGTGTGGCTTAAGGCACAAGGCACCTGTTAGGACACATTAAAGACAATTCAGAAGGTCCTTGCATAAAATGATGTTTGGGTATGCTTCTTTATCTAAATTTCAGTACAGGGAGTGACCACTATAAGTAATTTAGGAAAGGGAGTTGTATTGTACAACTTTCTAAAATACTGACCTATCAACATTCCTAGTGAATTTTAAGTACCAATGTGAGTGTATATCTTTTCTAAACTCCCAGTCTGGTGTACATGACACTGGGCATCAACTCAGAAATGACAGTGGTCCTGAGAACTCAGAAACAAAGGAGTGAGCCCACTGCTTGTAGTCTCCTTGCCTTGTGGGTTTGCAGGATGCAGTACTGGATGCAGGTCCCTTGCAATTTCTATGAATTGTGGAGATTGATTGGAAAGTCTGGGGAGACACTGACAGCTAGAATTGACATTATGAAGTACTCAGAGGAGAGAGCTGCACAGGAAGAAAATGCTGAACATATTTCTTCATAATCAGCGGATGAGCACAGGCATGTGAGGAAGCTCTCCAAGGCTGAAGGAAAGAAAAAAATAAACCTGAAGGGATTAGGGGGACAGATATAGTAACTATTCCCACCAACCAGCCTACAAAAATTTCCTGATAGTTGAGGCATTAGAATTTGCTTTAAAAGAGGATTTCATACAAAGGGTATTGCCTCACAGTCGTAAGTAATAATTGGCCCATAGGGAATGAGAAATGTTCTGATCGTTGTTGGTAAATTTTAAAATAACTGGTTAGATCAAACTCTTTACAAGAAACTTCACTGTGTCCAGCAACAATGCTCAAGTGTTCTTATAAACTCAGAAATAGTCATCATCATACCAGGTGAAACTCTCCATGTCTGGTACTTGTTTAAAGATAAATGGACATATAATAAGTAGGAAAATTATAATGAGAAGAAAAAATGATTAAAAAATTTCTAGATGTGACATAGATGAAAATCAGATATTAGCAGACAAAGACATAAAAAGTTACTATAAATATGTTCTATATGTTTAAAAAGATAAGTATAGACCCACAAGATATATAAAAAAAATTCTAAAGTGAACTTCCAGAGATAAAAACTGCAAGTAAACAATATAACAACAATGACACAAACACTGGGAAAAGTTTTGCATGATATTGTAATGTTCTTATACTGTTAAGTAGTATAATATCACTTGAAGGGAGAAAATATATTAAAGTTGCAAAACCAAATAAACCATTAAAATGACAAAACAAAGACTTAGTATGATTAATAAGCCAACATGGATAAAATTAAATTATAAAATTTATTGAATTAATAGAAAAAAGAAGACAATAGGAAAAAGTGAACAGAGAAAAGATGGGATAAATAGAAAGCAAGTAACAAGATAATATGTTTAAAGTTTCTCAGATCAATAATCACATTGATACACAGTCTAATACAAGTATCTCAAATTAGCTAACTTATTTTCTTTCCATTTGAATTAAAAACAACAACTTCCCAACTATATGCTGCATATATATATATATATATATATATATATATATATATATACAAACACATTAAAAAAGAATTAAAAATTACATTATTTGCCCTACAAGAAGATTTTAAGGCAAAGAATAATGCTTGGTTAAACAAGATTATTTCATCATGAAATTTCATAAAGATCAGTTCAACAATAACAGTCTTAAATGTTTATGTAGCTAATAATAAAGTCTCATGTAAATAAAGCTAACAGTAATAAAATGAAAGAAGAAATAGTTCAATCTGTAGTCGTAGTCAGAGATTTCAATACCTCTCTCTCAATAATTGATGGAATGACTAGAAATAAAAGCAGTAAGTATATTAAATATTTGAAAATATAATCAACCAACTTGACATAATTAATATTTATAGAATAAAGCAGCATAAGATTATTATTGAGATAAACTAGAGAAGACTCAAAAATGGAAACATATATCCTATTCCAGGTAAAGGGATTCAATATGGTTAGATGTCAATTGTCTTCAAATTGATTCATAGATAGATTCAACACAACCACAATAAAAGTACCAGCAGACATTTTTTTTTGGTAAAAATTGATAAGAAAATATCAAAATATATCTGAAATGAAAAAATCCTAGAATGATCAAAACAACCTTGAGAAAGAAATTTAAAGTTGGAAATCTAGGACTACTATATTTTAAGTCTTATTATAAAGTGTAGCTATCAAGACCAAAGGACTTGTGTGCATGCATATAAGCTTAACCAGTGGTCATGGACAACAGAGGGGTGGGGGCATATGTAGGGAGGGTTTTGGGATGGGAATGGGGGATGAGGACAATTATGTGATACCATAATCAATAAAGAATTTTTTAAAAAGATATGGTATTGTCAATATGGTATCATTTAGTAGCATAGATTAAAAAGTTCAGAAATATCATCATATATATATGTTCACTGGGCAAGGTCAGAAGTGTAGTAGGAAGGGGTTGATCAGAGGGATTAAAAGTAGAACAATGGGGAAAACACTTTAATTTGGAAGATTAAAAAATTCAAATGGCCAATACATTAACACAAATATTCAGCTTTGGCACTAATGAAGGGAATGGATGTCACTGCAATCCCGTGATGAATCCAAGTTCCTTCTTTCAGAAAAATAAGAATTTTACATCACCATGGCCATCACAAATCAGAAGTTCAAATGCAATGGAAAAATGCTTTAATCCTCCTCTGAAGGGAGGCCATTACCAAACCATAGTTCTATTCTATTTCAAAATGTTAAAAAAGAATGAGGGTAAAAACAACTCAGATATTTAATATCTTTAATAAATAAAATAAAATAAAATGTTCTAGGAAGGTAATCTTGGAAGAAAATTCCCCAGATAATGGAATAAAATGAAAGTTACATGATCCAGGAAATAAGGCATTTCACATAAGAAAATACTGAAAGAAATTCTCATTTAAATAGATGTACAACAGAGCTAAAGAGACATCAGTGCAAACTGGGATACAAAGGTATTTCTCCCCCCAAAAAATACCCTCCCCCCAAAAATAAAAGAGCTCACCTTAGTGTTTTTGGTCCCCAGTTAAAAGAGTTTCACACTTCTATTAGATATATTTGGAGACAATAATTAAGAATAAATACATAAAAACTCAACTCCCCTAAAAAAAAATAAGGCAATTTGTAAGATGAGGAAATAAATATCATACAAGGAAGGAAATGTTCTATTATAACGCACAAAATAGTACAGAGCAAGCCTTGCCTTTGAACACTATTTATGTAGTCAAACATTATGCACACCAAACAGTTACTTGAGATAATCATAGTACATAGGAGTGGCAAAGTATAAGTGGAGGGTGATGGGGAATGAGGGCTACAGGTGTCTCCTAAATAACAAGAGGTCAATAGATACTGACTCAGAGCAAAATAAAAACATACATGGTCCATCTATATTATTTAGAAACACCCAAAAGAATAGCTATAATCATTGGGAAAGATTTGACTTTGGGATATAGGAGTTGGGAGTGGAGTATTGTAAGACTTGTATTGCTACTGGAGTGTAACAAATTAGGTGCATGTAATAACATTTGTAAGAATGCAATTTTGCACAACACAAGGTGAGAAGTCAGGAGGACCAGGGCAGGTACTGTCCCGCAGGCATAGACGGAATGGAGATGAGCAATGCTCTCAGGTAACTTCAATGTGGCTTTGCAGTAATGCCACCGTACTCATGAATCCCCTTTGCAGATGCAAAACATTTGCATAGACTTCATGAAATGCACATGTTTCCCCCCACATCTCTGTCCTCGGAGGTGCTGTTCTGTACTGCTCACTCTTTTCTCTGTGCAAAATGTCCTTCAACTCTTCTCTGCCTTGTACTCTCCTTCTCATTTCTCATGATGATGCTTAAAAAAATCATCCTTTCTGCAAAGCCTTCCCGCAGACTCCTCCTTCTCATGGCAGAATTAATTACTTTTTTCATTTAGTTCACCCATAACATAGAGCCTGAAGTTTTATCATTACATCCCCACCCTCTGGCACCATTAGTTACCCACCTGTTTGTCTTTCCTGATGAACTGTAGGCTACCCATCTTGGAGTAGAGATATGTTTTATTCATGTTTGTGACTTTGCTGTGTCGTGTCACAGCCAAAGCCAAGCCTTGATTCATATCTGCTAAATTCATTAGTTAGAGTATTACTGCATGCCAGAGGAGAAGGTAGGGCAGCTATCATTAACTTTCTTTGGCAGGTGAGGAAATTGAGTCTCAAAGTGCCGGAGCATCTCCTCCAAGGTCACAGAGTTAGCAGCTGTGAGGTAGGTTGGGTCTTTGACAAAACTCAGCTCTCATGCACACATCATTCAAAAGAGGGTTATTTATTACAAAAAAATAGCATGGTCTTCCTTCCAAGTCCCTTGGTTTACCCATTAATGATGGAATAAATGTTTACTTAGGCAAGGAGAGAGCCCTGGGTGGCTGTTGGTCTATTCTTGGAGGTTAAGTAGCACAGCGCCCCAGTGTAGAGTCAGCCTTGAGAAGCCTTGGGGCACCTCAAAGTTAGTGACTCTCACTTTCCTACTCCCAGGTCCCACAGGGCTCCCAGCCTAGGAGAAGCTCTGCCTTCTTTCAGAGGCCCCAGGCTCAAGACTGACAGGTGAATAGTAATGTGATTCTCTAGCATTGAGAAGAGAAAGCCACAAGGGCACAGAGTGAAGTGCTAAGGAAAACTGGTATAGGTGTCAGCAAGGAACACGTTATATGTTATTATGTGGCAATAGAGCTTCACTTACAGACTGTTTGGGTGTTGCACATTCTCTCTTTAAGTGCACAAAGCTTATTTACAAAACACGGAACTTTAAAGAGAGCAAATACTTTGAAAAAATAAAGTTTTCTAAGAGGAGGTGTGATTGCAACAGCTCAAGTGTTAATTGGATGATTAGAGACTTAATAGGGGTAGTTATGCCCATGCCAAATATTTCATGCCAATAAAGTCCAAAGGGTTTTGTTTTAATCTTTAACAATAGTACTACATTTCCTCCACAATAGAAACTCAAGCAGTGTGTTCTCAGAACATTATTGTTCAAAGCAAATTTGCTTTTTTTTAAAAAAAAATTATTTGTTGTTTAAAGTATTACATGAGTCTCCCCCCCTCCCCCATTGACCTCTCCCAGGCCACTCCCACCTCCCCCCAGCAAGGCCCTCCCCACTACTGTCTGTGTCCATTGGTTATGCTTACATGCTTGCAAACAATTCTTTGGTTGATCTCTTACTCCTTCACCCCCTGCCTTCCCTCATAGGTTGGAGGTTCTGTTCCATGATTCTATGTCTCTGGTCTATTTTTGCTCATTAATTTATGTTGTTCATTATATTCCACAAAAATGAGTGAGATTATGTGATATCTGTCTTTTTCTAACAGACTTTTTTTTTTTTTTTTTTGCTTAGCATAATGCTCTCCAGTTCCATTCATGCTGTTGCAAATGGTAAGAATTCCTTCTTTTTTACACTATTACATTGTGTAAATGTGCCACAGGTTTTTGTTTTTAATTTATTCATTTGCTGATAAGGCATTTAAGCTGTTTCTAAATCTCAGCTATTGTAAATTGTGCTGCTATGAACACAGGGGTGCATGTATCCTTTCTGATTGGTGTTTCTAGTTTCTTGGGATGTATTCCTAGAAGTAGGATCACTGGGTCAAATGGGAGTTCCATTTTTAGTTTTTTGAGGAAACTCCACATTGTTCTCCACAGGGGCTGCACCAGTTGCATTCCCACCAGCAGTGCACGAGGGTTTCTTTTTTTCCACATCCTCACCAGCACTTGTCTTTTGTTGACTTGTTAGCCATTCTGACAGGTGTAAAATACTACCACATTGTTTAGATTTGCATCTCTTGGATAATTTGAGACTTTGAGCATGTCTCTTGTCCTTCCTTTTGTCTTCTTTAGAAACATGTCTATTTAGGTCCACTGCACATTTTTTTATTGGATTGTTTATCTTTCTTTTGTTAAGTTGTATGAGTCCCCTGTAAATGTTGGATATTAAACCCTTATTGGTGATAACATTGGCAAATATGTTCTCCCATAATTGTTGTTTTGTTGATGGTTTCTTTTGCTGTGCAAAGCTTCTTTAGTAGGAGGAGAAATAATAGAAATCAAAAATTTTCTCCATGTGTCATAGTTTCTCTTTTATAGCCAAGATCTAAATTTCTGACCATCCACTTTACCACAAACTTGTCATTATTCTAAGAAACTTAAGTGTGAGAAAATACTCCAAAAATCATACACTTTATTATGAGCTCTACTTTCAGCCCAAATATCTATGTGGTCTTTTATTGTTGAGCTGGTAGAAACTTGCTCTTTAGGAGTGAGACTTTTTATTATCTTTAGCATGGGCTTAGTCCTGGCCTTGGCTGGAATAGTTGACTCATGTCTTCTTTCTCAAAGAATGCTGATTGGACCTACCTGACAGGTTCTGCCAATTTCACTGCTAATTGTAAAGCTGCCTTCCAACACAGGTAAAGCCCTAGATCTATCTGCTCACCATGAAAACATTGAAAGGAACAGATACAGAGAAAAGTTTCTGCCCAGTTATATTTATACTATCTTTGCTCCTTTCTTTAAAGATAAATCTAGATGATTAACTAGCTATAGCATCATAAGAAATTCATTTTTCCCCTTGATCCTTCTCATAGATTTTTATTTACCTTATGGATAGAGTAGTGAAAAGGTTGTTGATCTTTTCTTTAGGGTAAAATGCAAAGAAATCCATAACTAATTTATGTCAAGCCCATCACTAGGTTGAAAAGTCCAGATGGATTCAACAAGGATCTTGGTTTTATCCTCAGCATTTTCTCTAGAATAGGAGTGAAGCTTGGTCCATCAGAGAAAGATATCAGAGTACACAGAGCAGTGATGCCTTCTGAATATGGTGGGCATTTAAAAAACAAAACAAAACACAAAGTCATTAGGCTGGGGAAGAGGATATAGGACATTTTTAGTTCTTAGCACTGCTTTCCCAGGAATGGGTGGTTATACAGAAGGAAGGAAATGAGTTATCTCAAACCCAGTTTGGTCAAGTAATACTTCATCTGTGACATTTCCTAAGTACATTAAACTGCCCAAATACAGTTCAAAAGGAAGTTCATTCAGGTGTCAAAACAACCAAATAATAGGATTTGATTACTTATTTACCATTTGCAAATTCCAGTGATATTTTGTACACGAATATAATGGAAAATGTTTTGGGAGCTTTTCATAAAAATAAGTGAAAGTGAAGATGAATTACTATTCCTTATGTCCATTATGTATGCCATGCCCTGTTATAGTTATCTTGTTTATTTTTTACTACATTACATTTATGATAATGCAACCTGTGTAACAATAAAGAAGCTTGAGGTACAGAGAGGCTAAATAACTTATTAAATATCATGTAGCTGAAAAGTAGCAGAGCCCAAATTTGGATAGGACACTAAAGTTTATAATTTTTTGTCCGATTAAAAGCTGATTGTTTTCCCTTTACTTTTGGTAAATTTTGTTAGTTTGGGTTTAATGCTTTAAAAAATATATAAGCAAAATGATGGAAGAGGAAATAGAAAATGAGATTTGAACAATGGTTTCTAATGATTTTTTTCTTTTAAAATTATTTTTATATATTATTTGTCTCAATAAATCTTCATTCTAGCCCAGTTCAGTGAAAAATAGCATAGAAAGCTTATCTAAGAAATAGAAGCACACACATATAATATAATCTCTATTGGTGATCAGAGCCATGACCATTATTCACGAAGATGAAATCACTGCACATCCAAGACTCTCATATCGAAGCTCTCAGGAGCATCAGGTTGTCCTTGTGCACTGATAGGGTTGTTATTTCTTATTGATAACTGGGCCCAAGATCTTTATTTTTTAAGAACAGGTAGACTAATCTACAACATAAAGCAAGATGTGGAAAGGGCAAGCTTACTGAAGAGCAAGTCACTCCACGTTACCACTAAGTCTCTGAGAGAAATTATGATGAAATCACTTTCTTCTAATTTTGTGTTTCAATAATGAAGTCACGTTGTAAAATGTGGATCATTTACCACATAAAATAGGACAAAATAGTAGAGTAAAATAGCATTGTGTTGGAATCAGCAGGTCCAGGATTTATTTCTGCTTCTTAGTTTGATGTGGGTGAGATGTAAACCAAGTCCTGTTGCCTCTCTGAGGCTCCGACAAGAGGTCAGAACACTCTGAGTCCTGGACATGTTTTCACACTCTCGTGGGAAGTTGACCTTTGCTTTATCCAGGTTCTTGTTCAATAATCAGGAAAGTGTTACCGGCAGGTGATCTGCAGAGAACATAGAGCTAACCCATTCAGAATTGTTCAGAAGTGTGACAGTAATGGAATAACCTCAAAACCAGATGTGAAGTCCTGGGGTGACACCCTACCTCCTCCTGCTGTGGGCAGTGTTCTCTACACCTTGTCTCCAGGTTTTCCATTAATGTTTGTCTCTAAAGAATGAAACAAGTTCTTTCTCTGGGTCTCATGAATGTCTTTTTCAATCACATTATTGGGTCAACATGTCTAGCATGCAGATTCTGAATTTATTTACTTAAAATTATATATGGATTATTATGTCTTACATCACAGAATTCATGTTACATATATATTAGTGCATATGTGAACATATTCTTTCAAACATGGTAGTTTTTAAGTCTACGTTCTCAAGTGATGGAATGAACAACTCATAAGTGAATTAGAAAGCTAGCTGGAAGGGGATGTTCTTGATGAAATATATTACATTGCACAGAGCACAGACATGTTTATAAAATCCAGTGTCTAAATAGACTTTTAGTTAAAGGTATGCGTAATAGCTTTTTGAATATTTCACCAAGTAGTTATCTGTGTAACAGTGTCTGGAGGGAAAAATACTATAAAAGTAATAGAAAACAGCAGCCCTCGCTTTTTTTTCTTGTGCTCTACATTCATTTTCCTCCCACAAAGATTCAAAAGTCTATTGGTTATGCAAACAAAGGAGTAAAGTACTTTAAAAACTATAATTTCTTTGAGAGACAAGATCTGTTCCTTAACTGTAAATGCCTATAATTTACACATAATTGCAGCATGTTTCCAAACTCAAATGTGAATATATGATCTGACCAAAGTTTTCTTTTCTTTCTTCTTTGTGCATTTATGTGCAAAGACAGCCTATTAAGAACTTTTAAATTGTTAATTTAAACATTTGGGGACAGATGAAAAATAAAACTTATCTGAAATATGGGGGAAAATCATGGATTTTCTTTCTTTTCATATTTTTCCCCCCAATGAGGTGCTTGTGGAAAGGCAGTAGGCTTAAATTTAAGGATACATGAATTTTAAAGGAACAAAGACCTGAAATCAGAGCCCCACCACTTCCAGGATATGTAATATTTTGTAAGTTATTAGTCTTATAAGGAAATAGACTTTCTCTCCTTTCCTCTTTTCACTTCCCACTCCAACCATGAAGTTAGAATAGGAATGAACCTTTCCAGACACAAAACAGATTCACCAAGGGGTTCTCAACATTTCTAATGTCATGACCCTTTAATACTGTTCCTTATGTTGTGGTGACCCCCAACCAAAATTATTTTCATTGCTACTTCATAACTGTAATTTTGCTACTGTTATGAATCATAATATAAATACCTGTGTTTTCCAATGGTCTTAGAGGACCCTGCTAGCGGTTTTCACCTGTGGGTCGCAGATTGAGAACCACTGCTGTAGAAACTGAGAATATGGGAAAACACAGATATTTACATTACGATTCATAACAGTAGCAAAATAACAGTTATGAAGTAGCAACAAAAATAATTTTATGGTTGGGGGTCACCACAACATGAGGAACTATATTAAAGGGTTGAGGCATTAGAAAGGTTGAGAACCACTGGTAGCATATGACAGAGTCATGCCAAGTAGAATTCCTTTTCAAAGATTTTTGAAAGGGAATAAATAAACTAGTCTCTCTGTGGCCCTAGCCAGTTTGGTTCATTTGATAGAGAATCAGCCTGCAAACCAAAGGGCCCAAGGTTCAATTCTGGTCAAGGGCATGATTCTTGGTTGGGGCTGAAGCAGGAGGCAACTAATCAATTTATTTCTCTCACATCTAGGTTTCTCTCTGCCTTTTCCTCTCTTCTACTCTCCCTAAATATCAATGGGAAAATATCCTCAGATGAGGGTTAACAACAACACAAAAAGAATGAAAGGAAATGAAGGGAGGAAGAAAGGAAAGAAGGAAAGAAAGAAGGAAGGAAGGAAGGAAGGAAGGAAGGAAGGAAGGAAGGAAGGAAGGAAGGAAGGAAGTGAGGAGGGAGGAAGGGAAAGGAAAGGAAAGGAAAGGAAAGGAGAGGAGAGGAGAGGAGAGGAGAGGAGAGGAGAGGAGAGGAGAGGAGAGGAGAGGAAAGGAAAGGAAAGGAAAGGAAAGGAAAGGAAAGGAAAGGAAAGGAAAGGAAAGGAAAGGAAAGGAAAGAAATTAGTCTCCGATGGCAAAGCTGTTACTGGTTAGGTTTGGAAATTGCTCTTTTGTCTAAAAGAATGAAGCTGATGAATAGCAATACATTGGGATTAGGGGAAAATTAGTTTCAGTGGGTCTACTTGCCCTTCACACCTACCTATACACCTGCTTTTTAGAATATTTACCTCTTTCCCTTCCTGAGTTACCTATTTTTGTTTAATTACATAAGCCAAGGAATTATATATTTAGTTAAATCATTTGAGCTTTGTTTCTTACACTTGGTTTAAAAAAAGGTTCCTGATATTCAATCTTTGTATCTTTAATAGATTTTGTAATATGTGAAGGCAATAATAAAATTGCTATAATGCATAAATTGATAAAATAAGTGAATCACAGAGTGATGCTCACCAGCTGCCAACTCCCTTTATTCATTCTCTACTTAAATAATTTAAATGTTACAATAACATAAAATTGATTTGCTTATTATTAATTTGAGATAAAAATGTGTTGAGTCCTGAACAAAAATGTCTGGCATTTTGATATAGCAAAGACTAAGAGATTTTTTTGATAATTGACATTTTAACCTAAGTCTTAAATGTGTGATTTGAGGCAATTTGCTTAATAATTCTGCATCTAAATTTCCTCATGTGTAAAAATAAAATGGTAGTCCTAATTTTATTATTGCTATAAGATTGTCTGAAAGAACAAATGTAGAAAGTAGTCAAATAATCTTACTTTTCTTTTCTCCCTGAAATGTCTGCCTATATGCAGTCTGACTCTACCTGTGATGTAAATCTATGAAAGTAGTTTCATAGAATGACTCATGATGACCAACATCAATACACAATGTATGTTCAGATTAAATAACATCTAATCTCCAAGAAGGAGATGGACACAGAAAATATGATCCGTCTCTTCACTATTTCAATGGTAGTAAAAAGGAATCCAACCCGCTCTTTGGGGTTGGTATGGAGCAGGGGTGAGCAAACTTTTTGACTCGAGGGCCACAATGGGTTATTAAACTAGACTGGAGGGCTGGAACAAAAGCAACCTGACCATGCTGGCACTCTCCTCTTGGGCTGCTGGTGAAGGAGCAGAGGGGAGAGCAAGAGAACCCTCCACTCTTTCAGCTCTGCAGGCCGGATAGAACAGCCGAACGGGCCAGATCCGGCCCGCGGGCCATAGTTTGCCAAGACTAGTGTGGAGCTTCCATTTGATAATTATTAATATGTTATTATGTGTTTCCACTTATGTACAGCTTTCTCCTCCAATTATGAAGTCAGATAAGGATACAAATGCAAGGCATAGGTAGAATGTTTAGATCAGAGAGGGTGCCTGGCTGTTTTTAGCTGGAGCAACATTGGGTTGGTGTCTGTTGAGAAGGTGGATCAGCAAAAGCAGATGTTTATTTGCTTAAGACAAAGTATTGAGGGGAATGAGATTTTCCGTTTTGGAGAAGGCATTTGGTTTGAGGTGTCAGTGCAGCTGTGGGGAGCTCAGTGGAGATATTCAGTGTTGAATGGCTGAAACGGAGGGCACAAGTTTGAACTGGACATACTGAGCTGGGGGTGACAGCAAGTGAAACTTCTCAGGAATAATGTACAGGGTGTGAGAGAAGAATACTAAGGAGATACTGTAGTAACAATGATTTAAGAAACAGAGACAAGAAGAAAGGTTTTCTAAAGAGTCTGGAAAAGAATAAAGAGAAAAACAAAGAAACAAACCTGGAGAGAATAGGACATACAGTGTACACTGGAGGATAATGTCTCTTGGAAATAGTCAGAGCCGAGATTCAGATTAGAACTGGAATTCTTTTTTCAAAATTTTTAAAAAATATATTTTATTGATATCTTACAGAGAGGAAGGGAGAGAGATAGAGAGCTAGAAACATCAATGAGAGAGAAACATCGACCAGCTGCCTCCTGCACACCCCTTACCAGGGATGTGCCCACAACCAATGCATATGCCCTTGACCAGAATCGAACCCGGGACCTTTCAGTCCACAGACCGACGCTCTACCACTGAGTCAAAACAGTTTCGGATAGAACTGGAAATTTTAACATTAGGTCATCTCTCTTTTTAAAAAAATATATTTTATTGATATTTTACAGAGAGGAAGGGAGAGAGATAGAGAGCTAGAAACGTCGATGAGAGAGAAACATGGACCAGCCGCCTCCTGCACACCCCCTACCGGGGATGTGCCCGCAACCAATGTACATGCCCTTGACCGGAATCGAATCAGGGACCCCTCAGTCTGCAGACCGACGCTCTACCACTGAGCCAAACCGGTTTTGGCAGGTCATCTCTTGTTTGACAGGAAGAAAAGATAAATAGATGAGTGTAGATAAGTGAATAGGTTCCTTGGTCTCAAAAAGCAACATGAATAAAACGGCTCTACTTATATTTTCTTCTAAACCAACTCCTACAATCTCTACATCTCAGTCAAGGGCATATTCTTTCTTCCACTTTTTAAGGACAAACATCTTGATATCATTTTTCATTCAACTTTATCTTGTGTCCATCACTCCTCTCAACACATTTGTCATCTCTCTCATTCAGGTCTACCCAGAGATAAACAACTTCTTACCCTTCCACTGCCCCTTTTGATCCAAACTACTTTCCATTCTTAGCTGTATTGTTGCAATTTTTAACAAAGGTTATAACACCTAAGAAAATAATCCAATATTTGGAAAGGCTTTATCCAGAAATAGCAGTGCTGATTCAGAGTATGTAAAAATACTTTTCTAAATATAGTTAGTTGCTTCCTGGCATAAAGGTGCCAATTCTTAAGGCCACAAATATTGTCTCCCCATTGGCAGTATTATATTGTATTTTTTATAATGAAAATAAAAGGGATGGGTTTAAATATATGTTTATTTGGTTCCTGTGACCTTGAAGGTACTTCAAAATGCAATTGCCCATTATTTCTCTGGTTCCACCTCCCATGACTTCCATCCTCATCTAGTCTTCTCTAACTACAGTGCCTTTCCTTTGGCTTCTATAATGAAGGCCATAATTTCAGTTTGTGGAATCTAAATATGGCTTTTATGAGCAAACTTCGATAAGGATAAATACAGAGGACTTAGGGCTGCATTTGAATATCGAACACAACTGCTACAAAATAATCTCAGTTTCTCTGCATATGTCTTTATTTTATTTCACTGTAGATCAACTATTCCATATGTGATAGGAAGCATCGCCAACTGCAGCTTCCAAATGTCACACATATAATCTTTTACCTAAATTGATATAGAATGCTGTATTGAATGAAATGACATAAGAACACAATTGGAACTGAATATTGGTAGGATTTAGAAACAATTTTGCTATGGCTTGTGCCATAAACTTATTAAGTAAGAGAAAACAGAAAAAAAACAATCATGTTTCTAACAATAATTTACATAATTTTGATATTCACACTTTTATACTTAACATTATAATAACTTTACAGGCTGTCACGTGGTTTGCACAATCATAATTTTAAATAAGTGCAAATTATTTAATGTTGGGTATCTATTGCTTTCAGTGAAATAGCCATTCTATTATTAGACAGTTTGTATTAATGCAGCCAATATAAATTATCCTGTATCATCTTTGCACATATTGGATTACTAGGAAAGTTTGTTAAGCATCCATTTAATTAACTAAATTAGGTGAAACATAATAATTTCAAATACTTTTAAACATTATTCTATTTTCAGTGTTTGTTTTTATATTGTTAGACAATGCTGTTCTTAGATGCTGTGGCAATGTTTGTTTCCTCATCTCCATGCAGCCAGCTTTGACTTTAAAGGTGATAGATTTCATTCAGGGAACAAATTATGGCAACATGAAAGAATTTTGACACATAACTGATGACTCCAGTTTTTCTGAGATTGGACAAAATTATTTAGAGAGTCAAAGGGCATCGCTAAACAGGTGGATCTGAAAGCTGTGGAAATTTATAAATAATTTGACTGTGTATTAACTTTTGTGGCTATATCTTAACATAGTGGGGAAAAAGCAGGACCTAAGAGATAAATGCTTGAAACTTCAGAAACAGTATTCTAAGATCTTGCCCAAAGTTGTTTGTGACCTGGGCGGAGTGACGATTTTTCAAAAGAAATTGAGACATTGAGCTGACAAGTCTGTTTGCAAAAAGTATCTTTTTAAGTATATCTTTATTGATTTCAGAGAAGGAGTGAGGGAGATAGAAGTATCAATGATGAGAGAGAATCATTGATAAGCTGCCTCCTACAAGCCTCCCAATGGGGACAGAGCCCGCAACCCAGGCATGTATCCTTGACCAGAATTTAAACCAGGACCCTTTCATCCACAGGCCAACGCTCTATTCACTGAGCCAAACCAGCCAGGTCATTTTAAACTTGAACTTTCTCATTTGTAAAATTGGGAAATACACATTTTCAGGAATGGTATTCAGAATACTAGTGACTGGTACAGTGCAACCACTGAGAATCCATAGAGGATGCTGGAGGTGCAGCACTGATGTGAGCAATTAGAGGCTCCCCCCCTCCGGGCCAGGTGTGTGTACCTTCTTCTACGCCTGGATTGGGGGAGCTCTGAGGAATGCTGAGGGGGAAAGCTCTTCTGAGATAGCTGCCCAGGAAAGGAACCAGACATTTGGGGAGTAGCTATTTACTATTTGTAATGGAAATACTACAATATTTTAACAACCAGTAAGTCTACTCCAGGGTGTCTGGCTGGCTGACCAGTGGTCCTACTACATTTTTGTGAGGATCAGATGGGTGAACACATGTGAAACGTTTTACATTGTGATTGTAGTCTAAAAATAAGAGCACCGCTGGTAAATGTGACACATTCTGCTGTCATAATTCACATTAAAGAGACTACAATGACATAAAGGCTTTGGTGTATAGGAAAAACAGCTATCACAGAATGGTGGAGATTGATTTTTAGAAACAACTCTTTTTTGCTTTTCTGGTGACAAATTCTTGAGGAAGTGAAGTTCTCATAAAAGCAATTGGATCCAAGTGGGGCGATGGAACATATGGCCTTGCCTGCTATCCCCCAGAGACAGCACAGGATGCAAACTAGGCCAAACACGCACACTTAACCCTTGAATGGTGTGACTCAGAATGTTTTTGAAGTAGTTAATTTTACAAAAGTGTCATTTTCCCTCTATTGACCCATCCTTTTGAAACAGTTCAAATAAAAATCTCAGGATGCTTTGACATCTAATTTATCAAGTGAGTTTGAAATTTATATTAAAAATCAAGGTTCAAGTTAGCTATGATGATTCTAGAAGAAAGAAAAACAATACAGAAAAAGTAAATGTGTACTACCAAACAAGGATTTTTTAAAAAAGTTGTACTGGTCAAGGCAATGTGGCATTTTCCAAGAGATAGATACATGGGGAGATACAGAGAAATTGAACTCAGTATGTATGGTAATTTGAAATCTGCTAAAAATATCTATGGGGAAAGGATAGATTATCTTTACTTAGTGCATAGTTCTTGAATATATGTTATTTTCTATATGGAATAAAAACCTAATTAATTAACTCATGTTATACCCCCATAATAAATTCTAATTAGATAAACACAGTCATTCACACACATTAACGGAAAATTATTGGCCATCTTTAAAACATCAGAGAAAGGAAGAACTTCTTAAGACAGAGAATGCAGGCACCTTTGAGAGGGCAGGCCAGGAGCACTGATGCCCCTATTGGGAGGTCCATACAGGAAATGACCTCCTGCCAGGTCAGGGCTGTGAGGTTGCTGTTGGGGACTGTGTTCTGGACAGTCTCCACACCTGTACTGGTGACCAACTAGGCAGCCACAGTCAGGAAGAATGGCCTCTTCTTCCCGGAGTGTCTCTCCAGAGGCCCCTGCTGGAAAGTTAACACTGTGCACTCCATTGGCCACACAGTCAAAGCCTTCACTCTCCAGGAGAAATGCTTCAAAGAATTGTGCATAGTTTTGAAGGGCACATTTAGAACTGAGAGATAAGACCTGTATAACTGGAGTGGCATTTATTTAGCTACCATGCCTGTGTGTTGGCATTGTAGATGAGGGCTGAGTCTGGTGAGTTTTATGGTCTAATGTGAACTTGCTCCCATATTTGCTGTATGGCTAGGTTTTGGATGATCTAAGACAGCCTTGGCTGTGGTGTGTCTAGTTGTGTCCATGTGACTTAATTTCCAGCAAGTTTGATCACGTCTGTTATCATGGTGATCATGGCAAGCAACAAGGAAAGCAGATATACACAGAGTATTTAAGTTTTGTTCTGAAACTGGCACAACACCTCTTCTATTGAATTCAGTCAACCAAAGCAAAGTCATGAGATCAGCCCAGATTCCAGGAACAGGAAAATGAACTCTGCCTTTTATGATAGGAAGAGTAAAGAAGGAAGAATCCTAGATACAGGAAGGAGAGAATAATGGGGCCATTAATGCAATCAATCTATCATGCTATTATTGTTTTATTATGCATATATTTAAATGCCTATTTCTGAAATCTTCATGTTCAGTGGGTTCCATTGTTTCTTACTTAAGAGTTACCTTCTCTTCATGTACTTGGTTTCCATTAGTGATGTCTATTAGTGATGGTCATTGCTCTTGAAACAATATTTTTGGAGTGTGCATGAAGCCTTGGATAAATTTCCCCTCCTCCAGAGGCTCTGTGTTTGCATCAGTTAGCTGCCTGAGACAGGACCATTTGGAGACCACCACAAACCTAGGTCTTAAGTTTGAAGTTTCCAAACCCACCCAGATGATGCACAACAGATGCTCCTGAAAATTACATCAAGGCTGATTAATAGACTCAACTTCTCAGGAACAATGTGTGTGTTTTTTAATCTTTATTTCCTTTTTTCTCCCTCAGCATCATGGGAACTTTGCCCACAGTCTCCTGGACTTAAGAATGGGATTGCTTAATTCAGTTTGCCTTTATCCACCGGGGAAAGCCTTTGGAATCCTGGTGAATTTGTTTCCTATGGCTTGTGCATATTGTTCACTGCACAGTTTCAAGGGGCACACATTTGACAGTATCCGAATCCTCCCTTCCCACCTTGGAGTTGTGCAGCGTACAACCTGTGTAGATGCATCTGATGGACCCTTCCTCCATTTAACATGAAAAGATGGTCACTGTGCATGGAATTCTGCCCTGATAACTCCAAGGAAACTTATAAACTTCAGTTAAGGCATGTGATATTGGTAAGCTCCCTTAATATTTACTTGACATTCTAATAGTTTGGTCACCTCCTGAATTCAAATAATTCTTTGAATTCTGCCTGGCAATGTTTGCATTACCTTTTCAGCTCTTTCCTGCTTTTATGATGATTAACAAATGCTTTATTTGGTATACTTAACTGCATTTAGTGGAAAAGTCAATTTATATAACCTTGCCTAGAGCCTTTTGATGTATGTTTTTAAAAGGTTATTTTTTGACAACTACGTGAGGACCAGAAGAGACCAAGGTGAAAGCATGAAGACAAGCAGAGCCTTTTGCAATAATTCAAGTGATAGCCTGGACCATGGAAGTAGGGGCAAAGGTGGTGAGAAGTGATTTCTGACTGAGACACGTTCAGTAAAATGCTTCTGTGACTGCATATCCTAGTGAGTATCCGGATGATGACTTTTGGATGTTCAAGGTTGTAGACCAGGGCTACAGTCTGCTCCATGCCACTGGATGAAAGATAAATTCTTTGTGGTGTACTCAGGATTATCTGAATACAAATTGCCTTCAATATCAAGTGTGATTAACGCTGTGTCTATATGTTCTAGAGTGCTATTTACCGGGAGAGAAATGATGGATGAAATAAAGCGTTTTATTCCATCATGTTAAATCATCAGAGTTGTAATGCAATCAGTCTAATTTGATTGGCAAAGATGTAAAGTTATAACTAAATCAATTCAGTGTGTTTTTCTTTTCCCCCCCTGAAAATTATGTTTTAAAATAATGTTCTTTTCACTCTAAATATTAATAATCATAGCTCATCTTTATTATCTACTGTATACTTTTATAAATATGCTTTTGTAATACCCTGATAGGGCCCTCTGATTACTGTTTTTAATTACTGCAAACGATGCCAGTTTTCCAACCAATACCCTACTGACCTGCTCTAACAAATGAAATTGATAAACATGTAAGTGTTAGCATGTATGTAAATACTTTTATTAGCAGGGAGCAAAGGTACTTTTGCACAATTGAAATTGAAGCATGGCCAATTTTGTATTTTGCCTTTCTCAAACACTTGAATTATTTTAAGCATGCTTTTTAAAAGTTTATGGTTGACACTATTACGATGTCCCCTATTCCCTCCCCCACTTTACCTGTCTCAAGCCAACCTGCACCCCCTTACTGGATTGTTGTCTGTATCTATGGGTTATGCATATCTGTTCTTATGCTAATCTCTTCACCTTCTTTTATCCTGTCAGCTCTATCCACCTCCCCATTGAGATCTGTTATTCTGTTCTATGCATCCATGCCTCTGTTTCTATTTGTCAGTTTATTTTGTTCATTAGATTTCACATAAGGGAGATCACATGGTATTTGTCTCTGACTGCCTTATTTCACTCAGCATAATAATATCCAGGTCCACCCAAGCTGTTGCAAAAGGTAAGAGTTCCTTTTTTTTTTCTGGGCACATAGCATTCCATTGTGTAATTGTGTAACAGCTTTTCTATCCACTCATCTACCAATGAGCACTTGGCCGTTCCCAGGTTTTAGTTATTGTAAACAACACTACCATGAACTGAACATAGGGGTGTATATATTCTTTCAGATTGGCGTTTTAGGATTTTTAGGATATAGTCTCACAATAATAAGCATCTTATTATGATTATACGTATCAAATTAAGTAAAATAGAACCATTGTGTAGAGATAGTGTATCAATTACCCTTCATTTGAACAACAATAAATGTGGTTTTTGAGTGACCTGAGTGATTTCACAGCTAATTTAGGCAAGACTGGTCCTAGCCTCCTAATTTTTGTTAGTAGCATTGCTAATAGATCAATCCACAGGGAACTTGAATTAGAGCCGATTTAGGAGTATATACAGAAGACATAAAATATATCTCAATGAAACCAAAGAGCCTTGCCTAACAATCTTCTAAAGCAGGGGTGGGCAAACTTTTTGACTCGAAGGCCACAATGGGTTCTTAAACTGGACTGGAGGGCTGGAACAAAAGCATGGATGGAGTGTTTGTGTGAACTAATATAAATTAAAAGTAAACATCATTACATAAAAGGGTACAGCCTGCTCTTTCAGCTTCGCGCAGGCCAGATAGAACAACTGAACGGGCCGCATCCGGCCCTCGGGCCATAGTTTGCCCATGCCTGTTAAAGGTTCATCTTACCAATTTAGGAAGATTATCTTCATTATTTCAATTCTTGTTGCTTTTAAAATATGTCCATATATTCTAAAATCTTAAAGTCCATTTGAGAATAACTCACTGTTTTCAGTTGCAAAGTAAGAGTCATTTTACATGCATTTTTTCTCCATTGCATGTGGGAATTTAGACATAATCTCCAAGGGCTATTCAGTCATGTGTTCACAAACCCTTGACTTAGCATGTGATTGGGTTCAGTTTCTTTTTATGGCTCTTTTGGGCCACAGAACAGATGGCCTGGTTGACCTGGTGACTATCCCATCTGCTGAGAGAACTAAATTCCCTACTGAGAGCAATTAGAGGCTATATTAATACTCTGGCAGGGATAGTGAAAGACAGGTTGGGTGGTCTGCTGGCTGGATATGAACAACCTCAACATCGCTTAGGCCCACAAGCCAGACATCCCCCAACAAGTCAGAGGCACTCAGGAAATTGGAGCTTCCAATGGTGTTGAAAAGAACTTGGGTTTCATAGAGAGGACTTTTATGGAAACAGCAGGGAATTTGCTCATTCACATTCCCCTTTTCTCATTCCACACTCCCTTCAACTCCATCCTATGTTTTCATAGAAAACAGGCTCTTTCCTTGTAGAGCTAATTACACTAAAAGGATGATGGGCGATAGAGCCAATACTGAAAGCAACTAACCACATAAACCTTTGGTGGAGATCATGTGGGCTGCAGAATCATACTCACTTATTCCAAAGAATGTTTTTTCAAGAGGCCTAGCATATCAAAATTTATTTGATGACTGGATCATTCAGAGGAATTAAGGAAAATGAAATTTGCCACCCTGCACATATATTATTATATCTACTGGTTCAAAACTTTGTCAATTTGCAATACCTCATTTAATCTTCACAGAAATTGTTTCCACTATTCATTTACTTTTTAAAGACGAAATGGGAGTAAGGATAATGAAGCTCAGAGAATGTAAAGAAACATCAGAATGGTCATATTAGTTTTAGTTCTTTAGAGCGTCCCACCCTAGCTTCCTAGTTTTCTAAAAATCAGGGAGTGTTGCTGGGTCCATGAAAATCATGTTACACATGCATGAGAATAACTTAAATACTGTGGTGTTAGGCCACCAAAAGATTCATTCAGTGGCAGTTTTTTTAAGCAAGCCCCTTATGGTTTCATATTGATGTCTCCCCTCTATCCCATGCATGGGAGCTATCACAAAATGCAGTCATTGTAACAAAATGACACAGAGAACAGACTCATTACAAGATCATTTCACAAACTTACTCTTATCTCGACTAGCAGTTTCAGCTTTCTCTGCATTTACTTATGAAAAAAATGACTTACCACATTAAATGTGGAGATATGTGATAACTCTGTTTTCTTCCATATTTTATGAATGAAAAGCAAGACCTCTCCTTCAAACTACCATATCGGTGCCTATATAAAATAATATAAATCTGCTATTTTAATTATTAACATTTGATGTTTTCTATTAAATTTTTATTATAGCAAAGGGATATTTTCATTATATATGCTGTTTTACTTCCCTGTATCCCTTCCTGCTCCTCCTAATATCACACGATGGTGTTCACTTTTTCTTTGTTGACTCTGCAAATTAAAATAACATTGATTTCCTTAAGTTATATCTGACAACAGTACATGACATCCCAGGAATCTCCCCTATGTCAGATGAGGATCAGTTCAACTGTATCTCTGAACTTTCCATTCTTGGGACTTTTATTTTCCATCATTAGTGTGCATACTTATGTTTTATCTTGTCATCATAAATACATTTTTCACAGTTTATTTAAATATAGATTCTGAAAGTTGAAATCAAATAAACCCAAGGAAGGGGTGTATTGGAAACCTCTTATTAATAGTCAGTCAGGTATGAGTATAGGTAACAACCTGGACTTAGAGCTGGTATCTGAAATGTGAGCGTGTGTGTGTGCGTGTGTGTGTGTGGGGGGGTGGTTGGTGTTAGTCTTATAGGATTGAACCCTTACGCTGTGGACTCTGATGATATCTTCAGCTCAATAGTATCAGATTTAGTTGAATTGCAGGAAACTGGGGTGGTGTCCCAAATATTGCTGGTTGATATGGGAATGTTCCCCACCTCACACTGCAAATAATACCAGAACCAATTAAGTAAAAAAAAGAAAAATAAGACTGAAACTGCTTATGTAAAGGGCCTGTAATTCAAACTGCAATATTTTAGTTGATTTAAAAAAGAAAATAATAAAACATTATGGAATATAAACACTGAATGACTAACACAACCAATAATGTATTCAATGTACGTACTTCCTTGAGTAATTATCACAGTTAGTACTCCTACACGCATACAAGCTATAAATGAGAACATAACATATAATTTGTATCAGATTTTTTTCTAGAGTGGTGTGACACAAATTCCCAAGATAGTATCTAATTAACATTCTAGATTTTATAAGTGCGTATATACAAGAGCTGGCATTGACCTTTGATTTTCTTGAAGTAGTTTAATGATAAATGCAGACTTTAAAAACATCCACATATTGTCAGATAAGTATACAAAAAGGTATTTGTTTCTCTCAGATGGATATAAACAAAAGGGATTCTTAATTAAGAAAAATAAAACAACTTTTCCATGAACATAGCTAGCAGATCATGAGATTCACTTGCACATCTGTGAACATGATCTAAATCAGGCACTGCAATATTTTTTGTTGTTCTTGAATATGTTGTGAGCAGTTTTCTCAGTAAGTTCATGTGAGAGCAGCTGGTTATGCCTCAGGAATTCAACCTATCTAACTTTACCTTACTGAGCATTGTCCTAAATAGGGTTGCAGAATCAAAGTTGGGTAAAGGATGCCCTTATTAATTTTGGAGCCCAAAATCAATTAGAAGACTGGTCTATGAACACACATGGAAGTTGTTTTATTTATACATGATACAAATTGTATAAGTGAGCTTATTGTGGCCACAGAAGTGTTATGAAATGACTCTAGGAGAGCAGAAGAGAAAACAAATTATCCTACTGTGATTGGAGGACTTGGTGATGTGCCACTGAATGCTCTTTGAAGGAAACATAGTATCAGAGTGATGAAGAAGGACAGAACTTTTTAGAGAGGGAGTGCAAATATTTCATTGCATGTCATTTACATTATGAGTCTGGCATCATACCACATATTTTGCATATGTTAATTATTAGCATGCCTGAAGTTCTTGAATAATATTTGAGTGATTACTACATGCTATCAACTGGGCTAAGAATGCACTTGTAAATCCATTTAGTCCCCAAGTGAACATTGCCAGGTACGTATTATTATCTCCATTTCACAAAAGAGAAATCTGAGGTTCAGAAATATTAGATGACACATCTGATTTTGAAAACTGGGTCTGCTGATTTGAAGACTGTGCTCTCCTAAGGTTAATGTTTCCTTTTGATTGACGGAACTAATAAGAACAGAGTGGAGAGTCCCAATCAAGGACAGTCTGATTCTAAAACTTTGGTCTTTGCTTCTTGCATAGAACTCCACCATGTTTCTAAGACATGGAAAAATACAATTTTTGTCTGAAAAGGCCCCTAAATCTGGAAAACATATTCATAGCAATAATATTCAAAATTTCTCACCTACTAATAAAATAATAATTAGAAAGAAGGAAAGAAAGAAAGAGGGGAGAAAGGAAGAAAGAAAGAAAGAAAGAAAGAAAGAAAGAAAGAAAGAAAGAAAGAAAGAAAGAAAGGAAGGAAGGAAGGAAGGAAGGAAGGAAGGAAGGAAGGAAGGAAGGAAATGCTTGGGCTATACTGGGCATTTCCACATGAATGCTTCCTGATACTTCAGCATTTATATCTCTTGAATTTAAGTTGTTGAATTCTTCTTCTTGATGCTTAAAGGGTGCCATCATCCATTCTGTCACACATGTCAGAATCTGGAAAACTATCTTGACATCTACCTTTTCTCCTTACTCACGTGCAAATATGCACATTACATGATACTTAATAATTAAAAAAATGACTATGTTAGTGATTTATGTATTTAATATAATAGACTTATAATTGTTAGTTTAGAGCATACTCTTTCTATTTATTAAAAAAAAAAAGTTTGTTGTAGCCCAGCTGGAGTGGCTCAGCAGTTGAGCATCGACCTATGAACCAGAGGGTCACAATTCAATTTTTCATCAGGGTTGTGGACTTGATCCCGGTGTGGGGCATGCAGAAAACAAACAATAAATGATTTTCTCTCATCATTGATGTTTCTATCTCTCTCCTTCTCTATTCCTCTCTGAAATCAATAAAAATATTTTTTAAAAAGCTTTTGTAAAAATGTTTGCTGAGTTATGCTAGTAGCAACCTCTTATGAGTACATCTCCTGTTTATTGCATCTCTTAATTGCATTACTTTTTCTGGTTTGATTTAATATCATGGTGTTTTGTACAATAGCATGCTTGTGGCTTGGAACAGTAGTCTATAGCAGATAGTTTAGGTGTGTGATAGGTATGTGATAGGTTATACTCTCTAAGTGTGTCTAAGTACGCTCTATGATGTTCACATAACAAAATTGTCTAACAACACATTTCTTAGTAATCCTGTCATTAAGTGGCACATGACTCTGTTATTTTATCCCGTATAGACATCCATGTGCTTGGAATAAACTGGGCTCCTTCATGCATTTGGGATCATGCATAAAATGCATTCTCCATGACATGTCTTTCCCCTTTTCTATCTGGCAAATTCTCCTTATTCTTAGGTGATCCAATTCCTATAATTTTTATGATATGAGCCTTTCTTGTTTCCCTCTACAAAATGAACAGTTTCTTCCACATCCTTCCAGATGCTTCTTCCACATCCTTCTCAGTGTTCCCATAGCACTTTATTGAGATTGTGGTTATAACCTTTATAACACTGTATTATAAACCTCTATTTAAGTGTCAGCCAACCAAGCCAAATTCCCTCCAGAAGTTGAGTTTTATTCTCCTTTGTTTTCAGGAGAAGTCACAAGGGTGATTGAAGAATAACATGTTCATGACTGAGAAAATGTACTTCTGTCGGGAAAATAAATGTATGAATGGAAAGGGAAAAGCTGGAGGCAGGGTAACTGGTTAGGAATTTAGTCATAGTTCAAACAATGAGTAATAAAGACAATGATAATGAAGCAGTAAATTCCCATGAAATTTGGAGGTTGAGTTGAAAATATATGATAGGTCATAATGATAGGAGGGGAAAAGTTATATCAAACATACTGCTTTTTCTTGGGTATAAAGAGAAATAATGTCTTTTTTGTATTGAGGTCAATCTTTTTTCTCTTTTTCCTCTTTGTCCTTTCTCAATCTATAAGTCTAGAAATGCTGACCTCTATACATGCAAAATACTTAGGGCATATTTACTGTTACAATTGCAATGCTGTATTTGAAAGTATAAATCAATATACAAGCTGTAGTATAGAATATTAAAAATAGAATGGGCAGGAAATCCTGGAGGTTTGTGCTAATGGCAATGTTTATTAGTTGTGTGACTCTTTGGTATCCTAACCTCCATGTGAGGTTGTATAATTGCTATCATAAGATACAAATCATGAACATGTGAAAATCCATTCTGGAAATTATGAGGAGCTCTACAAATGGAAGTTATCACTTTTTTATTTTTTTTATTGCCAGACTGCTGTAACAGGTTTCTACATAATGAGTTTAATTTTGTCTTGCTTCTAGGGAATGTAGTACTTATATGTAGAGTGCATTTATTTAATCTGGTTGAGGTTTCTAGGACATTATTTAAACTTCAACAATATTTTCCAGAGTTTAGTAACTTGATTTGTTACAACATGCTTTTTTATTGAACATATGCTGGGAATGTTTGTATTTGAAGGAAGTAAGCTTATATATCATCTTCTAAATTTTTAGTAAACAAAATAAAGTAGCCAGGTTCATTTATTCATGCTACTTTTGGCAATTTCTCTTCTAATATATTAACAAAGTCAATAGTCTTGTCAAATTGAGTTAAACCTTTGCCTGCACCCAATCCTTATTCCACTGGGAGCAGGGCGTGGGGTGTTCTTTAAAGAGTATCTGCAGATAAACTGCAATGAACACTTGCAATAAATTGGTTTTGATATTCTTTTTTAACACATTAATAAAATATGCTTCTTTCACATCCTTTGCAAGAATTTTTGGTCATTGTTTATAGTCTAAAATAACATCTGGTGACCTTACAGTAAATACCACTCAATTATTTATTAAGACAGGAAATCAGGACTACAGTAGCCCATGACAAAATAATTGCAGTGACTTTAAAAGTGTCCTTTGCCAAACTAACATTCACAGATATTTTAATACAACCTACCCAACAATTATTACTTGATGATGTTTCAAACTCCTAACATATAAAACACCTTTGAAATCTATGTCCCAAAATAGATTGTAGAATAAAGGTATAAAATATAAAGACATTCAATGATGATGATATTATAATTGTTACTAGAGGCCCAGTGTATGAAATTCATGCATGGCAGGTGCTAGTGGTGTGCTTTAGCCCAGCCTGTACCCTCTCCAATCTGGGACCTCTTGGGGTATGTCTGACTGCCAATTTAGGTCTGATCCAACAGGGATTGTGCCTAAACGGGCAGTCAGACATCCCTCTCACAATCCAGGACTGTTGGCTCCCAACTACTCACCTGCCTGCCAGCCTGGTTGCCTCTAACCCCTTCTGCCTCACAGTCTGATCAATGTCTAATTGCTCCCCTACTAGCCAGATTGCCCCCAACAGCTCTCCCTTGCCAGCCCATTTACCCCCAACTGCCCTCCCCTACTGGCCTGGTTGTCCCCAACTGCCCTTGCCTGGTGGTTGAGTCACCCCCAACTGCCCTCCCCTGCTGGCCATCTTGTGATAGCCATCTTTGACTACATGTGGGCAGCCATCTTGTGTGAGGGAGTGGGGGTTAATTTGCATACTTCCTTTTCTCCTGTAGCACAGCTGTAGCTCAAATGCTGGCCATGCAAGCTCAGTGTCCCGCTCCCAGTCCTCTGGCCAGAGACCCCTCCCCTCCCTCCATGGCCAAAAAGCAGATACTGGGCTCCCATTGCCTGGGTGATGCCACCAGCATTTGCTATGGGTGCCACAATTTTGTTGAGGAGTGATGGATAAATTACATATTACTCTTTTATTGCATAGGAGATATATATATATATATATATATATATATATATATATATATATATATTTTCTTGGAGGTACAATACTCACATTTATTTTGGATACTTGAGATATTATGTTTGGGGAAACAACATATATTGTATATCCACTCAATGGGGGGTTGACACTAACAATATTTTTTCTGCTCTGGGGAAAACTGCTTTGCAAGATGGAAAGACTAAGCATGCTTCTAGATGGACATCCAAAGGCACTCAGACAAGTAGAGAAAGCAATGGTATTGGCACCTTGCTGGACAGTACAAAAGAGGAAATAAAGATGATTCTTATACATCATCAAGTCCTGAAATGCCAGCTGTGATGTGCTTTGTACCCAACTCATTAAAGCCAAGCAAAGAAGATTTTGATTTCTTTTGATTTCCTTGATTATTAAGGAAACATAGAGCAACCATGATTGATTTTTCACCTCTCAGAACCATGGAACATATTTGAACTTTGTTATTAAAGAAAGGTTTAGAAGTCACCCTTTAATTAGTATTTTCCCAATATAGACCTATTGAAGAGACTCTTTTATTTTCCACTTATATGTACATATTCATTTGTTCCAGTTACTTATTAACTCAGATGCCATTCCCCCAGTATTCTTAGAATTATGGGGAGCTCAACAAGAAGGGAGTAAACTTAATGGTGTGCATTCCAGTTGTTATACTGAGACATTGCCAAATGCATGTCATGTAGAACATAGCTATCTGTATTGCTCTTATTTATTTAGTTCTTGTGTAACACGATGCATCTCCCAGCTGGTCCAGAGTGCAGTCAGGGGAAGGAAGGGTGTATGGCAGAGGGTACATGTCCACATAGCTCCAATGCTGGACTCCTAGGTAAACCATTACACTCTAGTCTGATGAGATGTGCACAGGCATTGATATTACTCACTTCTCTTCCAAGACACAACCTGGTCACCATATTTCCATTCTCCATTTCACAGCATTACAGAGTGGTGCAAAAGTAGGGTTACACTTGTGAGTATGCAAAACACAGAGTTTACCCTTGTGTTATTATTTATTAATTATTGCATTATTTTCCAAACAAACAACAGTAAGCCTACTTTTGTCCCATTCTATACTTTTAACTATTTCCTGTCTGCCTTCTTCAGATCAATTTTCCTCCTGCACATTATGTTTGGCATCTTTTTATTTTCTTTCAACTACTCTCTAATTCAGATATGAACTTAGAACAGTCTGGTCTTCTTCTCGTATATAATCTTGAAGTCTCCCTTCCCATGCAGTTTCATAATAAATACTATCCAGAATAGAAATTATAGTAAGTTTTTCTCACACATCAAGAAAGAGGTAATTAGGAATGTTCTTTCCACCTGAAATATAGAACCTGTTATATCTAGGAAATAGTTTTTATTATCCATCCCAGCTCTGAGGGTCTCTCAACCTTTATTGCACTTTGCCAGTCCACCAAACTTACAGCTTCACTGCACTGTTCACCTGGACTGGGAGTCTGCCCTGAAGAATTCAGTCTGATTCCTAGGGATCTACTTATACCTTTGGCTTTGGCTAGACCTCCAGTTTCTCATAGGATTTAATTCTGATCAACATTTCTAAGGATTGGCTGAATGGGGTCCCAGCGGAAATGTCTCCCAAACTCCACCATCTGGCTGCAGATGTTGTAGGCATCTAAATATCCCCATGGTCTTTGCCTCCACCTCCTCCAGCAGACACTCTGAGAGAAACACTAACCAGAGTTCAGATAAATGCTGAACTCGCCATGGCCCCGGAGGGCACTCTACTTGAGTTGCTTTCTTTTCCTACAATGAAGGCAGGCGTTTCAAACCCATTCCAGGCAAGTATCATGTAATTTATATATTAAGGCTCCTGAGGGAGGACAATTTATGAGAATATTAAGGGGAACCAATCAACAGTTTAGTGCCTTTTTAATAGAGGGCTCTTTCTCAGTTCCCTCAGCTCTCTAGTCACAGGGAGCCATGAGTGGAGGGCAATAGCAGAGCCCAGGAGTCAGCTCTTAAGCTTCATTTGCTCCCCTTAGCAAACGTCCCACTGGCTTTCCCGAATGACTTCTCATAGCACTGTTCACCATGTGTTTCATCAAACTGGCCCCAGGAGTAGGTCATGCTATTTGGAAACACATGTATTATAAAACTTGGCAAGCAACCGGAGCTTCTAGTTCACCTTCATACAAGACCATAAGATATGGGAAGCGTGAATGTGGCCACCTCAAAATTTAAAAGATAAATAAAGTAAAAAAGAGGAAGAACCAACAGCTTTATGTGACATGTTTACTTACATAAGTAATGTGTATGTCAAAATAAATTATTGTTCTTTGGAAATCAGGCAAACCATATGAGAAGGTTGCATAATTATTTTTATAAGATGATTTAAAATTCATTGTGATTTATTTTTTTGATGAGTTCTCTGTCCTAATTTACACGCCATAAGGAAAAAAAAAAGGACATAACTTTCAAAGCATCATTTATGCTGAGGGTCTGAGACTTGGACCAAAGTTTATGTTCAGTTAATTTACCTAAGTGTAGACATTTATTCCTCAAGATGTTTATTCCATTATCATCTCTCTTTGTCATCCTTAACTACCTTGGATTGGATACCAAAAAGTAGACTTGCTCAATAGAAAGAAAATAAGAAATATTTTTATGAACACCATAGCAGAAATTCCCAGTATTTGTCCAAAACAAGCAATAAAGGAGTAGGCACTGAGGCTTAAAATATCCAGCTGAAGGCACAGGTGCATAATGGTACAGACATTTGATTTTAGAGAAGCTGCTCATCAATCTGAAGCTCAGTGTCTTTTCTTGTAGAAATAAACAAATACTGATGTGTGTGTGTGTGTGTGTGTGTGTGTGTGTGTGTGTACATGGAAATTATTTCAGTACCAATTTTGATATTTGGAAACTATTTTGTTAGTGTAACTAATAAATTCAAATAAATCCAAAATTTTATTTTATTTTTAAAATATTTTTATTGATTTTTCAGAGGGAGAAAGGGAGAGAAAGACAGAGATAGATTTATCAATGATGAGAGAGATTCACTGATTGGCTGCCTCCTACACACCCTCCTGGGTTTGTGCCCTAACCTGGAATCCAAACATGGCCTCCTGGTTCATAGGTCCATGCTCAACCACTGAGATGGGCCCCAAAACATTTTAAATTGTGTGGATGTTGGGGTGTACCTTCATTTCAGCACCCACAGAGCAGCACTCTCTAAAGCTTCACCGTGTGCCTTGTATGGGGGTGACTCTTCCTGGACACAGAAGGCTGCTGAGTACCTTTCAGTGGCCTCAGCTTTTGCCTGTGGGGATGGAACACAGGGGCAGCGAGCACAGGAGGGGGCCCATGTCTCCACGCTTGGCCTCACATGCAAGGTCTGGCTCTTGTAGAGCTGACTCTTGTGGAGACAGTGACTCACAGCGCATCCTGGGCAAGGCCATGTAAACTCCAAAATTAGACATGTCTTCTCAGCAGAAAGTCAGCTCCAAAGCCAGTGCATGTGACACCAAAAGCAGATGGGTCTCTCCTCACTCCAGGCACGCTTTGGGGAGTTCAGCCTGAGATGCCTGGAAACCCAGCACAGCCACAGTTTGCCAGGATCCGCACTTGAGGAACAGTGCACCTCAAAGTAGCTGGGCTCCACGGCCCTTGAAATGACCTGCCCCAGACCTATGGTGTGAAACCAGGCCATAGCTCACAGCATGCATATGTCCTGTGTCCCTTCACCATAAGCAAGTCTTCTGGTCCTGCGCCTTCTGCTGATGGATCTGGTGGTGGTGCTGATGCTAACCTGCAAGGAGGGGGATGATGGGGTCTGTACATCTCCTTTTCTGTGCTTATTTCTTTGTGGACGGGTGTCCATCTGGGAACCCTCCTCACTGGAGCTTTGATGAGAACTCAGATGGCTGCTTGAGTGTTTAGGAATATCCATGGCTCCCATTGCCAACAGGTTTTCACATGTTTATACAAATTTAGAAGTGTCTCAGACTTCTCAGCAAGGTTGTGCCCCATAGCAGTTTACTTAATTATAGGTCCTCTCATGCTTATGAGTATTTTTCTGATTACACACCTGTCTACTGGCTAACCATTGTGCTCCCAGAGGACAGGCTCGGGGTCATAAACACATCCCTATTGACTGGGAGCATGCGTACTAAGTAAAGAGACCTCAATAAGCTCATTTGGACACTCAGTATATGTTTATTAAGAACCTGTTCTAAGCACTGGGATTGTACTGATAAAACTGACAAAACTCTGTCCTTGTGGGACTCTCATTCTGCCAGAGGAGACAAGACAAGTGAGATTTTTAAAATGTAGAATATGTATTTTGTTAGTTGGGGATCATTACCAAAGAGAAAAAAAATAAAGCAAGGGCAGAAGGTACTGACATTTTGTAAATATTTTCTAGATCACTGAAAGTATGGTTAAGTCAAAATTCCTTTATCACTCAGTTAAAATATCTTTCTGGTCTCATCGCTCCCCACTGTGACCACACATGGTGAAATGTTCAGAGAACCCGAGTATTTTTATTTTATTTATTATTTCTCTCTGGAAAGCTTTCTCCTATTTGTGCCTGGAAAATGTCAGGTCAAATTTTATCTCTGAGAAACCATCCTGGACCCCACCTGAGGGTGGTAGGGGCTTCCCCAAGGCCTTCTCAGTGTGCCTGTGGTTGAGGCATGATCATGCTGACTTTGATTAGTTGCTTGGGAAGAGCTGTCTGCAAGGGTCTGAAGGCAAAAACCTTGTTTTTCTCCCTCCCCACCCCCTGAATTCCTGGCAGCGGTGTGAAGCCCAGGATATCAGGGAATCATGATAAACATCTGCTGAACAAAACGCAAAGAAAATGAGTAAATAAAAACTATCCAAGAGAAGGGGTATAGAGACTTCCTATTTCTCAGTGTTGTGAGTTCTATCCTTATCAGAAAATAACACACTTGGACTATATTAGCTTAATACCCAAACTGCTGTTTTTCTGAATATAATATTACATTTTTGGAATATATGAGGGCAAGATAAGAAATATATCTTTACAATTATTTCCACATCCTTGACATATGTATCTTCTCAAAATCTACATTTAAAGTTACAGTTGATGCTATTCTTCTGAAGCTCAGGTAAAAAGTTATATATATATATATTTTCCCCCCACATGGACCCAGTGAGACACTGATATTTTTAAAATAATAGACTGAGGCTGAGTTCTCTCTTAGCTGTAGGAAGAGCTGTCATTTATTGATTACTTTGTAAATATTGGTCACTGCACCATACACCTCTGTGGCTGCATCATGTCTCCATGATTGTGGACCAAGAGCCCACATTCAGAACTTTGAATCAGACCTGGGCAGTCTTGTAATTTGTGCCTAATTGCATGTCTACTGTGCTGCTCTACCTCCTGCTCAGGTTACATGTGTGAAGCCATATCTGGAATCAGGTCATCCGATCCAAAGGCCAGCCTCTGTGTCGCACATTACCAGGTACAAAGTATTCTTTGGTGGTTCTTGTGGGCAGACTGGTTACTCCTTGTGCAAAGACTTCCTAATGCCAACATGTATAATTTACTACTAATTGATATTTGGCTTATTACTAGTAATTGATTCTTGGTTTATTAAAATATATTCATGATATGTAACATTCATAATTAAAAACAAGTATATACTCAATAACTCTACAACTGATATTTTTTTCCAAATTGAACACACTTGTGTTGACTATCAGAACATTGCCAGGACCACATAAATGTCCTTGGTTTTCCAGTTACTTTCCCTCACCTTGGTTAAGAGCCAACCACATTCTGACTTCTAGCAGAGTAGATGCATTTTGCCTGTTTTTCTACTCTATAAATGGAATTATTTTATATTGCTAATTATTTTATATTGCTATGTTAAAAACCTTTGTGTATGCAAAGGTTTTAACATAGCTGACACATTTAGAGCATGCTTACCTACCCAGAAATTCTGGGATACAGGGCAACTTAGTCAAAGGAACAGAGACTAAAGGTCAGTGACCTTATGGTGGTAGGCAGTCTAGTCAAATGGGCATTACAAAAGAGAAAATAAAAGCTTAATGGGTCCATTGGTACCTCTTTCTATTTCTTGAGATTTTCAGCGGCATCCAGGTGAACTTATCTTCATACAGGTCCCACAATTCATCTGCAAAAGGTTCATAAGTATTTGTTAGTTACAGCAATGATGAATAAGTTCCATGACAAATATTTAGCAAGTACTCAATTACTCTGTAATGCTGTCTATTCTTTTCACTCTATTTTAGGAGGCTGAGAGGGTACACGATACATTTAAGAAATATTATCATTTAAATTACAAAATAAATAAAACTTCAACCATGTGGAAAATTTTATCTCCCATGAGGTTGGAGGATAGATGAAGTGAACTATATTTAATCATGATTACATTTTACATAATGTTATTCAGGATAAATGTTTGTATTGATTAATGTAATATGCTAATGACCCACTGTGATCATCTTGAATTTGTGCTATAAAGAACCTTAAGAAGGCAATGTTGGAGACCTCCTGGAGAGCAGTGTTAGGACCTTTTGAACATCCGATGCACTTATCGTCACCTTGAAGTCAAAAACCATGGGGTATACTTGTAGCTTCTTCACAAAGACAGCAGAGTTAACAAGCTCACAGATGTTTTCTGACCCTGGCCATAGAGATGATAATTAATGCGTGTACCAGTTACTGATGCGGATTTTTGTCAATAGATGGAGTTACACATATGTCGATACATATGCAACTTGATACGTATGATATTTTATTGTATTGACAGCAAGCTCCAAAACTTCATTTGTCAAATTTTCTGATGGTGTTAATATCATAGATATTTTATGCTTAAAAATGTTGAATTTTGTACCAAAAAAAGAGCATTTGTATGAAGTTTTAATTCATCACTTTGTTTTGAAGATAAATGATGCTTAAAGTTATCATATACTTTGGGAAGCTTATGGTGAACATGCTCCATCTTAAGATGCTTGTGAACGTCGGTTTAAAAGCTTCAAAAGTGATTATTTGGATGTGAAAGATAATGAATGTCCAGGTCAACCAAAAAAGTTTGAAGACCAGCAATTATAAGCATTATTGGATGAAGATTCCTGTAAAACTCAAAAACAACTTGCAGAAAGATTAAATTCTGCTCAGCAAATACTTTTTGATCATTTATAAGCAATGGAAAAATTTTAAAGGAAGGAAAATGGGTGCCACATGAACTGAACGAAAGACAAGTAGAAAACCAAAAAGTCATCAGTACAGTGTTGCTTCAATGGCATGAAAGAAAGTCTTTTTTTGCATCAAATTGTGACTTGCAATGAAAAGTGGATTTATTTTGAGAATCCCAAATACACAAAACCATGGGTTGATCCAGGTTAACTATTAACATTGACCGCAAGGCCAAATCACTTTGGAAAGAAGACAATGCTCTGCTTTTAGTGGGATCAGGAAGGTGTGGTGTATTATGACCTTCTAAAACCAGGTAAAACCTTTAAGATTGATCACTACCAACAGAAAATAATCAAGTTGAACCACTCTTTGATCATAAAATGACCAGAATGGGCCAGAAGACACGGCAAAGTAATTTTGTTTCATGGTGAAGCACCATCACACACTTCAAAACCAGTTAAAGACATGTTAACAGATCTTGCCTGGGAAGTATTAATCCACCTGCCATATTCACCAGACCTTGCTCCTTCAGATGACCATTTGTTCTGATTGATGGCACAAGCATTTTCTGAGCAGCACTTCAAAATGTACAAAGAAGTGGAAAATTGGGTCTCTGAATGGTTTGCCTCAAAAAAAAAAGTTCTATTGGGATGATATCCACAAATTTCCTGAATGATGGGGGAAATGTGTAACTAGCGATGCACATTACTTCGAATAAAGCACTTTTGATGTTTCTCTTTAAATTATCGTATTTTCTTTTATTACAAAATCTACATTATTAACTGGTACACCTGTAAACAAAACATTTAGGATAAAACACAGAAGAGGATAATATTAAAGAGTATTCCTATTACTCTGGTAAGCAATGCTCTATTTGGTGGTGCTTATGCATTTTCCTCACTGTAATAGAAAACATAATTTTGATTCAAATGATTCTAGCATTGCATTCATGTGTAAACCACTGAACTTACCTGAGAATCAGAAGAAAAAATTTAAAATAGGAGAAAATCGTATCTGTTGTATCAGTCAGAGAGGGCTGATCATGTTGCAGCAACAAATGACCCTAAAGTCTCAGTGACTCATTTGATAATAATACATTTCTTGCTCCCTCTACATGTCCATCAAGGACATGGAGTGACAGGGCTGATCACTGCAGTTTCTCAGAGTCCCTGACTGTCAAAGCAACCACTGTCCTAACCATTATAAGCCACCTGCCAGGTGGAAGGCTGAGTCTAGAGAAGCACGATATGGCTGCCCTCAGTTTATTGGCTGAAAACTAATAATAGGTTTTCACAAAATTTCAAGTCCTGGTAGGCAAGTAAATGCAGTACTCCCATGTACCCAGAAGGAAGGAAAGAGAGCCAGAATATAAGAATATTCATGAGCAGCCCTCCTGACTATCATCCCTAACATCCTCACAGGATGTTGTGCAGATCAAGTGGAATAAGTATGAGAAAAGATTTTTCAAATGGTAAAAAAAAAATATAGAAATATAAGGGATAGTAACATTATGCAAAATATAATAATTGACACATTAGGAAGCAGAATCTGGCACTCCAGACTACATGACGCTTGCTGAAGACTAAATATTCTAAATGTTAAGACTAGATAAACTTATATTCTTGCAGTCCTATATTTTTAATTTGAGACAGATAAATGTTCTTCCCCACCTCGTGCACTTAATAGTAGCTCATGTTCATATCCCTATCCCTCAGATTAATTAGGACCTACAACTGCGACAACATTTTCCTACCGGTGATTGCATCATCAGAGCTGCATAATATTGATGATGACAGCTGGTATTTCTATCATTTGTTGCACTTTGCAGTTTTTGCTTTCTAATTGTGTACATTTCCTCACATATGATAATATGAAGCTCACGTAGAAAATGAGGAACAGATACTGAACAAAGGTTAGGACCCTGTAATCGTTGATTTTCCTGAGGTTACATATGATATGAGCTGTTGAGCATGTTTGAAAGTTATTTGAATTTTACTTCTTCAGACAAATATTAGAAAAGTAAGCTGGCTATTATACAGGTATGGAATTAATGACACTGAAAACCCCAAACTATGAGGTAGATTCTCCAAAAGTTAGTGACATATCTCAATGTATCTTACAAAGGACACAAAATTGACTAGACATTATCTGAAATCAATCAACTCATATGCATTAGGCCTTTAATTTATGCATATACTGGCTAGCCCCCAAGGAGAATAGAGAAACAAACAATTATCCCTTGATCTTTGGATAAAACAAGTGTGTGACGATGGAACTAGTTAGATTGAAAATGGTAGGTGCTATTTTCAAGCACCTATCATATGGTTTCAATGGCAGTAAGCAATCTTTGTCCTCTGTATTGCAATTAACCCTCATGATGACTGGTGAGAAGGGTACAATTGTTCTTATATTTTTTTATGTATGAGGACATGCAGGGGCTGATGTTCCTGACCTAGAAACAAGGCATTCAGGACTAAACAATGAAGTATCAAAGACTAGTCTGATTCAAAGATACATCACAATCAGGCTTACAATTGACAGACATGTGCTACATGGTAACATATTGTTTGTCTGAAAAGATCAGAGGGATTGCAATGATCTGGAATTTGCTGTCCAGGTTTTATTTAAGAACATTTTATTTATCTTACCAGAAGTGATATCATGACCGAGGTGAAACAGACAGCTATACTGAAACAACACTAGATTCAGGAAACCTCACTTTTTTCTTATGTATCTGGTACTCAAACTTGTGCCCATCATTTATGTTGTCTAAGCCTCTGTCCCTCTGTCTATAAACTAGAAGCAGTGGAACTTGCCCACCTAGTCCCCAGGATTCATTAGCTAGTGGCTGTGGAAGCTATAAGTACGCTGGAGTGAGGACCTCTGTAAGTATTAGCACTTTGGCCAAGTAGCAAGGATTTGTAGATGCTGTGGGCATGACCTCTTTATTTACACCTATTAGATTTTCCAGGAAGATGGGGGTGGATTTTCTGTTGTGGTATGGCAATTGTAAAACCCAGGGGGAGACTTTGGTCTCTGTGGGCTATAAGTAACTAGAAAGAAAAAGGAATGCTTGGCTGGCTGGCTGAAGGACAGAGATCGATGGGTAGGTGGACTATGAGAAAGGTACTCAGACACATGGCTGAGGCCATGGTTTCTTTATTTTTTCCTTCCCTCCCTTCCTGCATCCATTCATTAAAAAGTATTGATTGCTCAGCCCAGGCAAGCCATTATGATAGATGGAATGACATACATGACATGGCCCTTGCTTCAAAAGATTTAAATTCTAGCAAGAAAAATTTATAATCCAAGGTATCAAGACAGAATAGCTTTGAGAGAGGTGTGAATAAATAGGAACAAATTTTTTTTAAAGCTAAAGATTTTTTGAAGGAGGGGATAAATCAAGGAAAGCTTTGCAAAGGCTTCTATTACAAGATACATATTGTGTTTTTGAAGTTTTGAGGGGGGAGAGAAAGCACGCTCATGTTGGCCAAGCCCATTGTGCTGAAGGGGACAGATGGTAGTGGGTATGGTTCCCTGCCCAAATGTAGTCTCCCCGGAATGATGTCCCATCTCAGGGCAGCAGGACGTGTGGTGAAGACTTACGCCTGGGTTCTGTGTAAAACCTTTCACCGGTCACACAGTGTGGATTAGCCAAGTCACTTACTCTCTTTAAGCCTCAGCAGAGCAAGGATGAAAGCGAGAATCACGGTGCTTGTTTGGTAGAAGCACAGGGCCATCCTTACGGCTCAGGCTCAGGAGATGTTTGTTGAGTGAGTAGATGGGTACCATACATGGAATTCAAGAACAGGTGGGAGTTTGTGTACACACAGGGGCATTAGATAAACTCTTCAGTCTTTTTCAGCTCTAGAATACTGTTGGAGCAATATTAAAGTACCTTGACATTTAGTAGAGAGGAGTAGGAAAGATCACGGAGAAGCAGGTTGTGGGAAATGGCACTAGTTAGGTAGTTACACAGCCCTTAAGTATCAACTGGAGTGCCTCCTCAAAATCATTATCTTATACGAACCTCACATTACCCTTAGGAGACCCTACAGGTGAGAAACGTCACTAATGCAATAAGGGTGCCACATAGGAATTTTATGTCAAAGTAAACATATTCAGAAATCTCACACTTTAATATTTAGCAATTGCATGGATGATCTATTATCCCTGAACTGGAATTACTCTCTCCATTAATAATCTACAACTTGGAACGATTCGGTGCAGTTACCTCAGTGCCCTCATCCGTGTGTGTGTGTGTGTGTGTGTGTGTGTGTGTGTGTGTGATGCCCTTGCTCACATTTATTTGTTAATACTTGCATATTTTATTGACTTCATGATTTGGGTAAGGTGATTTGGGAGCATCTTAATATGAACACTTGGTTAGGATGCAATGCCTTTGCCACTGGGCACCTCACAGTGTTGAGCCTCGGAGCTGGCACTTTGCGGTGGAGTGCTGTCACTCTCTGAGCACGCTTGGCTGGTCCAGGAAATTATGTGAACTGTGGTGCAGACTTCAGTCCATGGTCCAGGAACCACATTGCTCCTTTCATTCTAAATGATCCATCTCACATAACTCTATCACATGGAGCTCCCTCGGCCATGATTTCTTCCAATAAGACAGGGCACCCACTGAAAGTCATGGCCATAGGATGCCCATAGCTCACTTTCTGCCTCTGACTGCACCGTGACTCTCCCCTCCCACTTGGATTGTGAAGAAACACGAGTCTCCTGCTGTAAAGCCAGCTGTGGGCTCCCGCTGGGAAATCACAGCTCTACCAGAACAGTGTTCATATCAGTATCCACTGAAATCATCTTGTATTACTGAGACCCTGACAGTGTCCTTGAGACAAGAAGGTAAATAGAAAAAAAATGTAAAGAATTCTGACATTATTATGGTTTAATGACTATAAATAACTGGATCCCAGAACAAAAGTATGTTTCTTTTTTCAAAAATGTGATGAAATAGCCCAGCTGGCATGGCTCAATTATTGAGCATCAGCCCATGAATTTGGAGTTCAGGGCACATAATCTGGTTTTGGGCTCAGTCCCCAGTGGGGGGGCATGCAGGAGGGAGATGATGGCTGTTTCTCTCTCATCAATGTTTCTACCTCTCTGTGCCTCTCCCCTCCTCTCTCTAAAATAATTGAAATATATTTTAAAATTCAACTAAATAAAACAATCTTCAAGTAAAATAGAATAAAAGTAAAATAAAATCACCATGAAAATGCAACTACGTAGATCATTATTTAATATTTCAATATCTTCCCTTATGTGTACGTGAACTTTATTTTACCTTTCATCCATATACATGTATGTAGATGTGCATGCTTTTATGTATGTGTGTCCCTAAGAAAATTGAAATTTGTCTAAGATTTCTAAAACTTGAAAGTTTGGCTTGTTAATTCACTGGGTACACATTCTACATCAAATTATCATCAACTTTAGATAGAATTGAGAGGTTCAGAGGTGTAAGGAAATGAATGTTGGCATAGTCGATCAATCTTAAAAAAACTTAGTACTTTTACATTAGATGTAAAATTAAACAATATTTTATGTACATTAAATACATGTAAAATATGGTTGAGCATTAACACCCCTAGGGAGATCTACTTTTACATTCATATGTCCTATGCTCTGAGGTATGTATCCTGCAGTAAAGAAATCCTTTTAGTGTCATTTAATCTGGAGCTGGAATTACTTAAAATTATTTGACCCAGAGCTGCTTTTCATGGTCATGCAAAACCACACTAGGTTCTGGCAGAAAAGGTGTACTGTTCTTCCCTTTAGGAATGTGGGATTAGATTCTTTATATAAATCTTCTCATTTACTCTTACAGCAGCTTTATTGGGTTATTTTAGGGAATATCTATTATTTTATTTTTGCTAAGCAAAACCTCTTTTTCTTTTCTGGCAAAACAAAACCTTGAATTTTCTTTGTGGAAAAAGGTACTTTTTCTGACTCCCAATATCAACTTTACAGGCAGGCACTCATTCATATATTCATTCATTTGTTGGTTTATTCATTTAGTAAAAATGTATAGAGCTTTATTTGAATCCCAGGCACTCTTATAGGTATGTGAGAGGTAGCTTCAAACATAATAGACAAAAACATTGCAGTGATAGGATCTATAGAAAATGATGCATAAATAAAATATGAAGAAGGTCAGGTGGTGAAGAAAGCTCTGGATAAAAAAGTAATGCAGTGGTGGGGATCGACTATTAGGGTTGGGAAACCATGTCTTTTGTGCCTATAGTAATTTCTGGAGAGTAATGATATCAGAGTCCTGAGCTTCTTGTGGCACCTAAAATAAGTAGCCTTAAAATAATAAGATTGATTCTGAGGTATTCATTTAATAAATATGTATTGAGTGGCTACCACATGCCAGGTGCAGTTTAGATGTTGCAGATAAGGCAATAATAAAGCAATTCAGTGCTTTGCTGGAAACTATTTGAAAATTGGCTCTTTTTAAAAAAAAATCAAAGGAAATTCTACTTTGGAGCATTGTGGAATTTCTGTGATTTAAATGACCAGCCATCGCCAATTGCAAGTTTCTACCTGAATATAGAATTGGAAGCAGATGTACATAAATTGATCCTGTGTGAAGGTGAAGGCAGACTCGAGCACACCACTGCATGCATCTGATGTTCTGTCATGTAAATATGTATATACTAAATGATAAATTAGCAGGTGCATTACAAATCTCAGAAACTAGAGCGGCATACAAGGGAACCGGAAGGCCAAAGGGAGGTGGAGTGAGGTGAAGTATTAAATAGTGAAGTTGAGATTGACCCCACTTTGAAGGTTCTTTTTCAACAAAGATTTGAGAAGGTTGGAAACACAGACAATCAGATGAAGGGGCAAGGGTCTTTTAGACATGTGGACACACAGAGTAAAGGCTCAGAGCAGAATGATGGAAGGGGAGAATATTAGATGAGGCAGGGGCTCAGATCAGGTGGAGTCTATGGGCCATAGAGAGGGACTTTAGACTCCTCTTAGTTACACTGGGAAATGTTTATAGAGCTTTGAGCATTAGCAACATAAGCTGATTCTTGTGTAAAGAATCATTCAGTTGCTAAGCTGAGAATAAAAATAGGTAATGAAATGAATTAGGATTCCTTCAAGTGGTTCAGACCAAGTGGTAAAAGCATGGGTGGTATTAAGTGGTTGGGTTCAGGACACATGCAGAAAACAGGATTTCTTGATAGGCTGGAATGATCCTATTAATACAAAGAGAGAGGTAATCATGATTCAAGATTTTTCACCTGAACACAGGGTAGGGTGTGGTTGCCATCAAATGAGATTGGGAAGACTTCATGTAGTGGCAGGGGTGATGGGGTAAGATCAGAACATTAGGTGTTTTTTATAAATATATTTTTTATTGATTTCAGAGAGGAAGGGAGATGGAGAGAGAAAGAGGGACATCAGTGATGAGAGAGAATCATTGATTGGCTGCCTTTTGCATGCCCCCTATAGGGATCTAGCCTGCAATCTGGGCATGTGCCCTGGACTAGAATTGAAACTGGGACTCTCCAGTCTGCAGGCCAATGCTCTATCCACTGAGCAAACCAGCTAGGGCATAATATCAGTTTTAAACATGTTGAGTTTAAGATGTTTTGGGCACTCAAGAATGGATATTGGATAAGAAGTTAGGTATATATGCCAAAACTGGTTTGGCTCAGTGGATAGAGCATCAGCCTGTGGACTGAAAGGTCCTGGGTTCCATTCCGGTCAAGGGCATGTACCTTGGTTGCGGTTGTGCCAGGGGATGTGCCAGAGGCAGCTGGTTGATGTTTCTCTCTCAGCGACGTTTCTAGCTCTCTATCCCTCTCCCCTCCTCTCTGTAAAATATCAATAAAAATATTTTTTAAAAGAAGTTAGGTATATGAATCTGTTTCAGTTAATAACCAAGGATAGTGTATGTCATGGAATTTGAGGTCTTCGTAAGAAACCCAGTGAATGTTAAATTCTAATTAATGGCACTTCCTAAAGAATTGATACAAAAGGGAACTAACTAGAGAGAGATGACTATGGAGCAGTCTTAGCCTTAGCTAATGAGTTCATGGTAGTTTTGGGTGCAACAACAGGAAAAGCATCAATTGAGATACATGAAGGGTGAAGTGAAAGGTTAATTGATAAAATTATATTTTTTGAATATTTACTATCTACTATATATGCTATATAAATACTGTAGTACTTTGTGGGATATCTACAACTTACAAAGAATATGATTATCTATCCCAGGCCTCAAAAAATCCTAATATTCAAATTTACCATCTCCCCAACACACAAGGTGGCCACCTCCTTGTAGTCAAAGATGGCCACCCTCATGTGGACACAAAATGACTGCCACAAGATGACCTGCAAGGGAGGGCAGTTGGGAGCAATCAAGCCTGCAAGGGAGGGCAATTGGGGATTATTTACCTGAAAGGAAGGACAGTTAGGAGAGACCCAGGCCTACAAAAGGGAGCAGTTGGGGAGAACCAGACCTGCAGGGGAGGGAAGTTAGGGGTGACCAGACCTGCAGAGGAGGGCAGTTAGGGGCAATCAGGCTGGCATGGAAGGTCATTTAGGGCCAATCAGGCTGTCAGGGGAGCAGTTAGGAACCAATCAGATTGGCAGGGAAGTGGTTAAGGGGTGATCAGGCTGGCAGGCAGAAGCGGTTAGGGGCAACAGGAAGGCAGTCAGGTGAGCAGTTGGGAGCCGGCAGTCCTGAATTGTGAGAGGAATGTCCAAATGCCCATTTCAGACATCCCTTGATGTGTCCCAGATTGGAGAGGGTGCAGGCTGGGCTGAGGGACACACACCCCCAGGCACAAATTTTGTGCACTGGACCTCTAGTCTAATGTAAAGATATAAAACAAGTCTTACTGATACCACTCACTTCACTTATCAGTGCCACATAGCATAACACTGAAAATATGTGGTGAAAAGTTCTGGATTATTTAGGAAAGAATTATAGATTAGTTGGTTTTTCCTGCTAATTTAAGGGTGGTGTGGATACCTATGTGGCACCCTGTCTTCAGGTATAACACCCTTGACCAGTATTTCACATAAATTATAATATTCCATCCTCCTACTGTGGACAGTTATTCTTTGTTTCTCTAAGAAAGCCTCCCTTCACTTCATAATAGCATTTCCGACTTATGGCCCTTTGCCACAGCCCCTCTTCAGCCCAGTAGCTCCAGGGCAGCGGTTCTCAATCTTTCTGATGCAGCGACCCTTTAATACAGTTCCTCATGAAAACACAGATATTTACATCACAATCCATAACAGTAGCAAAATTATAGTTATGAAGTAGCAACAAAAGTAATTTTATGGTTGGGGGTCACCACAACATGAGGAACTGTATTAAAGGGTTGAGAACTTCCAAAATTGGTTTGGCTCAGTGGTAGAGCGTCGGTCTGCAGACTGAAAGGTCCTGGGTTCGATTCCGGTCAAGGGCATGTACATTGCTTGCAGGCACATCCCCGGTGGGAGGTGTGCAGGAGGCAGCTGGTTGATGTTTCTCTTTCATCGACGTTTCTGGCTCTCTCTCTCTTCCCCTTCCTCTCTGTAAAATATCAATAAAATATTTTTTTTAAAAAAAAGAAAGAAAGAAAGTTTGAAAACCACTGCTCTAGAGGAAGCTACCAATCATGATATCCTACTCTGGGGAGTGGGCAAATTGGGCCAGAGGCCTCCACTAGGATTTTTGAGTTACAGCTAAGTAGAGGGTTGAATTTTCTTTCTTGGTGGGTAAAGTGGAGATATGAACTTTGAATATTTAAATTCTTAACTCATGCTACTTATTTTTATAAAATTTCATAGGCATTCAAATTTACATTATAAATATGAGAAAGGAAGACATGTTCTATCCTTTCAGGGATGAGAATTCAGTGCCATACAAATAACTAAATAAGGTGCTAACTTGTATATGTTTTTCCTCACATGCTTCTATGTCAAACACTGAAAGGAGTGAATTAAATAAATAACATGTTTCTATTCGTTTCCCTGATATTTACTATAGTTTTTTATATTAATGTTGGAGATATATTCTTAACTAAGTATATATTTAAAATTTCTTGACTTCTAGTAGTATACATAAGCTTTATTCTTAAATGACCCTTATTTTTCTTTATTTCTTCTTTAGCTCACTCATGAATAATGCTAAGGTGTTTTTTTTTTAATATCTTTTATTGATTTTTTACAGAGAGGAAGAGAGAAGGATAGAGAGTCAGAAACATCCACGAGAGAGAATCATGGATCAGCTGCCTCTTGCACACCCCCTACTGGAGATGTGCCCGCAACCAAGATACATGCCCTTGACAGGAATCAAACCCTGGACCCTTCAGTCCGCAGGCCGATGCTCTATCCACCAAGTCAAATTGGTCTCGGCAATAATGCTAAGGTTTTAGTCCATTCCTTATTCTACATTTTTCTCTCAGTATAAGATTGCTCATTCTTATGTTTTTCAATTTGAGTCAAGTTTTAATCATGTTCTTTTTCTTTAAAATCCATTATTATATTCTTTGTGTTTAAATCAGTAGTTTTATCTTTATTAATTGATATTAAATATGTATATTTGGTCTTAATTGTGTTTATATTTTATGTGATACTCTCTGCTTTTACTGCTTCTTTTACTATGTGAAGTGTATTTCTTTACTACATGTGTGTATCCCTTGGTAATTTAGAATTACATTCCATTAATTGCTCTCCTTAATGTTATTTTATAGCTACAACTTGATATAAATTCTTGCTATCCATTCATTTACATAGCAACCATTGAATCTCCACAATAAGCAATTATAGATTTATAAGATTACATCATATTTTAAGATTATGATACTAGTGTTGTTTAGGTTCTCCCAGAAGCAGGTCTTTAGACAAAGATTCAAGTGTAAGATTGTTTATTTGGGAAGTAATTATAGGGAAATTGGGAAGGGGTAAAAAAGGCTATTAAGGTGGCATTATCAAGTTAATATCCACAATGAGTGACTGCAGTGAATTCCTGTGGGGGACTCTTAGGACCAGCATAAAACTCTCTCCTTAGAATCACCTCATCTGAAGGGAAGGATGCTAGGGTGATAACCAATCCATGCCAAGTTACTCATCAAGAATTTCTCTCAAGGGTGTTACTTCATCTGCATTTCTGACTTTTTGACAGTCAGAGGAAGCAACATCATTAACTGAGAAAGCCCCAGAAAAAGAAATGCAAATACCATAAGTTGGGATTTATGCTGTTCTGCCTTGCAATAGAAAGTGTGCAAAGATATGGGAGGGGCAGTCATAGTATTTGCTATAACCCATGCACCAGATCTGCTCATATTCTATGTCTAGTACCATTCAGCAGTTTTTTGAGAAGATGGTTTATCCCAATTTTTTAAGGTGGACTTCCCAGCTGGCATGGCTCAGTGGGTGAGAGTTTACCTATGAATCTGGAGGTCACAGTTTGATTCATGGTCAGGGTACATGCCCAGGTTGTGGGCTCAATTCTCTGTGTGGGGCATGCAGGAGGCAGCTGATCAAATATTCTCTCTCTCTCTCTCTCTCTCTCTCTCTCTCTCTCTCTCTCTCTCTCTCTCCTCCCCTCCAAAATAAAGAAAAAGGGTAGACTTGTAAAAGAGGGTTAAACAGGATAAGCTGAAGCCCCCATATTAAAGCTGGCCTTAGACCTGCAATTGATTCACATCACCATCTGTCTACCACCTGCCCAGATTCCCTCCCTGACTCACTGGGCATTTCTGTTCCTGGTCAGGTTGTTAAGTTGTTAAATATCCACTATAAGATGGGACATGGAGGCATCCAAAAGTGCTCCCAGAGATTCTTTGAATCCCATACTAACTTCTTATCACCACTATCTAACAGCAACATTATTTTCCAATGAACATTTAAGTCAGTTACCCCTACCAAGTATAACAACTCTTTTCATGGACTCCATTGTATGCATTAACACTAGGGAGCCCAGTTCCATAGCACCCTCAGATCCTGTTCAAATGAGTCTACAAAGAACATCTATCACCATTTTCCCAGCAATACTGATCTCCTAAACATAGTTCTCATTGATTTGGTAAAAGAAATGACCTCTAGGCTCTCTTGAAGAACATAGTCAACTATCTGTTCTTTTGTTGTCATTCTCATATAATATATCAATACCAGAATACTCAACTACTTGAGTCTTTAGATTCTCAATATTTTGCCAAGGCTGTCTGAAAACTTCACTTCATTGTTTGATTCAAGCTTAAAGGGCTTCAATTGCCCCTGTCTAAATGTTAAATCATGAGTCATAAGAGACAGCCCAGATACTGATAACTTTTCCTTATTCAGTCATACCTTCTCTCTCCACTCTTGTCCAGCATCTTCAAGGACTATTCTTAATCATGTTTTCCTGCCTCCTTCTAGTAAATATCTGTCTGACCTTGTTAACTTTTCAATGAGTAGCCCTACCATCCATAAAAAAGCACTCTCTTGGATATCTAAGACATGACTTGTTATTAGTCTACTGGTCATAAGAGAGGGTAGGGACAAACCTTGAAAATGACAGTCTTGTAATGTATTGACTTTAGGTGAAAACTCTGCAACTTTAAGAAAAGGGAATCTGCCAGCAAAGAGAAGTTAGTTTCTCTTTATTTTTAAATCCTATTTTGAATAAGAGCTTCTCTATGAGTTTTGAATCCTACATCCAATTCACAAACAAGTCCTTTTGGTTCTCATTGCTTTCATTGCTACCAGCTAGGTTCAAGCCACCATCAGCTGTAACTCATATTATTTAATATCTTCTACATAGAGCCCCTATGTCTGCCTTCAGTGTTTTTACAGCACAGAAGACAGAACAAGGGAATCAACATATGTAAAAAATTGTGTCACTTATCTTTTAAAACATTCCAATGACTTTCCATTTTAAGAATAATAAAACCTCAAATCCTTAAAATAGCCAACATGATTCATCCCTTTCCAGATTGCCTTCCTGACCTCATCTTCTTTTCTTTGCCCTTCACCACTTTGATCCAGCCACACTGACTTCCTTCACATCCCTGACCATCCCAGGTGCATCCCGACTTTAGAGCTGTGATACTAGCTAACCTCCTTGCTTATAATGCTCTTCCCCTGGTTGTATGAGGGCTTGCTCCCTTACTCATTCACATTTTGAGTCACATGCCACCTTTCATTCTAGTTACTTATCTAAAAAGCAATGCTTTTGACAATCCCTGTATTCTTGTTATACTTTATTTTCCTTTTTAGCAATTATCACTAAAAATTTAACATAATACACAAAGATATTTTTTTTATTTTTAGTTCATTCACTGCTCTATTTTCATTTTTAATTGGAATGGAAGCTTCATGAGGCAGGGCTTTTTTGCCTGCTGGTTGTCATTGTTGTTGCTGAGGTTGCAGTCCCTGCATCTATAATGCTTGTTAATAATAGGCTCTCGGTAACTCTTTCAGAACAAATGTAAGATCATTGACTTTATAGTTAGACCAAAGTTTGGTTGGGCTAAAATTCTTGTTTTCTTGGGAATGTTGTGCCCACATGCTTTTCGGTCTTCTATCATTGAATGTTGCTGTGGATAATTTTGAAATTAGCCTGATATTTTACTCATTTAGCTGATTTGATTATTCTTTATCTTAGAAGACCAGAAACTTTATCAGATCACCATTTCCTTTTCAAAAAGCCTCGGGTCACAGTGTACCTTTACAACATGTAAAATTAGACCTTCTTTTATATTGGAAAATAGTGATTGTACTATATTTGTAAAACGTATTAATTTCATTTTGGAACTGCCTTTCATAAGTATGTGAGCATGCATGTGTGAGGTCCTTTCTTTCTTTCCCTTATTCCACACCTGCCCTTTGCAATCTTCTAAAACTCTTTGTCTACTCGCGTGTTATTTTTCTCTCTAGCCTTTCACAGCCTTGCTGTGTTTTCAGCACCTTCTGTTTTTCTTTTGTGCTGCTTCCAATGCAAACATGATTTTGGAAGATGTTGTGTGCTTTTTCTTTTCACTTATTCCCCACATGCTGCCAGTTCATGTTTCATTTCTTTTGGTTAACTTGACATATTTTACTAGTCTACTCTTTTAAAAGTTATTTCAAAAATGTTATTTATTACTTGTTTGCTTATATTTTACATCTGCTCCGTGACAATATTTTTTTCTGGTGAAGCTTAGTCATCTTTCACATTTTGCTATTTCTTTTCTATTTATTTTTCATAGTATCTTTGTATAGATTCTGAGGTGCTTCCTTTTTCATAATTTCTTATCTTTGAATGAGGTGGGTTCTTACAGGACCAGCTATTTTTAGGAGTTTGGGTTATGTTGGAGCCAGAACTATTTTCTGCATCAACACTTTATTTTTCACGTAACTGGGCAGGGTTGCTTACTTAACAGGGTCATGTGACTGTGAACTCTTGGAGCCTTTGCTCTCTCCACAACTCAGCTGCAGCCCTGTTGCCCCAAATTAAAATCTCTTGTCCCTGAGCAACAATTCCAAGGTTCCTTAGACCTACTTGCTCTGCCCACATTGCAGCTGTGAAATGAATGGCAGGGATGCTCTTCTGGCTACTTGGCGTAGCCTTTACTAGTTGCTCAACAAAATGAGTGTTGGTTTTGCTCTTTATTCGTTACTTTTGGGAGCCCTTTTTCTCACTTTGGCTTAAAGATTGGCCTTTAAAGACACTTTCCTCAGAAGGTGTCTCTGACTTTCACTGCATTTGGCTCTCTCCTTGCCTTCCAATCGTGGTATGAGGATGAGATTGCTCTCTGGAGTCTCGTTTATAAGAGCACAAATTTGATTCATTACCTACTAACCTCTCCCTCCTGTCCTAATACCATCTCATTTGGAGTAAGGATTTCAACATGTAAAATTTGGGGGAAACACATTCAGGCCATTGTAAGTATGGTGCTTAGGAAGAACAAAGAGTGATTCTTCACCAAAAGTGTTTTTGGCTTAGGATACAAAATCCAAAAAGAAATATTTTAGTACTTAAGTTGTCAATTCAAGAAATACTTTATATATTGATTTCAGAGAGGGTGAGAGAAATAGAGTGATAAAAACATCAATGATTAGAATCATTGATCAGCTGCTTTCTGCACACCCCTCCCAGGGGATCAAGCATGCAAGCTGGGCAAGTGCCCTGACTAGAAATCTGACCATGACTTCCTGGTTCATGGTTTGATGCTCACCATTGAGCAACACTGGCCAGGTTCCAGAAATACTTAATAATCTACGTGCCAGACACTGATTTATCCAGATATTGGGGATTTGCCAGTGAACAATGCAGAGAGAAATCTTTACCCTCATGAAATTTCACTGAAACTTTCTCCTCCAGGGGGAAAAATAAGCACTTATGAGCATAGAATGGTCCCTTTTCAAATAGGACTTTAAGATTGACTTTACAGTTAGACCAAAACTTGCAAACCACATGGATTCTACCATAAATTATGTATTTAGTATACAGATTACATAAATTATTCTGCAGACAACAACTAAAGGGAAGATATAAGCATGCAATGATTTGTGGTCACTCTCCCTTACAAAACTTCAGTAGGGCATTAGCGTCCTTACCTGATATGGAAGGCACCCACATCTTAGAGTACAAGGTACCTTGCTCCAAGAGCTCAGTGGAGAACCCACTTCCGGCCTTGGCTTCTGTTTCTTATTCTACCTCACTCCATTGCTCCATTACCCGCTGAATTACTGCCCACCGGGGCCCCAGGAGTATGGTTCCAGCCTGAGTAAATAAAGCCACTCTGCTATTTTGTTCTCTGACTCCAGCTGTTCTCACCCTCGGTGAGGACAACCGCACACTCCTTCTTCCTTTGCTTCTGCTCACATGCCCCAAAGTAAGTGCTAATTAATAAAGCTGCTTAACTTCTCAAACACCTGAAAGGTATAAAAGATATGGAGGCTTAGAACAGCAGCCTTCCTTCTTTCCCAGCCTGTGGTCTGAAGCCTTTCAGTTGGGCTGCAAGCAAGTAGATGCAATTTTCAGTGAAACATGTCAAGACTGAACAGCCGTGAAGAGTCTTCCATCAAGGAAATGGTACTAAACAACAGCGAGCACCAGCCATTGATGGCAGTATCTTTCCCCATAAAAGAAATATTAATTTGATTAAAAGTTCCAAGACCTTGTTATGTAAACATAACTCAAGTACCCTAAATAGCCAGCATAACTCAAATACCCTGAATGGCCAGAGAGAGAGAGAGAAGAGAGAGAGAGAGAGAGAGAGAGAGAGAGAGAGAGAGAGAGAATAAAGATTTTTATAGCTAGATACACTAGTATTAAAACCAGAAGGTATGGGAAGTATTGCTTTCTTTAATCTGGCTTTTTATAGTCTTTGTTCAGAATAAGATCAGCCAAGCTTTCCAACTTTACTTTGGAGACTTGTTGTCTTTAGTCCCTTGCATTGGGTGGTAAGTAAGTGGCTATTTATGCATGCCTGCATTTGTGTGTGCTCACCTGCACATCTCATTGTGTGAACTCTGCCTGTACTTGTCTGAGCTCATGTGTATGTCTCACTATGCGAGCTCATACATTTGAGTATATGTGACTGAGAAATAGTCTATGTATAACATATGTGCATATCCCTGTAAGTGTTGGGTTTGCAGGCATGTGCAAGAGCCTGAGAACAACTAGAGGGTACATCTGGGATTGCATGCATAGGTGAATGCATGATATTGTGCATGCATATGTGTTTGCAGATGCATGAGTATGTGCATGCATGTGGTTGTGAAGGCTTGCATGTATGAGCAAATTTAAGTGCTTAGTGTGTGACTATATGGAGAGAGGCATGGGCACACCTATAGGCACACCCTTGATGTGTATGTAAGCATGCCTGTGTGCACTCAGGTGTATGTTTATAATTGGAAGAATATGAGCCTTCAGGTGTGTGTTTTATAAGTCTGGGGGAAGGGAAGAGGTTTGACAGCAATGTGGGAAAATGACAAAGTGTTACTAGAGGGGTTGCTTCTCAACCGCCATGCTTCACTGTCAGTGTGGACGCTCTTTCCAGAAAGGTTCCTGCCGACTTGTCGTGCTGCTAATTGATGTCAGAGCTCTGTCTGCTGGGTCTGGCACTCAAGCTACAATGAAAAATTCCCAAACAAGTCCAGACCCCCGGCATCTGTCCTGACTTTACAAGGTGAGTTAACACAGATATTTTTAGAAACAAAAAACGATTATATTGTTAGTGGCACTTCATCTAAAGGATCAGTTTGACAGGTCTATGTGCAACATGCTTGGGGGAGATTGGGGGTAGGAAGGTGAGGACAGGAATGCAAGTGAGGACAGGGAATTGGGTGAGAGGGTCGCCAGTGTGATCCAACTAAGACAGCTTCTCATTGTATTTTCCTAGACTCTGAGCAGCTGTTAACCACTTCAGGGCTTTCTTTTCCCAAAGAGTATGACTCTACAACTGGTAGAGAAACCACCTAGAAGACTTCCTTTTGTTTATATTTTAGGAGGCTGAGGCCCAGAGTGGGAAGGTTAATTCCCTGAGATAGTATGAGGCAGACTTCATATTTGAAGTTACATTACCAGATGCAAATGTAGAATTCTGGTTTTTGGTTTCTTCTAATATTCTTTTATTTATTATTTATCTATTTATTTATTTATTTGCTATCAATCAATGTTTTGAAAATAAACATGCAAACAAACCAGGGATTAGGGAATGGCTGGTTTAATGGAGGAAAGAAAGCAAGAGGATAGGGCAGTGATCAAGGTCCATCATTTCTTTCTGGGTCATTTGCAAATCTGTTCATCTGAAATCCAAACATACACAAATACCTTTTTTTCCTCTCTCTCTAGTTGAAATATGGGGTAGCACATCAAGTCCCTCTTATCAGAAGATACTTTTAAATACCTTCTTACATATTATGCAAATTTAACTGAACATCAGGTTTCTCCAATTGATGTTATAAGGAAACACATTTAATAAGCTGCTATAACTACATTTAATATAGTCATGTAAACCACAATAAGGGGTAAATGCAAATTTATAATATACATGACAATTAAGGGTAACTGCATTTTATACTTTACAAAACTAGCTATTTTATATGCACCAATGACTAACTCACGGTGCAGACAAAGAACAGATTTAGGACCAGGGTATCGTTAGGGTGAACAATTATGAATGATGTTCAGTACGTATGTAGAGTGGTTTCCTAAGTGACCAAGTATGCATATGTGGCAAACAAAATGCAAGTGACTTTAGAAGGGGCAAAACTTCATCCTCAAAATACTAGTAAAGGTATGGCTTTGAATGGGAATATCCTTGGAAGAGGTATAAGCAACGTATTAAAGGGGCACTTATATTTCTAGATCAAAATCTTCCCCACTCCTAAGGACATTATGGTTCTATGACATATGAGATTAGATTTTCAGTTTGGTTAGCAAATACATGAACAGTTTAGTACCTCTTTTGGTGACTGTGTGTTCTTTTCCTCCTTGAATCCTCTCTTGGTCTATGGCCTTTGGGTATTTCTCAGCACTTCCTTGATGCCCCATGGACCTGATGCACCAAATCCAGCCCAGTGCTGCCCCCTGCTTGGGAGCTCTCTCTCCTGGGACAAGCCAGGTCAAAGGAGGCTGCTTAGAACATTTGTAAATGGAGAGCATTCTCCTCCTCTCTGTTTCACGAAGAGGGACTAAAGAAACAGATCCAAGAAGGTTAATCCACCTGAATTAAGAATGGCAATTTAGATGTGTGGTCAAATATATTTTTTAATGTTTTCCTTCCAGAGTCTTGGAGAGCAGTGGCCCTCAATTGTGCCTTCACATTGGGACCATTTAGGAGAGTTCTCTTAAAACCCCAATGTCCAGGAACCCTACAACATTCTGGGTAAAATTGGTCAGGAGTTGGTTGAAATTTTCATCAAGAAGGGGTCAAGAGATTGAGGCTCAGGAGGAGATAAGAGATCAACCGAAAGATTTGTATACATGCATATAAGTATAACCAATGGACACAAAATTCTGGGGAGGGAGGGCATGTTTGGGAGGGGGAGGCAATGGTAAGATATGTACACAGATAATAATTTAATTTAAATGTTTTTTTTAAAAAAACCTTGCACTTAAAAAAATAAAAATTGAGACTCAGACATGGATAACCTAGACCAAAATGGAGAAGATAAAATAAGGTTGGGGCAAAGCCTATTATAATGAAATTTATATTTTTGCTTGGAGTAACATCTCCACATTGTCCTCCTTTGGCACTTGCAGTGCTGATTGTCAGCTTTGGGATTCAGAGATTCAAGAAGCCAGACACCAGATTTCCACCACAGGCAAGGTTAGCTTCAAACAATTTTTTATGAACTAGGTTAGAAGGAGGCATTCGTATCACTTCCTGACTCTTCCCTGGGCCAAACCTCGGGGAAGCACTTGTGAACTGGCTTCTGTAATTCCTCTATTTCCTGAATCATATGTTACAAAGTCATAACCCACAGTATTTGTGCAATTAGGAGAAATAATTGCTTTTTCATTGTAACCCAAGCCTTTCCTAGCTTTTTAAGAAGCTGTGGTTCCTCATCAAAGGCTTACTGGAGCTAGGGTCAACATCTGTACACCAAAAAGTTGCAGGTTTGATTCCTGGTCAGGGCATGTTCAAGAGGGACAACCTATAACTATTTCTCTCTTTACCTTTCCCTTCCGTTCTCTTAAAATCAATAAAAACATAACCTTCGGTGAGGATGAAAAAAAGAAAACAATTAACAAGCTTGGAGGGCCCAGGCAGGGTAGCTCAGTTGGTTAGAGCATAGTCCCAATATACCGAAATTGCAGGTTTCATTTCCATTTGGGGCACATACAAGAATCAACCAATGAATGCATAACTAACTGTGTGGTAAAACAAATTGACATCTCTCTCTCTCTCTCTCTCTCTCTCTCTCTCTCTGTGTGTGTGTGTGTGTGTGTGTGTGTGTGTGTGTGTGTCTTTCTCCCCTCTGTCTCTCTAAAATCAAGCATCAATCAGGCATTTAGTCTGTTAGTCAATCAATCAATACAAGCGTGGAGGCCCGTGCCTCACTGCCCCAGGTTGGAGATAGCAAATTCCCTTGCTGCCGTTGGCCAGGCTCTGACCTGCTAATCATTCTCTGCCTGAGAGAGAGAACCTCGGAGATTTAGACCTGGTCATTCAAAGTTTTATTGAGGTATCAGTGGCCTCAGCATCAGTCCAGAGCTTATTAGAAATGTGATCTGGCCCCACCTCTGTACCAAGTGAATCAGACTCTGATTTTCACAAGCTTCTAGGGTGATGCACAGGTAAGTTAGAGTTTTTGAGAAGTACTGTTTAGTGCTTCTTCATCCATGTTGGCTCTATAATCAAATCATATGACGAGATTTACAATGTAAACTGAAGCCCAGGTCCCATCCCAAATCAATTCAATCAGAACCCATAGGGTGGGAACTGGGCATCCATGATTTTAGAAGCTTGTCACATAAATGCAAAGCCAGGAGTGAGTGGCGCTGTGTTAAAGTCCAGGAGAAAAATATTTTAAAGTCTATTTCAGAAACAGATATAAGTTACCAACTCAAATTAATATATTACAATAAGACAACAAATATCTTGATTTCCAAACAAATGATTTCACTGTATATCTTAATTGGTTCTGGACACTTATGAATAAAAAGCAGATGGGTTACTTTGTTCCACTGAAATGCCAATAGAATATTAGGTTATTTCTGAAACCCCATGTGGTGTTGAGGAGAAATGGTAATCTTGGATTTACCTTCCTTTCAAATTATTCCTCCAACACATCTGAGTTTCCTCCATCTCTGTAGATGGTTCATTTTCCCTCTCATATTGGTATCTGAGAGCAGTTATTTAAATCTTATTTAACCTCTAATTTATTTGTGAGGGTGTTAGTGGGAGTGATGTCTGCCCAATAGACATCTTGACATTTTAATTCCTTTTGGGTTGAGTAAGGAGTTATTCAATATTTGTGGAGTTAGAATCATCAGTGATGCCCAGCCAGTGTTGCTCAGTGCTTTAAGTCAACCCTTGAACCAAGAGGGCACTGGATCAATCTGGTTAGGGAACATGCCCAGATTGCAGGCTTGATTCCCAGTGGGTTACATGCAGGAGGCAGCCTATCAATGGTTCTCTCATAGATCTTTCAATCTCTCTATCTCTTTCCCTTCCTCTCTCTCTAAAATCAATATAAACATATTTTTTTTTTAAAAAAAAAAAGAATCATCAATGAACAGGGGGGGGGGTGCAGATTATAAAAATCTTCCCAACCAATTCTAAAATCATTGTACAACAGTCCCTTATTCTCAAATAAAACAAAGACTACATCTAACAGCCTATGAATAAAATCTGGCCTGCATATACATTTAAATGTTTCTTTTGAATTAGCTGTTGAAAATTAGACATTGAGAGATCACAAATAAATTTTGGATTCTGACTTCTCATAGGAAATAAAATAACTCACCACATCTTTTTCTAGTTCAAAGACTTAGTAGTTAGAAAACCTTAAGTTGTAAGTTGGAGACCTCAAAGTCTTTATCTGTAAAACAAAGATAAATATATTTACTTGTCTCACTGGTTATTGTAAAAATGAATGGGGCCATATATGCAACTCCTCCTTCACATTTTCTAAATAACATAGCAAGATATCAATAAGTGAAGTTCCATGTCATTATTATTCAGTAAATTGCAAAGAATTTAGACATAAAATACAATAATTATGATGTTAAATACCAAGAATATCTTATTGTTTATGACAAGAATTATCCTATATAATAAAAGGTTAATATGCAAATCAACTGAAAGGCAGAATGACCAGTTGCAATGATGTGCACTGACCACCAGTGGGAAGATGCTTAATGCAGGATCTTCCCCTGGCAGTCAGTGTACTCTCACAGGGGGAGTGCCATTCAACCAGAAGCAGGGCTCACAGCTGGTGAGTGCAGTGGCGGTGGTGAGAGCCTCTCCCACCTCCACAGCAGCACTAAGGATATTTGACTGGTGGCTTAGGCCCACTCAGAAGTGGACATCCCCCGAAGTCTCCTTGGACTGTAATTGAGTGAGGGACACCCCTCCCCTGAGTGCACAAATTTTGTGTACCAGGCCTCTAGTAAGTAATAATTCTGAAAGTATTGTTTCTATTCTGAATTATTCTGCATTATCTATTTCTTTGATTTTAGTTATTGCTTTCTAATAGGAACTTTCAATCAATTTTGTTCTTTTTAAAGTTATACAGACTAAATTTAAATTATTCTGATATCCATGTGCTCTGAACTAAATACTTTCTATACTGTGGGAATAAAACGTTGTTACTTCTAGCTTCATAAAAGTCACTCCATGTCACCTCAATGTGCATAACCAGTTCAAATTGCTCCTTGAATATAGACTTTGGCTAAAAACTCTTTTTTTTACAACTTTATGCCTTTGCTGTACATATTTTTAACGCTTTCAAGCCTGTTGCATGCACATTAATGTATGACTAATCCTAATATAATGTTTACAACATGAACCAAGAATAGTTGGCATCTTAAAAATAAAAGTACATTGATGATTATTATGTGTCTGAGCTTGGGCTGGGCAAGAGGCCAAGGAGTGTCTTAAAAAGCCTAATTTATTGACTGAATTTTTTTATTTCAGCTGTTTTTCTCTTGTGTGGGGTCTTGACTTTTGTGCTGAATTAAAATTAAAACAGCACTTTGACTTATTGAGCTGGTAAAACTTCTTGTAGAAATAAATACTATCCATTGAATGAAGTCATCCATGATATCCACGTTTGTTTATAGCTGCCAATGATTTAATTGAAACACAGCTGTAGGATTAAAAGCACATTAATGGTTAGCTTTTCCCAGCATTTTTGAACCTTTTATCCAATAAAATCCTTAAATCAACTCCCTAAGACATTTAATGAAATTCATTCATTAATATAAGCCAGGTTATGCTCTGTTAACCAACAACCCCCAAAAGTTATTGACTTAACAAAATAATTTAATTTCTTGCTCACACAATTTCTTGATCATTAAATTCCAGGTGACTCATTGATTGGGACTTTTTTTGTATTATAACTCTACTGTCCCAACATATGCACTCTAGCCAGAAGGGACAGTGAACAGCACTCTCCACTAGAAATGCAATGATGCAAGATGCTTTGTATGAAGAAAGGTCGTGTCCTTTTATTGATCAAGGACCTGGGTTATGGGACCAGATGCCACTAAACTGCAGTGGGATTTGAGCTTTATTTGAGTATCATTAGCCCCAGTATTCTCCTTAATAAGTGGGGACAGCAATATTTGTCTTGCATTCTATGAGATAATGCATGGACTGCTCTTTGAGCATTATATCATGTAATACAAAATAAATTCTTTTTAGTACATCATCAAGATATTCTCTATCAAGTCATGGCTGTTGTGATGGTCAATTTTACGTGTCAACATGGCTGGGCTATGGTCCCCAGTTATTCAATCAAACACTGTCCTAAATGTGCTGTGATGATCTTTTATAGATGTGATGAAAATCTATAACCAGTAAACGTTAAATAAATATTATCCTTGACATTCTGTGTGGGCCTGATTCAACCAGCCGAAAGGCTTAGAAAGCAAAACTGAGGCTTCTTGAAAAAGAAGGAATTCTGCCTGTAACTGCAGTTTCAGCTCATCCTGGAGAATTCTCTGGTGGCTTGTTCTATGGGTTCCAAGCTTGGACTCAAAACACACAGAACTTGATATTTCCTAAAATGTGAAGAAATATGGCTGATGACACAATAGTAAACATGACTGGATTCCTATCTTCAATGAACTTCTGCTGTAATATAGTAAGAAGATGTCTGTCCAAACAACTACAATATCCAGAATCTATATATATAAAAGGCTAATATGCAAAGTGTCACCTAGGGAGTTCAACCAGGAGACCAGGAGTTCGATCACTCACTATGACATATGCTGATCACCAGGGGGTAGTGTGGAGCAAAGGAAAGTGCTGGCCAGCAGCCAGCAGCTAGGGAAGGCACACCCCAGCCAATAGCCATAAGGAAGGCCACAGCTGGCAGCCAGAAGGCCCCTATTGGCCCTGATTGCCAGCTAGGCCGAGGGGCCCTACCTGTGCATAAATTTCATGCACCAGGACTGTAGTACAATGAGAAATGACTTAAAAGTGAGAGGGAGGGGAAAGGAAAGTTCTATTTTAAAATATATAGTATGTTCCACACACTGAACTAGGGTTTTAAGTTCTTTGCATAGCTGATCACATTTAACACACAACCCCTTCAGATCTGGGCAATTGGCGATTTTTAAGAGAAAATTGAAGGCTAGAAAATTGTGAGAATTTTGTTACATTTTCTAAGATAGCAGGGACCAAGACTTACATTCAGGCCTTTCTGACTCCAAAGACTATCTTTACCTATATGTAGTGGAGAATCAGAGGACAGATGAGGATAGGGAAGGGGGTCAAGATGTGCAACAAATCTTTGGGAAATAAACCCTCTTCTACCCAGACTGATGTTGATTTGCCCATAGAATTTCCATACACAGAAATGCCTCCCATTCTTTTGGGCTACCTAAAACCTTCCAAAAAGCCAACCTAATGGATCAGTTTATGTCTTTGTAACTTACTGGTACACCCCACCTACCAATTTTTTTTCTTTTTTCTTAACTCCTGAGTATCTTACTTTCTGCGCAATATTTTCATATGGTCATTGCTAGATCAGTGAACCATTTGAGGATGGAAGAACCTTAGTAAATATGCACAAACTAAATGAAGATTTAGAAATTTACCTGATTTTCTGAACATTGTAGTTCCAGCACCAACTCTCCTACTGCCTGTGTAACTTTGGACAAGTGACAGGATATATAACTCTTACATTTTTATCTATAAAATAAGTGATTTATATAGATTTTAAACTACTTTTCCAAGCTTAATATTTATTCATTATTTTGAGAGAAATATCTCTTCTGGACCCTTATGTGCTAGGAGATCTACTGAATTCATGGAAGTAATGGTCCATAATAGTGGTACAGAGTTTAATAGGATAGAGACTATATAGAAATTATATATGTATTAGACACACACACACACACACACACACACACACACACACACACACATACACTATAATAACAGTATATTGCTTTACATATGGTAGGATTCAATTTTAAAAAATCCTTTCTCCTCTCTTTTTCCCTCCTTCCCTCTCTTTTTTACACAACTTTGCAGCCACTCTCAATGTAAATTTGATCTGGCATACCAGCTGTCACCCTAAATCCAGAGATGATGTGTTACCTGTCTAAAAGGCAACAGATGAGACTCTTTGCCAAGTCCCTGCTCTCTGTATTTCTGTGTCATTGTTCATCACCTCCTGGTGACAGATTCACAATCCTCAATGGTTTCACAGACTGAAAGCATTGTTATTATTTACACTTAGTTTCTTCCCACCAGCTTCTGAAAAAAAAATAGTTTGTAGTCAAACAGGAGAAAAACAGAAATTTGCATGCTCTATCCATCTTCCTGTTTCCATAGATGAGGAGCTTAACAAGGGCAGAAGTCAGTAATAGGAGGTGCACAGATAGGGAGCTAGAAGTTGGGCTTCCAGGGTAAAGGATATTGTTTAGAAATAAGTGCTCTATGAATGGAAAGTGCTTTCCACACATTAGGCATCATTATTATTCGGTTATTTGGTTTGCTTGTTTTTAAAAATGTTGCCATAAATAGTATATATGCTTGAGAATATACATTTTATCCTGAATTAAGTTTTCTGTAGAATTATATTTTTATTCAATATATTGGGGTGGCATTGATTAATAAAATTATACAGGTTTCAGGTATATAATACTATAATACACCTGTACATTGTATTGTGTGTTCACCACTCCAGGTCATGTCTCCTTCTGTCCCATTTATCCCTCCTTTACCTTCTTCTACCTTCACCCACTCACCTCCCACCCACTGACAATCCACACACTGTTGCCTGTGTCTATGAGGTTATTTTGCGTGTTGTTGTTTTGTTTGTTTGTTTGTTTTTCTTAACCCCTTTACCTTTTTAAATCCTCGACTCCTCTACCCTCTGAGAGCTGTCAGTCTGTTCTCTGTATCTATGAATCTGTTTCTATGGTTGTTGTTGTTTTTTGTTTGTTTGTTTTAGTTCATTTTACTCAATAGATTCTATATATAAGTGAAGTAATATGGTCTTTGTCTTTTCTCTGAGTGGATTATTTCACTTAGCCTAATACTCTCCAGGTCTATCCATACTGTCACAAAACGTACATTTACACAGGAGACTACTACTCAGCCAGAAAATGGAACTATGAGTTTTGAATAAATTTTACTACCATTATAATTGCCAGCCTAATTATGTTTGTTTAAACCATATTGCTTCTAATTTTGGACAGCACATTGCATTCAGTCCTAATAGATAATAGGCAGTGTTTACTGGAATTACAGAGAAGGGAAAGTCCAACCAATTAAAGATAACTGTGATAAACAAGGTACTTTAAACAGTGATTTTTGTTGTGATCAGTATTCAAAATTTGAACCTAATTATTGATATCAAAACTCAGCCTTTTAACTATCTTTCATCTAATGGTGCTGATTATCTCCCAGACAGAATCCATCCGTGGTCTCAGTGCAGCTGTCATTAGTCAGTCCCTAACGCTGCAAAGGAAACCTGAACAGCATAACCTCTTCCCTTTCTTTCAAATGGCTCATTTCTTTCAACAGGAAAAAAGTTCCCCAAAGTGCCTTAAAGCAGTGTTTTCTCTTTTTTGCATCTTGGAGTTAGATGAGCACTAGTTATTGGCTATGGTGGAAAATAATAGGACTGGCCTAACATAGTTAAAACTGACCTTGATTTGGGTAGAAGGCCAAATTCCTCTGATACCAAAACAATGAGCTAGAGTGGTAAGGAAAGAATGAATGTTGGGTAGGCAGTCAACAGTGTTTCTCATGCATCCCCACCTCTCAGATCACCCTCTCCCTGTATCCTCCAGGTCATTGTACACACATTTCCAAAAGCAGAGTCAAAATAGAGTCACCACACATCTGCTTGAACCATCCAAACATGGTTTTAAAAAAAGTCAATCAGCTGAGCAAATGCAATATATATGTGAACAAGTGCACACATCTAATTCATATAACTGTGTAAGGTGCGTTACAGAAATGAGATGTGTATAAAAATGATATATACATTATGAATATTAAATAATACACCTGAAAATAGTATATAAATGAACATTGCACATTATAGCAGAAATGCTTTATAAAGAGAATTATTGAATTTATGTAATTCTATATAATTGTATAAGGGTATAATATATTTGTTAAAATTTGTATGAAAGCAAGCATACATAACATTTATGTGAACATATATACACGGACATACATGTATATCTGGACAGGTTGTGAGAGACAGAGAAACAAGGTTCTTTTGTTTTCTACCAGCTTTAGTTAGCTTTTGTAGTGGGGTAAGTTTTTTGCTTGCCCCATATTACCACTTCCAAACTCTCTCTCTCTCTCTCTCTCTCTCTATATATATATATATATATATATATACACACACACACACACACACACACACACACACACACACACACACACACACATATATATATATATATATATATATATATATATATATATATATATATATATATATAAAAGCCTAAGCACCTGAATGACTGAATGACAGTTGACTGGTCACTATGACATGCACTGGCCACCAGGGGGCAGACACTTAATGCAAGAGCTGTCTGACCCATCCTGGCGGCCCAGCAGCCAGTCAGCAGCCACTGACTCCCTCAGTGGTCCTGCAGGTCCAATCTCTAGAGAATGAGCCAGGCACTGAGGGGCCAGTGTCAACTACAAGATACCAACAGTGCCGCTGGCCTCCTGGAAATCAGCCTCAGGCACCATGGCCACTTGCCCTCCCTAGAAGGAAGAAAGGATATAATAGTGCCCACCAGGTGGCTCCCAACAACCAGTGTGAATGTTAGCAGGATGGATCTGAATCCTGGGCTGGTAAGGGAATCCCACTGCCTGCCCAGAGGGCCCATTATATCCTGGACCCTCTCTTTCCCCTTGGAACAGGTGCCAGACTCAGGGCTCGTGGCTGGTGAGTGCTGCTATGGCAGTGTGAGCCTCTCCTGATCAGGACTGACTGGGTGTGAGCCTGCAGCAAGTGCAGAGAGGCTGGGATGAGCAGGAGTGCAGGAAGACAGGAGCAGCAGGTGGCATTGGACTGCCATTTTTGGCCCAATCCCCTCAGGCTAGGCTGAGGGACTCCACTTGTGAACGAATTTGTGCACTGGGCCTCTAGCTTATATATAAAAATAGCTTCCTTTAAAGTGTGTGCCATTAAGTTTTATCAATTATTACCCCCTTCTTCATCACCATCACTAACTAATTCCCTGAACCATTGACTTTTCAGCATCTGGTTCACAGCCTTCTTCTCTACCACTAACTCCTGTTTCCATTGATGGTCTTCACCACTTCTGATGTTATCCATTACCCTGGACTGTTGTCTTCTAGACATCCCAGCTCCAATGACCTTGGCCCTCTTCACTCTCATGTTCTCGTGCTCATTCCCACACTTCCCCACTGCATTTTGTCTCACCTATGAGTGCACAGCCTCTAAGCTATCTATTGTAAGTGCCTCATTCTTTAGCAATACTTTTGTTCTAAGTAAGAAGCCACATTTTCCAAATAACTGTATTTTCTCCCCTGTCAGAAAATTATTTCCCATGGTGTTTTCTTTTGAAAAAAAGTGCAGCATTCCCCATGTCCATGCACAAGGGTAACCAGTAACCACAGCTAATACTGCATGAAGCCACGTTTTCTGAGGGTCTACTAAGTGTCATGTGAGTTTCTTATTTTACTCCAATTCTCCCAGTGGCCCTGCAGGGTAGGACTGTTATTATTATCTTTGTATAGTTTAGAAACAAACAAAAAGACAAGGCTCAGAACTAGAAAATAAATATTTCCAGGTTTGCACAGCTAGCATTCTGAAGAGCTGAGTTTCGCACTTAGTTTGACCAGGTCCTAAATATTATGTTCCTTATTTTAGACCATGTGACTGTGAATAAAAGAATCTTAGCCTGAGAAAGCATGAAACAGAGCATATATTGCTCAGTTAAAGTTTATAGGGAAAGAAACCAACCTCTGGTCAAGGAAGATATTAAAGAACAATATGTTTTCTTATGTGCCTTTCCTCCCTGATTTTCCTTCATGTGACTTCCTGCTGCCTTTAACCTGTACGGCAGGCGTATGTGAACATCCTTGAGCAAAAATCTAAATGCACTACCTTTGTGATCTATGACAATATATAATTGCTCTAGGATTCCCCCACTACTTGGAGAATAGTGGAGATTCCCTAGAATAGTAGTCATGTCCTCTCACTCTGGTCTTACCTCATAGTGGATCCAATAGTCCTCCAACATTTCCCACTTGCACACTGTGACAGATACTACATTCTCCCTTTCACCAAGCATCCATCACTCTTGGGATGCATGGTCTTCCCATGGTGAAAACTCTGAAGGCTTAGATTCTAATGAAAACTCCTTGTCCTTCTCTGTAGAGAAAGGTACTAGGATCCCTCAAAGACTGATGTAGCCATTGGTGGAGGAGACCATCTTTGACTTCAAAAGACTTTTTGGCTTGCATGCAATGAAAGCTGCTGGGAGGTTAGGAGAAGGACTTCAGGATAGAAGATGTGCGGATGGATTTTATGATTGTGTTGAATACCTCACACTGCAGTTGTTAGTTACAGTATATTGCTTATGATGGTGATGTATGGCGAGATGTAATTGCTGTTAATTAATTTCATAAATCTATTAATTCATATGTAGGTTTTCCCAGCATAAGTGATATTAGTGCATTTGTGTTTATGTAATTTTGTAGCATATAGGCATGAATAATATATGATTTTAATTTTAATCTTATTTTAGGACTATTAAAACTCCTATCTCTAGGGAATATATTATAATAAAAGAGATTATTTTTATTTGAAGAGCTCTTCATAATTTAAAAACATTTCAGGCCATTCTATTACTTGATACTTAAAGCATTGCTTAAAAATACCTAAGAAGCTGAAAGATTAAGTAATTTTTCTTAAACTCCATAACATCCAAGAAGACCCTAAACCAGAACACACATCATCATATATATTTAAAACAAGTAGATTATTTAAAGTTCAAAGCTGTGGGTATTTTTCAGTTTATTCCTGGAAGGTGGGATGGGGTGAGTGAAACACCTCTTTTTACCTATTAAATTGTGAATGTAGTTTCTTTATTCAAATTTATATGATACAGAAAGAATTCTTCATTGATAGACTTTCTTTTTGGTGGAAGTCCATTCTATGTTTAGCAGAAATCATTTTGGTAACTATGCCATTTAGTTTTGATATTCCTTTTAGTTATATTTATATTCCTAAAAGCCTAATTCATCAGCAACTGCAAATAAAGTCACCATCATCATCATTCACAATATTATTTTCACCAAGTGCAAAATATAAGCGATGGCTTGGCTAAAACATATTAATCGTATTTCTTGGGAAAATCATGAAACTTCCTCTGAGATACACTATTTGTCATAACTGTATTTTTAGCCAAGAATAATGAATAACTGATAAAATGAAATATGGTGGGACATAATTGGCAAATGGAGAGCATTTTACAGAAATCTCTCACCGTATTTTGAATTTCATTCCTAGTTATGGTTTATTTAACACTAGCTGAGCGCTCAGAGTCATGCACAGAAGATTGATGATCTTTTAGAGCAATTCCTAAGTGCAATATTATGTCTTAAAGAATTATGCCACTCTCTTTGAGGGTGCTGAGAGAGATGTTAGGAGGCATCAATAACAATTCAAGTTTTACTAACCATCTGCATTTTGTAAATCAACCAGACAGAGGATTTCCTCATACACACCCTGAAGGAACAACATGATACTGAAAGACATTTACATAACAGTATAGTTATCGAAAGGTAATGTAAATAACCCGAGATATGCCAAGAAGGAGAATGAAATAGAAATAATATGGGGAATCACACAAGGGACAAATCTCTAAGCTTGATGTTGGTATCAATGTTTCAGTTGACATGTCCTAAAGCGTCATGTTTGCTCCCTGTAGTGAAGTTATAAATGTTCTGATTGAGTGTTGTTCTAGATAGTTCTCCTGAATCCTAAAAACTTTTATGAGGTTCTTTAAGTACGTATGTTTTCTCCAGAGAGGAATGTAGTCATTGAGGATCTTTAGGTCTTAGAAACTGGAGAAGTTGGTATTTGTAATAGGTGCTTACTATATTCTTTTCTCATTTATTTATTTTTTTTTTGCTTGTTTGCTTTCTGTTATTGTTTGTTTTCTATTTTCAGGCAGTGAGATATTGTTAAATTAGTATAGACTCAGAGTCAGAAAATGTGGCTGGAGTTGCAGATCTGGTTGTCTATTATCTTTAAAACACTGAAGAAGTTACTTAGCTTCCCTTTGCCTCAGTTTTTTTAATCTATAAAATGGGTATAATGATAGTACTTGGGAGGAATGCTTAGGAATATGATACAAAATAGATCCTCATCAAGAGTAAGCGATTATTATTAAGCCTCTTAGTCCATTTAAATCAGAGATTCTTCCTTCATAAATTGGAAACATATACAATTATGAACTTATCTAGTTGCTGTGTCTTATGATCAAAAAAGGGTAAGAAGTCTGAAATGTTTAGACTAAAATAATTTTCTTTATCTTTGGGAGAAAGCAGATTGTTTAAGGGCAGTGGTTGGCAAACTCATTAGTCAACAGAGCCAAATATCAACAGAACAAACGATTGAAATTTCTTTTGAGAGCCAAATTTTTTAAACTTAAACCTCTTCTAATGCCACTTTCTTCAAAATAGACCCTCCCAGGCCATGGTATTTTGTGGAAGAGCCACACTCAAGTGGCCAAAGAATTGCATGTGGCTCATGAGCCACAATTTGCCAACCATGGCTTTAGGATATTGGAATCAGATGGTTTGGCCCAAGTCCTACTGAAAAAAAAATTCTAATTTGAACCAACCATTTGGTCTATTTGAAAGGCTGTTTCTATCTTTGAATTTTATAATAACTCTTATTTATCTAGGTCACTGTGACACACTAAATGAGGTAGTGCATGCAATTGTATAGCTCTTAAGAATGCAAAAGAGCCAGGCTCACATTGCTCAATGGTTGAGAATCAATCTCTAAGAACCAGGAGGTCACAGTTTGATATCTTGTCAGGGCACATGCTTGGGTTGCAGGCTAAATCCCCAGTAGAGGGCATGCAGGAAGCAGCAGATTAATGATTCTCAATATTGTTGTTGTTGTGTTTCTCTCTCTCTCTCTCTCTCTCTCTCTCTCTCTCTCTCTCTCTCTCTCTCTTTCTCTCTTCCTCCCTCTCCCTTCCTCTCTGAAATCAATACAAATATATTTTTAAAAGAATCCAAAAGGGGCATGTTAACTCTACTTACAGTGTTTCCCAAACTTCTCTCATGATGAAAATCACCTAGTGGAGTTGTTAAAATACAGATTCCTGAATCCCAACTAAGAAGTGCTAAACTAGGATTTTTGGGTAGGTAAAATTGCTCTAAGCTTAGAGCACTAGTTAAGTATACAGTTTTACCTATATGTTCCCCAAAATTCTAGTTTAGCACTCTTTAGTTGGGATTTAGGAATCTGTATTTTAACAACTCCACCAGGTGATTCTCATCATGAGAGAAGTTTGGGAAACACTGTATCTACTACATAATAGAAAGGGCTTAAGAATGAGACAGTATTTGAATTGTGTGGTAAATATTAAGGGGATTGAGTCTATGGGGAATGGAAGAGAGACAAGCAGCATTCATCAGAAAACTGTGATGAAATGTTAGAGACAACTGGGAACACAAAGGGAAATATATGAATAAAGAGAAACTTTCTGTTGACTAGAGCCTTTTATGTTGCTGGAAAAATGATAGGTCTAAAATTGGCAGTCCTGGGAAGCTGGGCTTTACTCAGATGTTATTTTAAAGCCAGGGTGAGGCACTACCAAACTGTGCTTCACTAAGGCATCCTATTTTTATCCAATTTTAGTAGAGTCTTTGGAGCTGCTGCTCATGTATGGGTCTATCAATGGTCATCTCTTCCCCCCACCCTATGGGGGCAGTCAGGACCCATCCACTTAGAACTTTATTAACCTAGCTTTCATTGGCCCAAGTTTCCCTCTCCTTTCTCACTTCCCAGCCCTGTAAAAATAACAAGTATATGTTACAGGTGCAGTATTCCTTGTCTTTTTTTTTCTATTCCATTCATGAAGATGTCCTTTTCCATCTCACAACTTTTGTACATCTCCTCAATGCTCTGTAATGCCTTTTCAGATTCTCTGAGAGATTTCACTTTCTACTCTCTTGCATTTGCATGGTGCTATTCCTAAGACTCCACAGTAGCAGATGCCAGATGGTAAGTGATGTATTGGTTTATTTTGATGCCTGTTTCCTCCAATAAACTGTGAGCTCTTTGGATGAAATCATCCACTTTTTGCTTCTTTTTTGTAAGTCAACTTCACTTTATTGCTACAGGGTACAATTTTATAGTTATGAGATATAATGTTTCTATTATTGAGTATCTGAAAATCAAATTTGAAATTAGTACTAAAGCACTCTATCCCTATATGATCTACTGTATTCATGTTATAGTATACTCTTTAAGTCAATCTATGCTGTGTGGCTATACTTTTGATGCCACATTGATTCATTTATTAAATACATATTTATTGACGGATAGTTATATTATGTAAAAAATATCTTGAGCTTAATATTAATACATCTAAGTTCTCTCCCCAACTGAATCTGTTTACCTTGGATTGTCATTGAACATTTGCAGAGCTGAGAGTCCTAACTATGACTGGAGACATTGGTTGCATGTTCCCTATGATTCCCTTCAGCTCTAGGATGTTATAATGTGCATTGTGCTAAGCATAACAACAAGTCCTTATGACTATCATAACAAACACCAAAACTATTTTACTTTGGTGGAATCTAATAATCCCATCTTTCTGCTCAACTGACACACACATAATGACATTAAAGCACATAATACACTTTATTCCTTATAGATATCAATTAGAAAATGCTGCCTGGACTTAAAGTCAGAACAATAATTCTTATCACCTCTCTAGTGAATCGAGCCCTGTTATAATTTAACATTGAAGATGACTAAAGGAAGCTGAGTCTGCCATAAGAGTAGATGGGGAAAGGGCATATATTTGGATATTTATAACACCATTCACAGGTCATACAAAATTATCAACTCAAAAAATAGCCTTCTGTATCTGGTCAAACATTTAATTAACTCACCCCTAATGCCTTGGCAGGGCTAGAGAAAATGATGTTGTGGGCCTTATAAGACCCAATGGCCAGATGTCCTCCACCCCTGCTTAGGAAGTAGTAAGTGATGAATAGCAAGGGAGAGGAAGAATCTGCCCCAACATTTTCTGGAGTGGTAGGAGGTTTGAGGGGAATTTCTATTTCTAAGCAAAAAAGAACATTAAGGTTAAGAACACTTTTCATCAATGCCATCAACAACAATAATAGCTCTCTCTCTCTCTCTCTCTCTCTCTCTCTCTCTCTCTCTCTGTTTGACACAATGCTTGCAAAAAAGTTAATTTTAAGTGGGTTGTTCTTTAGAACTTAGGATCAAAAGATGCCATTGAGGTTTGGGAAGTTGCAGATATAATTTACCATTGGGACATTTATCTTTCTGGTCTCATTCCCACCTCATGAAAATTTTATTATTAAAAAATGGTCTAACCTGTTCAAAAGTATATTAATTGGTTCAATTTCAAAACACATATATCTTCTAGTAAATGTGTTGACTGAACATAATTCAAAGGCAGAAAATTAGGTATCACAATAATAAATCCTTCAATGTCCCTTTTCTTTCTCTAAAAAAATAAGTAAATACAAAGAATAATGGGTATTGTCTCTTTTTTCTTCCCTAGATATCAAGCTCTATGGTTGGCATCTGGTATTCCTCCCTACCTTGCCTGCCCATGGGTTTCTGAAGCTGAAGCCTCCTTCTTAACCTTCTCATTCATTGACACAAACCTCTCACAGCCTCACCTATATTGTCAGCTCTAATCTTCTTTGAACTAAGTATAAAAAATTTTCTCTCTCTTCCTTTCCCTTATCTGTCCCTCTCTTTTTTCTCTTCCTCTCCCTCTCTCTATTCATCTCCATTGCAGTGTATCCCACAATCCTATGTTTAAATACTTGTTTTAGTGCATTTGAATTTTACTTAATTTCTCTCTTACGACACTCAAGATTAAAGATATATTATACACATAAGAAGTTCTCAATAAATCGTTGTCTAATGAATGAATAACTGATACTTTTTGTCCAGTGGAAGAATTAAAAAATTTTTTAAAAAAATTCTACAGATGCAATTGAATAGTTTGGTTTTATGGACAATTTTCTATGTCCAAATATAGTAATATTGGAATTTTGAAAAGAAGAAACTGAGAAAGTAATTTGAATGCAAGTCATTTATGTGTGATGTGATACCAGAAATCATGAGGTGGGGGAGTGAAGTGAGATAGGAAAGGGACAAAAGTCAATAAAAGCTGTGCTGATTGGCTGTTACCACTGTGGGTCACTGGGCCTGAATCTTGCTAGACTCCTCTGGAAAATGCAAAGAGCAAACCCCCGGATCTTCTCCTCCCCCAAAAGCAAGGAAGCTGAAGCTTTTAGGCCCCCAATTCCTGATAATAATAATAATCAGTTAAGAACTGTTTCTACATTGCTAATTCATTGCTACTTCCAATTTCTTGTATGGGAGCCACATATGTTCTAGTGGCCAGGAAAAGCCCTAAGGAAAAAATACCCATGTACCTGTAGCAGGCAGTCACCAAGTCAGTGATACACAAGAACATTGAGTGCAAAAAGGATGAGGACTGTGTCGCAACAACATCTCCAGGGATGGCCCACTCCATATCCAGCAACTCTATTCATTGTTGTAAGTACATATTGCTGACCTGTGCAGATGACGGATTTCTTATGTAATGTTTCCTCACATGGCTGACTGATTTTCTTATTTTATTTTCCCATAGCAAGAGATCATTTTTCTGACTTTGCTAATGTTGTTTTGACATCGGTAACACAATATTTATAACAGCCTTGATAAACAAAGTCCTTAATGCATGACACATGAATAGCTTCCATTCTTACCACCATAGGCAGACATGTTGTGCAGGTCCTAGGGTAGCCAAAAAGAGGCTGGCTGTCCTGAACTAGATGCGTTCACCTTGTCTCTCTGTTTGTTCAGGGTTTCTACTTAGATGGATAGTATTTCTAGTGGGTATTGACCTGAGACAAAAAATGTCTATTTGGGGGGCCCAATTTCTTAAGGCTATCCTTAAGCATCTTCTTGATTTTCTTGTTTCATTATATTCAACTTTCAGTCTTTTCTAAGCTAAGTCGTTTACCAGATGTCTTTGTGTGTATTCTTACCTATGATCACTTTCCCTTCAAATTCATTGACAGAATTATTGCTAATTATCTGTTTGCCAAGGTGAAATGATGATGAACACTGCATTTCATGGATATCCACCATTGGGGTCGTACTGCAGAAATCATCTGTTTTCTGTTCATACCAACATTTGAAATTGAACCATTTATAGTCAGTTTTACGTGATTCTTCTAATGTCAGCTGATTATAGGAAACAGTCAATAGGGTCATAGGCATGAGCCAAAGAGAGGCTTTGGTCATGAGAGTCCAGTGACATAACGATGTGGGAAACACATTTATATAAATGATATGTGCTCTCCTGATCTGCTCATACCTGATTCTCATTTCCATCATAAGAAGAATTGATGCTGTGCCTTTCAGATAACACTTAGTTCATAATGGACTCACTATACAGTATGAAGGATACCATATATGAGCTTACATTTGAGTATACCCATTGCATACTCATTAAATGTCTCACAGAGTTTCTATGAAGATTCAATGGCTATTCAAAAGTGAGCAGTGCTCTGGTACAGAGAACACAGACTAGCTTCAGAGATTCCCCGGAGGATCAACATGTGTGAACTACCATAGATAAAAAGTAGATATCTTTACCTTCTTGAATGCACCCATTTGAATCACTTCCTGGGCTTTTTGTCAAAAGCTTTAACCTCGCTCAGAACTGGCAGCCTAATGAGTCATCTAATAAATGGGTCGGATACATGTTGCTAAAACTGGTGTGCCCTGTCTTTAAAACTCAACATGACCATCTAAGCACTGTTTTTTAGTGGTAGAAAACACACGGTGAAATAACCTGAAATGCATTTTGTAAGAAATTTCTCAATAGTACCCAAACCGTCAGACCTCTAAAAACTTCAAAGATACATCAGATTCCCAAGACTTCGTAAGGTTCAATACCTTATCCTCTCATGCATTTTCAGCCTTTCTGGAGCGCTTGCCATTTCATGGGCATCTAGTCCAAGTAACACTATGTCATCAGTACAGTGCAGAGGTATGTAAACTATAACCCCAAGCCAAATGTGACCTGTCACCTGTTTTCATATATAAAATTTTACCAGGACAGTCACACCCATAACTTACATAACATCTAGACTTCTCCATGGCAGTACTTAATCACTACGACAAAAATATTATGGTCTGTAAATGTAAAATATTTCCTACTTGAGCCCAGCTGGTGTAGCTCAGTTGGTTAAATGTAACCCCGTGCACCAAGAGTTCATAGGAATAATTCCAAGTCAGGGTATATGCCTGATCCCCAGTCAGGGTATATGCCTGATCCCCAGTAGGGGTTGTGGAGGAGACAGCTGATAGATGATGTTTCTCTTTTGTTGATATTTTGATCCCTCTCTCCCTCTCCTTTCCTCTCTCTCTAAAATCAATAAAAACATATTTTAAAAAATAAAAACAAATATTTTCCACTTGATCATTAGTGAAAGTTTGCTGAGCTCTGCAATAGTGGGATAGTATAACACATACCAATGTGTCCATATTATCAAGGTCCCTTCAATCCGTAAAAAGACAGAGCAATTTGATATAACCCTGGGGAAGACGGTGAAAATGTCCTGCTGTCTTTCCAAGTGAAAATGTCTCTTTGACTAATAATGTCTGATTCTTCTTCCTGAGAAGCACTGAAAAATATAGATTGCTCAGATCAATAGCTATATACCAAGAGCAAGCAGGGAATGGTGATTTCTTCTAGAAAACTTATGACTCCACCGAGAAGCTATTACAGGGGCCACCACTTCGTTATATTTATGAAAGATTACCAATATCTGTCAGGATCCATCACTTTTTTTCTTTTTTATGTACCATGTCCGTGAATAAAGCAGGATGTAATGAGGCCCACCAGTGCTATCACTTATTTTATTACATTTTAAATCTATATTGTGAGGAGTATTGCATATGTCCCCTTTTGGGGGCCCCATACTACCCCTTCTAGCCCATCCCTCTCTCCACATTGGGCCTTCAGCACACTTATTGTCTGTTTCCATGCGTTATACATATATGCATACAAGATCTCTTTCCAACCACCTCACACCCTGCATTCCTTCTGAGAGTCAACAGTCTGTTCTAAGCTTCTGTATCTCTGGATCTATCTTATTCCTCTGTGTTCTTCATTAGATTCCACATATGAGTGAGATCATGTGATGCTTGTCTTTCTCTGAGTGGTTTATTTTGCGTAGCCATGTTCTACTAATTCCCGAGAGTGTGTACTACACTTCTGTTTTCAGAATACACTCTTCTGAAGCCATGCTAACACTAAATATTGGTTTAATATAATAAAAAGAGAGACAGACCTTGATAAGAGCAAGTATCATGTAGGTTGGCACTTACCTTGGACAAAGCCCTTTCAAGGTCCCCATGCAATAAAAAAATTATTCTTCTTTAGTAAATTGTAGCAGACATTCTATAGCCTAACATATTTAGCGAAATATTAGGATTCAAGGTTCTCAAACTCATCTGCTCAACATTCCCATCCAGATCTTAGAGTTCTGTGCTCGCTTTGGCAGCACGTATACTAAAATCAGATCTTAGCGTTCTATTATTTTCTTACTATGGATGTACTATGAATGTAATTTTACTGTAGAAACTCAGATGGAGTTGAGAATTAAGCCTTCCTACTAACTCTGAAACCTTTATAACCAAATGTTGGACCTGATATTCAGCATAGTCTATTCTTAGGCAAAGTTGAGAGTCTTTTAAAACATTTCCATTGAGGCCTACCGCCTTTTACATGGTTCCCCGGGTGAATAGTTGGCTAAACTGAAAGTACTAGTTTTTTTTGTTTTTTTAATTTCAGAGCTCTATGGCAGTTGTTATCCGCCATGATCCTTAAATTTATCTCATAACCCAGTATGTCTTATCACATCTGTATTTAACCCATTACCATCTGGGTGATAATTTACAGTTTTTGCCATCTTTCCATTTGGTCATTGAATAGCCTAATGTCAGGAACCGATTCCTATGGTCTACAATTCTACTTTAGTTTCCAATTCTAGCATTGTTCATCATGAAGCAGATCCTGACACAAAGCTTTACTTGCAATAGGTTTTTGTTTTTTAAATGAAGGGCCCAAGGTTGCAGCAGTAGGAAATGAGGAAAGAAAGAGAAAGGGTCTCAATACAGTGTGTGCAAATCAACAGTTATGGGGCCAGCTGGGGTTTCATCCTACTGGAGACCTCAGGGAGACTGCGTGGAAATGCTTCATTATTAGACACAAAACTATGTGGCAAATATTGAGTTGAATGTAAATAAAACCGGAAATCAAAAGCCCGATCTTTCAGGGAGCAACCTGGGACTTGATGTTCAATAAGGATAAGTGAAATGTAAGCCCATGAATAAAGGATTAAAATATTCACAAATGTTATTTCAGAGATAAAAATCTAAGGAGAAAATACATAACAAAAACTATCACTTTTAAATATGAAACAGTACATGCCATCAAAAAAATAACCTAAAAAGCCTTATAATGAAAGGTATCAGTTTCCTAATATAGACTTTCCCATTATTGATCTTATTGTCTGTGATCATCTGCTATAAACAATTTATGTATTTAATTAATATGGTAGTTATTACATAAATGTGCATTGCCTTTTCAATTATTGCTTCAGTAAGAGCTGTTTGTGGTTCAACTCCTCCTATCTTCTATTTTGCCTTCCTCTCAAATTTTAATAGTAATATTTTTGTTTACTACTTAGATGCAGCAGCTTCATTTTAAATTTTAATCTATATATTAATATTGTATAAAATTCAAGATATAATACCTTGTGATTAAGATAACAGTATTCCTACCCTTCCCTCGGAGAAAGGAGATTTATTTGAGTCTTTCAATGACATAGCTTGACTTTCAAGGTTAATTAATGTATATACTGACAAACCAGTCTCCGATTTTATGTAACATCAAGTGAATCAATGAAATAGACAAAATCAACATTAAAAAAAAAAGTGACCAACTACAGCACAAAGCAAAGATAGAAAATTAATTCCATATCTAGCTAATATTTTCAGGCAGTGGTGAAAATGTTTCCTTTAATCTTTTCCTTGACTTTGTACCCTCTGTTGAATAATTTTGATGTTTTTAATATGCATCTTGAAGTTCTCTTTTCTTTGGCTCCTAAGCCTGAATATTGACTATATAGAGAGTTATTCTAACCTATGGTTCAAAATTCATAACTAGAGAAACTGATTTTCAAGTTATTATGACAATAACAAGCATGTTTTACATACAAAGCCTAAAACAGAGCTGTTGATATGGGAGAAATTAAGAACATTGAAATAATAAGAATATCCATGGTCTAGGAGCCTAACCACCTGGATTCAGACTTCTGCTACTTCACTGATTAAAATTAATCATAAATATAAACATCTTGTTAATGCTATTTCTGTTTGTAAGTGCTGAGATGACAGTAATAAGTAAGGAGGAATCTTATAATCTTGGAAGAGACAATTATGTAACTATGAAGTGTGGCAACTAGAGCAATGTGGTAGAGAAGAAATGCCAAGGGAACCCAGAGGTGAGACCTCATACCAGCTTTGACAGAGCAGGAGGTTTTCTGAAAGTATGTTTTTGTTGAAGTCTAAAGAGTAGGGATTTTGAGGGGAATTGTAGTGGGTTTATGTGACAAGAAAATTTTTGGTAAAGATTGTTAATTTTGGTCTAGTATTGATAACTTTCGGGTAATTTGTATATCTAGAACATGGGGTCATCAAACACTTTCTAAAAAGGGCCAGATAATAAGTATTTTAATTTGTGCAAGCCATCAACCTCTGTTGCAACTACAGGAGTTGTAGCATAGAGACAGAACTTGATAATATATGGACAAAGGAATATGGCTGGACCTAATGCAACTTTATTTACAAAAACAATCAGAGAGCAGTAGTTCAAAAGCCCTAATCTGGGCTGTAAAGAGCAAGGGGGTTTTAAGAAATTTGGGGCTACTGTAGCAAGCAGGGGCCAGACAATAAAGATATATATATATATATATATATATATATATATATATATATATAATTTATTGAGATGACACTGGTTAACACAGTCATAATTGTGCAGGTTTCAATGCACAATTTCATAGCACATCATCTGTATACTATATCATGTGTTCACCACTCCAAGTCAAGTCTCCTTCCATCACCATAAATCGCCCCTATACCCACTTCTATCTCTCTCAAACCCTCTTGCCAACCCCAGAAACCCATACACTGGCATTCATGTCCATGAGTTTTTTCTCTTGATTTTTTCCTTAATCCCTCTACCCCACTCTCCCCACCACCACCTCATATGAATGGAAATGTTTTAGATCTTCCTGTGTCATTAATGAGTAGTCTTTGAAGGCTACAAGCAATATAAAGAGACCATCAGATTCATAATATTATTTTTCTCTTTCTAAAGTCATGAGTAGATTAAAAAGATAAAATATTATGCTCACTGTACACATAGGAGGCAGATTCAGGAAGTTCAGGAAGTTATCTAAGTTCTCACAGCTCATAAGTGGAGAAGCTAGGTTTTAAGTCTGCTTCCTAAATTCACACTCTTTCCATCATGCTCCAGTATACTGCAATATCCCAACCTGAGGGCATGAATCTACAGCTGAGCTATACTGGTAAGAAAGGAAGGCATGGGTGGGAGGGTGGGTGGGAAGAGATTAACCAAAGAACTTATCAGTATATATGCATAACCCATAGACAAAGAAAATAGTGTGATCAAGGCCTGGGGCAGGGGGTAGAGTGTGGGCTAGAAGGGGTCAATGGTGGGGAAAAGGGTATATCTATATAACTTTTAACAATAGAGGTAAATTTAAACAATAATAATAAATAAATAAAAATAGGAAGGTGAAAGAGAATCAGATAGACCCATTAGGCAGGCACTATAGTAACCAGAGAAAATAAAAATGAGCTGAACTAATCAACAACAGTGAGAACTGGGGTGTTGCTACAGTAGATGTTTAAGAAATTATGATGTATGAATAAGGAACATGTTGATGAGGAAGAGAGAAATCAAGAATGATGCCAGGATTCTGGTTTTGGAAACTGGATGGTAGATACTGAGGTCATTCACTAAGAACAAGGACATAGAGGGAGGCTGAGTTTGAAGATGAAAATAACAAGTTTGGTGTTGAATATGTTTGTTTTTGACCTAGTGGTGCTCCTGTTTCATCCAAATAGGACTTTCTAGTGTATAAGTTTGTCGGAAAAGAAAAATAAGGATACCAAGATAAATTTGAAATTTGGATAAACAAAAAATAATTGCACTCCCACATAATAAAAGGCTAATATGCAAATTGACCAGACAGTGGATGATTAGTCCTTTGGAAGCACACTGATCACCAGGGGGCAGAAGCTCAATGCAGGAGCTGCCCCCTGGTGGTCAGTGTGATCCCTCAAGGGGAGCACCGCTCAGCCAGAAGCCACTCACAGCTGGTGAGTGCAGCAGTGGTGGCAGAACCTCTCCTGCCTCTGAAGCAGTGCTAAGGATGTCTAAGCCGGCAGTTGGACATCCCCCAAAGGCTCCTGGACTACAAGATGGTGCAGGCTGGGCTAAGAGGATACACCCCCCATGAATTTTGTGCACCAGGTCTCAGGTATAAATATATAAAAATAGTTTCATGCAACAAGGTTATCCTAAACAATTACTTGTTGATTTACCTGCACTTCTATTTAGATGGGCATTCTAGGTTTTTATTTGACTAATCTGCTAACCTGCAAGTAAATAGTTTGTGTATTTGTAATTAGGAGGGAGACATTGATATGAACTATAAATTTAGTGATCATCTGCATATAGCTGATCCTGGAAACTTTGCTGCTAACTAGTTAGCTCTCTGACCTTGGCCAAGCTAACCCCACTCCATATTTGCATAATGTGGAAACTTTATTAACTAATTTTCCTTAGCTTTTTCTGTTTTAAGAAAGTAGATGCACTTTCTTCAATGCCTCTACTTGTGATTATTGTATTCTTAGCTAATATAAACAAAGTTTACTGTAATTTCATGGAGTTTACTACCATATAAAATTTTAGGAAAGAGCAAATTATAATTTGCAAGCAAAAGCGTCTCTGGTTCTGCTTTTTTCCCCCCAATTCTTCTATAGAAGCGAATAGCGAGCCATTCTGATATAAAAATGTTTATTTCTCAAATACCACTTTCTTTTATCCATTTGCTTTGGTCACAGTATGCCATATTTGGACTCTAAATTTTGATTTATACTCAAGTCACACTGTGGTGATATTGATTCACTTGAACATATTTGATGTATTACATTTCTAAATGCTGCAGCTGCAAACCAAACAGCACAATTATTTCTCCTTCACTTTATTCTCAAGGGAGTTTCACATTTGGGAAACAATCATATTTGATTCCCATGTAGGTTTTAGGTCCCATTCTAAATAGCTGGTCAACTGAAAATAAGAAACTTCCAAAGGCCAGCATAATGATGTTAATTTCCTCAACACCCATTGTTTTAAGTGTTTATAAAATAAATTTAATTATATTTTGATACTTCAATAATATTAATAGCTATGGCCAATTCCATTATAAAGACTCCAAAATGGTATCTCAACTTGCAGGCAATGAAACTGAAGCTAAGGCTAGCTAAATTATTTACCAAAGATAGACCCACTCCAGGAATGAAAGAACTTTAACACCAGCTTTCTGGTCTCAAATCTTACTGTCTCTTCATTCTAACACATCTTCTTTCTTGATGTCATAGGCTTTCCTCATAAATAACTGGCATCATTTTCAAGGCAATTATTTTAAAAAGTGATATAAAGATATAGTAGATAAATCTAGGACAGATTTAAAAATAGGTTGGTGGCCCAGACAGGGTGGCTCAGTGGTTGAGCATCAACCTATGAACCAGGAAGTTAGGGTTTGATTCCTGGTCAGCGCATATGCCTGGACTGTGGGTTCATTCCCCAAGTGGGGGATGTGCAGGAGGAAGCTGATCAATGATTCTCTCTCGTCATTGATGTTTCAATCTCCCTCTCCCTCTTTCTTTTCCCTTCTTCTCTGAAATGAATAAAAATCTATTAAAAATAATAGGGTGGTGAAGACCTGGATGGAGGATAGGTAGGAAATGGGTAAAGGGGAGTAAATGTGGCATAAACAGGAGACATCTGTAATACTATCAACAATAAAAAATATTTTAAAAAGATAAGAGAAACATATTTTTGTAAAAAGCAAAACAACAGAGGGACATAAGGACACACTGAGAGGTGTTGGGTATATCTCTTACCTTGATTATGGTGATTGTATCACTGGTATATACATATGTCTAAACTCATCAGGTTTTAGATATTAAATACATGCAGATCTTTGTTTATCAATTTTACCTCAATAATACAGTTATAAAATTTAATAAAGGAAAATAAAGTGAAAGGGCAAATTCCTATTATGGGTGATCTGAAGATAGAAGTTTAGGAATGGCTGGGTACTAAAGACACTTGAATAGTAGATATAATTAAATATAATATGATAGCACTATATTATGTTATTGATGAATCAGTGTTCATCTAGATGTAGGAAATCAGAATTTTGAGAGGTCTAAAACTAGACATGGAAATAACACTTAAGGGTATTTAGACATTTAAATTGAAGAAGAGAATATGTATAAGGCTGAATGCTATGTAGAAAGAGAAAGGCTAATTTTTTTTATCCCAAATCAGAGAGCTAGGGTAACAAATCAACAGGATGTAAAAGAATTAGAAAGCAGAAAGACTAAGATTAATGGGAAGGCAAATTATTATCTTGTAAGCACCTTCTGTGCACCAAGAACTTTAGACATGCAAGCCCCATGCTTCCAGTAATATGATATACTAAGGTTGCTCAACCACTGGCTATAATGTGCACTGACCACCAGGGGGCAGACAGTCAACCAGATGACCAGTCACTATGACATGCACCAGAGGGAAGAGACTCTGACCAGTAGGTGATCATGTTTATGAGGTCCAACCAATCAGAACTGAGCAAGACAAGCTAGACACACCCTGGATCCCTCCCTGGGTTCCCTGGCTGGCTGGCCAACCTTCTGCCTCCCTACATCTTCTCAATCATGCACTGGTGGGCTTCCTGGGCCTTCCCTGTGCCCTCTCACTATTCAGGATCCTTTGGGGGATATTGGAGAGCTAGTTTCAGCCCAATCATGCAGGCCAGGCTGAGAGACCTCACTGGAGCAGGAATTCGTGCACCATGCCTCTGGCAGAGCTGCTATAAAAAAGAAGGAATTCAATAGCATGGATGGAACTGAAGAGCATTATGCTAAGCAAAATAAGTTCTCCAGAGAAAGATAAATATTGTGTGATCTCATTCATTTGTGGAATATAATGAACAACATAAACTGATGAACAAAAATAGAACCAGGGTAGAAGTATGGAACAGACTGTCCAACCTATAAGGGAAGGCAGGGGGTAAAGGGAAGGCAGGGATAAGAGGATCAACCAAAGGACTTGTATGCATGCATATGAACATAATGAATGGACACAGGTGGGAATGGGGGAGTAAGAGCATGTGCTGGAGGGTGGGGGCAGTTGGGGAGAGGTCAATGGGGTAAAAAGGAGACTTACATAATACTTTAAACGATAAAGAATTTAAATTAGAAAAAAAGAAAAACGACAGTTAAGTTTAATCATCCCCAAAACGGAATTAATGATTCTTATTTTGCACTTTTTTAGTATTGTGGATATGTGGATATAATTAAAACAGGATGTTGGAAAGCCTAATGACAAAGTTAGAACATATTAAAAGGTCATTTCCTTGAATGTAGGCTTGAATATAACAAAAAATATCTTCTCTCTGTCTTCACTGACTCCCCCCTATCCAGAATAATGGCTGGCATATAAAGCATATCCAACTATCATTTTTCAGATTAATTAAATAATAACTTAGTATTCAAAAAGTTAATTTACACTGCATTGTAATTATTGTATTACTTTTTATTCCTAGTAATATATAGGGAGATTGGTATCCACTTCAAATCCAAATGACTCAGAAATGCATCAGTGAAATGACTTGTCAAGAAAGGAAAAATTGATTGGGGTCAGAGCATTGGAAGTATTTTCAGACATCAGCCAGTCTTCTTCAGAGTTACCATGGATATTCTAGTTTGCCCAGAGAATTTATTATGTAAAATTACTGTCCAGAAGTAATTATCAATGCATTCTCTTTTACTTTGTTTTTTATTACAATGTCGTTATTCCCCCATTACCCCCTTATCCCCCTCATACCCTCATCCCCACCCCACCCCCCAGTTGTCTGTGTTCATTGTTTAGGCTTATTAGGCTTATATGCATGCATACAAGTCATTTGGTTGATCTCTCCCCCTTACCCCCACCCTTTCCTACCTTCCCTCTGAGGTTTAATGGTCTGATCAATATTTCTATCTTTTACTTTCAATAGTGTCAGCTTGGATAATGAATTGTAAGAGACATGAGTCCTATGCCTGTTACAAAAAAGAGAATCCCTGCTCTAGCCAGTTTGGCTCAGTGGATAGAGTATCAGCCTGTGGACTGAAGGATCCCAGGTTTGATTCTGGTCAAGGGCACATACCAAGGTTTTGAGCTCTATCCCCAGTTTGGGGCTTGCAGAAAGCAGCAAATCAATGATTCTCTCTCATCACTGATGTTTCTAACTCTCTCTCTCTTCCTCTCTGAAATCAATATAAACCATAGGCATAGAAACATGAAACAGACTGGTGAATCTTAGAGGGAAGGGTGGAGGGGGAGGACAGAAAGAGAATAACCAAAGATTTTATATGCATACTAGAGGCCTGGTGCATGGATTCATGCACCAGCGGGGTCCCTCATTCTGGCCTGTGGGGATTGGGCCAAAACTGGCTCTCTGACATCACCCAAGGAGTCTCAGATTGCGAGAGGGTGAAGGCCAGACTGAGAGACTTCACTGGTGCACAAATCCATGTACCAGCCTCTAATCTATACTAATAAAAGGGTAATATGCTAATTAGACCAAATAGAGGGGATGTGAGGGTCAAGGGCAGGCAGTCACTGCGGTTGCAATGGCCAAGGGTATGCAACTGCAGCAGCTGGCAGTGGCAGCAGCAACAGGGTGAGGGGTTAGCGCTTCCCCTGATTGGCTAGTTGCCTCCCACAGAGGGAGGCCAGAGAGTGATTTAGGCCTGCTCCTCGCAGTAGGACATCTCCTGAGGGCTCCTAGACTGTGAAAGGGGGCAGGCCAGGCTAAGGGGACTCCCCACCCAATGCATGGATTTTCATGCACCAGGCCTCTAATAAAAATATATTTTAAAAAGAGAGAGAGAAAGAAACCCTGCTCTAGAATTGCCAGTGATGGGAACTCAAGAAATATTCCGTGCCTCAGTCCATTGTTGACCAACCCAAATTATAGAGAGTGTATATCCTTATACTATTAATCTTCACCCATTCACTATCCCCTAGGACCATAAGAATAAACAAAGATCGATTCAATTTTCCTAGTCTCCAAGTGAAATTCCTGGGAATATTTTATGTCCACTATATATTCCCATTAGTTCTCATTTTTGCACAAGGCATCCTAGTTATTTAATATTTTCCATATAATTGCTCTTTTCCAGATTTCTCATTTTGCTAGGCATACTCTCCTGGATGAAGCCTAAGTCACAAAATGAATCTCAGGGTATCTTTGTCATCTCTGTAACTACCCATTTCACATCTTTATTTTTTCTTCTCTATTTCTCTTTCACTCTCTCTTTTTGTCTTTGTCTCTCTCTTGTCCCTGAATAAGAAACAGCCTACTCACTTGTTCCTGCTCTTTCATTCTATGTTCTTGAACTTCATCACTATTCTCTTTCCTTTTCTCCAGTGCTACAACCCTGAACCTTCATTGCCTTTATTTTTAACCAGTGTTTCTGTCCTCTTATTCCTGTCTCATCTCTTCCTTTTGTTTACTTTCCTCTATGAGACAGCTGCATGTCAAAAAGCTCGATCCTATTATTAACAGGGCATCAGCCTTCTTCATTGTCACTGAAGAACTGACAGCTGTAATATGAGTAGTAAGGTCAGGCTGCCAAAAACTTGCCTGTTTAACGTCAAATCCAAGGGTAATAGGACCTGTTTTTATCCCTATTCTGCTTCCACTTTTCTACAGATCCCACTGCTTTAAAGTTCTGTGAAACAATATTACAGATTTTCCTCTTATCATCACACCTAGCATTCAGTGGAACAGATCCTTGAAAAAAATATATAATGAGGTTTCAGTGAGATTCTAAGTGTGAAATTAACCCAAATAGAAAAGGTTTGCATTCCGAAGAAGCCTGGAGGAATAAGGGGCATTAAATTGCAAGACAGAATTGACCTGCCATGTAGACAGGTATTGTTTGGATGCTGAGAGGATAAATCTAAAGCAGGAGTGAATAAACTTTTTGACTTGAGGGCCACAATGGGTTCTTAAACTGGACCAGAGGGCTGGAACAAAAGCAACCTGACCATGCTGGCACTCTCATCTTGGGCTGCTGGTGGAGGAGCGGAGGGGAGAGCAAGAGAACCCTGTTCTTTCAGCTCCGAGAGCCGGATAGAACAGCCAAATGGCTGGAGCTGGCCCGCAGGCCGTAGTTTGCCCAAGGCTAATCTAAAGTGTCACACACTGCAGTCGTTTTAGCACTTAAGGAGCTCCTCATTAAATTTGTGATTAATTGAATAGACCTGCTGATCTTCTCACTGAAACATGGGGTTTAAAACTGTTAAAAACCTCCACTGAGATCTAGTCACTAGATTTTAAGGAACGAAGAGAGGCGTACATCAGAGATGTTGTGGGTTTGGTTCTGATATTTTTTTGGTGCAAGGTTTTGCCTTCAATTTGTGAAAAGCACAACATCTGTTAAGCACAATAAAGCAAAGCACAATAAAATATGCCTGTCTCTACATATTAACTGCTCAGTGTGTTAGTGGCATGGTGCTAACCATTTTTGCACATTATTATTATTATTATTATTATAATTATTGATTTCAGAGAGGGAGATAAAGTAACATCAAAGATGAGAGAATCATTGATCAGCTGCCTTCTGCCTGCCCCCTACTGGGGATCAAGCCCACAACCCAGGCATGTGCCCTTGACCAGAATTGAACCGAGGACCCTTTATTCTGCAGGATGAGGCTCTATCCACAGAGCCAACCAGTTAGGGCTCGCACATTTTTTAAACTTTTAATCCTATATAATAAAAGGGCTGATATGCAAATTGTCCCCTCCGGAGTATGACCAGCTGTAAATTCCATCAGCCTGGAGTTCCACCACTCACTATGACATGTGCTGACCACCAGGGCGTGGCACAGAATGAAGGCAGGCCCAAGCCAGCAGCCAGAAGGCCCTGATTACCCCTGATCCTTGACCAGGCCTAGGGACCCTACCCGTGCATGAATTTTGTGCACCAGGTCTCTAGTTTTAAGATAATTTTAGTCTTATGAAAAAGTTTCAAAAACAGTACAAAGAATTTCCATATACTCGCAATTCACAACTGAGGGTAATTTTACACCTTATCCTCCAAGGATATTGGGCAATGTCTGGGTAAATTTTTGGTTGGCACAACTAAGTGTGGGTTGCTACTCTCTTCTAGTGGGTAGTGGCCAAGAACGTTGTTAAATACTCTACAATGCACTGGGCAACCCTCACAACAAAGTACTGTCTGGTCCCAAATGTCAATAGTTCTGAGGCTGAGAAACCCTGCCATATAGTAATTTTCATTGTTTCCTCAAATTTAACTTCTTACCTAATCATAGTATAACCATAAGAAAAAGGAAAAATAGGAAATTACTATTGACATGTGAGTATTAGTTCAGCTATAAATGGTGATGGAAGGAATTTGACTTGGGGCAGTGAACACACAATGCAAAATACAGATAATGTATGAGCAATTGTACACCTGAAATCTATGTAATTTTGTCATCTCAATACATTAAATAACAATTTTTTAAAATTTTAATTTCCCACTAATATTCTTTTTCTGATCCAGAATCCATCTGAGGATCCTGCCACCTTAGTTCATTTAATCTCTCATGATCTTTGACACTTTTGAGAACCATGGGCCATACATTTGGTAAAATTTCCTTTGATATTTAATAATTTATTTATTTTTAATTTTTTTCATATATTTTTATTAATTTCAGAGAGGAAGTGAGAAGGAGAAAGAGACAGTAACATCAATGATGAGAGAATCATTGATCAGCTGTCTTTTGCACACCCCTCACAGAGGATCGTGCCCTCAACTGGGCATATGCCCTTGGCTGGAATTGAACGTGGGACCCTTCAGTCCATAGGCTAACTCTCTATCCACTGAGCAAAACAAGCTAGGGTGAAGAATGTATTTTTATTTTAAAATTCAGGTTGTGTGTTTTTTATAGGAATACTTGGGCATGATGTGTCCATCTTACTGAATCAGATCAAGAGACAAAAGATGCTGGTTTGTTACATTAGCAGAGCTGTTAACTTGGGTGACTTGATTGGATGGCTTCTAGGTTTCTTCCCCTTTGTAATGAATAAGCACTTGGTGGGTTACTTTAAGATTATATGAATATCCCATTTCTCATCACAAGTAATTAATTGTAGCACTTATTAATGATTCTTGCTTAAAAAAAACTGAGCAATGATGTTTTCTATTTTCATCATTTAAAAAATATTTATTGGTTGAAATTCTCTTCTAAAAAAGAGCTTTCCCTTATCCTCCATGTGTTTGTTTATTATTTTAGCACTCACACAAATATCTATTTTTCCTAGGGTTATATTCCAATATAATACCATTACAATTGTTGTTATTATTTTGCTCACCTTGTACCTATGCGGCCATTGAGGGGGCTTTCTAGTTGCCTTTTATAAACTTTTAAAACATCTTTAAGTTTTGAGCACTTCCTGTTTTTCTGATCCAACAAGATGTTCCAGGTGCATCTTGTATTTTCTCTGCCCCAACCCTGGAATCAGCCATTTCTTCAAGGAATTCTTATTCATTTTAGCTGAAAGGGATATATAAAAACCAAGCTTTTCCAGTGAGTTTGCTAGACTGATACTGGGGTATCATTGCTTCTAGCTCCTCTCAGTACACAGAGTTAAGAAATTAGATATGGCCAAAACCGGTTTAGCTCAGTGGATAGAGCATTGGTCTGTGGACTGAAGGGCCCCAGGTTCGATTCCGGTCAAGGGCATGTACCTTGGTTGCGGGCATACCCCCAGTGGGGGTGTGTGCAAGAGGCAGCTTATCAATGTTTCTCTCTCATTGATGTTTCTAGCTTTCTATCCCTCTCTCTTTCCCTCTGTAAAAACTCAATAAAATATATTTTTTAAAAAGAAATTAGATATACTTACACATACCTATATTTCTATATCTATGTATACATTTTAACAATAGACATCTAATATATATGCATGTAAAATATAAAATATATTTGCATAACACACACAATTTCAGCATAGCACCAAAAGATTCTGTTTTCCTCTTTGTTTATGTGTAACTCCTTTTTCTAACAGTGAGAAATCTGATTCTCATTCTTTACAATGTATTTATTGATTAGCTCCATTATTAAATACAAATAAAATTGTTTTAGTAATGTTAACATATATTGCTGTGAAAACATACCTACTGACTATAAAATATTTGTGTACAGTTTTTTTTTTCTTAGAGTATGTAATAAAAATATTTTGTTCTGGATTTAATTTATTACCCCTCTTCTCCTATAGTATTACTATGCTACTTATTTGTAATACAATTTAGCATCACATTTGGGGTTTCTTCATTATTGGTAATTTAAACATTTTAAGAAGTATAAAAATATTAAAATTTAGAATTAGACCAAAAGCTATGTTCAAAGAAGTGTCACTTTCTCATCCAATACTACCCTGGTCCCATCCTCCCACCCTCCCCAGTCTGTTTCCATTCACCTCTGTGGACAGGCAGTCTTATTAGTTTCTATTTCCTGTGTTTCCGTTCATACAAATGGGCAGGTACATACATGCTTTCTTATATTCACCTACGTTTTACATGACAGAGAGCATAATATAGTCACCCTTTTGCTATAGACACACAGTTGTGTTTAATCCTTTAAAAAGTGTTTTGAAATATTAGAAGTAAAGCTATCTGAGAAACCCTAAAAATGATTTACCAAGAGATTCTTACCAGTAATAATTGTTTTTGGTCCATCTCTTACATGCCATAGGTTCACAGTCTCATTAGGATTAAACTTCATTTTAAAGTTGTATTCTTCCAGGATGTCTGTTGAAATTACTTACCTACTTTCCTTAAAATCTTTATTGGCTCTCTGGCATACAAAATTAAATACAAACTCATTAGTCTGACATAAAGGCTCCTTATGTTCTAACTAATTGTCTGTCCTTAGCACTTGCCACTTCTCTTTCCAATCTTTGAGTCCTGGAATATTTTTTTGCACATACTCTAAGCCAAAGAGAAACTGAGACACAGTATAAAACAGTTTTCTAAACACATCAGCGTCTGCCATGCTTAGTGAAGTTTCATAGGCAGACTCTTCACTGATTAGTGAGGATATAATTGAAAAATATCCTCTAGATATTTAAGATGAATAAGAGTGACATCCTATGTAACAAATGGACTCTCTCCCCAAGAACAAATGATGTTTATTCTTCTCTGGATCTTATAGCTGCAACCTTTACATATTTTTATTTGTCACTTTGATTTTATTTTACTTTCTCTCCAGTGAGCATAACCTCTTTGAAAGCAAGGTCCAAGTCACAGTCCTTTCATGATTATCTGAGAGATTAAATAATATCTAGCATCTTTTAGGTGACTAGTGAATTATTTATTGAAATCAATTTCAACAAAATGAGTACTTTTAATGATAAAGAGTAATTATTAATTGGAGAACATCATGCTGAGTGAAATAAGCCAGTCAATGAAAGATAAACACCACATGACCTAAAAAAAAAAAGAGTAATTATAAGAGTGATAAAATGATGATAAGAAAACATTAATAGGGATTCCAAAATTTAGATATAAGGATAACTTTATTAAAGTCATTTTCTATAGAAGATTACTTATAAACACATTCCTATCTACAACTTTGTGCCATGTTTGAAATACTAAGAACATTTATTTCTTTTCCAGCACAAATTTATTTTTTCTAAAATATTTTATTGATTTTTTACAGAGAGGAAGAGAGAGGGATAGAGAGTTAGAAACATCTATGAGAGAGAATCATCGATCAGCTGCCTCCTGCACAACCCCTACTGGGGATGTGCCCACCACCAAGGTACATGCCCTTGACCAGAATTGAACCTGGGACCCTTCAGTCCGCAGGCTGACGCTCCATCCACTGAGTCAAACCGGTTTCGGCACAAATTTATTTTGTGATATTAATTTGATTATGTTGTTGATTTTTAAAAATTTCTTTATTGATTAAGGTATTACATATGTGTCCTTATCCCCATCCTCCCCCATTCTCCCCACTCATGCCCTCACCCTCCTGTGTCCATTGGTTAGGCTTATATGCATGCATACACGTCCTTTGGTTGATCTCTTCTCCTTACCCCCACCCTCTCCTACCTTCCCTCTAAGGTTTGAAGGCCTGATTGATGTTTATATGCTGCTAATTTTAAATGGACCACATTTACTTTTTAAGCTTCTACTTTTAGATGATCTAGAGGCATTTCATTGTTATTCCTAGCTGCATACATTCTGCCCTTTTCAATCAGCATCTCCCAATATTCACTGAATAAGTACCTTTTTCTCCTCTTAGTCTTGTTTTTATTAATTGATACCATCCCCATGTGCAGGGGTGTGCATGCAACTCAGACATGTTCAATAAGATTGTGCCTATCCCTTCTCACAGACATAGGCTTAAGAATAAGCATGGCACCCAGATAGAATCAATAAGAATCAACTAAGGGTGATGATTTGTTGAAATTCTACAAAAATAAAATGTTCTCATAGTAATGGGGCTGCTGTGAAGAGCCTGAAGCTTCTAGTAGATATCTTTCCCCATAAGAAGGAAAGTTTTCCCCTAAGAGAAAATAAAAGCCAATAATGGAAGAACCAAAACAAAACCTTCATTTCATTCACTAAGCGCTTGAAATAAGCTCTACTACTGGATATTTTCACTATAAAGACCCCTTGTAGGTGTGACCCACTGATAAAGTTGTGATAAAGACAGGAGAGGAATCTAAGAGCAAACTGCCTAGTGAAGAGTTTTCTATAAAGGGCCACATAGTAAATATTTTAGTCTTTGTGAGTAACATGATCGGTATGACAACTGCTCAACTCTGTATATGATGTAAAAGTCACCACAGATAACATATAAATTGGTGTATCAGTGTTCCAATAAAATTTAATTTATGAACATTGAAATTGGAGTTTCACGTAATTTTCATCTGTCTCTAAATCTTATTTTTGTTTTAAGAATGTAACAAGTATTCTTTAGCTCATAGGTCATGCAATTACATGTGGTTGGAAGCTCTTGGTCTAGGGGCAAGTTTGCCAACTCCTGTTGTAAAGTAGCATGCATCTGCCCTGACTGGTTTGGCTCAGTGAATAGAACATCAGCCTAAGGACTTAAGAGTCCTGGGTTCAATTCCAATTAAGGGCATATACCTTGGTTGTGGGCACATTCCCAGTGGGGGTGTGCAGGAGGAGCTGAATGTTTCTCTCTCATTGATGTTTCGGACTCACTATTCCTCTCCCTTCCTCTCTGTAAAAAAATCAATAAAATATATTTTTAAAAAGAACGTAGCATGTATCCTTACATGTAAACCATAAGAGAAAACATCCCCTTTCTCCTAGACCAGTGTTTCCCAAACTTTTGACATATGTGTACCCCTTCTATGATTTTCGTAATGCTAAGTACCCCTCATCAAAAAAAAAAAGTATCTGTACCATATTAGAAAACCACCCTATCACAATAAGGATAAGTATTGCTAATATTCTCATTGGCTTATAGGTAATGAAACTAAAACCTAAGGAAATCAAAATATTTCCCTAAGGTCACACTGCTAGTAAGTGAAGGAGGAGATCCTTTAATTAAATTGAAGTTTGAATTTTAGTACTGGCAGAGAGGAGGGAACAATTGACACTTTTCAGTACTCATAGAAGTCTTAAAAGAAAAATGTTGAAATCTTACACCTATGGATGAAGAGAGTGACAGAGGGTAAGGGTATGGGGTGGGGTGGGGAATCAGGTGGAGGGGAGCTATGCGGGAGGAAAAGAGGAACACCTGTAATAATCTGAACAATAAAGATTTAATATATACAAAAAAGAAGAGGAAAGATGCTGGTCTGGGTCTTCAAGAAGATAGCGCCAAGCGCTAGGTACCAGCAGGGTAACATGGAAAAGGAGAAGCCATTCCTGGAAGAGAAAACAGCCTTTGCCAAGACCCCAAGGCACATGCCTGCAAAATGTAAGAATCAGATGGCTGGGAAATAGGGCTCAGTGTGGCAGCAGCAATGAGTCCTATTGAAAAAACAGTTAAGAAAAGAGAGTGGAGATCCTTTTCTACCATATTCCAAAGTCTAAGTTCCATTTTGTAGATCATAAAAGGCCCTTGAAAGATTTGAGACCAGAAAATAAGATGGTCAGATTAGGATATTAGAATGCTCACTTGCTCTGACTATGCATAGAATAGATTGGAAATGAGTGAGACCAGCTTCATTTTCACACATGAAGAGCAGAATAAGTTCAATGTAGGCAAAGCATTTCTGAGTACCTTCAACAATAGTCTATGAATACAGAGCCCATTTGAAGTATGCTGGACTGAGTAATATAAAGCGAGCTAAGAGAAATGAATTGGCCTTCGAGATTAGCACAGGGGAGCATTTGTGTTAGACTTTGGATCTGAGAAAAAAGAAGAAACTCCACTATTTCACCTCTTCACTCCAACTAGCTTCAGAGATGCTTTTTCTTCTAAAATTGCAGCAGAAACACTCATACAACATCTAATGCAAATCAGCAATTGTCTCAGCTGAATTCTGGGTTATCTTATAACCTTAAATTTCAAGAATCTTCATTTTCCATTTTGCAACCATTATAAAAATCAAATAGCTTCTTATTTTTTATTTCCGGTCTGATAATTAATCTTCTTAATATTATTCTCAAGGAGCCCTCAATAAAATTGGGGTGCTTGTTAGAAACTAAAACCATTAAAATCTAGCTTCAAAATATAGAAAAATAGGACCATTTTATAAATCATGTCTGTGTAATAAAGTAATGAGACGAGGCTGCACACACACATGTACACACACACACATACATATGCACATTTCATTGGAATGTAATAAAAATATATCAGAACAAAATGTCAGCAAATATTGATATAGCATTCTATTGTTTCTATATCAACAAATGATGTGTCATCCATTCCTATTAGATTCCTAAGACTAATCTCTCTGTGTGTGTCTCTAGTTTATATAGCTAGAAAGTCTAGCTATAGCTATTTAAATAGATATTTTATCTCCGAGGACCAATTAGGAATTCTTTATATGTGTAAATATAAAGGACTTATTCATTAATTTAATAGCATTTTTGAACATCTACTAGGGGCAGGCAGTATGCTAGGTATCTGGCATACTGTACCTAGTCAGACAAACTCAGTTCCTGTTCCCATCGAGTTCAGTGGCATTGTGTACCTTGTCTGAGAGGTTATTCCTTAATCCTTCTTTGGTGGGCAGGGCTGGGTCACATGTTCTCCTGGAGCAACTCTAGCCTCTTTAGTTTAAAGCCTAGTCTAAGTTCTACTCAGAAGTCTGCCCTGTGCTCCCTTCCCCTCAGATCCCTTTTGGGAGATAAAAACGAACTTCTCACCTGGTCAGTGTGGCTCAGTGGTTGAGTGTGGACCCATGAACCAAGAGGACACTCTTCCTGGTCAGGACATATGCCTAAGTTGCAGGCATTGCAACCCAGTAGGGGGCAGCAGGAGGCAGCTGATTGATGTTTCTCTCCTGTTTCTATCTTTATAACTCTCTTAAAAAATCAATATAAACATTTTTTAATATAAAAAAAGAATAGACTTCCTAATGTGCCTGTGTAAGAAACCAGTTGTAAAAAGTTGGAGTCGGGCAGACTAGGATAAAAATGGCAACTTTGTTGCTAAGAGAGATGATGCGAGGAAAGGGGGCTGAGGTATGTTACCCAACCAATGAACATTGAGCTCCACATTTAGACAGACTTTCCCATGTAGTCACAGGCAATGCTAGACAATATCAGCAATGCACTTTCCTCTCCAAATACATTTTTCTTTTTGCTTTATCAAATATTTATTGATCACCTAATAGATGCCAAAGGTAGATGAAAAAATAGGTGTGGTAAGTTTTGGACTGGAGAAGTAAATGAAAAGAAACTAGCAAATCTTCTGAGCACTGTTCTCTGTGCTGCCATGGGGGCATGGCTCTTGCCACTAAGCTTGTCCCAGGGCTTAGAGAAGAAGAGAGCGTATGCACTCTCTCAGTCAGATGAAAAGAGAGAAGTGTGTGTGTTGGGGTGGAGGGTGGGGCAGAAAGTTAGACAGGAATCTACAGTTCCAATTCAAGTTTCAGAAAGGAGTGGAAGGGCAAAAAAAGTCCAAAAATGTTACGTTTCATTGGTACCATTTTACATGGAGATGGAAACAAGACAAGAGATAAATCTCATTGGTTAACCATAATACAGCACGATACATATAATTTGGTCCAGATGTTTACGGATTTGGGTTACTACTATATATACTATTATGATTGATTTTTACCAATAGTCATATGAGATGTTGGGATGTAGTTATTGTTTCTTGTGATGTCTTTAACTGGTTTTTCTGACAAGACAACAATGTGTTGAGAAGTCTTTCCTTCCTTTTCTCATTTGGAAGAGTTTGTGTAGGATCTGTATTAACTATTAATATCCTAATAATCCTAGTATTAACTATTCTTTAAATGTTTAGTTGAATTTATCAGCAAAGTCATCTGGTCCTGAGCCTTTCTATGTGGATTGTTATTTAATTACTGATTCACTCTTTCTGCTTGTTATGGGTGTGTCCAGGTATTATATTTAATTTCAAGTTGGTTCTAATAGTTCGTATGTAGCTGGAAGTGACAGCAGATGTCAATGCTGAAGGGTTTCAAAACCACAGACAGGCTCACCTGGCTGGAGTCCAGGGTGAGGCACAGCTGGGGAAATAGTAAAATCCATACCAGAAGGCAGGTGGGAGCTGGATAGGAGGACATCCTGGGCCAAGTGGAAGAGATTAAAATGAAATTTAATGTGCTAAGGATATATTGAATGGAATGAAGCATAGTGGGAAAGGCCCTGATGTATCTTTTTAAGAAGCTTTGAAAATAGTGGTGATAGGGCCTGATATTGTAAATGCAGCAAATATCACTGAATTGTACACTTAAAATGCTCAAAATGGCAAATTTTATGTTATATATAGTATGTTTTACCAAGATCTTAAAATGTTGGTGAAAAGACCTCTGTAGTTGGAATGTAGAGAATGAATTTGAAAGAGGTGGGAGAGATTTGAGGAAAGCAGTTAAGATGAAGAAGGCTGGGCAATGAGTCCTCACAGATACTGTAGCATAGTAGGGGTCACTTCCACATGTGGAAACCAAGACCCAGAGACATTCTAAGAGATCAAACTCTGAAAGACATTCTGAGCACAGCTGGGAGAGAAACTTCCCTCTTAACACTCAGTAAAGAAATGCATTTGTTCTAAAATCCATGCCCCTCTTCTTCCTCATTGCTCGATTTTGATGTTTAAATAGGCTTTGCCTTTCATTTTGAGGGCTCAGATACAAATTGTCTTTTCTTCAACTATGCATGAAAATTCCCATCAACAAAAATATTAACTATCCTTTTATTACAACAGTGCAATTATGCCACAGATAGTAACAATTACAGTACATACATTAAAATAGTCATATTGTCTGATATTTCTGGCAGAAAAAACAATTAAGATATTTTCCTATTTAAACAGCAGCTATTCCACTATTTATCACATTGCCTAGCAAATTGATACATTTTATTTTTCTAGATTAACAAGTTTAATAATGAATTTAAAAAGAACTTTCAAAAGTCTGTAAATTAATAATAAAATATCTATTTTATGAGATGCTAGTCAGCCTCATTATTCTTTTTGGAGACTCTTATAGTAAGGAAAAAAATGATACTTAAAAGTTCTGCAATGATAAGTATAATAAGAGGAAACGTGCATCAAAACTGAAGTACCTTAGACAATACTCTAATCACATTAAGCAATTAAATGCATTTGTCCAGAGAATGAATTCTAATGACTACGAGTTAGGCATTTTGGTATTATAAAAGAAGCCTACAAATTATCTGATCAGTTACAATTGAATTGTCTTCCATTTGAAATAATTATTTCCATAATTGGGGAACCCAGGGCAATTCAGTATTAGAATAAATTTGATATGATATTATGATATTTACATAGTGAAAAAAATATATTTCCTATTTGTCTGAAGTTCTAGCATTTGCATAGATCATAATAATCATCAGTCTCAAGGGATGGTTTTAGAAAACTTCCTCTGCACTTTTATTTAGGTAGATTTCTTTGAACAACATCTATCTGTTCATGATTGTCTATGTGTAATTCATTTATTATCAGCTTAGTCCATGATAGAAAAGATAGATAAGCTCAAATTTTAGCTCAATTCTTTTCTCGGTTTGCTTCAACTATTTGTTGACTGCTGCTTTCTTGGAAGGATAAATTGGTCAGTGAGCTGAGTATAGATTTGTAGTAAGATAAACTTGTCTCACAACTCCATGCTTACTGTGTGAACTTGGATAGATTATGTAACCCGTGTGCTTCAGCATCCACGAAATGGACAGATTACTACTCATTCATGTGTTGTTACTGCAAGGTACTGAGTCCAGAATAATATAGAAAATAAAAAGTAAAATTTTGGTTGTAGCTCTCCTGGAGAGAACACATCAATGAGAAAAATATGTAATAAATAAAATTATATTGTCATAAGAAACAAGACTATAGGCAGTGTGTGCTGGGAAACTGGTTCTCTGATAGAAAAAACACACCTCAATTTGCTGATTCCTATGGTGTAAACATTCCCGCTGTGGCCCATTTCCAGCTATTAAAGAACTCACAAAATCCCTGACTGTTTTATAACCTTCTCTTGTGATTTAGCAGAAGCAGGTTCTCACCACCATTGAGTGTCCCGTAAAGAGGGTTTTCCGATTAAGAAACTTTGAGGAACAGCAAAAGTTGTAACTGAGATGGTACATGTATATTATCTAATAAAAAATGTATTCTTGCAGAACAATTATTTGTAGATGCTAGTGCCTTTTTATTCCACATGTTTACTTAAAGACATAACTTACCTCTATTTATTTGATTTAAGACCTATATAAGGGTTAAAGGCTAGAAAAATGCTCTGTGTGTATGGGGGGCCTTTTACAAAACTACGGTCTAAATTATATGGTGAGCATTTGTATTTGAACTTAGGAGTCAAACTATGTAAGACAGAGAAGAGAAAATGTTTTTTAAAGTCTCAGAAGCAAAGAATAACATGCATGCTGTTATCAATAGATGGGGTAAAATGGTCATCCAAAGGGCATTAATTTTTTCCTAAAATTCATGGTCCCCTCTTGAGAGTAAAGAGAATCAACACTTCTCCAAATCTTTTTGTTGAAACTTTTATTTCTCCTTTTCCATATTAACTTTTTAAAAATTTCTCTTTTTGACATCATTTTCATAATCATTATAATATCATTCTTCATATTCTCCTTGGACTTCCATTAAACTCTTGATTTTTATTTTTGTCTTTTTCTGTCATTGTTAATCTTCATCCAAGGTATTTGTTCCCATTGATTTTTAGAGAGTGTGTGAGAGAGGTGGAGAGACAGAGAGAGAAACATCTACATGAGAGAGACTCATCAATTGGTGGTTGTCTACCACATGTTCTTTAACCAAGGCTGGGGATCAAACCTGTAAGTGAGGTATTTGTGTCTGATGAGAATTGAACCTAAAACCATTCAGTCTGAGGGTCAACTCTCTAAACTCTGAGCCAAACCAGCCAAGGCTACACTGTATCTTTTACCACCACTGAAATCTCCACAAATTCTAGGCTCTTCTGCATCCTGTGGCCCAAGTTGCAGGGCTGATTGCTTCACGGCATGAACTCTTTACAGAGCCATTTCTTGTTATGCATGCCACCTGGTTTATGGGACAGACCAATATGCTTCCAGATTCTGAAGGTGTCACACTTTTTTTTGGGGGGGGGAGGGGTAGAAAGAAGTGGGAGGAGGTGATTCAGGAAACAGTAATTTGACCTTTATACAGAATAGACTATTCTGGAAAACCCTGCATCACCAGGCTCTTAAAATTTTCATGAAAGGGGCAGACCTCTGAAACTTCACAGTGCTTGTCTTCCCTCTTCTAAAGAATATATATCATTTCAAAGCCTCCAGCATGCTCACCATCCTTGCTTATCCAGCATGAGGTAATGGATCAATGTGATATCCTGAAAAATTCCCCAAATGGCCCAAATCTCTTTGCAGTGCATTATGATATAGAACAGAAAAATGTAACATAGCCCTAAGGCAAACCTGTGAACTTATGTTGTCTTTTTTATAAGAGCATGATCTGTTTCTAATCCTCTTTCTTGGCTGGAATGGAAAAATAATGCATTTGCTAAATCAATAACTAAATGCTGTGTACCAGAGGACCATCATTCTGATAGCATGGCAACTTCAAGTGCTCTACTCATTGGTTGAGAGTGCTGTAGTCCTAAGTCATTTTGTAGGACTCATCTACTTGCTGTAGCAGCCCAGCTAGAAATCATTTAGAAACTAGAGGCCTGGTGCATGAATTCATGCATGGGTGTGGTCCTTTGGGGTGGTCTGCAGAAATTGGGACCAAGCTTGTGCTCCCAGCCTCACAGCTGCAGAGCTCCGCCTGGCACCCTGCCTTGGCCTAGCACAGCCCCCTCACCTGCTCTAGCATCCCACCTGCAGAGCCATCAACCAGCGCGGGGGGCCCCCATCCAACTTCCTCAGTGCCTGGGAGCCTGGTGGCAACCCCAGCCCCATCCTCCACCGCAGCTGCTGGTCGCTGTCTGTGGGGCAATTGGCAGGGCGATCAAGCCCTGCTAACACCTACCTTGACCTGGTGCGATCTGCTCACCTGCTCCACCATTCTGCTGCAGTTCCTCTCCTCAGGGTCCATCTTGGCTGGCAGCACATCCACTGCCCCTGCTGCCACATTGCCTATGCCCACCATGGTGCACACTGCTCCCTGGTGGTCAGTGCCCATCATAGCAAGCAGTTGAACTCCAGGTTGAAATCCCAGTTGAAGGAACCCCCACTCCCCCAACAGGGGACTATTTGCATATTAGGCTTTTATTATATAGGATATGCAATTACTCCAGTTTGCATTTGGATCATTAGTGGTGGCATTAATCTCTGTCACTCTGCTTTCTTTTTTATTTTTAACATCCATTCAGAATGTGACATGGTAATACTTTGATTTACCATTTTGACTAGTGAGACAAGGAGCTCTACAGTCTCACTATAAGATTTTACCCTATAGACCAAGGGCCCAATATCAATATGTCAACAAAACTGTATGTCCAGGGACTTAGAGGATGGATGACCAACGGGTCTATAGAACCAATGGATCTACTGCAAGCTGTACTTAGTCAAGACTCCATTTATTATATAACCCCATAATCCCTTAACTCCAAATGGGTGGTCATGACAATAAGACAGGACTGTGGATATCAAGAGTCCGTTCAGACACTGGGTCTAAACATTCTTGAAATAGATGGTTATTTGCTTTATCCAATGTGCTGTCACCTGAGTAAAAGGCCATAATTTGTTTGGGCAGCAATGGACAGAATTTCTATATCATATACATGATTTATGACTTTTATTTGGGTAAATTTCCTTCAGCTTCTGCTCATCAAATTATACTTTCTTTTGGAAATAAACAAAAAACAATACAAAACCTCTATCATTTTTCTATCTATCTATCATCTATCTATCTATCTATCTATCATCTATTTATCATCTATCATCTATCTTCATCATCTGGCAGCATCCTAATGACTATGGCTATTCATCTTTTTGCCACTGGAGATGCCCTGCTCTACTGCCATTTTCATAACAATGTAGGATCAAGCCTACTTGGCTACTTATTCTAAGTATTTGCCAGCACAACTGGGATCCATGAAGCAAAGCTATCCGTCAGAGAAGTCCCTCATTGGATGGACTTGGCTAGGAGCTTATGTCATAGGATTTGCTGTTCAGTCATTGCCACAGTCATCCAATGAAGAACATGCTATCACCTCAAAGCCTGTTATGCTCCCAAGCAGCTAACAGTGGTAGACTGTCATTTAATCAAGCTCCTCAGAGCTAATATATTGAAATTTCTTTTGTGCATATGAACCTTGTTTGCTGTAATTACGATCAATTTATTTTTCTCATTTCAGGGGATGGTAGATTCTTAAGGATTTTGTATGCTTATGGTTATATCATCTTCCAATAAAGACTGTACTGTTATTTTTACTTTTAAATATTTATGGCATGTTTTCTCTGTTTGCGGGAAAAATGAGCAGCATGTTCCTATATAGTCTCTCCCACACTTGATGTCTTCAAGCTCATTTTGCCATTTTTATCCTCTAAGTTTACTGCTAATGTTTTCTTTAAAATGTTTATTGGGTTGAATTTATCTTTTAGTATTTTCTTTTCCTTCTTTAATTTCACTAAAGTCGTCTAGACTTTAAAACTTACATAATGCTTTCACATCTATAATCTCGTTTTATCCTCACAGCAGTTCTATGAAGCAGGCAGAACACCAATTTTTTTAATGAAGTTTGAGAAAATATTTTAGTATAAATGTTGAGCTATAATATTATAAACATAAATACATTTATAAGGAAAGGTCTGCAGTGTTTATATATATACTTAATATTTTAACATTTTATTTTATTTCCTAAAAAAATTACTTATTTTAAAATCTTATTGTATATTTTGCTCAGAAGGAAAAAGGAAGTTAGAAAGGATCCTTTATTTTATTGTGTTATTTTTTCTGACTATCTTTTTAGAGTGAGGGAAAGGGAGAGGGATATTGAAATAGAAACAGCAATGAGAGAAAAACATCACTGATAAGCTACCTCCTGTATACTCCCTACTGGGGATCGAGCCTGCAACCTGGGCATGTGCCCTAACTGGGAATCAAATCAGGGATCTTTTGGTTCATGGGTCAGTGCTTAACCACTGAACTACACCAGCTGGATAGTTTTTTATTTTATTTTAAATATTGGACAGGTTTTTCTCTGAGAAATTATGGGGGTTTTTGCATATACTATTAATTGTCTTCACAATTTCCTAATTTCAGAACCATTTACTTTGTCATCGCTTAAAACAGTATATCATCAGTCTAAAAATTATCCAACAATTTCTGACTTTAATTAAACTTTCATTATTTTCTTGCTGCAAGGAAAATGGAATTTTGTTAAATAAAATATACATAAAAACTTGACCCTGAAATTACCAGATCGAGGCTCATAATGCAATGTTTAATGAGTTATTATAGAAAACCAATAGAAAAAAATGTGACAATGGATTGCAAAATATAATTTATGGTACTGTCCTTAATTTTCAAACTAATTAGACTTCAGGAAAGTTTGGTTCTATTACATAAAGGATGATTAAAGATGAGACAGACTAAGCAAATGTGGCCACATTCAGTCCCAACTTTCAAGGATACGTTTGTCAATAATTCCAGGAACCTGCAGAGCTCCATTTTTAAAAATTATGTATTTCCTTTGCTTTGTTGAATTATGCATCTTAGCACACACTTCTTTATAATCCCCTTCCTTCCTTTCCTTATCCTGTGCTTCTGAGGTTCATAAAGCTGAGTTCACTTACAGTATTATATATACCTCATTGCCAACCTAAGACTATCAGAAGCTTCTGCACCATCAGGGCAGCCTTAGAATATGCCATGCTCCCCATACAGGCCTAGAGGCCAGGCAAGACAACCTCACAATGCCTGCAAGTCACGTTGCATTGTTTAGCCATATTAGTATCAGTCAGGTTCTCCAGAGAACAGAACCAATGGGGTATATATGTAGAGACTTAAATAGAGATAGACAAAGATAGAGACATGTATTTATTGTAAGAAATTGACCCTTGCAATTGTGAGGTGGGCAAGTCCCAAATCTATAGGGCAGGTTAAAGACCCCAGCAATATTTCTTTCTATGTTTATGTGCTCATGAGACTAATTTTTTTTTTCCAGGAAATCTCAGTCTTCTTTTAAGGCCTTCATCTAATTGAAAGAGGCCCACACACAGTATGAAAGGTAATCTGCTATATTGAATGTTCACTGTGTTAAGTGTTAATTATATCTGAAAAATACCAATATCTAGACTGGTATTTGACCCAACAATTGGGGACCATAGCCTAGCAAAGTTAACTCATAAAATTAATCACCAAACCCTTCAATAAGATACAAGACTTGGTGTTCTAGAATAAGTGAATAGGGATCTGAAATAAAATAAAAAACAAAAGAAAGAAAAACACATCCCAGAAACACAATCATGCAAACACAGACACCCAATAGTTTAATTATCTTCATTGGTGCTTTCTCTACTTAATACTTAAGTCAGAATTAGGGGGTATATTTACATGCTATTTATTTCTCATTCAATTTATATAATCTTTATAGAAATATAAACAATATGATTGATGCATAATCAAATGATATATTTTTCATTGCAATGTAGAAAAGCTCACAGAGTTAAAACAATTTATCCATGATCACATAGTTGGCAAGAGTCTAAAAAATGTACCATCTGAAGAAAATAAAAGAAGAGTTGAAGTTTGCGCTATCAGGAAGTTTTGGCTAAGGAGAGTTATCTCCTTTAATTTACTAAAGAAAAACAGGGGAAAGATATAGAATATCTATAAAGGGTTTATTACATTGGGTGTATGATAGTTACAGAGGGAAGTTGAAGAAGGGGGTATTGAGTCAAGTAGACTAAATAATTAGAGTTAATAAACTTGAAGAGGTGAAGAATTGCTGAGATAGGTGAAATGGGATTGTAGAGTAGGCTGTGGAATTATGGTGTGAGAGTAGTGCCCTTATTAATGATGTTAGAACCAGTTGTATGAGAATGAAAGTAGGAACCTAAAGAAGTATGATTGAAAAGGTTTCTGAAAGAGATAATGACATTGAGAGGCCAGGTGATATATGAGTTATCTATCTATATATTGACATGCATATTCTATGTGTACCAACAACAAAGGAATTATGGTAAGAATGCTCATGGAGAGAAGGATTATGGAGCCAGCAGCCAAGTTCTTCAACAAATACAAGGAAATGACTATGCTTCATAGAGAACCACATCTACATGGTACAGCCTTCAACAGGCCTGGAGGTGGAGAGTAGACAAATAAGTTATAGGAATATTTAAGGAGTGGTGATGGTTCAGAGGCATTGGAGTATAAAAGCATGTCTGAGTAAAGGGTCATGGTTGGAAGTAGGAACAATAATTCTGCTGCCAACCACATGTGCTAGTGTGAGATGAAGCCAAAGGTACAGGAGGCCAAACATGTTCAAAGCCCAACCAACTGCAGCCAACAGTTGGTGTTATAAGGAGGGAAAATTCAAGAGTTTGGAGCATTTGCCTTGGCAGGTTTGAGGTGGTATTCTCATGGGTAGATCATAGGAGAGGACAAAAGCTATTTGAAGCCAGGTTTTTTTCCTACCCAACCCTATTTTATGCTTACGTGATGGGACTATGCTATTATAACTTCCTACACACTCCTGTCTTTGGGAGCGAATATCTGAAATAAATAGAATTTTGAAGAGAAAATGATTCCCATGTGCTGTGCGTCAAGGGGTCACCATTCTCTTCCAATTTCACAAAATAGGCTATTTCTTCTTCAAATGACATGATAGTGATGCCACTCACTGTCACCTATCATTTTGATGGCAAAAAATCATCACACTCTTGGATCACAGATATTACAGAAACACATAAAAATGTGTTGACATTTCTCACTCATAATGATATAAGATTGATTGTTTCTATCCTTAATTTATCCAAAAATATATGTGAGAAAATTGTGCAATGACTGAGTCCCAAATTACAGTGGCTGAGGAGCAGATTGTAAGACTTAAAAAAAAAAAAGAAAGAAAGAAAGAAAGAAAGAAAGAAAGAAAGAAAGAAAGAAAGAACTGCAGAACTTGTCATGCAAAATAATCCTAATGGGTGGTTCAGAAGCAAAGCAGAATAGATTCAGTGATTCTTCTGGATTATACATTGCAATAAATTTGATATATAGCAACCAATATAAAATATGGTCTAATGTGGCATATAAAGACATGCATAATCTATTTTTTCACATTTAGAGCAATTTTCCAGTTCTTGATGAATTATTTAGAATTATAGAAGTCTGACACTGGTAAGATTTTTAAAGATCATCTATATCCAGTTCATAATTTTATTTTTTGGATAAATGGAGGAATAAAAACTTTTGTAAATGTCAAAATTCAGAGATCATACCTTTGTGTATACTACGCAAGATCCATTATTTACTTCTTTAATTTTGAAATTTAAAATGCCAAAAAACATGTAGACTTATAAGAGGATCATTATGTTGTTCTTTATTTCCTATACAGAACAATGTTCAACAAAACTTAGATATTCTCACAGCAGTTTCAGCACTCTACTGATGAGATAAATTGTGTTTTTCCAGAACTAAGCACAGATGGACCTTGTGCTACTCAAATTCATTTGCTTCTTATAGTAAATTTATCATATATAAAAATAGCAACTTTAAGATCCTGATTGGTGTTCTTTTCTGGAAATCTTAAACAAAAAGAGTTAGACAAATTACAATTCGTGACACTAGAATTGGTCTCAAGACTATACCTATATTCATGCTTTATTCCCTCTGCCACTTATCCTACCAACAAAGTAAGCACCTCTGTGGCTCTAGGTGCCTTGTCTAGTGAGACAACCCAGACCCTCACTTTTGAGGTGTCTGAATTTTTGGTTAACCTGCCTACACATTCTTTGGCAGATGTATTTTTTTTTCATTTATCAGTAAGACTGATCATGAGAACACAAAGAGATACTCCATTCTATTTTGAGTGCCAACATATTCATGATGTAGGAGAAAGTCAACATCTTCATATCTGGGGTCAATTAACTTTGGAGTCAATTAACCCTTACAGAAAGAGGATACCTTACATTACATATTTGTCTCTTAACATGAGGAGCCTGATATGATTAAGTGACAGTTATGCCTTAAAGTTTAATGGGGCTTCTACCATTTTACCAGGTAAAAACATTTCCCTTATAAAAACCAAGACCATTGATTGCCCTAGCTGGTTTGGCTCAGTGTATATAGAGCGTCGGCCTATGGACTCAAGGGTCCCAGGTTCGATTTCGGTCAAGGGCATGTACCTTGGTTGTGGGCACAACTTCAGTAGCAGGTGTGCAGGAAGCAGCTGATTGATATTTCTCTCTCATCAATGTTTCTGACTCTCTATTTCTCTCCCTTCCTCTCTGTAAAAAAATCAATAAAATATATTTTTTTAAAAAGAACCAAGACCGCAAAATTCATAGCGACTAAATCTGGTATTATAGGATATGTGTATTCCCCAATTAAATGAATGGGAGTGATGGTGAGTGAGTCATTTTCTTCTTTTACTTACTGAGAGAATGAATGTATTCTACATGTACCACATAATGCTCATTGATTTAAGGTGTGTTCTATCTTCATGAATGTACCCCATCTACAACCTGGTATTCCAACTATATATTTAAGAGGCCAATCCACAATTGTGTATTCTCCAAATCTTTGAGATGGTCTAATATGTGATAGGAAGAGTCAGGGATGCATCTGTGGGTTATTGGCAGCCAATTTTCCCAGGAACTGTGGGATGATGCATCAGGCCTGAAGGAGAGACATCTAAAGACATAAGACACTTAAGTGATATTCATTCAGCCTTCCTGATCCCAGTGTAGCTTGATTTCAAGGTTACTCTGTGAACAATAATTGATTTTCTGGACAAGTGTTTTACCAAGTACCTACTATGTGATATGTGAGAGTTCACCATTAAGTAAGAAGTTAGAGGGTGGAAAAAGTCATTTATGTAAAGGATTGCCAGGAAAGGTAATAGAAGTAATATATTGCTTACAAATTTGCCTGAAATAGTACTTTGTGAACACTAGGCAGTTAATGTTTGTTGAATCTTGGAGTCTATATTTAGAATTTTAGAATGAAGTAATAGCTATCCCAATAATTTTGGCAAATGGCTGATTTCTCTGCATTTGAAGATGAGCCTCTTTGTTTTAGTGTCCAGATTTTAAAAGAGGAGTATAGTTGGAAAAAACAAACAACACAAGGTGTTACCTATCTGCCACTCAAAATAATTTATTAAACCTGGGTCAGTGAAGTGGTAATTGCAACATCTGGCTCACTTTTACAGATAATTTTGTCCATGTAGAATATGTGTGTTTGTTTTTTATGCAAAATGGACAACAGAGTAATTTTCCAATAATGTGGAAAAGAAAAGAATGGAGAAAGACTCCAAGGAGTTTAGTGAGATTTAAACTATCCAGAGAAGGTTATAATAAAGGGGAGTGATCAAGGACAAGAATAGCATTTTTTTTGATATCCTGGATGACAAACTATGACATCTTGAATAGTGCCAAGAAGCAAAGTTGGTACAGTGAACCTGACATATTTCAGTTAATCAAAGTAGTCTCCAATCCACTATGTAAAATAAAGCAGCAAACATTTGCATACTGCAAATAATATTCAAATTCAGATGAGTGGCAGCAGTGTGGTCCTAAGTGTCCTATGTATATAGAAGCCATAAATCAACCAGTATTCACTTCCTCTCAGTGACCTACTCCAACAATTGGGTGCACTGAATATTTTTTTTTTAGATTCACTACGTCTGTAGTTATGGATAATTATACAAAAGACTTGATAGAAATCTTGAAAGGCTTAAATACAGGTCACAACTTTAAGATGCTAGATATTGATAGGCATGCAACGTGGTGGAGGTAGCATAACACTCTTTTACTCTCTATTCTTCTCCCAGTTGTGCACTGAAGAAGAGAGAGGATGCTGAGGGATTCTTGATGTTCATTTCTCTTCTAGCATTGTTTTTGCAACATTTACATATGTGTGTGTTTTTCATGTGTTATCTATTAGGCAATCTAACCCCATTTTCTTCTGTTCTACAAATAAAATTAATGAAAAGGCAAATGAAAAAAAACTACTTTGGTAAAAGCTAAGCAAGGCTATCAAAATGACATATTATATAAGAGTATGACCCAGGGACTTTCATAAAATAATTCAGCATCCAGAACTTCCTCATGATAAGTAGTATAATAAAACCCCTGAGTCTACCATCTCATATTCAAGGAAGGCCAGAGGATAAAACAGAAACAACCTTCCCATTTGTTTTCAGAACCTCTCATGTTGACTGTTTTTCCTTTCATAATGAGTCTAGGTTTGATTGGAAATAAACTACAAAGTCAGACTAAGAATATAATATTGAGTCCTGGCCAATGTTACTCAGTGGTTAGAACATTGGCTAGTGTGTCAAGAGGTTGTTGGTTAGATTCCCATCAAGGGCACATACATGGGTTTCAGGTTCCCCAAACCAAGTAGGGTTTGTACAGTAAGCAACCAATCAATGTGTCTCTTCACATTAGTGTTTCTCTCTCTTCCTCTTCCTTTCTCCCTTCCACTCTCTCTAAAAATCAATGAAAAGCCAAAACCGATTTGGCTCAGTGGTAGAGTGTCGATCTGCGGACTGAGGGGTCCCAGGTTCGATTCTGGTCAAGGGCATGTACCTTGGTTGCGGGCACATCCCCGGTAGGGGGTATGCAAGAGGCAGCTGGTCAATGTTTCTCTCTCATCGACGTTTTTGGCTCCCTATCTCTCTCCCTTCCTCTCTGTAAAATAGCAATAATATATATATATATATATATATATATATATATATATATATATATATATAATTTTAAATGTGCATTATGTTTTTAATAACAATGTTTAAGAAGACTAGAATTTCTAAATAGAAAAGTGGATGGGGTGGATCATCATGAAGGCATTTGTGTTACCCCGATGTCATGAAGAATGACCATGAGTTGTGTTTTTAATGTTATAAAGATTTGAAAATAAGTTCTTTTAACTTACATTAAATCAAAGTTATATAATGAATAGACTATGCATCTAATTTTGTTACATAAGAGGCCATGTCAAATGGCCTTTCCTGCGTGGTTCCATGAGGGTATAGAAAGTCTAAACAGAAGCATTTTGTAATATTGAAAATTATGAGATTTCTCTCTCATTCTTTTTTTTTCACATAAAAATGCAGGCTACACATCCAAATGACCTAGATTTCCTCAAGAATTTTCAAGCAGTTCATGACAATATAGAAAGTGTCAGCTACCAGCTGGGAGCCAGATAAAAGACTGAGCTGGTGCCACAGGGTGGATTGTGTTTGATAAGGACAGTGAGACAATAAGAAAAAAAATGAAAGTGGATATTTGGCCTCTTCTTTTATCTCTGACACTTTGTAAAGCTGCCCTCATTCAAAGTTAGCAATCTTGAGATTTTCAGCAAACAAAAGTGCATTTTGTCATTTTAATCTATTTGACTTTCACTTCCCATTGCTTTAAAAAAATCACAATAGAGGTGCTTCTACATTTTTCTCATACTTTCTGGAATGTCTTATGTACTTCTCCCAACTTTCACAGCTCAGTAATACTCATCTCCATTTTGCCTCTTTATTTCCTTTAATGGGTCTAGATTTATCTCTTTTTTCATGTAATGATAAACTTTGATCATAATTGGATGACTGATGTTGATGTTAGCTCAGTAGAGTCCTTCCTTGGGAAAGATTTATATACCACATGGTTTTCTGACCAGAGGCTGACCTTCTGTTGGGTTAAGTTGGGATAGTGGGTAAGACCAGGAGATGAGGTGAAGCTTTGCAGTTGGCACAACCTTGACAGTCTCTGGAAGGAAATGCAGATGGCCAGATAGTGGAAAGCATTGGATTCTTCCACATCGGTAGACAAATACAGAAATAAAGCACACTTTATTTGTTTTAGCACAAAACTAAGAGAGTCTACCAGAAACAGAAACAGGAGTTCAGGGTTATTATCTGATCATTTCTACATTAGACCCTGTGTCAAGTTCTTATAGTCTTCCTCTTTCAATGATAGTCTCTGTCAATAAACCTGAGACCACCTAGTTTGCAGTCAAAGTTACTAAGTCTCAATGGTAATGTGTCCAAGGAATCACAGTTAGTAGGCTGCAGAGTTAGGGGTCAAAGCTACCAATTTGGCCAATCCAATTTGTATCACCTCTGGAATCATGAAGTTGCAAAGATATGAACCTGCTCTATCTCACGGTCACGGTATACCAGCAGCATGGCAAACCTGAAGGCATTGCAATGCTAGCCAATGAGAGCAGCAGTGCTTATGAAGCCAGGCTACCTTTTCAGGGGTTAAAATAGTCAAGAAAGATACATTACTTTGGGGTATAAATGTGCGTTAGTGTGTGTGTGTGTGTGTGTGTGTGTGTGTGTGTGTGTGTGTAGTGGGAAACACTAAGTAGCAGTGGGGTTTCAGATGGATTTGCGCTAAGATCTCAGCTGGGCAACTTTCAATGGTGTAATCTGTTGAAAGGCAATTAACCTTTTGAAACCTTAGTCTTCTTATCCAAAAAATGGGAAAGATAATACAATCATAATGCAAGTTAAATTAGTCAACTCTAATTAATATTAATCTGCATAATACAGGCCCAATAAATATTAAATATACAGTGCTCAGTAAATATTAAAAATTTTATTATTGTTATTGTTACCATGTAGTACCTTTTCAAACTATAAATCAGAGTTGTTTAAAGTTCTTCAAAACACACACCTTTTCTACATTCTTGCTTTAACTTAGCAGCATAGAATCTGTAGATCTTGGCTATGAATTTTGTCTCCTAAGGACCAATCTTTCTAATTAACAATGGATGATTTGGCAAATAATCAAAGTCCTGTAACATCAAAACTAAACTTTAAAATATGGAGCAAAAGCAGCCAAAGGAGACACAAATCATCACAAAGCTGTGCGAGAAAGGTTGGGAGTACCGGAGAGATTCAACAAAAAAGAAAACTGGCTTAAAGAGTTCTATAGATAATCAAAGAGTCATCCTAACAAAGAGGAACTTGACTTTTTAAACAGAGAACTATGTGCAATGGGTGATGGTTACATAGAGTTTGAACATAAATAACTATGGAAAGTTGGAATGGGCTGTGGTGTTCAGTAATGAGCTCCCTGTCACTATACGCCAGTGAAGTATCAGCAATACTGAAATCAAAGGCTCCTTGGGGGCAACTTCGTAATGTGTTTAAAATACCCCTCTCTTCTCTCTCTCTCTCTCTCTCTCTCTCTCTCTATATATATATATATATATATATATATATATATATATATATATATACCATCACTTGCTTGAGAGATCTTTGTTTCTCCATGAGATATAAGGAACCAGAGATTTTCTGGAAAGTGTGAAAGTGTGGTACCAATGCATCTCTCCCTTCCAAGCCCAATCACTAGGATGGTGGCTCAGATTGGAATTTAAATCTAAAGAGTTTGCAATGAGATTATCTATTTTCTTAGAGTATCCATTCTCTTTTGACTTTGCAAAACAAGGAAAGTAACAACAGGAGGTGGGCAGCCTTTATTTTTCTGGATGCATTGCCCAAAGCTGCTAAGACTTATCCTTCAGCTTCTCCCATCTCTTAGTCTCCAATTCTTCCCAATATTTTAAATTGAAAATTTCTGTCATATTACATGTATTATTAAGTATATTGTATCTCTATAATCTATCTATCATCTACCTACATAGTATCTATAGCCTACTTACCTAGTTTTATATTGATAATCCAGGTCTCAAGATAACTTAACTTGAATCCTACCATTACTTCTCTGTCTCTTCAACATGTAATTTTATTGCTTTATTGGACTCCCAGAAAAGAAGGGCAGTCCCCTTCAATATCTACGTTATTCTTAGTGTATATAAGAATCCCAGGCCATGCTCAACAGTTTAGATGTATCCTTCATAAAATTAAAGACTTATAAAGAGAAAATGTGGATTCATTTTCTCTGCCCAGTTTTGTGTGGAACCCAGCTCAGCCTTTTCTGCAAATGCAAACTTCAAGTGCACGGGCTTCTTGTGAATAATGGGTTCTATCCATGCAGGACTAGCACTTGATGATGCATAGTTACTTGCCACTCATAAAATAGCCATCTCAATTAGTGAATTAGCAGCCCATCGGGTTGACGCCAAAGATGTGAAACCTTGAATGTTCATTGCAGTTAATGACAATATGTTTAGAAAACGTTCCTCCAAATGAGTCACTAGCAAGAAATTGGCTTATTATTGTAAGCCGTGTTTGGTTCTGAAAAATCAATCTTCCCTTCAGCTCTGTCATCTAGCAATTCATCGGATATTTAAAGCATCAAATGAGCTGTCTGCCTTTAACCGTTCTTAGAAATTGTGGCATTTTCACAGTTTATCAAGTAACATTAGGGCCATTATTACACAGATTGAAAACACAGCTACAGCCAAATGAATGAATGGCGGTTATGCTTCTTTAAATACAATAATTCTGCTCGCTTTAGTCAGCACTGGTTAAAAAATAACTGCCTTTCTTTGGCGAGTAGCGATTCCAGGCAAGACATGGTTAAGAATATTAAGCACCATACATTATTTCAAACATCTCTAAGTGTTTGTATTGCACATTATGAAAACTTTGATACAAAATGCCACAAGTGAATGGGAAAGTATTAAAAATGTCAGCGCTATTATATCACTCCTGACGACAAATTTGCCTTTTTTTTTTTTTTAAGGTTGTAATGAGCCTGGTTCATTTTGCTTCCTATCATTTATCTTTTCAGTAGTAATGGAAAATTTCCCCCTTAGGCACAACACACTATTCTTGTCTTAGACAATTAGGCAGAAATGAAGAAGATCATAAAGGTGAGAGGTTTTTTTTTCCCACAAACAATACGATGCTCAGTACAGTAGCTTGTGCAACTTAGACAGAGAAATTCCAACTGAACTCAAGGATGGTGGCTTTGTGATGTAGCAGGGCCTACCGAAAACATACAACAAAGATCCTGTTTCTTACCACACCGGGAGGTACATGGGAGGCAAAGTTCAGACTCTCCTTAGCCTTTCTTTGAATGCTTGATCAGCTGTCAAACAATATAATTTAACTGGAGAATGTGAAGTGCTGATCTCAAGTGCATCGGGGCTAGAAAAACAACAACAACAACAACAACCAGGAATGGAATAATTGCTGGGCTATTACATTTAAGCTGGTAGAAAATACATTTTTCCCCAGTCATGATTCCTTGTGAGGATTAGCATTCATATATTATATGCGTCTGGAACAAAGAAGGCTCACTGAGTGTTATGCCTCTGGAAGTAAAGGCGTTATTGTGCTTTTGAGAGGGAGCTGGGAACGAGCAGGTGTTTTGAAACAACCAAAACCCAAAGTTTCTCCTCCCCCTCTCTGCTAATGTGAATGCACTGGGCCATTTAAACCCACTCAGACTATGTCATCACCTGCAAACAGAGCTATATATTAGTTTGAACCACATAAAATTGTTATTTGATCTTTTTTTTTTTAACCTACAGAAATGACAAAATACACTGCTGCCATGAGAATCAATGAAACAAGCAAATAACCTTACAAAGAACACAAGGTGGGGCGCCATCAGTCCCCTTTCCTCTTTGGTAACGAACCCTCAAAGCCTGCAGAGGCTGCCCTGGCACCAGTACCTTGAGGCTAATAAGGAAGCATCTGTAATATGAGTATGGCCACACTTATTGATCAATAACTATGCCCGGAACTTCAAAATCATATCTCTTAATGAATCCTTAAGGCTGAGGTTTATAATTTCTGCAATATGGATGCTCCAACTAAGACCAAGTGTTAAGAACTGACCTCAGGAAGGATAATTGAAGAACCAAGCCTCCTGGAATACCTCCTGAGAGGCCAGGGAGCTATTCCAAATGTTATATATTGAACCCCTTGTTTAAGCCTCCTTTACAAGCTTTTGATAATCATGATGCATAGTCACTTAATGTTTAGCATGTTTTAGGCATGCAGATGCTGTAATTAGGCTTCCAGGGTTCGAGTACCACCAGCTCCCTAACCTTTGGGCACTTACCTTATTGTGTTGGATAAGTCATTTTCTTTCTTTGTTTAACTTATTTTTAGCTAATATGTTTGATCTCATAAGCAGCAGCCACCATTCTAGGCTTTTGCACATATCACCCCCTTAAATAGCTATATCTATCCTGGTAGATGACATTAAGATTTCTATTCTGCACAGGTGAAACCTTGAGCACAGTGAACCTACCTAACTTAGTTAAGGTCATGCAACTAGAAAGCAGCGCCAGGATTTGAACCCAACAGCCTGTCTCTAGGTCTCACACTCAACCATTATGCTAGATTTAATCTCTAATCCCTCTCTCCTCGATGTTTAAATGAGATTTAATGAGTATACACGAAAAGGCTGAGCACACACTTTGCTTAATAACAGTTTTCTGTTACTATTTGTTAGATTTTATTTACTACTTTCTTGCCATCCCTACAATAATGGGTACTGTTGTATGTTTTATTTGTCCTAGTTTTAGACTTAAAAAATGGAAGCTATTGAAACAGATTGATTTGCCCAAAAAGATACATCAAAAGAGTCTGTAACCTACAGCTTTTTACTCTTCATCCACTATTTTCTCAAAATTAACTCTTTTATTTTATTTCACTGCAAATGTTTATTTTTTTAAAATTTATATTACCTGACACTCATTTCTCCAACTGCTGAACATGCAGTGTCTTATAGCTCACACCTGAGCTAATTTCCCAAAATTACCCTCATCCAGAGAGCCACTTTGCCCAATGTCACACCTCTTCATGCAGGTAGCATATATGCAACAACTAGTCAGTGAAAAGGTATATAAGACTGATCCTCTTTTCTCAAGGTGGAAAAGCTGAACAACTTCAAGTTCCTGGTATGTTCTGAAATGAGCCAAATAAAGCTTTGTTTTTCTCCAAGAGGGAATAAGTCCTAGGATATACCTTCTTCTTTTCAGCACTGTGCCCTTTATTCTGCTAAAGGCATGGATCCAGCAAGTACTCCCAATAAAATCCCAGCATACAGACATCTATCAGAGTACATTTCCTAGAAAATGTGACCTAAAAAAAAACCCAGGTTTTTAAGAATGGAAACCTACTTTGCTTCTTGTCTTAATGTGATATGATAATAGAATATTTCAATGACTCCTAGACTTGGTTGGAGCCTTATTGACTGTGGTTAGGGTTCTCTGATTCTGATCCTTGCCTACTCCACTGTAGCCTTTCAATGCCTTCAGCGCTGTAACAGATCACAACTGACACAAAACAATAAAGCACAGGTCTTTCCAATGATTCTCAACAATCGTCTCCATTCCCTATCTTAGGTTCGGGTGTCTTTGCTGCATTCCACTGTTTAATCTCAATCTTTGGCCCTTCTCATATGTGGTACCACTTCCATTGTTCTTGGCCATTTGGATTTCGTATGCTGTACTTGTATACATTACTGGAGAGAATTAACTTCTCTTACAGATTAACTCTCTCACTCTTTTTTTCTCCTGGAATTAAAAGCTCAGCCTCTATCACTTCTCAGAAATAGAAATAGATTCAATCACCATCTGACTGGATATATCCTTATATGTCAGGATAAACCTCACTCCTAGAACTTCATCAATTCTCAAATTTTATTGCATGAAACTAGAATCTTTCTCATAACTTGTTAAAAGTGTTTCTCAAGAAAATAAATACCATATTAAAGTCATTTGATAAAATTGCCTTTCTAAACTCCCCTTAAATGATTGACTTTTGTTTTTTTTTACAATTTAAAGGCTCTCATAATTTCTGCAGTCAATTTTTGTCTGCTTATCTTACTTCCCCTAGTTACTTCCCAAATCTGAATTAACCCCAGGATGCTCTTTGCTCCTCTGTTTTGTAAAATAGCTGGCAGACTTTCATAGAGCTAATATGAAAGGAACAAGTTTGGGGAACACAAACCTAGCTCTACCTCTAACCCAATTTAGGATCCTCTTCTATATCTAGGGGTGATTCTCTAATGACGGGAGATATTTACTACATTTGAATTTCATTTGACATTTGCTTTTTATTTCAGATACTTGAGTTAACTTTTTGCCTATAGGTAGAGGACATGGAAATGAATACGAAGGCAGTATCATACATCATATCTCCTTTGTGCTTTAGGAGAGAACAGCACTACTTGAAGGGAATTTAATGAGTAGAGGCCAGGCTGGCCCTCTAGCCTTCTCATGAACACCTCCAGGGAATTATATATATATATATATATATATATATATATATATATATATATATATGCCTTTCAGAAGCCAGATAATTTGGTACTCGACTGCTCTAATTATTATATATTACCTTCATTATAAATTCTATACACCTACCCTTGAGAGAAAATTAGTTTTATCATTATTATTATATATATTTTTTAATAATGTGCCATCCCTAAGAGATTTCAAGTTACCCAGCTTGCCCTATTCAGGACTTCTGTCTCCAGATGACACATAAATGAATTGCTTAATATTCCACAGATGGCATGTTTTGCAGAATCCTTTTGGCATGTCTTCCTCACATGGTCATATACTGGTTTACCACTAGAATTGATATTTCCCACTTTCAGCAACTTCTAGAGCCCATATTTCTACAACAACATTCAATTGTCCAGGCAGATAATAGTACTCGAAGGTGCACCAAAATGGAACTAGATGCTGCCTTGTTTTTGTTTCAGGGGAGTGAGTCTAGCTTGCATTTTCTTTCTAAGGTTTCTCTTTCAATAAAGGATTAAATGAGAAAACAGATAAGACTCCTATTTTTATTCTTACCTATGATTAAATATCCTCTGTAATGGATGCATTATTTTGTGATTTGCATACTTGCTGACACATGTGTCATTTAAGAAATGGGAACCAGAGGATTGGGAATTACTCAATACTACTAGGACCTCCCTGGGAAATGAAAAGTCAACACCTATTTTGTTTTCCTTCCGCAACGTATGGAATTACCATCGTTCTTGCCAATATTTGACATTTTATACTTCAAACACATTACTCATAGGCACAAAAGCCATTTCCCACAGATTTTCTTCCTTAAACAAAATGTCATTGAGAGGAAATCACAAGACAGAAAATCACGGTTTTCTCAATGACTGATTGTGGTGGAGGTCCTGCTTTGGGAGCAGGTATAGTTTGATAACCAATAACATGGAACATGATGTGTCAGTGAATAGAAATGAACTACAGAATCCCATTTGCTACAGATATCAAACTAGGACAATAAAAAGACAAATCAGAGAATAATCTAGAAGTATTAGCTTAATTAACAAAGCAAGATAATGAAGCCTGTTTAACAATAATATTGATTTTCCTTTTCAGTCCATGTTTATTTCCTTTTTCCCAAAGAGAAAGTTTCAATATAGATTATGGTGTTTAAATCTATCTTGTTATCCTACGCCTAATCTAGTCTATAATGACTCTGCATGCTGGACAGCTCTCGTGGACACCACTTTATTTTGTTTGCAATAGAAGATAGAAGTGAAAGGGAAAAGTAATGGATGCTTTCATGATTATCTCTCTCCTGAAAGAGTTGAAAAGTGTCTCATCCAAGGTAATGTCATCATTTTGACCTGTCCATTATTTAATTGGTTGAGGTTGAAGGGAAATGTGTGATTTTATTTCATTCTTTAATATATAAACATCAGGTTTGGTGGGACTTCAGCTTGGTAGGCTCCATGAGCTCTGTTGGATTTTCTGTAAATGTATCTGACATCTCTGAAATTTCAAGAACTTATTCAGTTCCCAAAAGTATTGAAAATCATAGTCAGATTAAACATAAGAGTCCTGGCAGCTAGGAAAGTTGAAGATATAAACAGCAAAAGCTATGGGAACAATCAAGGCTGCTACTTTTCAAATGAGAACAAATATTAAACAATAAAATAAATATAAATATATAATGAGCTAAATTTTAAAAGGAAAGTGGTAGTTATAAGATCTAAATATTTTATAGACTCCAAACTTTTATAATAGTCTCCAGAGAATGAGGACAAACCTATAACCCATCAATGAATCTTAAAGCATTAGACAAAACATTTGCAAGAAATTTTCTCCATTGGAAATGTAAATAATGTGTATCTCCAAGAGTAAAATTAGTTATGATATACAATAGTTACTGACATGTTCTTCCCTTCACTATGGTCCTAATTTTAAACCATCAAAACATCAGGAAACTTGGCTTTGATCAATTTTATTTATTCTGGATTTCAGGTCCCCCTTATGTTAAGAATTCAACAACAACAAAGTGAACAACAACAACAAAATCACAAACCAAAATCCAAATGAAACCAAACTAAAGCAAACAAAACAGAACACAGAGACCTCCCAATCCCTTCACATATTGTTATACAGTTTGTGTCCAGGAAGAAAGCTAGTAAGGGCTGGAATGAGTAATGTAACTTAACTAGCCCCTCACATAAATTGTCTACTCTGGGCCGGTCATTGATTCCAACCCGTTAAATATATTGATTCAGCTACTCCCTAAAATAACCTGTGGAGCCAAAGAATATTATTGTTCCCACTTCCTGAAGGAAACTGATGCCCAGAGTAATTAAGTATCTGACCTAAGGTCACACAGATGGTAGGTAGGGAAACTGTCCTTGACCCTGGCATTCAGACTCTGGAGCCTCCTTTCCTTCAGATCTTTGTGTTATGTAAGTTGTCATACATTTGCAGACCGAGGTCTCAGGCAATGTAAGTCTAATTCAAGAGATCATTCTTCTACCTCTTATTGAATGCCATCCTATTTAATAAGGAAATTAAATCTAGTTTAAATTAAATAAATTATATCATTTCCAATCTATAACCAGGTACATAGTAGTAATCAATGAATAGAAATTATCCTTCTTGTTTCAAAGTTTCCTTTTTGTTATTTTAAATATGTCCTTCTATCTTCCCAGGAAAACCTATTCTCTCACATACTAAATCAGGTTATTTTAAGGTTTATAACGTCCTTTTAAATATTATGAAGCAAACATTACTAACTGAATATTTTGGAGACTAAATTTTGTGGTAGAATATAGATAATTTGTGAGCATGATTGTGGCATAAAGTACAGCATCACTTTATCTTCCTCCTGATTCTAGCAACCCCCATGTCTCCAGAGGTCTTGGAAAGGTAGTATTATGGAATGGACACTGGGAAAAATGTAAAGTAGATATATTAAAGTAGTCAATATTAACATAAATAAGAAAAGATAATATCTATTATTGATATTCCACTAAAGATGCTGCAATTTCTAAAGTATTTTCCATCGAAGCACAGAAATGACAGACTAGAGGCTGCCTTACCAGAGGGCAGCAGGTACAAGGAGTGAAGAATGTGATTGGAGGAGAAGAGAACAGGAGTTGAGAAGAGAGATCCTACTCCAGAAGGCTCTGAAGGAATTTGAAGGTTTGCACCATATTCTGAACTCTGGGTCTGGCAGTGACCTTCTAATGTTAGGAGTGTTGTAGACCTATCTTGCAACTTCACAATCACCCCCACACAGTGTGAGAGAGCTAGGGAGTGGCTTTCTTTAAGATTGCCTCACGTACTGGGTTAAGGTTGTATTTGAGAGGTGCATTTTTTATTATGCTTACCAAATTTTTGCTGTAAAAGTCAAAAAATAAAAATAAAAAGATCCAGTTCAAGTGCCCATGTAGTTCTTTTCTTCTCAACTACATAGAACCAGGAGCTCAGGTTTCCCACTGAGGATGCTCTAGAGCAGGGGTGGGCAAACTTTTTGACTCGAGGGCCACAATGGGTTCTTAAACCTGACCGGAGGGCCAGAACAAAAGCATGGATGGAGTGTTTGTGTGAAGTAATATAAATTCAAAGTAAACATCATTACATAAAGTGTATGGTCTTTTTTTATATATATTTTTTATTTCAATAGTTTAGAACAGCCATCTGGCCCGCGGGCCGTAGTTTGCCCATGCCTGCGAGAGTCAGTTACCCTTGGACCCTTGCCTGTTCCCTTCCATAGACCTATAAAAAAAGGTGATTCTAAAGCCTAGGTTCACTTGAAAACTGAATGTCCTTTGGAAATGCCATATTGTTAGTCTCCCACTAACCAGAGGATAAATTGCCAATGGCAGATTCACCTTCAATGTGATGGGCTGCCACTTGCAAGTTTAACTTCTGGTCTCCTCAATGAAGACAATGAATCAAACCTCCTAATGCTGTAATTGAAATGTTAACAGATAATTACCCATGTAATTATTCCCAGTCATTTTATTATCATTAGAGGAATATAAAAGTCAGTGGTATGATTCCAATATCAAATATACTCAATTACTGAGATATAATTAATGTTAATGCATCTGTTTTATTAAAAACTTGGGAGTTTTCATTTTGGCTGATGACAAAGACAAAGCTGATTTTGGCCATAGGAACCATTCTAGAAGTCTAGAAGTCTAGAATATTGACCCTGGTGTCTATAATTTACCTGGGGTATGTCCATCTCACTTATGCTTAACAATAGCTTGTAAAATTGTTGGGATTTTCTCCTGGGATACCTCCAGCATGCAGCATGTGGATGAGAGCAAGCGTTCCCTTTATGAAATGGGAAGCAGAGGTGATGAACTCATCAGTCTGTATTTTCTAGTTCCTTCTCTCAGTCATGGGGCAACTCTATCAGGGGCCCTTCTTCCTTCCTGGTAGCCTGGGAGTCTCCCATTGGCTCTCTTCCACTGCTCTGTTCACCACTCATGACTTACTGACTTACTAGTTATTTTGAAGTTTATACACTACTTTTTTAAATTTAAAATTAAATAATCTGAGTTAAAGTAATACAAGTATTTAGTTGGTACTTTTTTTATTCCATAGTTTATTCCTTTTCTGATTTGGAACTAAGTCTAACTTATTTTCTTTTACATTAAGATATCATTATCAGTTCTTATAGTCTTTAGGGAATTTTTTCTGGGGGGTAAGGGGATATTTAGTACATAATTCAGCATTGAATTATTTATCTGAAAATGACATATATCTTTGTGTAATAAAAAATACTCTTCACATATAATATAGGTGTTTCTAAGTGTGGCAGACTATAAAGTGATGTTTGATTAATAGTTTATTTAATAGATGGGGTAACAATTCTAAATAACTTCAAGCTTGATTGTAGAGAGCCCTTTGTGAAGGCACATTGCCATTCTTTTTAAGCTGAGCTTGAGGGCACTGGCAGAATCCTGTTATCAGTACTGATTTCACATCTTTATCCTTGTGTTTGGAATGAGAAACAAAAAGGAACTTGACCCACCCAGGTCTTGATATGCTAAATCTTGTAACAAAAATGAGGAGCTTACCCAGATCTTAATGAATAGGATCTGGGCACACCCAGAACTCCTTTTGACCTTAAAATCCCTTTCAGAAACCAATAAATATTCTGTGTTGTCTGAGGTAAGGGTCACTGTCTCTCTATCAGAGGACAGGAAGCCACCCCGCACCCAGCTTGAATCTATTTCTGCCTCTTGTCTCTTTCTTTCTCTAATTTCTTAATCCCCAGCTCTTTCTCCCATTCTGTGCGGAACAAGGAAAAAGGAGAAACACCACACCGCAGTTGATGGTACTTCCAGTCATATTTATTATTTCTGACCATGTATACTGCAGTTCAATTTATTTTGAAACTCCATCTTCTATCATTATTACCTGAAAAAGTTAATTGTAATATTAGTTAATTTTCATAAAATTGAACATCAAAGAAATTGGAAATCAATTTTCAGTGATTGTGAGAACCATAGCTTAGGTTACTGTTTTGACTTCTGGAAATGACTTAAGCACAAGAAGTCATTCCAGATTATTGTGTCTCTAGTAAGTTTCAAAAAAAATCTAAATTCCACTAGAAAACAGAAATGTGTTTATTTGTAATTATTTCTTAATTCCCTTGAAGATCAAAATTTAGAGTTTTTCTGGTTACAATGTGACACAAAGATATCTAATTGTTGATTTGATTTTTATTGAGCTAAAGCTAGGTATATTTTCTGACTTGACATGAGCAAGTACATTTTTTTCAATAGACCCCAAAATTGCCCAGCACCTTCCATTATGTGGTTGCCTCGCTATAATGTGTATGCCAAATGAGATGTGTACCCAATTTATCAGGCAAAGGTTTATCTACCTATGGCTAAAACCATGGAAGCATCTCTAGTTCCCAGGGCTCATTGCTGTGTGCCTGACAGGAACCAGATGAAACTCTTTGGCACAGGTGATTATAGGTAAATGATGCAATGGATGGATTTCAATTTCTTTTAAAAACTTCCTAGCATGCTTTATTTCTTTAATACAAAAATAGAAATCAACCCAAAGATTCTAAACCAATTCAGACATGTCTATCTTCAAATTTTAATACCTAAGTAGAAGCCATATTAAGATATGTGCTTATTATGGACACCATGTATATGAGTCTCTCGGACACATATAAATCACCCTTAATAAAAATAGCTAATGTCCTGTGAGCTTTCTTATCTTCTTCAACATGCTGAAAAATTTCATTTCTGGATGAATTTACATTTACTAGTACAAACTCTTATTTCAGTTTAAGACCCATCATTCCTGCTCTACAAAGAAGAAATTTTTTTATTTTATTTTATTGTTCAAGGTATTACAAATAGTAGTACATATGTCTCTTTCCCCCTCTCTCCCACTGACCTTCCCCCCAGCCTTACCTTCCCACAGGCACTTGCCCTCATCCTCCCACCCGCAGTGTCTTGAGTCTGTTGGTTGTGCTTATATGCATGCATACAAGTCCTTTAGTTGATCTCTTACCCCCCAAACCCTCCCCTACCTTCCCGCTGTAGTTTGACAGCCTGTTCGATGCTTCTTTGCCTCTGTCTATTTTTGTCCAACAGTTTGTAATGTTCTTTATTATCCATAAATGAGTGAGATCATATGGTATTTATATTTCATTGACTGGCTTATTTCACATAATCTCTCCAGATCCATCCATGCTGTTGCAAATAGTAAGAATTCCTTCTTTTTACAGCAGCATAGTATTCCATTGCGAAGATGTGCCACAGTTTTCTAATCCACTCATCTGCTGATGGGCACTTAGGCTGTTTCCAAATCTTAGCAATTGTAAATTGCACTGCTATGAACATAGAGGTGAATATATCCTTTCTGATAGGTATTTCTGTTTCTTTGGGATATATTCTTAAAAGTGGTCAAATGGCAGTGCTATTTTTAATTTTTTTTAGGAAATGCCATATTGTTCTCCACAGCTGCTGCACCAGTCTGCATTCCTACCAGCAGTGAAGAAGGGTTCCTTTTTTCTGTGCATCCTCTCCAGCACTTGTCATCAGAAGTAACTTTTATAAACCTATCTTTGGTAAGTGCTTTTGATAGATCAAATTTACACAACACATTTTATAGCATCATTGCTTAATGTACTATCATTTGCAAATAAACCCAGCTAAAATTTAGCCTTTTTTTGTTAAGGTCATTAAGTTGTTTTTGATACTTTTACTGCATATAAAAGCTACAGTACATCATATATCTGTTTGTAACACCTTAATTGTATGCATTGACACAGAGAGATTTTGTTTACATATTAACATATAGAAATTATTTTTTTTTTATTTCTAAAGGAAAAATACATTTGCTCATATTGTTCTTGAAACATCAGGCTTTCATCATCCATCATTAATTATCCCTCTTTAAAGATACAAGTACAAAAGTGCTTCACTTCCTCCTTAAATCTTCTATAAAAACAGAGGATAGCATACAGTCATCATGGCTCAGTGGCTGAGCATTGACCTATAAAGCAGGTCAGGGTTCCATACCTGATCAGGGTACATGTCTGGGTTGCGGGCTCAATCCCCAGTAGGGGGTGTGTGCAAGAGGCAGCTGACAAGTGAGTCTCTCTCATCATTGATGTTTCTATTTCTCTCTTTCTCTCCCTTCCTGCCTGAAATCAATAAAAATATATTTTAAAATAACACAGAGATAACATGATGATGAATTACAACTGACATATCCTTCAGTGTTTGAAATACAGGAGAACAGAAAGAACAGGAACATGGCAGAGAAAAATGCTCCTTGGTTCCAGGAGATTGCTGCCTCTTATAGATAGCCCTAGCTTCTAACCAGAGGTAATATATCCGTGTTCTTATTTACAATCTCCTAACTTGTAAGTGTTGAACATGAATTATTTTAAAATTTTGCAGATGAAAGTAAGCACTTTTTTGGCTACCAGTCAGTGAGTTCTGCTATGAATAATTATGAGACATATCAAAATTTACACTCAACATTTCTCTCAAATTTTGTTGTTGAGCCAAGTGACCAATGATTCTTATAAATAAAACATTATTTAAAGGAATCTGGGAACTTTTGAATCAAAGTAAATGATAGTAATATTTGGAGTCCAATTTTTCATTTAGGATTTCACCTTAAAAGTCTGGACTATGCACATTGTAAATTGAGAAATGATTGCCCTTCACTTCTGAAGATGATTTTGTTGACCACATTACCAAAACTACTTTAACTGTGATTAGAATTGAGCCTGCTGAGAGGGATGCATGACTCTGATGATGAAATCCATTTCAAGCTTAGTAATTTTAGAATGTACTTCAGAATCTAATGCAGGATTTTATGGAGTTGCCCCATGGTTTCTTTGCTAACTTCAAATACTTAGTTTGCACACACTATATGCATGACACTGTGCTCACCCTGTGAAAGTATAGAGATTAGAGTTATAATCTCATAGAGGGCACAGATGTTCACACACAAAGTACAGGGTAGAGATATTAGTTCCACGATGTATGTGAAATATTTGTAACATTTAGAAGGGATTGTACCATAAAAAGGATGACAAAGAAATATCAGTAACACAGATAGTCCTTGTAAGCTCTCCATTTCTTTATTTTTCTCTACATTGATTTGACTTAATAACTAATGTTTTTGAGAAATGTCACTTGAAAGATTCTTCTTAACTCGCAATAAACTATTCACTGTCCTCCCTCAAGCTCACCGCTGCCTCCAGCAGACTCTTATTTAATTTGAACATTCTCACCTAAAATGCCATTACTGTCATGGAAATAATCTCCCCAACCTAGATCGATTTAATCAAGCTCTCTTTATTCTCATAGTAATTTATACATATGTCAGTTATTAGTAGAAACATACTACAATTGTGTCTTTATTTTCATGCCCTTTTTAACAGATATAAGATAAATGTGGGTCAACATATTTTGGGGAATTGTGTCCCAAGTGACAAGTATGGCAAAACTAATATCTGTGTGATAAATAAATGAACAAATGAATCAGCAAAAGCAACCAGGTTGAAAGATTAATGTGTTTTCTGGTTGCTATTTCTTTTCTTCCTTTCTGCTGAGATAAATTAACTGGTGATAGATTAATGGGTGTTCTTAAAAGAAAGTGGCTATCACAGACACTTCTAGATCCACACATCACATCAGATATAGAACTTACAGAGATTATAGAAATTATTATTTGTTTATTTTAAGTATATTTTATGACCTCTATGTCATTTACATTCATTTTCATGAAGATTCTAGAGGCCCAGTGCATGAAATTCATTCAAGGGTAGGGTGCCTAGGCCTGGCCAGCTATCAGAGCTAATCAGGTTCCCTGCCTCCAAGGCTCCCTGCCTCCTCCTTCCCTAGCTTCCTCAGTGCCCCACCACCACCACTGGTCGCCCACCATGTTCTGAGCTTCCCCCTGGGGGTCAGGACATGTCATAGCAAGCAGTCTAACTACTAGTCTCTATGTGGAACTCCCAAGGGGACAATTTTTATATTAGCTTTTTATTATATAGGATTTATTAGAGATGTATGGTACATTAAAGTACTGTATAAAATTATGTGGATCTCATGTGTAGTGAAAACGATGGTGTAAGAAACTCCAAAAATTACCCCCTCCACAAAATAAATGAGAGCACTGGTGTAAAGTTGTCAAAATCAGCATTTCAGAGCAGTGGAAATTAATCAAAGGCTTGCAGCAATTCAGGAGGAAGTGTACATTCAAGAAAAAGAGTTGAATCTTAGTAAGAAGAGTAAGCTTTGTGACATTTTAACTTACCTAGTATCCTCTTCTCAATTCACAGATAGCCTTAAAAAACAAGAGACCACAATCTCTGTGCAACCAGCGGTCTGATAGCCAAAGGAGGGGGCAAAACTGGAATGGAGTTTCTTCAAACCCAATCCCATGGAATTGACATCACTAGACAGATCTGGTAGTTCCTCAAAGTCCCCACTGACAAAGTTGTCTTTATTTAACCTGGCAGAGAGTTATTCCAGTACAAACTGCATTTTCCATGGAGCATTTATCTACAACAGAGGCAATAGTTGAACTTTTTAGCTGCCTGAGGCAGTAAGTAACAGTTGGGACAAATAGGCTAACCAGAAAACTTAAGAAGGAAAGTTAAATAATAACAAGTCCATAGAGGGTTCAAAAATATACAGAGATAAAATATGAATGCACATAACAATATGTTAAAAAAAAACAAAAAACTTTCCCATGAAGCAAAAAATCTAGGATCACATGCCTTCATTAGTGATTAAAAATATTCACCAAACATTTTTAAATAAGCATCAATCTTTTATAAACTCATCCAAAAAATAAAGTATAAGTGAACAATTTCCAACTTATTCTATGAGTCCAGTATTGCCCTCATGTCAAGACAAAGACTCTATGAGGAAAAAATCACTAGAAACCAATATCCCTTATGAATATAGTGCAAAATACCCTGAACATAGAAAAATTAATAGTACAGTATACCACATTAAGGAAGTAATAAGTAAAAAGCACGTGATGACCCCATGGACACAGACAAAAGCATTTGACAAAATTCAACAACAGTTTATGATGGAAACACTCAACAAAGTAGGAAATATTTAAGAATAAATTTAACCAAATATATGCAAGACTTGTGAAATAAAAATTATGACCAGATAGCATGGCTCAGTGGTTGAGCATCGACCTAGGAAGCAGGTCATGGCTTGATTCTGGTCCAGATATATGCTCAATTGTGGGCTCAATCCCCAGTGTGGGGCATGCAGAAGGTAGCTGATCAATGACTCTTATCATTGATGTTTTTCTATCTCTCTCCATCTCTTCCTCTCCAAAATCAATAATTTAAATACATTTTTTAAAAACTACAAAAAAATTTAGAGAAATAAATAAATAAATAAATAAATAAATAAATGGAAAGAATTTCTATGCTTTTGGATTGGAAGTTTCAAAATTGTTAAGTTGGCAATATTAACAAAAAAATGGAAGAATGTCTAAAGATTCCACAAAATTTCAGGTGTTTTGTTAGTTAGTTTGTTATTTAAGAATTTTATAAGCTTATAATAAAATAGTGAAATGCAAAGGACAAGAATACTCTGGAGGACTCACACTTCCTAATTTTAAACCTTACTACAAGGCTGTAGCAATGAAGACCATGTGATATTGGCATACAGACAAATAGAGATCACTGGGACTAAATTAAGAGTTCCTAAATAAATCCATACACCTTTGGTCAAGTGATTTTTGCCCAGGAAGCCAAGACAATGTAATGTGGAAGAAATAATATTTCAAACAAATGGTGCTGGGACAGCTAGATAACCACATGCAGTGGATCTACCCCTGTCTCACATCATAGAGAAAAATCAAATGGACCAAATATCTAAATGTAAGAACTAAAAACAAAAATAACCATTTTTAGAAGGAAACAGAAGTAAATCTGTGACCTTGGATTAGGCAATGGTTTTATACATACAATACAAAAACAAAAATGACAAAAGAAAAAATATGTAAATTTGTCAAAATGAAAAACATTTATTCTGAAAACAAAATCCACAGAAACAGAAGAAAACAATTGAAAAGCCATGCCTGAAAAAAATGTGTATACAGAATACACTTTAAAAAAATTCTTACAGCTTGCCTAAACCGGTTTGGCTAAGTGGATAGAGCATTGGTCTGTGGACTGAAGGTCCCAGGTTCTATTCCGGTCAGGGTCATGTACATTGGTTGCGGGCACATTCCCAGTGGGGGGTGTGCAGGAAGCAGCTGGTTGATATTTCTCTCTCATCAATGTTTCTAGCTCTCTATCCTTCTCCCTTCCTCTCTGTAAAAATTCAATGAAATATATTTTTTAAAAATTCTTACAGCTCAATAAAAAATAAATTATTCAGTTAAATATTGGGTAAAGAATTTGAATAGAGATTAATTCAAAGAAGATATGCAAATGGCTAATAAGTACATGCAAATATGCTTGGCATTGTTATTCATTAACAAATACAAATCAAATCCATAGTGAGATTCCATTTTATATCTATTACAATGGCTATAATAAAAAAGTCAGATAACAACAGTTCTTGGTGAAGATGTAGAGAAATTGAAACTTTCTACACTGTGGGTTAGGACACAAAACAGTGAAGAAATTTTGAAAATAGTTTCACCTTTCTTCAAAATGTTAAATATTGCCGAAACCGGTTTGGCTCAGTGGTAGAGCGTCGGTCTGCAGACTAAAAGGTCCCGGGTTCGATTCCGGTCAAGAGCATGTACCTTGGTTGCGGGCACATCCCCGATAGGGGGTGTGCAAGAGGCAGCTAGTTGATGTTTCTCTCTCATCCACGTTTCTAGCTCTCTATCTCTCTCCCTTCCTCTCTGTAAAATATCAATAAAACATATATTTAAAAAAAAATGTTAAATATTGAGTTATCATGTGATGCACCATTTCCACTCCGGGATATATATCAAAGAAGAATGAAAATATATATCCACAAACAACTTGCATGTTGCTATCCACAGCAATATTATCTACAGTAATAAAAGAGAAACATGCAAATTGACCGTACCTCTGCTATGCCTACAAACCATGCCCACCAGCCAATCAGGAGTAAGTATGCAAATTAATCCAACCAAGATGGCTGTGACCACAGAGTGAGCAGGAGGCTTGGGTTTCCCTGGTAATGAAGGAAGCCAAGCTTCCTGCCTTCTCTGGCCAGCCCTAGCCTCTGCTCAAGGTTACAAAGTTTCAATTATAGAAAATAACTTAGTCCTAACAAAAATGGCAGCAGCCACAGACTGGAGAGAGCAAGAGGCTTGGGTTGCCCCTGGAGATGGAGGAAGAAAAGTATCCTGGTTGACTCTAGTCTCTTCTGGTCAAGTCTACAAAATTTCAATTACAGAAGATAAATAAACCCCAGTTACAGGGCCTCCACTTGGGTCACCGGGGCATGTGGCTGGCCTGCAAACCACCACAGGCTCCTCGCCCAGGCTGCCCCATGACCCAAGGGAACCCCCACCCTGATCAGGGACAACCTTCAGGGCAAACCAGCTGGCCCCCACCCATGCACCCTACCTCTATCTTATCTAATAAAAGAGTAATATGCAAATTGACCACCACTCCAATACACAAGATTGCTGCCCCCATGTGGTCAAAGGTGGCTTCCCCATGTGGACACAAAATGGCCACCACAAGATGGCCAGCAGGGAAGGGCAGTTGGGAGGAACCAGGCCTGTTAGAGAGGACAGTTGTGGATGATCAGGCCAGCAGGGGAGGCAGTTGGGAGGGACCAAGCCTGCAGGGGAGGGTAATTAGGAACAATCAGGCTGCCAGGGGAGCAGGGGAGTGGTTAGGGGCTGATCAGGCTGGCAAGAAGAAGCTGTTAGGACAGCCGTGGGCAAACTATGGCCTGAGGACTGGATCCGGCCCGTTTGGTGTTTCTATCTGGCCTGAGGAGCCGAAAGAGCAGAGGGTTCTCTTGCTCTCCCCTTCACTCCTTCACCAGCAGCCCAAGATGAGAGTGCCAACATGGTTAGGTTGCTTTTGTTCTGGCCCTCCAGTCCAGTTTAAGAACCCATTGTGGCCCTCAAGTCAAAAAGTTTGCCCACCCCTGTGTTAGGGGCAATCAGGAAGGCAGGTAGGCGAGCAGTTGGGAGCCAGCAGTTCTGGATAGTGAGAGGAATGTCAGACTGCCTGTTTAGACCCGATCCTACTGGAATTGGCCCTAAACGGGCAGTCAGACATCCCTTGAAAGGTCCCAGATTGGAGAGGGTTCAGGCTGGGCTGAGGGACACACACCTGTACATGAATTTTATGAACCAGGCTTTCAGTTCCTAACAATAAAAAATATAGAAACTGCAGTTAATTGATGGCCTCCAAGTACCCATCAGTTTATGAATGGATAAGCAAAATATGATACAGTATGTCTATACAATATAATATTCTTTGGCAATAAAAAGGAATATAGTATTGATTCATGATACAGTATGAATAAGCCTCAAAAACATTAAGTTAAATAAATCATACAAAAAGGACATATATTGTGACTCCATTTATATGAAGCCTACAGAATAGACAAATCCACAATCACAGAGTGCAGGTTAGCAGCCAACACAGAGTGCTGGGAGAGAGGAATAACTTTTGGCTGCTAATGCATGTGGTGTGCCCTCTGAGGCTATAAAACAGTTCTGGATTGTTTATAGGAGTGATGGTTGCATAGCTTTGTGAATATAATAAAGACCACTAAATTGTACACTTAAAAGGATGAATATTAATAACTTTAACCGTGTGAAGTATATCTGAAATATGAAAAAAATAAATCACTTGTAGCTCCCAATGTTGAGTAACTGAGTTCCAAAACCTAAGTTTGCTGGAAGTACAACATATATAAACAGACTAGAGGCCCAGTGCATGGAATTCATGCAAGAGTAGGCCTTTGCAGCCCCAGATGCCTTGGCCCTCACAGCTGTGGCTTCATCAGGAAGATCGTCTGGAAGGTCATCCAGATAGTCATTCCACTATTTGGCCATTCGGTCGATTTGCATACAATGCTTTTTTTATTATAAATATCCTGCATCCAGATAACATGCTGCTATTGGGCTGTGTGGGGTACTCCTTGGCATTTGACTTTCTTTCTTTATTTTTTTTAAATGTATTTTATTGATATTTTTCACAGATAGGAAGAGAGAGGGATAGAGAGTTAGAAACATCAATGAGAGAGAATGATCGATAAGCGATCAGCTGCCTCCTGCACACCCCCTGCTGGGGATGTGCCAGCAACCAAGGTACATGCCCCTGACTGGAATCCAATCCAGGACCTTTCATTCCGCAGGCCGATGCTCTATCCACTGAGCCAAACCGGTTCGGCGGCATTTGACTTTCATGGTGATGAATATTCCACACTTTCCATGTCCCAGGATGTCTCTTAAAGTGTTTTACCTCATGTTTTCATCTAAATCCTCATAAGATTCTGTAAGGATTTATAGAATCGCTGATTTTACAAATGGAAAAACACACCCACAAAGCTTTATTGATTAAGAAATTCCTCCAAAGTCTCTCCAGAAGTGTGCAGCCAGACGTGAACTGAGATCTGTCTGACTTCAAAGTCCAGAACATTCCACTGAAGAACAAGCTTTCATTACCAGCCATTGATTGATGTATTATGCCATCTACTAATATGCATTTTCCTTTTGTTTGAACCATGGCTCATTTTCAGGAGCAGGCCATGCAATAGTAAAATATCAGGAAAAATTCAATGCTTCCCCAGAGCCAGCATTCTTTGGGGTATGCCTGAACAACCAAGAGGCATATTAAGTATACTGAGAACTCTGATGAACTCAAATATGGAGACCTGATAGAGCAGGGGTGGGCAAACTTTTTGACTCGAGGGCCACAATGGGTTCTTAAACTGGACCGGAGGGCCGGAACAAAAGCAACCTGACCATGCTGGCACTCTCCTCTTGGGCTGCTGGTGAAGGAGCGGAGGGGAGAGCAAGAGAACCCTCCGCTCTTTTGGCTCTGTGGGCCGGATAGAAGAGCCAAACAGGCCGGATCCGGCCCCGAGGGCCGTAGTTTGCCCAGGCCTGTCAATAGAGAGAGATGGGATAGTCAGAGTGCTCTGAACGCTAAGACTTGAATCATGAAACAAACCAGCTCTATGGAAAGAGAGCATCAGTGCATCAGGTACAATTAGTGCCGAAGCCCAGAGGCCAGAATGAGCTTGGACAGAAGGAAAGCAGGTGCTCTTAGAGAGTAAGGATGGAGGTGAAGTCGCAGGAGGTGGGTTCTGAGAGGCAGACGGGGCTTTGTAAACCTGAGTAACCTGTGGGGAGAGGAAGAGAATGGCAGTCATGATGATGGTGATGATTATAGCTCTAGTAGAAACAAACAACACCAATGTTCATTTCCGATATGCACCAGCATTCTGCATAGTGTTTTATTCACATTATTCTCACTTCTCCTCAAAAAGCAGGGTAAACAGTTCCTCTTATGTAAATTGACTCTCCGTTTTTCATAAGAGAAACAGAGAAGATCGTTAACTATTCCAACAGCACACAGCAAAATGAGCATTAGAAAAAGGGACTGAATCTCTGATTCCTTTATCACACTTGCAAGTCGCAAACGCGTTCCAAGGGAAAATTCTGTGGCAGAACGCTGTGTATTTTTATCATTCAGCAATGTTTTTAGTCAGATGAATGAGAGCTTTGTTTTGCCCACCAAATGTTTCTTGTCTGTGTGCTTTTCTCATTGTGGTTGGTAATAATTCTTAAAGAGTCGGTGTTCATTATTTATATCTCTGGGACGCTAAGAATAATCAGCATCGTGCTTTCACAAAGAACCCCCCATTTACCAAGTTGTAATTCTGGGTCACCCCCCTTGAGGATATTTTAAGTGGGCACCTTATGTTCCATGGAGGAAAGATCTCAATCGCACTGTGAAAGCCAGCAGGCACGGCCCAAAGGCTGTGGCGGGTTTTGACTGTCAGTTATTAAGCAGGTTGTTCTAAATAAGCAGGCACACGCTTGTTATTTTGACATGCAGTTATAGGAAAGCGCCGGCAGCCCCAGGAGCAAAGCATGAAATGTCAAAGTGTCCAGGGATATGTCTTTGTCCGCGAAAAGCCATCAGCAACTGCCTGCAAAACATCAGCTGTACATTTACTCCACCGAGGAGTAAACAGTATTGACGAGTGAATGTTTTGTGTGTTCTGTCCCCTGGGAGGATTTTAAGAAAGACAAACGATACCTTTTTGTGGTTGTTTTTAAGAGGTTCAAATATGGGTCAGAGTGGTGAGGAAGGGCTGCAGAGGTGCTGGGAGGAGAGAGGCTGGCCTTTCACAAAAACACGTCCTTTTGCGGATTGTGAAGGCGTGAGGATAGAGGAATCCTTGTTATAAAGAGCTCTGCTAATTATTGCTGGGAAACTGAGGCTAAGAAGCATGGAGCTTGCCCAAAGCATCGTTGCTAGCTAGTAGCACAACCATGAATTTTAACCTCGGCAGCCTGCTCCTGGAAGCTGCAGAAACACTGTCCATGTAATAGCGGATGCATACATGTATCTCTCCTGGGTTGGACTGGGGGGGGGGTGGAGCTGGCACCATTCTAGTCCTACTGGTTGGCAGATTGAATGTCATATCCAATGAAATGCCTTCCCCAGGCCCTAAGAAATAATTAATTACTAATTCATTGCTTTAAAGACCTCTATTCAGAGTGCCTTGAATTACTTTAATGTTTATCCTACTCCACATTATCCATAGTAATGTTTATTGTGCAGACAGTATTAGTTTATGTATTTCCCTGCATTTCCTACCCTTATCCCCAACTAGGATGCTACTACCTCTGGAGGTGCAGTGATTCCTATTTTATGTTCTTCATCTCTAGCAATGAGCCTGCGGAGTTGTAAATAAGTACATGATTTAAAAAAATAATAATAACAAGCCGGAAATAATCAAGCAAATGATACTTCAGAGGCCTTTGCCAGTCTTTGCAGTAGATTTGTGTCTTGGACAGCCTTCAATTCCATAAGATAAAATTGTTCAACCTCTCACTTGCCCCGGAGGAAAAGGCCAATTTGGCATCATTCATCATCCAGGTTAAGTTCAGAAGTATGTTTCAGGTGCGGAGATTGATGGTGAAGTTTTGAGCATGATGAGGAGAGAAACAGCCACCTCTTTCCCACATTTTCACAAGAGCCTGTTTTAAGTTTGGGAAGGGCAGGAAGATTGTATATGGCCTTGTTCGTTCTCCACAGAGCAGGGTTAGATGTTTGTTTATTTTTCTTGGAGATGCCGCAGTGTATCAAAACTGGTGTCCTCATCTCTGCAAAACAGCCAGGTAAAGACTTGGCCTGAGGCAGCCCGTATGGGGCTGAATTAGCCTTTCATTGATTGCCTGATAGGCCAGGACATGCGAAGGGGACACACTGAGTGAGCAGTCCGAGCGTCAGTCTTGAAATAAAATCATTTTGTGCCTGTGGAAAGGCTTAAGCAAACAGTCTGTCTCCGCCCTGTTAACATGAGCTCTAGCCCCAACGTCAGCCCTGATGGCACGGTTTCCCAGTGACATCTGGTCAATCCGCCTCCCCGGGTCCTAATGGGATATTGATTGGGAGGGTAGCAAAGCAGGAGTGGTAATAGCATAAGATAAAAATATGAAGCCAAGGTCTGTACCTTCCAATCCTATAGTCTGATGTATACCCAGAATTCAAGTCCAAAATAGAATTCTTGACAAGATATAATGAGTATTGACTCTGTTCCAGGCACCATCTTAGCCTGCATATATGGTTTGCTTAATCTTTACCTGAAAGTCAAATACTATTTTATTTTATTTTATGTTATGTTATTTTATTTTATAGATGCAGAAATTGGGACTCAAGAGAAATTGTGTGGTCAGAACAGAGTACAACTCAGTTTTTTGGACATTTATTCTATTGGTTTTTCTAATAGGACAAAAAATATTAGTATCAGATAATAGCTATGACCTTGGTACTAATAACATAACCTTTTAAGGTTTTATGTTTTTCTTTTCAAATATTTTTATTGACTTTTGGAGTGTGAGGAAGAGAGAAGGAGAAAGAGAGAAACACTGATGTAAGAGAAGAACATAGATTGGCCGCCTCCTGCAAACCCCCTAACGTGGATTGAGCCTGCAACTCAGGCATGTATGCTCTGACCAGGCATTGAACTGACCAGGAATTAAACTGATGTTTAACCAACTGATGCCATTGGTGAAACTTAGGCAAATATAGTGAGCTTCTGCCAACCAGTGGGGCACTCTGGAACATAGACTGCCTTTCATATAAGTACTGTGTTTGTTCTGGCCCTTGTATGACAAGAAAATTGTGACCTCAGCTCAAGCTCTGAGTCAGTGCACAGGAGCTATAGCTGTGCCATGTCAGGGAGGCAGAATCCTCCCAGCCTGTTAACATGTCTGTTCCTTTTTTCAATATTTTTTTTCTTTATTGACTGTTATTGCATGTGTGTCCTTGTTTCTTCTTGATGATGAATGTGCATCATCCACAGGCAGGGTAAAAAGAAACGAAAGGGTCGGGCTTGCTATTAACTTATAATATGTGCTCAGTAAAGATTATCATAAACACAGAGATGCATCCTGAATTACTCAGTCATAAGCCATACCATTAATATTATTGGTTCTCACACATCACTGTCTGTCAACATCACCTGGGGGACTGGAAAAAATATATATCTTAGTCACCATACCCTAAATATAGAACTGGTACCCCTGGGAATGACCCTCAGAGACCTGCATTTTTTAACAGGTTAATTAAGATCATTTAAAACATCTTTAATTCTGCTTTTGGTCTCTCATCCACTCAACAGTATATCCTGTAAGTCCATTTTTATTGCCATGCTGTCTTGAGTGATCTTACACTTCAGCTTAGCCCGTAACTCTGAGAACTGTAACTATTGTTTTGCTGAGTGCAACTTCTTGTCCTTTTATTGTAAATCTATTTTGCTGTGAGGCACACTTTTATAGGTCAAGATTCCTTGCTGTGTTATTGGAAAATGTAGGTTGAGCTGTAAAGAACAATTGTTTTCTGCAAAGTCACAGAGTTGGGCTTAGCGTGATAGATATTCCTAGGTTATTCATGTTATAACATACCTTGGACATAAAAATTAATCTTGGTAGGATTCTTTATAGCTCTGACCTTCCTTGCCAACATAAAGCATTAGGCATTAGGAATGTGTAAAAAGGGTATTTGGGACAAAAATCAAGTTTCTGATATTCAGTTGAATGACACTTCAGCCACATCTTCTGGTTTTGTTTTGTTTTTGTTTTTGTTTTGGCTTACTGACCCTTGATTCTGTATCTCCTCCTCATCTTTGACCCCAATTTTATATTTGCTAATGTAATTTGGTTATTTTCTGTCTCTATGCACATAAACTCACACAACTGATAGTGTCCCCACTTTCTCCCTAACCCCATAGTCAACTATTATAATAGGAGAACCTTCTTCTCCTAGCCAAATCAGCAGATATGTTGATCTTTTTGAATTAGATACCTTGCTCCATATTTGCTTTGCTATGTAAAGAGACAACCCAAATGTAGTGGCTTACATTAATTACAATCATTTATTTTCCTCATGTATCGCAGTTTAGGCAGGGATGAAGAGTTCATATCTGCTCCTTGCCCCATTCACTTGAGTAGCACATAGCTAGGTATTACTCAATGATTGGAGGCTGCAATCATATTAATTCCCATTGATTCCCATGTCTGTTGTTGGATACGGGTGTTAAATTGGAGCTATTTGGTTGAATACTTGTGCATATGGTTTATTTACAGCATAGGAACTATGTTATAATATGGGTGTTCCAAAACCCAAGAAGTGAAAACTGACCCTATTTTAAGGCCTGGGCCCAGGAATTAGCCATTTTCCTTGTCAATTATCTACTGCTCAAATCAGAGAGGTCAGATTTAAGGAAGAGGCCATAGAACTCACATCTCAATGGAAATAATGCCCAAGAGTTTAGGGGTCCTTTTCAATACTGCCACACCAACACATCTTAATTAATATTTGAAGTTGTGAGAGTCTTAACTTTATTTATGAGTCATTTCAACCAAGTTTATTTTAAAAATAAGTTTTCAAATATTAGTGCTGCACAACAGGTAGCAAGCAAGAAGTATACAGAGGAGGTGTACTTGACTATATCCTACAGTGTTATTATTCTAAAAATAATATCCAAGAAATAGAGCACTTCCTTTGGGGATTTCTCTGGCAGTAGAGAAGAAAGGTTATTATCAATTATGGTTTGTTGGACTTTCCAAAGTACGAACACAGACAATGTCCCATATGTTTCTGGTAATATCACCAGAAAAATCAGCATTGCTATTATTTATATACCAAAGTTAAATATTGAATTTGTAATATTAAAGAATATGTTCAGTATTTACCTAGCTAGCAAGTATAGAAACAACAATGAAAGTCAATTTTCCCTCAAATTCTTTGCCAAGGCAAATTTTGTTAATAAACAAATTTTTGAATTTTAAATTAGAGCAGAAGGTTCAAACTGGAATTGAAAAGCTGAAGCAAGTACATTATGAGACATAAAGAACCTAAGTGATTCCAGTTCAATAGAAGGAACAGAAAGCTTACTGGAACTAAGAAACTTGATCACTGGGGAGGCTGTTCCTGACAAGGAAGGAGTTGCATGGTATCCAGAGAGCTTTCCAAGGTTGCAAGTAATTTGGTTGGCAAAGATGGTGAAGAGCATGGCTCATTCTGTTGGTATCCTCCAGTAGCTTTGTGAGTGTGGTTGAAAAGTTATGTTGTAATACCAGGATGTGTTAGCATAGGAATGCCAAGAAAGGAGTCCAATAATAAAAAGACAATATCTTTGGAAGATATGGCATTAAGATTCAGTCCCATTAGCATGAGAAGGACTCAATTTGTATAGAATAGAGTCCAATTCAAAGTACCGAACTTCATAATATTTATTTCTTAAATAGTGTTTTATAGGAAACAGACATGAAGGAGGGAAGTTATGAATATTGCCACTTATTGAACTTATATACTGTAGACTCTGGGTTGCCACAGATTTTTCCCAAGGTCCTTTATTTCCATCTTCTACAGTTTCATTTTTGGGGAAGTTGTATCTGATATGTGTCAAAGACAGAGATAAGGCACAAAAGTAGGCAGTGCCATGAGTCGGAGTAGGGAAGGAACAGAATTGTCCGATGTTTTGTTACTTTTCTGAGAGGTGTCTTCTCCATCTCAAACTTCTGTGGAGTTCTGCAGGGCCTGAAAGGTGCCCACATCTTTGGAAGATTTAATAAGATCAGCAAAGGGTCAAGAGAAAGGAACTGCAGAATGAGTAGCATGAGACTGACTTTCATTTATGTCTCAAGGAAGATTCTGAAAAGCTCTTAAGGTTTGTTTATGACTCCACTGAGATTTCAAGGGTAGACAATTATAAAGATCTTTATAGAAGAAGATAGTGAAACAGAGAATTTATTTACTTGCCCTTTCGTTTATCTCTCCGAGGGACATGGCTAGATTGAAATCTGAGATCTTGACTTACCATGACTGGCACTTACTTAGAGGAGAACACTTGATCCCATTAACACTGCTACAAAGCCATTCTCTAAGTTTCCAAAGGCTGCCGAAACCGATTGTCATCAACGTGGTCGCCTAAAACAAAACATATTTATTCTGTTACAGTTTTGGAGGTCAGACATCCAGAATCAGTTTCACTGGGTTGAAATGAAGAGGTTGGTAGAGCCAGGCCTACTCCTGGAACATTAGGTCTGTTTCCTTGTCTTTTCCAGTTTCAAAAACCGCATGGTTTTCATTCCTTGTCTCTTGCAACCTTCCTCCATCTTCAAAGCCAGCAGGTTCACAGTCTCACTTCAGTGATCAGAATGTGTTCTCCTCTTGTAGTCAAGTCTTCAATTTTCCTCTTGTAAGATAGAGTCAATGCCTGACTGGATAGCCCATGATAACCTCCTCTTCTTCAGATGTTTCACCCGATCATACCTGCAAATTGCTGTAGGCTGTAGGATAGTCACAGCTTCCCAGAATTAGGACTCAGCCATCTTGGAATCCATTATTCAGCTCAGAAAAACTGTATTTTCCCGAATTTTGGATACACTCACAGGAAGTAGTGCCTGGTTAATATTCAGATATTATAATAGCTTACCGTGTGTTCTCCCTTACCCACATCCACTCTAATGCCTTTGTCTAAGGAAATGTACCACCATTCCTTGGCATAGGGTCTTATTACCATCAGGACTCCAGAGTTTACTACCCAGGAACCCATCATAGCAGGTATGGATGGCGACAACTTAAATGACAAAACCCTACATTTAGAGGAAGTAAGTCAGGACTTATATGCATCCCCATCATCAAGTGCACATGTGGTGAGAAACAAGTATTTGAACTCCTCTGACACTCACTTTCTTCATCTTCAGAATAAAAAAAATTATATGGGCCTTATCACCTCATAAGGTTATTGGGCAGATTAGAGGAGAAAGAAAGAAGGAAAGCTATTTAAATAGTGACCCACTATGATCAGGTACAAATTTGGGGTTAACGATTATTGCTTGTCTCATTTTTGATTCTTATAAATATATTTCCAGTAGGACATGATCTCACTCATCTAGGGGAAATGGTGAACAATATAGACTGATGAACAAGAACAGACCCAGAGATAAGGAGCCGTGGGTCAGACTGTTGGACCTCAGAGGGAGGCTGGGGATAAAAGGGAGAGATCAGCCAAAACTGGTTAGAGCATTAGCCTGTAGACTGAAGGCTCCTGGGTTCGATTCCAGTCAAGGGCATGTACATTGGTTGCAGGCACATCTCCAGTGGGGGGTGTGCAAGAGGCAGCTGATCGATGATTCTCATCGATGTTTCTAACTCTCTATCCCCTCTCTTTCACTCTGTAAAAAACCAATAAAATATTTTTTTTTAAAGGGAGAGATCAACCAAAGGACTTATGTGCATACATATGAGCCTAACCAGTGGTCAAGGACATTAGGGGGTGGGGGCATGAGAATGGGGAAGTGGGGGAGTGGAATCGGGGGTTGAGGACAAATATGCGATACCTTAATCAATAAAGAAATTAATAAAACAAAAAAAGAATTTCTATCTAAACAGTACTGACGAGAGTGGGATTTTCATTTCTCTGATACAGAAACATCACCCTTTGATTCTTCATCTTCTGAGGATTGTATGAAATACTTGAGTTAAATTTTAACTTTCCTCTGAAGCTGCATTACTGCCAATCCTTATTAGCAAGTAGTAAGAAATAGATTTTGGCCTTCTGAACATTCTAGCAAAAATAGTTTGCCTTATAAATATTGGGGGGGGGGGATTAAAAAGTCCTTCAGAAGGAAATCTGATTTTTTAATGAAACAGCTGGACTATTACATTGACCGCTTCCCAATCTGATTTTATGTTCCCGTCTTCTTGATTCATCCATGTTGATGGATTGCTTCTTAAATGAGCATCGTGCAGTCCTGCAGACCACAGGAAAATTTCAGCGGCCAAACGCATCCTGAATAATTGCTACTGAACTGACATAAATCTGTTTGCAACTCTAGCATCATAAAGCCATGGGATTGGAACTGACCCCAGGAGTTGCCGAGGGGATGTGTCGTAAAATGGAAAGATCACTGGACTGGGAGTCTGAAAACCCACTTTCTACCCCATTTTGACAACCCTGCTTTTTTTTTATTGCTGCTTTGTCTCTGTCACTATTTCACACATTTTCATTCCATAGTTGACCAGTGCAAGCAAATGCTTAGTTAGATCTCCTTTGGACTATGATCATGAGATCTTAACTATTTAACTGTTCATCATCAGGGTAATCTAGCTAGTGCTTCCAGATAATGTACTTTGTTCCAATTCTAATTACTAAAACAAAACAGAACAAAACACAAAAATAACAATATCTGACCATGGGGTTGTTATAAAGGTTAAATGATAGAAAGTTCCTACCATAGTGGATAAAAGTAGCTGGCACCTAAGAATACTACATAAGTAACATAGAGGCTCTTGGTTTCTGTCTATCTCAGCCCCAATTCATATGAAATGTTTCTGTTGAATTAATTTTAAAAAATCAGCTCTGATCATGTTACTCCTATTTTCAAAAATCTTTACTACTTCCTTATTAACTATCATTTGACTCCACTCATTTTTCATGCTTTTTCAGTCCCCAGCCCCTCACCTCAGCAACTTGCAGCTGTGCTTATCCTATAATCCTTGTGAGAGTCTAACACTCATCTTGTCGACTTGTTTTCATTTGCATTTTCTCCCCTGCACCAGGACTATCCAAACCATACCAGCTAATGGAATGCAAAATAAAAGTGTTATGCTATTTCTGCACCAAGGAAATTAATGTGTGCATATACGTTCATTCTCTCTTTCTCTTCAGACTGCTGGATATACATTACTTCTTTAATGTAATAAAAATATCTCCAAAAAGCAATAAACCAACAACAAATGACAACCAATATCACACTTATTGGTGTAATAGCTTTGGGAAAACTGAGTGTTGGTTTCTAGGGAGGTTGAAACAAGGTGTGGTCTTTTACTCATCCATTACTCTCTGAAGTATTTGTTCAACAGAATATTGTTCTTATATTTATTAGCGCTATTAGTAACAGTGTCTCTGGAAACAACTTAAATGATCATAAAATAACATGTAAATAATGGTTATATATTCATATATTGGAGCATTACCCAGACACAAATATGAAACGAACAAATAAAAATAACCACAGTAAACAAAATGACATGAATGAATCTAACAAACCTAATGTTGAATAAAAGCCACCATTTATATTAAACTTAATGAACTTTAAACATGGTTAAAGGTGAGCAACAAAAATATAAGTCAGGATAGTAATTACTGTTGGGATTACTGAAAGAGAATATGAATAATTGCTGATAATGATCATTAAATAAACTAGTTATGTGTTATGTTTATCTCTGGTGTCTCTCTTATAAGCCCACTAACCCCAATATGGGGCCCCACCCTCATAAAGCCCCACACTCAATACCTCATTTAAACCTAATTATTAACCCATTTCCAAGACTATCACATTGGAGGTTAGTGTTTCAATATATAAATATTCTTAGACCATAACATAAAATTGAGATTTTTGCAGTACTTCAGTACTGTTCCTCTTCATACCCCAATGATCAGCTTTTGGTGTCTGGAATTAACCTTCCTGCTTATGTCATATGGATACAGGGAGATTATACACATACTCTGCAGTAGCTTCTAAAATCTACCCATTTTACTAAATGCCTTTAGTAACCCACTCTCCACACTTCCAATGGCCAACCCTTCTTACATTTTTATCAGCAAACAAGCTCCTTCAAAAACTAGAAATCTACCCTGAGTTAATGACAACTGGAGATGGCTTTTCCACACAAGTCATGCCAATTTTCTCAATGGTCACTCTTTCACATCTCCAGCCCCAGACTAGAGCTCTGTTCCAAAAGAAATCCTTGGAACTGCTAAACAATCAGATCAATGTCAAGGCAAGAAAAAAATGTTTGTTTTCCCAACACCTAGACTCCATAACTTGTCTTTTTGGTGACCTCCTTCAAAGTTCACCCCCTATTTAGGTGTGTCCTTCTAAGCCTTATATTTATTTTTCCAGTTCCTCTTTGGCCAACCTCACTGAGGGCCAAAGAGGCTAGGAAATTGGGATCATCCAGTGCATTTTGATATTGTTCTACTTCCTTTCTACTTTTCTGCTCTTCTCAACTTTCTTCTCATTCATTTCTGGGGACTTTTCAAAGAATAATTAAAATGCTCCTGGATATTAATCTTTTAAATTACAGAATAAAATGAGCAGACTACTACGATTAAAATAAATTTGAAAAAAAATACTAATTTTTGGAAGTTAAGAGCATAAATTATAGAAGTGCATGTGAAAAGCAAGAATGTTTAAATTTGGAAAGTTATTCTATTTCCCAGGTCTGTCAAATGGGAGTGGACCAGGACTGGAATAGGAAATGGTGAAAGGCATGCAGGTAATTTATAGAAGCTCCTCTGAGCTATAATATTTTCTTGGGCATGAATGTCCAAGAAGCATAGGGCAAAATCTCTTATTTCCTTAGAACACAAGAGTTATAGTAGGCAGACTTAACTATAAATGGTGTTAAAGCCTGTAACATTTACTGCATTCATCTTCAGATTAATCAAACTGCTATCCCCAATTGTTTAACTAATAGTTTAAAAATGTTGAGAATTAAAGGTGTTATTTAACAGTAAATTGATTTCTTTGTAGGTATTTTATTAATTGAATTTATTTGGGGTGATATTGGTTAATAAAATTATATAGATTTCAGGTGCACAATTCTATAATACATCATCTGCAGACAAAAGCTATTATTAAAGAGTTCCTTTCATTCTCTGGCATGGTAATGCATAATGTTATGCCAATTTTCTAAATTCCATGGTCATAATAAAATGAATCAAAGGGATCATTTCATAATTATGTTTCCAAAAAATATAGATACATTTAAGCTTATAATAATAAAGAATCATAAATATTCTAAAAGATGGAAGAATAACAAGACATTCTTCTTAATTTTATTATCTTCTCTTCTTCCATCTCTTACTCTTTATTTTCCTCTTACTCATTTCATATCTTTAATCAAACTGATTTCTCTAGCATTAAATTAAACCAAAACTAAAAAAATAGATAATAAACCTGCTTTGGTGATTTTGTCATATTTTCGTGCTGAAATATTAGTACATTAAGATCATCAGTATAAAAACCATACATCATATTATCATCATCATCATCATCATCATCACATCATCAGAATCATCATTATTATCTCATCCCAGATACTGGTAAGGGTAATATAAAATAAATTTTACATGAGAAAATTGGCACAACCTTTATTAAAAGCCTTTTAGATATATTTTTTTAATGCTAAGATTTTTTTAAATATATATTTTATCGATATTTTACAGAGAGGAAGGGAGAGAGAGAGAGAGCTAGAAACGTCGATGAGAGAGAAACATCAAACAGCTGCCTCTTGCACACCCACTACTGGCGATGTGCTCGCAACCAATGTACATGCCCTTGACTGGAATCAAATTGGGAACCTTTTAGTCCTCAGACCGACGCTCTACCACTGAGCCAAACCGGTTTCAGCTTAGATATATTATTAATAAAATAATACAAACTTTATAAACTTAGATCCACTACATTTCTGGAAGTCTATATAAAAGACATAATTGAAAATATAAAAATGTCATTGCATTCATAAGCATTTAACATGGTTAATTATTATACCAACAAATTTAAAGCAAATTAAATGACCAACAAGATTGGAATGATTAAACAAATTAGAGTATATATACTTAATAGAAAATTATACAGGATTTACACTGAGTGCCTTTGGAGAGGATGTCATAAATTATAAGCATTTCCCTTATTATGGGAAATGGCAGGATAACTACTGTATATAAAACATGACTATAATCATGTTAAGATTGTTTGGAAAGACGAGTCTAAATAAGTACATTACCACTGTATCATTCAGACTTTGGGAGACTTCTTCCCCTTACCCATATATTTCTGTTTTACAAATTTTATTTGATGACTCTGAGTTGATTTCATAATGAAGTAAAGATAAACATTTTTGGATGAAGTTATTTTAGAAATTTTGGAGGCTGATGCTTTTTAGTTAACCAAAATTTACATATCATGCAGTGCACAAACAACTCACCCACCAGGCACTCTGCTAAATACCCAGGGAGAGCCGAGATGTTGGAAGTCCTTAGGGTTTCACCACCAAGAGTGGGATGCTATGCTAATTAGACCAGACAGCTGAATAACCTTCCAGACATCATTCTGGATGTCCTTATATACAAAGCCTTGGCGGTGGGGGCCAAGGCAGAGGTGGTTAGGGGTGATCAGGCAGGCAGGTGAGTGGTTAGGGGCAATCAGGCAGGCAGGCAGGCAGGCAAGCCAGTGGTGAGGAGCTAGCAGTCCTGGATTGCAAAAGGGATATCTGACTACCAGTTTGATTGGGCCTATGGGATTGGTCCTAAACTGGCAGTCAGACATCCCCCAAGGGGTCTTGGATTGCCAGAGGGTTCAGGCCAGGCTGAGGGATGCCCCCTACATGAATTTCATGCACCAGGCCTCTAGTTAAATATAAAGGATGCCAATTCTGAAGGCATCCACAGGATAAATGCAAAGTAAGTTCTTGTATAGAACACATGGACCACATACACACAGGTATACACAGATAGACATACAACCTGAGGTAGGAAATGTGTTTATATGGGTTAAGAGCAGAAAGAGGCTACTTTAAGAAGGAATGTAGCATTCAATTGATGAAAATAAGGTTGAAAAACACCTGTCTTTATGTCTATTTGTAGTTCTCTTATTATTATTTTAACTTACAAATCGATGCATTATTTGATTTCCTTAAGAGTAAAAAGTGTATTTTTCAATGTTGTGTATGTTTTTAAACTTTTTAAAATTAAAATTAATTTATGAAGCTAGAAACAGCTCCCACCATCATCAGGAAGAAGCAGGATATCTTCTCTATACTTGTCCCCTGTCTCTATCTGCTACCAACAAAGGAGAGAACAAGTGTTTTTGCTTTTCCAGTTAGGACCTCCCCTCCTCTATTGTCCATGTTTCTATTGGGAGGAGTCAGGAATAATACCAGGGTTTGGTTTGTCCAGAGGTCAAAAGGGTAGCTCAACCCCTCCATATGCCCTAAAGAATATAAGACAAAAGAAAGCCCTTCCTCCTTCACTCTCACATCATAACTGTGAGGAAAGCAGTGGCCCCAGGAGTCTGTATCCTCTGACAAGATCTACTCTCCACTAGAGCCTCACTCCATCCCACCTTGGAATCACCATGATTTAATCTACTTTTGTTCTCTCACAGATAAATTTGGTCTCGCCAAGAATTCCAATATGGCCTGGTATTCCCTAATTTCTGGAACCAAATTTCCACATGGCTCGTTAGAAAGTATAGATAAATGGAGGGAGCTGGATGGCGAATCAAGATGGCAGCCTAGGTAGTCTTCTAAACTGCTGCCTCATCAACAATTTGGAAAAAAACAACAGCTAAAATCAAAAGGGATCACATCAGAACCACAGGAGAGCTGGTGGAATGAGATGGCTACAACTAGAGGGAAGGAAAAACACCACTGCTGCCATGTGGAGTTTAAAGCCACAGTGGAACCAGAGCTGCTGCAGCCGCTGCCAGTGAGGGAGGCCCATGAAGAGCAGAGACTGCCCCGCCCCGGGCCCAGGGAGTGGGCTGCCTCGGAGCCTGGCCTCTGCGCCCACAGCCTTCCCAGCCTGCCTGCCGTGCTAGCAAGGGAGCCAGCGCAGGGCCACGGCCATTCCTTCCTCTCTCAGCCCCAGTGAGCCCTTTGCCCATCTGTCTCCCCACTGCCAGGCCGGGCCAGAGCCTCTGCAGAGCCCCTGAGGGCCGGAGCCAAGGTGGAGCAGACTTGCTCCTGGAGCATGACAGAGGACTGAGAGGTTGTGCCCAGAGCACTCTTTGGGGCCTGGGACTCTGGACACCTAAACCTGGGAGACTCTGAAAGCCAGGACAAGTGAAGTGTGGGCTGCGGAGGATACTGTGGTGGAGGCGGCCAGAGCCTCCCCATTCTTCCCCCTCATTGTTCCACTGCTCACCAGCAGCAGCATGCCCAGGCCCTGAGGGAGAATCAAAAAGGATCCTATCTAAACCACAGGAAAGTTGGCGGAGGGAGATATCTACAACTGAAAGAAGAAGTGTTGCCGCCGCCATGCCATGTAGAGTTTAAAGCCACATTGGAGTCGCTACCACCAGTGAGGAAGGCCCACCGAGAGTGGAGCCCGCCCCGCCCCGGGCCCAGGAAGCAGGCCACCTTGGACCAGGCCTCCCAGCCTGCAGACTTCCTGGCCCGCCCACCTTGCTCGCAAGGGAACTAGCGCAGGGCCTCAGCTGTGCCTTCCCCTCACTACCTGAGTGAGGCCTTTGCCCATCTGCCCCCAGCCACCGGGCCTGGCCGGAGCCTCCCCGTTCTTTCCCCTCATTGTCCTCCTGCTTGCCTGCAGCTTGGGCTCGGTGGGATCCAGAATAGGAGGGCATCAATCGACCGTCCCAGAGGGGCCATGTGCCCCCCCCCCCCGGGGGGGGGGGCCCTGTGACCCGGGGGAGCTGTGTGCCCCGGGAGAGCCATGGGCCCCTGGGGGGTTGGTGGTACCTGGGGGAGCCCCTATGTTCATAGCAGCACAATTTACAATAGCTAGGATTTGGAAACAGGCTAGGTGCCCATCAGCAGATGATTGGATCAGAAAACTGGTACATCTACACAATCGAATACTATGCTGCCATAAAAAAGAACGAATTCCAATCATTTGCAGCAACCTGGATGGAATTGGAGAACATTATGCTGAGTGAAATAAGCCAGTCAATGAAAGAGAAACACCACATGTCCTCACTCATTTATTGTGGGGAGCTGCCCTGAATGCAGGGGTCCTATATGCCTGAATGCAGGCATGGGTATAGGACACAGCTCTCACGTGCCCCCCTTTCCACCTAAGTGGAAAATTATTACCCCTAGGAATGCTGCTATCTGCAGATGTCTTTGCTTTAGGAGCTGCAAGATAAGAGGAAGATAGGTGGTTGTAAAGGTCAGGTGGTTGTAATAGGTCAGGTGCTGAAGAACTTATCTGTCCAGGAACTCATCATGTTAGGAGAAATGGTCACCTTCATGATTGCCTGAAATAAATATTTCCTCCTTCAGAATTGTATTTAAAGGTTGGTAAAATAAAATTCGTGGCTGAAGACCTCGGGTCTGAGCCCTCCCGACGTCCTTCTGTTCTTGTCTGTCTTTTTTCTTAGCCTCACCCCCTCAATCAGGTACTGTTTGTTGCTGGCAGGTTCCGGCAATTTATGGGTAATAAAGAACATTATAAACTAATGAACAGAAAGATAGATATAGTGACAGTAAAGCAACTAGCAGACTGTCAAATGACAGCGGGGAGGGTAGGGTGATCTGGGGGAGATAAGAGATCAACCGAAGGACTGGTATGCATGCATATAAGTACAACCAAGGGACACAAAACTCTGGGGAGGGAGGGTATGTATGGGAAGTGGGGGGGGGGGGCAAAGGTAAGCTTTGTACACATATAATACCTTAATTAAAAAAAATGGTGGGGAAAAAACAAGAAAGTAGAGATAACTACCTTCCCAATCCTCCACTTACTTCTTCTTTGGCTCATGTCCCTTCTCCTCACCCATCACTTACTGCATATCTTTATCTCACCAGTTTTTGCCTTCTGTCCATTAGAACACGATCCCCATTAGGAGAGAGATGTTTGTCTGTGTAGGTCATCATATCCCCATGGCTCATAGTAGATACTCAATAAATATTTTCTGGTAGTTGAATCAATAAATTAATGAATTAATTCCTTGTCTATCTCCTTTTACTTTTCACTTAATGTAGTCTAGTTCATATTTTGTTCTCCATTTACACTGTACTAAAGTCCGGTTTTCTTTTAAATGTTGTGAACATACACTCTGAGGTTTTATTTTTTCCCTTTGGGTTTTCTTCATATTTGTCTTCATGGCCTACAAATCTTGTGTTAGATTTTAGGGGATCAGCAGGTTGGTTCTTTTATTACTTATACCTTCCATGACCTGGAAGGACGTGAGAGGGAGATCACAGGATGGTCAGGTCCACCAGAGAATTTGACTTTTCTCAGTAGAGTCTATTGTACTTTATCATTATAGTTGCCATAGTTAAAACGGCAACACAAGAGGTCATAAGTCCATGTCTGGATTTGCGTTTGTCTTAATCTTTTATCAAAATAGATTTAATTGATTTCAGAGAGAAGAAGGGAGAGGGAAAGGATAGAAATATTAATGATGAGCTGTCCTTGTACGCCCCCTACTGGGGGTCAAGGTTGAAACCCGGGCATGTGCCCTGACCATGACCTCTTGGTTCATGGGTCAAGGCTCAAACACTGAGACACTGGGAATGCCTTAGTCTTTTTATAGGAACATGTATTCTGTGATCTGCACCATTTCTAGATAAACTAGATCTCATGGAAGCACCTCCCTCTATCGGGACTGTCTTATCCAATTCACGGTGTTCCCTGTGAATGAGAAGCTATGTTACAAGAAGCTCCGCTCCCTTTAGGACTCAGTATGGTGTCTCCATGAATGAATTTTCAGATGAAAATTAAAAAAGCCAGTTGAAGTTTCATAATTTTAGTGATGAAAGAGGGTTTTGCTTGTCATGTCAGCTTATTTAGTTTTAGGCAAGAGTTTTTCAACTATATACCTCCTCTCCTTTTTTTCTCTCAGGCTTTTGAACTGTGTCTTTGTTGCCCATTACCCAGCTCTTGTGTAACGCAGTGGAAACAGAGGAACCAACTCCCCACATCTTGCGAGCACCCCAGAATTCCTCTTCTCAGTCTCTGCAGTGACGTTGATTTGTGTGAGTCACGGGGTCTCTTTTAGTGGACCACAAAAATAATAAATTAAAGGGAAGAGATTCCAAAATTCATTCCTTTTTTGTTTCATTTTGTCCATAATCATGCATATTGGAAATGTACAATGAGTATATGGAAGCAATCCTTAGTACAAAGGAGAATGCCAACGCTAAAAACACATTTTTACATTTCATTTTCTTTTACCTTAACTAAAAACACAAGAACTAATTATGTGTGTGTGTGCATGTGTAAGTGTGTGACGCGTGTGCGTGTTTATATGTATTATATCCCCATCTGACAGGACAGATTCTAGTTCCTGGCTCTTTTTAAGGTGCTAAAAGAAATCATGTACCAGGTTTCTGATGATAATCATATTCCTTCAAGTTACCTTGGTGATTTGACTTTTGAAAGTGTATTGCTGAAACAATATGAATTCACTGATTTGCATGACAAGTAAATTACCAGTTTGAAGTGTTGAATGCTCAAAGAAATTTACTCATGGCATTTCAGATAAATTATAGTTACAATGTGTTTTCTGTTTAAAAAGTAACTCATAATTTCTGTTCAGTTCAACAAATTTACTGACTATTTACCTGATGCCCAAGCCTTTCCTTTCTGTGGGAGACAAAGGGAAGAAGAAAGAAACAACCCCAGGAAACCCTGGGTTTAGTATATTCGGACAAGTAAGTGACTTTACTGGCTTTTTCTTCATGAACCTGTACATCTCAAATGACAGGAAAGATTCTATAGCAAATGCCTTCAGATCATGAGGTCTCTTCAAGCCTAGCCTTTTCTCTTCTATCTGAAATGTTTCATCCTTATTGAATTTGTCTACCCAATGCATATGCCAGTTCTCCTGTTTGCCTAATCAAGGCTTAGTGTGTATTTCTGGGCACTGAGCTTGGCATAGAGATGAATCGTGAGCAACAGAGAAAGAAGCTCATCTTTTCTAAAATTAGATTCTCATCATAGAACAACAGGGCTACACTGTTTTCTTGACTAGGGTAATGATGGTAGTGGCAGTGTTTTTGTCTGGCACTTGTATGCCAAGGTTAGTAGTCATACAGGGGGGAAAAAGAGATTATCAGTCTATTTAAATAATCCATGAACAGTTAAATTCTACACCAGAGTCCTGAGCATTCATGGTATAAATGTAGAAACTCCAAAAGCAATATGAGCCTAATTTAAGGTTGTGAAGAATAAAAGAGAGAGGAAGAGAGATGTGCTCTCTTGCAGGTTTTTGTCTTAATATTCTTGGTAAATTGGGCTTCTATTAACTAAAGTAGGAAATAAAGAAAAAAAAGTGTGGAGGTGAGGTGTGATTTAAGGAGACTATATACCATTTTAATCATGTTAAATTTGAGCTTTTAGAGAATCACATAAATGTCTATATTCAAGAGAAAGTTATATTTAGAAAAGTCTAAATCTCAGAGAGGAAATCAAGAGGAGATGAATAAGTAGACCTCTTCTACACCCAGGTACATTATGTTGAAGAGTGGTTTAAAAAATTAGGTAGAGTATGGACCATTGGCATTCATCCTATTTTCTTCAATGGGCACTGTTTGTATCTCCCCAACATGCATATGATGTAGCCTAATCCCCAAAGTGAGGGTGTTAGGAAGTGTGGCCTTTGAGATGTGGTACCCCCAAGAATGGGATTAATGTTCCTATAAAAGAGCCCCTAGGAGTTCCTTTGTCCTTTGTACCACCTGAGGGCAGAGCAAGAAGAGGAACCGCCTCTGAGCCATGAGGTGGTTCCTCACCAGGCATTAAGTTTGGTGGCATCTTGATCTGGGACTTTTCAGAATAATTAAATCATTTGATTATAGTCATGCAGCAAACTACTACTAGAGCACAGATACAATAACATTATATTCTATTCTATTACTGAGATTCTAGTCTATTACTGAAAGAGGATGATGATAAGTTTACAGAAAAAATGATAGATCACATTACTTTGTGACAGGACTATAATAAATATTTTATGCATTATTTTATAATGACAACAATTCTAGCTGTATGTCCATTTATTATATACATTTTACAGAAAAGAATCCTAAAGTTCAGAGCAACTGAGAAATGAATCAGCCAGAATGCTAACCTTGATTTGTCAAACAGTATATAAGTATTCTAAAACCCACACCATAATATTTTGTCTTTCATCTGTCTATTCATCCATTCATCTATCACAACTATCACTTAGCTAAATTAACCAATTAAACAATACTGTTAAGTTCATGCTATCTGTTAATAATTGATCCCCAAATAGTAGAACTCATAGCCAAATGTAGAAAACTGAAAAGTTAGAAATCCAATCTAATAAAAGAGTAATATGCAAATTGATTGTCACTCCAAGACACAAGATGGCCCCCTTCATGTGGTCAAAGATGGCTGCCCCCATGTGGACCCATTATGGCCTACCACAATATGGCCACTACAAGATGGCCTGTAGGGGAGGACAATTGTGGCCAGTTAGGTGTGATCAGGCCAGCAGAGGAGGGCAGTGGGGGAGACCAGGCCAGCAAGGGAGGGCAGTTGGGAGTGACCAGGCCTGCAGGGGAGGGCAGTTGAGGGTGACTAAGCCTGCAGGAGAGGGAAGTTAGGGGTGACCAGGACTGCAGGGGAGAATAGTTGTGGGGGACCCAGGCCTGCAGGGGAGGGCAGTATTGGGAGAGAACAGGCTTTCAGGGGAGGACAGTGGGCGGGGAGGGACCAGGCCTGCAGGGGAGGGTAGTTAGGGGCAATTGGGCCAGCCAGGGAGCAGTTAGTTGTCGATTGGGCTGGCAGGGGAGTGGTTAAAGGGTGATCAGGCTGGCAGGCAGAAGCAGTTAGGGGCAATCCAGTCGGCAGGTGAGCAATTGGGAGCCAGCAGTCCTGGATTGTGAGAGGAATGTCTGACAGCCCTTTTAGGCCTGATCCCACAGGGCATCGCTCAAGGGGTCCCAAATTGTGCTAAGGAACACTCCCCTCACATATCCCCTTGCACATATTTCATGCACTGGGCCACTAGTTATTTTATAGTTGACTAATAACCTATTTCTAAGAAACTCTTTGGATGCTCATGATGGAATGCTTTGCCTGGGTAAACATTTTCCCTATTTATTTTATTTTTTATTAGTGAAGTGTTTTTTGAAATGAATTATCACATAAATATTTTGTTTAATTCAAAAGTCCATGTGAAGCTTATGATTTATATGTCAACAGTTCTCCTCCAAATATGTTTGTGTCAGAACGTGATAGAATGGGTGGATCTTCTTGGAAGGAAGTCTTAAAAAAAGGGTTTAATGTTTTTTGTGTTTTTTATATTTTTGATTTACACTTGGGTGAAATATAAGGAGCTTTCTACCTTTGCTATTGTTACTGTGAACTTCCTGCTCAGTTGGCTGGCCCACCATTAGCCATGTATCTCTGTCTCTCCCTGGGGACCTTCTACTTCAGGGTTATGCTAATTAGTATCTCTCTAAACATTCTTTTTAAAATATATATATATTTTATTGATTTTTTACAGAGAGCAAGGGAGAGCGATAGAGAGTTGGAAACATCTATGAAAGAAAAACATCGATCAGCTGCCTCCTGAATACCCACTACTGAGGATATGCCTACAACCATGGTACATGTCCTTGACCAGAATCAAACCTGAGACTCTTCAGTCCACATGCTGATGCTCTATCCACTAAGCCAAGCCAGTTATGGCATCTCTAAACATTTTTATGTTTTATCTCTTTTAAGTGCTTTTTTCTTAGAAGGATTCCCGAATGTTGGCACCAGATATAAATGATGACATCAGAGTTAGATTTTTAGATGCTGCTCAAGACCCCAGGTGATAGATAAGGCCAAGGCCAAAGTGCTAAATTCCTCTTGAAATCTCCTAGTACTACACAGGAAACATGAACCTTCACTCCTGAAGGCAGAGCAGTGAAACCAAAGGAAAGGCATAATACAATCCTCCATCTAGAAAGGCCTTGGTGAATTGCCAGGGGCTACTAGCTTCCAGTCTGGAGTCTGGCCAGTATGAAATTCAAGTTGGAAGGCAAACCTAGAAGAGAATCCCAAAGGGCAGGGTGACAGGAGAGAACCAGTGAGCACAAAGTCTAGCTCCAGGGAATGTTGATTTTGTATTGTCATGCAAGATCTCAGCCTGTATTAAAGAATTTAAATACAAATCCTCAAGTGGAGTCTGTTAGGTTTTAAGGACACAGTAAGTTGTTTCTTTCTGCCTCTGGGACATGATTCTGTTATAATGAATCTGACTTTGTCATCAAGAGAATGGAATATATTCATTAAAATAGAATGTGCTTTTGTTAAGAGATCTCTTGGCAGACTGAGAGAGTGCATGGTTATGCCTGTATAATTTTTACCCTTTGTTAATTAATTAATTTATTTGTTATTTAATTACCCAAGGGTATGATTTTATTGATTTTTTTTTTTTTTTAGAATAGAGAAGGGAAAGAGAGAAAGAGAAACATTTATGTGAAAGAGCAATATCTATGTGCGAGAGAAACATCAGTCTTTCCTCCAGTACTTGCCCTTACTGGGAACCCATCCCGAAACCCAGGTATATGTCCTGACTGGGAATTGAATTTGCAACTTTTTGGTGAATGGGCTGACACACCAACCAATTATGCCATCCTGCCTAATTATTCCATCCAGCGCTAATTTGTACCACTTATTGAGCATTTACTTTGTTCTAGGTATATTCCACTCATGATTTTATGCCATTTTTACTACAAAAGCCTAGATATTATATTTATTATACTAATTTTTACCAATAACCATGACTTAGAGGTAGCTTAAGCAAGTTGCAGTGGTTCATGTATTAATTAAAGTGATGAAGCCAAAATTCAAATATATCTTATTCTATATATTATTACTAGAGGCCCGGTACATGAATTTGTGCTCAGGTAGGGTACAGCTGGAGGGGGACCATCAGGGGCCAGGCCTGTCAGGAAAAGGGGCTGCAGGCAGTTGGTCTGCCAATCCAACCCCAACAAGAGGTGGGAGGGCCAATTGGGGCCTCAGTGCATATCAAAGCAACCAGTCATTCCAGTAGTTTTAGTGTTCTGGAATATATCTATATATATTACAAAACTGTTTTCTGCATTTAAATTTACTTTATAATACCATTCCCAAAGCCATATGAGGCAGAATCCTGGTCCCTAAAAAAAGTATATATATGAAGCAAATAAACAAGGAACATACTTCTTAATGTATTAAAAATTGTATTACCTTAATTGACCACTCACCTGATTTGTAACATTTGGCCAGAGATTACCTGTAGTGAACACTTGAAATTAAAATTAAAATAAAATCAGTTCCCCAGAGTTAACGATTTCTCATTGTAAGAAACATTTCTAAGAATGCTGTAGGCCTTAGGAGGATATTCCAAAATATTGAGTAATGACAACATATTTAGCCTTGTACTATTACTACTTTTGATAATAAAACTAATATCTAGAATTAATTTACAGCTTCAAAGTGTTATTTTTATTGCTTCATAAAATTGAGTCAACTCTCAAGAGTCCACTTTGAAGACGACGTACTTGAACATCTAAATTAGAATAATATATCATCTTAAAGGAATTGGGTACATAAATATAAAAATAAATACACATTATTTCATACTATGGACAGCGATGCATCTTAAAGCCTTTTGTAAACTCTCAATTTCTACATCAATGTAGGAACCAGCTTTAATCTTTTAATACCTCCAATATTTTCTAAGGGAGAAGACTCACTCAGCAATGTCTGGAGATGGGGTGACCTAGTCTCTCTTGATAGGGAATAGCAATACCTTATGAAGCAGCCCCCTCCTTCTTTGCAAGCATCTCCCAAATAGTGACCAAAAGAACTTCTATATATTAGGGGAAAAAATCTATTTTGAAATATGCTAAGGTTTTAGAAAGCCAATCAATACCAGTCTTTCTTTCTGGAGTTTAGAACCCATTGAGAACTAAAAGAAAGAATGGAGACAATGCTATTAGTTATGTGATTAATAAGTAGAATTCTAAAAAAAATATGCTTGACGCCTGGCCACAATCTTCTAATACGTTTCCCCTATGAAAAAGAACCTTGTCCACAATGCTATAGTTTTTCAGGCATGTTTACACTATGGAATCAATAGAGAAATATATGTTACTCAGGGATGTATTGGCCACTTAAAAATACAGCAAGAAAGGGACTGAGCTACAAATTCTCTTCTCTTCTCTTCTCTTCTCTTCTCTTCTCTCCTCTCTCTCTCTCTCTCTCTCTCTCTCTCTCTCTCTCTCTCTCTCTCTCTCTCTTTCTCCTCTCTCTTCATGACTACAAGATACATCATTAACAAGAAAAGTATGTAGGGAAGCCTTAAAGAGAAGAAGAAAAAGCCTATTTCTCTTCCAGGAGAGTAGACAATTCCTTTGCTCTGTGGGAACAGGAGCAAGGAATGTAAATGCTCCTGGATAACCTTCTCATTTCTTCTGTTCTGTCCCTTAAACTGTCCGTCTTATCAATTAATGCTATGGCTGACCAGACCTTGGCTGTTCCCTTCAGGAGACTAGAGCACTCCGTTCTTAGGCCAGTTCTTCTGCTTTATTCATGAGTTTTTTCCCTCACTTCCAGGCACTGGTCCTTTATTTTTCTATCTGGAATTACTGGTGGGCAGTTTTCTCTTGCCTCCTCCTCCTCCAGGGCTAACTAAGACAGAGTGGTAATTTGAATGCATTCTAAAACTCTGTTGTACCCAAGAACGCAAAGCTGCCTTTGATCCGTTAGGCACAGCCATTCTGTCCAACATATAACGCTTCAGCAGTTAAGCAGTCACTCCACATGACAGCTTTACAGCACACATTTAATACAATATTCTCTTGGCAAAATTCCCCCAATTTGCATGTAAACACCTTTCCACTGTTAAAGCCTCAGAAAAGATATAACACTTGAACATCTCATGTCCTTTGTTTTTTAGGTTAAATTACAGTACCACACTTCATCCACTCTTCCTTCTGATCCAGTCTTGTTCGCAAGACCAGAACGGTCTATCTGCCTCCCAGTGTCCAAATATGAATTAATTCAAAAGCAACTCTCTCCTGTAAGAGTTCAGGTGTCAATAGAACATTATAGATTTTTCTCATGACTGGTGCCCTACATCCAACATTGACTAAACACAAGGAAAATGCAGAATAATTTATATTCCCAACACCATTTCATAAATTCATTTATTCACTCCTTTTGCAAATGTTCAGTGAGTGCCTATTCTGTGGCAGGTCCCATGCCAGAATCTCAGGACACAGCAATGGTCAAAACAGACACAAATTCCCTCACTAACAGAACTTTAATTAATTGGAAGAAGAAAAGAAATTTAAAGGCTACATAAGTGCAACATACATGTGTTTGGTGTTGACAAAGGCCAGGAAGAACAAATATACAAGGCTAAGAAGGAGGCGGAATATATGTTGGATGCCATAGTAAATAAAGTCACCAGGACAGACCTCACTCGTTCATATAAAGTGAAAGAACACATAACTGCAGAGAGATACCAAGTGCATTTTCATGGATGCCTAAGGGAAGGAGAAAAATGAGTGGGACTGGAGATAAAAAAGGGAGATTACAAGAATAAAATAAAAAGCAAGTAGAGTCTCCTCTCGATATAGGGTGAGCTAAGAAGTATAAATAATTCTATGACCTGCATCTACATTAAAAAAAGGGGAAAACGTTTTAGCCTCTAAGTAAAAGTGTCTTAAATCCACTGTGTTGCAACGCAGAGCCACATTACTGGTACCCTTCAAAGAACCCAGTGAAACTCAGTATTGATGGGACTCTGAACGCAGAATATGTCTTGCCTTCTGTCTCACCAGGACACCAGGTTGCCTGTCTTTGCTGAGCATCCAGAAAGTAAAGCTGTGAACTTACCCTCTATTAGGGAATTTGCCCACTGAGAGGGGTGTTGATTATAACCCCGTCTACTGTGAAAGAGTGACACCAGGGATATCCCCCATTTCCTTGCAAAGGATTTGGAAGCTGCAATCACCACATTGTTCTCTCCTCACTTCACCTGTAAGGCTCCTGAAGGTCATTTCCCTCCAAAACCTGGACTTCTGGTGCCCTGGTTTTACGCTGAATATGACCTTCAGGATGACCCAGCCTCCATGTCTTGCAGGCTCGTCCCACAGACCCTTTGCCCTGGTTTTGTCTTTGGAATCTCCAAGAAATATGGGAAACCACCTGATAGGGACAATTTTTTCCTGGTCACTGTTTCTATTTGAGGATTACTCTCTGCAAGATCCCGGACAAAAGCCACTGAGGATGGCTAAGTGAACATGTTAATTTTCCATTTCTCAGCCTTCCACACAAGAATCAATAACTTTACTGTGAATTCCTCAAAACTTTGTCTTTTTGAGAATCTCACATTTCAAGTGACATTTCTGCTATACCTTTTTCAGTAGAATGAGATAGAACCCTGATGTCCTATATCCATCTAATTCCCCCCCCCCCCATGATTCTTTAAGGAAGGGTCAATATTTTAGTTCACTTTATTCTTTCTGTTGTCTCCTTTCTTTATTATGCTAACACATTGAGAACCATCTTTTTCTTCCATTTCTCTCCCCTTGAGGCACAGAAATCCTCTGAAGGTTTTTGTCATAATGAGAGATGCAAAGTACATGATTTGAGAATCTGGCGACAAGGATACATTGTCCAAAAGTGATTCTTTCCTCTTTCAACTCCTTAAATAGAATAGCCCTGTCCTGGCCACATTCTCCTTTCAGATCAACATCTAAACCAGGCCTGCTCAATTTATCACTGTTCTCCTTAGTCCCTGTGGCCTGAAACCAGTTCCCTGTGCCTTCCTTAGGGTACCAGTCTCTATTCAGGGAATGGGAAAGCTGCATTCAGAACCATACTGATCTGTTTTTGTTTGTTTGTTTGTTTGTTTTTAAATTAATTAATTTTTATTGATTATAGTATCACATAATTGTCCTCATCCCCCCATTCCCATCCCAAGCCCCTCCCTACATATGCCATCACCCCCCTGTTGTCCATGGCCACTGGCTAGGCCCATGGGCATGCACACAAGTCCTTTGGTTGATTTTTTCCCCTTACCCCCAACTTCCCCTACTTTCCCTCTAAGGCTTGAGAGTCTGATTGCTGCTTCTCTTTCTCTGGGTCTGTTTTTATTGATCAGTTTATGTTGTTCATTATTTCCTCTAGATGTGTGAGATCATGTGATCTAAGAAATACCCTTGTTAGAACCTGAGCTGTTCGTAGTTCAAGCTAAATGGTTTTGAGTAGCCAATGGTCTTCTTCTCGATCTTTCCTTTGCCAATCAGTGAAAACTGACCACCACCATTTTATTCAGCTGTTCTGATTTTTATGGAAACTTTCCCATTTGTTATGACATTGTTTTTTTATTATGTATTTTTTTTTTCAATTATAGTTGACATTCAATATTATTTTATATTAGGTTCAGGTGTACAACATAGCAGTTAGACATTTATATAATTTACGAAGTGATTTCTTGATATTCTAGTACCCACCTGGCACCATACATAGTTATTACAATATCATTGTCTGTATTCCCTATGCTGCACTTTACATCCCCATGAGTGTTTTGTAACTACCAATTTGTACTTCTTAATCCCTTCACCTTTTCACCCAGCCCCGCCACCCCTTTTCCATCTGGCAACCATCTGTCTGTTCTATCTGTAAGCCTGGCTTTTGTTTTTGTTTGTTCATTTATTTTGTTCCTTAGATTCTCTATAAAAGTGAAACACATGGCATTTGTCTTTCTCTGTATTGTGACATAACTCTTAAAAGTCTTAAGTATTTCCTATATCTGGTCTCCCTCTGAGGGTCACTGTTGTGTGCTCTCTGGAACAAATCCTTTTCTAATGTATGCTTGGACATAGACATCATTATCTCTGCTTGGGTATCAACAATGACACATTTCTTTCCTCAACCAAGTCCTTATCCCCTTTTACATCTTTCCAGACTGGTCTCTATGACCCAAACTCTACCTTATGAAACTGTCTCCTCTTCCTCCACAAGCAAGTTGCCTTCGCTAATGTATCATGTATTCCCTACTGCTCCTATTGTGATAGAAGGTCAAAAACATAATTTTTAACCAATTCAATTAGAAAAAATATCCATCTCTAGAGATGGAGTGAATGCTACAGGCTCAACAAATTTTTTAATGCTTTTCTTTTCTCTTTATACTTTTGAGTTGGTAATTGTTTCATTGAGTTCTTCTTCACCTCAATCTAAGCCTATAGCATAAGTTTCTATAAAGACTTATTCCTCTTCATTTAGTTATTAGTAAAATCCGCTCTCATTTTTTATGAGGCTGCATCTTTGTAAACTATTTTTCAGAGTATGTGTCCTGGGTTTCTATGAATGTGAAGGCTGGACCTCATGCTCTGTAGCTTATGCTGAAACTAATTGCAATCATAACCTAGCTTAGCAAAGTCACTGCCTGGGGCTCTTGCAAAACAATTCATAATGGGAGAAAAAAAATGGTCTCATTTCAGCTACTATCTCTTTACTGAGGAATCTTAATTGGGCCCAAATGTTTTCTTTATTACCTGCTCCCTGACTCAGCCCCTGTGTAAGTCAGATCAAGGGGTCAGCTACAGTAGCCTCCATGTTAGGGACCCTGGGATGTGCTCAGTGGGAGCCAATGGGGCATCTCTCATGCCCCCAACTTTTTAAATATTGCTACACGTCTGTAACTAACATCTAATAGTGGTAGCTGAGATCTATCAAAAATAAAAACACACAAAACAAACAAGCAAAAACCACTAGCCATCTGAACTTGCTAAAGCTTTGATCCTAAAGCATCTCATCTTGGCTCAGCCAAATCCTTCAGTTTATCTAAATTTTATGAGCATGATTTTTGTCCCTCATTCTTAAGATCTGAGCCCATGCACCCACATATAAAAGCACTCCATGGTTCTTCTACTAAAATTAGGTCCCATTTGTGAGAAATCAGAAAACGAATTAAAATATTATCTTTATTGCTAAAAAAAAGCTGATGGACTCACAATCTTAGATCAGCCAATAGACTTTCAATACACCCTGTCCCAAAGAATACAAATTTTTCACTCAGTCCCTGGAGGTGCTGAACAATCTGAATACCACATGCATAAAAGCACTCCTGAGATAAGAGTGCGGTGGTTAACATTATATCTCCTTGGCTGGGCCACAGTGTTATTATTTGCCAAGAATTATTCTAGGTATTTCTGATATTTCGTGTTTGGATAAAATTTTTATCAATATAATTGGAGTTTTAGTAAACCAGCTTGCTCTTCATATTGTGGATGAGCCTCATCCAATTGGCTAAAGATTTCAGAAGAAAAAAAAGTTTGACCTCCCTTAAGCAAGAAAGGATTATTCTTCTAGAAGACTGCCTTTAGACTTCAGCTGCAACCTTTTTTTTCTCTTTCGCTCCCCTCCCCTTCTTTCCTGGCTAGCCAGCAGACTGCCTTTGGATTTTTAAAATATATATATATATATATATATATATATATATATATATATATATTATTGATTTTTTTTTTACAGAGAGGAAGGGAGAAGGATAGAGAGCTAGAAACATCAATGAGAGAGAGAGACATTGATCAGCTGCCTCCTGCACACCCCCTACTGGGGATGTGTCCACAACCAATGCACATGCCCTTGACAGGAATCGAACCTGGGACCTTTCAGTCTGCAGGTCGACGCTCTATCCACTGAGTCAAACCAGTTTTGGCTGCCTTTGGATTTGAATTATAACTCTTTCCTGAATCTCTAGCCTCCCCCAGCAGACTTTGGACTGGCCAAGCCTCCACAATCGTGAGTTTATTCCTTAATGAAAACCTCTTTTGCTATATATACACATTAAATTGTATCTGAGACCTCTGACTAATATAGGAGCCTAGAAGGGCACTTCACTGTACATTCTTGGTTCTCATGGCAAACTCATCATTTTGGAAGCCTGATGAAACTTTGTCCTCCTGAACCAACCAAAGGGAGAGGTGAGGACATAGGCCAGCAGTGGTTTTCCCATGCTTTCCTCCTGGATTAGGAGAAATATGGAAGCATGGGAAATGGGAAGAGCTTCTCCTCCACTTCTAGCAATTGGATGCTAGACCTTCCTCCCGGAATAACATGGACTCTCTTTACACTTCCTCACATCCAGTAACCTCACACTTATTTTTGCTAGCTTTGGTCTTCATATATTTTTAGTACCTTCAAGATCAAGCAGAGAACTTTCAACTCTTTGCTTCCTTGGATAAAACTGGTTCACTTTGCATCCGAATCACAGCCCAAACTCCAGGTGGGAGGCAGCTAATGCAGGCTTCAGTTTATACAAACCTAATTTCAAACAACAGGTGCTCCTCTATGAGTTTATAAGTTCTAGGACACCGAGCAGCAGAATCTCTCTGACTTACAATTTCCTCTGTTGTGGGTTTGAAATAATAACAATCCTCCTGACAGAGTTTTCATGAAAATTAAATTAGATAATAAAGGCAAACGCGTCTCACACAATCTCCAGAGCACAGTTTCCAGGTGTTCCTGCATTTCTGAGGCTGTGGAAATGCTGTTATTCAAAGTGGATCTAGAATTCACCGAGCTATGCTTTGTCCATGTGACCACTGCTTTTCTGTTTGTTTCTGAGCAAAACATTTTAAAAGATTCTTTGCCTGACCAAACTTTAATCAGGCTCCTGACCTTCTCCCTCATTCACCTTCTAACCCAACCTCTTAGTTCTTTTCATCAATATTTAATCGCTTTCTTGGATTCTCTTTCACTTTCAAGATAACCTACTTCCTTCTTTGGCTTTTGGGGCTCATTGTCAACTTGGTCGCAGTCATATATACTTCAGTGACTTGTGCATTTCCCACAGAGGTTCAGTAGGAGTTCCGCCATCTTGGCTTCATTAGACTTTATTGGTCCAGCCACTTCCCACTCTCCACCCCATTAGATGATTCAGACACCAACTATGGCATCTGGTATTCTCGTTGACAATGAAATTACTGCCATATTTTTACATTATGGGGGAAAGAAGGGTGATGAAGAGGTCTAGGATGTAGCAAAGCAGCTGGAAGATTCTGGACTTTGCTACAAACCATATATAGAAATTAAATAGGAATGTTTTATAACAAAGTAAGACTAACTTGTCTATGAATCTGTGTACTTCTTTAGAATAGAATGATGGGATGTATTGCAGTAAAGGAAGATGCCAAGGAATGGCAGTTAAGGGACTTGAGTTCCAGTCCCAACCCACCTCAAAGATCAGGTATTTCTGAACAGCTTCTATTGCCCATCAAAGGCTCAGGCTCTTCATCTGTAAAATAAAGGGTGTGGATGAAATTGGGTGTCAGCAAACATATTTTGATGTAAATAGTTTAGCCTTTCTGGACCATATATCATCTGCTGTAACTACTCTATTCTACTACCTTCCTGTGAAAATAGCCATAGATAAGACACAACTGAATGAACATAGCTGTGTTCCAATAAAACTTCATTTACAATAATAGTCAGTGGGCCAATTTCACCCATGGGGCACAATTTATTGACTCCTTGATGTCTGTCTTACTACATGATCTCCAAAACATTCAAGAAATCTGATAGACTAAAATAAATTTAAATTAGATCATAGCAATCATATTTACATTATACTTTCTTTCTGTTATATTGTCCATAACCACAGTTGCTTTCTCTTAGCTCCATAATACCCATACTCTTTCAGTATGCATGTGCACACACACACACACACATACATACATATGTGCACACATATAAAACATGTACACACGTTTTACTTACAAGTTCAAACCATTGCCACCTGAAAATCAGGTTTTTAAACATTCTCATAACTTACAGGCGATTCTAATAACTTCTGAAATACAGGCTCCGTGTCTAACAAACTGACCTAGTAACAGTCTCATTATCTCATCAATTCAACAAATACTTATTAAGAGTGTACATACTGGGCACCGTGCTTGGAGCTGGGATAAAGTAGCAGATATGGTATATTTTCCTTATGGTCTAAATAGTCCAGAATAATTGATTAGCATTTTAACATCACTTCTTATTATTAGGGTTTATTAATGTCATTCATTAATAAAATACAGAAGCATGAACCAAAATAAAGGACCTGTGTTCTTGTCTTAATTTAATTTGGTTCAATTTTAAAAGTTTTGTTAGCTTCACTTTCATCAACTGTAAAATATATAGTTATATTCCTACCTTAAAAGTAGATATTCATTCCTAAAGCATAAGATGGTTTGTTCATGGGAAATGTTATAGATATTATCAGTTTTGTCCACAATATTGAACAAAAGCTTATTTTAAAGTCACATTCATTTAGTTCATGGTTGTCAGATCTATGTTCACAATTACATTTTTCTTTCAGGCCTCCTTAAGATTTATTTTTATCTGCTACCTCTCAATAATGTTATCTGTACTTAGTAAGTATATATAACTTTTATTTTAGTGAAAGGTGACTCAGGATTATCTTATAGGCATATGAATCTATATTAAAGTCGGCGTATTAATTAGAGGCATTCTCACTGTGCTCAAAATGAGAAAATAGTTTTCTTGAGGCTCCAATTTGTACTACAGTTTCTACCACACTCACCTCTGCTCCTTGACCTCCTGCCTTAGACAGGTAATTACATACCAGCACTAGTAACACCAATGTATGTATCTTTAAGAACAGGATACTGAGCTAATTAATTTGGCTAAATAATGAAAAGAACACTCTATTCAATATTATTGTCTGATCCAGCCACATTCATGGATACCTCAGCTATATTATTGCACCTTCCATTGTTTAGTATTTCACTCATTTTAAGATGAGCTCGCTTTTAACAAGCAGATGGACCAGGATTCAATCCCAAATTACTCTGACTTTAAAACAAAACACCTGTTCATTCCTCAAATTAGACAGTGTTCTCTTTTCTATCTCTTTTCTTCTTCAGTTGGAATTTAGGTTTAGTTAAGTTATTCAGGTGGTCTAGCACCATCCTGGAGAGCCTTTAAAATAATGTGGTTTCTATTCATATGGAAGAGATAAAAGCCTTCCTGAGTGAGAATCATTCCAAGGAAGAGACCTGTTGCCAGAATATAATTCAAATGCAACCTACCAGAATCAAAGGGGTGGGATGACTTTGAGAGCATTCTCCTCGCATAGTTCTGGCCCATCACCTCCTTCTGTTCCTGCCTCATCTTGGGAGGTGAGGCCAGGGATGGAGGGTGAGACAGTGTAATTAATCAAAGATGAAGTCATTATAAAAAACAAAGACATGGGTCAACACAACTTGTCAATGGCACGGTGGTCAGGCTTGCACGGTGGTCAGCAGGGCACTTAGCCTGTGTTGTGTCTAAAGCACACTGGGGGTCCAAGACAGCAGCACCCTTAGCATGTTCCTCCACAGCAGTGTTCATGCTAAGCAGTGGAGTGACCCTGTGGACAACAGCAGGTGCACAGATTGTGGTACTTTGTACCGGCAGCCCTAGGAAACCATCATACATTATAAACGTATTTTTCTAGACTATACTTTTTAAGTGGTTTCCCCTTATTGATTCATTTCCCTTTCCCTCTTCAAGCATTTATCTTTATAAAAGTCAAAAGTGGTCTCTAAAGTAGTTAATGTAATAATTTTCTCTGTGTCTTAAAATACCTACGGTAATAATCCCCCATTGCCCATTGCAGTGAGGCTGATAGGACCCTGCATGTCCCAACCTCATCCTGCTTTCCCCGTCTCATGTTGTCTACTCCTCCTTCCCTTCTAGGCTACAGCAACATAGAAGTCCTCTCAGAGCCTCTGGTCCCTGTTCCTGGTCCCACTGCAGACTTCAGTCCAAATGACATACCCTGAACTAGACCTGAGTGGCACAGTGGTCACCTCCATTTCCACAATCATTGGTTGCTCAAATGTTATTTGTATATATTAGATTTTGTTTGAATCCCCCTTAGGCCCGATATAACAATTTTCAGTAATAAATCAAGCAAACATAGCAAAGGAATAAAACTTTCCTAAGCTTTATTCCTGAATCATTGAAAAGGTGGCCTTTGACACCTGGCAAAAAGCTACTGTGGCCTGATGCTTTTCCTCTGCATTAATTTCTAATTTTCCAGGCACCAGGTGGGGGAGAGGCGATAACTCCTCGTGGTCTTCAAAAATGGAAAGGGATGGAAACACTTAAAATCCTACTATGCTTGAACTGCTCCCATCCACTTAAATTGTGTGCTTCGGGATTTTCATTATCTTCTTGCTAGTAATTAACTTACCTGAGAATAATCAACAAATAATAGAATGTGTGGCAGAAGAAATTAGTCTCTAAGTATTCCTTAGAATTGCTGTGAGAATAATAGGAACGAATAGTATGTCTGAGATATAGCTTTCTGTGGAAACACACCTGACCTTCTGCCATCAGACCACATTTCTGATTAGAGCCCGGTAAAACTATTTTTATACTCAGTCCGGTATATTTCCCATAGTCCGGTAAAACTATTTTTACACTCAGACTTGCTCAGGGAACAGATCTAGAGAATCAAAATATTCTATTGCACTTTAGGAAGAAGGGAGAGAAAATTGTTTGCAGTGTGAAATGGGAGGTTTGAGAGTTTCCCAGAAAGTAATTTCTTCTTAAGTAAGACAAGACTGGATAATTGAATATTGAATCTGTGCTCTGAGGTCTTTCTAAAATTTGGGGAAACTTGCGTTCAGAGCCTAAAAGGGTAATGGGATTTTACATGTTTCCCATGTATTCCAGTCTTGAGTGTGAAAGAAAGGGGGAAAATCTTTGATTTTTCTTAACTAGGCAGAGGCTAGATCTTCAAGGCATGCGATTTGGGATTTATAAGGCATAGGCTAAAAAATCACAGTATTCTGGCATCTTCATTCCGCAGCCAATTCCACTCTGAGCTAATTAACATGGTAGAGTGATGCTGACTGAAGGATTAAGAAACTTTCCCTAAAGAACTTCACAAAGTCTAATTTTATGAAACCTAAAGATGATGTAGTGGAGTTTGAGGCTGCAGATCTCACTGGATGCTTGCGATAGGGTTGGTTGCTCAGGGAAACAAAAGCCTGAGAAGGAATTTAAAGCAGTTGCCAGAACCACGGTGAGGGGTGTTCTTCCCCTGCACATCTCCTGTTTGAATCCCTCTGTGCCCCAGGGTAGAGTGTAGAGTAGTGGAGATGAAGGCTGAACCTTGGCTTGAGGTCCTAGTTGTCACTTGAGCAAATTGATTAACTGCCTTGACCCTTCATTTCCTTATTTAAAAAAATTAAAGCTATAAAATCCCCTTCAGAGGTTATTTTAAGGATGGAATGATGCAATGCATGGGGTGGGTGGGAAAAATTTAACCAAAGAACTTATATGCATTTATGCTTGACCCATGGACACAGACAATAGTACAGTGAAGGCCTGGGGAAGGGGGAGGTAAGGCCAGGCGAGAGCTAGAAGGAGTCTCTGGGGATAGAAAAGGGGACAGCTGTGTAATACTTTCAATAATAAAGTATTTAAAATTTAGAGAGAAACATTTTGGAATAATAATTAGTATATGCATATAAGCCCTTCTTAGGTACTGATAAGATGCCGGTCTTATATAAGTACTATAAAGGTGTTTTAGTAAATAACAACTTATAGCTTTAGTAAATAACAAATTTATTATCCTTATTATGTGGATAATAACTAAACTTCTTGACTAGAGTCTCAGTCTCCTACACTTTAAGCAATCTTTCTAAAATACAATAACACTATCCATCATGGTTTATAATTGATCCTATGACAAAATCTAAACAATTATCCTTGTGCTGGCTCCAGTCTCTCAATAACTACTGTGTGGGTCTTACTATGTGGGTCTTACTGTGCTCATAAGGCATCCTTCGGCAATAAACATCAGAAAACTTTGAGAACACACAGGTTTATTACCTACATAACCTGGAAATCACAAAGCACACCTGGGCTACCCAGTGAGGTCACAGGTAGAAGGGGGGGAGTGTAGAGGCCTGGGGTTCTGCTTTGGTTGAAATTGAAGGCAGGGGGGTAGGACTTTAGGGGATCACTCTTAATTGAAAAATTTAAAACACAAGAGTGGGAATTTAAAGTGTGAAAAGAGAAAGAAACAGTGTCTTAAATGGTCATTTATTGAAATCAACCACGATCTCTAAAACAACAAATATTTAGTGATGGCAGCTGGGCCTGGCCATTTGTCTCATTCTATGGCTGGTAATGTGTGTGTTTATTCAAGGTAGACCTGTCTGAAGTGGATGCCTCACAATCAAAACTCAGTTCAGGCAATTACATTACACAAAGGAAAGCCAAAAGTCAGGGCTTATACTCCAACTTCTGTTGGTTTAACAAGACCCAGTGTTTCCCAAAGTGTGGTACGCATACCCCCAGGGGTAAGGGAAGAGTTTGGGTGGAGTACGCGTTGCACTGGAGTTTGGTGGGGATGTGCACTGCACCATGCTTAGCTGTGCCTAATTCTAATTTCTCATGAGTCAAGTCAAGATAGTCTTGTGAGGTGTGAGATGGTCCGGTGTGCAAATAATTGTTATTTATAATATAACTTTTATTTATATTTTATTATGAATAATTTTATTTTTTGTTTATTATTATTTTGTGTATGTACCAAAATAAATAAATAAATAAATATATTTTGATTGTTATTCAAATACATACATTTTTTTTCACGAGGTTGTACTCAGCATTACGAAAATTATAGAAGGGGTACACATATGTCAAAAGTTTGGGAAACACTGAGCTCCCCACTGGATCTTCTCACTCCTCTTTCTCCTCAACTTTTATCCTTACCCCCTATACCACTCTTTGTTCCCAAAGTGCCTGGATTTATTTAAGTTATAGTCATTTCTGCTCTAAGGTGATGTACCCATCCCTAAAACTTATAGCACTCTGCAAAATTATGCAATAAAAACCACAAGGTTTATGGAGTTAGAAGCAGAGCAAGCTCAAAACTTTCATTTGTGAGATTCAAAGAAAACCTAATAAAAATGGGAACATAGTTTACACCTACTAAATTATCAAGAAGCATTCGTGCACTGGCAGGGGGTATGGCCTGCAGGGATTGGCCTGCTGTGGGAGAGCCGCTCATTCCAATCAGCTGAGTGGCTATGGACCTACAGCACTCGCCTCTCCAGGGGACCCGGTTGGGGCCAGGCCCAGGGATAATAGCACTGAGATGCAGCAGAGTAGGTCTCAGTCCTGTGGCAGCCATGAACCCACATCTTAGCCCCCAGGGCAGCACTGCATGTGGGCATCTGCAGGAGGTGACAGGGAGCAAGAAGGAGGACCTTGGGGTAAGGAGCCAATGATCGCAACTCGGGTTCCTGTCCATCAGCTGACCCCCAGATAGCACACTGACCACCAGGAGGCAACTCCTGCATTGACCTCTCCTTGCTGGTGGTCAGTGTGCATCATAGCAACTGGTTGACCAGTCATTCTGGTCATTCCATCATTTGGTCACTGGGCTTTTATTATATAAGATACTTAAATGCTACAACAAAAGTGGACCTTGAAAAGAGCTGAATTGGATTGCTGGACATGAGAATCAGAAGTTAGCAGATTGTGAACAAGTGCAAAGTGGTGTAAAGACAGTTACCTGAAATTGGAAGAAAAGTTTTCACACTCGGTGTGGAAGAGTGGCAGGGGTTCATGTCACATGGGGTGCATCAAGGTGGCTGGTGGATGTTGGAGGTATTACACATGTGTGTTTTGTATTTTCCGACACAGGTCAGTTCAACTACAGTTTTCTGCATTTATCAGTGCTTCTCTCAGACAAAATATCACATAAGCAAAGGCAAAATTCACTTATGCTCATATTATTTCTGAATATATCAAAACAATTGCTGTAACCAGCTGGATTTAATGTGCTGTGGTTTATCCTTTTCCTGAGGCTGAAATCTGCTTGGTTTATTCCACAAAACCCTCACCATGCCCTTCTCTTCACTTTCCCAAATCCTACTTATCTTTTAGATCTTTGGTTAAACATAATTTATTCTAAGGAAGGTTTCTGAAGAACTTCAACATAAGGCAATAAAACTTAAAAAGAAAAAAGAAGAAAAATAAACTAACCCACCTTAATTTTACCCAAACTGTTTGTAACCCTAGACCCATTGACTAAAAATACTTTGTGATAACATCTCAATCCTCCCTCAACCCACCTCCCCAAGCCCCAAACTTTTTGTCTCAATAAATAACAACTTTATTCACCTAGTTCAGCATACTTGGTGTTTCTTCAGCTCCTCTCCTTTATAATTTACATTCAATCTGTTGAGAAACCCTGTTGGTTCTTCCTTCACAGTATGTTTTAAATTCAACCATTCCTTGACAATGTGACTGCTGTCCTGTTCAGCACCATCACTTGCCTGATGGGTATTATTGTTTTAATTGGTCTTCTATCTCTCAGTTTGTGTCATGTAGTCTATATTTACACAGTGGCAATGATTTACCATGTAAACCATATTACTTTTCTGTCCATAATAGCATCCAAATTCCTAATCTTCAGCTCATAGGAACTCAAATTATCTCATTTCCTGCCAAACTCCTACTCAACTCTTGTTACTCACTTCTTTTCTTTTCCCTCCCCTCCAATCATACTAATTATTTTTTCAAGAGCACATCACTTTTGGTTCAGATGTTGACATAGCTTGATGTCTTTTTGAGATCTTTGCTCAAATATCACTTCAGTGGTAAGGTTTTCCCTGACCCCTGTTTTAAAGTAGCAAAATCACTGTTCTATTATCATCAGCATGTTTGTTCCTATTCCTCTGCCCTGATTCATTTTGATTCACAACATTCTATATTTTCTCCTTTATTTTATTACTAGTGGCCCAGTGCATGAAATTCATTCACATTAAAAGGGAATTAATTAGAGGAAATATTTTAATATTGCTATTTGCCCTTTCTCTATAATAGAAGTGTCAGAGATGAAAGAAGATTAGTAAAATGTATATGAAAATCTTTTTCCTGCCAGAGTCTGGGTCACGCCATGGGACCTAAGTCAAGTCCCTGTCAACCGCCCACAGGCACTTCAAAATGCAGGACACCCAGACCCAGCTTGCCCCACCCTCATTGGGTGAGACCCAGCCCTGGTCGGCCCCACCCATGTCAAGCCCCTCTGAGTGGTGGGTGCAGCCTAAGGTCCCCCATTAAGCCCCACTGGGCAGGGGGAAACAGCCTCAGGTCCCCCGGCCCAGCGCCAGGGAGGGGGGCACAGCCTGAGGACAGGCACCATACAGCCTCAGGTCCTTGCTGTTTGGTCATGACATTATGGTGTCCTGGCTAATTTGCATATTGTTCTATTATATAGATAGATTGTCTAACTTTTAGTCTAGAGTCTACTCTAGACCATAAAGACATAGGACTTTTGTTCATAGCTGCATCCTCAGCAGGTAGGATACTATGTCATGGAGAAAGCATTTGATAAACGTTTCTCGCATATAATTAACACATTTGAGTATTTGTAGAAGCTATAAATTGCTTTATAAAATTACTTATTACAGAGGTACAGTATATTTCTTCTAGAATTAGCATGTTTTCTAAAAGCCAAATATGGCTTGTTTTCATTGGTAGTTATGTTGAAAAAAGGAAACATTTAACCTATTCATTTTGTAAGTCATTTAATTATGAATCTACTATTTCAGGCCATCTAATCTACTAATCTAAGGGGTTAGGTGCAATAGTTCTGGGTAAAGCCACAATAGGAACACGATTAGTGATAGAGTGCACGTTTCCTAAGAGTGCACACCCCACAGAGAGTTAGTATGGTAGGCAGCATCTATTATTTGAAACTTAAGGATCTGGTTTCCTCTTGTCTTTCACACTAAATAATGACCATTGTCTTTTGGTATTGATTACACAGCTATAAGGAGTGAGATAATTTTTAAGACTCAAGGGATTATCAGTTAACTTTAGCTAGGTAACTGGATTCTTTCACAGCTCTATTATTTATTTACTTATTTATTTATTTGTGTTCCCAACTTCTGAAGTGGCAATACCTTGGGTCCAGCCACTTACCAGACACCTAAAGCTTAAGATGTGAGTGCTAGAGACAACACAGGCTTGATGTCAGAACTGAGCTCTAACCTTGGCCTTCCCTCTTGTTGTCCCTATGACCTTGTGGAAGTCACACACATATTCATACTTCCCAGGATCTACTCAGAAAAGGTCAGCAAGATCAATTAGTGTGCTAATTGCATTTTTCTAAGAGAAACTGCTCCCAAGCAGTGAAATTCAGTCCCACCAGCAATATTGTGTGTGAATGTGAGCCAGTTGGCTTGGCTCTCGTGCGATCTTTGTGATTGATGAGTTTTTTTATTTACGTGACAGTGTTTCTCTGGGAGAGGGAACCGGCACTGGGGCCAGATTGCTAACAATATCATTATGATTTTATTATTGTCCTGGTTCTGGAGATCCATAACTTGGTTTTCTATTAGCTCATTACTCAAGTGAGACAGTGGGAAAGCAATCATTTCTGTCATGGGGCAGCGTGCGCCACCTGGCTTTTGGAAAAGCCCGTTCGCGTGCCCCGGAAATGCGGAGAGTAAATGAAGTGACCAGCATGAAAGGTGGCTTCCCTTCATTGTGCATCTGCATCCAGCAGGTGAGATTATAGTCTCCCTGGTAAGGAGGATGTGTAATACCCATTAACGTTTGGAGGATAAATGCACACTCACCAAGCGGTAAATCTGCCTATTAGAGGAAGAGGCATGCATCACTTTCACTGGCAATCTCATGCAGGCAAACGCTAACGTTGTTAGAAGGAAAGGATCCTAGTGGGACCTGGAATTGATAGGTTTTAATTTAAGAAACATCATAAGACAAACATTTTCTTTTCGGTTACCACGACCTTACAAAGATGAAGAAAACTTGGCATGCATAGGAATCTGCATGAAATAACTGTGGCGGCTCTCTCCATGGGATCCCAAGACTATGCCAGCTCAGGAAGTGAAAGAATGGAAGAAAAATGACCTTTTGTATCACTGAAGTACTATTATATATGTAAACATAAACTTAGGATACCTCATCATCTCATTGTGTAAGTCTGCTAGAGCTGGCTACAGAGTACCACACACTGAGCGGCTTAAAGAACAGAAATGCATTATCTGCCCAGCAGCTGGACATTTGAGATCCTGTTGTCAATCGAGCTGTCTTCTTGGGAGGCCTCTCTTCTGGGCTTGTAGGTAGTCACTTCTCTCTATGTCCTAATAGGGTCTTCCCTCTGCGCAGGCCTGTGTCCTAATCTCCTCTTCTCTTAAGAAACCCAGTGACATTACATAGCCCTAGTGACCTCAGTCAAACTTAATTACCTATTTAAAACCCTGTCTCTAGATGCTGCCATATTCTATGGTACTGGACATGAGTAATCATCACATTTGTTTGTTTTGGTTGGTTTTTTTTTTTGGGGGGGGGGGTGAGGAAAAAAAAGTGGAAAAATTCAGCCCATAACACTCATTTATGCAAAATATTAATGTTAGGTCTTCTTAGCCCACTTTCCAGAAGAGAAAATGAAACTTCTGAAAAGTCAAAAAGTTGTTATGTTGAAATAGCTACAGATAGGAGATTGAACCAAGGAAACCCCTCCCAAGTGGCCTTTGTTTTACTGATTAGCTTTTAATGAAGATGATCCTAGAGAAGAGAAAGGGGAAAACAAAAAAGGGGAATAAACATAATGCCTGTTTCTTTGATTTCTGGGTTTTCCTATCACTACCGGAATACCAAGAAAGCATCAATGATAATGAACACATTAATTTAATATCTCAATAAATTACATAAGCAGTTGAACTTAGAATTAACTGAATATTTAATTTTTCTGCATAAAAATATTTGAATAACTTATGCATTAGTGATTATTTCCCCATGCATAGTTTAATGTAACAAGCTAACATATTTAAAGAATGGTACAAGAATAAGTATATCTTGTTTGGAATGTGTATTTATATAATCTTATTTTCAATTTTATAAGATTGGAGACTTTCCAATGTAATTAGAGACTTTATGGAATCTTAAGACTAGAGATTCAGTTACTGTAATTTGGAAGAAATTAAAGTTGATGTATATATACTTTGTCACTCTATAGGCATTTTTGCAAGGTAAATGAATATATCAGTGTTGCTTTGTAAAAATCATGATATATCACAATAAAAATTGTGTCAGAGTCTGTTAGGTAGCTTCATTACCAGTCAACATTTCTAAGTCATTTGGATTTAGGGGAGAATGTGAAGATAATGAGTCTAGATAGAGGAATTCTGCTTTTGACTTCCTCCTCAGATACCCTGTGCCTAGTGATATCGGACAAGTTATACAACCTATTCAGGCTTCAGTTTACTCATCTGTGAAAGAGGGATATCATTTCTTAACATGTATAGTAGCAAATTACATACCATGTGTGTTAACTACAAGAAGGTGTAAATGTAAAGAATAGTTATTCTTTGAGGTGAATGATCACAGTGTTATATTCTAAGCACTGTGTAAACACTGGAAATTCAATGATAAAAAAGCCCAATTCAGTCCTCAGCAATTTCACAGCAGAATAAAGGAAGGAGATTGGGTAATTTGTTATTTCAAATTCCCAATGATGCCTGCTATAAGATAGACCAGTATAGTGTGTCCTGGGAACTTAATAAAGGGGCACAAAACCCTACTGGGTGTGGGAGGGGTGGAGTTAGCCAGCAAAAGGTCCCTGGAGATAACACTAAAACTAAATTGATTAGTATGAGCAAGATATAGCCAAGTCAATGGAATATATTTTTATACATAATGCATCTATAAGCCACAATGTTATAATCAATCAATCTCTTCACATAGAAGATAATGGGAGATTTAATTGTATTTTTATATAATTAGTGATTTTTAAGAGTAAGTAAAACGTTGGTTTGACAAGGATTTTTATGGATTTCCTGAAACTTTTAATCTTTTGTAGGTTAGAATTGACTGACACTTCTCTGATAATTGCAGCATGGTATACTTTCCAATGATGGTCACAACACTTCCCATCTTGAATAATCGTATGCCACTGCTTTCATCCAAGGGTGTGGTCTTTGTCCTCTCTCTTAAATTAAGGGGAGCTTGCAAATTCTTAAGCTGCTAAAGAATACCAGACATGATGGTGTGTCACGTCTGAGGGTAGATCATAAAAGGTGATGCAACTTTGGTTCTTACAATACTGTGAGTTGAGTGGAAACAGTGCGCTACCCTGGACCGTCATGCATGAGAAGGTCAGTCCCCACGGAGGGCAAGCATAGGTGCTCTGGGCAGCAGTACTGGTCCTCAACCTTACCAGGCCAGGCACCAAAAAGGTGAGGGCATAAACCTTAGGTCACACTCCCTTCAGCTTCAAGCCATCTCCCATTAGCTTTTGAGACTTCCCATTGTAATCCTCAATATCACATACTTTAGTCAGGAATTCAGATAGCACTCCCAGTATGCTATCTGAATGCTTGGCCCCACCAACCAGATCTGAAATATCATGGCTGACATGTACACATAAGGAGCTATTTGACATTGAAACTGGGACTCAAAAGAACTGCTGGCCCAGAAAGGAACTCACTACAGACTGATTCATCTGCCTCTCAGCATAACCATTACGGCTTGTCGCAGTTTAGGTTTTTACAAGGGTATTTCTTGGATCACATGACCTCACACATCTAGAGGAAATAATGAACAACATAGACTGGTGAACAAAAATAGACCCAGGGAAAGAGAAGCAGCGATCAGACTCTCAAACCTCAGAGGGAAACTAGGGGAGGGTGGGGATAAAGGGAAGAGATCAGCCAAAGGACTTGTGTGCATGCATGCACCATGGACAATAGGGGGGTAGGGGAATATGTAGGGAGGGGTTTGGGATGGGGATGGGGGGATAAGGACAATTCTGTGATACCATAATCAATAAAAATTAATTTAAAAAGAATAAATAAATAAACATGAGTTGTAAACTTCTAAATATGGAGTCATTTTTATGAAAAAATGAACCAAATAGAATTTGGTGTTAAAAATTGGATGTTTTCATAAAAAAACAATAACAACAACAATAAAAAACCCACATACAATAATAAAAACCACTACAACAAAACACAAGTGAGCAGAATCTGGAAGGACCTTAAGAAAAATGTTAGAGAAGGCTTGGAGTTTAGGGGGGAAAAATTGTTATGGGAGCTGGAAACAAGGTAATTCGTGTTGTGTAGTAGTGTAAAGTTTAGTAACATTCTTTCCTGGGGTGGTGTGCAATATAGAAATATTCTTAATTAACTGGTGGATTTGGCTAAAATAACTTCCAGGCAGAATATGGAAAAGGATAGATGATTTATTTAACTCATTGGCTAAAATTTAGATAGAAAGGAATTAAAAAGAAACTGCCTAATTTTCAAGCAAAATGTTTGGGAATTATGAAGAAACCAGGATTTCCTGGGTTCTAAAAGACAAAAACAACAAGGCAGAGCGAAACAAAACCCAAAATCAACTAATCTGTGGCTAATCTCAGGAAGAAAACATGAAGCCAACATTGTTATTGTAAAAATCCTTGCTTCAGCCAGTTTGGCTCAGTGTATAGAGCTTCAGCCTGTGGGCTGAAGGGTCCTAGGTTGCATACCTAGGTTATAGGCTGACCATAGGCCCCAAGGGCCAGTGCAAAAGGCAATCAATGGATCTCTCTCTCTCTCTCTCTCTCTCTCTCTCTCTCTCTCTCTCTCTTTCTCTCTCAGATGTTTCTGTCTCTCTGTCTCTTCCCCTCTCTTCCACTCTTTCCAAAAATCAATGGAAAAATATCCTCAGGGGAGAATTGACAATATATATATATATTTAAAATTCTTCTTTAGACTACAGAAATATATAAGCTGGAGCCTCAATGACCCTCTCAAATAAAGACCCAAGGCTCTGAATGTGTGACTTGCAATGGTCTCTGAGTAACTGTAGAGCTTCTGAGAATCTTAGGGGGCTCCTCAGCAATCTCACAAGAAGGATAAGAGGACAAAGGCTGTTCCCAAGAGATTTGTGGATGTGTTTATATTTATTTTTGTGTGTGCTTTTTGTTGTTGTTGTTGTTCTAGTGGAGTTAGTTACAAATGGATACACAGGAAGGCCAAAAAAATGTTTTAAGAGAAAAGGATTAAAAAGACCAGATCATATAGAGTCCTTTAAAAAAGCAAATGTTATAGGCAGGACTCAGGTTGCAGGTTACTCAGAGACACCATGACTTATATCTTAAATAAGTAGAAAATTGGTTCAGAAATGTGAAGTAAAATCACAGAAGGCAGAGCTTATAGCCAAGGATAACAATGAATAAGGAGCTGCCCAGACCCTAATCAAGAGTCAGCCACATGCTCCTGCCTGGATTTTAGAATGTGTTTATTGTCGAATGTCTTCTTCTTTGAGTCCTCCAGAGTAGAAATGTCTAAAGAGTTGTCTCGTGTCTGTGCTACCATTGGATTGTGTAGATTTCTGCTTATGCCTGTGGGACAGACAACCTTCTGTCTCTTTAGCTTATCTAGTTTATTTTTTTGCATTTCAGTAGTTTGATTCACATATTTTACAACTTTATTGAAGTATAATTGACCTACAAATATGCACATACTTAACACATACAATTTAATGCATTTGGACATATGTGGACACCCATAGACAATGTAATAAATATATCTATTGCTATCAAAAGCTTCCTGAGTTCTTTTGTGCTGTGTGTGTGTACAAGAACACTTAACATGAAATCAACCCTTTTAACATACTTTTAGGTGCCTGACACCAAAATGTTTACTATAGGCTTTATTTTATGCAATAGGTCTCTGAATTTTATTATCTCACATAATTGTACCATTATATGCATTGGTTAGAAATTCCCCCACTTCCTCATCCTCCGGAAAGCACTATTTTATTATATGGCTTATGTAAGTCTGAATATTTTAGATATTTTATAAGTGGGATTATGCAGTCCTTGTTCTTATTTCACTTAGCATAATGTCTTCACAAGTGCTAGGATTTTCTTCTTTTTTTAAAGCCTGGATAATATCTCATTATATGTATATACATTTTTTAACCTATGTGTTAGTTGATAGTCATTTATTTGGGTTGTTTCTATACTTGGTTATTGCGGATAGTGCCTCAATCAACATGAGCATGCAGCTATCTCTTCCAGACCCTAATTTCAATTCTTTTGGATACATACCCAAAGGTGGGATTGCTATATCACATGGCAGTTTAATTTCAATTTTTGAGGAACCTTCACATTGGTTTCCACCATGGCTGCACCATTTTACATTCCCAACAACACTGTACAAGAGGCCTGGCTTCTGCTCACCAACATTTAGCTCTTGTATTATTATTATTATTATTATTATTTTACAATAGACACTCTCACAGGTATAGGTTGAACCTTATAATGGTTGTGATGTTCATTTCCCCGATGAATAGCATTATCAAGCACCTTTGCATGTGCCTGTTGGCCCTTCATATGTCTTCTGTGGACAGATGCTATGAAGTCCTTTGCCCAATTTTTACTTGGGTCACTTGTTCTTTTTGTGTTTGTTGGTTTGTTTGTTTGCTAAGGAGTCATAGAAGTTCCTTATATTTTTTGAAAAAGAGCCCTTCATCAGATAGATGGTTTGAAAATTTTTCTCCAATTCTGTGGGTTGCCTATTCATTCTGTTCATTGTTTTCTTTGCTGTTTGGTTTGCAGATTTCTAACTTAATAAAAACTGTCATCAGAGCAGCTTCATCTGAACATGGACCAGATTTTGATGATGAGATTCTAGACCTACGCTGATGCCTTAAAGGTGAAAATTTGGGAGTCTTAGAGGAGGACATATGTGAATGTTGTATATAACATGGCAGAATATAAGTTTTCATGACCAGAAGGTAGAGTGTGGCACGTTGTACCTAGAAAAGAAGGCCATGGAAACATTGCACAAGGTCATTTAGAGTGTGAACATCAAGATTTGGAATCGGCAAGCATTTATGATTGCTTTGAATATGGCAAAAGCAACAATGTTATTTGATTATAAAAGGTGATGACACTTTTGCTATATCCATTGAAACACTCACACTTAAAATCCCAGCTGTATTTACACAGCCCCAGTGCCCTGAGGCTGCCATCTTATGAGAAAGCCACATAACATGGGAGATCACATGCATGCACTGCAGTCAGCAGACTTGGTTCTCAATTCATTGCAGTTCAGACACCTGGCATGCCAGGTAATTTCAGCCCCAAGCCATGGAGTTATGGCTAATCATTAGTTACTTCAAACTGATGCCCCAGACATCATGGGGCAGAGATGAGGTGTTTCTGAAGCCCTGACCAGGTTACTCATTTGGTTGGAGCATCCTCCCATACACCAAAAAGATTGTGGGTTTGATTCCCAGTCAGGGCACATACCTAAGTTTAATCCACTATTGGGGTATGTGCAAGAGGCAACCAATCAATGCTTCTCTCTCACATTAATTTCTCTCTCTCTCTCTCTCTCTCTCTCTCTCTCTCTCTCTGGAAATCAATAAAAACATAACCTTGGGTGAGGATATATATATATATATCAATATATATATATATACATATATATATATATATATTGATATATATATATATTTTTTTCTTTTCTTTTTTTCTGTTGTACTTAGTCCAAGTTGCTGAACTTCAGAATTTGAGGATATAATAAGAACTGTTGCTTTGGACACCAAGTTGTGATTCAATTTGTTATGCACTAAAGTAAGAAGAGCAGTACATTTTAGGGGAAAAAGTGTATTTTATAAGATACTTCAAATCTACTTCCTTGTTGTAATATAATTCAATAAATATCGCATCTAATAAAGAGGAAATATGCTAATTGACTGTCCCACCCTTAAAGATGGCAGTGCCCACAGCCAATAAGGAAGGAATACGCTAATTGACTGCCATGCCCTCAAAGATGGTGGCACCTACAGCCATAAGATGGTAGCACCCAGTCCCTTAAGCCCCACTGGGGCAGCAGGCATGCAGCAAGGATGAGCCCGCCCTCCCCACCCCCTGAGGCATGGCCATTCCGCATATCTATCTCCAGAGTACCCTAGTCCCCTCAGCTCCTCAGCCATACAGGGTCAGCCTGAGGCACAGGCAAGCCTAGAATGGTGGCTGCCCAGCCAACACCCAAGGCACAGCAAGCCTCAGATGTTGGCTGCCCAGCCACCCAGGGACGCCCAAGGCTCAGGTAACCAGGGCCAGCCGAGTCTTGCACCACCAACAGTGGCAGCAGTAGAGGTGTGATGGAGCATCACCTTCCCCTGACCGCCAGGTCATCTCCCTCACATGAGGTCTCCTGGACTGTGAGAGGGGGCAGGCTGGGCCGAGGGGTCCCCTCTCCAGGGCATGAATTTTCATGCACTGGGCCTCCAGTCCAAGAATATAAAGACAAAATTTAAAGTCCTCTTCACATACATAATCCCAAACCACTTTTTTAAAGTAAAAATATCTCTTATTTTAAACTAGATACAATTCTTCCAGATGGTTTCTGTATTTATACACTTTACATATAAAAGTATATTATCTTTTAAAGTAATTTGTGGAATACTATTCATATTTTCAAAATATTACTGTTTGAACTTAACAAGTTACCTTGAAATTCTTAACCTTGTAACATATAAAATATATATCATTTCTTTTAATAGCTGAATAGGCAGTTGAAGTATGATTTTCATGGGCTTCAGTAAATTTTGCTTTCATGGGCCCCTTCTACAGTATAATAATATTTTTAAAATGACCTTTTATAACTATGTTAGTATAAAAATGAATAAAACCCAGGCTGAAATAATTATAGAATTGTTATGATATTAAATTTTTTTCTGACATTCAAAAAATTAAAACATTTGTGTGGGCCCTAGGCACTATGGCTACAGAATCTAATGTAAAAGTTGGCTCTGTCTGAATAGGATCTCATATTATGGATATTCACACTTATTTAACCATTCTTCAATTGAGGGACTTATAAAATGCTTCTACTAGACAGTTTTCACTATTGAAGCAATGCTATAACTGACATGCTTGCACTTTCTCTCCTCTTTAGATCCACATATAAGTGGGTTTTGTTTTTTTTAGAACATAGACATAGAGTTAAAATTACTAGATTAGTGGACATGTGTATTTTAAAATTTTTCATACGTGTCCCCAAATTGCCTTCTCAGAAGAATGTAATAGTTACAGCCTTTTCCATACTGCAGGATCATTTTCGTTACATTATAGACAATATGTGATAGTACCAATGGTGTATAAATAATGTACAATTTTTGCGTAAGTATTAACAAAAACCTCAGTGAGTATGCTTGTCTGTGATTATGCAAGCATAAGACATTATGCACAATAATACACACAGGCTGTTAGTATTGGTTACCCAGGCATAATGATAGAGAGAGGACAAGGGTTGAAGAAAATAAAATTTAAAAATAAAATACTTAAGAGTGTCATGTTTGGCTGACTTAGCTTGCCAATTAGTTTTTATGAGTATTTTAAAACAGAGTATAATATGTGAGCTTATAAATAATATTAATATATATATATATTTTTTTTTCTCTTCATGATGTATACTAGAGGCCAGGTGCATGAAAATTCATGCACTTGGGAGGGGGAGCGTGGAGTCCCCTTAGCCTGGCCTGTGTCCTCTTGCAGTCCAGGACCCCTCATGAGGTGTCTGACTCCCAGCTTAGGGCTGATCCCTGGGGGATCAGGCTTAAACTGGCAGTCAGATCAGGCCCAAGCTGGCAGTCAGACATCCATCTGGCAGCCTGGGAGCTCTCGGGGAATGCCTGATTAATGCTTTGTTGGACATCCTTAGAGCTGCTGAGGAGGCAGGAGAGGCTTCCACCACCACCATGTGCTGGCCAGCCATGAGCTGGCTTCTCGCTGAGTGGCACTCCTCCTGTGGAAGTACACTGACCACCAGGGGAGAGTTCCTGCATTGCCGTCTACCCCCTGGTGGTCAGTGTGTGTCATAGTGACCAGTCGCTTGGCTCCTGGTAGTCAATTTGCATATTACCTTTTAATCATATAGGATATCCTTCCCCCTAGTGAGGAAGGCAGACTTATTCTGATTCTTAATAAAGAAATGACCACTGGGGCCCTAGCTGATTTGGCTCAGTGGATGGTATGTTGGCTTGTGAAATGAAGGGTCCTGGATTAGATTCCGGTCAAGGGCACGCTCATCCCTGGCCCTGGGAAGGGTATGTACAAAAGGCAACCAAGTGATGTGTCTCTCTCACGTTGACATTTCTCTCTTTGTGTGTCTGACCCCTTCCATTCCAGTCTCTAAAAATCAAAGGAAAAATATCCTCCGGTAAAGATTAACAATAACAAAATGACCACTGGGGAAGTCAAAGTTGGACACCTGACCTCAAAACACTCAATTCCTAGGATGAATAGGAACCCATCTGATTGAAATTAATGGCTGAAAAGGAATAGGATAGAAGATATAGATATATCCTTCTGACATAGAAGAAATAACTAGTAGCTGATCTTTTGATCCTGTGGCATAGTTTAATTGTCCATTTATAAATGTTAAGAGAAAACAAATATAAGATTGCAAGCCATATATAACATGATTTCATTTCTATTAAAAACAATATGCATGTGTCTTAATTTTGGTTTTGTCCATGACTTATCTGTTTCCTTTGGTTTAAATCTGTGTGTGTGTGTGTGTGTGTGTGTGTGTGTGTGTTTTCCTACCTTTTGTGCTTGATATTCCTCAAATGTCTGGTGATACATGTATTTTTCTTTAAGAATTGGAGAACATGTTTTATGTGTGCCTGTTTAAGCCTGAAGGATAGACTCAAGCTAGAAATCACTCCTCTAAGGTTCCAATAGATGTCATTTAGGGCAAGTAGTGCTTCTGAAAAGTCTTTAGAAAGCTGTGTGGAGTATGTGAACCTGCCTTTCCACTGATTCACACACCAGAAAGAATATTTTCCAGTCCCCTGTTACACATTGAGCAGTTGGTATAAGTACTAGTATTTTTTTAATGGATACTATGAAAACTTAATAGGTGACAACACCAGGAAATAATGAAGAAACAGTTTTATGTGTTCTTAATTTTTATTTTTTTTAATTAAATTAATTGGGGTGACATTGGTTAATAAAATTATATAAGTTTCAATTGTACAATTCTATAGTACATCATAATTCCGGTCAAGGGCACATACCTTGGTTGTGGGCACATCCCCAGGAGGGGATGTGCAAGAGGCAGCTGATCAATGATTCTCCCTCATCGATGTTTCTAACTCTCTATCCCTCTCTCTTCCTCTCTGTGAAAAATCAATAAAATATATTTAAAAATAAAAATAAATAAAAATAATTCATGGAAAACTATATATTGCATACAATTTTCTCACTTTATAAGTAAAAATACTGAGATGCAAAGAGGTGAACTAACTTTCCCAAGATCCCACTGTAACTAGAAAAGCCAGCTAAAGTATTCAGGTCTTATGTCCTATCTAGAACTTCTAAGTATAGTTTGGAGTTTTCCCAATTATAATCCAAAAGTGTACACCAAAGACCTTTGTATGCCCGTGTGCATGATTGTAAAGTCATTTGAAAGTCAGTTGCTAAATACTTATTTTTCCAATCCCCAAATTGCAGTGATAGAAATGTCTGTGTGTCCATACATATGATGAATATGTGACCTTGAGACATTTTGTTTTGTGTGCCTGTAGTGATTGACCTCAAAGTGTCTACTGCTTCCCAGGTCCACCCCGTGCCCCCCCCCCCAAAAAAAAAGCCCTTGTCTATTTTACTTATAGGAAGCTTTGTCTTTTCTTGCTTCGGCAGAGCCATGAGGCTTGAGATTGACAAGTAGCCTCTTTGCAAATGTCACTTCCCAAGAATCAACAGCTCTGCCACATTGCTTCCAATTATATTTGACAGTGTCCTTGTAAAAATCTGTCCACAAACCTATTTTAGCCTGTCACACGTGAATTATATGGTCCTTGCCTGGTCATTCCCACCTCAGCAACAGATACTATTAGGCCAAAACAAACTACATGGCCATGATGGCAAATTGAGAATTAAGAAAAATCCTCCTATGAGCAATACAAACTCACTCTTAGATGAATCAAAGTTATATGGATGATAAAGGTCATTGGTAGCCAAAGTTAAGGATTATCATTCGGTGTGATGGCTCTGAATATCTAGTCACAGAGAGTCTGCACTCATGCACTGATTTATACAGCGGAGCCAAGAGTCACTTCTCTGGATGCTGAAGAGCAGCCGATGTGAGCAGCTGTCATCACGCATTGAGGAATCCCAGAGGAAGGCAGAAGTGCCAGGAGCCATGAATGTGAGAAGCTGTCCCAATTTCTCAAAGGGAAGAACATAATTCATATCAGAAATTACAGATTTGTGGCACTATCTAGAGTAGGCAGTTAAATAAAAGTCATATTTGAATGCTTCAAATATGCAATGTCTCTGAAATAAGTACTAGACACATATCCAGTGACTTAATTGGCTGGGATTGAATAGAATTATTGCTCACTGTAGGACTGAATGGGCCCATTTGAGACCAAGTCTTGCCAACCTCCTCCAGTGTCTTTGTTTTTATAGAGTTAAGTAAATATTTTTATTACAAAGTTAACATAGTGAAATGAAAGCAGGATGTTATTTGTATTTTATCTGAAGCTTATTCTACAACCCTTCAGCTTAGACAGACAATATTTCTCTAGTGGAAAGATTCAGTGATCCTGCTCGGTGTTTTTCATGTGTATAAAATATCTACTTAGCAAATTCAGGCAAAGTTTAAACTCTTTGGTTACAGGAGGGTAAACTCCATGAAGGCAGGGAGCTCATGTGTGCACAGGGGTTTCATCAGTTTTGTTGAAACTCACATCGTCCTCAGGTATCTCTTACCTGGTTTTAGAGTTTCCAATGAATTTGTTCAAATTATTCTTATTTTTAGCTGCCAAAATTATAACCATCATTTTCCTTCTTTCCATTGTGTCCAATTGTCTCTGATCAGTAAAGATGTCTATCACAGTCACAACTGTCACCACTTTGGTACCCACATGCCACCTCTATTGATGAATCCTAGGCTGAAGTTGTCAGTGTCAGAGGAAAACAACAACAACAACAACAACAACAACAACAACAACAAAACGTTAGTAAAGTGCCCCCCACAACTGTCAATATCATGAAGAAACCGTTGTTATGGGGTTTCAAAATGCTCGAGTTACCCTAGCCAGCGTGGCTCAGGGGATAGAGTGTCAGCCTGTGGACTAGAGGGTCTGCATTCAACTCTGGTCAAGGGCACTTACCTTGGTTGCAGGTTCTTCCCTAGCACTGTCTCTGGTTGGGGGCTCGTACAGGAGGCAACCAATAAATGTGTTTCTCTCACATCAGTGTTTCCCTCTGTCTTTCCCTCTATTCCACTCTCCCTAGAAATCAATGGAAAAATACCCTCAGGTGAGGATTAACAAAACAAAAATATGATTTTTAAATTATTTTTATTTTATTCTAATTTCACTCCTTAGAGCACTGATGCCTGGCCCTGGTGCTGATTCCCCAATGTGGAGGTTTCCTCCTATCAGTGTGATAGAATAGGTTTCAAGAATAACTATTATATGTGCACATAGTATGTGTCAGATACCCCCACTTCTGGCGCAAGCATCACTAGCTTCATTGTGGCTTTGCTGTTTCAGACTCTGCAATTGTACCTTCACTGACAACATTTCATTTTTCATTGCTATGGAGAAGATATTTTACTCCCCATCCCTGAGCCTGCTAACCTTAGAAAGGTCTCCTTGTGAAATTGGCCCTGGGCTGGTATCTGGGAACTTACATTTCCTACCATTCGCAGAACTGATCAAGGTAGCTCATTGTGCCTCAACTGTTTGTGCAAACACTATTGCTCATGCTGAATAGTTGCTTGCCCTTTCGGGGGCTGGAATTGTGGCGCATTGTGAGGCAGAGGTGTCTGCATGCCCAACCACTAATGTGAACACTGGTAATGAGCCTGGAATGAGCTTCCCTGGTGGACAACATTCCACAGCTGTTGTCATGATTCACTGCTTGAGGAATTAAATGTGTCCTACGTGACTCCACCATGAGAAGACTCTTGGAAAGTTGGAACCTCGTTCCTTTGGACTCTATACCACAGGCATTTATCCTTTGCTAATTTTGCTTTGCATCCTTTTGTTGTAATAAATCACTGTCATGAATATAATTATATACAAACTCGTGTGAATTCTCCTAAGAAATCATTGAATCTGGAGGTATTTTTGGAGACTCCTGACACAAGTGTCAAGGAAAATATCATATTAACCTTGCTAGATTCTGACTGACCCCCCAGAGATTCCTATGGATTATCATAACTGAACTCTTTTTATTTAAACTTGCTTTTAAAATAATTTTGCCCATTTGAGTTAAAAATCATGACTATAGTAAATACTAATACTACAGTAGCTAAAATGCATTAAACTTATTTATTTATTATATTGAGCTTTTTATATTTTTATCCTTCATTTTGGTGGGACACTGTTGATTAGTGCTTGATATGCATGCCATATTTTATTCCTTACAACAATTCCATGAAGCATGCAACTTGAAAGTTATAAATATAGGCCTAGAAAAAAAAATTGAGGCACAAGGAGATCAAATGCCTCCTCAGTAGGTCCATAGCTGAACATAGTGGATGTGGGATTTAAAACAAGAGTTTTGTAACATTGGTCTTGACACTCAACACCACAGAGACTCAATTTTTTCCAACTTTAGGTTTTTTCCTCCAATGAGACTCTTACTTGTTTGACTCAAACCAATCATTATGCTCCTTGCAGATCTCAGTTTTGGAATGATTTGGGTGATTTTCTTTAACAAAAGAACTCCTGAGTCTGTCAATCACATAAAGTGCATGCGATGTATGTACACACCCACGAGCAGTCAGTCCTCCAAACACCTGAGACCTGTCTGAATCACAGGAAAATGAGCCTAGGTTGTATCAGGGACATACTCAGTCTTCATGAAGTTATTTGAAACTGCAGTAGAATTCATTACTGTATGTTCTCAATTGGCTGTTGCCAAAATCCTTGAGAGCAGGGATGAATAGATCTTAAATATGCTTGACTCTTAACAACATGAGCAGGTTCTGGCACAAACCACATACTTAATTTTTTTTAAAATGTAGTCATTGGATAAGCAGATGAGGGTTGGGCTTCAGAACTTGTTTGGACATTTGCTCAGATGGAATGTTGGCCAAAAAGTTCAGTGCTGGAGGCGCGATTTGGACCAGAGGTTTGGAAAGCAAGTATAACTATATTCACATTCTATTTATAAGCCAAAAGATGTTATGATTTTATAAAAATAAAAGTGACTCAAAACACATTAAGGGAAGAGCTTATGTTTTCAACAATAGGAAAAGTAGTTGAATGCATCCATATTTTTGACCGATTAAGAATTTGATACAATTTTTGTGTGTTTGTGTTAAATAACAAATGCAAGTTTCCATTCCATAAGTGTGGGATAATTCCAATTTCATTAAAATACATACATATGTATAAATACCATACATTTATATGTATATATAAAATATATATATGTGCACACATATGTATGTGTTTTAATGGACACATATACCATATTTTATATTATTTTACTAGGTATTTAGTAATTTTAGTATTTTTCACCAATATGTATACAAATAAGTGTAATTAGTTAAATTGATAAGTTTTAAAAGATAAACACAATCATATTTCCCAAGTAAATAAATGTTGAATCATAAAGAAGTAGGTTGTTTACTAAAACTGTGTGTGTGTTATATGTATATGTGTTTATTTATCTAGTAGGTGTATTAAATTGTTACTACATATGGAGTGGATTTATGTAGGGGTTATAGCTTCTAATTTGGTTGTTTTCCATTTGTTCATAACGAACTGGATTATTTTATAAAATAAGCAAAAAACAAACACACCAAAAAGACAAGACCAGGGTTGGCAGGATAGAACCAATAATTCTGCTATGATGACTGCCAGAAGGTGAATGCTGACTTTTTATTTATGAGCAAGCTCTCCTCTAGGTCTTAAGGGGAGATGTAAAATTAAGACTTCTAAGCCTGGTATTGAAAAGACACCACAATCTGGCCTCAATATAGCATTGTGACCTTAAACTCAACATCTCTCATAAATTGCATTCTATAAAACTGTTTTGTTCATATTCTTAGAATGCACTTTGCAATGCCCTGCTCCCACAAATATCCTCATATCAAATTTTATTACCTGTAATTATTTTCTTTTCTTCCAGACCTTTTATAAGCTTATCCTATCTAATAAAAGAGTAATATGTAAAGTGACTATCACTCCAACACACAAGATGGCCACCCCCATGTGCTCAAAGAAGGCTGCCCTGATGTGGACACAAGATGGCCACCACAAGATGGCCTGCGGGGGAGGGTAGTTGTAGGAGATCAGGCCAGCTGAAGAGGGCAGTTGGGAGGGACCAGAACCACAGAGGAGGGCAGTTGAGGGAGACCAGGCCAACAGGGAAGGGCAATTGGGTGGGACCCAGGCCTGTAGTGGGGGCAGTTGAGGGTGAGCAGACCTGCAGGGGAGGGAAGTTAGAGGCAATCAGGCTGGCAGGAGAGCAGTTAGGCATCAGTCATGGTGGTAGGGTAGTGGTTAAGGGGTGATCAGACAGGGAAGCAGAAGTGGTTGGGCATAATCAGGAAGGCAGGCAGGTCAGCAGTTGGGAGCCAGCAGTCCTGAATTGTGAGAGGGATGTCCACCTGCCCATTTAGGCCCAATCTTCCTGGCCTAAACGGGTAGTCAGACATCCCTCAGAGGGGTCCCAGATTGGAAAGGGTGCAGGATGGGCTGAGAGACACACACTCCCATGTAGGAATTTTGTGCACTGGGCTTCTAGACCTATATATTAGAAGGGTAATATGCAAATTTACTGAACTGTGGAACAACCAATTGCTATGAAGTCTACTGACCACCAGGGGACAGATACTTAATGCAAGAGCTGCCCCCTGGTGGTTAGTGCGCTCCCACAAGGAAAGCACCACTCAGCCAGAAGCCAGATCAAGGCTAACAAGTGCAGCAGTCATGGCAGGAGCGTCTCCTGCCTCCACAGCAGCTCTAAGAATGTCTGCCTGATGGCTTAGACCTGCTCCAAGTGAGTAGTGGGCCTAAGCTGGCAGGTGGACATCACTCATGGGTTCTTGGATTGTGAGAAGGTGCAGGAGGCCAGGCTGAGGGAACCCCCCACCCCTAGTGCACTAACCTCGTGCACTGGGCCTCTAGTATTCTATATTATTTTAATTCTTCTCCTTGAAAAACGTGTGTTTCTTGAGATCCAGTGTTAAATTTCAATTCAGCTTACTGAGGCCAAAGATAACTTATTGAACTCACAATGTACACTGGCTTCTTAGGAATAGATGATGTGATGTTTAAGATAAAATCTAAGAGTAAAATGTTCCCAAAGTTTCTGTATATCAGGCAAATTCCATGTCAACGTCCCACATATGTACACACAAAGATGGTAACATCAACACACTGCAACATATATTTAAGAACACTAGTGAGAAAAAATGAGTAGAGCTTTGCAATCACTTACTTTGGAAATCCACTTGTTTCTGTTAACATGTAAAAAAAATTATTGTAAGCTATTAACATATTGTAATTTAGAGCTTCTAATAACCCCAATGGATTCTTAAGAAAGCCAACTTTTTGAAATCCCCAGCTGCTAATACTACCTAATAATAGATGAACATGTAAATTGACCGTGCTTCCGCTATGCCCATAGCCAACCAGGAGTGAGCATGCAAATTAACCTGACAAATAAGGTGAGTTAATTTGCATATGCAGGCATGGGGCTGCCTGGCGGGGTAGGATGCCTACTATAAGAGGGTGGGGTGGGGAGGAGGGAGCTATAGGAGCACTGCTCCCTCTGGAAGCGAGGATTTTCAGGCTCCAAGGTGGCTGGGAGTGAAGTCAGGGGAAGGAAGGCCCATTCTTACATGAATCTTCATACAACAGGCTTCTAGTTGTAAAATAAAAGGCCTCAGATTGAAGGATTGAAGTAAGGATGATATTTAGGGTTTGGAACTCAGAACCTTTACTTACCTATGTGAATTTGAGCTAATTAATTTACTTCTCTGAACCTCAGTTTTCTTATTTACAATGGAGGGGTGATAAGAATGATGACTTTGTGGAGTTATGAACATTGATCTTACAGTATATATGAAGTTGCTATCAGTGACAAATCTAAGTTCTTTACTTACCAGTTCACAAATTTCATGCACCAGGTCTGAAGTAATCATATAAAAACATCATGTCTTTCTAAGTTCTTTCATATCCATTTATTTCCCCATTACTTTCTTCCAACAGTGTTTAAAAGAATGATAAGTGTGTATTACTAGCATCATAAAATGAAAGAAGAACCTATGATTTAAGAAAATAATTTGCTCAAGGACATGGCCAGACAGTACCAGTTATGAGTTATTGGACTTGATGCTATATTCTTTTCATTATCTTGCACATCTTAGAAGTGGACTGCAGTGTTCTGGATCAACACTGGTTGAGCAACAGATACAAAAGTATCTGAAATGTTTAAACACAAATAGATTTTTATTAATTTTAACCCCTATGATCTTGTTCCTCACATTTATCTGAGAGACACCTCTCATATTCTTCCATAACACACATAATACACAACAGTTTCACTATTACAGTCTCAAACATGGTGTGTGTATGTGTGTGTGTGTGTGTGTGTGTGTGTGTGTGTGTGTGTGTGTGTGTTTTGCCCTTTATCTGTGCTTATCTTCTTCTGGATACCATGCACAGTGAGGCAGAGACCACAGTCAGTATGTGCATGGAAGTCCCTCCTTGTCTGGAACAGTGCTTGGTACTGGAGCCCAGGCTTCTAAATATGTGTTGACCGTTACATCAATTAACCCTCTTCGACATGTGATGTGTTCCTTGACAAGGAGGACTGATTTATGAAGGTGTTTTCAAAAGCAATTCTTAGCTTCCTGGCAGGTATCTGCTGGAATGGCAACTGCCATTGTAAACCTAATGAGGTTAAGGGTCAGGGAATTGTTTTCTGTGGAGAAAAATTATTCCCAGTACTTGGGAGGGCAATGATACTCTGTATTGTAGAAAAAGACTGTGGCAGGATAGCAGTATAAATTCCCACTCTGCTTTTCTGCATTGTGAAAATTCATTAAATTGAAAAATGTATGTGTCTCATTTGTGCCTTGTGTAAAATGGAAATAATATTAATTTTTGTGAACATTAGGATTAGACAAAAAGGTATAGTAAGTGACTTCACATTATAAGCATTTAATAAACAGTGCAGACCTTCTCTTATCTGGGTGTCTTAACTTCCCCTCTTTGATTTTTTTCATAATGGTTATAAAGTGACAGGTCTATTTATTAGTGTATTTATTGTCTGTCTCCCTCCCAGCCACAATGGAAGCTTTATGAGAGCAATGACTGTTGTATTCATCTTTGTATCCCCACTTAGGACAGTACCTGGAAGCAAGTGGATGGTCCATAACTACATGTTGAATAAATGTCACAATTTTATAAGCTGATGACTCTTTCAGCATACTTATTATAAAGCAACTCATGTGATATATCCTTATATTTTATCCAGCCATGGTAAGACCTTAGGTCATGAAAATTCAAAGCATTTCAGTTTTTTTGGGGGGATAAATGAGTATCAATATGTATTTTTATGATTAATTTCAAAGTCCATTAACAATATAACTTGATTCAAAACCAAGTCTCTTGATTTAAATTGATATGCCTCCAACTCTGCCAACCATGATTCAATCAGTAACAGTACATGTAAGAAAGAAGGTGTGTGTCAATCACTAGCATTTCATGTACCCTGAAATCTGCAGGATGTCCTTCTAGGGGTAACACCTCTTTCCCTCTCCCTGAGTTTTCTCTCTTTTGCTTTCCCATATTTGGGTTGTTTATTTTTATCTTTTTGCATATCTGCTGGCTTTTTTAATGGTTTCTTAAATGCTGACTTTTCATTTTTACAAACATTATTTCTTTAGTTCAACAGAATAATCTTGATAAACACCCACTCAGCAAAAATAGTTATTGTAGCATGAATAAAATGAGTATTCAAAAACCATGCATGCCCCACGTACAATCACAAATTAACTTATCTATTATCACATTTACATGTTTTAGGCACTAATAGTTGATAGAAATAAATCATAAGTTCTCACTATGACTGTGGCCAACTTGTTGAGACACATCTTTGTGATTTGAAAATCAAAATCTTTTTAAAATATATATTTTATTGATTTTACACAGAGAGAAATTGAGAGGGATAGAGAGTTAGAAACATCAATGAGAGAGAAACATCGACCAGCTGCCTCTTGCACATTCCCCATTGGGGATGTGCCCGCAACTAAGGTACATGCCCTTGACCGGAATAGAACCTGGGACTTTTAGTCCACAGGCCAATGCTCTATCCACTGAGCCAAACCGGTTTTGGCTGAAAATCAAAATCTTTATTTTTCGATCAGATATCTGAAAAGCATGTTGTCCTCTAATAAAAGTATTTCCATTCTAAGAGTACCATTCACTTATAAATACTCTATATGTTCTCTTTTAAAGTTGCCAGACTTTTTTTTTCTTTTTTTTAACAACGTGGAAATCTCATCTCCATGAGAAAAAGGCAGCTGTGTTCCTGATATAGAACTGAAACATCACTGCTCTAAAAGTAGGCCGTGGCACATTAATTCAGACTTTTCACATCTTCAGTTGTTTAGACATTCAGTGAAAGGCTATGGAAAATGCAAGGAGTACTAAAAATATATTTTTCACCTAAGCACACTATTTTCTTAAAAATAAAATAAGCAAAACAGTGAAGCAGTTGTCTTTCTTTGGCACTTTTTATTTCTTATCTCTCTTCTCACTCGTATTCCTGAAACAATCTTCACACAGATTTCCATTCTGTTTCACAGTCTGGCATAGGACCATCTGAACCATGGACAGCACTTGGAAAGTTGGATTTCTGAGGTTAAATGTATCATGGGTTGAAACAGGACATTCTCATTAAAATGAAAACTTTTTAAAGGGATCACCAATGTTCCCCAGGTGATCCATTTCTTCCTGCCCTTATTTCTCTTTCATACTGCTTATTTTAAGCAGTAGCTCAAATTGATACAACCCTGCACCCCAACTCGGCAGTGTTGTTTTTTAAAAAATATATTTTATTGATTTGTTACAGACAGGAAGGGAGAGGGACAGAGAGCTAGAAACATCGATGAGAGAGAAACATCGACCAGCTGCCTTCTGCACAATCCCTACTGGGGATGTGCCCACAACCCAGGTACATGTCCTTGACCAGAATCGAACCCGGGACCCTTCAGTCCACAGACCGACGCTCTACCACTGAGCCAAACCTGTTTCGGCTCAGCAGTGTTAATCATTCATTAGCAGTAAATAATTTGGGAACAATAAAAATGACATTTAAACAACTATGAATAAAACTAATTTTACAAAAAGGAAAACTGAGGCTTGTCTAGGGAAAATGGATTTTCGTATGGCAACTTCAGTTTTTGAAATTTTGGAGTTGTGATCATATGGAGGGTGGTGGAGATGATACCATGCCCGTATGAGTAAGAAGCCTTTCCTTGTCTTCCACGACCTTGAGATGTTTTGAGTGTGCTGGTCAGTTGTTTTGTTGAATTTTTCTCAATATGGACTTGCCTTTTCTCATGATTAAATTGAGATTATGCATTATTGGAATAATGCCACAGAGATGATGTGTCTTTCTCAGATAAGGCTAGTTTTCAAATATTAAATAGTAATTCACATCAACAACATCACTAACAATTTTTCACTGACTCATTTATTGCAGCTACCATTTAAAGATTTCAGGTGTATCTTTTGTGTCTTCTCTAACTACACTCATCTGGTATCTGTTCCATTTGCTTGAAGAAATTAGTTTAAATGACACACAAGGAAATTGAAGCCCGTGAAGATGGTATGGCTTTGAGCCATGAAACTAATTAGCAGATCTATGCCTTAGATTTTTGTTTTCAGAACCTCAGCTCACAGTTTTCCCAACAAAGTTCACTGGGAAAACTGAGGAGTCTCATGACCTCAGGGTGTCCTGAAAAGATTCTTATGAACTTGAGGTTTCCTTTCATTCCTAGTCACAAGGCCCTAATTAGACATGTCACTTTTCAGTTTCATATGCAAGATTCATGAAGAATGTTTCCTCAGAAATTAATCAGCAGTACATTGGACTTCCATCTTCCTTCTTCCTCCCCCAACCCTGGTGTAATTCCACCTCTGCGTGGCCATGAGGGACATGAGTGCTTCTTACTCCCGCTAATTAGAGTGAGAATTGCCACTTCTCAACGTTGAGAATTCTTGGTGTGCCTTCGGAAAAGAATCTGACTCTTGAATAATGATTTGGCTCCGCAAAACCCAGTGCCTTGGAACCCTGCTGAGGTTCTTCCATCAAAACAGGAAAAAAAAATTTCTCTGAATGGAGCCTTAATAACAGTTGGAAACTTCAACCTCCTGCCTATAATTTATTTACAAAGAATCTTTTTGAAGGAAACCATCTTTGAGAATTCTGCGTGTCTTTGATGTTTGCAAAAGTAACCTCATAAAGATAGAAAGATGATAGATGGAAAGATAGTTACATATACATACAGATAGAAAATAAAACAGAATAAAACAAAAATAATTATGTCCAGTGTCTCATAGGTGAACTTTTGATTCATACATTTTTCCTATGACCAGACCCCTATCTTGACCCTAGAATCTGTTGTAGTCATTTAGGTCAATGTCTTAGCTAAGTTCTATCATATATATCCTTAGACAATGTTTTCAGTAAAAGTATAAATTTTGGGGGGGTTAAACTTGGGGGTCATGATGTGATACATAGAAGAGAACATGGTTTTTAAATGGTGGGTTATGGACTGAATTGGTTACCCCCAAAATTCATAGGAATTCATAGGTCAAAACTCTAACTCCAGGTGAGTATATTTGGAGATAGGGCCTTTATAGAGGCAATTAAAGTTAAATTATGAAAAGCCAGGAAGACAGCCATCACTAGAAACCAACCTTGATGTCACTCTCATCTTAGACGTTTTGCTTCCAAAACTGTGAGGAAATGTTTATTGCTTAAGTGGTTCCACCTGTGTTTGTTGGTTATGGAGGCCTGAGCTGACTGATAGAGGATGCATTCTAAATCCCACTATCATAGTGGGCACCTGAAGTGTAATTTTGCTGGGAAACTCTGGGAATGGGTGCACCTAAGATATATTTTTACTGAAGGAATAAAGAAGCTGGAATTTCTGCATGCAACTTACAACAGACACCAGAGGCTCGATGCATGAAATTTGTTCAAGGGACTTGGCCCTCACAGCCCTGCCTTACCTAGGCTTTAGCAACCTTGGTTAGTCTGGAAGGTCGCTCTGCTGTTTGGCCTCATTAGCATATTAGCTCTTTATTATATAGGATTAGCAGATGACTGTTCTCATGGGTTATTCATTTCTCCAAATATTCATCTACAAACAGAGTACCATCCTGCAATTTAAGGAAGAAAAGGAGACCTCAAGAACACATGCAGAGAGCGGCAGTTGGAAGTGAGTATGAACATAGTGAAAGGAAAAGTGAGAGCAATCAGAAAAAAGAATCCCAATTCAATTCTACAAGTGCTGTTATTTCTTTTGGTGCCAAAAGAGAAAACTGATTCCACAATCGGTAAAGTGTGCATGTGTATGTGTATATGTGTGTGTGTAGCTGATATATGTGCTATAGTCCCACATTGTACAAAATTAGGGCTCAGCATGAGGTCTCGCTACCAGTAATAACCCTGCTCAGACCACCTACCAGGTCCACCTGCCTACATTTTCTCTAGGTCCAGAAAACGTAGATCATCTCTCTTCAGGTCAAATCCATGGAGTGGTCCACAGATACTCACAAGAGTGCTCTGCCCTTATTACAAGGAATCAATCAAGCTCTTCTTTACCAGACTTGGTCCCGTTGGTGAGAATATTGACTGTGGATTGACGCATTGGAAGCTGCGAGTGATATGCTTACTTCAAGGTAGTTTCAGAAGCTGTCCAAGGGATTTGACCTCATTTAAATCAACATCTACTCTTCCACCTGTATCTTGCTCCCTTTCCCTAACTCTCTCCCCTAAACATAGCACTGTCACTAGGGCATGTGGTATGTGTGCTGTTCCTCAGTCACACCGATGTTAGAGCAGTAAGTCACTTCATACAAATGTTGAAAGCGAATACTCTATAAAGTAAAAAAAAAAAAAAAGTTTCATTTTTAAGATTTTAAACTCAATCTTTTAGAACTTATCGGCAAAGAGTAAAATATCAAAATAATTTAATACATATAATATGAAGTATAATATTATAATAAGTATATTATGTGGATATTATAAAATAAAACATTTCCTCATACAACAGTAACAAAAAGTTGTGTAAAAACTATGTAAGTAAATCTTTAAATATCTCTGAAAAGGCACAAAAATATTTCATCAGAATAGAAAGGCAAAATTTGTTTTATAATTTAAAGACACAATATACTAAATATGTCAATTCTCATTTAAAAACTATGCATTTTGTGACCTACCTAATAACAATGGAACCAGGTTTTCTTAGAGCTTAATAAACATATTCTTAATTTCAAATAAAAAATCAAGAAATTGTGAATATTCAGAAAAAATATTTGAAAAGAAAGTAATAAGGGAATATCTGGTAATTACAACCTTTCATAAAGCTACAGAAATACATAGTATATTACTGTCACAGAAATAAACATATATCAGAGAAATGATAGAAAAAATCCAGCAGCATACAAAATACTGATAAAAATTTAATATATGAAGTTATGCCATTTTGAATCAGGGAAGAAAAGATAGGTTATTTAAAAATTGTTGTTGAGAGATCTGGGTAGTCATCTGAGAAAAGTTTTTAAATTAAATTTTTTACCTCGTACCTCATGCAAAAATTTAAATTAAAAAAATAAATAAATATTCTAAAAAGCATTAGATTAGATTTAAAACGTGTTTGAAGTGGGAAAAGTTCTAACATAAATCCTAAAGGAACCCTCCTTAACTGCTGGTGGGAATGCAGACTGGTGCAGCCACTGTGGAAAACAGTATGGAGTTTCCTCAAAAACTTAAAAATGGAACTCCCAGTTGACCCAATAATCCCACTTCTAGGAGCATATCCCAAGAAACTAGAAACACTAATCAGAAAGGATATATGCATCCTATGTTCATAGCAGTACAATTTGTAATACCGTATTTGCCAGTGTATAAGACGATATTTTGGCCCTGAAAAATACCGTATTTGCCGGAGTATAAGAGACTGGGCGTATAAAATGACCCCCTAACATTTCCACTCAAAATACAGTGTTTGTTATATACTCGCCATATAAGACTACCACTTGGAGGCATATTTTTCAGGGCCAAAAAATCGTCTTATACACCGGCAAATACGGTAGTTAAGATTTGGAAACAGTCTAAATGGCCATCAGCAGATGAATGGATTAGAAAACTGTAGTACATTGACACAATGGAATACTATGCTGCTATAAAAAAGAAGGAATTCTTACCATTTGCAGCAGCATGGATTGAACTGGAGAGCATTATGCTGAATGAAATAAACCAGTCAGAGAAAGATAAATATCACATGACCTCACTCATTTATGCATAATGAAGAACATTATAAAATGATGAACAAAAATAGATACAGAGGCAGAAAATCATCAAACTACAGAGGGAAGGTTGGGGAGGCTTGGGAGGGTAGGTAGGAAATCAACTGAAGGACTTGTATGCATGCATATAAGCACAACCAATGGATGCATTACACTGGCAAGGGGGCGGGTTAGGGCGGGGGGAGGGGCGGGGCTAGAGGAGGCTGGGGGAAAGTCAATGGGGACAAAAAGAAGGCATATGTACTATTGTTTGAAATACTTTAAACAACAAAATAAAATAAATCTTCAAAGTTTTATAAGAAAAAAATTGTAAACGCAATTGTACATAACCTAAAATAAAATAAAAAATTCTCATCACTAAAATCTTTTTTTAAAAAACATAAAATATTAAATGTCAAATTAAAAAGACTGAGGGAAAAGGCACAATTACTCTTGCACAGTTAAGTTTAATCAGAGACCAATTTCTTTAATCTAATACGCAATGGGCACTCAAAGACATAAGAACAAGACCAACACTCTGTAGGAAACATCGGCAAAAAACTATAAACACTGCACAGATTCTAAAAAGTGTTTTTTAAAAATATGGAAACATTTTCAACTTTAATTATCAGGAGCATACTGTGAGATGTAATTTTCATGATCAATGTCAAAATGCTTGGTAATTGCGGTATTGAGAATGTTCAGAAACACTTAAATTGTGGCATTGTGAACTGCAACAATTACTCTAGAAAACATATCAAAATCTTAACTGGCCTGCACAATTATATTTCAGGGTCACACTTTATAGCTATCAGCCCACAGGTAAGAGCAACAGGGAGGATGGGTGGCTGTTCATCTAGTGAATGTTCTTCAGTTGGGATCTTCTTAAATCCTGTGTGGCCCATGCCTGTGATGTAATATGATTCATTTTTAAAGAAGGTGCTATTTTTTGTTTTAAAGTTTAGATAAACAATGATCTTACAATGTCCTTTCTCAAGTAAAAAAAACAAAGAACAGAAAGATTAAGAATGGCCAAAACTGGTTTGGCTCAGTGGATGGAGCATTGGCCTGCAGACTGAAGGGTCCCAGGTTCGATTCCAGTCAAGAGCATGTACAGTGGTTGCGGGCACATCCATGATAGGGGGTGTGCAGGAGGCAGCTGATTGCTTTTTTCTCTCTCATTGGTGTTTCTAGCTCTCTATCCCTCTCCTTTCTTCTCTGTAAAAAAATCAATAAAATATATTTTTTTTTATAAAGAATGCTGTCATATGTGTAAAAGCATGTAAGCATTCATATGCTTGTAGGTACCTCTTTAGTACCATTAAGTATTTTAATCATGTAGAGATTTCAAACATTATGGTTATTATTTCTCTGACTTAATTACGCAGTAAACATTCATTTAGCTGCACACACATTTCCTCTCCCTTTGCATTCAATGTCGGCCTGCATCTCCAACTATCTATTTGATATCATTTTGACTTTGCCTAAAGGAAATCCTTTAGTATTTCTTCCAGTTTAGTGCCAACAGATTCTTTTGGTGTTGGCTTGTCTGAAAAACATTTTTATTTCATCTTTATTTGTTTAAAAAAATATTTCCCCTTGATACAATTTCCAGATTAGTGGTTAAATATTTTTAGCAACTTATATATTATATTTTAACATTTCTCAAGCAGATTTTTAAAAATATTTTCATCAAATATTTTTTGGTTGTTCACAGTGTTAGAGATGGTTCAAATGACCTAAGACTCAGTTGCAGGAAGCTGATGCATTTGTAAAATTAATGATGGTGAATATTAAAAACTGCATAAATTTTCTTCTTTTATTGTATACATTATTAAAAGTGATGACTATTTTATTTAATGTGTAGGCATTACAATTGATCACAAATTATATCCTCTGTAATTCTTTGAACTTTTGATGACAAAAAATTTATAATATTGTTTTAATTACCAGATATGCCGTGTTAGAAATTTTAATTCAGATTTGAGCCAAAAAAATGAGCATTATAATATCACTAGAGGCTTGATGCAAGAGTAGGCCTTCCTTCCCCTGGCTGCCAGCACCAGCCTCCCTCTGGCACCTGGGACCCCGGCTTCCCTCACAGCCTGGCTTCATCCAGAAGGCTGTCCAGAAGGACGTCCAGAACACCATCCGGTTTAATTAGCATATTACACTTTTATTATTATAGATGAACTAGAGGCCTAGTGCATTCGGAAGGGTCCCTCAGCCTGGCCTGTACCCTCTCACAATCAGGTACCCGAGGGGGTAGACCTGGCCTGATATCAGGACCTATCAGGGCTTCCCTTCCTTCCCCCAAATCCTCCCCCCTCCCCCCTGGCTTCAGACAGCTGGCCCCACCTCTGCCACTGTCACTGATTGCCTTCTGTGCAACACTGCCTCCCACTTCCCTACCACTGGTGGCCTCCCTCTGCAGGTGATAGTCATGGGAGGTGATGGCTTGGCTGGCCCAGGCATCCCTCTTTCTTTGCTGAGAGTCGGGGCCAGGCCTGTGAGGGGCCATCTGCCTGCTTACCTGATCACTCCTAACCACTGGTCTGCCTACCTGATCACCCCTAACCACTCTGCCAGCCTGCCTAATCACCTCTAACCATTTGCTTGGGGGTAGGGCCACCCTGGAGAGAGACCATGGTGGTTCTGGTCTCTGGTCGTTCTGGTCACTATGCTTATGGTGGCTAGCCTTTTATTATATAGGATATTTCTTTTTTTATATGAAAGGGAAATGGAAAAGCTGAAATTTCAAGCACATCCAGGTTCAGCTCTAGTGTGTAAAGAAAACCTAACAAACACTGGAAGAAATACTGACCTTTTATTATATTTTGCTTTTAATGCACTTCACAAAGTTGTAAATACTGAGAGGTTATGTGTAAAGAACTCTGCCAGTCAAGAGTTCATGTGTGGTTACCTGATTTTTGTATCTGTATTGTTGATGTTCTTGTTTCTCAATAAAGAAAACACTCTCTCTTGTCATTGTATTGTTTGAGAAAGAAAACTTGAGTGACAGTACAGAGTTCACAGCAAAGAGAAAGCTATTTTATGGTTGGAATCAAGTTGGAAGGTTGCTATAGCAGCCAAAGCAAGTGGTGATTTTATTAATATTTTGTATGTAAAATATTTTTCCCATTTAATTTAGCAGTTTTCTATATACACTTTGTTGGTGTGATGCAAGGATATCTACATTTATGAACCATGTAGTTTTTCGTATTGTTTTGGTAAAGAATTAGCATGTCTATTTGCCACCTGGATTCCATAGAGTTTTGGTCTAAAATATTTTGAAATGGTGAAATGGCTGAAATTTTTCATTTAGTACTTCACTGTTGCACCTATATTTCTTTTTCCATTGAACTATTGATATTTATTTTTCAAAGACTAGTTATTCAAAGTGGAAATGCTTTTGTTTTTTTGGTCTAATATTTACGCCATTTGTTTTCTTTTTTATTTTATTTCATTTTTTTTTTTACTTTTTATTACTTGTGGTTTTTTTTCATCACCATTAATCCCCCCTATACCTTCTTCCACCTCCATCCCTCTCCCCCGACAATAACCACACTATTGTCCACATCAGTGACTTATTTGTCTTTTTTGCTCAATCTCTTCACATCCCCACTAACTTCTGACCCCTGATATCTGTCTGCCTGTTTTTTACCTATGAGTCTATTTCTATCTTGCTTGGTAGTTAAGTGTGTTCATTAGATTCCACTCATAAGTTAAATCATCTGGTACTTGTCTTTCTCTGACTGACTTTTTTCACTTAGCATAATCTTCTCCAGGTCCATCCATGCTGTCACAAAGGATAAAATGTCCTTATTTTCTATGGCCAAGTAGTATTCCATGATGGAAATGTACCAAAGCTTTTTTATCCACTGGCTTACTGGTGTGCACTTGATCGCAGGTTGGTTCTCTTTAAGAGGAAGATGAGCCTAGAGGAAAACCATTCTTTCAGCCTTGCCTGATGGGTGGGATACCTTTGCAGGGAATGTTCTATATTGGACCTAGATTTTCCCATGGGCTCACAATCCACTGACCCACATTGGTAACTTGCTCATAACTAACCATGTCATGCCTGCCTTCCATCCCCTGTCTCCGGCCTCTGCTTTCCTACCAATCACTTCCTGATAAACCACATCCAGTCGAATTCTGGTCTCTTCATTTGTGTGGCTGGAAGGTCAGTCAGCTCTGAATAACAAAATATTGAAATATCATAGACTGGATGGCTTAAACAACAGATTTAACTTCTCAGAGTTCTGGAGCCTGGGATTCTGAGAACAGGGTGCCAGCATGGTTGTAAAAAAGCTTTCTTTGTGCCTCAAATTATCTCCTTCCCCTTTGTCCCAACATGATGGAGAGAGAGCTCTGATTTATTTTCCTCCTCTTAGAAAATTGCAAATCGTTTCAGGACCGCCCTGCTCTCATGACTTTCTTTAATCCTAACTACCTTCCCAGAGCCCCATATCAAAGCACCATTATGTTGGTTAGTGCATCAACCTATGAATTTTTTCAGTCTACAGACGGTGAGTGCTAAAACATTCTCAAGGGAGAGGTCATTGTCCTAGATTTAAAAAAAAAAAAATCAACATCTAACTGGGTATATATACCTCGTAAGTTAAAATATATTTTATTTTTTAATATATTTTATTGATTTTTTTTTACAGAGAGGAAGAGAGAGGGATAGAGAGTTAGAAACATCGATGAGAGAGGAACATCGATCAGCTGCCTCCTGCACACCCCTTACTGGAGATGTGCCCGCAACTAAGGTACATGCCCTTGACCGGAATCGAACCTGTGACCCTTGAGTCCACAGGCCTGCTCTCTATCCACTGAGCCAAACCGGTTTTGGCAGTTAAAATATATTTTAGTGTATGTATATAATCTAAATGACTTTTATTAAGGTTTCAGGTCAACTGCAATTTGAATTGTGCTTTGAAAACAGCCATCACATCATGACCAAAGCTTTTGCTTTTTAAGTTAAAAATAGAAAAACTTTGCTCTATTTTCAGACCACTTTTTGGCCACTTTTTGAGTGTCACCCTCCAATATGATTGGATTGAAAATATTTGAAACATTTTGAAGATACAGAATATAATATAATGGACAAAAGTACACCAATAAGGTAAAATATTTTTATATTTACTGCTACATCATATTTTTAAAAATATATTTTATTGATATTTTACAGAGAGGAAGGGAGAGAGATAGAGAGCTAAAAACGTGGATGACAGAGAAACATCGAAAAGCTGCCTCTTGCACACCCCCTGGCGGGGATGTGCCCGCAACCAATGTACATGCCCTTGGCCGGAATCGAACTCGGGACCCTTCAGTCCGCAGACCGACACTCTACCACTGAGCCAAACCGGTTTCGGCTACATCATATTTTTTAATGAGTGAAACATTGCCGATCCATCTGAAGCTTGCCTCTCATCCTTTTCCTTCCTGTGCCTCCCTTCCTGCAGGAACCTGCTACCCTCAAGCCCATGTGCATCATTGCTGAGCATGTGTGTGCAATACTCTTACTGTGTTTATGTGAATGGCAGCAAAATGGATACCACAGTGTTGCATCCAGGTCCCCTCCTCAGGTCCAACACCCCCATCTGTCAACTGCTGAGATTAGCTGCGATGGCTCACAGCTATGCTGGAGACTCAGCATTGCTTCCAGCTAAAGACTACCTTCCCATGGCCAATGGCTGGCTGATGCAGAGGTGTGCATCCTCAGCCCCCTTGTCTCAATATGGAGTAACTCTGAGGAGCCATCCCAGCATCAGACTCCATAGGATGGGCTGAGTCCTGAATTTCAACCACATTGGGACTTGGCTTTGCATTCTGCTCTATCTTGCTTTTCTTGCTTCCTCTAGGACAATCTCTGCTAACTGGTTTTCACATAGCCCTCCTCCTTAGACTGTGGTTTCCGGGAGCCCAATTGAAAAAGCATCATAAATATATTTGTTGTTTTGTGTGCATTAAAATTTGCATAAGTGGAGTCACACTGCTTTATGCTCTATTCTATGATTTTGAGATATAGCCATATTGATACATACAAGTATAATCATCTATTTTAACTGCTCTATAGAGTGATTATATGAATAAATCATGATTTATTAATTTATTCTCCTGCTGAGAAACACTTTATTCCACTTTGGCTATTATAATCAGTGCTTCAATGAAGCATTCTTTTCTTTTGTACATACGTGGGTGTTTCTCCATAATGCCATCAAGATGCATACTACTCATTGAGAGATTATATGACACTACAAGCTACCAACCCTTTTCCAATAGCTCTCTAAAGTGGTTGTAATAATTTGTTAATAATATGAATTTTTATTTTTCTATATTCTTGCAATGCTCCTTGTTAAAAATATTAATAACTGTATTTTTAAAAATTTGTAAGGGTGAGATTGTATCATGTTTATTTAAATTTGGATTTTACTGATTGCTAGTGACAATAAGCATTTTTTTCTTTTGTGTGTTATTTTCTTTTGCCATTTATATTTTCTCCTCTGTTTATTTCCCATCTTTGCCATTTTTCTGTTAGATTATTTTTCTTATTTTTATATATATGTGCATTATATATACATGCACATATACTAGTATTTCTTTTGTATATTTTTATTAAATGTAACCGGTTAAAAGGTTAATAAAATTACATGTTTCACATGTATAATTCTATAACACATCAATTATATATACTAGAGGCCTAGTGAAGAGATTCATGCATGGGGAGGATGAATCCGTCAGCTCCGCCTGCACCATCTTGCAATCCGGGACCACTGGCTTCTACTAGCTTGCCTGTCTGCCTGCTTGATTGCCTCTAACCATTTGCCTGCCTGCCTGATCATCCCTGACCTCTCTGTTTGCAGGCCTGATTGCTCCTAACTACTTGCCTGTCTGTCTGATCACCCCTAACCACTCACCTGCCTGCCTGATGACCCCTAAATCCTCTGCCTGCCTGCCTGATCACTCCTAACTGCCTCTGCCTCGGCCCCTGCCCTTATGGCTTCTTCAGGAATGATGTCCGGAAGGTAGTTTGTCTGTCCAGTCTAACATATTATGCTTTTATTATTATAGATTGTGTGTTTACCACCCCAACTTAAGTCTTCTTCCATCACCGTTTATCCCACCTTTACCCTCTTCTACCTCCCCTACTCACCTTTCCCTTTGATAATCACCGTAATGTTGTCTGTGTATATGAAGTTTTTTGTTTCTTTGTTTGTTTTTTGCTTAATACCTTCACCTTTTCTACCCATCCCCCTAACCTCCCTCTCCTCTAACAGCTCTCAGTCTGTTCTCTGTATCTATGAGTCTATTTCTATTTTTTTAGCTTATTTTGTTCATTAGATTCCACATATGCTATTGTCTTCTCTGATTTGATTATTTCACTTAGAATAAAACTAAGGTGCATCCATGCTGCCACAAAGGCTAAGATATTTTTTTTTACAGCCAAGTAGTATCCCATAGACTTGTTTATTGATTTATGCATATAAATTCTGCAGTATTTGTACTAATAGAGCATACTTCCTACATGCCAAAGACATTGTATTGTCATAAATGAGGGATAGATTCAATAGATTTGTAAAAATGTATTCAGGATGCATAGCTGAGGGTCATCCACTCTGATAAAAATCAAAATTTGTGGCTGATTTTCTGTAACCTCAACAACTGGTCAGCTCATGGGGTTTTTTCCCCAGGGCATTTTACAAACAGATTATTTTTTTAAAGATGACTAGACTATTTAGTAACTTCCAATTAGGTATTTGTTGAATAGTATACTATACAATTTTGTATATTTACTGCCCTTGCTGGCCTTACTTAATATTGGTTTGGACAATTCTCCATTCAACTATTTGCTCTTGTCTGGGAGCTGGCCCAGAACTGAGAGAAATTCTGGACCTGCTAACCTCAGGCTGAACCTCAGGAGTATGTGTGATAACTATTTTTTTGGAGCAGAATTCCTGTGTTTCAGTTTTTATGAGTATGTTGCCCTGCCCTTCACCCAGTTGATATCTGTAGCATATGCTTCTATATGACATCAATAAAATAGAAGCATTTTCAGACTCTACATTCTTAACAGGTAATATCACCTTGAACTCTTTGCTGCATTAAAACCTTGGTTGTGGGAAATAATAAACATAAAAACAAATACACGGTTATTTATCTGACTGAAGTTTTGCCTTACATTTTGGAGCAAATAATGGCATGAATGAGACAAGCAGTAAGTCATTGCTGTGTGGGCTCTGGAGCTAAGCCATGTGGGTTAGAAATGTGGTTAAATCAGGTACACGCTATGTAAAGTAAGTTACTTAATTTCTCTATACATGTGTTTCATCTTTTGTAAAATTATAACAGGGTTGTTTGAAGGAGTAAACTAATTAGCACATATAAAACACTTAGAATAATTCCTAGCACACAGAAAGTTCTATGAATTTGGCATCTCTTATTTAGAGTTTTACATTGACATTCTTATGCCAAATAGTTACGGATCTCTGACATCAACTGTGATCCCTGTTGGTGGAAACCTCGTGTTGGCTCACTGCTGTGTCTCTTAACCCCTTTCATGCAGTAGATGTTCAATAAGTATTTGCTGAGTAGATGAATTTTGCATGGATCCCTGATTTGGTCATTTGACATGTCATTTGCCATTCTTTTGTGAGTAATACAAGAGTTATAAAAATGTGATATTACATTTTGGAGAGCACTATGTCAAGAGAAAGGTTGTAAAAATTAACTAGCACCCACTCTATAAAACTTCATGGGAACAACCCCTAATAGGTCTCAGTCAGGAAGGTAGTATCCTTCTCGAGCTGCTGGGGACATGGGTCTATGGACATGAACAACCCAGTGTTTGGCCTTGGGGAGCTCCCAGCATTGCGGATATTGAGGGAATCTGGGGTTGCAAAATATATTTCCTAATCTGGATATGGAAAGAAAACTGTAAAGTTAAGACACGAGTACTGATTAATGGGAGTCCTATAAAGAGAGAATGAGAAAAGCTAAATGTAACAAATACACACACATCCTCACGCTTATGAGTCTAATTACATTCTAACTGTCGCTCAAAACAAATCAGAAGTTTTATAACTGCCTTACCAAGATTACACTTTCTATAAAATCTAGCATCTGCCAAATTCCAATCTGTGATTAATGCTAATGCCAATTGCACACGGCGCACCTGCACACACATTCCCAGCAACCACCACCATATATTACCTTCACACAGCAGGAATTGTCTCTAAGCTTGGAACAGATTTTACATATATTAACTCCCAGGGTAAGTATATGTTGCAAGCTAATGCCAAAACATATTGAAAGGCCACATTTTAAAAACAGCCTGGAAACAAATTGCACTTAAACACACACACACACACACACACACACACACACACACACCAAACTAAAAGTCAGGATGCAGAAGCCATGTGGTTGGTTCTATGATCATAGGATTTTGAATGTATTCTATTTTGTTCTTCCATAACCACTGGCTTCTTGATCCTCAGTGTGAAAGAAGGCGTAGAGAAAAGACATTTAGAAAATTATTAAAGATATAAATTTCTAGGCTTTCTGTTCTGTTGATTGAAAATAGTAAATCTTGCCAAAACCGGTTTGGCTCAGTGGTAGAGTGTCTGTCTGTGGACTGAAAGGTCCCGGGTCGATTTCAGTCAAGGGCATGTACATTGATTGCAAGCATATCCCCAGTAGGGGGTGTGCAGGAGGCAACTGGTCGATGTTTCTCTCTCATCGATGTTTCTAGCTCTCTACCCTCTCCCTCTCTGTAAAAAAATCAATAAAATATATTTTTTAAAAATAGTAAATCTTAGTTAATATTTATGTGGTACCCTACTTTTCTAAAAATGTGCTTTACAAACCTGATTTCATTTCTGTGACATAGGAATTGTTCTTATGATACTGTTCTATTTTATGTTTGTTTTTAATTTTCAATCACAGGAGCTAACTACTGGAGTCAACATAATATTGTTGACCTACAATATTATATTAGTTTTAGGTATACAACATTCTGATTAGATATTTATATAATTTACAAAGTGATCACTGGTTTTAGAGGCAAGTAAGTATCAATGGAGTGATTGGACCCTGGTCTTTTGTCTCCTTACAACCCATATTCCACAGAGTGGGCTCCTAAGGATGCTGTGTAGTATATGTTTTCACTGGAAAATTACAGATTGATTTTTCTCTTACCAGTTGAGTTTTTATATGCAAGGCTCGTAATGAAGCCTCATGATAATTTATTATTTAAACTATCATTATTGGTGGTGGTGGTGGTGGTGGTGGTGGTGGTGGTGGTGATGTTACAATCCTTGCTCTCAGATAAGCGGACATGCTCCATGTTCAGAAGTCTCTCTTATACCCAATATCAATAAAGACACAAAATAAAAATTAATAAACATGCATTTAAGTAGGAGACCCACAGTAATAAGAGTTTTAGAACCACTGGTCACCTAAGGTCCGTACAAATTTTCTCAGTTAAGTCCAATGTGTAAAACTTGGTCGAGCATCCTATCTGATAAAAGACAATTATGTAAATTTTCCACTGAGCTCTGCTCTCAAATAGTGAATCAATAAAATAAGACTGGCTCCAGCCAGTTACTGAATTAAGCAGCTTTTATCTGTGAGCCACTCTTCTGGTCACAGGCACAGATACAGGCAGGACCCAGTTGGGCCTGGGAAGGAGACTCCTTTTGGGATGCCGGTCTTCAGTGCAAGGGCCAGTGTACTACATACCGCCAAGGCCTGCGGGGGTGGGAATCAGGTGGTGCCCACTGAACTCATCTCCATGCTGTCTGTGGCGGCTTTGCACTACGGTGGCAGCATTGAATAGTTGTACTAGAGGCCCTACGGCCCACAAACCAGCAATGTATACTGTGAGATTCTTTTTTTTTTTTAAATATATATTTAATTGAGTTTTTACAGAGAGGAAGAGAGAGGGATAGAGAGTTAGAAACATCTATGAGAGAGAAGCATCCATCAGCTGCCTCTTGCACACCCCCTACTGGGAATGTGCCCGCAACCAATGTACATGCCCTTGACCGGAATCGAATCTAAGACCTTTCAGTTCATAGGCCAATGCTCCATCCACAGAGCCAAACCAGTTTCCGCAACTGTGAGATTCTTTACAGAAGAAGCTTGTTGACTCCTAACCAGGTGCTTATTCATATTATAAAACATGTACACATATACATAAACAAAGAAGAAAGACTATCTTCTGTATACATGCATGTTTATTTATATGCATGGATGTATTTATATTTATTATTGTTGATGTTGTTGTAGCACATAGACACCTCAGTAACCTGGAACCCAGCTCTCTACGACCAGCCTCGTGGGACCTGTAACTCAGCATGCAAACATCCACTCCCACAAGTCACACTGCCCAAGCCAGAGCAAATGCTTTGTGCATCACTAGCTTAGGGCTTGTACATGGTAGCCACATCTAGCAACTAAGAAAAAATCTGCAATTTTACATATCTTATATTTCCCTTACATTATATATATATATATATATATATATATATATATAAATATATATATATATAAATATATATATATATATATATATATATATATATATATATATATATATAACCAATACCAGCCTTTATACATATATGTCTAGAAACAATATGTATGAAGGCTGGTATTGGTTAATTGGCAACCAGATACACACTGACGAGTAGAATTGAGAAGTTTTATTTTTAAAAGTATTCAATAGAAATCAACTTAAAAATGAAGCAATACTAATTCTTTTAGAATATTGACATAAAATAATATTATTTAAATGTACATTTTAACTTTTTTATCAGTTTCAATATTTAAAAATATTATTTGATATTACATAAATATTTTTTCTTTTTAAGTATATTAAAAATTACATTTCAGCCGAAACCGGTTTGGCTCAGTGGATAGAGCATCAGCCTGCGGACTGAAAGGTCCCAGGTTCGATTCCAGTCAAGGGCATGTATCTGGGTTGCGGGCACATCCCCAGTAGGGGATGTGCAAGAGGCAGCTGAGCGATGATTCTCTCTCATTGATGTTTCTAAGTCTCTATCACTCTCTCTTCCTCTCTGTAAAAAATCAATAGATTATATATTTTTTAAAATTACACTTCACATGAACGTTTATTAATATTTATTAAACCTTTATTTATTTACATTTTATTTTTAGTTAGCCTACTGCATCACTTGAACCTCAAATTAATGATATTGGCTTTGTTAAGTTCTACTTACATTTCTCGTTCATAGATGATAAGACAGAGGTTCAGGGAAGATGGCATCTACCGGACGTCACAAAATAAGTGAAGGAAGACATGGGCCATCATGCATAACATATCAGAATAACACATAAAGGATGCATGGTCTTCAGGGTCAGAGAGTAAGTCTTGAATCCTATCTTGAATACTTATTGGCTATGTGACCTTTGCCATTGTCCACTGGGGTTGGCATAAGCATTAAATAGAGTAGCATACAATATCACATGGATGTATATGATTTATATGGTTTTCTACCTTATGCCTCTAAGTTTTCTTTTCTTGTATTTAAGATATTTTTTAGCATTTCTTTCAAAGAAAAATTCATGCGTTAACCCTGCCATTGTTAATATGTAACACATGTGAGGAGCTTTGGATGAACTAGAGCAAGGTCCTTGATACCCTTCCTTTTCCTTATATCATGACCATGGCAGCTCCTGAGGCACTTTCTTTGAACTTAGGGCCCCAGAAAACAAGGTTCGAAATAAAGGCCCCAAGCCACCTTCCTTCTTACAGCACGGCATTTATCTACATGAGAAATCATCTGCAGTGGCAGCTTTTTTCAGGAAGCAGTTCTCACAGCCCACGTGGAGCAGAATTTTCCATCTGCTCTGCTGGCTAACATTCCCACTTCTGAGTAGCATGAAAATGTCTTCCTACAATGCCTCCCACTTAACCTTCCTCTTCCCATCTCATTTCAAGATTGGACCCGTAGAGGACATCCCCATGACCTTGACTCACCTTGACTCAACTCCCATTCATGTAAAAATGTCCTGAGACTTCATACCTCAGCCTGGTGGCCAGATGTGTGCCACCAGTTTACATGGCAGCTGGAGTTACTGTCGCTAGGGCTGCATTGTACACACCTGCATTTTTCTCCTAGCTTTTCAGACAAGCCCAGATTTTTGCCAACCCTGGCATTTTTCAGTGACAATGTATTTCTCTGACAGCCTCATTGAAGGCAAGTGGAGCTTAGCACCTTTCAACTCTGATATTGCCTCTGGCTCTCAAACAGATGTCTGTCATTGTAGCTTCTATTTTGGGGGTTCAGGGATGCACAAGGCTTGGGAGATGGCACTGTGCCCATCGTCAGCATAAGTCAGACTGTGTCACCCTCCAGCTCACGCTCCCCAGTGGTTTCCCATCATACTTAAAACTTTTCTCCCTGCCTTAAAACACGTGTCTGAGCCGATCTGTCTCTGCTCCTACAGAATTGAACCTCATGGTTCTCCTCTCTCACTCTGCCTGTCCACAGTGACCCACTTTTAGCTCTGATGCCACCCAGGGCTTATTTCTGTAGCAAAACTCCAGGCTAACCTTTTCCTGTCCAGGATGGTTGTTCCTTCATATCATTCGGGTGCCAGTTTAAATATCACCTCCTTAAACAGATCTTTTCTGACTACCTGATCTAAGTTAGCTACCAAGGAACTCTGTCTCATAATTCTATGGAGTTCTCTGCAAGTGTCTACCTGTACTTCTTCAATTTAAACAGCATTACATTATAAAAACGGTGTGTGTTTGCTTGTCATTTTGGAATGCAAGTTCCAGGACTGCAGTGAATGTCTATGCTTTGCTCGCCATGGGATCTCCATAAGGTCAAACAGTGTCTGACACATAGCAGATAGTCAATAAAGTTTCATTTAATTATTGTTTAATGAACTCCTTAGCCTCTCAAGTCTACAAGGACCTTATTTTCATAAAGTCAGAACTGTTGCTTTCATATTAAATTGGACAGGGAAGACACAATGCTGTGTGAGTTTACCCCACCTTATTTGATAGTCTTTCCATCTGGCCAGAGAAAATGAACAATGCCGATTAGCACTCTGTAGCTAGCCACAGTTGCATGTCTTGCTCAGGCTAATAATCTGAGTGCAAGTGGATTCCATCAGCATGAATTGAGGTGAGGAGAAGCCCTCACCATTCTCCTAGCTATTCACTAATTTGTGCTTTTGCCTGGAGGCTGTGTGCCTAGGTGGCTGACACACAAGATATGAGTCATCAGACGGAACACAGCTACCAGGCAGGGTTACTCAACCCATGATGGACTTGTGAAAAATAAGATTTTCTAATGTTATTCTGGTATAACCTTAGCCTATTTTAAATAATTTATCAGTACAGTGGAAGGATGTACCTAAAATTAAAGTTATTTTAAGTTACCTGATCTAGCCAAGCCTCTACGATAGAGATATGATGCCCAATGTAAGTAAATACTGCTAGGTGAGAATTCACATAAGCAATCAGAGCATATAGGTGCTCACTGAACTTTATTTAAGATGAGGTTTTATATAAATAAACATTTTTCTGTTCTCCAAATATTATACAATAAAACTATGAATCCCTTTCATGCATCCAGCATGATGGATATGATGGTTAACACCCACTCTGATGATATTCATCACTCATTCACTTTACAAGTAATATTGGTTGCATTTTTTGAGGTGTCCAGCATTGTTTCAGTAATAAAAGTGTGAGTAAAACACCTTCTCCCACCAAAACAGCTCTTAGTTCAATAATAATGACAGGCATATACATAAATAAATTTGATGAGTTATGATAAGGCTCAGTCCAAATAAGGGAGATGAAATTTAAGGTGGATCTGAAGGTGTAAGGAGGAATCTGTGAGTGGTTTTGCTTCCCCTGACCTTTAAACCTGAGGTCCCTGTGCCCTTGCTTTGGATGATAAGCTTTGTTGGAGAACGCATTTCTAGCAGGCAGAACTCAGAGCCAGGTATTTCAAACTCACTCAAGCTATGGGAGCTGCCTGGGAGCATGTGCACTAACCTTTCCAACTCTCATTTCTCTCTAGATTCAAATTCAAGTTCACACTGATCTCTTTCTCTCACAGAATGCCCTACCCACTCACTGGAGTATTTCATTTTACAAAGCTTTATTTGTATTCTCTTTTTCATGGAGGACAAACACATTGACAAGTAAACAGTATTTTATAACCCACTTGACAATATAAATTAGTAAACTAATATTCTGGTTTATATACAAACTTATTGTGTAAGAAAAGAAATTAGAATAGATTGTTCCACTAAAGCCCATTCAGTTGCGGTGCACTGCTGATTCTCTCAGCTGGTAAAACTCTCTCTCTCTCTCTCTCTCTCTCTCTCTCTCTCTCTCTCTCTCTCTCTCTCTCTCTTTTTGGAAATCAAGGACATTTTAAAGTTACCAGCCTCATGAGCAGATCTCTCTGATGATCAGCCAGACTTCTCCAAGCAATGTCATTCCTCTGTGAGAGTCCTTTCAAATTGGAAGAAAAGTTCCTGATATAAAACATATCAATCAAAAGCTAATGCCTGCCTTAGGTAGCCCCGATAAAGCCCACTTTGAGGATTCTAAATACAGATAGCCATTCTTGAAGGTAATCTATACTTCCTAGAGAACAAAATATTACAAAGTCCTCCATTCCATTGTAGAACTTCAGTTAGGAATGAACAGCTCTGAGCTAATGATGGCAATGCACATAGAGCTTGTTACATTTCTAGAAGCAATTTCATACTTATTGTTGTATTAGTTTCTGAAATAAGTATGCCCTTAACTCATATCTCATTTAAGTTTTCACATGTATTTGTTTTACATAGAACACACCCATTTGCTTATAAACAAACTGGAACTCTGGGGACTGACTTCACCAATACCACTTGCATTTTTGGTGTCAGGACCAGAAGCAGCAGCAGGTGTCTTTTCTTCCCACCGCCAACCTTACTCTAGTTAGTGGGAAAGTGAGAATGGAGCTGACCTTCCCTACAGCTTATTCCATATAAGCTGACCATTATCTTCTTACATTTTCAGTTTTTGAATATCCATGTAGGCAGCAACACCAACAGTCTCCAACATTAATTGATTCCAAAGTATTGCCCTGAAATTCTTTTGTGTTTCTCTCATCTTTCATTACAATTTTTCTTTCATTCAATTAAACTTTTCCTCTTCCACTTAGCTAAACCTTCTGATCCTACCAATCACCCTAATCTCAAAATCAAAAAGGGGAGGATAATTATTGGGTGAGAATTTTGTTGACCTCTTGCCAAAGAGTTGGAGGTATTCTTATCAGAGTTATATCTAAGAATATGTGTGAGGAACTCTCTCTCTCTCTCTCTCTCTCTCTCTCTCTCTCTCTCTCGTTAATCTCCACCCTAGGATATTTTTCCATTAATGTTTAGGGAGAGTAGAGGAGAGAGTGAAAGACAAAGAGAAACATCGATGTGAGAGAAAGACATCTATTAGTTGCCTCCAACACAAGCCCAGACCAGGTACTGGGCTGGGGAGGAGCCTGCAACCAACCTATGTGCCCTTCACTAGAATTGAACCTGGGTCCTTTTGGCATACAGATGACTCTCTATCCCCTAAGCTAAAGCAGCTAAGGCTGTGTGAGAAGCTCTTGACCTCACAGGACTTATGTTAGTGAGGGAGAGACTGTGGACAAGTGATAAATAACCATGCTGGATTCCTAGTCAGATCATCTTCCATTGGTTTCTCAGCTTTTATTTTGTGATGTTTGCAAACTACCTGAAAATTGTCCTGGGGACTTAATTTGAGGCATCAATTTCAGTTCACTCAGTGATTTTATGTGTCCTGTTCTTTGAATAGCCATTTCCCTGGAGAAGGCCAGGATTTCCCCTTTCTCCCTACTAGTAAATAATTGAAGACACTCAGCATAGAACGATTTTCAGGTTGCCTTTCCTGGGCATGGCACTCTGCCCTCCACAGAATACATGGGCTTCTTTTGACAAATGTCATTGGTCCCCAATGCATGCTTATTCCTGGTAGTGAGTTTAATGATCTGAAGATTGCAGATCATGTCCCTTTGTAATGTTAAGCATTTATAGAAAGTTCCTCCTACATCCTGCAATTAAAGTGCCGTCTGTGCAATAATTAGTCACAAAGAAAGAATGTCAGGCACTTTTAGGGGTGAGCAGGATGACATTAATTTCATTAGCAATTATTCAGGCAGGCCAAGATCTTCACAGAAAAAATTACTCAAATAATTACTATTCTACCAAATTTTATCTGCACGTGTTTCATTGTTTCAAAACAGGCAAGATGAGTGATTTGCAGAGTAAGAGTAATATGAAGTTCAAGGCTATTTTTAAGAGATAGCTTAGTTTAGTATAATGGGGATATTATATGAATTAGAGTCACTTAGAGCTTGTTAAGATGTCTTCCATCTCCCGCTTACCCAGTGAAATCATGATGAGGTAACCTAACCATACCCAACTCGTTATCCACATCTGTAATGATGAAATAATACCTATCTCATAGGGCCATTACAAGGGTGCCAGGAGATAATACAGCATGAACGCAAAAATGGGTTAAATAGGAGATAAATTCACACAATAATAATGACGATGCTAAGAAGCAAGCAATTGCAGAATGTAAGACCCAGAATAGATCTTATATGCTGGGTGGAAATTTACTATTTTGGAGGTAAAGAGATTGGCAAGAATGCTGCATCAAAGCCTTGGCGCCGTATTAAATAAATTTTGAGGGGAAAACTTGAGCATAATCCATGATTTAGGGTATCAAAGGTAGTTTTTATTCAGCCCCACCCATCTCTTTCTAAAAAGTATTTATTTCACAAATACTTTCATTCAAAGGTTATACTAGCCGAAACCGGTTTGGCTCAGTGGTAGAGCGTCAGTCTGCGGACTGAAAGGTCCCAGGTTTGATTCCAGTCAAGGGCATGTACCTTGGCTTCGGGCACATCCCCGGTGGGGGGTGTGCAAGAGGCAGCTGGTCGATGTTTCTCTCTCATCGATGTTTCTAGCTCTCTCCCTTCCTCTCTGTAAAATATCAATAAAAATATTTAAAAAAAAGGTTATACCATATGTCACTATTAACCAATAAGAATTATAATTGTGCAAAGACTCATTGAACCTATTCAATGAATAGAGGACAATAACATTAATAATAACTTAGTTGCAAATATTCACGTACACATATGAATAAACACATTAAAAATTGAGCTTAAAATGATGAATTCAGAATCTTAAATTCCCCCAGTAGTGCAGATGAATGCGTGGAATAGAAGTGGTTTTAGGAGGATTATGACCAGAATTTTGGTAGCTTCATTCTTACATCAGATTTGCTTGTAACTACCAGAAAGGACTATGGATCAATCTCTCTCAGCTTGCTCATCCAAAATGAAGTCTGTTAAGAAATGGTTAATAAATGTGGTATAACACTCCCCCTTCCATTCAAAATGAACTGATTTGGGACCATCTGATTTCCATGATTTAAGGAGCCAATTTTCTATTTCTCCTTCTTTGTTCTCCTTTAATACACCTGCTGCACAGAAGTCAGCAGAGGGGGGATTTGAATAATAACACTGCTTTATATGTAAATGGGACCTTTCATCCAAGTTTCGCAAAGACATCTGTAAACATTATCTGGCTGACTGTAGATTATGAGCATTATTTTGAAGCTAGTAAAATGGGCACCATGTGGGTAAGTGACTTGCTTAAGGTCAAACATCAAGACCGTGGTGTTGCTCAGAAGTGGCTCCTGCTCATTTAAGGATTTAATCATTCCAATTTGCTCAGGCAAGAGTCTATCTGCCTTACAACTCAGAGCTCCTGTATATTCCTATGTGAGTATCATTCATGAAAGACATGTAACCCACAATTACAATCTCTTTGTTCCATCAGACATTTCACCCCATAATCCTCCTTACGACAGTCTGTCAATATTCACACTTCACATAATGCCACAAATCACTATAATTCTCAAGGTGAAAGATGGTGTTTATGACTTTCTCTTGTTGAGTTTTAAGTTCCACATTTTAAAACCTGGCTCAATGGAAAATCATGCAATATGTGAGAAGCATTATTTAGGATGGAGAAGAAATCCGCAGTTCTTATTTGCAAATCTAATCTGCAGGGAAAATGAAATGCACAGGTTGATGGTAATGGAACAATGAGGTTGCCAGGTGGGAGCTTTTAAAACCTGGAGGTGCAAAAGGCATTACTACTCAATTATGCAAGTGTGGTGTTCATTGTGTTTGACTTCCAGATGATGAGGCTGGGCTATCCTTCCTACAAAATATACATTGTAGAGTTTCACATATTAGGAGGAAAATATCAACATTTTCATTTCTAAGATGACCATCTGTCATTATAGCTTGCATAAAATGCCAAGAAATGTGAATGTAAAAAAGCATCCAGCAACCTGTGGGGACCCCATGGGCTTCTTCCCTTCCTTGCCAGAGAAGAGGAGGTTTAATATCCTCACAGGGTCCGAAGGTGGGAGCATCCTAGTGCCATCCTGCATAATGCCCCCTCAAGGGGAAAACAGGATGGCTGGCATGTGTCCTAATCCTGTTCTCCGTTCCCTGTGTGGCCTTCATAAGTCACACATTCTATCTTGTGCATCATTTCCACAACTAAAACAGAAAGTTTTAGATCACATGATCTCTCAAAATTTCTCCCATGTCTAAAATTTTGTGTTCTATGATTTGAGATTTGAGTCAATCAGATTACCTGATTGACTATGGGAGTTTAGTCCATGACATCGATTCTAGAATATTACCGATGTTGCTCAAAATGCCCTTATTTCCTTAGATTGTTGCTTTCCTTACTCTGTGTTGTGCCATCCAGTAGAGAAGCCACATGTGACCACTGAGCCACTGAGATGCGTTTGGTCCAATGGAGACATGTTGTAGGTACAAAACACTCACTGTATTTTACAAGCAGATTTAAAAAAAGCATCTGAATATAATTTTATTTCTATTGCATATTCATGTGCTATATGATGATTAAATATACTATTACATTAAATTTAACTGTTTTTTTATTTTTAAAAACACTCCTCTGAAACATTAAATTATTGCTCTATTTCTGTTGGACAGAGCTACCCTAGATAAAATGAAAAATATATACATATATGTTTATATGTGTACTTATGGGCTATAATATGTCATAAATAAACTCTGGGCTTTTACCTTACACACAACTTAACAACGCAATCTGATCTAACTCTTTGACCTTGGCCCAGTGAGATGCTATTGTTTCTCTTTCTGGAGGAAGCTCTATGGCAGCCATGGGCAAACTACGGCCCACGGGCCGGATCCAGCCCATTTGGATGTTCTATCCGGCCCACGGAGCTGTAAGAGCAGAGGGCTCTCTTGCTCTCCCCTCCGCTCCTTCACCAATAGCCCAATATGAGAGTGCCGGTTGCTTTTGTTCCGGCCCTCCGGTCCAGTTTAAGAACGCATTGTGGCCCTCGAGTCAAAAAGTTTGCCCACCCTTGCTCTATGGGATCAATTAAATTGCTCCAAATCAGAGAGCTAGTAAAAGGACGTTTAGTGCCTCCAACCTGTGTCTCCTACTATGGTGTACTTTATAAATGTCACTGTGCACACTCACTTTATACTATGCCTAAAAGATTCTATACTCATTTTGGTAAAGTGACATCTTATGCTTAAAATATTTTTGTCAACTTTAAAGGATATTCTTTGATTCTAGCAGTTTTAAATTGGACTCTGAAAGTTATTAAAACCTGAAAAAAAAATCAAAATTGTTGAAGTCTGAGGATACACTATAAATGGTACAACTTTTTCTTCCCAGAATTCTGAACAATCAAGGAGTGAGGTGGGTGGAGCGGGGGGGTAGGGGGGGTAGGGAGGGAGAGGGAGAGACAGAGAGAGAGAAAGAGGGAGAGAGAGAGAGAGAGAGAGAGAGAGAGAGAGAATGAGAGAGAGAGGGAGAGAAATGGCAAAGATGAGAGGAAAGTAGAATAGTAGAACATACCTTGGGTGCTGGTCTGCCAGACACATATTTTGATCAGCAAGTAATTGATGGAAGAACGATACCCACTTATCCTTGCTGCTCCCCTTTCTGAAATCCTCAGCATGTAGTTTATATTTATCCCCAGAAGGGTCTCAGCTCTGTCATAAAGGACATTAGTTCCATGAATCCCTCTGCACTTTCCAGGCCTTATTATTTATTCATTTCTTATTCTATTGCTCTGATCATCCCAATTCACATCCAGCTGAATTGTCCAGTACAGTATAACAGTATTTCCTGAGATGAAATAAATCAATTAAGGAATCTACAGTAAAAATACATAAATAATCAGATAATAAAGTGCAAAAGAATGGGCATACCCCAAAGAGAGAGAGAGAGAGAGAGAGAGAGAGAGAGAGAGAGAGAGATAATATGCAAATTGTCCAGGACACCATAATGTCATGACTGCTCAGGAAGAGGCTGTGCACGTAGGTGGGTAGAAGCACAGACCCGGAGAGAAGAGGGCCTTCCAGCTGCAGCATGCAGCAGTCCTATCTCTGCACATCAGTTCTAGAGGAACCAGCTTTTATGACCACTCATTGGCTAAGCTCCCTGTACACCACTCACAGTGTTCTTGGTAACTTGGGTAATAAGAATCCAAGAAGGTGATCTAGGATTTTCCACCTCACTCCTGGAGGAAAAAATGAAGGTCTGCTGCTGGAGGGACTAAAAAACGTCATAGCCTGACTAGCTGGTTTGGCTCAGTGGATAGAGCCTCGGCCTGAGGACCACAGGGTCCAGGTTTGATTCTAGTCAAGGGCACCTACCTAGGTTTCAGGCTCCTTCCTGGCCGGGGCCCAGGTCAGAGCTCATGCATGAGGCAACCCATCAAAGTGTCCCTCTCACATTGATGTTTCTCTCTGTCTTTATCTCTATCTTCCATGTTCTCTAAAAATTAATGGAAAAATATCCTCAGGTGAAGAGAAGAAAGAAAGGGAGAAAGAGAGAGAGAGAGAGAGAGAGAGAGAGAGAGAGAGAGAGAGAAGAAAGAAAGAAAGAAAGAAAGAAAGAAAGAAAGAAAGAAAGAAAAAGAAATGTCATATCCTGTGAAAGAGATATCTTAAAAATGCCTAAAGAAAGTTTGTCATTTTTTTGTGGGGAAAGGACTGAACTCTATGTTGATGAAAACATCTTGGTGGCTGCAATGGCTGGCAGTGGCAGCAGCAGCAGGGTGGAGATGGGGGTGGTGCTTTCCCCTGATCAGCCTGGTCGCCTTCCTCAGAGGGAGGCTAGACTGTGCCTTAGACAGAGAGCAGGCCTAAGCTATCAGCAGGACATCCCCGGAGGTCTCCCAGAATGAGAGGGGGCAGGTTTGGCTGAGGGACACCCCCTCCCCCCCCAGTGCACAAAAAATTGTGCACTGGGCCTCTAGTTTAAATATAAACTGCCTGTAATTACAAAATTTCCCAAGGAGAAATTAAAGTTCAAAGATTATCCCCTGTTGGACTTTAAGTCCAAAGATGTTAAAGTTAGCAGGTGTTAAAAGTTCGAAATAAATTTGCTCTTATGAGTTAAAATTTAAAGGAGTTAAAGTTTAAAATGATTTTTTTATTATACTCTGTCTCATTTAGAGGACTGTCAATGTCTGTGTAGACTGGGGTTCCTTTAGCAACTACCACTTGGGGGTTCTTTCTCCCTAGAATGGTATTCCTAGTGGGTTAACTGATTTAAAACCACCTCTCCGTACTCTCTCTTTTAACATGCCCGCAGAGCAAAATTAGAATGGGATATTCAGGAATATCCAAGCACTGCTTCCACATTTACTGACTTTAGAGGCCAATATCCAACTGTTCAGATAACTATCAAAATCTTCTTTATTCCTTCATCTATCCATGGTTACCTAGGCTGCTTCTATATCTTGACTATCTATGTAATAAATGCCTAAGCAACCATTATGATGGAACTACCAGAACCACCAGTGGCTATGATGCGCACAGACCATCAGGGGCAGAGGCTAAATGCTGGAGCTGCCCCCTAGTGGTCAGTGCACTCCCACAGGGGGAGCGGCCACTCAGCCAGAAGTCAGGCTCATAACTGGTGAGTACAGAGCCTTTCCTACCTCCACAGCAGTGGTAAGGAGTAGTGAGCCAAGAGGTAAGGAGTGAGCAGGTAGGCAGTAAAGAGTGAAGGATCCCAGATTTCAAAAGGGATGTCCACCTGCCAGCTTAGGTTCAATCTCTGGGGGGATTGGGCCTAAGTCAGCAGGTGGACATCTCCTGAGAGGGCGCAGGCTGGTAAGAGGGCGTCCCCTCCTCCCAGTGCATGAATTTCATTTACCAGGTCTCTAGTTATAAATAATGCTACAATGATCTTAGGGGTTTATATATTTTTTTGAGTTAGTGTTTTTGTTTTATTGGATAAATATCCAGTAGTGAAACTGCTGGTGAATATGGTATTTCTATTTTAAAAAAACTTTTTGATGAGTCTCTATACTATTGTCTACATTGGCTACACCAGTTTACAATCCTCCCAACAATACATAGAGTTCCCCTTTCTCCACTTCCTCAACAACACTTGTTATTAATTAACTTTTTATAGTAGCCATTATAACTAGTGTGGTCAGTATCTCATGGTTTTGATTCACATTTTCCCTAATCATCCAGGAGTTGACTCTGGTTCACTGGATCAGGTCCATGTGCCTCACCTTGGACCAGGGGTGGGCAAACTTTTTGATTCGAGGGCCACAATGGGTTCTTAAACTGGACCGGAGGGCTAGAACAAAAGCAACCTGACCATGCTGGCACTCTCATCTTGGGCTGCTGGTGAAGGAGCGGAGGGGAGAGCAAGAGAACCCTCCGCTCTTTTAGCTCCGCGGGCTGGATAGAACAGCCGAACGGGCGGTATCCGGCCTGCGGGCCTTAGTTTGACCACCCCTGCCTTGGATCATACACTAATCCACTACTTCCAGGATCCTGAAACATTTCCTGGAGAGCAAAGGGGTTAAGGATAAGCTCCACCTGGACTTCTCTGAACCAATATTATTCTATGAAGAGAGGAATAAATGTTTTCTCAAAGAAGTACTTGTCAAGTACACAAAATAACCTATGCTCATAGAAGAAATAGACAGAGCTACGGTCAATCTTAGTGCTGTTATGTACTAGTACTTGAACTCATTCTAGGTGTTAATCCCCTTTTAAATGATTCATAAGAATTTTGTGAGGATTAAATGAGACTGTAAGGGAATACATAACAAACATAGCATATTCAATAAATGTTAATTCCCTTAAGAAACTTCCTGTACATATTTCTTTATATCATATATATTTTAACTAAAATGATCCTGAATAAAATTAATAAAAAATGGAAGTGGGAGAAGATGATAGATGGAGGTAGAAAGCTTGGTGAAACAAAGTATAAACCAACAGTGATGTGAATGTCAGAGGCCACAGAGATGAAAAATTGCATTGAAATCTCTTTAGGGGAAAATATATTATTGTGTGAATGCAGTTGAGAATAAGTGACAGAGCCTTCTTAATAGGGTCCTTTGCTACCAAGAAATCCATCGCACCCAAATACCTTTCATTTATTTTTCAAAACCCAAGGTACTTCAAGGGAAAATCTAAACATAAATGGCATTGGGTGTTTTAGCATTAAAATAGAACCTCACCTTCTCCTTGCCTTCTGATTCTTATATCATTCAACACAGACTACTCTTTTAACTGAAGAAGAATTGGTTCAGGTTAAGTTTTTCAACTAAGAGCTGTGTGCTCACATCCAATGAACAGACACCACAGCTGTTTTAATAGAGGGTGGGACAAAAGTTTACAGTTGTTCCTATGGAAAATAATACAATAACTAAAGAACAATACATTAAGAATAAAATCTATGTTTTGCATACTCACAACTGTGAATCAACTTTTGTCCAGCCCTTTCTGAAAAAATATTATTTGGAGAGTGATGACAATTAGTAAAATATTTTTATGTATGCAGATTCACCCAGAAACCAAACAATGGTGGTAGAGCAGTTCTGAATTAATCCCAAAGCATGATTTATTTGCCTGCCAGGAGTTGCTGCTCCTTGAACTCATCAACCTTGGTCCTTATCCATCTGCCCTGATCCTTTATTCAGCTCTGTCCTATAACTTCAACTATCTTTATGATAAAAATGCCCAGGATAACCTTTCTGATTCCCCTCACTAACCAAACTGTTAAGTTTGCAAAAACTTTAGAATATCTTATTAAACACAACCTCCATCAAATGCTAACCTTTTCTCCCTGATAACTTCATGCTCTATAATGGCTGATAAGGGACTAAGTCATTCTTGCCTATACTTCTGACCTTCCCTCTTAGTCACACCCTCCTCCTGCTAATCAAGAAAAATTGGGCAGTTTCTAAAACATCCGGCATGCGTGAATCAACCTACCAGCAGGGCAAATGACCTCCAGCACCAGAGAAATGTTTAAATACACGCCTGTTAGTACTTGTGAAGCAACTATTCATTTTCTTAAGGTATTTCTTGTGGGAGTCCTAGCCCACCTGTAATTCAGCATTGTTTAAAAGGACAGGGGAGTAATGAAAAAGACTAATTCAATATAAATCAACTCAGGGACAAATGAGAGGGATGGATGTAAATCCTCTGAGAAGTCTCTTGCTCTATGAGCTTTGGATGGAAACTTTCTCTAAAAAGCTCACAGCAGATTATCAGTTACCTGTTGATGTGAGAGGCATATTTTATCACCAGAGGAAACAACTTTGAAAGCTTGGGAGAAAATTCAACGGGAAGTCCTACATTTCTGGGGTAAAGCAGTATTTCAGCTGCCTATGGGAAACCAATTGGGATATAATGCAATCCACTGATACCACACAATGTCACTTATTACAACGAGTGCAATCATGTTCTGTCTGATGAAAAGCACATATATGTACACACATGCGTGATGCATCAAGATGTATTTGTGTGGCATCTTAAATTTTAATCTTTTACCAACATTAATGGTCTGAGTTTACATAATAGATAATAGTAACATGTGGTGGGCATAAAATCCAATAAAACTATCAGATTTTCTTCTGTTCATTCTCCCTTGTACATTTCACGTACTCTTCACAGAATTTCTCATTTTGTCACTTTGATGATTACAATCCAATATTTTTATTTCAACCCTGAGTCTTTTCCTAATCGTCTGGACTACACGTTCATGTTCCCGCTGGGCAGCTCCATCTGCATAATCCATCAGTAATTCAAGCTCAACATGCCGCAAATTGGACTCATCAATCTTCTCTTCCAAAAATACTCTTATTTTCATGTTTACCCCTTTCCCTTCCACCCAGCCATTCAAGCATAGATCTTTTACTTGGCTTCTCAAATTTCTTGGATTGTTAGATGCTATCGTCACAGTCCCATTTAAAAAAAAATCAAAGGATTTATAGGCATATATGCATAACCCATGGACACAAACAATAATGTGGTGAAGGCCTAAGGGATGGGAGGATGGAGGGGTTCAATGGGGGATAGGGGGGCCATCTGGAATAGTTTCAACAATAAAAATAAATTTTAGAAAATCACCTCTTAAACAAATTTGATATAAGAAGTCGAAGACTGGACGTGTATTTTGACATAAGCATTCTATTCTATGATAATTCTTGGAGTTTAATATGAACGAGGTAATTATAAACTAGCTGCATGAACTCGGGAAAGGCATGCATCATTTTGTGCTTTGTTTTCATGAGGAAAAGGAAAACCTTAGCCTCATAAGGTTATTGGGAAGACTCAAAGAGATGATGTGTGGGAGTTTGCTTTGCAAATTATAAAGCAATAAAAATGCAAATAACTCAGCCATTTTAATTCTATAATTTCTTAATTTAAGCCTTGATAATTCCTTTACTTTCAGAGTAGTTTTAAATTTCAACAGGTTCTCCATCCAGACTCCTTTGGCTTATGATCCACCAAAATCTAGCTTTTGTTTATTTATTCACTCACTGAATCACTGGCTAGTTGACTCAAAAAAACATTTTAATAAAGACCTTTGTAAGGGTTCTACACTCTGCCGTGGACTCGGCATACAGACATAACTGGAACCTGATTACCTGGAAAATAGTGATCACACTTGCTATAGAGAGTTAACAGGAGTTAATAGGTAAGATAAGTCTCCCAACAGAGCACTGACATCACATAGGCAGTGTTGGCTAACTGTTGGTCGCTGTCCCTTTATTAGTATTAATGGTTAAAGCCCACATTTCCTGGCTCCCTGCCCAGTTTTCTCTAGATATGAAACACCGTCTTCCTTACACAAACACTTTTTTCTGCCTAAACAGCTAAATCTCTATGATACATGCTTACACCTAGGCATATCCATTGTGTCCCCATGGGTTTCAATATTGAATGAATAAACACTTAATGAGTAAAATGTCCTCAGTATCATACTGATAAGAAAATAAATCATTTCAAGCTATTTAAAAGCCCTTAAGCAGGACACAAAGAGGCATCATATCAACACCCAAAAAATAGAATAATCCCCCTTCCACCTTTTTTTCTTTCTCACTCACTTAAAATGTTTCCAACCAGTCATTTGCATTTCCCTTGAATCCTTATGCGGGTTTCAAAAATAGCTCTTTTATAAAAAGTAAATTAATCAACAGACTTGCAGGTCTCACTGGGAGCAATATCCCAAGGAATTCCTGTATTCATGAGCTCACTAATGCAGTATACTCAGTCTCTCCCCCTCTTTCTGTTTCTGTATGTCTCTCTCTCTCTCTCTCTCTCTCTCTCTCTCTCTCTCTCTCTCACACACACACACACACACACACACACACACTCATTCACATATATGTTCTCCTGTCTCTCCATGTATACAATTGGCTGAGTACACCTCTATTGCTGATGAATCACTTCACAACTGTATAACGAAGATAGAAAATAATTTGGATCCAGTCCTCCTGCTTTCCTCACTTCTGTGGTTCCTCATATCTGTTTCTATAATTATATCAGAATAACCATTGTACTAGTCATAGTTTTTAACGGTCTTCCCCAGAGGCCCCAATATACACCTCATGTAGAAGATCAAAACCTGTGACTATTATGCTGTACATCTGAAATTATTAAACATTAAAATTAAATATAAACTCCAATTGAAAAATAAAAAAAGATTGAGCCCATAAAATTGCTGATACTCAGCTGGTTTTGACAAAAAAAAAAATACAAGCATTTCTATGGCTTCATTTGCAAGAACACATGCCACAGGTTTGTGACTGGTTGCTGCCCTTTTTGCACCACGGGGCTGCGAGATCTTCAGGATAGAGGTTTGGTCTTATTCTGTGCTTGGTATGAGGCTCCAAGCACAGTGATTAGCACCAAATTGGTGCTAAAAAGTGCTTATCGGTAGGAAGTAATTCTCTCTTAGAAAGTATCCATGTGCATTGTGCTGAATGGTAGAAAGACGCAAACAGCTTGGTAAGGAGGAAGCAGGGACTATCACAAAGAATAAGTGAATTATGAATGAGACAAATCTTGGGACAATAGACCAGCTTCAGAATCCTGGGTCTACTCTTAGCCAGTTCCAAGATCTACGTAAGCTATTTTGTTTAATCTCATCATCAAATCACAATTCTCTTATCTGGCAGATTTGATTAATACATGATCAGACAGTTACTGAATATTTAAACCTTGAATAGGTCACCTGCAGTTTGCTTATATTGCCTTATTCAGTAATTAAGCCAACTTGATTAGTAAGAAGTTATAGTTAATCCCATTTTATAGAAGTGAGATGGAGTCCAAGGCCATTTAGGCATAAGGTGGTAGGACTGGACTTAAGGTTTGTCCAGCTTTAAAGTCAGATTGGAATCACTTAATCATGATGTTCTCCATGAGGGCCTACCTGGCAAAATGTAAATGAGAAATAAATATAATGATAAATGCTCAAGTACTTTAAAAATGAACAATGGGGCCGAAACTGGGTTGGCTCAGTTGATAGAGCGTCGGCCTGTGGACTGAAAGGTCCCAGGTTCGATTCCTTGGTTGCGGGCACATCCCCAGTGGGGGAGGGGTGTGCAAGAGGCAGCTGATCGATGATTCTCTCTCATCGATGTTTCTAACTCTCTATCCCTCTCTCTTCCTCTCTGTAAAAAAATCAATAATAAAAATATATATTTAAAAAAATGAACAGTGGGGTACTACCAGTTGTATACCTATGCCCATGCTTTATCTATGTAATTCTTAAAATTAAGCTTGAAGTTCATAAACTGAGAATCAGAAAAAAATTAGTAACTACTTTGCTGGTAAGTAACAGTCTTAAATTTCAGTTAAAAATCTTAGCAATATACATTTTATTAATTACAAAGAAAATTTAAAAATCCAAACCAAAATCCCCGTATCATACAGACATAACTTGAACCTATTCATCTAAAGTATCTAGCCTAGGGGAGCCCACAAATCTGTACTGAGGTGTGGCCCCACTATATCAAACAAATGATTCAGTTTCTTTAGGGTTCACATTTTCTCATCTGCAAAGTAGGAATGATAAGGCCTCTATAGTTTTCAGCATTAAATGGTCTGTCACATAAGAAGTTTTGTATGTCATGCACATGCAAGAAATACTTGCCATGCTTCTCATGGTAGGATATTCCATCAGCTGGTGGGCATAGTCGCAAGGCTTTCTTAGGAAAGAGTATTTATTATGGATAAATCATGTTAGGAAATAAACAATTGAAGAGGAAGGAAGCCTCTGTTTCACAGTGATACTGGCCCTCATTTATCTAGTTATGAAATGAAACTCTAAGCCGAACCTGTTGGAAAATGTAGGATAGTTTAAAAATCAAAAGTTTGAAGAGGAGCTCAACACTCACCTTGGGAACTTGCGAATTGTTTATCTTCTACAAATGCTTCACTTCAGGAAGGCTTAGTACCCTCATTTAACAAATGGTAATGGAAGTAATCTGCCCTCAATTTTATTGCTAAAGACCTAGGAGAGCATGGGTGGCAATGCACACTGAAGGCAGCTGTACACATGGAGGGTACCAGACACATTTGCCTCAGTCCTTCCTCTGGCTTTATATAAAAGGTTTATTTCTTTCTAGACCTCGTGTAGCTACATCTCTTTGCTGTCTTGATGAATTATGGGCTCATGCTCTTTCTTAGAGTCCATCAGTCTTGAGTGTTTAAAGACACTGACATTTATGTTCTCTCTTGGTCATTTCCCCATCATTTACATATGGGAAGCTTTGCACAACAAGGTGTTTAAATAAAACAATTCTCCCCAGTCTGAAAAGACTTTATTTTGCACATCATGAGGAGACACTCCCATGGCAATTAATGTTAATTACTGACTTGCACTATTATTTGTGGATAGATCTTGGTCCTTCCCTGGTCCTTCCCTGGTCCTCTTCAATGTGCTGAGACCCTCCAAGCCCTATGCATGCTTTCACTGATGCTGAACTCCCCAGTCATGGCACTCATCACAGTCTGTTCCAATATCAATATTCTTTTCTCACTTTTCACCCTACTATACATGCCAGAAGGCTGGCAGCACAACCCACCTTGCTTACTACTGTAGCTTCATATCCTAGCAATGTATGACTGACACCAGATTTCCATGAACATGTGGTCAATTTTGTGAATGAATTATTTATTTATTTCATCAATAAAATATGTCATTAGTATGTTTATCTCCCCCAGAAGAGTTTCTCTTTCATATCACAGTACTCATTACAGATGGGATTAGGAGGTCTACAAACTTGACTTTTAAAGGAGAATTTAGAGACTCATCAAGGTTGTATATTTTCATCAAGGTCACAGTCACAGGATTGTTGGGGAAAAGGTAGGAACTGGAACCCAAGCATCCTGATGGGAATCCAGGGCCCTGCCGGCTACTCCAGTCATGGCAGGTAGGCGCATTCAGGCCAGCCACCTCCATATTTAGCTTGCCTTCTAATTTAGGCTCATGTTTTCAGTAACATACTTGGCAATTTAGGAGGTATTCACTGCTGCTATATTCCTAAATATATGCAGTAAATTCACATGAATAAGATGCATTAGAGAGTGGAAAATCTGATTATGTCCTGAAAAAAGATCAGCAGAGCCATTATATGCACATAAAAATAACCTTAGGATTGTTAATATAAAGAATACCTCTTATTGCCATTAAAGCAAAATTTAGACATTTAGCCTTTCTCCCCTAGCAGGCTGCTCTTTTTAGTACAGGAATACTCTTAATAATAATAAAAAAAGATTAATGAGGTAAATAACTTTCTTTTTATAGACACAGTTTTCTCCTGTTTTAGAAATTGTGCTTCTTCTGGAAACTCAGCTGCTCTCTTTGCCATAAATTAAAGTCCACTCCTTGGCCCCAAAAAAGAAAAAAATGCATAAAACAAGTGCATTTAATATGAGATGTTTTAAATATTAATCCTGTCTAAACTTTCTTTAGAGAAAGTTTCTTTATGAAGCCTCTATGAAGTTTCTCTCTCTAACCAGTTTATCAGCTGGTAAACATTTCTAAAATTATATATGACCAGAGTTTACTGGAAGAAATAGGCAGTAAATGGAGGGAAGTAAACAGTCTTGCTCTTTCACTTAATAAATTAAGTAGAACCACAGGTTTGATCTGAGTTGTTATTCTCTCTCTGAACATCCAAATTCCGTGTTCAATGTGAGGCAGAATCCTTGACTGCCATTAATTCTCTCTAATTAATTTATCCTTAGACATTGGTGCTCAAATTCTTTGCTTTAAGACTCCTTGTCTCCTATTAATAGACAGATATTCTTGGGAAAAAGCTAATAGGTTAAGGCAGATAGAGATCTCTCCATCCTCAGGTCACATAGGGATACCCGTATAAAACATTATTGGTATTTCATCTTCAAGGTGGCCTCCAATGATCTTACTCTTGCCCCATGGTAAGGTCTTCTCTCACTGGGGAAGACTGACTGTGTAATCAATAAGATATTGTGGAAACCATGGAGTATAATTTTTGACACTAGAGGGAAAAATCATATAAACAAAAAACAATGTGCTTTACTTTTACTGCTTTTATTGTTATTTTCTTTTTTTAATTTTATTTTTTATAGTTGGTATATAATTTTATTTTGTATCAGTGTCAAATGTACAGAATAGTGGTTAGATAATCCTATCTAATGAAAGAGTGATGTGCAAATTAACCATGCCTCGGCTACACCCACAAGCCATGCCCACCAGCCAATCAAGAGCCAGTATGCAAACTAACCCAACTAAGATGGCTGCAGTCAAGGATCAAGCAGGAGGCTTGGGTTTCCCTGGCAATGGAGGACCCCAAGCTTTCTGCACACCCTGGAGAGCCCGGGCCTCCACTCAAAGACACAAAGTTTAAATTATAGAAGATAAATAAGTTCCAGAAACCCTAGCCTCCACTTGGGTCACCAGGGGATGTGGCCAGCCTGCAAAACACCACAGGCCCCTCACCCAAGTCACCCCATATCTCAAAGGAACCCCCACCATGATCTGGGACACCTTTCAGAGCAAACCAGCTGGCCCCCACCCATGCACCAGGCCTCTATTCTATCTAATAAAAGAGTAATATGCAAATTGACCTTCACTCCAACACACAAGCTGGCTGCCCCCATGTGGACACAATATGGCAATCACAAGATGGCCAACAGGGTACAGCATTTGGGAGGGATCAGGCCTGCAAGGGAAGGCAGCTGTTGGTGATCAGGCCAGCATGGGAGGGCAGTTGGGAGAGACCAGGCCTGCAGAGGAGAGAAGTTGAGGGCAACTGGGCCTGCAGGGGAGAGAAATTGGGGGAGACTCAGGTCTGTAGGGGAGAGTTGTTGGAGGGGCAGGGGGTTGGGGGGACCAAGCCTGTAAGGGAAGGCAGTTAGGGGTGACCAGGCTGCAGGGGAAGGAAGTTAGGGACAAACAGGCTGGCAGAGGAACAGTTAGGCATCAATCAAGCTGATATGGGAGTGGTTAGCGAATGATCAGGCTGGCAGGCAGAAGTGCTTAGGGGCACAGGAAAGCAGGCAGGCAAGCAGTTTTGATCCATCAGTCCTAGATTGTGAAAGGGATGTCCGACTGCCTATTTAGGCCTGATCCTACTGGAATCATCCCCAAACAGGCAGTTGAACATCCCTCAGAGGGGTCCCCAGATTGGAGAGGGTGCAGACTTGGCTGAGGGACACACACCATGCACAAATTTTGTGCACCAGGCCTATATATATATATATATATATATATATATATATATATATATATATATGTATTTAATATATATATATTAAATCTTTATTGTTGAAAGTATTACATATGTACTTTTTTTCCCATATTGATTCCTTCTAGCCTATATTTGTCCCCACCCACCCACGCCAAACTTTTACCACACTATTTCTGTGTCCATGAGCTATGCATACAAGTTTTTTGGTTGATCTATTTTCACCCTCCCATCCACCCCTACTTTCCCTCTGAAATTTGACAGCCTATTCCTCATTTCTATGTTTGTATATATTTTGTTCATCAGTTAATTTTGTTCATTAGATTCCACCTATGAGTGAAATAATTTAATATTTGTCTCTCTCTGATTGGCTTATTTTGCTTAGCATAATACTCTCCAGACCTCTCCATGCTCTCTCAATGGGTAAGAGATCTTTCTTTTTTACTGCTGCATAGTATTCCATGGTGTAAAGTGTCCCTCCACAATATTTCTCACACCTACCTATGTGCCTTATTTCTTGCTCTTTTGGATAATTCTCTCCAGAGAAAGCTACTCACCATGCCATGAGGATAATTAAATGATACATGTGGCAAGGAACTGAGGCCTCAGGCCAACAGCCAAATGAGTTACCTTGGGTATGGATCCTCCAACCTCAGTCAAGGTTTGGATGTCTGCAGAGACCTCACCAACATTTTGACTGAAACCATATGAAAAACACTGAACCAGAAGTGCTCAGTTAACCTTTTCTTCAATTTCTGATCTCATGAAGTGTAAAGTAACAAATTTTTATCATTCAGGTCACTAAAGTTGAGCTAATTAATTACAAAAGCACAAGTACCTGAATAAAACACTAATATAGCCATTTACGTATATTTATAGCCTTTGTTTAAACAGGTTAAAGCTCACTACCTTTAAAGAAGGTATTTAATTGCTATTATTACACACTAGAGGCCCAGTGCACAAAAATGTGTGCACTCAGAGTGCAGAGAGAGAGAGGTCCCTCAGTCTAGCCTTCACTCTTCACTGCCCTAGGGGACCAGGCCTAAGCTGGCAGTCAGACATCCCTCTAGCAGCCTGGGAGCCCTCAGGGGATATCTGACTGATGGCTTAGGCCCACTCCCTCTGGGGAATGGGCCTAAGCCACAGAGGGCCATCCTTAGCCCTGCAAAGGAAGTGGGAGAGACTCCTGCCACTGCCACTGTGCTTGCAGTTATCAGCCCAAAATGTGGCTTAGTAGAATACCCCCTATGGGAGTCCACTGACCAATGTTCCTGCATTGAGCATCTTCCCCCTGGTGGACAGTGTGCATCATAGCAACCAGTCATTTCTGGTAATTCCCAGTCCTTCTGCCCTTAGGGTTAATTTGCATATTACCCTTTTATTATATAGGATTACTGGCAAATCTGGAAACAGGGCAGAAAGGAACATTGAGTGGCTCAGTGACTTATTAATGCTGGTACAAGAATTCAAACTAGGTCTAGAGAATTCTAAAATTAATGTTTTCCCACCTTATCATGTTCAAAGTTCAATTCAAACAGCTAATAACGAGACAAATAGGGGGCCTTCCTGAGCTTCCAGGTCCAGCTCCTGTCCCTTCTAGTGTCTTTCAGGACAGAAGTCAGGTCTCCTGGATCCAGGCATTCTTCCCCTCAATGACAGTGATGAGCACTGGGTTTCTCAGACTCTTTTTCTCTGAATGTGCTAGGATATGACTTTGGTTTAGCTGCTCAGATAACTCATGCAAAAGACTGATGAAGAAAAAGTAACAGGAAGCCATATATATTTACATATGAAGAGGAAAGTTGTTCTTTGGGACAAAGTGTCAGGAAGGGCAGTTGTGATTAGAGTTCTTCATGTTCTGTCTTGAGTATGGTCGGTGGCAAATAGGTGATGATGATAGTGGTTGTGCTACCCCACCCTCCAGGATTGAACTCTGTTCCTATCTGTTGCTGCATAATGACTCCCCCACCCCTGAATGTAGTTGTCTACAACAATTATTCTGCTCTTACAGCTCTTATTCTGCTCTTACAGCTCTGTGGCTCAGCAATCCAGGCTGGGTTTAGATGGGCAGTTCTTCTGCTGGGTTTTCTATGGGTCATTGGTGTGGCTACAAACACCTGAGAGCTTGATTCCAAGTCGAAGACCCATGATGGCCTTGCAGGTGTCTGACAGTAACCTGCAGCTCTTGGCTGAAACATCTAGGCCTCAGACCACTTCAAACCAAACCTCAGAAGTCACATTCCACTGCTTCTCCACTTTTACTAAAAGCCGGTAAGCCCTAGCCAGTTTGGCTCAGTAGGTAGAGCGTCAGCCTGTGGACTGAAGGGTCCCGGGTTCAATTCTTGCCAACAGCACATACCTTGCCGGCATGGGAATGATGAGATGGGCTTCAGAAATGCAGCTAGAGGAAGCAGCGCATAAGCACAGGAGGATCTTCCTGTGTCAGGCAAAGGAGTTGGACTCTCTCTTAGAGGCAGTAGGTGGACAGTGAGAAATTTTAATCAGGGGTGAAACCTGGTGACATTTCTGCTTTAGAAAGATCACTATGGAAACCATGAACAAAGAAGATCTAAAAGCAGCAAGATTTTTGCCTACCCTGGGGATAGCCCGAGAGCAGCTGATAGTCTCTGACAAAGTATGTCTCTCGTTTCCTTTATATCAAATCTTCGCCCTGAAACACTGTCCACCGAAATATCATTAAGCTGCTCTCATGCACAGTTTAAACAACTCACAGTCGGAAATGCCCAGATATTTTAAGGCCGTGCTATGCGATTTGCCTTCCTCTAGTTGCAAGAAAATGAAAAATAAATGGCTCCTAACCTGTGCCTCCAGCACTCCCTCTCCACAAACCAATCTCAATTTAGACTATTAGGTCAAGCTGGCTTCCACTCAAAGAATAATTTTGGATAGAAGGATAAATCTAAAATTCTTAACCATACCGGGTATTTCTACCAGTAAAAATGTTATCCATAGTCCAACGTGTTATATCATTCTCACTGCTTCATTCCTTTACGGTGTATGTCATTATGGCTAACTAGACATTTATCAGAAGATTGATCTGTGGTCTGTTCTAACCACTAAATTGGCAGCCCCATGAGCACCGACCATGTCTCTCCCATGTGTTATATTCATGCTGCTCAGCACAGTGTCTGTCAGATAAATATCAATGGACACATAAACATAGTGAGAAGAGAAAATTATCTCATTTTGCACAAGTTCTGTCCCCCACTGAAAGCTACATGACTGCCACTCAAACCTGTGTTATGAAATCTGAGCCTGGAGCGGTACCGGTATACAGTGGTAAGAGCAAAGGCTTTGGAGTCCAATGACTAGGATTCAAATCTTAAATTTGCGCAGATGGTACTATAGCTTCAGAGAATGCATATCAGTTTCCTGTGGCTGCCACAGCAATTTATCAGAAACCAGGTGACTTAACAGAAACTTATTCTCTTACTGTTTTGGAGAGAACAGACATCTAAAATCCAGGTGCCAGTGGGACCACACTCCCTCCAAAGGTTCTAGGAGAAAACATCTGCTCATATTGTAACCTTAGCAATAAGAAATACAAGGGGACATTAATATCATAATATTTAATGGTAAAAGACTGACTACTCCTTTTTTAAAATTAAGAAAGGAATTTTGTCCCTAACACTCTAATTCAATACAAAATCTGAGGATCAAGACAGGGCAAAAGGCTAATAAGTATATATATATATATATATATATATATATATACTTATAAAGAAAAATAAATTACATGAAAAATGAATAGAAAATATTCTCAAACTAAAATATATCTAACATGTTTGTAGTATTGAATATCAATGTAAGAATCAATTGTATGTTTCTATACTAGCAATGGAAAAATGGAAATAAAATTTTAAAATAGTATAAAAAAGCATGACATATATGGAAAGACTAGCAAAATCCATGCAATGAAAACTATAATACACTGATGAAAGAAATCAATGTAGGCTTAAGTAGAGTTCATGAATTTGAAAACACATCATTGAGATGTCAGTTCTCCCCAAACTGATCCATAGATTTAATAAAAGCCCAATTAAAATCCCAGCAGGATTTTTTTGTAGTTATCAACTTGCTTATTATAAAGTTTATATGGAAAATCAAAGGTTGGAAATAAGTAAAAAGACTTTGAAATATAAAATACTTGGAGGATTCATATTCCCTAATGACAAGACACTAAATCTACAATAATCAAGGCCGTGCTGTATTAATGAAAGGACAGATACGTAGACCTATGAAGTAGAAAAGAGAGTCCAGGAACAGACCCCATACTTAGGGTCAATTGATTTTGGTCAAAGATAAAATGGGAGTTCAATGGGAAAACGCAGTCTTTTTAATATATAGTGCTTAAAGTATTTAAAAACCATATGCCTAACTTTCAATAAAAAAGGACCTTGACCTACATTTTTATCTTTTACAAAAATGCAACTCAGAATTGGTTATGGATTCTATAAAGCCCAAAGCTATAAAGCTTTGTGATCTTTAGACTAAGTGAAGATACCTTAGATACAACATGAAAAAAATAATCTACAAGAGAATAGAAAAAGATAAATCAAAAATCAAATTTAAAACTCCTTTTCTATGAAAGACCCCATTAAGAGAATAAAGGAGTAGACGTAGACTGGGATATCATATTTGCAAAACTCATATCTGACAAAGAATATATAACAAACATTCACCAAAAAAAAATAGATACCAAATAATCACATGAAATGATCTCCAACAATACATAGAATATGTAACTAGAGGCCCAATGCATGACATTCATGCAAGAGTAGGCCTTCTTTCCCCTGGCTGCCTGCACAAGCTTCCCTCTGGCACCGAGGACCCGGGCTTCCCTCACAGCCCCAGCTTCATCCAGAAGGACATGTGGTCTAATAGCATATTACCCTGTTGTTATTATAGATTTTGTACTATCTTATAAAATATATATTAAATACAGCACCACACACATCCTTCTGGTTTTCCACTTGACTGTATGTGGCTTAGCCGGCAAATCCTGCTCAAACGCCAGCACACTTGTGAAGTGTAGCTGACTCCTTCAGTAGAAGAATCACCCATCCTCTGTGCTACTTTGAGTTATGAGTTTACTCTTCTCATTCCAACTCTTATTAGGTTCACTTCACTGGCTATTCATGAAGCCTCATAAATTGGGTCTAGATTTCAGATGCAGGGCTGCTGTCTTATTCACTTCAGTATACCCAGTCCCTTATGCTATCCCTGGGATAGAGTAAGGGTGTGGTAGATGTTTGATGAATGAATGAGTGACTGAGCAGCAAAATACATGGTCTTAACTGATCTTCCCAACAGCCCTGTGAGCTAAGCAGGTTGTCAATCATCATCTTCATTTTTTTAAAAACAAAATTGAGGCCCAGGGAAGTAAATTGTCTTTTATAAGTCCCACCATGTATCAGAAATATAGACCAGTGAGAAGCCAAAGTCATTAGACTCTTAGTCCAACACCCTGTCTAGCCTCCTTCGATCTTGCCCTCACCCACTGAGTAATGTGTGAGGTCCTGAGGCCATGACAGCGTCTCCAGGGTAGAAGTGGTGGCTGCAAGCTTCCAAGAAGATGGTTGGCCTTTGAACCTAACTCACCTAAAAGTGAAGTACAGATAAAGACTGGAATACCAGCTTCAGGTTCCATAATTCACTCACTCCTTAACTTGTTAAACAATTTTTTAGTGTCTGCTAAATTTTAGCTACTATTCTATGTATTTGGACTATATCCTTGGGAAAAATTGATGTAGTCCTTGCTTCATGGACCTTATGTTTTGTAAGGAAAACAGAAAATAAATATATATGTATTTTTAAGTATATATGTATGCCATATATGGTTGGTATTTTCCTATCATTGCCATCCTAAGCCTTCCTAGAGATGCAAGGCCTTGAGTTCTCAAAAATACATTTCCCAGACTCCCTTGAAATCAGGTCCCTAGAAGTCCACCAATGAGAGGCACTTTGAGCCCTAGCAGGTTTGCTCAAAGTATAGAGGATTGGCCTACAGTCTGAAGGGCCTCGGGTTCCATTCAAGTCAAGGGCACATATCTAGGTTTTAGGCCCCAATCAGACATGTATAGGAGGCAACCAATCAATGTCTCTCTCACATGGATATTTCTCTCTCTCTCTCTCTTTCTCTCTCTGCTCTCCCCCTCCCTTCCACACTCTAAAAAAATCAATGGAAAAATATCCTCAGGTGAGGATTAATAAAACAAAACAAACAAACAAAAAAGAGGCACTTTCACAGGTCTGGGGAGGGAGAAAAGGAAAAGTCAGCATGCACCCGAGGCAGACAGTGGAGCAAGCAGCCATGGTAGAGTTTGCAGTAGCTTTGAGGCCAACTCCTGCACATCCACATTCTTGAGTTTTGCTGGCAGCGGAGACTATGATTGTAGCTTTTCTGTTCTTCCAAGTTCCCTGAATGTCCTCTAAAGCTTTGTCTGATGCATACTATTACTTTAATGGTCTTCAAATATAAAATTCGGCCATTTGACTGAATTATTAAATACATTTAATTGCAGGTTGCTGTGAACTATTGATCCAGTAATTATTCATATGGACTATTAAAAAGGAATGATTCATTTTTTTATTTTACCAATTTAAGCAATACTTATATATTATTTACAATTTGAGAGCTAGAAATAAAAGACTTTTATACAATGCAATATTTCTAATGTAGGGTAGGCCTTTGTGGGAGTCCTAGGTAATGTTATATAATCAAAAATTAAATAACTTTCCATTTCAGTAGAGGGAAAAAAAGATACCATTTTTCTTCACTTAAATATTTTAATTGCAGGACCATTCACTAGGAGTTATGCACTTTTTCAATGTAACTGAAATATTTAATATGAAATATAAAATATTTTAAGTGCTCTGCAGATTTTTCAAAACAGAATTGAAAGGAAAGGGCATTCTTTCTTTCATTTGGTTCCTAGAAAAGAAGTTCCTCCTTAATCCGGTCATTTTTCATTTTATATTAAGTGCAAAGGAATTGGGTCAGTGCAGAGTTTCAGCAAAAGGTATTTTGAACTCATCACTTAGATAGTCCAGCTTTTTAAAAGGAAAATTTAAGAAACTGCTTATAGGTATGGTCAGTGTCTTACTCTTGCTTTTATGCATCTTCCTTTGGTTGGCAGTACATCAAGCACATTTTGGTGATTAAGTACTCTATATGAATCTACTGCTGTGCTGGTGGGAAGACACACCAACACTAATAAAGTGCCTACTCTGTGCAGGCCAGGTGGCCACCAGTGATTTATGTACAACATCTCCCTAGAGCCCTCCTTCACTGTTGGTAGCGCTGCAAATTGGTGCTGTCACCATGGAAAACAGTGTGGAGGTTCCTCAAAAAATTAAAAATAGATCTATCATGTGATCCCACAATTTCACTTCTGGATATTTATCTAAAGATGAAAACAGCCAGGCCAGTGTGGTTCAGTGGTTGAACTTTGGTCTATGAATCAAGAGATCTCATTTTGATTTCTGGTCTGGGCACATGTCTTAAGTTTCCAGCTTAATCCCTGACTGGGAATCCAACAGGAGGCAGCGATCAATGATTCTCTCTCATCAATGATGTTTCTATTTCTTGCTCCTTCTTCCTTCCTCTCTGGAATCAATAAAAATATGTTAAAAAAGAAATAACAAAAACAGTAGTTTATAAAGATATATGTACCCTTATGTTCACCACAGCAGTATCTATTAATAGCCAAGTTATGGAAGTAAACTAGGTGTCCATCAATAGACTAATTAACAAAGAAGATGTAGCCTATATACACAATGGAATACTATTTAGCAATAAAAAGGATGAAGCCTTGCCATTTGTGACAACATGGATAAACTTAGATGGTGTTATGCTAAGTAACATAGGTCAACAAAGAAAGACAAATACAATATGATTTCATTTATATGTGAAATCTATAAAGCAAAACAAATAAATAAACAAAACAAAAAAGAAACAGACTCACAAATACAAAAAACAAACCAATTTAAGCTGATGGTTTCTAGAGGGTAGAAGTGTTGGGGGATTGAAAAGGGTGAAGGGGAAAGAGATATAATACAAACTTTCTTTAATAAACTAAATAAATTATAGGGACACAATGTACAGCAGAGGGAATATAGTTTATAATATCATACTTTGTTCTTAGACTTGTGCTCACAGGTAAAATATAGAAATGCTAAATTATGTTGTGCACTTGAAACTAATATAATATTGTATATCAACCATCCTACATAACAAAAGCCTAGTATGCAAATTGACCAAATAGTAGAATGACAGGTCAGCAGGGGATGGGGCCGGTGAGTGGGTGGTGTCAGGTCAGCCAAGGTGGGTGCCAGCAGGCAGAGGGAGGGTACGGTGATGGGGGAGGGGGCAGCAGTGATCTGTAATGGGGGGGGGCGATCCAGGGGGTGGGGCCAGCACTCGATGGCCAGCACTGTCCCCGATTGCCCTGCAGGTTGCCTCCCTATGGGAAGTGGACCTAAACCATGAGTAGGACATCTCCTGAGGGCTCCCAGATTGCAAGAGGGTGCAGGTCAGGCTGAGGAATCCCCCTGAGTGCACAAATTTTTGTGCACTGGGCCTCTAGTACTTTAATAGAACCAGAAATAAATAAAATAGTTCTCTCATTAACCCCATTGTACACATTGATAAACAATGTAAGGACATTGGACAGATAAGAACAGAGCTCAGATTCACAAGGCAACTCTGATTTTCATGAGCAACTGTCTTTCCACCTCACTGTCTTCTTACTCCAACAATTGTGTGGCTGCATTTCTCAGCCAGGCATTAGGCAATGTCAGGACACTGTTTCCTGCAGAGTGAGCATCTTATGAAGAACATCTAAGTGTTTGGCTGTGTTCATGGCAAGCTTGTGTCTGGGGATGGGGAATGAAGGCAGATCCTACATGATGGAGAAAGGAGTTTAAATGTCATCTTAGGGAGGATATGAAGCATTCCCATCAAGTTAAACTTATGATGATACCCATGGTTGTCTATGCAAGCTGGAAAGATAGGCTGAAAGGAATGTGAAGAACAGGTTGGAGGTGGGTATGAATAAGCATCAAAGAAACGGATAAATAGCCCGGGTGACAAATGGCTAAGGCATTCATTGGAGCTCTTCTCACACTTTACTGTTCACTCAGGCCCCCTGAGAGTGTTGTTAAAATGAAGAATCTGATTCAGTAGAACAAGGGCCTAGGTCCTGTCTTTGCAAGGAGATGCCAGGTGACACTAATGCTGTTTTAGTTCCGTGGGACATATATCAAGTAGCATCAAGGAGCAAGAAATGAGAAAGGTGGTTTTCAATGTTTTGTTCCTGGAACAATGACGTCAACATCACCCAAGAAAGATTTAGAACCCCACATTCTCTGGCTCCATTCCATACCAATCAAATCAGAGTGTCTGGGGGCCAACTCATATTACATTTAAACCTCCAAGGTGATCCTCATATACAGTTTGAGAACCAATCAGTGGCCTGGAGTGAGGAAGTGGGGATTACAGAAAAGGGGCCCTTGTAAGATGTACTTAGGAAGTGAGCCAAAGGGGGTCAGTAAATGAATAGAGCTTACTCAGCTTGTGCTTATGTTAAAAGAGTTTTAGGATGACCTAATTTTATCTTCAAACCTATCCTTTTTTAATAAGATAGTTTTTGTAATTTTATGCTAAATGTATAGGTCATGCTTGGGAAATTCTAACATCTTCTGTCAGGCAATTAAGCTATTTGAACACTTATTTTAATTAAAAATCATGCCTAAACAAAAGAACATTGTATAAAAAGGCTCTTAATGCAGCACAAGAATTAGCTGGAAAAATGGAGGGAGGATGATATGAAGTTAGAATGATGGAAAGGATGGTTTCCTAAACAAATAAAATTACTTCCAACATTTATTGTAAACAACCCATGATATATCTGGCAATCTAACTAGAAAGAAAATGTTCGCGCTTGTTTCCTATAATACTGTATTTCATGTAGAAGAATGAACTTTAATTAGAACAACATTGGTGTCAAATTAGTAATAAATGTTTAAGACAAATTCAGATAATGAAACTATGGGAATGCTGCCACTAAAGAAAAATCCACTGTAAATTGCAAAGAATTTACATTTCCATTAGCAAACAGTCATAAGCATAAAAATGATAAAAGGTTACATACAGTTTGGGTATTGTTTAAGACAGCTGAAATGAGTACAAGGAATGGTGTATGGTAACACCTGGGCATTTACCACCTTTATCTTGCTCTGCAGTTTCTGGAGCTTAAAAATGCATGAGTTCAAGTCCTAAGCCTTTATTCTCCAGCTGTGTAGTATTGGTGAAAATGCTCCCCAGAAGGCTGGACTATCTTTTTAAAAATATATATTTTGTTGATTTTTTTACAGAGAGAAAGGGAGAGGGATAGAGAGTTAGAAACATCGATGAGAGAAAAATATCCATCAGTTGCCTCCTGTGCACCCCCTACTAGGGATATGCCCACAACCAAGGCACATGCCCTTGACCAGAATGGAACTAGTGGCTCAATAAGTCAGAAGGAAGACAAGTCTGATTTTGCCAGAAATTGAATTCAGTGGTACTGGCCTCAAGATCCTCAATGAGGTGACTGTAGCACCTATAAGTTGTATTCATAAAATCATATTTTGTTTAGAACCTCAATGGTCCAGGTCTAGCTAGCTGGGAGGTCTGCCTTCGCACTCAAGCCTGAGCCATGACTTACTCCATAGCCTTGAGCAACTCACAACGTCTTTTACTAAGTATTTGTTGATAAATTGATTTTCTCATTAATGTTTTATTCTATAGAGGGAGTTTGAAGATTAATTAATACATAAAGTGCTTCGATTAAGGCAATTGCCTATTAGCTGCAGAGAGTCGCAGCAACCCGTATTTGGGAATAGTCCAAAATTACTCCTTTCTCAGTAGATTTCTGTTAATTACTCCAGTGTTCTCCAGAAAGCCCTATGTCACAGGACCCATTTCCAAAATAATTAATGTTTTCTTTCCAAAAGTTTGACTCGAGCCATTAATATTTCCATAGTTCATCACAGTTATGCCTTAGATGGGCCTACAAAACATTAAAGCTGATGTTATTTTGGAGATCATCTATCCCTTACCTACCTTTTCAACACACCAAGCAACTGAGGCTCAGGGAGATTTAGTAAATGGCTCAAGTAAAATATTATTTGGCAAGCAGAATCAGGACTTAACTTAGGATATTTCTTGAAAACAGATGTAACCCCTCCCACAATACCTGACTTCTGTTTTTAAAAAAAATGGTTACCTAAAAATGGTGTGATTCAAGGTCATAACTCTCTTTAGTGTCAGATATGGTCTTTATATATTACTAGAGGCCAGTGCATGAAAATTCACGCACTGTAGGAGGGTCCCTCAGCCCAGCCTGGCCCCTCTCACAGTCCAGAAGCCCTCAGGGGCAGGAGGTGATCCAGCAATCAGGGGAAGGCAACATCCCCATCACACTTCTGCTGCTGCCACTGCTGGCAGCACAAGCCTTGGCATCAGGCGGCCCTGGAAGGCTAGGCAGCTGACATTTGAGGCTTGCCTGCACCTTGGGCAGGCCATGGTCAGCTGGGGAGCTGAGGAGACTGGTGGATTCCAGAGGCAGGGACACAGCAAGGCTGCCCTGGAAGGGCTGAGGAGACTGGGCACTGCCATCTTGTGGCTGTGGAGCTGCCATCTTTGAGGGTAGGGCAGCCAATTAGCATATTCCCTTCTTATTGGCTATGGGCACTGCCATGTTTATTACTGCATGAAGGTTAAGTAGCATATTCCCTCTTTATTAGGTAGGATGATAGAAGGAATAAGAATTAACTAAGGAACACAGTTTCAGAAACAATAGTATTTAAAATATGTATAGTGCTTTGCAGAATATTTTGACTTCCATTATTATATTTAATTTGTGTAACCTTTCTGAAAGTTAACGAGTATCACTACTCCTCCACATGTTGTAGTATACCTTAGTCGTGGTTAAGTGAGCCTCTGTATATTTAAACAATGGGATATTATTTAGCTATTAAAATATTCAGCTAAACATTAAGTCCTAACTTGTGCTACAACATGAATAAGCCTTGAAAACATGATTATGCTAAGGGAAATAGTCCAGACCCAAGGGCAAATATTGTATGATTACACTTTTAAGAAATGTCTAGAAAGGTACATAGACATGGAAAATAGATTAGAGGTCACCACAGACTGGGGGAAGGATATGGTGACATAGCTTAATGGGCACAGATTTTCTGTGCTTAGAATATGATCCACCATTTCCTGGCTATTTGGCACTTGTCAATCACTTGCCTTTGTGTCTTCATTTATAAAACTGGCTAAGAGTAAATAATGTTTTGCAGAGATGTTATTAATCAGTAGAGGAAGTATAGATATAATTTTCCCATGGTTGTATTATAAATGCCTAGCAAACTCTGAGTTCAATCTCAGGTCTTTTGACCCTGAGAAATCTGCATTCTTTCTACATTTTTATCACTTTGTTGGAATATAAATCAGAATTCTTTTATATAGTACATAAAATGAGAAGTGATATCTTTCTCTCCTTCAAAAATTCATAATTACACCCTGTTTGGTGTGGCTCAGTTGTATTGAGCACCATCCTGTACACCAAATGGTGGTGGGGTCCATTCCCGGTCAGGGGACATACCTAGGTTTCAGGTTTGATCGCCAGTTGGGGTGCATTGCGGAGAGGACTGATTCATGTTTCTCTCTCATATGCATGTTGCTCTCTCATTCCCTTCTTCTCCCTAAAATAAATAAATAAACAGACAAACAATAAAAAGACAACCTAAAATTTGGGAGAAAATATTTGCAAACCATGTATCTGATAAGAGCTTGATTTCATAAATTTATATTAAACTTCTAAAATCCAATATCAAATTAAGTGTCTTTAATTTGATATTAAAGTATCTTTTAATTTGTGGATTGAACCTGCAACTCAGGCATGTGCCCTGACCTGGAATCAAGCCATGAGCTCCTGGTTAATAGGTCCAGGCTCAGCTACTGACCCACAGCAGCTGGGCAGAAGTCATTTTTTAAATGAAGGAGTAAGATAGTGTTATTTACTGCTTAGAGGTAAAGACTTCTTGCCCTTTGATATTTGGGCAATCACTAGCCTTTTTCCGGGGTGTTGGTGTTAAATGGACATATCTATTTCCCATGACAATATTTAACAATAGAGAGAGAGAATGACGACCATTTTTACCAGCTTTTCTTTTTTTAAGATATATGAAACAATAGACTCCTTTATCACAACTTTGCCCCCTACCTGGTTAATAGTTGTGTTTTCTGCTATTTGTTAAATTTGGATACCGCGATCTTTGATATGTTTGCCTAAATGTGTTCATGTTTTTTACATGGATATTGTAGAATTTCCGAACTATATCCCAAAGCCCACCTTGAAGGCAGTGAGATTCTGGATACTTTGTGGCACTGACTGGTCCACATAACTATAGTAAAGAAAAATGAAGTAAGGCATCACAATAAGAGCATTTTTATTCATTCCTAAAGCTTCCATAAACATAATCCATGACTTTACAATGTAAGGCGTTCCAAAAACGAATGCTAATTTACATGACTCTTTCATTATTTATTGGATTTTTCTTTGACTTTATTTGATCTTTGCACTTTGTTCTACTCATTATAAGAACTGAAAACCTCTATCTTTTTCCTTCTGAGTAAACATAATAAATAATTCAGAACATCTCAATGCTGGAGAGGCATATTGGGGAAAAGAAATGTTGTGTCCCTTTCCATTTTGTTTGCCCTCTGGGTCACATAACATGGATGGTCCAGGAGGGAAGTGTTAGTTTCTAAATTACTAAGGTATTATCTAAGCTATAGTACATTTTTCCATTTACATGTAAAGCCATAAAGGACAAAAAAAGAAAAAAATAAGTCACACAAATAGATACATGAAGACATAATATTGAATTAATTGATTAACACTATTTACAACAATTAAACATAATTAGAAATAAATCCATTTACATCAAACAAACACTTTTCAAACTCAGGAATCAAAATGGAAGTATTCCATAGAATACACCATAAATTCAACACTGCATTTTTTGCCTATCTTCTATTTATTCATTCATTCATCCATTGCTTTTACAGAATATGAATCAATGTCAAGGGATTCTGAATCAAAGAACATGATTTCCCCCTTAAATATGTTACTACTGATTATTAGAATAATAGAATTGGGTTAGGATTATAAGAGAGATGTAAATAAATAACTCTATAAGAAAAAAAAATAAAACTCATCTCATTAAGGGCATCGGGAAAATTTGCTGGCATGAAGGAGGAGGAAGTATGCAGGAAGGAGACAGGAGACAGGCAAGTTTTCAATCCCCCATCGGGCCATCGTCAGCCTGGTATGCTAATCCCAGGCTGTGAGGTGAGACTGACCAGTGAATGCATTTACCAAGATGACAAGTGGGAGGGAAAGTAACTGTAATGTATGTAAAACATATCAAGTTACCTAAGTTACCTGGAGAAGCCATATCCATTATCAAATCTAAAAAACATGCTCATCCCTGGATATTGCTTTTAATACACACACACACACACACACACACACACACACACACACACACACACGGAGAGGAATAGAGATAGAAACATCAATGAGAGAGAATCGTTGATTGGCTGCCTCCTGCACACCTCCTACTGAGGATGGAGCCTACAACCAGGCATGTGTCTTGACCAGGAATCAAACTGTAAACTCCTGGTTCATAGGTTGATGCTCGACCACTGAGCAACACCAGCTGGTTTCATCACTGAATTTTAGAACAACAACATCAACAACAACAAATTGGATCTTTCAATATTAGATCAAGAACTTAACACTAAAGACATATAATGACTGGGTAGAACAGCCTCATGTAAAAGCATATTTACTGAGGGAAGAAAATGCTTCTGAAATGCAAGACAGTCTAATAAAGTTCCAGGAATGTGTCTAATGCTGCATATAGACTTCACTTCCTTTTGTGCAAGAAGGTTACAGTTGTATCTCCAGTTGCCATGCGCATTCTCCAAAAGTGAAACTCTCCAGATGACTGAAACCTCTTGTCCTCCAGTATGTTCTGTAAGAAAGACTTTGTAACAGCTTCCTGCATCTTTTGTTCAAAGTGCAATGGGGAGTGGGGAAAATAAAAGCAGCTGGAGTTTCAGCACCATGGTTCTTGACCTAGAACATTTCACCATCTGTCATGAGAAAGGTGGAAATTCAGTTAAACCATTATTTACTGAGTGCCTAACAATTGATTTATATTGGGTGGTTACAACATCATGAAATCAGATGGTCTTTGTCCTTGGGTAGCTCACCACAAAGACTGGCCAGGGGTTCAACCCCAAGAAGATGAGAAGAAGGAAGGTAAAGGAGTAGATAAGAAGATGTAAACAGAAGTGACATAAAGTCTAAAGGTCATCCAAGGTTTAGAATTAATAAAAATGGATAAACATACTAGCTTCAAAACCTGGAATTGAAATGCTGGGACTTATAGAGTCAGAAATAAAATTCTCAAACATGATTTTTGTTTGCAGTCTCATTTGACAACTCAGGGATGCACCTCTGACTATATGGATACCTTTACCTATACATGGGACAGTTCCCTTTATTCATATACTTACTTTGTCACTCCATGATTGAAACAAATGCTTATTAAGCACCAACCGTAAGCCCAAATGCATCCTATGTGTGTGAGGACATAGGCAAATGTGGTGGACCTGGGTTCTACTCCTTGGAATTACAGTTATAGGGAATACAAAGAGTGAAAAGGGGGTACAAGTGAGATGAGCATTACTAAAAGGAAGTACAAGGATAGGGAAGAAGAGCATTTCAGGTGGGTGTAACCTACTGTGATACTAGGAATCTAATGATGTTGCTTCACTCTGCCAAAATAATGACACATACTGCGGAGAATCCTCACATCCAACAGCTTGGCTTTGCAGAGAAAGGACTTCAAGCAGTTCATTAGTTTAAAACTGTCCACATTTTGCTACATTTCCAGTCCCATATTTTGCTTCTTAATTACCACTACTTAAATGGCCTTTCCAGATCAGCTGTAAATTAAAATTGATCCACTGTCAGCAGCCTCTGAGAGTTGGCAGGCGACAATTGATAGAGATGAAATTCCAGTTGTGTGGTCTCTCTGAGAAGACAAAAATGTAGTCAGATGAGCAGACTCTGCATGTTGTTACAAAAAGCAAACTATGATTTTCTCCAGTGACACAACTTAAATAGAAATAACTAGGCATGTTGGGAAAATGCAAATAAATGTATATGAAACAAGAGCCAGAATTTATGCCCCTATGCCTTACATGAATGCCTATGCAATCTTTTTATTTTACCTAAAAAAAAGCCTTCCGTTGAAAAGAAATCTTAAGAGTATGTTAACAAGAGCATATATTTTAAAGAAAGGACTGAAGTAAAATCTTGCTTTGTTCTTTATAAGTTGTGTGATTTAGAGGAAAAAAATAAACCATCACTTCATGTCAGTTTACTCATCTGTACAATGTAAGTTAAAGCAATCTAATAGCCATAGTAGTCATTGCAATTAAGTGAGAACACACAAGATGTACTAATGCCTGACACAAAGAACAAAAAATCAAGGGAGATGATGCCATCACACATTACAGGTATGGTCAAGGGCCCGAGGTTATATGGAGAAAGCTAAAACTAGTTGTATTCATTCTGAGATGTTCTCAGCATCAGATGTTTCTGACAAGAAGAGCTGAGCAAATGAGTCCAACAGGTTTTTCTCCTTTTTAAATGTGTTTTTATTGATCTCAAAGAAGAGGGATGTCATTAATCATGAGAGAGAATCATTGAGTGGCTGCCTCCTGCATGCTCCACACTGGAGATCAGGCCTGAAACCGGGTCTGTGCCCTGAACATGAATGGAACCATGACCATCCTGGTTCATAGGTTGACATTCAACCACTAAGCCACACAAGATGGGCTCCAGGAGGTTCCCATTGAATCTCATTATTAGGGGAGGGTATATAATAATCTCATTGGCAACAATGAGGCATTTCTTTGGACTGAATTCTTGTGTTCTCTCAAAATTCATGTTTAAACTTGATCCCCCAGGGATCTCAGGCCAAAGAGTCATAGAAGTCCATGCTTACTAGGAACTTCACTCTTCAGAATCAACTGATCTTTTGTACAGATTATACTACCATTGTCAGCTTTCAAAGCCATGCGTTTTCTAGGTCTGGCCAAGCCCAAGGATGTGTGAAGAAATAGGTTACTGTCCTGTCCCAATCTTAAGAATATATTATTTTTTATTGGGCTGCTTCCCAAGGCTGAAAGTCTTACATATCAGGTTGTTCCTATCACATGACCAGAGTCAGCATAGCTGTGGGAAAAAATCCAAAGAGGTCATCTAGAAAGACATGTTAGATAGCAGAGAAAGGAAAAGATAAACGCCAAAAATTGAGAATTCAAGTACTATTCAGGGTCTCAGCAATCATAATAAAGAAAAAGCAGATTAATGGCAGGCACTGGGAATAAGACTGCACTGATATGAAATCAGTGCTGTAATGTTAAAATTAAGATAAGGCGAAAGTTGGTTTTATTTCATTCATTCACTATGATAAGAATATGATACAAAGGCTGTTACATTCTGGGCCTCAATTAATGGGAGGTTCCAGAAAACTGGAGCACATTTGGGTATCTGAAATGAATGAGGACCAGATACATCAAAAGTCTTACTGTAATAAAAGGGAATCAAATCGGGTTATCTTAAGCAAGAACAGAATTTAGAGGAAGAATATTTGGAGCTCACAGGACTGATGGAAAGCTAGAGCATAAGACTTGGAAATTGTGGACAATGATCAAAAGAGCTCCAATTGGAGCAGAAACCACAGCCAAAGCCATAGCATAAGTACAGTTGTGGCCATACCAACATTGTTACCGGCACTGCAATGAGTATTGCCTCCTGAAACTGCCCCTGTACTCATAATACTTTATCCAAGATGTAAAGTTCAAAAAATTAGCTGTGATTATGATTGGGTAGAAAAAAACCTTGTTCTTGAGCTTCTATAATGAGAGGCATTAATGGAGACGTGGTATCAGCAATTATTTCCCACCAAATTGACATATAGAGACTTTCCCCAAAGGGCACAGGAATTTCAAGGACGCACCAAACAACCAGACAAAAGATTATGCCCATTGACAATAATGAGTCATGCTTTGGACTGAAAGTCTTACAGATACTTTTGTCGCCTCAATATTCATGTCTAAATATGATCTCCCAGTGTGATGGTATTTGGAGGTGTGGGGCCTTTGGGACATAATTAGGTTTAGATGAGGTCATGAGGTGGGATTCTCATGATGGGGTTACTGTCCTTTAAGAAGAAAATGTAGCCGAAACCTGTTTGGCTCAGTGGATAGAATGTCAGCCTGAGGACTCAAGGGGCCCAGGTTCGATTCCAGTCAATGGCATGTACCTTGGTTGCAGGCACATCCCCAGTAGTAGGGGGTGTGCAAGAGGCAGCTGATTGATGTTTCTCTGTCATCGATGTTTCTGACTTTCTATCCCTCTCCCTTCCTCTTTGTAAAAAAATCAATTTTATATATATATATATATATATATATATATATATATATATATGAAGAAGAAAATGTAGAAGCTAAGTCCCTATGGAAGATCTATATTCTCTTTGCCCAGAGAGGATTTTATTTATAACAGATGGCAATCTCATAAGCTCTGTTTCCTGTATTCAACCAGTTACCAAGTCTTATCAGTTTTGCTTCTGTTCCCTCCCTTCTCCATCTTCACTGCCATGTCTTTGCTTAGATGTGTATCTCCTGAAATATCTAATCTTCAACAGTACCTTTTTTCTTACTTCTTATGCTTCTACCATCAACTATTTACAACTTGTAAAATCAAAATAAACGTATCCCTTCATACTCACAGTAGTATGCCCTTCTAGTAGGCAAGCACAATTCTTTTCACTTAAAGAAACCTTCAGGATCTTTGTAGTACTGCCCTAGCTGGTTTGGCTCAGTGGATAGAGTGTCAGCCTGTGGACTGAAGGGTCTCAGGTTCAATATTGGTCAAAGGCACATACCCAGGTTGTGGGCTTGATCCTTAGTAGGGAGTGTGCAGGAGGCAATAAATCAATGATTCTCTTTCATTATTGATGTTTCTCTCTTTCTCCCTCTCCCTTTCCCTCTCCCCCTACCTTCCTCTCTGAAAACAACAAAAAAATATATACTTGAAAAAATAATCCAATCATCATTGATCCTATACTTGGAACTCCTTTCTGTACTTCTTAAAAAAAAAAAAAAAAGGTAAAAGCTTTGTAGTACTGACTAGATGTCACTCACCTAACACATTTTCACCTCCTATTTACACTCCATTTAACTTGGTCTACATATAGTTCCTCACCATGATTTCACTCATTTGTAATTTTTCCAGATATTGCTCACTCTGGTGGGAATATCCAACCCAATTTGAACCCTTAGAAATTTCATACTCATTCTTTCATCTTCACTTAAGCATCTGAGTGAAGTTTTCCCCAGCTTCCTTTTAGGCAGACTAGAACACATTTTTGTTTTTGTTTGTTTTTTGTTTGTTTGTTTCTCTATCCCTGTAACACCATTCATGTAATTGTTCATGTCTTTCACTGCATTTCTTTGCCATTACTTTAAGCTTTGGGGGCTTTTTATTTTTGCAGCTAAAGTGCATAGCTTAGAACCAGAAGAACTATCTGAGTAGCAAGTACCTGTTGAATTCATGAATGAAATACATGAATAAATACTAAACTGGACCATGTCTCTACTCACTATATGTGTCACTGTCCTCTTGTCTTTTTAAATGGACTCCATATCTCGAAAGTAAAACTATGTATTGTTTACTTTTTGCCATATGAATATATATATATATATATATATTTTTTTTTTCTTTTTAATAAGATTCTCTTTCTAACAGTAATAAATATAATTATTACTATTACCATGACTGAGAGACTATTAAAGAGAAAAAATATCTTATTGGTCTACAAGATTCCAAACACTAAGAAAGCAGTCTCATAAATGATAATAAATGCCTAATCTCTATGTCTTCTACCTGAGACTAATATAATATTGTATGTCATCAGTAATTGACCAATAATTTAAAAATAGGGCTTTATTAAAGTATTTTATAACCATTGTCAAAGTTCATCTTCTCACTACCTTTTACTAACTCATCAGTAAATATCTATTAAATGCCTCCTATGTGTTAGAAATTGCACTTGGAAACGGGAGATAAAATAACAGGTGGAGAGATATCTTCCTGCTTACATAAAAAACCTTTATCCAGTTTTAAAACCAACAATAAAATAACCATGCAAAAATGGAAATCTTAGATGAAAGGCTCAGAATTTTACAGGGAGCCTATCTGCATAAACTGTGTTTGTCAAAAATATAAGTAATTATAAACAGACTTACTAATAAAATGAAGAACTGTGATTTCCTGAGTGCCTATCTGCAACAGATAAGGCATGTTGTCAAAAGTTCCCAACATGGACCAGCTCATTTCATCCCCATAACCATGCTTTGAGGTACACGTGATTAGTACACGTGTCACCCAGGGGGAAATGGAGCATGCAGAAGCAAAGGTTAAGTAAATGTCTGATGACCCACAAAGCCCAAGGGATAGCACCAAACATAGAATGTGAGCTGGACTCAGAATTCTTCTTGATGAAGGAGAAGTCGGGCTGAGAGAAATGAGCTAATGGGTTCATGGCCTTACACCTACTGAACAAAGGATGTGAGAAGCCAGCTCATCTCATTTCATCTTCTGAACTTGCCCTATGACCTACCGGATATCTAGTGATATGACACTCAACATATTCCAGCCTAATGAGCCAATTCTTTTTTAAAAAAATATATTTTATTGATTTTTTACAGAGAGGAAGGGAAAGGGATAGAGAGTTAGAGGTAGAAACATCGATGAGAGAGAAACATCGATCAGCTGCCTCCTGCACACCCCCTACTGGGGATGTGCCCGCAACCAAGGTACAAACCCTTGACCGGAATCGAACCTGGGACCTTTCAGTCTGCAGGCCAACGCTCTATCCACTGAGCCAAACTGGTTTCGGTGAGCCAATTCTTTAAGCACATAATTATTGAGTAGCTACTACATTCCAACCATTGTTCTAGTCATTAGGGACAATGCAGTGAACAAAACAGGCAAACCTCCCTGCCCTCATAGAGTTTACCTCTACCAGGAAAGAGAGCCTGCTGTCACTAGTAAGAACATTCAATGGGCCCGGCTGGTGTTACTCAGTGGTTGAGTACCGACCTATGAACCAGGAGGCCATGGTTCAATTCCTGGTCAGGTTCAGGGCGTGTGGCAGGATTGCAAGTTCGATTCACAGCAGGGGGTGTGCAGGAGGCAATTGATCAATGATTTTCTCTCATTATTGATGTTTCCATCTCTCTTTCCTTTTCCTCTTAGAAATCAATATATATATATATATATATATATATATATATATATATATATATATGAATACCCAGTGAATCAGTTCAGATCTGCCTAGGCCAGTCCTCCACATGCATGTAGTACATTAGTCACAGAATATCCAACACGGGTGGTCCCGAAGCCGATGCTCTGTCATACTTACCTGTCCTTTGTAGTTTGTTCAGCACAGCAGTTAGCTGTGTCCTTGGTCTCCTCTTTAAACTCTGGTTTCCCTGTTGACCAGGATAACTAGACGAGCAGGCTTGGTCACTTCTGTAAGGACGTGGGCATGTTTCTTGCCTAGTGATCTCTCTGAAGAGTCCTACGTCCCTCCACCTTTGTCCATTATAAGTATAGAGGGTTCCTCAATTTCAGAATGCTGTTTTCTGAATGCTGTTGCATGGTTTGCCTAGCCCACCCTCATAAGTAATAGCAAAACTTTAGCCTTGACCCCACCCTGTGGTGTCTCCCACCATTTCTTGGGGTGATGGCTGCCTCAGGCTATATCAAAGTGTTTTCACAAAGGTCATGAACAATCAAGAAGCAGTTCAAAGTTCTAAATACCTTACTCAAATATAGAACAACCAGTTGCTATAACACACACTGACCACCAAGGGGCAGATGCAAAAATAGGTTTTATCTCTGTGTGATACATTATTATTAACCTCTGCTTTTATTTCAATTCTTCTGAAATATTAGCAATGAATATGTAAGCTCATGATAAGAAAGCATAATTATATTAGCATGTTAGAGTCCTGGGGTTGTGGGTGATTTATTTTTACTTACCTTTGATTCTTCTTTAATATGTAAAAAAAAAAAAAAAATAGAAATGAACACACAAGAAAAAGGAAAGCACACTTATAAAAAGCACCCCCATCATTCCTTTGCTTTGTATGTCAGAATTTCCATCTCTCTTAGCTAATTAGACCTGGCTTTTTGAAAGACAAAAGAGAGATGTATTATTTATTGGACACTGACCCCATGCTTCCTGCTTTCCAATGGCAATTCTCTCCATTCGCCTTCTCTCTGCTCCTGCACCTTCCCTGCCCCCAATGCTGCTCCTCTCCTGACATCTAGGCATTCAGGACTAATCGCCACTCTCAGTCCTCTGCAGCTCTTCCTGTAAGACCTATAAATACAGCCCAAAGTGCTTTACAGACAGGCGAGGCCCAGCAATTCTAGCACATCATTCAGTGGGAAGTGGCAATTAGACGTTTTAAACAAGTTCTTCTAATACAAAATGGAGTAATTAAAACTTGCACATTGGACGGGAAAACACTTTTGAGATTAAGTTCATTTTATTAAGCTATTTCAAATACTGAAGTTTATTGCAATGCATTCTTCTTTCTTTCACTTCTTTAATTGAATTGCTGGCACCAACAACCCCATGAAATAAATGTCTGACCCACTGAGAAACAGATTAAATTATGTAGGGTGTTTATTTTTAATTGGTATTGATCAAAAACCCATACATTTCCACCAAAATTGGATTAAATTGGAAGATTTCACTCTTTGATCTGAATATCATGATTCAGGCACTCAATTATTCCAGCTATGACTTAACCTATGGCAGCTGCACTTTTTGGCTAATATCTCATTTTTGTTTGAGAGGTCAGCAGTTTCATGCATGGATAACTAATGCAATAACCAGACATTTGGTTAATTGTAGGATTATTCACTATAATACATCAGTATTAGCTCTAAACTTTGCTGAATGCAAATCCCAAAGGTATTTGTTCCAATGAGGATGTGTGCTTGTAAAGTTACAACAGGAAGACAGCAGAGTTCTAGTTTTGAGGGCCCAGATATTGTACTATATGTTAAGAGTCTTAGGATCCTTGAATTAAAATATATGTATATGTCTCCTATATAATAAAAGCCTAATATGCAAATTGACCAATGGCAGAACAACTGGTGGAACAACCAGTTGCTATAACACACACTGACCACCGAGCGGCAGATACTCAATGCAGGAGCTGCCCCAGCCCAAGGCCGCCTGATCACCCTGCTGGTCACCCCACAGATCGTCTCTGGTTGATGGCCAGGCTGAGGGACCCTACCCATGCACAAATTTCATGCACAGGGCATCTAGTATATTCATAAAGGGCAGATATGTTAATTATCTTTTTACCAAAGGATTTCATTCTTGGTCTCAACCCAGAGACCACTTCTCTTATTCTTTCCTTCTGTCGAATTCCTTGCTGCAACCTGGTCCTTAATCTTTTGCCCTGTGCGTTTTTCTTCCTATAACCACCATCCAGCTTCCCAGCCCACATTCCTGGAAACGCCCTCTATCTCCATTAATTTCCTTGAAACTTCAACTCATTTTTGGCATCCTACATCCTGTTATTGAATTGGCCTTAGAGTGAATAATTGATTTTTGAGCCATTGCCTCCGTCCCCCACTTGCAAGAGTCAGCACGGTGGTTCTGAGTGTCAATCTCAATTCCTTATGACATTCCTTCTGGAACAATCTATTTTAGAACAAAGGACCTCTGTGCCACAGCCCACTGCCAGCTCCTCATCCCTTAGGCTGCAACAAGCTATATCAGGAAAAACAAGGTATGTTATTAAAATGTGAAAGTTGACAATAGAGAATAATAAAATGAATGCAAAATAAAAGTGATGTGATACGACTGTCCTGCATGATCAGCTGTCACAGCATGTGGACAGAATGGAATAATAGGCTAAACGGGAGAGAAATGACATTGAATTAACTTCCTATGTTTAAACAATGCAAAATTTTTATCTGATAGTTCCATGGGTCAGAAAATAAAAATCAGTTCTATTGGACTAAAGTTAAAGTGTCATCTGGCTAGCTCCTTAATTTAAAAATTCCTGTGGATAACCTACTCCTTTGCTTTTCTTAGCTCCTTGAAGCCACCTTAATGCCTGGGCCTACAGCCCCTTCCTCCATCTTCAAAGCCATTAGCATAGTATATTCAAATCATTCTCTCACTCACTGACTCCATTATCACATTTCCTTATCTGGTGACTATCTCCTTAACCTTGTGACTACTTGAACTGATGTGGATAATCTCTACATCTTAAGGTCTTTAATTTAATCACATCAGCAAAGTCACATGTTCTAGCAATTAAAATGTGGATTTCTCTGGGGTTCAGTTTGCCAAAAACAGGAGCTCATGTGCTATACAACTCACCTGACAGTGTTCCCCAGTGGTTGAGCATCAACCATTAACCAAGAGGTCACCAGTTAAGATTCCTGTTAAAGGTACATGCTAATTTAAGCTTTCAATCTCTGGACTCATGTCTTTCATGTTCTTAAAAACAATACAAAAAACTTTTTTATTGATTTCAGAGAGGAAGGGAGAGAGAGGGAGAGAAACATCAATGATGAGAGAGAACCATTGATAGGTTGCTTCCTGCATGCCCCATACAGGGTATTGAGCCTGCAATCCAGAGATGTGCCCTAACCTGGAATTGAGCTGTGACTTCCTGGTTCATAGGTCAATGCTCAATCACTGAGCCATGCTGGCCAGACCCATATTCTTAGCTTTACACTCATAACCAGAGCATCATGTACTAAGGGATAAAGAGAGAATTCTGGTGAAGAGATTACCAATAACCTACCAGAATGTGTTTTGTATTTTGATTCTTTAGCCTGCAGATGAGGAGGAAAACTTTCACAGAAACAAATATCATAGTTATACTATACATGTTTAGACAAGTAGAAATCCTTACTATCCTTATGAAAAGGAATAGATAAACATATTTCTGGACATCAATATATTTTATAACAGGGAGGTGGGTTTCAATTAGCAATGCCCTAAATCCCTAATAAATATCTAATACTAAGTCACTAGAAGCCCCAAACCCTTAGTTTTACCTTAAGATTCCCCACTGCCTAGATTCCCACTATACTTATAATAAAACCTGAAGACTTCTAGGCCCTTTATAGGCCTCAGGGGACTGGCCTTTATTTCCACTTTCACTTGGTTTTAAATCATACTCTCCATGCTTGCCATATTTTGCTGCACTGTTTCTCTTTCTATTTCCCAGGTCTTTCAGAAACATGCCTTTCTCAGTCACTCAGTTCTCACTCTTCTTTGCCTCTATATTTTAGAACAATGAATTCTTCTCAGCATTGAGGTTCTAGCACCGATGTTACTCCTTTGAGTCTTTCTTTGACAATAATTGATCATTTTCTACTCTTCACCCGATATTCTTCATCCCTAGTGAATCTCTAGCTTATTATACTTTTAGTTTTGTTTTCTTTGAAAGTAGTGAAATTCCATTTCAATGGTATTTCAGAATCCTAAGAAAGGCTTGGAAGATGACCACCATCTCCCATAAATGTGAGACCTACAACCTAAGAGCCGTTATCAGAAGAAGCATCCTGAGAGGGATCCAGGTACAAGCATGGGTTTCCATTCTAAAAACTGTAGTTTTATATTCAAATTGGTTTGGGTGTTGAAAAGGAGGCAATACCAAAGGAAAATGGAGACCAGAAGAAAATATTAAAAGAGGTGGCTGCAAGTAGGCAGCAGAGAAGAGTGGGAGTATTTCCCAAGCTAAATTGCAGAATATCTAAATCTTTTTTTTTTTTTCATTAAACCCATTTGTCAAGATGGTTGTTTGGTTATACTAAGACTATTTTTGCAATATAAAACAGACTGAACATGAGTCAGGCTCTATCCAAGTTATTTAGGGTGTAAATATTTATGAAACAGTGGCTTTCCATATTAGACTTTTCTGTTGGCATTCCTGGTTTAATCTCAGAAAATCTCTGAAGGAAGCATATGTGCAAGAGGGACATAGTACCATATTTTTAAATTAGTTATTGGTAATTAAATAAAAATAGGCTTTAAAAACTCAGCCAGGTTTAAAAGAGTAATTTTAATAAAGGATGCAGGCATAGGAATCATCTTAGTAAAGGATGACGAGGTGGGAGTGTACTTATTACTTTAGAATCTACACTAAATGGATCATTAGACACATGACCACAAGGATCCTCAGCAAATATCCAATTCACTCTCCTCAGTTTGCAGGTGGGAAAAACAAAACAAACAAAAAAACCATGAATGGATGGAATAACTATCTCAAGGTCCCAGGAATAGCTCATGGCAGTTCCAGGATGACTGGCAAAGCCCAGCGCCTTTTTCATGTAATCACATTGCCTAATTTGCCAGAACAACTATTTGAAGATTTACCCTGTCATAGTCCAGATGTTTAATGCATACAAATGTGATCCTGAGACTATGCTGTCACCTCAACATTCAGCATGATCACTCTTTCTTAACCACGCGGATCTGCTAAGTATGGAGCATATGGAGAACTTTCCCACAGGCAATCCCTTTTCATTCATGAAGCCAACTTTCAATGCTCTTTTCAAGGTGCCCCTGATCTAGGGGAATATGTTAGCATTAAGGTAAATAAGGTTATTGCTACCTAATGAGCTGGGACTAAAACCTGCTAGGTCACAGTCACATGAAAATATTTCCATTTGTAGCTTAAGTAAGAAGTATCTTATTACCAAACCAGTAATATGGCTGCCTTATTTTGTTTTTCAAGCTTTATGGCAGGGGTGGTTTCTGACTTGCCCAGTGACCTCAGAAGCAACCTAGTCTTCAATTAAGTTGTAGACCAAAGATGTCAGCACTAGGATGGGTGGTTGCTTTACCATAGATGAGAATATTTCTTCATACTTAGAGTGAAGCGATGGTAATTATTTCACAAGGTTGGTGGTCAAATTAAATAATATAATGTACATAAACCACTGGTGGCATTGCAACTTTCAAAAAATTGTTAGTACATCCAATCCTTATACTTTTTTTTATTCATCTATATAACAAAGGTGATGGAGCTCCTACTCTGTTCAAACTTTCAGTTCTTATCAACTTTTAGAAACAATCAAATCTAACATCCTAAAAATGCTTCCAATTACCCTTGGTATTAAGGGTAACTTTTTAGGGAGATATACATATGGTTCTTTAGCATCTAATCATTTAGATTTCTAGAGAGGTTCATGCCAGACAAACACACAAGATACTGATGAGTATCAATTGCCATTTATTTTCCCTACCAGCAAATCAATCTAATTGGAAGCTACAGGAAATTTCAGAATATAGTCTATACTTTGGGAGGAAGATAAATAAAAGATATCCAATGTCCAATCAGAACATTTTTGGATTGCACAGAGGAAATTCTCCTAGTTATCAAAAATGGGAAATAAATAGATTCTTTTAAAATAACAAGTCACATCAATGTAAAGTGCTCTTAATAATCAGACCTCTGTGTGTAAATAACCACACAAAACTTGTTCAAGGATGAGTCCTTCCAAACCTCAGTTTTCTTACCTGTTAATTAAGAAACAAATAATACATTAATAAGGTTGCTGATAATTTTTTGTTGTTAATCCTCACCCATGGATATTTTTTCCATTGATTTTTACAGAGAAAAAAGAAGGGTAATAAGGGGAAGGGAGAGAAGAAAAAATCAATGTGAGAGATACACTGATTGGTTGCCTCCTGCAATGAATTGGAGCCAAAGGTTGAACCTTCAACCCAGGTATACGATCAGAAATCAAACTGAGACCTTTTGGTTCACAGGCAGACACTCTAACCAGTGAGCAATACTGGCCAGGGCAAGGCTTCTAATAATTTTACATAAAATAGGCATTTAATGGAGTATCTTATACACATAAATATTAGCTATAAATAAATAACATTATTATGTTTTACATCAATTATAGAGTAATAAACTGAAGGCTTCTATTAAATTCATTTGCTAACTTTGGTTTCTGGTAAGGCTACCAAGAATACAACTATAAAGTAGAATTTTTCCCAACATTTTTTTTGTTTGGGGCAAAAGAATGGCGTGAACAACTAGTAAATATGACAAGGAAAGGCGCAAGTATAAAATCATATTATATTTGGCTCATTCTATGGGGAAGGTTTCCCAGTCAATACGAGTATATGTTCCATACACTCTGTGAACGGATTTTATATGACAATAAGGTAGATATCTGGGCCATCTTTGTGGGCTGGGAAAGCAGAAGTGCAAGGAGGTCATGGTCTTGTCCAGGAACAAACAGCTGGCGTGTGATGGAGCCGAGTCGTCGAAGCAAGTCTGTGCTACCTTTAACCCCAGCACGCTTCTCTTCAGGCAGGGGAAAGTAACAAGAAATTTTCAGGAAAAAAAATGTGTATGAAAGCCTCACAGAGGAAGCAATTATGTCCAGATGGAGCAGTTAATGGTAGCTTCATTAAAGCCCTAGAATTTCACTGAGGCTTTAAATTAAGGGCAGACTTTGGGCACTTGACATGTGGGACAACATTTTAATCAGAGAAATATGATGAGAAAATCTTGTAAAATTCTAAACAGTGGGTCTATCTAGTATCATTTTATTCCATCTGGATACGAAGGTTGACATAATTGGAAAAGCAACAGCCACTGAATGTATCGAGATCTTGTACAGCGAGTTAAGAATTTCAGATAATTATGTATAGTCATTTTTATCTGTATATTTGCAGCAGAAATTGTGTGCAGGCGATTAAGAAATGATTATCTCAATTCCACAGAGGTATACATTGAAGATCTGTTTAAGAAGTGTGTTTTTTTTCCCTTAAGGTCTTATGGATCGTGCATCTGCCCTTGTATGGCCTAGACAGAGTTAGTTTTGTCCAACAAACCAGGCAGGTGATCTAAAGTGAGACCATTTCTTCTGTCTGCACTTGAAAATGGAGCCCAATTCTCAGTCTAAACACATTTTATCCTCAATAATAACATGAATCTATACCAAATAAGTTACAATTCAGTGCATTAAATGCATAATACTTTCTTTTTACTGTTAATATCCAGGTGGACTTTTCTGGGGTTATGTTTGCCTGCTTGGGTTGAAAATAGCCTCCTTATTTTGATTTATTAAACCCTTTCATTCAAATGGTTCTATGTATATATGTAAAAGTTGATTTTGATTCCTTGTGGTAACTTTTTTTTTCCTGTGACCTAATGTCTGTTTCTGAGAGAAGCTAACCTACTGCCTAAATCTTAACAATAGTCCGTGTCATTTTTACAGAAGAGTCTATAGAAGGCTGAACCTATAATTTGTATCTTGCCTGTAAAATAGTTTAACTCTTCATCTATGTTAGAGTTTTATACATCTGAAAAATAGATACTTAAACTAGTGTTAACAATGCCTTACATCATCTAGTGCTTTCTCATTTCTAGAGAGCTTTCACATACATTGCCACCTTACCCTTGGAGCTGCTCTGCAGTAGGTAGCAGAGAGACTATTATTGGCTATATGACATATGGGTGAACTGAGAAAGAAAAGAATCTGGCTGTTGAATACATGCCATACACAATTTTGATTTGGAGCTATTAACATATTTTAATAGGTTTATGGATGGAAATGACTACTGATCTGACTCTCTTTAGCCATTACTTTGATTTTTCTAAAGACCTTATTTTTTTCATAATTTCCTAAAGCACAGCTGTCTTATGTCACTCACTAAAATGTATTTTCATTAGGATTCACCCTTGATATACTAATAGCATATACAACACCATCTATGATAGGATTCCACCAAGAACGTATCTATTCAACCTCATTCACACTAACACTGATTAGTAAGCAAGTATTGTTTGTACATCTACATAATATGTTATTTTTGTGTTTTTGCATTATAAAATATAAAGATATAATATAAAATGTAATACAAAATTTAAGATATAAAAAGTAATCGCACATAGATCCTCCCTTCTTTCCTGGAAAGGGGAGACTTGGTTATAGATAACTGTAATATAGGATAGACACTGGATGGCATCATGTGGTAAATCCACGGGAGTTAGAGAAAACGAAACCCAACTATGAGTAGCTTACAAACATAGATTCTTTATATTGTGCTCTGTGTAAACCTAAATTTCCCATAAGGTGCCTCAGGGGGCATCTGGAGGATGAAGAGGGAGAAAGGAGACATTGGGGGAACAAGAGTCTGATCCTGTATCCTCTGCCACAAGTCCAATCCCTCCACTTGTTTTGGCGTATACCCTATGTATAAGCACTGTTTCACTGGAAGAATAAACACTAATGCTTACACAGGGTAAAGAGGAAAAGAAATGGGATTAAAAATTTTAAATACCATCACTAGGTGACCAGGGACATTTTCAGGAGGAGATAACAGGCGGGTACCTTGATGTACAGTTGGGAACCATGGAAGGAGAGGAGAGGAAGCATTCATGTTTTCACGTGATCATTTAAGTCTATTTACCACATAATCTACCTTATGTGTGAAAGTGCTTTTGTTATCATTATTGTTTGCTTTAACCTATTCATTTTATTTTTTATTCATTTTGCATATCCATGATAAGTGAAATAATTTTAAGAGCATCAGTAGAACACGTACAGGAAAATACAGTCTTTGAGAAAGCAATAGAATGTTTTTTCTAAATATTTATTTTTAATATATTTTATTGATTTTTTACAAAAAGGGAAAGAGAGAGATAGAGAGTTAGAAACATCAATGAGAGATAAATATCGATCAGCCGCCTCCTGCACACCCCCGACTGGGGACGTGCCCACAACCAAGGCACATGCCCCTGACTGGAAGTGAACCTGGGACCCTTCAGTCCTCAGGCCGACATTCTATCCACTGAGCTAAAGCGGTTTCAGCTAAATACTTTTTTTAAAATTATTTAGTTTTTTGCTTATGAAGGAAGAGGAACATGGGAAGGTATCACTAGAAAGCAGAGTGAGCTAACAATTTTTATTTTATTTGGCTATTTTAAAAGTAACTTCTAAATTTACTTAAATCACAATGTGTGGTACACTAGTAACTCACTGAAATTCAAGGAGTAGCAACATGTTTATTACAAGTTTGCATATATCCTATAATATTTGGCACCAGTTCATAGTCAAGTCTATGTACTAGTCTATAAGTGTATGGATGTTGATATATGTGCATGCAGTGTATATATTCACTTTAATATCAATAGGTGCCTTTCATAATTTGTATGAAAGGCTGATAAAGAATATAGCATATTACATTTGAAAATAATTTGTATGAAAGGCTGATAAAGAATATAGCATATTACATTTGAAAATAAAAGTGGATAACAAAGGGGTTAGACATGCATAATAATTTGTATGAAAGGCTGATAAAGAATATAGCATATTACATTTGAAAATAAAAGTGGATAACAAAGGGGTTAGACATGCATGCCCTAGATCTTCTAGGAGCTAAGGACGAAGTAACTCAAAAAGCGTCTACGGTTTTCCAAGCTTGAATTTACCCAACAAAGCTCGTTTTTTCACATTAAGGGATTCATTTGATAAAAATGAATAGACCCACTTCACTCCTTGCCTAAGAAAATGACCCTTGTCTTCAGTAAAATTTGGTCCAAGGCTTTCTCAAGCTTCTTTGGTAATCCAAACCAGCTGTCAGATATTTGTCCTAGGAAAGACAGCATTCTCCCTTTATGAGAAGGTCAGGCAGTACATGTTTCTAGGAATATTAGTATCTCTAAAGAATCTAGTGCATTCTGTTTACAGAGGGTGGCAGTAAAGGGGAAGATGTAAGCTGCATGACAGCAGCTGCCTGGGGCAAGCTGCTTTAGGCTAATGTCAGCGAGTGCCATCTTCGATAGAACTCCCATGATGCTGGGAGGAGAAAAGGCCTGCAAGATAATCACTGCTCACAGGATACCTCTCTTTGTACCTGTAGATGCATAAACACACGGATATGTCATTCCCTAAACCAGGACATGATGAGGAGAATAAAACTTACACCTCCGGCCATTTCCTGGCTTATATTCATCTCCCCGTAAGTTGTTAACTTCAAGCCAGACTTCTGGGTTCCATGGAACAGGTGTAACGGAGCGCACTGATGACTCATGTCTCCCCAAAATATCAAGACTCAGGTGTTCGTATGAAACAGAGGGTGAAATCAGATTTGTAGTTACCACACACATCACTGTCTGCAGAAAGTGTACCATAAATAAGATTCCACTTGTGTTTGTGGCCAGCCAAGTACTTGAGGCATTTTCAAGAAGGTCCTCTCTTTGAGTTGTCGGAACAACCTCTGATGTAGACATCATCATTCTTATTGCAGCAGATGGGTGAACAGAAGCTCAAATGCTACACACTAAAATATCAACCAGTGGGTATACTTAGCATAGAGCCAGAAGACATGCCCAGGTGTTTTGATTTCAAATCCTATGCTTATTTAAAGGACAATAACAACACCCTGCAATTAAAAGCGATAAAAAGCACAATATTTATTACACAAGGCTAGAATTCTGTTGGTACCGAAGGCCAAACTTCGCCCTCTACTTGAGATCCTTCTGTGGGTGGAAGAGGAGAGAGGAGTGTGTCGCTCTGATGAGAGTCAGTAGAGTTGGAGAGTTCGGATTGAAAATCATCATGGGCAAAGTTGGAGGATTTTGCAAAGAACTTTGAATCTTTCCAAAAAGAATATGCACTGGTTTATTAGCAGGTCTCAATATCTGCGGCCAAATACTTAATTCTAGCTCTGAACAAAAAATGTAAAATAGAGCAGAAGCAGTGAAGGGACTTGTGATTTCAGGGGAAAGAGCACACAAGTAGAAAAGACAACAAAAAACAATAATCCTCTTTTACCACTGCCAAAAAAGGAGAAAGTCAGCAAACACAAAGATCTTGGTCACCTGCTGTTTTCTGTGCACTGAGCCAAGAAGTTTAGTTTGAATTTTCCCTTTTTTGTCACATGAATGCTCTGAGGGAGAAATTATGAGTGTTTCAGATGAAGAAACCAAGGTTTAAATTAATTTTACTGCCTTGCAAATGCTACAATAATTAGTGAGTGATGGAGCAAACTGCTGTCACTTTAATTCCAAAACCCAGATTCCTTCTGCCTCCTCCTTGACTTCACTTATACCAGACACAGTGTGTGTCATTCAAGTCTAATAATAAATGCAGCCTTGCATTTGTATAATATAATACGGTGTTTAAAAATCTTGTGTGTCTTGCAATTTTGCCATTAAGTCTAGAATGGTTAAGACAACTGCATTGTAGGAGGGATAATAAACTCAAGATTTCAATTACAAGATTTTAGCCCCTGTTCTAACATTTACATGGTAGTTCATTTAGTCAAAAACTAACTTATTATGTACTTTATGGAGCCTAGAAATTCTTCTGGAATAGGAATCACTGACCATTACAATTCTTCCCTTCAAGGAATTAATGAGATTCTGGGAGAGATAAGTAAAATATATATATATATATTTTATATATATATATATATTGAGATGCAGAAAATGAGAGTCTCTAAAGGAGTGACTCAATGGTGCTATGGGAGCAAGAGGAAAGGCTGCATCCCCAAGGGGGATTGTAGGCCACAGTTTTCCAAAGGTACATGGATTCAAGGTGTGGACGTGGAGGAAGTAAGAATTGCAACCATGTAAGCCAGAAGCCAGTTTTTGTTGCCATATATATATATATATATATATATATATATATATATATATATAATTAAGAGAGAAAGGAAGAAGGATAGATAGTTAGAAACATCGATGAGAGAGAAACATCAACCAGCTGCCTCCTACACACCCCCCACCAGGGATGTGCCCACAACCAAGGTACGTGCCCTTTACAGAAATCGAACCTGGGACCCTTCAGTATGCAGGCCAATGCTCTATCCACTGAGCCAAACTGGTTTCAGCAAGAAGCCAGTTTTTTGTTATTGTGAGGGTTGGCGGTAGTCATAATAAAGAGAGTGACCATGAAGATGGAGATGATTTTATTAACTGGAGTGAGGTTTAAGAGTAATCATTGCCATTTCCTATGGGTTTATCACTGACTCCAGCAACCTTAAAATCTGCTCCACTGAATTCTTTATTCTTGATTTTTACACTAAAATGTATTTTGCATATAACATTGTATAAATGTAAGGTGTTACAACATGTTGGTTGATATATTTATATATTGTAATATTATTGCTATTGTAGCAATAGCACCTCTATCTTATCACATAATTATCACTTTTTGTGATTGGAATAATTATGATTTAGTCTCTAGCAAGTGTGATGACTGTAACACAATACTACTGGTATATTCACCAAAAGGTGTGACTTATTTACTATTAGTTGCAAGTCTGTAGCCTTTAAACACCTTTCCTATTTCCCCATCACTCCCAGGGCCAGGTAATCACTGTTTTATTCTATTTTTACCATTTTGGATTTTTATATTCCACATATAAATGGTAACATACAGGATATGTTTTAATACTTTCACCATCTATTCAGGCTCCTAAACACATAGCAGGCTTTCAATAAATGTTTGTTATTTGTTAGAAGTACATGACAGGTCAATATATATATATATATATATATTTTTTCTTTCTAAAAGCAGAGCAGATAACTCTTGGGTGTGAAGTTCTTGAGTTAAAATTCCATTTGAATGTTTTCACTTTAAAATGGTTTCTACAGTCATCAAGAATGCATTCTCTTTGACACAGTTTTGGTTTGTTTTCCAGAAAATCAGCTCATTGAACTCAAGGGCTCTCTCTCTGTCTCCTTACTTAGAGCATGTTGCCTTACTAATTTAAAATTTACAGGTTTCTTTAATAGTTCACAAGCATTTTCAAAAAACCCCTACCCTTTCTGTAGGTTGTGAGAAAAATGAAAGATGAAAATCTTAGGCATGTCCCTAAGCCCTTTGCTTATGTGTTTGTAGATTGTTTTGTTTCAAGGTCGGAGATGTGGGAGTGAAGGATAGAGCCATATGAGGCCATTGTTCTGTGGGATGCACAAACAGGCTTTTTATATAGGTCAGCTAGATCCCTGTGTGTGCTCCCAGCTTTTATTGTTGCTTTTCTTTATACCAGAGAACTTGAACCATGGTGTGGCTTTACTTGAGTTTATGAAGATTCAAAATCATAGACACAGAGTGATTGCCTTTCAGGATGTTGTTGTGTGGGTGTTGAATGTGGGTGTTGTTGTGTGACAATAGTTGCATATGTATATTTCCTAATTCTTACAAACATATTACAAATAATCATGCAGCTCTCCCAACTCATACTCCCAACTCAAGTTTCACCTAAAGATGTAATAAAAAATAGGTAATAATATTTATTATATGTGAGGTGCTTATATGTTCCAAGTACATTGTATCTTTCCCAAGCGCCTATGATTTAGAAATTAATACAGTTGGATTGTGTAGTGAGATCAAGATTGCATAGGCATTACCTGATCAAACCTATATTTCAACTTGACTTTGACTTTCAACTGTATATTCTTTTCTTTTTAAAAAAATTAATTCTCATCTGAGGGCGTTTTTCCATTGATGTTTAGAGAAATGGAAAAACAGATGGGAACATGAATGAAACACATTGATTGGTTGCCTCCTGCAGGAGCTCTGACCAGAGCCTGGGCCAGGGGGGGTGGGGGGAGCCTGTGACCAAGGTATGTAGCCTTGACTGGAATTGAACTTGGGACCTTTTGGTCTGCAGGCCGACTCTGTCCACTGAACCAAACCAACAAGAGCTCAACTGCTTATTTTTAATCACTCTGCTACAGGATATCAATCATTATGAAAGCATGCTCCAATTTTAATGAGATACTATTGACTTCAATAAATAGAAAGAAAGCCACAGTTTCCTGAACATCTCCTTGGTCTTGTATATACTTCTATAATACTACTTAAAGATTCCATCAAAGTTGTCTGCTTTCCCAAGATCTCATAATCAGATGATGGTAGAGACTTTGCTGAAATGGAGCTCCCCTAAGCCATACTTCATGTACTTCTCAAATCTTCCTTTTAATCATGGTTCTTATTTCTTGGTTTCAAAGAACCAAAGCATTGAAAGGAGTAGGATCCATTTCTGAGTCTGTATTATGCTCTCAGGAACTAAGGCAAAATTTCTACTCTAGCAACAACACTGTTCTTCCTCTCTGCCCAGCCCCTTCTGAACTGGTAATAAGAATTATTTTTTTTTTTCAGGGAAGGCCATCTTTCCTCATCTCAGCGACACCGGTGGTTCACAATATCACAGACTGCTTAGTGGCCACATGACACTGGGAAAGACACCAACTGTCTTTAAACATGTTTCTTCATTTTTAACAATAAAATCTACCTCACATCATTTGAGGCAAAAATGAGATGAACTCAGAGGTTAATTAAGCTCCCATTAAGGCACAGTGACCCAAGTCCCTCCCCACTAGATTGTTATTTTTTTAACAATGGAAGTTTTAAATCATAACTTTTCAGCAGGGAAGCTAAGCAGAGACCACATTCATCAAACGATCAAAGTTAACATCACCAGTAATGGATCAAATCAAAATTGTACACCACAGAATAGGTTGGGAGGAGAACACAGCACAACTGTGAAATTCCTGTTAAAGGTACATAGACTGAGGGAATGTTAGACAAACCCAAAGGGATGGGACCCTTAAAAAGAAACAACTCCACACAAAGCTGGCTTGTCGTCTTCAGAAGTGGAGAGAAAGGTCATGAGAGTCAAGGAAAGCTGAGAAATAGCTTCATATCTAATGAGACTGAAGAGAAAAACTAAATTCAGTGGGTGAAGCCAGACAGACTTGTTTTTCTATGCAGGATATTATTGGGTTTATTGGCAAAACTTGAACAGGGTCTGAAGATTAGATGGCAGTGATGTCAATGTTAATTTCCTGAGGTTTATGGTCCTATCAGATTATTTAAGAGAATCCCTTGTATTGCAAGAAATACACAATAAAGTGAGAGTGATGGGGCATATCAGCAACATGTTCCCAAATAGTTGGGAAAATAAAAGTCCTTGCTCTGTTTTTGCAAACTTTGTAGAACGACAAGTTAGATTTTAAAAAAAAAAAAAGAGAGAGGAGGCGAGAAAAAAGGCAAAGTAGGTATTTACTAAATGCCTTCATTCTTTCAAATTACACATGACAAATAATTTAATGTAATTCTTTGAGTCTATGTTTCTACAAAGAGGAATTATTGGAAAATGGAGACAGGGAGGACACAGGAACTAGCATCATCATGGACATCATGAAAATCTGTCTCAGGAGACAGGATTGGGTCCAGACAAATGTGGACCTAACCCCGGCCTCATAAATCTATAGCCTGGTGCCAATCACTTACTAATTTATGCACTATTTACATATATGTGTAATTAGAATAATCTATATGAGAAATAGATCAACTAAAAATATGAAATGATGAATATAGCAACCTGGCCAGGGATATTCCCTTGCTTTATATCAGCAATTATCATGAATGCTGCAAGTGTCTTCCCATATTACTGTAATATGCAACTAGGGCATTTTGAGGAGTAACTTGATGTTTTCACAAAGAGAATTTTTACCAAAACTTTTCTGTACACACTTCAGAAACAGAGGCTCCCAACTAGCACATGGATTTTCCAGTGAGTTTTAACTCTGTGAAAACAGTATTGGACCAATTTCATACAACTCAAATGTATAGACTTAAGTAGAAGATGCCGGTCTTTAATAAAATGAAAATGAACATATTTAATAGAGGAGACAGAAGAGTAGTACTTGATTCCATTTCCTGCTTTCCTACTTAATAATGCAGAATAGGTTTAACTGAATGATATGTGCTTGTATGCCAGGAAATTATAATCCCTGCATTTGAAAGCTTTCTTATCCATCACATCATGTGATTTTTCTGAACTATCCTTCAAGTTGGGCAGAGCAAGCATTACCATTCATAAGAAATATATGCTTAGAGAATCTAAAGCAAACAATATAGTTAATATATGTTGACTGTTTATTATATAACTAGAGGCCCGGTGCATGGAATTCATGCATGGGGGGTGGTTTACTCAGCCCAGCCTGCATCCTCTCCAATTTGGGACCCCTTGAGGAATGCTGGACTGTCCATTTATGCCCAATCCTGGTGGAATTGGACCTAAACAGGCAGTTAGACATCCTTCTCACAATACAGGACTGCTGGCTCCCAACTGCTTACCTGCCTGCCTGCCTGATTGCCCCTAACCAATTCTGCCTGCCAGTATGTTCACCCCCTAACCACTGTCCTGCCTGCCTGATCGATGCCTAACTGCTCCCCTGCTTATCCAGTTGCCCCTAACTGCCCTCCCCTGATGACCTGGTCACTCTAACTGCCCTCCCCTGTAGGCCTGGTGCCTCCCAACTGCCCTCCCCTGCTAGCCTGGTCCCCCCTAACTGCCCTCTCCTGCAGGTCTGGGTCCCCACCCACTGCCCACCCTGCAGGCCTGTTCCCTCCCAACTGCCCTCTCCTGATGGCCTGATCACCCACAAATGCCCTCCCCTGCAGACCACTTATGGTGGTAATCTTGTGTCCACATGAGGGTAGCCATCTTTGACCACATGGGGGTGGCCACCTTTGGGAGCAAAAATTAATATAAGACACTGTCTTATTTTTGGGGAAACAGGGTAGAAATGTAGACAGGAGGAGCTTCTGGGCCTTGCCCTTCTGACCACCATCATAGACATCAAGTTGTTGAAAGAAAAATACCACATGATCTCACTCATTTATGGATAATAAAGAACATTATAAACTAATGAACAAAAATACATACAGAGGCAGAGAAGCATAGAACAGTGAAACAACAACAGAAAGATGGGGTGGGGGGAGTTGGGAGGTGAAGGTAAGAGATCAATCAAAGGACTTGTATACATATATATAAGCATAACTAATAGACACAAGACACTGTGGCCGATGGGGGGGGGGAAAGGGAGACATACATACTACTATTTGTAATACTTTAAACAATAAATTAATTCTTTTGAAAAAAATAATGCTGATTTTCTGCATAAGAATCAGAGGATAAGTTTATACACCTTGGATATCCATTGCACTGAGAGAAGGGAGAAGGGATACACTGTGGAACTATCATCCTCAAATTATATTTCACCCTACCTCCCTCATAACCCTTCAATTCCTCATGAAAATGAGACTGTTGAAGCACCATTGAAATCTGGGAGTTCTTGAGGGAACATTAGGATTAGTCTATCAAGCCCTTCTCTTGATCCAACCCACCAGGTTGTCATTGGATCAGCATCATTTCTAGCACAGGTCATATTAAACACATTAGTAAATGTCTCCTTTATTGTCATGATATTTCACTGTAAAACCTTATCATCCATCAAGAAGAAATTGATCAAACAGGAAATTTGGCCCAAAGACTCTTAGGCAACATTGTCACACGAAAGAAAATGATTGATTTCAATATGCTCTCTGCTAAATGTGCACAATTACCTTACCTTGACACGTTCATTTGTTTCTGTTCATGGGTAAAGACAGAAGTGGTCATACGCAAGGAATTCAACAGGCCATGACTTGGAGCTGCCTTCATCATATCATTGTTCCATACCTGCAGCTCCAAACTATCTCACTCCCCATGTGCTTCCCCAGGAGGAAGTTTCCAGTCTGTTTGAAGCACAAATTCTCAGAGATGGGCATCCACTCTTGTACTAAATTATTGAGTATCTCGGATTGACCTTGGGAGTTGGCAAAGTCCTACTTCCATAGGTTCATTATTTCTCTCAGTAGGTGCCTGAATAATGAGAAACAACCCATTTGATAATTTTTCAATGCATTGCAGGGCAGCCTACAGCCCAATTCTGTCTTCCACCAATTTCACAACACAGGAAGTTACACTGTATTGCTTGAACAAACAAACAAACAAACAAAAAATTCAATCTAGTTAACAGTTATTCCAAAAGATTAAAAATTTAAAAAGGTATGTATTTCTTAAGTACTTCTTAAGTGCTCTATTGGTAGGAAATGCAAATGCTAGAGTGTAACACATTCCTTCTCTGAAACAAATTTTAGTGTCAGATGGAGATGCAGAAAGGTCTGAAGCTAATTCTGTGTACACCAGGGAAAGCTCCGTTCACAGAACAATTTTTATAATCTCACCATCTTTTTAAATGGGGGGGGAGGCTGAGTGCTAATCTATTATTCTTGGAGTTTAGTTTAGATTAAAGGATAAAATAACTATATAGCATCCAGCCTGCTAAATGCTTAATAAATAGAGAATATTATATTTTATGGATGACTTGTGCCCAGAAGCAATCCCTTATGTCAATATAAAAATGAGGAACACAAAAGGAAGAAAAAACAAACACAGAGCATAAATGGAAGACAAACTATCTTCAACTATTTTTATTCTTTCATCAGGAGCTTATGATTTCTTGATTCAAGTACAAAATTGCTTTTTGTAATTGATTTACCTCACCTCATTTTCCCTTTGAAAAAAAAAGCCTTAGATTATGATATATCTCCCCCCCCAAAAAAAAAAGATTAACCCTTTGCTCTACCAGGGATACAAATCATGTCTGTTACTTCAATTCCATCAGAGTCTTTGTTGACTGGAACTTGACAGGTTTATACCCGCAGGATCTGCCTCCAATCTAGACGTTCGTGCCAAGATCCTCCTAAAAATGTGTGCTATGATTCTTACCAATTTTTCAACCTCCCGCCATATGCAACTCTAAAATTCTCCAATTTTATTTATGAAACGTAAGCCATATTTTTTAGGCTTTCTGAATTACTGTCAAAAACTCTGTGGGTATCTTTGTTCCTGAGCAGTAGACCTTGATGAGTGCCAAGTCCAGCTTTTCTCTCTATTTTCCTAGTTCAGAATCAAGAGGTTCTACTATGAATGTTTGTACTAGTCAACTCACTTACTCAAGACTCCCCCATTCTCTTCCCAGTTCTCATTGTTGTCTACAAACAGACACTTTCTCTATTTTTACTGTATTTCCAATGATTTATTTTCTTTAGTTCTAGGCAGGAGTAATCATATCCTGATATCGTCTTCATCTCATGTGGAAGATGACGTCCTGATGTGTGTTTTTTAAAATCTCTTGTAACTAGATATTTTATTTTCTTACTATTTCATTCATGACTATTTCAATTTTATATTTTTTAATATTTATTGTTGAGATTATTACAAATGTTCACATCTTCCCTCTTCCCCCACATTGCCCTCCTCCACCCAGATCCTGTCACACTCTAGGCCTTCACCACACTATTGTCTGTGTCCATGGGCTATCCATTATGCATATAAGTTTTGGGTTATTTTCTTCCCACCCCATCCAATCCCTTGCCTCTGAGAAATATGTTTCCATGCCTCTGCACGTTTTGCATGTTTGATCCAGGCCTTAGTTGTTTTATAGTAGCATGGTCCTTCAGCATATACAATCACTCCATTTTACTGGCTAACAATTTTTTGAGGAAAGTAATGATTTTTTAAACAAGACACATAAAGCACAAGTAATAAGAATTTTTGATGAATTAAAGCTCATCAAATAAATAATTGCTGTGTGTGTTATCTTACAGTACTATAAAGAAAATGAAAGTATAAACCACACTCTTGGAGGAAAAAAATTGCACCACATAAAACTTTCAGTTGAGAACAACAATTACCGATAATATAATAACAACAAAATTAAAAAGAAATATGAGCAATGAACTGCACAAGGATAACATGAGAAGGGAAACTAAAAGGATAACATTTAGACATACATATAATAAGACATGTATTAGATACCTAGTGAAACATTTATGGGATATTTCTAGCAAGATTATATATATATATATATATATACACACACACACACACACACACACACACACACACATACATGCCTAAGCATTTGACCATTCAACCATTTAATCAGTAGCTGTGATGTGCACTGACCATCAGGGGACAAATGCTCCACGTGGTAGATTACCTTGCTACTGGGGAATGGGTGAGATGGGCCGGACACACCATGGAGCCCTCCTGGGGTCCCTCCCTGGCCCCAATCATGCACCAGTGGGGTCCCTTGGCCTGGCTTGCACCCTCTTGCAATCCAGGACCCCTCGGGGAATGTTGGAGGGCCACAGACCAGGACAAGAGAACCTACTGGTTCATTAATCTGTACACTGGGCCTCTAGTAATTAACAATGTCACAGAATAAATAAATTAATCAGTGAAGCAAAAACAGCCTATATGTTCATCAATAGCAAATGAAGAATACATTATGCTTATATCATTCAATGTAATTTTCTGTGAAAATAAAAAGTAATAGACCCAATAACATTGATTAATGTCAAAAATACAATGTTCAGCAATGAAGTAAGATAGACTACAAAATGTGTGATTCTATTTATATAAAGTTCAAAAACATGAAACAATAAATGCATTATTTGATTATGTAAAATTATATGATAAAAGTATAAAGGAAAGCATAGAACTAAAAGAAATAATAAGGTTTTGTGTATATAATAGATGCTGTTTTGTGGCCTTAAAATCTCCCTGCCTGGAGTGTTGACTATTGATAATAAAGATATTAAAAATCCCTGAGATAAATAATGTAATGCTATTAGTTTAGGTGTGAGGTGAAGAAAATCCCAGTAAGAGAGAGGGGAAGAGAACTAAAAAAAATATAAAAATAAATCAATTAAGTGGTCAGTTGGAACTTCACCAACTTTGAGAATCAGCATGGAGCACGCAACTCTGGACTGACTCCTCCTTTCCCTGCTGAGGGGCCAGGGAGCTGGAGGGCTTGTGCACCATTACTCTCAGTCATTGTTCTAGGCTGTTTTCTAAAGATGATAACTCTTTAACATTTCTGGCCAGCAAAACAGGCTACAGAGGCCAGATACAGCCATTAGTTGGAGAAATGAATATGTAGCATATGGCAGTTGGGCCAGTGTCAGCTAGTGTGCTTCTTCAGGGGAAACATACAAACTAGAGTAATTAAGATAATAAGCTATAAATATGCAATATCAGGAATGATGATAACACAGCTATAGAAGAAATTGTATGACTAGTTTAATCAAATATATGCAGGTTAAGGAGAACACATGAGTAAAGAGGTAATTTTCCTGGAAAAAAATAAATTATAAGATTTATATAAGGGAAAATAAAAAGTAAGCAATCCTATTACCATTGAATAAATTGAAAAGACCTCAAGAAAAGAATAACTCCAAAAATAAAAGAAAAATCCCCTACAGTATAATAAATTAGTCAATCAAACTTCTGAAGAAATATAGCCAATGTAATTTAAAATGTAAAAAAAAAAAAAGTTTAATCAGAGTCTAGCCCTACCACATAGTGAAATTTCATACAATAAAAATTGCTTGGTACTTGAGTACAAATTGATGAATAACTCAATGTTATATATACAAGGTTGGGAAAATTGGTTTTACAGTTTTGAGTCTGCAAAACACAGTTTATTTTTATATTATCACTTATTAATTATTATATTATTTTCTATATGAATAACTGTAACATATATGTACACATATATAGTTACAGAGTAAGAGAGAGACAGAGATAGAGAAAATGAGAGAGCAAATATATAACTCAAAATCTGTACACTTACTATATAACAAAAGCAGAATTGTTAAAAACAGTAGAAGACATGCAAGAGGCAGCTGATCAATGATTATCTCTCATAATTGGTGTTTATCTCCCTCTCCTTTTTATCTCTGAAATCAATAAAAATATATTTTAAGAAAGAAAATGTTTTTATATATTAAATGTAACATTTTAAAGTTATTTTTATAGAAAAAAAATGAATTACAAAATTAAAGCTGATTGACACACAATAATTTGAAAATTTGCTTTTACTATGAAAAAGAATTAGAGAAGTCTATTTGTGATAGGAAGTCATGCCCAAAATGTTTTTTGTTTGTTTGTTTGTTTCTTTAATATGTTTTATTGAGTTTTTACAGAGAGGAAGAGAGGGATAGAAAGTTAGAAACATGGATGAAAGAGAAACATCGATCAGCTGCCTTTTGTAAACCCCCTACTGAGGATATGCCTGCAACCAAGGTACATTCCCTTGACCGGAATAGAACTGGGACCTTTCAGTCCGCAGGTTGATGCTCTATCCACTGAGTCAAACAGGTTTCGGCCAAAATGTTTTTTTTATAAGATAGTAATTACTAGATAAATGGGTAGATTTCTGATTATGTAAAACTTTGTGAGGGTACATGTAAACATTTATTGGTCCATCAATGTCAGCTGTCCACTCTTTGTTTTTAATTTTAAAAAATTAATTATTGATTTTAGAGAGAGAGGAAGGAAGACAGAGAAAGACAATAATTTGTTGTTTCACTTATTTATGCATCCATTGGTTGATTCTTGTATGTGCTATGAGTGGGGATCCTACATGCAACCTTGATGTATTGGGAGGATGCTCAAACCAGCTGAGCCAGCCAGCTAGGGTGTCAGTTCCCACTCTTGTGATTCAGTGTCAGGCCATGCAGTGCACAGGATGAGGAAATTCACAATTAGAAGGCATAAAGGAAAAAATCAAAGATAGCAAATATGCCTTTGATATAAAAACAAACAATGGCTGTTCCTGACTAAGGAAACCACTAAGCCAACAATGGCAGAAAAATGTACTCAATTGTGAGTACTGACCCTTTTATATAATATTGATATTATATCTTTGATATTTATTTCTATACTAGAGGCCTGGTGCATTAAATTTGTGCATGGGAGGGGTCCTCTCAGCCTAGGATGCACCCTCTTCAATCTGGGCCATCCCTCTCACAATTTGGGACTGCTGGCTCCTAACTGTTCACCTGTCTGCCTGCCTGATCATCCCTAACTGACCCCCTGCCAGCCTGATCACCCCTAACCACCTCTGCCTGCCAGCCTTATTGCCCCTACCTGCCCCCCTGCTGGCCTAGTCATCCCCAACTGTCCCCCCTCCTGGCCTGGTCACCCCATGCAGCCTGTTGCTCAGTCATTTGGTTGTTGCTCACTAACTCCCCTGCCAACCTGGTTGCCCCATGCAGCCTGCTATTTCATCTGGTTGTTTAGGTCATGACAGCCCGAGGCTTTTTTATATATTAGGATCCCACATGACTTGGGAATAAAAAATGCAGGAACCAAATCTGCTATCCTTAATAATACAAATTATGAATTAATTGTCTCAGTGCTGGAGGAACATTCATAGAAGATTATAGGAACAAAATTCAGCTACAGAAAGACAAGATGGAGGAAACCAAACAACTTACTAGTCAGAATGATACTTCCACTGTGCACATTTCTGCAATATGTGGTAACCAAAATAGGACAAGGTTGATAAACAATTCTTTAACCACCTTCTATACATCTCTCACCTTTGAACTGCAGTCTGCAAGTCTGAAGTTCCAGTAGGAACAGGATTTGAATAGAGTTCAGGCATCTGCCCTTGCCTAACTGCTAAAGGTCTTAGGGAAAAAGGACACCCCTCTTTCTGTGTTCATACCTGGAGGCTAATATTACACAGAAGTGGAGATCCCGCTAAAATAAAATATCAGTCACTACAATCATTGCTCTCAAGTGAAAAATAAAACCCCGTTAAAAATAGCTTCTGCAATGAATGGAACACTATTCAATTTCCTGCAAAATGGTCTTGCAGGCGAGCTTTGTGGACATCTGTGGTCCTGGGTTATTTCTGCATAGGATCCCATCCTACCGACAGCAGGGACCACACTGATGCAGTCAGAGAGCACGTGCATCCAGTTCATCTTACCCGGCTCTTCACCGTGTTAATTCCTCTGTCCCACGGAGATAATGTCTGCTGTTATTTTTACTTTTTTTAGTTCCATGCTGTTCTGGTTGTTTAAAAACCCTTCATTTTTAAGCAGTAGTGGCTGCAATACTCCATTAATCTTCTTTAGCATCAAATGCGTTACCTATTATTATAGAGAATTAGTCTCACCGCTCTGTGCGTTTGCTGAGTTTGTATGGGGTGCCTTCATTCAAGAAGCCATTACTCCTCGCGGTTTCCCATGGAGCATGCCTCCTTCCAACTAATCTCCTCGGGGATCTAAATTTCCAAGCAGAGAAATGTCTCTTTTGCACATCTGAGCCTTGCATTTGCTCATCTGAAGTCCATGTCTGATATTTAAATGCTGCCCATGTCATGTTTCAAGGCAGGATCCTCAAAACTGAATGTTGTTTGTTTGCTTTATTTTTCATGGCCACAAAGACGTGGGGATCTGCTGAGATGTCCCAGGAGATGCAGCCACCTTCCCACCCTCATCCCTCCCATTCTCTTGCTCTAAATTCCCATGTTTCCTAGTTTCCCGGACCTGAAAAAATTTCTCCCTAAGCTTCACATGACTGTTAATGGAGGATATGGTTAGTTCTCATCAGGTTTTTGTGAAGAGGATGTGAGGTAACTACACATAACAATAATAATAATAATAAATTGATCTGAATATTCAATATTTATTATTTTAAATACCACCATTAACACAGGATTGTAGGACAAGCTAGGTAGCAGGACACTGGCATGACACATGGAGAATTTTTGCAGAGTGATGGGAAACGATAGCGAACTGTGGGCTCTCCATCTGGCCACGTAGTAGTCCAGATTACTCACTTGGCACATACAGATTTAGAGGTGACCTAATTTTAGAGAAAAGTTGGTAGTTATATTTTCCATACCATGACAAAGTGTGTGATTTCAACAATAAGGAAAGTTAAGAAACTGAAGTTGTGTGCATAGGCAGCGCAAATATTGCTATGTAAGGATCACTGCCTTGCTTCCCACCATAGCTCACCTCTTCCATCCTTCACTGCCCCCTGGTGGATGAGAAGAGAATTACCTGTGGCATACTCACTGTTGGGCAGATACACTGTACTTAGATTTTAATGATGGCAGAAACTTGTCTGTACCATAGTTTTCTTTTACTGGTTGTTTCTTCCACCATGTGGAAGTCAGAAATACTAGAAGATGGCATCTTTGGCAGCCAAGTCCCCTATGTCATTGTTCTTTCTCTTATTTTTGTCTATCTGATTAATTTTTATTAGAGTTAATTTATATTATTAAAATCTCTATTCATAAACATATTTGTTTCCCCCCCATGTGGCTATTTAGTCTCTTGACAAACCTAGTAATTTTATTGAATATTTGTTACCAATATTGTTAGACACACAAGATGGTGTTAAATCACAAAGGACTAAACTTTCTCCAATAGCTTGGACTCAATCAAACTGAAATGATTTGGAGATGAATTTAAGTGTTGGGGTGGCCTGGTCTAGTTTAGGTTTCTTAACTGAAATCCTGGCATGTATAATAGGGCCCTACCCAGCACAGTGAGCCTACAGAGATTTTTGATGGATTTTTAACACTGGTTGTCAGTTATTGTCAATTTGATTTATTCACCTTTTACACAATGCCTTTTAGGAACCAATAAATATTTTAAGGAATAATCAATTCAGAATGTGGATTCACCTCTCTACTTTTCAATGGGATCTTAGCTCCTCAAGCCCTGGTTGTCTTGAGAGCCAAAAAGTTTAGACCTTGCTTCTCTAATCCCATGGCTGCCATGATTCCAGCTCAGTGCTCAAGAAGGACATTGAGAAGATATGTCCCCACCTCCCAGATGACTTTATAAAAATGGATAGCCATTAGAGCCATTGTATGGGAGATGTACTCATTCAGAAAAATATAATTGACATTGATAAGCAAGAAAAGGCCACCTATCAAAAATATTTTCCATGAGATTGTATTTTTAAAACAAATATACAGAGAGGTCAGATTATTATGATCTCTGAAAGCATAATAATCTGGCAACTCAGTGTATATCCTAAATAATAAAGGGCTAATATGCAAATTTCCCCCTCAACCAGAAGTTCAAGCAGGAGGCAGGCCGGCCAACTGCCCATGTCCCCTTTCCCTGGCCAGACTGGCCAGACCCCACCCATGCATGAAATCATGCACAGGGTTCTTCTTTCTCTTTCCCTCTCTCTCTCAAATATATATATATATATATATATATATATATATATATATATATATACACACACACACACACACTGTGTAGCCAGATTATTATGTGTTCAGAGATCATAATAATCTGACCACTCAGTATCAGTATATATGAATAAAAAAATATAACTTCACAGAAATATAAAATAAGGTAGATTAGTGGTTTTTTAATATGAGTTTCCTTTCTAAACTAATTCCAGATTGATGATCAAATTAATAAGAGCCTAATTTGTCATTTTTTATGTATAGATTAGTTTCTTTTTTTACACTGTGTTCCATGACAATAAAAAGAGTTAAGTGTCTAGAAATAAGACTGGGCATTAGTATTTGTTGAATGACATTTGAGTTATTGGATAAACTTCTTTAATCCTCACAATCTTGCAAATGGCCTCTCACTATACTCCTTCTGCAAATTGGGACACAGGCTCAAACAGGTTATGTGGCTTGCTTTAATTTCCACCAGTAAGTACCAGAATCAGGACTTGAACTACAGTCTGTCTGAACCTAAAGCCCACTCTTTGCTCATCCTATCATGATGCCTTCTAAGTGAAAAACTGGGTCTTGAATGCATTTTCAACCTCATCTAAGAAGAAAAAAAATACATATATTTGTTTTCTATGCTGTTCTTAAGTCCCAATGACATGCTTCAAATTCCATTTGTTCCCCTCTAGCCTCTTAAAGAGCCAATTAAAGTGGCCTCACATCAATGGGACTTTGGTTTTAGCATTTCAGTACAGCCTGCTCATTCGATCTGCAAACTCCATCGCTGAAGAGTGAAAGTCATCAAATTTCATTTCTTATAACATTATCTTAGAAAGATGTTTTCCCCTTTTACCAGCTAAATTGTCTTTTACTTTGTAAACTGTTTCTATTTTTCAACAATTGCATTACAATGTGTGCAATTTTAACCGCCCTGCTGCTGGATCCTTTATAAACCCAAATAAAGAAATAGTTATATAAGCAAGAAACAGCAAAAAGGGGAATAAAAGGCAGATATTGCTTCAGATGACTTTCCATTTGCTGTGGACCAAAAAAAAAAAAAAAGAAGCAATTGAACATTTTATTTTTTATAGTCATTATTGCATTACTCTTTTGTTTGTCTTGTAACAAGCGGAAGCCCCATAGCATTTGCCACCTCCCACAATTTAATTACATATTCCGTATCTTCACTGTCTCTTGGCAGTGTCTTGGCTTGCCTGGATTTACCTCACCCACCATGTACAAGTCCATACCACGTGATTTGTGTAATTAAGTGAGCGGCAAGATAGCTACTTCCATCCCTAAATCGAACACTTACACTTCAAAGTTTTAAAGTGTTTCTCATCCACTTCCCGGAGGCTGAATCCACACCAGTGGCCCATCTTCCCCTGATGGCTCGATGGCTCAATTATCTCCTCAGGGGAGAATCTGTTCATTACCAAGAATTACCTTTCTCCACCGAGGGGGGCTAAAAGCAACGACGCTCCAAAACCCTCTCTCTTCCACTCTATCTTCAATGAATAATGTATATTTATGACTTTGTTTTCTGTCTCTCCTGACTCTTCGTTTTGAAGTCAGGGAAAGAACTCATTCACTCGCTTTCATTTCTCTCCGTGCTGAACAAGGGACGGCCCCTGGGGTCCCCTCTGCCTTTTGGGTTCACCTCCATTTCACAGTAGGAACGAAGTGACTAACTTCCACTTTATTGTGTTAATGTTTTTCTTCTCCGATTCAAACCTTTCTTATTCATTAAAATCCACAGATACTTTCAAGAAAAATCATAGAGCATTTATTTCCAAAGCATTCATTTTTTCTTAATATGAGTTGCATAATGACAATTGTGTTTAAAAATAGAAATAGCAAATTTATGCAAAAGAATAAATACAATCAGCCCTAAACTCCATCCTTGGTAGATGACTCTTGGAATATGCAACCATGTAACCAGAAGGAAGCCACACAGACAGCAGCAAAGAGATCAGTGGTTGCCGAGGTGGGAGTGAGAGATGAACAGGTGGAGCACAGAGGGTCAGTGACCCTCATGTAAACTTTGGACAATATGTGGTTATGATGTGTCAATGAAGGTTCATCAACTGTAACAAGTGTACCTCTCTGGTAGGGGGTGTTGATAATGGGAGAGTCATGTATTTGTGGGAGAGGGCGTAATCCCCTCAGTTTTGCTGAAAACTAATTATACTTTAAAAAATAAATGGCCCAAGCTGGTTTTGCTCAGTGGATAAAGCATCGGCCCTTGAACCAAAGAGTCCCAGGTTCGATTCTGGTCAAGAGCATCTGCCTTGGTTGCAGGCTCCTCCCTGGCCTGGGCCCTGGTCAGGATGCATGCAGAAGACAACTGATCCATATATTTCTCTCACATCAATATTTCTCCCTGTCTTTCTCTCTCTCTTCCACTCTCTCTAAAAGATCAATGGGAAAAAATAATAATAATGAATAAAATAAAATGGATAAATAAAAAATAAAATAAATGGCTGAGAAGTATACACACACACACACACAAATGGTCAATATGTGAGAAGATGGATATAATACTTAGCTTAGTGATAATAATCATTTTACTGTATTTCTTTTTAAAAATATATTTTAATTTATTTCAGAGAGGAAGGGAGAGAGACAGGGAGAGAACAAAACATCAATGATGAGAGAGAATCATTGATCGGCTGCTCCTGCACGCCCCCTACTGGGGATAGAGCCTGCAGCTCAGGCATGTGCCCTTGAAGGGAAGTGTATCCAGGACCCTTCAGTTCGTAGGCCAACATTATATCCACTGACCCAAATTAGCTAAGCCTGTATATGTATTTCAAAATATCACATTGTATACCTTAAATAGATACAAGATGTATTAAAAATAAATAAAAGGACAAGCGGCCTGCAGTAGCTAGAGCTTTGTGTATAGGGAAAAAAAAAAAAACAATAGCTAAAAATTATAATCGTAATAAGAATAGCATCAACACAAATAGTAGCTACACATATAGGCCACTTTCTACATAATAGGCATTTGTCTAAGAGCTTTTTACATATTAACTAATATACTTTTTTTTTCAGATGAGTGTCTCCTTGTACCAATTTTATTTAAATGATGATCACATTTAGTTCTGATTAAATTACAACAGCTAGATAAATTCAGGGAACATTAAAGGGAGGCAAATATATGATGATGGAAGATGATCTGGTTTTGTCTGGTGGACACAAAATGCAATGTATAGTTTATGTGTCATGGAAACTTACACTTGAAATCTATATAATCTTATCAACCAATATCAGCCCTATAAATTTAATTAATTAAAAAATATTTTAAAGTCAGATGTGTATACAATAAAAGGCTAATATGCAAATTGTCCCCTCAACCAGGAGTTTGACCAGGAGTTCAACCCAGGGGGCAGGGCCAGCTAACCCCTTCCCAAGCAAGTGGTTAGGGGTAATCAGGCAGGCAGGCAGTGGTTAGGGGTGATCAGGTAGGTAGATGGCCCTTCGCAGGGCTGGCCCCACCCCCCAGCAAAGAAAGAGGGAGGCCCAGACCAACCAAGGCATTGCATTCCACCCTTTCTCCTGCAGAGGGAGGTCACCAGAGGCAGGGGAGGGGGGCAGTGCTGCACAGATGGCAAGCAATGGGAGCCACAGGGGTGGGGCCAGCTGCCTGCAGCCCGGGGAAGGAAAGCTCCCCAGTAGTCCCTAATCTCAGGCCAGGCCTATGGACCCTACCCAAAGGGTTCCAGATTGTGAGAGGGTGCAGGCCAGGCTGAGGGACTCCCCAAGTGCACAAATTTTCATGTGCCAGGCCTCAAATGTGTGTGTGTGTGTGTGTGTGTGTGTGTGTGTGTGTGTTTAAAATCTTTACACAGGATTTTTTCTTTTCTTTTTTTGATCCAACAGAACTTCTGATTTGCAGAGAGTTTTGTAGACCTTTAAGAACTACATTATTAGGAGAAATCAAAGACATGAAACATCTCATAGACATTAATATATTGACTTGATGTTAAATATATACAATTTAATGGAAACTTTATGACTGGTAGGTCCATTTAAATAGAGATGTTGCCCTCGTCATTTGGGCTCAGTGGATAGAGTGTCGGCCTGTGGACTGAAGGGTCCCGGGTTGGGATATGGTCCTGGACACATGCAGGGGTTGCAGGCTTGATCCCCAGTGGGGGGCATATAGAAGGTAGCTAATCAGTGATTCTCTCCTCATTGATGTTTCTAATTCTCTTTCTCTCTTCCTTCTTCTCTGAAATTAATAAAAATATATTAGAGATTTTATGTCCCAAATTAAAAATTAACATATGTGATGATGGATTGCACTTTCCAATTTTAAAATAATAATAAGGTTAATATTGTAGGAAAAAGTTTACAGAAACAAACAAACATAAAGAAATAAATTATGCATTTCTTTAAAACAAGAAACAAATATCAAAACATTCTGTGACTCAGCATCGAATTGAACGCTTTCATTCCATTGCGGCCTCTGATTGGTTGGTTGGTTGGTAGGCACAACGCTCTCCTTTTTAACTCCAGCAGCATTGTGCTTGTGAATGATGACTTTGTGTGTTGGTTTTTATTACAGCTATTTCCACTGAGCAGCTCTGACATCACAGTGATGGCTCCGCCTCCACTAAAGGAAGCAGCTGTCTGCGCAAGGATTGTTTGCACTGCATTTTGCTCTCCATCCCTGCAATAGCCCTTTTTACCCTGCATTTCTACCATTCAAACTTTCACAGGAATACCACAGCCTTTCCCCTATTATAAGAGATAAGAACAACCCTTCCACCATTGAATAACTGGTGAGTGAGTTGTAGCAGAAAGGGCAGAGAATGCCGGGAAATTGCACAGAGCAAAGGCTTGGAAGCAGGAGATACAATATCCGATCCTAGGTCACCTCACTGACCTGAGAGAGTACATGAATATTTTTAATTTCAGCTTTTTTTTTAAATCATATATGGAAATAGATGAGAGCAATAATTATGTCAACAGGTCAGTGTGAGAACTAAACAAAGTGACACATGAAAGCTCTTGGAAAACTATAAAATTACATACAAATATTATTTATTACTTTGTAAAATGCTTTGTGTTCTTTTTTTAAATGTGTTAGTTTTGGGGTAAAAGTCTTTGAGTCATTGGAAATTTCTATGGGTGATAATAATGAACAGGGATGGAGTCTCCTTAACAGTAACGTGGGAGAACAAAGAGGTGTCACTGGGACCATGAGGAGATGAGTGAGGATGGATGGCTGCTTGCCTTCCCAGAGGATCTGAGATGCTCCAGAGAAACAAGGCTGGTCTCCAGTCCCAACTGCTTACAGATGCCTTCTGCTTTCTCTCAGTCCTTGGCTTCTGCATGATCTCCTGACACCAGATTCACAGCAGGTCATTGGCACATCTAAAAAATAACCCACAAGCCCAGTTGGTGTTGCTCAATGGTTAAGTGTTGACCTATGAATGAGGAGGTTATGGTTTGATTTTAAGTCAGTGCACATGCCCAGATCGTTCTGGGCTCAGTCCCCTCTAGGGGTCACGCAGGAGGCAGTCAATCAATGATTCTCTCTCATCACTGATGTTTTTATCTCTCTCTCCCTCCGCCTACTTCTCTGAAATTTATATATATATAAATTTATATATATATATTATATATATATATATATATATATATATATATATATATATATATCATCCAAGCAAGAATGAGCCCCTTCAATAATGCTGTCGTCTCTCAAAACTCTTTGGAACACCGCATTTGGTATTTTCTTCAAAGTAGTGAAAGAAGAATGTACAGTGCTTGGTAAGGTTTTATGGTAGTGGCATTGGAACCATTTCTGATATCTGAAGCTCTAGCTGGCTGGGGAAGCTATCTCTACTCTAATTAGTCCTGTGGTTGAGACAAAATGCCAGGATGCATGCAGGAGACAAACCCTGGCACATGTTCTCTAAGGTTTAAGGCAGAATAATTGCTAGACTTTCAGAAATAAAATCAAAGCAAAAACGTTTTCTTTCTCACTAAAATCAGAGTGAGGGTCAGGGAAGCCTGGTATTTAAGTCTGCTTAGGGCTAGATCTCAAATTGCAAAGCCTCTGTTTCAATAATTCTATACAAGGCCCATGAATCTATAGGGTCAGCAACGTTCCTGAATGAGATAGAGACAGGTTAACCAGGTTCCATGGGCTCCCATTTGAAGAATAGATATTTTATGGCATTTGTTCATAGACATTACAGGTAGAGACCCTCATGACATCAAAGAGGTGAATCAAGTCTGCTCACATAGCATTAATGTTGACTACATAAAGAGGTGGAATCAAAATATATGAAAATAGTAAAAAAGAAAAAAAAAGATATGAAAATGGTACAAGCTGCTGAGACATCTGGGATTGTTCATTTCAACATTGTCTGCTATTTTTTTAGGTATTGAAAGAATAGAAACAAAGTTTTATGATAGAACAGCTTTTAACCCTGACATTTTATCCCATCTGGTGAAGTAAGGCCTGTGAAACTTGTTAAAATTCTTATACATGATCATCATGTCCTCCAAACCATATACCAGCATGAATATAAAATGGAGTAACAAGCTAATGCAAATGGCAACATAAAATTAAAATAATTTTAAAGTTTAAAAAAAAATCTATACTGTGGAAGAAAATGTCCATAGATTTCACCATATTAAAATTTTCCAGTGGGATATACTAGTAAAGCTGAAAGTGGACAAATAAAAAATAGATAAAGCTCATAGACACAGACAACAGTATGGTGTTTACCAAAGGAAATGAAGTGGCGGTAGTGAAGGGTAAAAGGGGTCAAATATATGAGGATGGAACAAGATTTGACTTCAGGTTGAGCAGTGGGCACACAGCACAGTACACAGATGATGTATCATAAGACTGTGCACTTGAGGCCTGTGTAATTTGATTAACCAATATCATCACAATAAATTAATTTTTAGAAAATAATACTAACAAGTTAAATTGTAGTATTCTTGGATAAATAGAGATAACATGATGGATAACAAATAAACACTCTACCACAAAATATAAATAAAATTAATGCATAAAAATCGTATAGATGAATGAAATGATAAACTAGAAACTTAAAAAATATTTGCAATATACTTGAAACATTAGGTGGAAATATATCTAAGATATGAATAACTCCTATGAGTTCATGGAAATTAGTTCATGGAAATTGCAGGTGGACCCTGAAAAATAAACAAATGGGGAAATACAAGTGTAGGAATTTTCAAAGAAATCCATGTTGATAAATGTAAGGAAAAGTGTTCACGTTCATTGATAGTAACACGTGATCTTCTGAAAGGTGTAATAGAATCCACGCTGCAATCTTCCTTTTCTTCTTCTCTGCTACACACAGCACAGCTTGAAAGCTAAAATGCAAGCAAGCTTTCAGGAGTTGATGTCCCCTGAGGTGAATCCTGAAGGATCAATAGAAGTCAGTGGGATGAAGACAAACTTTCCTGGAAATAACAAATGCATGGCAGAATGCAAGTCCCTGGGAGGAGACCACAGATGCCTGCAGTTTAGAGTCACAGAAGTGTGACTTGCCAGGTAGAAGATGGAGCTGAGAGGTCAGCCAGGTCAACCGAGGCCTGAATAGCAACCTAAGGATTTGGACTTAGCATGTAGGTGGGATGATATTGAAACAAAAACAAAAGAAAAAAGAAAAACACAACAGAACAACAACAAAAAAAAAACTACAAGGGACTGAAAAGACCAGGCAATTCTATGTATATTTATTTCTTTGCTTCTTTATTCTTGCGTCCATTTATGCCCTAAAATTTCATTAATCAATGACTGTGTGTCTCATAATTTTTATAATCTACGAGTCGAATGGTGCCATTCTTCTGTTCAATGTCTGTCTGTTTTTTTAACCTCTCTCAGTAAAAGTCGCCATTGTTAAAATAACTCCCCCAAAGCCTACTCAAACTTATATGGAAAGGGAAGCAGATACAATTGGATTTGCAGTAAATGAAAAGTAAGAGGTTGTTGATCTCACTTTTGTTTTGTTTTAGTCTTGGAAGCAAAAATCACCACTAGGAAATGAAAGGTATCACCCCTTTCACAAAGCCCCCTTTGGAAAAAACACCCCCTTCCCATCCTCATCCAAACTTCTGGCCTATGGATATTTATCATCCAGGAAGGATTTTTGTGGTGGGGTGCTTCTCCTTTTTCCATGACCCGCATGGAAAGGGAGAAGGACTGGTTCCTGAGTGAAGGAGCTGGGGATTAAGAAATAAAAGAAAGAAAGAGACCAGAGGCAGAAATAGATTCATTAAGCTGGGTGCTAGGTGGGCGCCATCATCTCTGATGTAGAGGCAGTGAGCACCCAAGCCACACAGTAGGTTTATTTTATAGGGTCAAAGGAGCTTATTTACATTCTTAACTAGGCCCTAGTATTACTGGATTTACATATCTAGACCCCCCCCCCTGCTGGACAAAGGTAAGTTAGAAACTGAATAACACCCCCCCACCCTCTTGCGGTGGGGGGTGGGGGGGTAACTGGGACGTGGACACGGACTCTGCCAGTGCCTCGGCCTGAGCTGACAATTTAAAGGATGTCCATGTGTCTTCTCAGGTGGCTCTCTACAGATTTAATAATCAACTCATTACTTTTAAGGATAAAGAAATTCCTCTTATGAAGAATGAGGTCTCCTCAGACTGTCTCGGTATTCTATAGTGGACAATTCCATTCCCTGGATGAAAAGTGATATTAATATCTCTTGGGTTACCCACATCTTGTAGGAAACTATTTTCATGGGAAGCTGAAATTGCTGATCACTAGAAATGTAATTTCTGCCATGGGTAAGGGTCATTGTGGGTCAAGTTACGGGTAGAGAGTGTGAGGTCAGTTTCCACGGAGGACCACATTGAGAAAGGCCTGAGTCCCCAGAGAGCTAAGTTTGTGAGAAGATAGTAGTGAAATTCTGTGACAAGCTGAGGAAACCCAATCACAAAGTGGGAGGTATGGATTGTTCAATACCATGGGTATTAATTTCCTAGGGCTGCCATAACACTTCCACAAACTGGGTATGCTAAACAACAGAAGTTTACTCTCTCATAGCTATGGAAGCTGGAACTCCAACATCAAGGTATCAGCACGGCCATGCTCTCTTCTAAGATCCCAAGGGGAGAGTCTGTTCAGTGCTTTACTTTTCACTTCGGGTAGTTGCTAGGAGTCTGTGAAGTTCCTTGATTTGTACACATACCACTCCAATCTCTGCCCCCACCAACAAACACATCACGTGGTATTCTCGATGTATGTTTCTATCTATCTATTTCTACATATAGGGACACCAGTCATCCTGAATTAAGAGCTCACCGTGCTGCAGCATGACCTCATTTTAACTAGATTACATCTAGTCTCCTTTCCCAAATAAGGTCACATTCGTAGGCATCAGGGGTTAATTAAGAGTTAAACATTCGGGGGGGGGGGTGGAGGAAACAATTCAAGTCACAACATCGGAAATTATTCTTTTTCTGTGTGAAAGGCAATATGCTCTTGTTTTTACCTGTGTATAGTTTATGGCTTATTGGTAGTTGAGTTCCAAAGGGACAGCGATGTACAGGCACAGCCAATATGGCGGACAGGAGTCTATTCCAGATTGAATGCAGCTGAGAGAAATGAAAGAGATTGTACACTGTGTTATAAAAAAGTGATAGTGATTGAAACAAGAGGAAAAGTAAGGGTGTTACTCTCCATCACACTGAATGACAACCTGTGTTCTGTAACAGTGCAGTGTTGACCCCCTGATTCCTGGAGTGTAGTGGGATAGTGTGGACATCTTATCTTGAGTTGTTCCTCAGAACTAGACAAGGGCTCAGAAGACCTGGTTCCAGTTTCTCTTCTGGCACGTAGTAAGTGAGTGATCTCACAGCAATCACTTCATTTTTTCAGGTCTAATTTTCTCATCCTATCCTGACTCACCTTTGTGTTGTTGTGTTGCTCAGTAGAGGCAATCCATGCTAACCTTCAGCATAAAATGTAAACCACTATGAGATGCTTAGAAGTTATACACAGGTCTATTGTCCATACCTAGACTTATTCCAAAATAAACTTGAGCTTACTAGTATTATAAGGATTTTTGGTTTCACCTAGCAGTGTGGCTTGTTTTGAAAGGTTATTGCCATTTCAGCTAAATTATCTTTAAGCCCAAATACAGTCCTTTAGTTCTTGACCAAGGATTATGGTCAGAAAACCTGTGCCTAACAACCACAATAATAATAATGAAAAATCCACCAAAACCGGTTTGGCTCAGTGGTTGGAGCGTCAGCCTGCGGACTGAAAGGTCCCAGGTTCGATTCCGGTCAAGGGCATGTATCTTGGTTGTGGTCACATCCCCAGTAGGGGTTGTGCAAGAGGCAACTGATCAATGATTCTCTCATTGATGTTTCTAACTCTCTATCCCTCTCTCTTCCTCTCTGTAAAAAAATCAATAAAATATATATATTTTTAAAGTTTTTTTTTTAAAGAAAAAAATCCACATGACACTCACACCTATGCCTTGAATTCATCAACATCTATACTAACAAAAGGGTAATATGCTAATTAGACCAGACATTTTCCAGACAACCTTCCAGACAAAGCCATGGAGGCGGGGCCAAGGCTGAGGCAGTTAGGGATGATCAGGCTGGCAGGGGAAAGCAGTTAGGGAGATCAGGCTGGCAGACAGGTGAGCGGTTAAAAGCGAGAGGTCCCAGTTTATGAGAGGGATGTCTGACTGCCAGATTAGGCCTGATCCCTGAGGCCATCCCCTGAGGAGTCCTGGATTGGAGAGGGTGCAGGCTAGACTGAGTGACCCCCTCCTCCCCGTGCACCAAGCCTCTAATAATACTCTAAATATCCTTTAGCAAAGCTTATACATTTTAAAACACAAATTCCTAGTTATTTTAACATTGTCACAAATAACAGCGATTCCACACTCTAGTGCCACAAAAGAGATCAGGCTGCATTTGGTCTTCTGGGGGGTCAGTAATAGCCTAAAGACAGGAATACAGCAGTGCCAAAGCCAGGATTAGGCTCATATACCTTTAACTTCAAAGTTAAAAATCCTGAACTCCTAGAGATTTTTCCTTGTAACTTCATTGCATTGTAGAAATCTTGCTTGGGTTACATTGCTTATCAATGAAGTTTTTTAAATCATGGATAATTATAGACTAGTGACCTGTTGCAGGAATATTCTTGCTAGACTTCCAGCGGGCTTCCCTCCCGCCACCTCTCCAGCTGCTGCAGGGAGGGGCAACAGCCCCCACTGTCCCCAGGGCTGTGAGTGCTGCCACCACCTCTGAGCACCTACCATCCTTGCCCAACCTGCCCCGCCGCTGATGCCTCTGAGGTCGCACTTGCACTGCTGCTGCCGCACACCCCACCCCACCCACCCAACCCCACTGCGCCTGCTGCCCCTGCTGCCTTCCACTGCCCCTGCCTCAATGGCTGTGCACCCCTTAGCTCGGTGCCTTGCCCCGCCCCATCCCACATGCCCTGCCAATGCTTTCCCTCCAGCAGCCTCAGCTGCCTTGCTTTCCATTTTCCCTCCCTCTTCCTTCTATGCTGTCTTCAGTTCAGTCTTCACTCCTCCCTCCCTCTGTGTATGCAAATTAACTGCCATCTTTCCTGGGTTAATTTGCATACTTGCTCTGGTTGGCTCGTGGGTGTAGCAGAGTGATTGTTAATTTGCATATTACTCTTTTTATTAGGTAGGATTATTGATTGTATGTGCAATATTATAAAAATTTATTTCAGAATATTTATAAAGAATTTTATTCTAATTTGATCAAGTGAAATCACATATTAAGTCAATATATCTCTAACATTAAACACATCTTTATTTCTGGGATGTCCTATTAAGCTGGAGTTTGCAGCTTTATTTTCAAAATGCACTACCAATTGCATTTTGCTAGTTTTTATTTAAAGTTTCTTCATTTAAAGTCATAAGTGAGAATAAAGTGAATATATTTTATGCTGTTTTTTTGATTCAGGTACAATAATTTAGCTGGTTTCAAAAATATACTTGCAAGCTTTACCTATTTTTTGTTATGATTGGGAATAGTCTGTGTGGCACATAAATAATTTGTTGCTTGAATGTTTGAAAGCATTTACCTGTAAAACCTGCCTAAAGCAGACATATTTTTGAGAGTCTGAAATTATCTTCTTTTCATTGATCTATTCAATTTTTCAACTTTCTTGGGTTAATTTACATAATTAATATATTGCTGAGAATTATTCATTTTCCTGAGATTAACACTTATTAGCATAGATTTGAATACACTTGTACTTTAAACAGCTCTGTGTCTATTGTTATCATTTTCTCTCCCCTAATATCTGAGCACTCTTTCATATTCTTGAATAAATTTTTCATAATCTATGGTCTGACTCAAATCCATGTTTTTTATTTTTCCTTAAATTTTATTTTTATCATTCTTTTCTTAGAATTCTGAGAAATTTATTTGTTTTCTTTACTACCTTTGCTGTTCTTAGCTATTCAACCTGCTATGTCCTGAAGCAATTATCATTTAAAATGGTTTGTCAATTATCATTTGACAAAATGGTTTCATTTTCATGCAATATTTACTAATTTCATGCTATGCTTTTTTTATAACTATTTATTTTAGTTTCATAGAAGAACAAAAAGACAAAGATTTTCTCATGTTATAAGGAAGTTGAGTATAGCTGAAACTGGTTTGGCTCAGTGGATAGAGTGTCAGCCTGTGGACAGAAGGGTCCCAGGTTCAATTCCGGGCAGGGCATGTACATTGGCTGTGGGCACGTCCCCGGTGAGGGGTGTAGGAGGTAGCTGGTCGATGTTTCTCTCTCATCAATGTTTCTAGCTCTCCCTCTATTCTCTCTTCCTTCCTCTCTGTAAAAAAAATCAATTAAATATATTTTTAAATAAATAAATAAAGTTGAGTATAGAAAATACAGTTTCTTTGTATTCTGCTATAAATCTGAATGTCTTCCTGAGCCTCGAACTGCTAGTAACAAAAACAAAATCACTGACTTTACTCCAATCTCTAAATATAGTGTGATTTATAGTTACTGGACCTTTAGGTAAAATTACTAATCTTTCCAGTTTCTAACCATTTATCGTCTCTTCTCTAAGATGGCTTCTGCATTATGAATGTGTGAATGTGTCTAAGTGCTGAAAAGGTTGAACTTTCTGGTTCCCATGGTGCCTTCCAAGTTCCCCCAACTTCTTCATAGAAGAGCTGAGTTGGGTCCCTCCCTGCTCCCGTGATTACTGAACTGTTACAGAAAACTGAAGAAGAACAAAGCGATACTAGAGAGATGGAGTTACATTTATTTCACATGGGTCCAGAGGAAAATGTCTCTCAAATTCTGGGCCCCAACATGCAGGGATTTTCCATATTTATATGTTTTTATATGGAGTGTTTCTGGACCCTTTTGCAAGTTCTCAAAGAGCCCGTATGTGCTGGGGCTTTAAGACCTCAACCAGAGGCCTAGCCTGGTGCCAGCACTGATAACCTTGTCTGGGGAAAGTTTAATGGCCTAAATGAAGTAGGAGTAGCCTTAGCAAGCAAGGATTTACAGAAGCCAATTAGCAGGGTTAAAATTTCAAATAGCAGTTTTCATATAAGATGGATGCTTCAGAACTACAACCTGTCCTTACACACTTGCTCCAGAAGGTGGTGACGGGCTTAAACTCCATTCCTACTCTGTGTAGTACAAAAATGTGGTGGTGTGAGTGCAGGCCCATAAAATATAATCTAAATTGGATATTACTTCCAAAAATAGTAAGATATTTATATCCTGCTGAATTAGAAATTTTCTGTGGTATTTTTCTTGCTTACTTGTTTTTTTCAGAACATCTATTTGGGGGTTTCTTCTGGTCATTTTCCTCAGCCAAATGGAGAAATCTGTCTGCAGAAAATAAAAGTCAAAGATAAAGATGCAAAGAGATGAAACATAGTGAGTCTCTGTACTGATCCCGAAAATTTGGACTGGAACCCTGATTCTTTATCCCCCAGAATGGAAGAATGAATCCACAGACAGAAAGTGGGATAGCAGTGGTGGAGATTTATTGAAGAACAAGTACAGACTCCCACGTAGGGAAGGGGAAGAGTCCCACAAAATGGACCCCCAAGTAGGGAGAGGGAAAAGGGTCCCACTGGGTTCCCTTTCCCTATTGCTCCTATAGGCCACAGGTCCTAGTGCCTTGATATCCCCTCTGATTGGTCGCTACTCCCTTAGACTGGTTACTAGAGTAACTCCTGACTCAAAGGTGGAACTTCACACCAGCATAGCACAAGTGAGGTTCACACACACACACACACACACACACACACACACACACCACCCACTTCCTTATTGTTTTCCTATTCTCTTTGGGCTTTCTTCTCTTTAATTTGTAAATATGGCCTTTCTTGGCTACTTCCGGTTCCCTTTTCTTATGGAAATATACTTCTTGCTGCCTCCTTTTGTTATGGAGATGTAACTGCACCTGGCTTCCTTGTGTTATGGAAATGCACCTTCTCCCAGTCTGCAGCCCAATGCTTTTCCATGGACCCCAGTTCTAAAAAAAAATCCCTAAGCCTGCCAATGTTCACCAAAAATTCCTGCTTCAGTACTATTATTTGACCTCCCACCATCTCCACCCCACCCTACCCACAAATTGGTACTAAAACCATTTTTCTGAGTTATATATAATGTAAAATATCTTTATTTTTTTCATTAAGATATTTATCGCTATAGTCCTGGCCAGTGTGGCTCCGTTGGTTGGGCATCATCGTCATGTGAAAGAAAAGAGCCACATGCTAACCTGACAAGCTCAGGGAAGGCCTACATGGCAGTCTTGCGAACTCAGAGACCTAAAATAACCACAAAAGATGATTTGAAAATTTAATATCTAACTACAAACAGGTTATAGTGGATAGTCATGTCCCAGATATTTCACCTGACAAAGATCAATTTGTATCTTCTGTACTGAGCCCATCTGTCTTCCTGCCTCTAAGATAACCTATCTGTGAGATGTCTGGGTAACTTGTAACTTCCTTTTTACCCGGGACCCCTCAGGGCACAACAAATGGCCCTGAGACATTCCCTCATTGTTATTGTTATCAAGTTAATTGTCAACTGTTAATTACCTTAAAGTATCCTTTATCCATCTCTGTAAAAGAAGCTTGTGTCCATCATTTCACCTTTTACCCTATCCCAGAGATTCCACCCCCCCTTTGCTCTGTCCCATTTCTCTAATCTATCACCAATGAATTTCATGTAAGTCACCTATGTCCCTTTCCTTTGATTGCAATGTCTAAATATAGAAATGTAACCTGCCATTCTTCGAAGCATTATCTCAATCCGTTGAGGTTTTGCTTCCCTGCATATGTCCACAGTTTGGCTCAAATAAACTCACAAAAATTATTTACAGGTTTCAATGTTTTTTTCGTTAACAGTCCCATGCACTGAAGGGTCACCAGTTCAATTCTCAGTCAGGGGGTGTGCCCAGTTTGTGGACTCGATCCCAGGTAGGGGGCATGCAGGAAGCAGCCTACCTATTTCACTCTCACATTGATGTTTCTCTCTCCCTTCCCCTCTCTCTTACACTCTCTCTAAAAAGCAATTTAAAAACCTTTAAGTAAAAAGACATTTATCATTGTGTTTTTAATACTAACAACCAAATGAGTTCTCACAAACAAAGTTCTTATATCTAAATCTTAAAGTATAATGTAGGAAAAAGGTTGTGATAAAATGTATTGCCCTTTTCAAATATTTCAATTAGCTGATTGTGAAGTCTGGGAATGAAGGTGGATTGAGGAGGCGAGGCAAGTTGGAATACAGACCTTCAACTTTTTGTTCAAGTATTTTTATTTTTATTGTTTTTGTCTGTTTGGTGAATCTTCCAGAATTCGGTATGCCTTTACCATCTGCCCAGTATGACTGACCTCATCAGCAGCAAGAAAAGAAGATGCTTTGCCTTAAGACCAGGTAGGAATAAGGCTGCCCAAGCCAATTAGAACTGTTGAACAAGTCCCATGGCAAACTCATTGTCAATATGACTCCAGCTCTAAGACCTCTTCTCAGAACAGTTAAAGCCATCAAAATGTTCACCTACCACTTCCCAGTGCCTCACCGCTCCCTCTAGGGTTAATTCCAGGCATAGCGCAGTTATCTGTCCTACAAGCCAGTCTTGTTGCCAGCACCCAGTTCTTATTATAGTTTTTTTTTTTTCTTCTGGAAACCCTTCATTTATTCACATTCCCTCTTCACTACATTTTTAAAAATCAAAGTTTTAAGGACATGAAGAGAATTATTCACAGGTGTATAGTACTGATACAGGTTCCTGGCTATTTTTAGATCCCATTATTCATTTCAATGAGCAATTGTGGAGAAGAAAAAAAAAAAAGACCAAGACCAAATCAATTGTATTCATTTCTTTGTTTTGCTTGGGAGTCCCCTGGAGCATTTTTAAGAAAATGTCTTTGAAAATATTTACAACTTCTTTCATAATTGTTTGTTTATTCACCTTTCTACTTGTTATGGAGACAACTTGGGAAATATATACCTTCTGAGCAAAAATGAAACCTTTTCATTGGGATTTCCAAATTTTACAGTACAGAGTTCTACATTTTATTTGACAATGATATTCACTCTCCACACCAGCTGCTGTTTCATCCCCTTCCTTATTTCTTATTTACTGAAGGTATTTAGTTTCATTTTCTTGGAATCAAGTAGTCAACACTCTATCTAATGCATTCAAGTTTACTTTAAAAAAAAAAAAAGACCTTGAATTTATGTTTACTTATATAGTATCAGTTAAATTTTTTATTTTCTATTTTTATTAACTTTGATTAACTTCTACTTATTTACTTTTAATTTTCAGGGTCTAAAATTAATTTTTATTTTTTGTGTAATCATGTTTTTTTTTGTGGGTTTTTTTAATCATGGTATTTCAGTTTCAGTAAAAGATAGGAATAGAAAATGATTTCAAATTTTTAGAAACGTGAAGGTAGTAAAGAAAAACAATATGATGAAGAAGAGCAGGCTGGCACCTAACTTAGATAGAATAGTCTAGTTGTTTGGGCAGAGGGAAAGTCCTGGCCAATATCTTCACTCAGGAGGGAACTTTTGCAATAGAAAATTTCAGTTCCCTGTACCTGGAGGTTAATGGGCAATGACAGGATTGCATGAGATGAGATAGGTAATATATGCTAATTCACCTGGATTTTCTGGTCTCTCATGGAATCCTCCAACTATCCTCTTCATCCATCATTTGCAAATCCAACATATCTTTCTTCGTTCTCAAAAGGACTTCATCACCTCTTATTCCTAGAGAAACAGTGTCCCAAGTAGACCCCAGGAAAGGATCCGAGGTGTTTATCTAAGGCATCCCTTGAGATAAAGTTTAACCGTGCAGGTGGTGGACATTCAAGTAGTTGCTAGCGAAGAGACTGCTCTTTAGCAAGCAGGTCCGAGGGTAGGCTTAGGACCAACAAAGACCAGAGGTTTTAATTTTAAGTTTAAGTGTATCCAAATTAATTCAATTAACTGTCAGAGGAATTATTCCACATGAAACCTATACAGTTGCAAATCACACAGCTTTTTATTACTCACACAAATTCCTGAGCAGCTGCGGGTTCTATGTTAGTTAGAGTGTTATCCGTGGTGTTGTCCTCTGTGGTCTGGCAGCTGGGCTGGGCTGGTCCAGGTGCAGGGGGCCGGCGTTCTTCTTCCAAGAGCTCAGTCACACCTCAATCTGGGATTCCTGGCGGCTCTTCTGTCATCTGGCAGGAAGAGGAGTGTGGAGCTGCGTCGCTTGTCAGACCAACTAAGGGACAGGCCTTTGTAATGTCTCCACAAGGCGAGCATCGTTGGCTGCCAGGGGTCCATATTTAAGGCTTGTTCGCACCCACAGCAGCCCAGGTGGCTATCAATGATTTAGGTCAATGCACATATGTTAATCTCAAACCCAGCGAGGGGGTTAAGGGGAGTGTGTCACTCAGGCAAGTGTTTATCTTGACACAAGTCACTCTGTGTCAGTTCAAGTCCTTATCTCTGGGGCACACAAGCTCCAGGGCAGTGGGGAATGTATCTAATATCAGGCTTTAAGTTTCAAGTTCATTTAAACATTTTAAAACCTTCTTTATATATATATATTTAGGCATTTTTAAACATTTTTTATATTTTACTATGACACATAGAGATACTGGACGGGATCCTCTCAACCCCCAACTAGCACAACTGTGAAACGACTATGGAGTGACATTTTGGCATTCGTGTTTTAGGATAATCTTGTTTGGTGCCATGCTGAAGACAGATGCAGGGTGGATAAGAAGGAGGCAGGGAGACACATTGGAAAACTCCTGTAACCATCCAGGCATGAGAACATGGGTGGTATAGCTTGGAAGTGGTAAGAAGTGATCAGATTCTGAAGGTACTTTGAAAGTAAAGAATAAAGGAGTTTCTGATATATTGGATGTGTCATGTAAGTGAAAAAGATGAATTACCAATGACTCCAAATTGTTGGCTACAGCAAAAAAGGAAAGGAAAAAGAAAAGGTTCCAGTTGCCATAGTTAAAATGGAAAAGATTGAGGGGGAGCAGGGTTAGGGGAAACTTTAAGAGTCAAACTGTAGGCTTGTTAGGTTTGAGGTGTCCACCCGACATCCAAAAGGAGAGAGTAACTCACTGTTGGTGGAAGAAAGCCTGGGCTGGAGACATGCATTTTGACATCTTTGGCATATTCCGGTGTTTAAAGCTATACAGATTCCAATCCTGCCATGTTTCCTTCCAATGTGTTTTTCATATTAAACTCTGTGTATGTTCTTGTATATTTACAAACCAGTGGCTGCATCTGCCACACCAAAATCTTCAACACCTTCCTCTGGTTCTTAAAATCAAATCTAAGATTCCTTAGGATGTTGGCCAACTGCTCCCATTATAAAACTGGGGTGTGCTAGAAGTAGTCAATGGGGGAAATATGTAATGCTTTCAACAATAGAGATTAAACAATAAAAATGAAAAAAACCTGCCCAGACCAGTTTGGCTCAGTGGATAGAGCGTCAGCCTGCAGATTGAAAGGTCCCAGGTTCGATTCCAGTCAAGGGCATATACCTTGGTTTCGGGCACATCCCCAGTAGGGGGTGTGCAAGAGGCAGTTGATCGATGATTCTCTCTCATCAATGTTTCTAACCACCTCTCTCCCTTTCTCTCTGTAAAAAATCAATAAAATATGTTTTAAAATAAATAAATAAATAAATAAATAAATAAAACCTAAACTTCAGGTCATGTCACTTTTAATGGTTATTGCTCTTTCTCATCTCCAGGTATGTGAGTTATTTCCCCCCTCTGTCTATAATGCTCTTCTTTTCAACCATGTCCCACCTGTCTTCCACTTATCTGCTAACTTCTGTGTTTTTGTCAGGGCTCAGTTTACAAAGCTTTCTCCTCTGCCTCTTGATTACCCATGTCTCTGCACACTCCTCATGCTCCTCATCATTTACCCTTGCCACACTCTTGAACTTTGGGTTACATTTAATGCTGGTAGGTCTTGATCCGGCATCTAGAAGTGTTCTGGAATCTGGAGAAGGTTGTGTGTAGATTAAATAAAGTCCAGAGACAAAAGATAATTTTGAAAGGCATTGGGTATGAGAGGAGCTTTAGCTAAAGAAGCTAAGTTCTAAGTTCTCCTTGTCTCGGGACCCCTTGCTTTTTATTAACAGAAATGTCCTAAGGCAAGGTGGAGATACACTTTAAAGGGTGGAGTTTCCATACAGAATGGGGAAAGGCATACAGCTATTCAGGTGTTTGGCCAACAGGAGGCAATAACATGTAGATTATGATGCCTTGAGCTATCTGGCAGCAAACAATCATCCATTTCAGGTTTGGGGAAATGCCTTCAACCATTCCCAACAGGTGATAACATATGTGACTCAGCCCTTGATGAGTCCTCAAGTTCCATAAACTTTTTGATGAAACTCTTCCAATTATGACATACTGGAACTGGCTTCTGTCACCCAGAACCTGGCTTGCTAGAATTGGCTTCTGGCACCACACATATTGATTAACCAAATTTTCAGGTTAAAATTACTTCAACAAAAGAGTGCAGAAGCCATGTAAGAGTGAAAGATGACTTCCATGATGAGATAAAAAAAATCTTACAGAAACAGAGAAAACTATTTCCCAGCTGAATATTTAAGTTAAAATTAAAACCTTAAAATCCCACCAGTAAATCCCCTTAGAAAGTCATTTTTAGAAATTAATTACATCTTAATTCAATAGATATTTAAGTACATGTAAGTTCTTACAGCATTTCATCTTTTAAAATGGCAGAGGCAGTTATTTTAAATTGGCTGAAATGATAAGTCACACAAGGATGTTTTATTAAAGAATTGTGGAAGATAGTATTGTGTGAAGCATAGTGTTGGGTTAAGGATGCAGAAAATGATACAAATATATGTTTATTTAACAGATGATATTACCAACACTCAAAATTGTGTATTCTGCTAGAAGCACAAAAAGCTCATTTGCACGCACGCGCACGCATACACGCACCCCCCTTCCCACACACACACCTTTACTTAGACAGCCCACAAACATAGAGCCACCAGCAAGTACCATATCTGAATCTCCATAAACCTGGCTCATACTGTTTATTCCACACTGGTGATTTCCTGAGACCCCACCCTCACCCAACTTGTAATCTCATCCAATTTTTTCCCAGTGCTTTTTCCTAAAACTGGCCTCTCTTGCCTATGCTCTGGAACTTTCCTAAAATCTCTCAAAGGTGCAGTATCTGGCCCCTGCATACCCTCTACCACTTGCTAAGTGGCCTCAGGCTCACCCTGGTTCACAGCTTGGCCTCTCCTGGGCACCTCCAAGTCCTAGACAAATAGCAGCCATCTGGAGGTAGCTGTATAGATTGTGCAAGATGGCCCCTGGCAGGGCAGAGGCAGTGGCTGACATTATACCTCCTGGGAGGCCCAGGACCAGTGCACCCAGTGCACAACTTTAGACCATGATATACTACAACCCTACCACCTCCATGAGTAGCACACTCAGGAGGCAGACTCGGTGAGCACCAAAGCCCCACTAAAGTAAGTCCTACTCCATAAGGTAAGCTCCTGCACAGCAGTTCCCCCATTAAGTCACAGCTGTTTCTCACAGTTTATTGGGTTGAGGATCATTTCCTCCAAGTGATGCCAAGAGTAATTGAAGTTCAACTCCAATAGGACAGTGCACACAGCCCACACAGGGTCATACCTGGAGAGCCCAGATCAGGTGACTGGCAGACTGCATCTCTGGGCCCTACAGGACACTTACTATCCAAGGACACTCTACCAAGTCCAGGAAACAGCAGCTCTACCGAATACAGGTTTGTATTGAGGTCTTTTTGTGTTAAGTTTTCTTGTCTTAAATCTTCGGTCATTTTCTTTTATCACTGAATACTGATAGTGAGACATGTCCAGGATAACGGCCTGAGTTGACTTGATTTCAATATTATTTAGAAGTTCTAAGCAAATGTATTTTAAGAAATGCATACTTGGTATTAAATTATTGAAAAGATATTCCACACAGGGCCTCGCTACCTCAAGAGTGCAAATAAAAAAACAATAAAATTTGAAACCCACTTTGAACTAAAAGGCAATGCACTTTCATAGCAGTTCTGTAGGTTCAGTAGACCAATAAAGACACGTTTCCCCCCATTTTAATACTATAAGAAGAGTCTTACCTTCAATCCCACTGCATAACACGTCAGTGTGGGACTCTTCAGATGTTAGGTTAAGCAAATCTCCTGTTCTTCAAGAAGAGCTGTAATGTTCTTCACAACCACTCCTTGGGCCGTCTACAGTCTGCCAGTAGTTCTGGACTTCATTTAATCTTCAACTTCATGAGCATTGACTCAACGCACTTTCTCAACCATACTCAAATGTGACATTTCTTCTCTTTGTCTGGAAAATAATAGCATCCTATCCCACCAATTTCCTCTTTTTTAAAATAATATTGTTTAATTTTAAAATTATAATGACTTATTAGTACCTTAGTAAATAATAATAGTTAATATATTTTAAGATTGAAAATATCTAAACCAATATTTTAAGATGACCATATAGCTTACCATGAAAAAAAATACTGAAAAAAATTCTATATTAGACCATACTTTTATCCTATTCCATTCCATGACTCTGTCTTTAATGCTAAAAAAATGATAGTTTCTTCTATATTCTTATAGAAATTTAAGGGCAGGGTAGAATTACCCTGGGTGTCCAAAATGAGTGATGCTGTGTTTGTTCTGCCCACATCCAATCTGCCTCAAATCAAGGGCAATGGGACATTGATTAGGAAAGATATGGTAGAGACACCATTTACTACTAGTATGTGTAGACTAGCATCAAGTTACAAATTAAATAAACATTGATTCATTAGTTTCTCATTTTACCTTCTTCACACACACACACACACACACACACACACACAAATGGTAACTATGTGAGGTAACATACTAATTAGCTTGATTGTGGAAATCATTACACAAAATATTCCTATATCAAAATACCATATTGTATACCTTAAATATACACAATTTTTTCTTCGCAAATTATACCCCAAAAAGCATTCACAACTAAAAATTTAAAAATTGAACATAACTAAAAATTCAATCTGGGTTGATAATTAGGAAAAAGAGGCTCTGGAAATCACTGTGGCATATCTTTACCCTCCCAAGTAGTATGTGTCCTAGAGGCTCTATTTTATTGCTCTGCTAATATTAGTCAACAGTTCATTTATTCATTCAACAAGCATTCATTGAGTGCTTCCTATGTTGCAGACTCTAGGGAGCAGGAACACCTTGAGATAAGGTCTGACATTTCCTGGTGGAACTTACATTTTCATGGGGATAGCAAGAGAATATATATTAATGATTGCCAAGGGCTAGGGCATGGGGACAATGAAGAACACCTGCTAATGGGCATGAGGTTTCTTTTTTGGGTAACGAAAATGATTTGATATAGTATATCTCACAGTAAAATTGCTTAACATGAAATGAACCTAAAGCAGTCTTATTTTTGTGTGAAACCTTAAAATTTAAAGTTATGAAGACTGCATTACAAAATTTACAAAAGCATCCATTTAAACAAAAAGGATGGATAGTAGGGTAATATGTAATGAAAAATATACTGTGAGTAAATTACATCTAGAAATTTTTTATTTTATTTTAAAAAAAATATATTTTATTGATATTTTACAGAGAGGAAGGGAGAGAGATAGAGAGCTAGAAACGTCGATGAGAGAGAAACATCGACCAGTCGCCTCTTGCACACCCCCCCCACCAGGGATGTGCCCGCAACCAATGTACATGCCCCCGACCGGAATCGAACCTGGGACCCTTCAGTCCGCAGGCCGACGCTCTACCACTGAGCCAAACCGGTTCGGCCATCTAGAAAATTTTTACTGTAGAAAATTAATTTTCATTTGTAATGCTAACAACAAGACACCCATGAAAATCACACCACATTTATGTCAAAATAAACCAAAGGAAAATAGTTTGGGCAAAAGTACAAAGGATCTCAAGTCAATTTTAAAGAAAAGATTCTTTTATTAATTTTTGTTCGAGAATATGTTTGTGTATTTTCAGAAAACTACTCCAAGACCATGTGAATTCCTACAACAGAGAGGAGTTGTCAGGTTTGCTCCAACCACGAAGACAAGAGGAGAAGCAGTCCAGAGATGGAGGACACTGATGACGCCTGGCCACACTAGCAGTCAACAGCTGTGTGTTCCTGCTGGTTGCCCAGGACCATACCAGAGAGGGTCGGACCTGCATTGCCACCGTCTATCCATCATTAAGATATCATTGCTGACATCTACACATAAAGAATTATTTGACATTGAAACTGGGTCTCAGAACTGTTGGAAACTGAAATTGGGATACAAAATGTTTTTTGTTATTTGTTTATTTCTAGTCTGCAGTTGCAAGATTTTTCAAAGAAAAGAAATGGGAAAAAATAGTTATAGAGATAACGAAGCATTAAACAGACTATCAAACTATAGCTGGAAGGCAAGGGAGGTTGGGGGAGTGGGCTGTAAGAGATCAACTGAAACACTTGTATGCATGCATATAAACATAACCAATGCCGAAACCGGTTTGGCTCAGTGGATAGAGTGTCTGCCTACGGACTGAGGGGTCCCAGGTTCGATTCCAGTCAAGGGCATGTACCTTGGTTGCAGGCACACACACCGGTGGGGGGAGTGCAGGAGGCAGCTGATCGATGTTTCTAATTCTCTCTTCCTCTCTTTTCCTCTCTGTAAAAATATCAATAAAATATATATTTTTTTAAAAATAATAAACATAACCAATGGATACAAGACACGGAGGGGGGAAATGCAAGTGAAGGCATATGTGGGGGTAGAGGAAGCTGGGAGAAGGTCAAGGGGGGGGGAGAGGAGACATATGTACTACTATTTGTAATGCTTCAAACAATAAAAAAAAAAACGAAAATGATTTGACATTAGAGAGTGGTGATGGCTGTACATCTTTATGATTAAAGGTCACCGCTTGGGACACTTCCAAAGGGCAATAGTGATGGTATTTAAATTATATCTCATAATAATTTCTCAAGAGAATTAGGGTTTGCTTTTGTTTTGAGGGAAAAAAAATGTTTCCCTCATCCCCTCAGCTCTGCTGAGATTTCAGCTTGGCCCCTTACTAGCTGGGTGATCTCAGGGAAAGCATTTAAACCTCTCTACCTCATAGACTTGTGATAAAACCAAATGGATGTATGTTTGGTTCCTATCAGAGTATCTGGCACACAGGTGAATATCTTTCATTGCCCTGCCTTTACCTGGCTGAGTTCATTGCAACACATCCAAATCCATCAAATCCATGATTATGACCAAATAAAGCTTCCTCATTCTTCCCGGAGGCACCTCAGGGTGATCTCGCAGAGGGAAGCCAGTGGGAAGGAAGGCTGCTGGCTTACCCAGACAAAGGGGTGGGGACAGTTCATTACCAAAGCTGCCAGGACCCAGGAGAGGATCCTCTCACATTCTCCTAGGAAATGCTGCCAGAAGGAAGGTGGAAAACTGAAGTGAGTTGGTGCTTTAATCTGACAAATGATTTCCATCAGATTAAATTTCCATCTCCCAAATTTAGAACAAAAAAAAAAAACAGCTTGCTATTTCTCTGAGTGGGCCTTAAATCAGTGTGAGTGAAATAAAATTTGTTCCACGTCCTTGTCAGCATTCTAGTAGGTGTGAAATAGTATCTTATTTGGGTTTTAATTTGCATTTTGCAGTTGACTAATTATGTGGAGCACATTTTTATGTGCTTATTGGGCATTCCTACATTCTTTTTGGGGATGTGAATGTTGAAGATGTTTGGCCATTTTTATCATTGTGTGTCCTTTTCTTTTTTTTACAATTTATATCATTTCTTGTATGATCCAGATGAAGTCTTCTGAAAGAAATATACTGTTAATATCTATCCTAGTCTGTGGTTTTTCTTTCTTTTCTGCTCTCCCATGTTTGTTTGTTTTTAATTGTGGTAAAATACAATAATGAAATTTACCAACTTTGCCATTTTTTCGTCTACAGTTCAATATATTGTTAGGTCTATTCCCATTGTGTATAATCAATCTCCAGAATTTTTTAACCTTACAAATCTGCATATATGAATTAAACAAATGCTTATCTCCCATTCCTCCCAGCCCCTGGCCACAACCAGCCTACTTTTGTTTGTATGAATTTGATTAGTTCAGATATCTCATATAAAATGAATCATACAGTATTTGTTTTATTGTGACTGGCTTATTTCACTTAGCTTAAAATCCTCATGTTTCATCGTTGTTGTAACACACATCATAATTTCCTCCCTTTTCAGATGGAATAATTTTTAATTTTATATATACACAGATTTCTCATATATCTATTGACTCCATACATGCACAAACTCCCCCATTATCCCTCTGGAGTGATACATTTGTTTCTACTAATGTGCACAGTCCAGATGAAAACCTCCCCAGCACCATAGGGATCCCTTGTGTTGCTTTGATGGGGAAAATAAGACATTTTTGGGGGCTCTCGATCTGAATCTGTTCAGGCACATAATGGACATTCTCCATGGCCTATAATTAAGTCCCTGCCCCTTTCTACACAATCTGGTCTTGCAGGACCAGTTTACCTAAATACTCACATTTTACCGAGGCTGTAAACCATGAACCATACACAACCTCCTGAGGGGATTATCAGCGCTGGTGCCACAGCCCCCATCCCAACACACAGGGCTTTTTGCAAACCCCCCAAAGGTCCAGAAGTCCCATCCATATTTGGGGAACAAGGAAACCAAAGGATATAAAGGGAGAGCTTCCTTCATATTGCTTTGCTCAGGATTTGGAGAGAATCACTGTACTAGTACATGTGAAACATCTGAAAATATATATTTTTCCTGTATCTCCACGTACTCCTGTGTATTTTTCAGTTGCCTGGTAAATTCTATAATAGCTTATTTTTTATTGCACTCACCCTCCTCTCACCCAACCCTGCACCCAGGCCACCCCTAACATCTCTCCCTTTCTTACAGACACCAAAGCTTTTATATAAATCAATAGCCCATCTCTTAAAATATATATATATATATATATATATATATATATATATATATATATATTTGACTTTTTTTACAGAGAGGAAGAAAGAGGAATAGAGAGTTAAAAATACCGATGAGAGAGAATCGTCGATCAGCTGATCAGCTGCCTATTGCAATATATTTTATTGATTTTTTTACAGAGAGGAAGAGAGAGGGATAGAGTTAGAAAGATCAATGAGAGAGAATCATTGATCAGCTGCCTATTGCACACCCTCCACTGGGGATGTGCCTGTAACCAAGGTACATGCTTCTGACAGAATCAAACCTGAGATCTTTCAGTCCGCAGGCTGACGCTCTATCCACTGAGCCAAACCGGTTTCAACACCCATCCCTTTTTCTTAACATGTCACATTTTTCTTCTTCCTGGTACATCTACTATTTTTATCGTGTGCTAGATATTGTGAGAATACACTTCACAGGTTATTAATTCTGTTATGCTTTGAAGTATTCAGATGTTATAGAAATCAGTAAAATTAGAAGCTGATCAATATGAGCTTGTGGAAGGTTGCATTTCTGTTTGTTAGGGCAAGTCAGTGGAAAGCCCAAGGTGTTTCCCGTGCTCTTAGGAGAGACTTAAATTTCCAACTGTCACCACTTTAGCAGGCAGCACCTGAGCCTCCTTCTCAGGTTTCTCTGGCTCTCAGCTGCCTTTCGCCACTGAATCTCCCCAAGCTTGCAGAGGTCTGCACTCGGCCAAGGTCTCAGGAGCCTTTCTCGTTTCAGATTTTAGAATTACCCCAATGCGGCTCCTTTCTTTCTGGAATTGGCTCCCACACCAATTTTCACTCTATTACCTCTTATCTCCTGGCCAATAGCACCGTGGACCTGTGCTTGCTTTCCGGTCGCCCTCCACCAGGGCAGCGAGGAGGTGTGTTTGGAGCAAAACTGTATGAAGCTGGACGTCAGGGAGTGGGTTTCCCGTCTTCCAATAGCTGACTCTACTCCTGTCTCTGTTTACCTTTGTGCACTCCCTGTTGCTTTAAAATAGTTTTTAAATTGCTTCCCTAGGATTCAAAATTGATGTGTGTGAGTAATTTATGTTGATAAAATCTACTCTGCCATTATCAGAATTGAAATCCTATTCTAAATTATATGAGCAATCTATTTTGTCATTAAAAGTTTAGGAACTATTCAAAGTAAGAACAATTTTACTCTAATTCTGCCTCTGGAAGATATTTATACACTGAGTGGCCAGATTACTATGATCTCCGAATGCATAATAATCTGGCCACTAAGTATATATTTTATATAATAAAAGGCTAATATGCAAATTGCCCCCTCAACTAGGAGTTCGACCAGCAGGCAGGCCAGCCAACCGCCTATGTCCCCTCCCCCTGGCCAGGCTGGTCAGACCTCACCCATGGACGAATTCATACACCATGCTATAATACTGAGTGGCCACATTATTATGCATTCAGAGATCATAATATTTTTGCCATTGAGTGTATATATATATATATATATATATATATATATATATATATTAGTGCTAATATATATTATATATGTATATATGTACTGAAAATACTTCAGAGATTTTCTAGTCTGTGTCTATAATTCTGTAGAAGATTAGATAAAGAAAGTAGTCAAGAAAATATAGACCAACTTGTCAAAGATCATGTAGAAAGTGAAATATCGGAGACTAAAGTACAAATTTTCTATCAATTCATTGTGTTCCTCTACAGCTTGTTAGTGGTCTTATCTCTCTGCTACCCAAATGAGACGTTTTATATCATCTCATAGGAGCCGATGTACTCAGTTTTGCTCAATCTCACAACGTGTACTTTTTGTTAGGGGGATTAGACAGTTGGATGTGCATCACTGCATCATCCAAAGGTCATTGGTTCAGTTCCAGGTCAGGACATATAACCAGGTTGTGGGTTCCATCCCTGGTCAAGGTGTATCTGGGAGGCAACTAGTAGATGTTTCTTTCTCCCATCAATGTTTCTCTCTTTTTCAACTTCCTTCTGCTCTCTCTAAAGTTAATAAAACATATTTTTAAAAGAATTATACACTTGACATGTATGTAATTTTATCAACTGATGTCACTGTAATAAAATTTAATTAAAAAAAAGTAATGCACTGTGTTCAATAGCCTCTGTTTGAAACTAGGATATATATATATATATATATATATATATATATATATATATTTTTTTTTTAATTTTTATTTTTTTTACCCCCCTAGCTGGGATCTATCGCGTGCACTTGGCAATTGGTTAGAGTGTGGAGATTCCCCTTTGTGTAACTGCCCGGTAGGTGGAATGTCTAGTATCCAGAGAGCCAGGAAATGCACTGGGTGGGAAATACAGCGCAGGTCTGGAAAGTGGAGCAGTCTCTGCCCTGAACAAGAATGGCTTTTCCATTTCAGCTGCCAATCGGTTGAATATTTTGTCCATCTTCCCCACCAAATATTTTTTAAAAGCACTGAACTATGGCAGGAGAAGGGGGCTTTTAAAATTGATGATTAAGTCTTAGAATTTTAGGGAGGTTGAGAAGTCATTTAGAAGTTTCTTCAGAATCATTCATCTATTCCCTTAAAATATTGATCGTGCATTCTGTTTCAACAGAGGCACAATTTTCTGTGCAGTCGCATTAATAATCCACTAATTTCCTCTTCCAGAGCCCAAACAACCTCATTCCTCCCTCCCTCCCTCCTTCTCACCCTCCTTCCCATTCCTCCTACCTCTCTTACATCCATAAACAACTTAGTACCTATATATATAGCTCACCTGCTAAGCTGTCAATTAGGAGAAGAATTGTTAACATAAAAACGTTCAAACCTGTAAAGAATTTTGTGAGTTTATTTGAGCCAAACTGTCAACAATTGGGGAAGCAGAATCTCATCTTATTGGGATAGTGCTCTTGAGAATGGAAGCTTTTCTCCTGGTTTCGTAAATTACAATCTAAGGAGGAGACTTCAGTGGGCTATAAGAAATCCATTTGGTGATAGATGAGGGAGGCGGGAGAAACCTCAGGGATTGGATAAAAGTAGAATCATAAAACACATACTTCTTTTCCTTAGGTGGGTATAGGATAGATAACAGTCAGCAATTAACAAGATACCAATAACAGTGAAGGGATTTGTAGTAGCTGTCCTGGCCCCCAGGCACATTTGATTGCGCCCTGAGGGGTCCTGGGGTGGAGGTGGGAGGGAAGTTACCCTGACATTCATGCAGTGTTTCCCAAAGTGTGGTACAAGTACCCCCAGGGGTACAGGAAGAGTTTGGTGGGGGTATGCCTTGCATTGGAGTTGGGTGGGGATATGCATTGCATCGTGCTTAGCTGTGCCTAATTCTACATTCTCATGAGTCAAGTCAAGACAGTCTTATGAGGCATGAAATGATCCAGTGTGCAAATAAATGTTACTTATAATATAACTTTTATTTGTATTTTATTATGAATAATTTTATTTTTCATTATTTTGTGTATGTACCAAAAAAGAAAAAATAAATATATTTTGATTGTTATTAAAATATATCCATTTTTTTGATGAGGGGTACTCAGCGTTACGAAAATTATAAAAGGAGTACACATATGTCAAGAGTTTGGGAAACACTGGATTAAGGCGACCAGATAGTACAGGTGTTGGCAGGACAGTCCTGATTTCTAACAATTTTTCCCGAGTCCTGTGGCATTTTTAAAAAGTCCGGATTTTTGGAAAGAATGTTTCCAATCTTTCCAATCTTTCCAAAAATCAGGAGTTTTTTAAAACGCCATGGGACGCAGGGAAAATTGTTAGAAATCAGGACTGTCCCGCCAACACCTGGACCATCTGGTCACCGTACCTTAGATGCAAAAACACAACAGGCTCCTGAAGCTGAATATTGACCTTTGTCCTGCAGGGTAGCTGCCTGAGATGTGACCTACCGCAATAAGCTGCTTTTAGCTAGGAGAGAGATAGAGAGCTAGAAACGTCTATGAGAGAGAAACATCGACCAGCTGCCTCTTGCACACCCCCTACCGGGGATGTGCCAGCAACCAAGGTACATGCCCTTGACCGGAATCGAACCCGGGACCCTTCAGTCCGCAGACCAACGCTCTACCACTGAGCCACACCGGTTATGGCATTAGCTGAAGTTTTAATGTCAGACCATCCTTTGTGGTTACTTTAGGTCTCTGCGTTTGCAAAACTGCCAAGCAGGCTCTCCCTGTACTGGTAAGGTCAGCATGTGGCCCTTTCCCGTCTATAAAGTAGATACAAGGGAAAATGTCATAAAATTCCATTAAACAAACAAAGACAGAGCTAGAAACTCACCAACTTTCTCTACTGTAGCTTTTGAAAAAAGCCATGCTTTGCTATTGTTGTCACTTTGAATATATTCTCGTTAATCTCCACAGCTATAAAAGGTAGCTGGTGTTTTGCTCTTTTATAAATAGAAAACTGAGGGTCGGGGAGGTTGATTTGCCCACGATTAGGGGGAAATGAACGACAGCGCCAGGGTGCCATCTTACATCTTAGGCTGCCTTTTCTGCAGGCAACTGTGTGGGCCATAAAAAGGATTCAGAGGACCAAAGGGCTGGGTAGGTTCTGCTTGTCACCAGGTGGGAACAAAGGAAAGGGTTTTCTAGGCAAAAGGAAGGACACGAGCAAAGAGGTGGTTTAAATAGAAGAATGCATGTAGGTTAAAGGAATTAGGAAAATTATGCAGCTGACAAACAAATGCGTTCTTACTAAATTGTAATGTGGAGTGGAGTGGGGTTCTGTGTGCTTTACTGAGCTGATGATTTAATGTGCAGCAGAATACAGAAGTAAACTGTTGTCATAAAGAGATAAATGCCTTTTGTGTTTTTATACCCTGTTTCCCCGAAAATAAGACAGTGCCTTATATTAATTTTTGCTCCCAAAGATGCGCTAGGTCTTATTTTCAGGGGATGTCTTATTTTTCCATGAAGAAGAACATGGTACACATTTATTGTTAAATGAAAATAAAGGGAATTTATTACCTGTATACGGTATGGTAGTACGGTAGTTGTCAACACAAACCAGACAAACTGTGAATCCTACAGTGTCAAGAATTTACTCATTTATTCAATGACAATCATGTTATCATCTTCTGGAACATCATCATAACAATCCAATTCCTGAATTTCCTGGTGAATTTCTTGTGACTCCATTTCTTTCAGAATCAGTGGACCAAATCTCTCATGTTTAGCAATAGCATTGCCTTTAAATGAGTACTTCTTGTCAAGGTAGCCTGCTCGCAGTTGCATTTGCAATGCAACTGTCAGCGATTTTCTCTCATGAATTCTTCAGCCAAGTCATAACTTGTTGCAGTTTAGGTTTCACAAAGTTTCCACGCTGATTTCTCTCCATTCAGACAGCAGGGATGTCAGGACTCCGTGTAACATCACTGGTTGCTAGACGCCAGTTGGGGAGGCCCTAGCGACCAATTTACGGTATATTAATTTTCATTCTGAGACAGAGCCTGGGGGCCTTATTTTCGGGGGGATGCCTTATATTTCACTCAGAAGGAAACCTGTACGTAGGTCTTATTTTCGGAGGATGTCTTATTTTCGGGGAAACACGGTAGTTCCCAGTCACAATGTGGTCCCTGCTTTGGATGGGAAGCATGTGTCAGAGGTGCTTCAAAATAGCGCAGGGAAGGGCCTGTTTTTATCAATAAAGTTTTATTGAAACTTTAAAACATAGCCACAAGCATTTAAGTATTATCTATGGAGGGCCAGCAGTTGTCACAAAGACCATCCGGCTCACAAAGCCTAAGTTAACATCTGGCTCTTTACAGAGAAAAGAGTGGGGGTAGGGATAGGGGTGGGAGTGGGAGAGAGGGTCAGAGTGGGGTAGGTCAGGGGGCTTTCTGCCTTTCTGGAACATCTCAGGAACTCTCTACTAAATGCATCTTGTCTACTAGAGCCCAGAGCAAAATTGGAAGAAGGCAATTAATTTGCTGAAGCATTATTGCTATTTAGAGGCAGCTTAATGCAAAACATCAAAGCAGATCTTTGAACAAAGTGCTCTCTCTTTCTCTCTCTCTCTCTCTCTCTCTCTCTCTCTCTCTCTCTCTCTCTCTCATGTGTTTGTCTGTGGCTCCAAAGTTAACAGCCCAGTTCACAATTACAATAGGCAGTCACAGGGCCCTGGGGAAGACCTATAAAGCATCCCATAACCCACATGCCAAGCTACAGTGACTGTAAGGTACATGGTGCATCACTTTACTATGAGTTGGAGAAAAATGTATTCAGGACTAAATCTCTTCCAGTTGTCCCTATAACCTAAAAGAAAGCATAGAACATTCAGGATACCTTCCGAGTGATATAGTACGTAGGGAAAAAGTTAAAAATTCAATACATTAGAGTTGTAATTTTTAGTGAAATTCCTCCTTACCAGTATTATTCAATTAAACTGTGTTAATCATCATAAATAGAGTGCCCTGCAATAACAAAAGTAATAGTATGTACGATGGCTATCTTTGTGTCACCACTATTATTAGAGCTCTATATTCATTAAATTACAAAATGTCCCCAATGACTTTATGAAGTAGACATTGTTACTATTCTTCCTCATTTACAGATAAACTAAAACACAGAGTTTAAGTAACTGGGCCAAGGTTGTGCATCTAGTAAGCTAGGATTTGGGCTCAGTCTGGTTGCAGAGCCAACCACTATACCTTATGCTTTTTTTCTTAAACTCACTCAGTCCTAGATTTCACTGCATAGTCCTGTGATGCCCTTACTCCTACATCATGGCCTTTCCTTTCAATGGAAACACGAGAGATTTGTCAAGTAGCTCAAGCACTGGACAACTTTTGCTAATTATGCTAAACTCTTTCATCCCCTGGATGTTGCATTCAGGTGGGTTCTTTGGATTCATTGTCTGCACACATGCATTTCTGGAAGCAGAAAAGAGTTGAGATGGTGTATATGCAGACTTTGGTGCTCCTCTTTCTGAATCATATCTTCCCTGAATTTTAGCAGCTCTGGGAGTTTAAAAATCTTACCTCATCACATTAACACTACTACCATCTGCTTAAACTCTACTTCCCTTGAACTATGTTAGCCTGGGTATAGCCCAAAAGGGAAATACTGCGTCAGATAAAAAAACAAACCCTGAGTGACACGAATAACCCATGGATGAATCTTCTTCCTCACAATACATGTTTAATTTAATATCTATTAACTTGCAAAGGTATTAGCTTCATCCATATAATGCTTTTAATTCCACTTTCATTATTGCTTCTGGATTGAGATCAACCTGCTACTATGTAAATGACTTACCTCTGAGAATATACAATGATTCATTTCTTTTTGGGGTAAAAAGGATACCTCCCAAAAAGAAATAGTTGCCCAGATATGCATCCATTTATATAATAAGACAGGGTAAGAAAACCATAAAGGAAAATATGTACAGATAGAGTGAACAAACATCTTCTGAGTCAAATTTAGCTTATATAAAACAGCTCAGCAATTGGTTTTTAAAAGAACTGCTCACTATGCATACTTTCAAGCCATCACCTCTGCTTAGCACAGAAAATTTCTGAGGAAAATGTAAAGAAAAAAGAACCTTTTGCTAATGCAACTTATGTTTTCAGCCTGAACACATGTTATTTTAAAATTCTTCATTCCGACAGATTTTTATTTTTCAAAAAGCAACCAAAAGTGGCAAGGGAGATAATAAATGAAATTCCCTCCCTCCAACTCTCTTTTCCTGACCTTTATCAAAGTCCATTTTCTTCTCCTTTGGGGAAGAAAGAGTAATTCAGATCATCTGCTGAAACCAAGAGAAATGTCTGAGGAAAGAATAAATAAAAGATCCTTTCATCCAGCCATAAAACAATAATTAATTGCGCTATTAAGTAACCTATATAAACCTGGGAAAATCTTCTTGAGAAATATCCTCAAAAGATTTATTTTAATCAAAGCATGTAGGATTCAAAGAAAGAAGAAAGGAGGACTGGTGTGTGTGTGTGTGTGTGTGTGTGTGTGTGTGTGTGTGTGTGTGGAAGGGGCCCCTGAGAAGGCACAAAGTGCCTTCCCTAAGGGGCTTGAAGGGAAATGTGTTTCCAGTATAGATTCTGTTGTATGGTAATTCTAGTTATTCAGATCACATGAATACCTTTGAATAAACATCAAAGTCAAGTTAGCTTGGCCTGGGCTGGTTTGGCTCAGTGGATAGAGCATTGGCCTGAAGGGTCCCAAGTTCAAGTCCAGACAAGAGAATATACTTCGGTTGCAGGCTCAATTCCTGGCCCCAATCAGGTTGCATGCAGGATTTGACCAGTCTATCTGTGCTTTTCACACCATCATTTCTCTCTCTCTCTCTTCCCAATCCCTTCCACTCTCTCTAAAAATCAATGGAAAAATAGCCTTGGGTGAGGATTAAAAAAAAACAACAAAAAAACATCAAGTTAGCTTAGAGTGATGATTTAGTTGCTTATTTGTGCTTGTCAAAGAGATTTGTTTTGGAGTGAATACTAAGAAGGGTTCTGAAGGGAATGTATTTTAGAAGGTGGGGAACCATCATCACAGTGCATATTAGTAGTTGAATAATTCTGGTTTTTCCACCCAAGATTTCAGCCATTGAACCACAAGAGGATGTCTTGGATTGGGTTGATTCTCAGATATATTCCCAATATTTGAATAGGAACTGGCACTAAAGGAGAGACTGAATAGCTGCTATTAAAGTTGATGATCTGATCTTTCATTCTGAATGATTCTTTTAGGAGTAGCTTGAACAGACAATCAAGAAACAGAGAGGAAAGTTAGAGGAACACGGTAGAGATAAAATCAAGGTAAGCCTACAGAGCTGGTTGCAGGCACTAACAGTGTGGATGTAAAGGAACAGAAAGAAGGACCTTATAGTAACGGTTACCTGCCTCTGATTTTCTTATTCAATCTCCCCCACAAAAAAGAAAAGAAAAAGAACGTTTACTTTTTCACCTATCTCTTTTCATTCAACCAATTTTTATTGTCTTATTTTGTGTGGCCCCTAAACCAGACTCTGAAATAAAAATGTGAGGGCAGACAGTTGATTTGGTGGGTAAAGAAAACACCAGTAAGGGGTTAAAGGTGGGAAACAGAGAAGGAAAGATGGTCACTGCATTGTCAACCTGGAACCACAGTGAATAACCAGAGCTCACACCCACTGGGGAATAAAAGTCATTTTCAAGACCATTTTAAAGCTCAATGTTTAACATTTAACTGCCATCCTATAGCCTATCTTAAGAATAATGTTTACCTACTTTTTCAATATCAGCTTTTAGAGGTTCTTTAATGAAATTAAATAATAGTATTTTTAAAAAATATATTTTATTGATATTTTATAGAGAGGAAAGGAGAGAGATAGAGAGCTAGAAACATCGATGAGAGAGAAACATTAATCAGCTGCCTCTTGCACACCCCCTACTGGGGATGTGCCCACAACCAATGTACATGCCCTTGGCCGGAATCGAACCCAGGACCTTTCAGTCCGTAGACCGATGCTCTACCACTGAGCCAAACCGGTTTCGGCAAATAATAGTATTTTGATATCTCAGCTTAGAAATGCTCTACATTTTAGTTTAAATCCATATTTCTTATGAAATTTCTATTAACACATTAATATCTAAAGATTAAGTGCCCTTGTAAGTTAGCATGTTAAAGCCCAAAGATTTCCAAATACTTTTCATTAAAGTCCCAAATTAAAAATGTCTTTGTCTTCTCTGCTAAAGGTTCAAAGCAGTCTTCCATTTATTGTTTTGCTTAGATTCAGCGGGAGGGTGGAGCTCCTGAAGGTTGAGCGGCTGCTTCCTGGAATGGCGGCAGTTCCCTCAGACTGAAATAATTTGTTTCCATTCGGTGCCAAGTCTTACTTTTAAAGTCAAGTGAGGTTATAACACATTCAAAATTATTACTACGCTGAAGCCTTGATAACAAAACTTAAAAATAAGATGATCTCCAGACATAAGAGCAAAATTGTATTTCCAGAACCCAATATTTGGTGTCAATACATACTCTGCCAAGGAATTAGTGGTACTTGGGGAAAGGAGAGTAGAAAATATTTTTCTCCTATTTTACCTTTACCAAGATGTTGAGAAATCTATGTCAGGTTTCTAAAATCCATAAACTATAGCCCTAGACGATTTGGCTCGGCCAATAGAGCCTCAGCCTGTGGATCAAAGGATCCCAGGTTCAATTCTGGTCAAGGGCATGTACCTTGGTTGTAGGTTCCCCTTGGTTGCAGTTTCCCTGGCTCTGTATGGGGTGCATGCAGGAGGCAATCAATTGATGTGTCTCTCTCACACTGATGTTTCTCTCTGTCTCTCCCTCTCCTTTCCACTCTCTCTAAAATTCAGTCAAGCTGAAACTAGTTTGGCTCAATGGATAGAGCATTGGTCTCAGACTGAAAGGTCCCAGGTTCAATTCCGTTCAAGGGCATGTGCATTGGTTGCAGGCACATCCCCAGTAGAGGGGTGTGCATGAGGCATCTGGTAGATGTTTCTTTCTCATCGATGTTTCTAGCTTTCTATCCCTCTCCCTTCCTCTCTTTAAAAAATAAATAAAATATATATTTTAAAAAATCAACAGAAAAATATTCTTCAGTGAAGATTAACAAAAAATAATAATAATAAATAAATAAAATTTATAAACTACAGCATTTAATTCAGTCTCTAGGAATATCCCAATAGAAGTTGTTTGGATTGAATTCATTTACCATATATATCTAAGGGGAGGGAGCGACCTAAGCATATGGTTTCTCTTAGAGCAGGTTTAGGGAAACTCTGGCTCCACAGGACCACCACCTGTTTTAATAAATAAAGTTTTATTAGAACACAGTCATATCTACTCATTCATTGTCTCTGCTTCAAAGATAGAGGTAGGTACCATAGAGAGAAACCTTATGTTGTATGAAGTCTGAAATATTGACCATCTGGCCCTTCACAGAAAAGGCATGCTGTCTCAGTAGCATTGCAAACCTTATGGCTAAATAAAAAATAAAATAAAATAATTGCTATGGAGAGCTCAGGTCACTGGTCAGAAGCCCAGATCAGATATTTTCATCTATTTAAAACTTGTCAGTTTCCATTTCCTTCCATGTCCTATACTTTTTAAAATTTTATTTATTTCTTATGCATCAATTCTGGCTATTGACACATTTTTTCATCTTTGCTGAGCAATCTTAGCCCACAGGGCATCCATCAAGGGGCTGACTTGGGAAGAGCCTGGGCCAATGGAACAAACTCCTCACAAATGGATTTCAGCTCAAGAAGCTTGTTCGGCAGATTTCTGTGCTGAACTTGCTATCGAGTTTCCGAATCATGGATCTTGAGGAGCCCTAGCAAAGAACACATCTTCCCAGTGGTCATCAGGACACTGTATGTCCTCCAGTTTCGGATGTTCCAGGATTCAAGTAGCGAATCTTCCTCCTACATTTTCTTCTTCTCTTCTTTCAGTGGTTGCTCCTCACTGTCTGGGTCTCCCTTTGCTTCTCTCCTTTTAGAGAGCTCCATTGATTTCTGAACTATTTCATAGAGCTGGGTCAGCATATTTTTTGAGAGCTGGGTAGGAGATTAAGAAAACCTGATTTGATTCCTGCTTGATTTTCAAGTTATTTCATCTGCCTACTCATTTTCCTCATTTGAAAAATGGGATGACAGTACCTTCCTTTATGGCAATGACCATAGATAAAATATATGTCAAATGTTTAGCATTATTCTTGGTGCAGGGTGAGAATTTTCCAAATGGTGACTGTTTTTGTAGAGTGCTGGGGCATTTATTTCCTGAAATGCAAAGCCAGAGAGGATGCAAGGTTAGAAGGATAATTTATTTATTCAACTAAAATTTTAAAATAATATAAACAAATATACACTTTTGGCCATGTTGGAGTAACTGGTCCTAGACTGACCCTCCTTCCCTAAGTAACTACAAAACTAGACCAGATGTGTGAAACTACTGTTTTTTTTTTGTTTTTTTTTTTTAACCATGGACACAGCAGTGCTGGATTGTTAGTACAAAGAGAAAAGCCACAAACAAGATGAATTGCCCAGCATTTCTGCCTAAGGGCACTTTCAAGAATGTGGTAAAGGGAACAACAATCCCAGTTAGTAGAAAGATGAAAAAGAGAAGTTCTAGCAATCTGAAGTAAGTAGAATTTGTGGGTAGAGTACTTGTAAAAGAGAGAGCTATGTACACACACACACACACACACACACACACACACACACACATATATATATATACACATATATATATAAACACACAACCTCTGAAAATCTGCACAGGGGTCCTGCAAACTGTTCTGTTGAACAACAACCTGTGTGTGAATAGAATGTAATTTGAAAATGCCAGGGAGAGAACTATAAGTTGAAGATTTTCCAGAGACTGCCGAGGATTGGACTATATAAGTGTTTCGCAGTGGACAGATCTCACTGAACACCTGAGCCATTCAGCGGAGCTTTAAGAAGGTTCATACTTTGGAAGTATGAACCGACAGAGCAAAGGCTACATAGAGCTGTCACAACATAGCTTAAAATCAAGGCTGCAAAGATTAAGCCACATCACTATAACATAAGTGCCTACTAAAACGAAGTTCAGTAGGTTAATTGAAGAGAAGTTACTTCCTGATATTCAAAAATGCATCATTCACAATGCTGCACATCTAATCAGAAATTATTTCATGCAAGTAATCATAAATATTGGATGTATAATGAGTCAATAAAAGCAGACTCACAGGTGATAAACATGATGGAAATAGTGGGCAAGAACTTCAAGGTAGGCATTATAAATATGCTATGCATATAAGTTAAAACATACGCTTATTGAGAAGGGACATGGACTATATAAAAATGAATCAGATGGAAATTATAAGGTCACAAATGGAATATTTAGAATAAAAAACATTACTGAATGAGCCCAAATACAGCTTAGGGGGGGTCAGCACATTGATGACCTTGAAGGCACTTCAAGAACAACTTTCAAAAACTAGAGAGAAATAAATGATACACGATGAACACGGATTCAATGGTATGTAGAATGACATTAAGAAATCTATTAGAGGAGGGAAGAGACACATACTTGAAAAAATATTTTTTAATTGAATGAAAGTTATAAAACTCATATTTAATAGGCTGAGCTGAGTATGAAATGACCCCCAAGTATGATAAACACAGTGAGCCACACACTACCACATTGTACTGAAAATGCTGAATAGCAGTGATTTAAAAAAAAATAATAATCTTGAGAGCAATCAGAAAGAAAAGGCATAGTACATTAAAGGAAGCAAAGGTAAGAATGACCTTCTGTAACAGTTAATTTGCTGTGGCAAATTGAGGGTGTTTGGGGATGTTAACATTTAAAACTGGTGATCCTGAGTTAGCCAATTTATAAGGTGGGTGGGCCGCATCCCATCAGCTGAAGGCCCCAATAGAATAAGACTGGCCTCCCTGAGCAAGGGCTGATCCTCAGCAGTGGCCCTCAGACTCCACATGCACCATTAGCTTTCTCATACCTCAAGCCCACCTATCTACATTGCAGATTTGGAATTGCCAATCTCTATCATCAGTCAATTCCTTATAATAAACATTTACACACACACACACACACACACACACACACACATCCCATTGTGTCTGTTTCTTTAAATAATACTGACTAACCCACTTTTGTAAACAACAAAAGCTAAAAGATAATAGAACAATATATTTAATAGTACTTAATAGGCTGAATAAACTTATCTACTTGAATACTAATTCTACCGAAAATATCAAACAAAAATGAAAATAAAAGAAATCCTTTTTCTAATTTAAACCGTTTTATATTTTTCAATTATAGCTTGCATCCAATATTATTTGTATTATTATCAGATATGCAGCATAGTGGATTAAATTGTTTTTATGCCAAAAATAATCTGATGAAATCTATCACTAGCAGACCTGCACTCCACAAAGACTTAAAGGAAGCCATTCGGGAAGAGGGAAAATAGCATCCGGTGACAATATAAATTTACCCAAAGAAATGAAGAGCACCAGACATCACAAATATTTGGGTAAATATATTTTCTCTTTAAAATATTTCATTAAAATATAATTTGTTATTTAAAAAGAAATGATAGTTGTGCATAGTGAAGTCTATAACATATACAGAAGTTAAAATATAGGACAATTTGGTCAGTTAGCCACTTAGAAACTGTAAGTTCCCAAACCCCTTTTCCTTGTATGTTCTACAACATTAGAGCTGAAATTCGTAAGTATCTGTACTCTACCAGATGGTCTGATGTTAGTGTTGATGAGTCATAATTGCTGGAGGGATGTTGGAGGGGAAAAGGACCCCATTACACTTGTCTATCGCTGCTCCTGCAGGGTGTGCGTTTCTGTTTACCAGGGGCCAGGGACAGCTTGGCCATGGACAGTTTCACCCCACTGCATGCACACATCATCTTCAAAGCCCTCTGGGTAGCTCCTTAGATTGTTTCTTGATCTCTACAAAATAGGAAAAACTCCAGGTCTGCTTGCCAAAGCCTGCCTGAATTTTTATAGTAGAAAGTCACAGCATCTGACCCAGTTAGACATAAGTCAGATTAGACACACACAAAAAAATCATAGGGATGATGGAGAGGACAAGTGCCAGTTAGAAAGAATCCTGCACTATTGCCACAAGTAAACAGCTCAAATAATACTGGGAACCCTCCCCAAAGCATCTGGAGCGTTTGTAACACTCACCCTATATTACTGATGGGGATGTCAACTGGTATAATTTGGAAAATATACAAATGCTGCCGAAACTGGTTTGGCTCAGTGGATAGAGCATTGGCCTGCGGACCAAAAGGTCCCGGGTTCGATTCTGGTCAAGGGCATATACCTTGGTTGCGGGCACATTCTCAGTAGGGGGTGTACAAGAGGCAGCTGATTGATGATTCTCTCTCATCGATGTTTCTAACTCTCTATCCCTCTCTCTTCCTCTCTGTAAAAAATCAATAAAATATGTTTAAAAATATATATATCTATGCCATATTATACTATACATTACCCAAGAACAAAGAAAACATATGCCCACACAAAGACATGTACATGAATGCTCATTGCCCCTTTTTTTCAAATTAGTCAAAAACTAGAGACCAACCCAAAGGTTCAAATGTTCTTCAAAAGTTGAATGCAACCACAAATAATGGAGGGGGTGGGGAGGTTTTTAAAAAAAGTGACTGACACTTTCAGAAAGATAGGAAATTTTCAGGACTGCATGCTAAGTGAAAGAAAGAAGCCAGACACTGAAGAATGCATACCATGTCATTCCATTTACATTAAATTCTAGAGCAGGTAAAGGTAATCTCTGGTTACATCAATGGTTGCCTCATTGCTGTTGGAAGAGGATTGACTGTAAATAGGCAACAGGAAACTCTGGGCTGGGTGTCAGTGTTTTAAATCTGGTTGCTGAGATAGTTTCATGGGTGTGTGTATTTGGATACACTCATAGACCTATGTATTTATAAAGAGTATCTTGTATTTTAAGCAGATTCCCCTTAGTTGATTGGGAAATCATATCTAATAAAAGAGTAACATGCAAGAGAATTGTGACTCCCATGTGATCAAAGATGGCTGCCCCCATGTGGACACAAGATGGCCACCACAAGATGGCCAACAGGGTAGGGCAATTGGGAGGGACCAGGCCTGCAAGGGAGGGCAGTTGTGGGGGACCAGGCTGGAAAGGAAAGGCAGTTAAGGGTAACCAGGCTTGCAAGGGAGAGTAGTTAGGGATAACCAGGCCTGCAGGGGAGAACAGTTAGGGGCAACCAGGCTGGCAGGGAGGGGTGACCAGGCCTGCAGGGGAGGATAGTTAGGGGTGACCAGGCTGACAGGGGAAGGCAGTTGGGTGCAATAAGGTTGGCAAAGGAAGGCAGTTAGCAGTGACTGGATCAGCAGAGGAGGGCAGTTGAAGTTGACCAGGCCTGCAAAGGAGGACTGTTAGGGGTGACCAGGTCTTCATGGGAGGGAAATTGGGTGCAACCTGGCCAGAAGTGAAGGGCAGTTGGGTGTGATTAAGCTGGCAGGGGAGGGCAGTTAGGGGCAATCAGGTTGGCAGGGGAATGCTGAGGAGTGATCAGGCTGGCAGGCAGAAGTGGTTAGGGGCAATCAGGCAGGGAGGCAGGTGAGTGGTTGGGAGCCAGGAGTCCTGGATTGTGAGAGGGATGTCAGACATCCGTTGAGGGGTCCCAGATTAGAGAGGGTGCAGATTGGGCTGAGGGACACACACACACCTCCATGCATGAATTTCAAGCACCGGGCCTCTAATAATAACAATAACACTGTATTAGTTGCCAGGGGCTGCCAAAACAAACTCTCACATATTGGGGATTAAAACAACAGAAATTTACTTTCTCAGAGTGACAATTTTCAAGTTTAAGAGTCAAGGTCAAGGGGTCATAAGTCTGGTTTATTTTTAGGACTCTCTCAGGGCTTACAAATGGCTGCTTTTTCATTCCTATTTCCTTCTTACAACTTTGTATTCTTAGAAACAACTCAGTCTGTTTTCTTTGAGCTCATGAGGTTAATCAACTCAAATTATGGCTGGCAAAACCTCACGGATTCTCAGCATATTTACACAGCAGATGAGAAATTTGTATTCTTGAATGCATTAAATCAAGCCAAAGGTCTGATATGAAAAGCACTGGGATTTCTTCTCGAGGATGGAGTTTACTTTGTCTTTTTTTTTTCTTTCCATAAAACTGATTGATGCAAACCTCTCTTAGATGTAATAGCTACACCAGGCATACTTAAGACCTTGCCATCCTATGTGGATTCGAACCCCACTCCGAAGCCAAGAGGAAAAAATTATAAATGACCAATAAAACGTGTTCAGTATGACTTTTCAAAAGCCACCCTTTTTTGACTTTGAGGAACATGGCACCACCTTCCATATATTGATTATCAGTGTAATATTACTTGATTTAATTGGAACAAATTGCAAAAGCAAAAGTGGTTTTCCCTTTAAAGAGTTTATAGTCTCAGCAGGACAAAGACAAACCATCCTTATTTTCAGAACATAAATAAAATGTAGAATGTTTTTGTGTGAATAAGTAGCAAAATGAGTACTAGAGAACAAAATTCAAAGGTGTTCAGGAAAATAGAGATATATTCACTAATTCAGCGATATTTTATTTACTTTCAGTTTTTGGCAAATATGAAAGAAAAATATTTCATGAACATTCCTATGCAAGTTTTCATGTGAATGTAATTTTTTAAAATATATATATTTTATTGATTTTTTACAGAGAGGAAGGGAGAGGGATAGAGAGCCAGAAACATGAGAGACATCGATCAGCTGCCTCCTGCACACCCCCCACTAGGGATGTGCCCACAGCCAACGTACATGCCCCTGACCGGAATCCTCCTGTGACCTTCCTGTCCCAGACCAACACTCAATCCACTGAGCCAAACTAGTTTCGGCTATGTGAACATAATTTTTATTTTATTTAGATTTTACCTTAGAGTGAGATTGCTGGGTTGCATGTGAAGTGTATGTTTAACTTTCTGAGAAACTGTTACATTATATCCCAAAGCCAATGTCCCATTTTTCATCTGTATCAGCAATGTGTGAGAATTCTAATTGATCCACAATCTTGTCACCATTTAGTATTGTCAGGTTTTTATTTGTTTCATTTTGTTATCTCATTGCAGCTTTAATTTTTGTTTCCCTGATGACTAATTAGGTTGAACATATTTTCATGTACTAGTATATATTTGCCTTTCTTCAGTGAAGTATCTGTTCACATCATTTACCAATTTCTTTTTGGGTTGTTTGTTTTCTTATTACTGAGTTTTGCATTCTGAGTTGTTGATATTCTCTCTTCCTCTATTTCTACACTAATAATAGAGGAATATGCAAATTGCCTGAGATGCCATCATGCAATGACTGAACAACAGGCACTGTAGAGTGTCCAGGCCAGCAGAGGGGGGAAGTTGGGAGAAATCAGTCTGGTGGGGGGACAGTTACAGACAATTAGGCCAGCAGGCAGAGGTGGTTAGGGGTGATCAGGCTGTCAGGAGGGCAGTTAGGGGCAAGTAGGTAGGCAGGCAGGTGAGCAGTTAGGAGCCAGTGGTCCCAGATTGTGAGAGGGATCTTGGATTGGAGAGAATTCAGGCTGGGCTGAGGGGACCCCCCCCCGCCCCATGCATGAATTTCCTGCACCAGGCCTCCAGTATTTCAAGATAGAAAAGTTGAACAAATCTCTTTTAATCTGATCTCTTCTAATTGAAAATATTTCCACGGTGTCTTCAAAATGGGGCTGGGACTGCAAACACTGAACAATCCCCATTGTCCATTTCTCCCTTAGAGAGAGCACACATTATTTTAGGTGGACACATGGTAATCCACACAAAAAGTCCGGATTTTTCCTTCATTGTTCCCATCAGCTAGCTATGTGGCTCTGTAACTGAATTCTGGCCAATTGGATGTACAGAGATGTGGTGAATGAATCTTTGTGAATGAATCTTTAAAGAAATAGGGCTTGTCCTCTGTCCTTTTCACATTCATGTCCTTTTCACCTCTGCCTGCTGGCCGAATGTGGTTTCAAAGGGTGGGGATGTTCATCCATTTCTAACCCTGAAGCTACCTTAAAATGACAGCACCTGATGGTATTACTATTTGTGAGAAAGAACAGAGCCACCAAATGTGGTTTGGATACTTACCTTCAGACTGTGATGAGAGAAACATATTATCTTGCTTAAACTAGTTTATTTTTACTTTACTGTCCCTTCTGCTGAGCCTACTTCCAACTGATGAAAGACCTCAGAGCAGGAATATTTCACATCACAAGAAAATTTCGGATTCCCTCAAAGATACATAAAACATGACAGAACAGAAAGATGAAGATGTAGAAATATTCTAAAGGAAATTATTAATCAAATACTGAGATTTTTTGAGGCTGTTCACATTAGAGGAGAGAAGGTCATGCATTTGCTCTGAACACAAAAGATAAGGAATTAGTGGGGGTGGATTGCAGTGAAGTGAAGGTATAGGATAAAAGTTTTTATTATTTATTTGTTTGTTTGTTTTTGAATGTATTATACATATCTCCTTTTTCTTCCACTGAGATCTCCCCAGCTGCTCCCGCCTCTCAGCACAGGCCCTCACCCCCTAGTGTCTGTGTCCATTGGTTATGCTTATATGCATACATACAAGTGTTTTGCTTGATCTCTTACTCCCTTCTCTCCCATCCCCCATTTCACTCTGAGATGTGATGCTCTGTTCAATGCTTCTATGTCTCTGGAAAACCATTTTTATATTTTTGTTGCATGAATAGCTTAGTTAAGTTATGATTGAACATTTGGCCCATGTGAAGCTAATAGTAGGTTTCTGAAATCTTAATACCTATTAACAGATTAGAGTGGAGTGGGAGGAGAGCATTCTGACTGGAGAAATGGCTACACACTGTTCACTGCTTTGAACAAAAAGGTAGAAGCAACTATTAAAGCCACAAATCTAGGGCTTCCATGGTATTCACAATGTACCTAATAATCTACTTCTGGTTACTTCTGTCATGATCCCTATTACAACTTTCCATTGTTGACTGTCTTCTTTAACTCCCCCCTCAGTATTCTTTGTACATTCTGAATTCCCAGTGCCTCCTGTGATCACAGAAGGATGACATAGTTTTTGCTCAATGAAAGAAAAACATACATTATTCCCATCTGGGCAGTCAGACATGGCTCCCACCTTGGAATCCTTCAGGTATATGCTTAATATTTTTCCAGTCTTCCTATGGATCACTATCTCAGATGAGATGGGATTCACCTTCATGTCTGGACAAAGCACCCAAAACAGACTTCTGTCCAACCTGCCCTACACTCTTTATCTTATCATAGAACAAAAGAACAAAGGGGATTATGACCTAGGGTGCCCAAGTGCTAGGCAATGTGCCCAAAGGATTCACAGAAATGTTCTAGACATGGAAGGCCACAGTCACTATTGTGCAGGACAAAGACAGAAGCATATAACCAAAAACATTATGTCAATGAGAAGAGCGAGTAGAGTGTGTTTTTGTCATGAAGAGAAAAAAATCAATTAGAAGGCAATTGAGGTCAGGAAAAATGAAAACTTGATGTTTACTATTGGGTAGATCATTCAAAAGGCAAATATTAGGAAAACCTATATTTTAGGAAGATAGACTGATTGGAGAGAGATGAAAATATATGAAATAGTCCTATCTTTTATTTATTTGTTTTGGCTATGTCAGCCATACTTTGTCAAATGGTGGATGCCCATTTACAAAGATAGATAGAGCCTGGATGGTGTGGCTCAGAGGTTGAGCATTGACCTATGAACCAGGAGATCACAGTTTGATTCTCAGTTAGGGCACATGCCTGGGATCCCCAGTAGGGTATGTGCAGGAGACAACCGATCAATAATTCTCATACTTTGATGTTTCTCTCTCTCCTTCTCCCTTTCTGAAATAAATAAAAATATAAACAAAAAAAACCACAAAAGAATATAGAGAAGATAGATAACATATCCAAAGCCTTGGTTGATCTTTTCTTATCATCAATCACATCTTTCTCTTTCTTTTTCTTGACTCTGAGCTCTTAGGTAAATCCTACTGCCAGCACTCTGGATATGTTTTCCAGTGCCTGATTATTTTCATTATAAAAATATGTATCAAACACATGCTCTGACTCTCCTTGATTTTGGTGTCCTGCTCATATTATGGTGCCCTTGCCACTTTAGCACAAACACCTGCCTGACCTCCAAAGGCCACCTCTTGCATTTTTTGGCCTGAGAGTTTTCTGTAGCCAGTGAGGAGTCAACCCACCGACCTTATGAGGCAACCCTTGCCCATATACTGATAAGACATGGTGCATAAATATCCAATTTCCTTGACCCTCAGATGGGATAAATTTGAGGTATGTGCTATACCCTAGCTTCCTCATTTTACCCAATATGATTAAACTCTACTGAAGCTAGTCTGATAGTGCATTCTGAAAGTTTGGCTTCTCTTCAAGTTTTTTTGATATTCACATTTACTTAATAGGAATGTCTTTAATTCTTAAATAAAAACTTACATTTGAAACTTTGTCTTAGCCTCAGCTTATAGGACAATTTAAAAGAAGACACTTAGGTTCAACATAACATTCTTTCCTAGAAAATATTTTATATCAACTCAATTCCAGTGACTACCCAACTCAGAACAGACCAAGTGTTTAGCCTAGTCTATATATTATCAATATTCTATATAATAAAAGCCTAATATGCAAAATGACCAGAAGAATGACTGGTCGCTATGATGTGCATTGACCAACAGGAGGCAGATGCTCAATGCAGGAACTTCCCCTAGCCTTCAGGCTCCAGGTCAGCCAGCAGGGCACCCTGATCACCCTATCTGTCACCCCACAGATTGATTCTGATCACCAGCCAGGCCTAGGGACCCTACCCATGTAGGATTTCATGCATTGGGCCTCTGGTCTATATATATAAAAGCCTAAGTGATCAATGGAACAGCCAACCAGCTGACCATCTGGTAGCTATGAGAAATGACCACCAGGGGACAGACACTCAATGCAGAAGCTGCCTACATATGGTGATTTGGCAGCTGTGATGCACCCAGAACATCTGGGTGATTTGATGCACCCAGAACCAGAAAGAAGTGAGCCCGATTCTGGGGTGCATCACCTCAAAACCACCCTCTCACAATCCAGGACCCTTTGGGGGTTATCAGAGTCAGTTTCAGCCCTATCCCTACAGGTTAGGCCAAGGGACCCCAACAGTGCACAAATCTGTTCATAGATGGTTTGCCTCTGATATAAATGAAATATATATATATATATATATATATATATATATATATATAATATATACATATGGGTGCACATATCTTATATGAATATATATATATTTTAGTTTACATATATTATATATTTCTCTCTATATACACCTCACTTATGAAACTGTAAGTAGTTTAAGGTAGGATCATATTATTGCTTCTAAACATCTATCCTTTTGATCTTGTGCAAATTAAGTGAACCTGCTTTTCTCTTATCCATATCTTTATCCATATCTCTAAATCAATTGAACAAAAAGTATGATAAAATTAGCATGCAATTCTAAGGGGAACAGTATACACATTAAATTAGAATTCGCACCAAGTTGGAAATAAGTAATATTTCTTTATTCCTGTTGGAAATTTCCAAAAGAGCATTTGTTTCTATGCTAAGTTCAATGATAATTTTTATTAGTAATCATAGTCTAAGTGAAGTTGTTTTCAGTATCTTTTTGGTGTGGCCCACCATGTGTATTAAGTAGAAGGCATAGAAGTCATGAAAGCTATGTGAACAAGGAAGCTTAAGTGTAGAAAGCTATTGGAGAGGATGAGAGATTGACCACAAGAATAACTGAAAATTACAGAAAAGTTCATATGTGGCTTGCTCTTGAAATCTATGAATGGCTTAAAGTGATTATAGTAAGTAATTCACAGAGTCATTTCATCCTTACTTCTCATTAATGTGGTAGGAAGCAAACATGTTGGGAAATATCACTGAATTTTGGGTTGTTGATGAATTTGGAAAAGGCTTGCTCCTTGGAAGTAGGAAGATCACCCTTGGAGCCCTATGAGGATAAGCTTACAATAAAGGCTGCAGTTTCCACTTTATTCCAATGACTCCAGGAAGCAGGTCCCTCCCAGTGGAGGAAAGCCTTGTGCTCAAATGAGGTTGTTGGGGAACCAATGCTTCTGAAATTAATGATCGCGTCTTTCAATTTCACCATGGTGCTTCCTAGTGTCCTTATTCAGATTTTCTTCTCTTCTTCTCCAGGCTAGACACCTACATTTCATGTACTTATTTCTGTGTGTGTGTGTGTGTGTGTGTGTGTGTGTGTGTGTGTTTCTTAAAATCATTAGTATCTGGTCATTTCTTTATGTCACTTATTTTTTATGGGGAACTAATAACATGTATTTATGTGCACACATTACAGAAAATGACTTCTGGAGAGGTTAAGCAGCTTCCTCAAGGTCACACAGCTGGTTGGCAGCATGGCTCTTTATGTCACCACTGCCTACCGTTCAAAAGGGAACAGTGATGTCTGGTCATGGTCTGGTGACACAGTCTGATGACAGAGCAGGACTTGCATTTGTATCATCTGAGCTCCCCATCTGGCACTAAGAAAAATTGCAGATTCTGTCAGTGATTTCTGAGGAAGCATAGGTCACCGAGGAGGTCTGAGAGCAGACAATTTTCAATAGAAAAGTATAAATTCATTCTCATGATATGATGCATTAATCCACATAATTGCATGATCTCCAAGATTCCCATCTCTGGTGTACACACACTTTCTCCTGATCATCCTATCAAGCACTAATCTAGGTGCTGCTGTGAAGGATGTAATTAAGTTCCCAAATCAGATGACCCTATGATAAAATGTATATCCTTCCTGGGCTCAATCTAATCAGATAAACCCTTCAATGGGACTGGAATTTTTCAGGACAAAGATATTTGAAAGGTGAGAAGGGTCTTGGGAATATTCTTAAATCGCTGGCTTTAAAAATAAATGGAATCATGTGGTAAGAAATGGCCAGTGACCTGTAGGAGCTGATGGGTGACCCCCATTCAAGAGCTAGCAAAATTGTAGTATAAGACACTGGATTTTTGCCCTGGCCAATGTTAGAGAATTGGGCACACCAAAGGGCTGCAGGTTCAATCTCCAGCCCCCACTGGGGCACATGCAGGAGGCAACCAATCAATGTGTCTCTCGTCTGTCTCATCTCTCTCTCTCTCTCTCTCTCTCTCTCTCTCTCTCTCTCTCCCCCTCTCATTCTCTCTCTCCTTCTCTCCCTCCTTTCCTTCCTTCTATAATATCTTAAAATCCATGAAAACAATATTTTTGGGTGAGGATTAACAACAAAAAACAGAAATTGAATTTTTTCCAACCACTGATGTTCAATGAATCAGATTTCCCCCAGGGACTCTGAATGGGAACTCAGCCTAGTTAGCACCTTGAGTGTGAGGCTGTTAGCAGAGAACCTAGCTGAGACTTGCCTACATGTTGGACTTACAGAGCTGTGAGATGATAAATGGTGTTGTAAGCTGCTAAGTTTGTGATAACTTGTTATAATAGAAAATGAATATACTCCCGTGTCCCCTGACAGAGAGTCACATCCTCTTTGGGGCCAGAAAAACATGTCACTTGATGCTATTGGGGTAGTTTGCCTGTATCCTGGTTATTGTCACTAAATCTCAAGGGCTCTTGCTCATACAAAATGCACAACAGCATAATTTTAAAGAGCCAATATCTAGCACCCAAGACTTTGAGTTTAAATCCTGGGTCTCCCATCATCTGTCTGGGGGACCTTGGATAAATGGCTTACTTCCTCTGACCTTTAGTCAGCTGATTCATATGGTGGATAAAACAGCAGGGCTCATACCCAAAATATTGTTTTCATTATGCAGATACAGTGCTTAGCATGTGCCATTGCATATTAGGTAACTTTATGAAGCCTGAGGTAAATAGAAATTATAAATATAAATTAATGCACAATTCAACAGAGTCTAAATTTCAAATCATCAAACCTTTAATTAACACTTGATTTCTGTGAGGCAGTAGGAATAAAATGATGGGAAGGAAAAATGTCACAACCTTTAAAAGCTTTATGAAAGTAGTGGGGGGAAAATGACACATGAGCAAAGATATAATTAATGTGTTTTAAAGTGGCCAGTAAATTAGGAACTAGGAGACAGAGGTAGCACTGAGGAGGGACAATGAACTCTTAGCTTGGTTGGGGGCAGGAAGGGAAAAGAATCTCAGAGGTGTTGATATTTGAAAAGAGAATATGAGAAATAGAATTTGATCAAATAATCAAAGAAAAGCATTCCAAACAGAGTAAGTTAGATTCCACATTTTCTCTGAGGTAAATATTGCAAAAGATATTAGGATCATACAGATATTAGTGGAGAAAAAAAGTTTAACTAGGTTAAACTCACAAGGTCTTTTACTGAACCACATTTAAGAACATCTGAGGAAGCACCTGCCTTTAGGGACCATGGAATCCAGAGACTCATGTAATGTCAGAGATTCTAACATCTATCTATCATCTATCTATCTATCTATCTATCTATCTATCTATCTATCTATATCTATCTATCATCTATCTATCTATCTATCATCTATCTACCTATCTATCATTCTCTCTCTCTCTCTCTCTCTCTCTCTATCTATCTATCTCTCTCTCTCTCTCTCTCTTTTTCCTCACTGTTAGACTTTATTCTCAAGCAAACAGTTTCACTTCATGTGAAAAACACAGGGATAGGCAAAAGTAGGTTTATAGTTGTTCATATGGACAATAATAATACAAGAATAAACTCTGTTTTGAATACTCATAACTGTATGGTTTTGCATCCTAAGCCTGAATTTGAATGGCTGCCAAGCAAAAAGAATAAAAATTCGATGTTTCACAAAAACCATGCCCTGGTTTTCAAGATGACTTGACCCTCAGGCGCCCACCTTGAACCAAGCTGGGTGGCCTACTTAGGCCCCATTCTTATCTTGGGGGTAGGACAGGCAGAACACTGAGATGAATAGTCTCCCAAAAAACACAGTAGGTAATGGTTTATGTCCCTCAAAAAAATTATAGAAGGTTTTCACCAGAAGGATGGGGAATGAAATGAATGATGACCTGGTTAATACAAGTAAAACTATTGTTAACAGTGAGGAATTATAACTCATCCCACCATTCTTTTGAATTTTTTCCTGTAAATGCTGACTCTGACTAATATGTAGCATATAGATAAACAGCATGTTTTTATAAGGATCCTGGGAACTTACTTCTGAAGATACAGACCTTCAATCATAGAATCAGGATGATGAAGACAGGGGATAATGAAGACCAGAATGATGCACACCAGGCCATTACTTCATCATTTTCTTTATTTTTTAAATGTTTTTAAAATTGATTTGAGAGAGAGAGAGGAAGGGATATGGATAGAGATACAGAAACATCAATAAGAAACATTTTCTGGCCACCTCCTGCATGCCCCCAACTGGAGATCAAACCCACAACCTGGGCATGTGCCCTGATTGGTTATTGAATCAGTGATCTCTTGGTTCATAGGTTGGTGCTCAATCCCTGAGCCATGGCAGCCAGGCACTTCACCATTTTCGAAATCTTTATTGTAATGGGCTGTGTTGGCCTGCACGTAGAGAACTTTACAACTCTTACCCCCCAACCCACCCCTACCCCAATACCTTTGTTGTGTTTTGCCTCTTCTTCCTTATATACCTCTGCCTGCACTGAGATGTTGAGATGGGCTTTGGGACAACAATTCCCCATCTCCTCAAGTGACCAGCACTTGAATAAACCACTTCCCTTTTCAGCAGTACCTCATAATGTACTTCCAGTTACGTTATAAGAGATTTGGTATCACTGGAACATAAAAAGAAATGGACCAAATTTGGATGCATCTTTTGCACCACGCTAAGGAGTTTCAAATTTACCTTGCAGGTAACAAGGAATCTATGAAGGACTTTATTCAGTGCAAAGAATGATTGGATTTGTGCTTTGAGACTATCACATCGATGTGAAGGTGGGGAACGTGGGGCCATGAACATGGACTTCAGGTCTTCTAAAGGCCACAGGATACCGGTGGTTATCTCTCAATGCACTTGGATATGGCAGCATCCAGCAATGGAAATCCAAAGACAAGCCCAGAAGGAACTGCTTACTCCTTCTGGCCTTTCCACTTAACATTTACAATTTTCAAATGTAAGATTGCCAGGAGCTACATTTTCTAACACAAAGGTCACCGTGAAATAGCATTCTCAAGTAGCAGGTCAAAATGGCTTTTTGTGATTCAGCATAATTGCTTGCTTAAGTGCTTGTATATTATATTATTTTGCTTTTATAAGTCCAGTGGTGCTGCCCATTCTTTCTTTTTTTCAATTCCCTTTTTAAAAATGTTGCTACTTTCAAAAGCTGAGGATTTTCTTATATGCAAGGCAGCCTCAAGATGGTCATTATTTTAGTGTTTAGATTTCAAAGTCTCTGCATAATTTTATACCTCTGGAAAAAATTCATTGAGGGTAAAAAATGTTTCATGAGTTAAAATGCTATATTCATTGTTTGTTAGTTAGCACAGTCACCAATTTATTCAGCACATGCCCACTATGCACAAGGAGTTGAAAAAAGCAGTGTGGTCTTAGAGATAGAAAACAAAAACAAACAAACAAACAAAAACAAACAAACAAAAAACTCATGTTCCCTAAGAGCAAATTCTTCACATTTTTTTCTGTTTATTATACTGTTTACTACTAAATTTGTAAATGACATGCTAATAGTGCTACTTACTGACTTACAGAACTTAGACAATGTCTATGAACATGGTTTTGGTAGATGGCTCCGCTTTTTTATTTGTTTGCTTGTTTTTTAGTATGTTTTTATTGATTTCAAAGAGGGAGGGAGAGAGATAGAAAAATCAATGATGAGAGAGAATTATTGATCAGCTACCTCCTGCATACCCCCCACTGAGATCAAGCCTGCAACCCAGGCATTTGCCCTTGACCAGAATCCAATCTGGACTATTTCAGTCCACAGGCCAATACTCTATCCACTGAGCCAAACCAGCTAGGATTTGGTAGATAGCTCTGAATCAGCCTTCCAAAAGTTTTAGATAACCTCTTTGTCTCCACACTCTTCCAAAGATCTGATTCAATTAAATTGTCCAAGGCCTGGGCTCCCATGTGGCTGGTCTAGGAGAGAATCTCCGGCCCACAGCAGCTTCTGGAGAGGTAATATTTAGGCCTGAATCTGTGAGAGAGAAAATATTTTATTTTAGAGACTTTCTTTTAGCAAACCAGAAATTATTTTAGAACACCTCTTTAAGCCATTTGCCCTTTTGAAATAAAGATACAGTAAGAGAATATCTGTAAACACCCAGGGAGAAAAACAACAACAAAAAGCCATTCAACTATTGGTTTCCAAACTACACCTTATTTCTGTTTCAGAAAGCAGAATCATATTGACCCAACAACTAACTGCCCAATGAAGTCATTTCAGCCTTTGCCAGTAACTCTCATCAGAAAAGAACACAAATAATATATTACTCAGGATGAGCATTTATTCCCACCACAAACAGAATGTAAGAAGGCAACATTTGAGGAGGACTGAAGATGGCGGCGTAGGTAAACACTCCTAAACGGCTGCTGGGCATGACAAGTTAAAAAAAACCCACACTATCAAACAAACATCTATCTCCCAAAAAAACAAAACGAAAGCTGGCTGAGAGGAAGCCCTACATCTAGAATGAAAGAAAAAGAGAAGAATCCAGGGCACAAGCGCTGAAAAACTGAGATGGGGGGACAAGGATGCAATAAGGGCTGGCGGAGGATCCAGGCTGGCAGAGGGCGGTGCTTTCTTCAACCCAAAGAAAGCACCCGATCTCTCTGAAATCCAGTTTCTGGGGAGAAGCTAGACCAACCGTGGGCAAACTATGGCCCGCGGGCCGGATCTGGCCCATTTGGCTGTTCTATCCAGTCCTCGGAGCCGAAAGAGTGGAGGGTTCTCTTGCTCTCCCCTCCGCTCATTCACCAGCAGCCCAAGATGAGAGTGCCAGCATGGTCAGGTTGCTTTTGTTCTAGCCCCCCGGTCCAGTTTAAGAACCCATTGTGGCCCTTGAGTCAAAAAGTTTGCCCACCCCTGGGCTAGACTTTCTGCCATCGGGTCAAAAAGTGAGGCTGGTTTGCTTGCAGAGCTGAGGTTGTTTGCTGTGCTGTGGTGTAAGACTTGTGGATGCCATAACTTAATGTATATATAAAGTTATGCTAAGCAAATTTAAGCCAGTCAGAGAAATTTAAGTATCACATATCTATATCTATCTATTTATCTATCTATGAAATTTAAAGAACAAAATAAATTGATTAACAAAATAGATCCCGAGAAATAGAAGCATGGATCAGACTGATGAATTTCAGAAGGAAGGCAGGAGTGGAGGGATAGTGGGAAAGATTAATCAGGGACTTTATATGCATACTAGAGGCCCATTGCATGAAGATAAGTGCAATAGGCTTTGCTTCCCTGGGATGCTGGCACTGGCTTTCCTCTAGCGCCCAGGACCCAGGGCTTTGCTCTGGCTGCTGCCTTCAGTCTTCACTCCAGCTGGAGCCTTCAGTCTTTACTCCAGCTGGAGCATCGTTCATGTAGTTCCTTCCAGCCCTCCACCTGCCCTCTCCCTCAGAGCAGGCGTCCTGCTGCGCGTAGTCACTCTGCATCTGCATGCATGCTGCCCAGAGGCCTAAAGTGCCTGGGTGCCAGGGCCACAGTAATCTTTGTTGGGTTAATTTGCATACTCACTCCTGATTGGTTGGTGGACATTGTAAAGTGACGGCACATTTGCATTGTTTCTATTTTATTAGTGTAGATATGCATAGCCCATGGACACAGGCAATGGTGTGCTGTAGGCCTGGGAGGGGCAGTGGTGGGGTGGAAGGGTTCAATGGGAAAAAAAGGGAGACATCTGCAATACTCTCACCAATAAAGATAAATTTGAAAAAAAAATGATTACACAATAAAATATAAAATACAAAATCTACTTTAAGGAAACTTTTTTCCATGACAAGGCAAACATTGTAGGTTTTAAGAAATCTCATTCCTCAAACTAGTTGCTTGTAGCATTGAAGCAACTTTCAGATTTTTCACTCAAAATGGTTTACTGAGTTTTATTACAACCTTTCATAGATGGGTTTTTCCAGGAAGATAACTCAGAGATGGAGGTTTAAATTCAGGAGGATTATTGGAAATCACCTATGGGAGAAAAAGAAAAGAAGAATGAGAGAGAATTTAAGCTGTGATACAGTTTCAGTGGAAGACTCAGCCAGCCCTGCAAAGAGTACTGCAAGTTTGACAACACTTGATAGCTAGTCAATGTGGGTGTAGGAGGGCCAGGCCTTATACTCTCTTCAGATGAGACAGTGCCCAGGGAAGGCTGGCAGCTTATAGTTGCCTACTAGAAAGTCCCCCAGCAGCTGGGTGTAAAGTTATTTCTAAATGAGAATCTTGATACTCTAGAATTCATCCCCTTATGCATGAGGAATGCATTCCAAGACCCTTGTGAATGCTTGAAACCACAGATAGTACCAAACTTCATTTATACTATGCTTTTCCTATACATACATATCTATGGTAAGCTTTAATTTATAAATTAGGCATAGAAATGAACAATAATAACAAATAATAAATTAGAACAATATCTACACTAGTAAAAGAGAAATGAAAATTGACCATCACTCTGCTACATTCACCACCAATTAGGAGTGAGAATGCAAATTAACCCAACAAAGATGGTGGTGGCCATGGAGCTGGAGCCAGCAGGAGGCTTGAGTTGTCCTCAGTGATGGAGGAAGCCAAGCTTTCCGCCTAGCCTGGCTGGCCCCGGTTGCTGCTCAAGGCTACAAAGTTTTAATTATAGAAGATAAATAAATCCCTGATACCTGCTTCCAGCTGGCCCTGGCCTCAGCACAAGGAGGTGCTGGGGGGGGGGGTAGAAAGGAGGGGCTGGGAGCTTGGGTCGCTAAGGGTGTGTGGCCAGCCTGCAAACAGCTATTAGTCCCTCTCTTAGGCTGGCCACACCCCATAGCCTGATTCCTGTAAATGGGCAGTCAAACATCCCTACAGGGGTCCCAGATTGGGGAACATGTAGGCTGGGCTGAGGGACCACCTCCCAACCCCCATGCATGCATTTTGTGCACTGGGCCTCTAGTACTATAATAAAAGCTTCATGAATGTGGTTTATCTCCATCTCTCTGATAACCTAGAGAGCTACTAAGTGTCTAGGCAAAGAGATGATTTATGAAATGGGCAGAATGGAGCAGGACAGTAAGGGATTTCATCCCCCTACTCAGAAATGCATGCAATTTAAAATGTATGAATTGTTTATTTCTGGAGTTTTCTATTTAATACTTTTGGACCACTACTGACTGTGAGTAACTAAAACTGTGGAAGCCAAACCACAGATATGGGGGAGTACATACAGTGTCCTTTACACAACCTTTGTCTGCAAGAATATATAGCTGTTTAATGGAAATATTACCTCTAACAGAAACTGGGATCAGTTTTCACTACACATTTATTTGGGCTAGACTTAGGTCAGATGCCCAGAGGAAAGATGTCCTTGATCATAAAGAAACACCTGCCCTGTTATATGAATAGGATTCAATCTTTCATTATGCTTAGCTACTAAAATGAGGATTTGGCATGGACAGACAGCTTTACCCTATACAGACTCCAACTCTTATATATCAACTACAATTTAGTTCAAGATCTAATTCTTGGGACTCCATTCTTAAGCCAAAATACTACTAAGAATAACTAAATTTATTCATCAGTTTTGTATCATGCACTATTATGATAAATTTACATGTTATAACACATATGTGATGCGATGTATAATCATCTCCATGTTATAAATGGAGAAAATTAAGGCACAGAGGGAGTAAGTGACTCATCCAAAATTGCACAGCTATTACGTGGAGGCAGGGATTTGTACCCAGGTAATTTGGCTCTGAAATTTGTGCTTATATACATTATCTGCCTTTGATGATCTCATCATTAGTGGGGGCCCTGCAGTTTTCTGATTACATTAATTATTCAGCTCTTTTCTGCATTCCTGCTCTTTGCCATGTGACCCTGAAGTTCCCTCCTATTCTCATGGATGGGAATGGCTCTAGATTCTGCTTTGTCACAAGCTTTGGTCAAATAATCTAAAAGCAATAGAAGGAGAGCATTAAAACACGCTTATCTGATTGGACTTGCTTCTTTCTCATTCTTCTACCATGGACATGAGAATATGCCTGAGACTGCTTGCTCATGTTAGACTAGAACAGAAATGTGAAATTCTGGTCACTTGACAAAGGCCATTGTAGATCAGCTGACAGGTGGTCAATCCCCAGTCGGGATCAGCACAGCCTCCTGGTCTACCTGAAGCTGACCACAAATGTATGAGCGAGTCCACTGCAGATCAGATAAACCCTGTAGATGGTGAGTCAGCTAAACATTTACTGTTGCATGCCAATGGGGTTTTGAGGCTGTTGTGCAAGGTAAATAATGGGTACAAATAGAGTTATAGAAGAAAATTAAATTTGATATAAATGCAACAATAAGGAGAAGCACAGTATGTAGTGGGAACAGGGCAGTGCTAAGGGCTGTGACAACTTATTTAAGACTTCCTACTCATAAAGAGTGCCTGAAGGACTCCCATGGAATCAGCCCTTGAGAAATAGTTGTAAAAAACAGAGGTATGTATGCTAGGGAAATATTCCTCACTTATACCCAGGAACACCCATTGAGACTAGCCTATCCTGTTTGCTGCAGCCATGACTTTGAGAAGTGGTATGACTAGCCAAGTATTATACTTCTAGTCTCACTCTTATAGCAGTGGAGTGTTCAGTGACTAAACAAACTCTAAAACAAGGGATTTTTAATTGAAAGAAAAAAATCTGGAAACTGAGTAATTTTCAAAAATATCTGTTGCAGGTTGACTCAAAGTAGGTGCACCTGTATGAAACATAAATCTGTCTGTGGTTTGAAATTTTAAACAGGACAAATTAGTTCTGCTGAATTCTAATTTACACATTCTATATTTTGAGTGTTAGATTCACACATTTCTGGTAAAAGTATCAATTATAACTACAGCATTCAAAATATTATTTCACATACGCATGATTTTTTTTTTACCTTAAAATGTCTTTATTTTCTTCAGAAAAAAATATTTCCCTTGGAAATATGCCCAAATCCTCCCTTCAGAGTTGCTGGAAAGTTTCCCAAAAGCTTGAATGCTCCACCAACTGACCAGGAGGCAAGCTTTGGGAAAGAAAACCATCACACATAATCATGGGAATGTCTGTGTAATCTTTCTTCATTATTATTAAACAAGTTATTTGTGATGGCTGAACACTTTATCTTATTTGACCAGCACTGAACATGAGTCCTACTAAATTTTCTCGTTCTATCAGTCAAGAAAAGCAAGCTTTCTAAAAATCCCCCGATAAATAAGGATTTATTGGTTTGTTATGACTAACCTTGCAGTGTGCATTCATTCAGTAAGCAAATGTGGCCTAAAGCTCTACCACGTGATGTGGGGGCTGTGTTAGACTCCATGGATGCAGACATAAAAATGATAGTCTCTATACCCAGGAAGTTTATAGGGGAGATATATGAGTAACAGGATAATTAGAATAAAGTGACAATGCCAGTGGTAGCTGGAGAGCACCTTGAGAATGGGGGAGCAGGGAAGAGGAATCAAATAAATTCTGAAGTAGAGATCAGTGAAATAGTTACAAAGGGGTTTTATTTTATCATTGCACATTCCTAAGTTCCCTTTGCTTACTGCACATTAACACCAGTGTTTGCACTTTTTTTTTCTGTAGAAGGCCAGGTGGTAAATATTTTAGTCTTTGTGGGCTAGAGAGTCTTTGCTTTAACCATTCAGTTCTTCTACGTTAGGGCAAAATAGCCATAGACAACATGCAGGAAAAAGGAGGGATGCTGTGCATCTATATCGTGTTTTTTGTTTGTTTGTTTGTTCGTTCTTAATTTTAGAGAGGGAAGTAGAGGGAGAGAGAGCCTGCAGCCCAGGCATGTACCCTTGACCATAATTGAATTCGGGACCTTTCAGTCCACAGGCCAACACTCTATCCATTGAGCCAAACCGGTTTCGGCAGTACTGTTTTCTTTACCAAACCAGGCAGCAGTCTGAGTGTGTCCTGTGGCCTGTCAGACATCTACCCTGTGGTACATGACTTTTAAAGGCTGGCGTTCTCAATCTTAGATGGCTTCTCTTCTTATTCTGTGTTATCTCATAGGTGCTGCCATCCACCCTGATGCTCTCAGACACCATCTGTTTGCCAAATCTGTGTCCCTGGACTTTATTGATCATCTGGTCCAGACTCACCTACCAGGGACCCATGGAGCATTTATCCACAGGCGAATTCCCAGTTCTATCAACATGAATACAGTTTATCTCATGATCTGCCCGAAGCCTCTAGAGTCTATACCAAACCTTGTCCTGTGCAGCTTTTTCTCTTTCCACAAATGGTGATTCCATCTGCCCATTTCCTCCAGGCAGAAAGCCGGAAGTCACAAATAGCACCTTCTTCTCCATTATCCCACACCCCTTCTCTGAATTCAGGTACCTGTGGTCTTTAAATAGCTCTTGCTATGGCTGCCTCTCTGTCACCACTGCCACACCTGGGTCATGCCATCACTTCTGGCATGGACCCCTCTAATGTCTTTGGAACAGATCTCCTGGGGTATTTGACTTCGTTTTCCACCCACCAGCCAGACTGACCCTTTTTTTAATTTTATTTTTTATTGATTTTTTACAGAGAGGGAGAGGGATAGAGAGTTAGAAACATCAAGAGAGAAAATCATGCATCAGCTGCCTCTTGCATACCCCCTCTTGCATGCCCACAACCAATGTACATGCCCTTGACTGGAATTGAACCTGGGACCTTTCAGTCCACAAGCCGACGCTCTACCCACTGCGCCACACCGGTTTCGGCCAGACTGGCCCTTTTAATGAGACCTCCAATAATGACACCCTTACTCTGCACAGTGTGGAGGACTCCTTGAGCTCTGCAGATAGGCCAGCATCCTTACTACTCCTCCCAAATCCTACTCTCCTGGGGCAGCCTCAGCTCAGACCCATGGATATCAGTTTCCTGTTGCTCATGTAGCACATTGCCACACACTCAGCCTCAAAACAACACAAATGTGTTACTTTATAGCTCAAGGAGGTCAGGCGTTTGAAGAGGGTCTCAGGAAGCTAAAATCAAGGCATTGGCAGATATTCTTTCTGGAGGTTTCATGGGAGAATTCATTTCCGTGTCTCTTTCAGTCTCAAGAGGCTGCCCTCACTCCTCTGCTTGTTATTGGAGGTGAACGCATTTTGTAAGAGTCCAGGTGAGTGAATGTAACAAGTTCAGAGATTACAAATACTTTGAAAGGACTCGAAGGGACTCTCCAATAGTTGCTGGTGGTGAAAGTAAGTCTAAGGATAAATAGAGACTAGAACTGGATCATAAAATGCCTTCATCATTTAGGATGCCATTATTGATAATTGATTGACAGTTGACCTAAGGATGTCTTAAATAATATAGGCTTCTAACTAGTGTCTGGAAGTGAGTAGCTCCAGATCAAGTTCAATAGCTCAAAGACCTTAGGGCACTGGATTCAAATAGCTGACATTCTTAATATTGCCGGATGGCTGCCATAGCAACAAGCGTCATTAGAGTGCCCCCAGAACGGTGTTCCAGTTGTGGAGGGAGAGAGTGAGAGCAAAGGGCATTCCCTAAACTCTCTCTCTCTTTTTATGTGTATATAAGCAGATAAAATATTTTCGTAAGTCCCGAGTAGATTTATCATTTTATTTATGGTTGGCAAAATCAGATTTTTTTTAGATGCTCAGTTAAATATTAATTCCAGATAAGCAATAGATGATATTTAGAGTAATATTCAGAACATACATAAAAAATAGCTGACTTTGTTATTTAGTATCTGAAATTAGGATTTAATGGAGCGCTATCTATTACATCTGACAGCCCTGCTCCTCTTTCGTTAGCAATAACAGGGCTCCATGCTCTCCCCTGAACTAGTTACCGGCAACTATGGATGCACTTACCAAGCCAGTCAGTGACAGACGGAGCTAGCGCCCTAGGCCTGGACACTTCGCCAACCCGGACACTGGTTGTTACGTGAGCAGCCAACTGTGTCAGCCACAGTCTGAGTAAATCGGTAATGTAGTTTTATTTTCTTCTGCAGATAATGTGGAAGTATTAAAGGATTTAATCCAAGAAATGATGTAATTAATCTGAAAATATTGGTAAAGATGTCTGCTCTGGTTATAGGCAGAATGGCAATATTAGAGGAAGAGATAACAGAGAGGAAGCTATTACATTTGCTGTGTCATAGAATGATGAAGGGGTAGGAACCTAAACAACAACAGAAGGAATTTAGAAACATGTAGGAGACTTTTATATGCATATTTATGGATCATAGTTGTCAAGATTTCAGACTTTGAAATTAGAATGTTTGGTGTTGTACCCCATCTTTGTTAGAAAATATCTGTGTCACCTTGAGTTAGTTACTTTATCTTACTGGCCTTGGCTTTTTTTTTTTAAATCTGTAAACAAGTAGATAATAAGACTATGTGATTTATTATCGGCTTTGAATGAGGTCATTCAAGGAAAGCTCTTAGCAAAAAAAAAAAAAAAAGGAAAAATAATATGTGTTTAGAATGTTAGATGATTTTATTACTTTGGCTATTGTTGATTTTATTATGGATCAGGACTTATTAGATATGATGTGAATGGAAAAACCTAGGATGCCCCCACAACTGCTCCACCCATCAGCTTGTCCATCTCTTATGATGACAATTTCTTACTTCCAAGTGCTTAGACCAAAACCCTGAGTCCTAACACCCATTCCCATTTCTTATCCCGTATTCAATTCTGCACAACATTCTAAGTTCTTCTAGCATCCTGCCTCTGCTCACCTTCTCCACTGTTCTCTGGTCTGAGCATCTTCACTGTGGTGTCCTGCAAACATTGCTCTTACAGGTCTGGGGCTCTCACTCTCTCCCCCTGCAGTCATTCTCAACACAGCAGCCTGATCCATGAAATATTAAATCAGCTCATGCCAAGTCTTTGCTCAAAACCTTGCAACGACTTCTCATTTTACTAAAAGTAGCAGCCAGAGTGCCTAAACTCGGCATGGCATGTGCCTAAACTCGGCTATTACCTTTATCAGGTTTCCACTCAAACCACACCCTGTAATGGGGTTGACCTCAACCACTCTCTTTGCAATTTTAAGCTAACACACATCCATTTCCACCAGCCTGGCATTCAATATTGCCATTATCTATTTTCCTTTTTGTCTGATTGGCTTTTCCTATAGCCTTCTTACATCCTAACAAACAAGATTATCTACTTACTTATTATAATTATTGTTTGATTGTGGTTCCCCCCTTCCTTACTAGAATGTCAGTTAGGCAAGGGCAGGCATATTTCTATGTTTTGTTCACTGATATAGCAAAATATCCAAAGTGATGCCTGACATATATTAAGTTCAATAAATATTCTTTAAAGATATACATACACATAGGTTTCGCTTTATCTGTCAACATAGATGTCATTTTTAAAATATATATATATTTTTATTGATTTCAGAGAAGAAAGGAGAGGAAGAAATAGAAACATCAATGATGAGAGAGAATCGTAGATCAGCTGCCTCCTGCAGGCCCCCTACTGGGAATCGAGCCTACAATCTGAGTATATACCCTGACCAGGAATCAAACCATGACCTCCTGGTTCATAGATCAATACTTGACCACTGAGTCATGCCAGTTGAGCTATTTTTTTTCTACGAGTATTAACCACTAGTAGTTATTAAATGCTTACTCTGTTCTAGGAACAGTTCTGATGAGCTTGCATGCCCCATCTCATTGAACTTTTACAGGAACTTTGCTGTCTTCATTTTTCCATTCTAGTACATCCCAATAGCCCAAGGCAGTATTTAGTTAGCACACAAAGTCTTGGCATCTCAAGCCATAAGTCATGGCTTTGAATCTTGGCTCTACTACATACCGGGTATAAGACAAGGGAAATAAACCTCCTTTACTCATTGGTGACACTGGGCATAAATGCTACAGCGTTTTCCCAAAAATAAGACATCCTCCGAAAATAAGACCTACTTACAGGTTTCCTTCTGAGTGAAATACAAGGCATCCCCCCAAAATAAGGCCCCTAGGCTCTATCTCAGAATGAAAATTAATTTACCATAAACTGGTCACTAGGACCGCCCCGACTGGCGTCTAGCAACCAGTGATGTTACACGGAGTCCTGACATCACTGCTGTCTGAATGGAGAGAAATCAGCGTGGAAACTTTGTGAAACCTAAACTGCAACAAGTTGTGACTTGGCTGAAGAATTCATGAGAGAAAATCGCTGACAGTTGCATTGCAAATGCACTGCGAGCAGGCTATCTTGACAAGAAGTACTCATTTAAAGGCAGTGCTATTGCTAAACATGAGAGATTTGGTCCACTGATTCTGAAAGAAATGGAGTCACAAGAAATTCACCAGGAAATTCAGGAATTGGATTGTTATGATAATGTTCCAGAAGATGATGACATGATTGTCATTGAATAAATGAGTAAATTCTTGATACTCTAGGATTCACAGTTTGTCTGCTTTGTGTTGACAACTACCGTACTACCGTACCGTATACAGGTAATAAATTTCCTTTATTTTCATTTAACAATAAATGTGTACCGTATTCTTCTTCATGGAAAAATAAGACATCCCCTGAAAATAAGACCTAGTGCATCTTTGGGAGCAAAAATTAATATGACACTGTCTTATTTTCGGGGAAACAGGGTAGCACTGTCTCCTAAGACTGTTGTACTTCTAAGAGTTAACACATGGAAAGTGTTAGGATAACATCTGGAACAGAGTGTACACTAAACAAGTATTCGCTACTATCATTACAATAAATATTTTATCAATTTTACATGTCTCGTGAACCTGAGGCTCAGAGAAGCCAATTAACTTAGCCACGGTGAAATAGATAGTAAGTGGCATTTAGGCCTCTAACTCCCACGAGGTGTTTTTCACCCCCATGCAACAAGGAACACAAAAGGAGGAGCCCTTGGGGGGAAATATAATGAGTTGAAATGTGGATTTCTGTATTTTCACCCCAGGATATTTCCACCTAAATTTAGACTTCCTAGAGATTATCGAATCTCTGGCTCTCGATTTAATTTTCCCTCCACCCTGGCATGCAGCAGACTTGATGTTTGGAAGACAGCAGGGTTCATGTGATTATTTTCCCCGTCTTTGCCAAAAGTCAGTCATTTAAAAGTTTTTGTGGCACACGACCAACTGCTTTACACTTTACACATCAGCTGCTCCGTGAAAAAGTGGAAAATGTGATAGATTTGCTGACAAGCGTATTTTATGTTTGATGCGCATAAAATTTTTGCAGTGATAAAAATAGAAGCCGTTAAGAGTTACCGAGTGGCTTGTTTTTCCTTCTGTCTCTGGCAAATTTTGATCTTGAGATAGAGCAGGTGTCTCACTAGTTTTCACCTGTATCTTCCACAGCATTTCTTTATTTATCAGAAAGTCTTCACACCTCGCACGTGCAAAGTGAAACGCTTGTTGCCCTGGGGACAAAGAGAAGAACAACAAATGTGGGGCACAAATAGAAGAATAACCAATGAATTTCATTCCGGTAAAAGAGATGGAAACATCTATTTGTCACGTCCGGTATTAAAACTTTAGGAGAAACCATAGTCGCCCCTCATTTGAAGCACTGAGTAGTCTGCTCAACACTCTCCCAGGTACCCAGCATGAGGGTGATTTTGTCACACTGTAAATCTAGCCAGATTTCCCACTCACACAGAAAGGCCTTTCATAGCATCCCATTGGCATAAAATGCAAAATCCTCACCATGACCAGGAAGGCCATGTATGATCCTGCCCCTTTCTGTGTATCCTAGCCCGCTTCCTGCTAACCTCCCCCTTTCTCACACCATTCCACCACACTAGATGCTTCTTTTTATTTTTTTAAATATGTTTTATTGATTTTTTTACAGAGAGGAAGGGAGAGGGATAGAGAGTCAGAAACATCAATGGGAGAGAAACATCTATCAGATGCCTCCTGCACACCCCTACTGGGGATGTGCCCGCAACCATGGTACATGCCCTTGACCGGAATCGAACCTGGGACCTTCCAGTCCACAGGCTGATGCTCTATCCACTGAACCAAACCAGTTAGAGTCTAGTTGCTTCTTTTATCTCTTAGCCATTCCAAGCTAGTTCTCGGCTCAGAACATTTGTACTTATAGCCTGTCTTCATCATATGTGTTTTTGTATAGCTGACTGCTTCTCATTGTTTAGAAGTCAGCTATGTTCTGTCCTTTTTGAGCTCTTCCCATAGTACACATCTTAAATTATAGGCAGGGATTTTTCCCCTCTTATTCTCTCCTATATCCTCATTGTCCAAAGTATCCACCACATAGCAGGTGCTTCATATTGCTGAGTGATTGACTGAATACTTTACTATGGATATATATATATAATTAATAACGGTTCCTTGGTGTCAAAAAGGAGTCATAGGAAAAGTTCTATGAGATGCCATGCAAGGGAGCAATCGTGCTAGGGCAGTCATCACTCAGTGACTCATAGGGAAGAGGTAGATCTCAAAGATGATTTACCATTGTCATTGTTGTTTTACGTACCTACTCAGTGCACACTATGTGTGAGACAATATTCTAAGTCTGTTCTATAGAGAGTCTTATTCAATCTTTGTTAAAACTCAGTGAGTTGAAACTCATTTTACAAGTGAGGGGACATGTGTTAGTTCATTTAGAATGCTGTGACAAAATATTAGAAACCGGGTAACTTGTAAACAATGAACATTTATATCTCACAATCCTGGAGGGAGGGAGTTTGAGATCAGGGTGCCAGCATGGTTGGGTGAGTCCCACTTCCCTGTTTAAACTTCTTCTCCATGTGTCCTCACATGACAGGAGGGGGTATTTTCAGGGATTCTGTAAAAAGTTGACAGTCTTTGGAGAAGGGATTGGTATGGCTTGACCTGGACTTTAGAATTATAGAACAATTAGAAATTATAAGTTCAACAAAAAGTAATTGAGGTTTATTACTTAATTAATAATTTTCAAAAGTATTTTGACTCACAATTATATATTTTGATTATCAGCAATCTCTGTGTTGTCACAGTCAGTATTATTAACTCCATTTTACAGATAAGAATTATTAAATTAAATTTAAAATGATGATGTTCAGAAAGGACAAAAGATTTCAAATGTCCAAGATCAAAGAGGGAATATAACCTTGGTCTAGAAAGTTTCAAAAAGTCATTTGGCCAAGTCTTGGATGTTCAGCCTTAGAGAGAATCATAGTTGTCACAGTTGTTGCCTCTCATGTAGTGGCTCCTGTGTGAGGACCCCTCATTTGTGTAGGTCTATGGACAAAGAGGTGGCATTGCCAAGAAGTGAAAGGCAGGGACATCAAAGACAGACTCCAAGTTTTTAAATATCAGCCCTGGATTTGCTCTACTTGTTTCTAGAGAGTTTTTATTTGTTTGTTTGTTTTCTTACCTTGCTTTGCCTCTGCTGCAAAGGGTTTTTCTGTAAATCAATGAACTAAATATTATGAAGTGCTTAGACAAGTGCCTGGTATTAAATAAACTCTCTTAAATATTTTGTTGTGTATGGTCTTCATAATAATTCCACAGGCATTGTCATTCTCTCTTTTAAAAAATATTTTATTGATTTTACACAGAGAGGAATTGAGAGGGATAGTTAGAAATGTCGATGAGAGAGAAACATCAACCAGCTGCCTCTTACACACCTCCCACTGGAGATGTGCCCGAAACCAAAGTATGTGCCCTTGACTGGAATTGAACCCAGGACCTTTCAGTGCACAGGCCAATGCTCTATCCACTGAGCCAAACCGGTTTTGGCTTGTCATTCTCTTTTAATGCCCGAGGGGATTGAAGCCCACCCTCAGGATACCACACCCCAGGAATATACATTCTGAGGGACAAAAAAGCCCTTGGAAAGAATCCCAAACAATAAACACTTTTTTTCTGGCACATTTGTGCATTATCTCAGAGAGGAAAATTTAACAAAAATTAAGTCTTCACACATTACAATGTGATAAAGCTACATTTCCCCTTGACTGAGAAGCATGTAGAATGATGAATAATGAAGAAGATATTGTCAGTATCTTACCAACAATGAGTTCACTGAGAATTTAATGGTTGAGCAAGGCAAAGGCCCTTGAGAAATATTTCCCATTGTCCAATCTTATTATTCTGTCTCATCTGATTTCTCACCTCCTGCTTGGATCTGATTTGGACAGAGCTTAAGACCACCTCTGGACATTAGATCAAAATTTCAGTATTTCTTTACTCTGTGTGGTGAGCCTAGAAAAAGTATGTTACTTCTCATTGCTCGCATTTCCTCATATGTAAAATGAACATAATGATTCTTAACTTTGAAAAAATCTTCAAATTAATTATCATATAAATGTATGATGTAGGATCAGTATTTAATAATGATGACAAGATGCCAAAACCGGTTTGGCTCAGTGGTAGAGCATTGGTCTGTGGACTGAAAGGTCCCGGGTTCGATTCCGGTCAAGGGCATGTACATTGGTTGTGGGCACATCTTCGGTAGGGGGTGTGCAAGAGGCAGCTGGTCGATGTTTCTCTCTCATCAACGTTTCTAGCTCTCTATCTCTCTCCCTTCCTCTCTGTAAAATATCAATAAAATATTTTTAAAAATAATGATGACAAGAACACTAGCATATCCTACTTGTTGGTGCATATGGGTGCTCTGAACCTTGTTCTTCAAAGCGGTATTGATACTTTTTTTGTAAGGAAATCAGGTATTTCCAGGGCCTCTAAGACCATCCCAGCACCCTTTGCATGGACCATTGTTCCTCTCAGTGTCCTTTGTGGCACAAGATCAGTTCTGTGACAGAGCAGAAAAGAAGCGCCAAGGATGTCCATTAGCAGGGGAAGCTGTGCCAAGGTTGGTGAAGGAATGCCAGGCGTGAAGCCAGAAAGGCTTCACTGAGATCATACCTTCACTCTGTGACCCAGCAAAGTGTAATGAGGAAGCAGAGACTTTGACTCATGTTGTAATAGCTGCTCACACGTACTGTGTTAATGATGGGACAAGCACCAGGCTAACAGCTTCCCAAACATTGTCTCATGCAATCCTCTCAATGACCCTCATGAAGAAGATTGGTTATTTTCTCCATTTTTTTTTTTTGCAGATAAGGAAATAAATTCAAGCGTTAAGGACTAGCATGAAATCACACAGCTCGTAGAAAGGGGTGTGAACTCAAGCTATTCCATTTGAAGTGTGTGCTCTTACTCTAATCCCTGCAACCCAAGCTGGTACCAAAATATGGGGTTTGAGGCTCCTGCTGGGATCTCCTTTGTTGCCTTCTCTTTGCCATCTCTGTGTTACTGGGCAAGAGACTGGCCTCTCTGAGCCTTAGTCTTGTCTGTGAATCCTCCATCTAACCTCCAGCTTGTGTGTAGGAATCTGTAAGATGCCAGGCACTAGGGGGTATTGAATGAGACTGAACAGAAAATGCTGAGTCCACCAGCACCAGGTGGTTCTCTACTCAATATCGCCCACCTTCCACACAAACGACCCTGACCTTGTGTCTTAGCAACTTGTGCAACTCCCAATGAGTCATCTCAAACCTCTGAGTATCCACAAATAGAGTAGGGCTAAATGTGACTTACCTGAATGTGGAGTAAGGAAGATTAAATAGGAGAAATATGTTACAGAACAGCCCACACATCATAGCTGCTTACTAGTATATTTCTCTTTTTAGGTAAACATTATATTCTGTTTAGAATATAACTGCTCTGTCTACTTCATTGTATCAAATTAGATTATTCCTTTGATATAATTAATATACTGATTAAACATAGAAAAATACTGATTAAACATAGAAAATATGCTATGTGGAAGCTAAGGATTACTATCATTGCTAAGTTATTTTAATTCTATGGATAGTTATAAAATATGAGTAATTAACAGCATGCACAAAACTACCTAGTGCTTTTCAATGTTATTTATTCATTTATTCAGGGCCCTTAATTTTATGAATCACTATTTGTTTACACATATATGAGAGAAGTTTGTTGCTTGTCTAGGTTGTTTCTAAGAATTGTTGATCCTAAAAGGGAGAAGACATTTTTTTTAAATGAGTACAACTAACTAATGGATGTGAAGACAGATTTAAAAACTCTAATATTCTTGTATCATTTCCTCATTATTTCACAATTATTATTCCACGTGCTGATGTTCAATCTCCTCATTTCGGGATGATTGCCCTATTAATGGCAGAGTTGTGAGAATGGAATTAAATATTTGCACTGGGGGCTATGTGTAATTGAGCCTTTTCTCTGCCTATTGCAAGCTTTGGTGTTTAAATTACTGCCAATACAAAGGTGGCTCTTGAAAATATGGCTAAAATTAGAAATCTCTTATATATGATACAAATTCTCCATAGACTTGGACTTTACATTTCATGTTCAGACACAGAGTTTAACTTTTGAAACAAAGTTCTTTCCTAATTAAAAAAAAAAAAATTATCCAGATTATATTGAGCAGTCACATTGTCCCAGAAATGATGTCAATCACTGAAAAGGGAAATGAAAGACAATATGAATGTGAAACAGTTTAATATACAACATTATCTCACTTAGCTCACAGTGCATGTTGAGAGAGAGACCATCTGTATCCTCATTGACAGGGACAAACCTGAAGCTTGTACATTTACCCAAGTACAAATACTTCATTGAGATCTACTGGGATTTGGGATATTGGGACCCACTATCTGGCAGGCACTCTACTTGATGCTTGGAACATATCTTGGAAGAGAACATGCAAAACCTCTATTCTCAATCTACTATTATTCTAGTGATGCAAACAGATCATAAAATATTAAATATGCAAGTCGCAGACAGCTGTGAATACCATTAAACACTAGGCTGAAAATAAGGATCTGTGGGGTGGTTCTTTGGAAGGCGTTCCAGAGGAAGACATGGGAGCAAAGACCTAGAAAAAAGGGAGGTAGCACCACAGGGACAGAAATGGTTGAAATCTTGAACAAGAAGGCGTGTGAGGGGGACGAGCTCAGATAGGTGGTGGGTAGGGACCAGATTCTGCAAAACTCTGTAGGTGATGGCAAAATCTCAGATTTTATTTCCAGTAATGGGGAGGCATTACAAGGTTTAAATCAGAGTGGGTATTTCACTCTTTTATTTATTTTTAAAATATATTTTTAAAAATGTTTTTTAATTGATTTCAGAGAGGAAGGGAAAGAGAGAGATAGAAACGTCAATGATGAGAGAGAATCATTGATTGGCTGCCTTCTGCACACCCCACACTTGGGGTTGAGCCCACCACCCAGGTAGGTGCCCTGACCGAGAATCTAATCATGACCTCCTGGTTCATAGGTCAATGCTCTACCATTGAGCCACACTGGCTAGGCCATTCTTTTTAAAAACAAATTTTAGATGTCATGCTCTAGAAAATGGACAATAGAGAGCAAGGGTAGAGGCAGGGAAACCAGTTAAGATAAAGGGTGGCCCAGGAGAGAGAGAGAATGTCACCTAGTCCTGGGGCAGTGGGCTCAGAGACTTAGCAGGTTCCAGAAACAGGGTTTGTGTTAGATGGGATATGAGAGGAAGAGAAAAAGGGATAAATTGTGGATTTTAGGCTTAAACAATTGGATTCATGAAAGTTTCATTTACTGTTAAGAAAAATTGTGGACATAGGTTTTTTTTTTGTTTTTGTTTATTTTGCTTTTTAAAAATATGGCACTGGTGACATTACTTATTCCATTTGGACATATTGCTTGAAATATAAAACTAAAGGTGACCAAATTAGGCCAGCGAGTATATACGTTTGCCAGTCAAGATGTTTGTCTCCAAGGGTTTTCAGCCTATTGAAGTTATCTAAAGTCGGAGATAAGCATGAGATGACCTGAGGGAAGAGTTTATGTACAGAAAAAGAAAGAAAAAAAAAAAGGACATTAACCTGAGCTATTGGCTTAGACATGTAGAGAAGAAAAATAATTTGCTCAACATTTCCTAGCTGAAAATTGGCAAACTTAAACCCTGTCTGACCCCAAAGTCCATGCTTTCATGTTTTGTTGCCTGTTAGATACTATTTTAAGTAAGCTTTTAAAAATAAGTAGACCTTTGACATTCAGGGATGCTGAGAAGAGCCCTGCAGGCTAAGGACACTGTCATATTTATGGCACAAAAGTTGAAGGGGACAGAGAGGGCTCCGAGATGGTGATTTTGTTGTCCAGTGTGGTTTCAGTGTACAGCCTGGGGAGAAACACGTTGGGAAATGAATCTATCCAACATGTAGGAGATGTAGGAGTTGAGAAAGGAAACAGCTATTGTTTTTTGTTTTTGTTTTTGTCACTGATCAGGGATTTATGCATGAAGATGATGTCCTAACTTATGCTAATTCTGAAATGTAGATGATCACACATGGGAAAGTTTTATTGTCATTATATATGAACTAGAGGCGCAGTGCACATAATTCATGCACTAGAGGGAGTGGGTGTCCCTCAGCCCAGCCTGCACCCTTTCCAATCTGGGACCCTTGGGGGACATTCCTCTCACAATCTGGGACTGCTGGCTCCCAACTGCTCACCTTCCTGTCTGCCTGATCACACCCTAACCACTCCCCTGCCAGCCAGATCAATACCTAACTGCTCCCCTGCAAGTCTGATTGCCCCCAACTGCCCTCCCTGCTTGCCTGGTTGCCTCCAACTGCCCTCCCCTGCTGCCCTGATCACCCACAACTACCTTCCCCTGCTGACCATCTTGTGGCAGTTATCTCTGACCATGTGAGGGCGACATCTTTGATCACAAGGGGGCAGCCATCTTGGGTGAGGGCATGAGGGCCAATTTGCATATTACCTCTTTATTATATAGGATAGCTCTATGTGAAAGGAATTAAACAGTTTCTGTCTGTGACTCCCAAAGATAAAGTTAAAAAGAGGCATTTTTCAGTGAGTCAGATTTATACTAAGTTAAGAAAATGAATCCCAAAGAGGCTGATCTCTCTAAACACAATTGTTTCAAAATGTTTCCAATCACCACAAGAGTTCAAACACACATTAGGTTAAACATTCAGTAAAATATTTCTTACTTGTCACTTTCTTCCTGACCTACCCCTCCCATCCCATTTCAACTTTCCAGTATTTGACCAATGTCTTATTCTATTTGGGTCACTATAATAAAAATTCCATAAGCTGGGTAGCTTTCATGACTAACATTAATTCCTCACAGTTCTGGAGACTAGGAAGTTCAAGATCAAAATATTGGTAGATTGGGAATCTGGTGGGAGTCCACTTTCTGGTTCATAGACAACAAGATCTGGAAGCAGAGTTCTGAAAACTGAAACTTGGAACAGAATAAAGTGTTTAAATATAATCTACCAATCCCTGTTTTATATCCAGTTATATAGACCAAAGAGATTTGCTGCCATGAACAAAAACATTTTTTCAGAGTCCAATAATGGTGTCCCCTGTGCTTCGCTCAATTGGAGAGAGATGGGGCCAGAGAATAAATTGATCCCCTCTACTCTTCTTCTGACATTAGTCATTGATCAAGCAAGTGCTCTTGTTAATGACACTTTCATTCATGTGGATTATTTTCTTTATCCCTGGTGTCCCTCAACCCAGGACCGACGGATATACCTGGGCATCTGTGAATTGGTAAGTAACTATAGAATTATTTCTCAAGAACTGTCCTTCCATTGAGCTTTACATAACTGTTCCCTATTTTATTTAAAAATATCCTGGAGTGGAAGAAAAAGAAAGGAGTGGAGGGAGAAGTGCAGTAGATATCCTAATTAATCTTAGGTAGCCATTAGCACAATAATGTTGCAGAACAAAATGTCCCAACATTCAGTACTTTCAAAAACAAGCTTTTGTTCTTCCGTCCATGGATATTTATGTCAATAATGGTTTGGCTGATCTAGGCTAAGTGGTTCCTCTTTAGACTATGTGTCACCTGGGAGCGATTCCAAACCCTGGATTGTGTTTACGCCCACTTCCACCTGCTTATTTTTAATTATGATTTTTCTGTCTTAGCAGAAAAAATAAGAAACATTCTTTTCATGGACAATCGCCCGAGCCCAAGAGTCTGATGTCACTGGATACAGAAGTAAACTCTGCCCACAGTGAGAACTAGAACCCAAATTCTCATCCAGCTAAATCAGATAGCCCCATATGAAGTCCCTTCAACTGCAAGGCAAACAGATGCACATGGCATCAGGAACATTTCCTCTTACAGGTAAGGAACCCTAGGTCTCATGTTAACCTGAACTATGTACCTTACATTTGAATTTGAGAGGCAACTGGCAAAATGCAAGACCATAAAGGACTAATCTCAGCCTTGGCTTCCTCATGTCCTAGACTTCATTCAAAATTGTTAGGTTGCTTCCCAATCCATGCCTTTGCTTATAAAGTGGCTTTTTGAAAGAAACACAACCCCTGACCCCACCTTTGTCATTTTGACAAATACATTCTCATCTTTCAAAACTCAAATCAAGGGACACTTTTCTTAGAATGTTTCCAGGGTTGGGCAGTTAGTAAGTGGCTAATAGTTTTTGTTGTTGAATAAATAACCACATCTAAACCCTTATTTCTAAAATGCATTAAACGGAGACCCAGAAAGCAAAAGTGACTTATTCTAAGTGACACAGTATGCAGTCCCTTTAAAAAATTTTATCCAGAAGTAGTGACAGATGCAAACTGCAGGTCGCCAGTCCTTAGCAATATTAATCTGCTTGAGTCATTTAAATGGCCAGCTCACAAAGACTTTCATATTAGCACTCAGAAAATCCGTTGAATTGCAAAGTCTTAATTTTAATATCATTCCTTTCATAATTTAAGACCATGATAACTTTAAACTCACCTTTTTCCTTTTTAAGTCACTGACTTAGAGTGAAGCTTCTTCTTCTTGGTCTTTGCTGTATAAAAAAATTCTAAAAAAGCACACATCTAAAATAAGGTCAAGAGAAAGAGTGGGGCAGACCCTGCTGTCAGATAAAGTTTATGGCATATTTGGGACATTTGGATGGAACAGTCACAGTAGGAAATGAGTGACAGCTGAGCAAAGCAAACCTGGTCTCACAAATATTATCATTTTTGCCTCCTTGGGGCACATCCATTCTATTCTGCCCCCATTGCTTTATATTTATTTATGGTGTCTTCTCCTCCACCTCTCTTAGACCAAGTCATTTGAATGGGCTTATTCCCAGGAGATAGACATGCTTGTACCCACAATGGAGTCCCATGCCCCTCCATCTCCTGGCCACAAGGAACAGAATGCTCAGCACAAAGCATTCAAAAAGGATTCTATTCCATAGCTTTTACTGCAGCTCTTGAGATAGAAAAATAACCTTTTCTGTTGATCTTACGTATAAAAGTATATCTTTTTACCAGTGCAAGTGGCTTCCCTTCTGTCACTGTATTAATCCGTCAGGACCAATAGTTGAAGAAGAACTAAATCCTCTAAAGCTCCTGGATATCATGATGTCTGAAGCCAGACCACTGGCAGGAATGCTCATATCCGTGAGCTAACATTTCCCATTTTCTCTCACATGAATTTGGATTGGCTTCTTGACACTTTGAGATGTGAGTGAGGTCTCCGACTGCATCTGGAAGCTCTCCAAGTGGCTCTCAGAGCTTATGATACAGAGTCAGGCCAGGCGGGTGGCTTATGTGCTGAGCTTAGCAACAGGCCTATGGGGAAGGCCCAGCAGGCGGTGGGGGAGGTCGAAATGATCTGATAGATGAGGGAGAGCTTCAGCAGGGAATGCAGCAGAGAAAGGTGATGCCAATTCTCCCCATCCTGCTGCAGAGTGCTGTCGTGTTTACAGTGCATTCTTGCATATGTTGCATATCACATCCAGTATCTTCAGCCAATACTAAGAGAAGTTACAGTTTTCTTTAGATCATGTCACCTGGAACTGGTAAATGTAGATGTCTGGCCGACATCCTCTTGCTGCTAACTGATGTAATGCTCTTTATAATTTGAAACACAGGAAATGAGATAGAGAGCAGGGTGCCTGAAGGCAGATAGTGACACTCAGCCCCAGGTGCAAAACTATAGAAACTGTGAGTGGACAAGCGGTGCACTTATATTCAGGGTTTAAGGCAGAAACTTAGTGATTGGAATTGGAAAACAAAGTGAGAAACAAGATACAAAATATAGTAATAAATTACTTTTAGAAAGTGTTAGATTATAGGGATTCTGAGCAATTTTTTTAAAAGAATTAAAATGTTTGAGAAGTAATTGTACACAATGACACTCATCAAATGTTCATGATTTTCCTGTAGAAACAATGAAGAATTTAAGAATTGATACATGTAAAATTTCAGAAGTAATATGGGAAGGTTGAGAAAATGAGAAAGAATATGAAAAATAATGAAGAAATACCAGTTGAGGCTAGGTTGTGAGATTTTATGAATGTCTTGTTAATTGGAATTTACTATGTTCTTAAGGGAAAACAAAACAAAACACATTAGAGTTTCTCTCTCTCTCTCTCTCTCTCTCTCTCTCTCTCTCTCTCTCTCTCTCTCTCTCATAGCTAATATGCAAGTGTCCCCTGAGAGTTTGACAGGAGGAAGACCAGGAGTTTGATTGCATGATGTGCACTGACCACCAGGGGGTGGTGTGAAATGAAGAAAGGCCTCAGCCAGCAGCTGGAAGGCCTCTATCAGTCCTGATTGCCGGCCAGGCCTAGGGACCCCACCTGTGCACAAATTTTGTGCACCGGTACTTTAGTTATATATAATTTTTTTCTCATCTCTTCCCAAATATAACTCAGGGCTTATCCACATCAAATATAAATCATGCTGCATTCTGGGTCAAAATTCTGACATTTTGACAGGTAGGAAATAGAGTCAGGTCATTAAATCACTTGGGCAACTTTTCTTTTAATCATTTGCTTGCTATAATGGGTTTTAGTCATTTATCAAAGGGATTGTAGACGTCATTTTCTAATTTGCAGTCTATTTGAGACATGCTTGGGGAGAACTAATTGTCATTCTTCATGGAAGAATTTTGGAGCAAGTTTATCACACAGCATAGTTCAGACCTGCCACTAAGATGCTGCACTATCTTGGGGAAATCATTTTCTATTTCTGCACTTGAGTCTCATTACACCTAAACTAACGTAAAGGACTTGGAATCCAATATAACTGCAATAAATGGTTCATTCTCTGTCCAATATTCTGAGTGCCATTGCAATTAAAAGAAGTGGAATGTTTGTTCTTAATGAGCAAGTATTTTAAGGATGAAGAAGCACAGAAACATCTCCCAAGTCCCCTGAGGTTATAAGTGAGAGCCATTTAGACTCCTCTCTATGAAGCAGGTGATATTATGATTGCCTGCACTCAAACCACTGACTCAAACCACTGACTCAGGATGACCTAGGTCTCTGATGATACTCATAGTTGATTCTGAGTGAAGATGTGTCTTTGTTTACTTTTTGTTTGTTTGTTTGATTGGTTGTTTTGTTGACTGATTAGACATATTGTTCATGTAAATGAACATAGATTTGTAGAAAGAGGCCACCTGATCACTGTTTCATTCCCTTTGGTTTACCTTGACAGCTATCTAATCCAATGGATTTCATCTGTCTTGCAGAATCAAGTGAAGCTTTTGAATATATATATATATATATATATATATATATATATATATATATATTCTAATAAAAGTATAATATGCAAATTTACCAAACAATCCAACACACATGATGACTGCCCCCATGTGGACAAATATGGCTACCAAAAGATGGCCAACAGGGGAGGGCAGTTGGGAGGGATCATGCTGGCAGAGGAGGGCAGTTGGGTGCAACCCGGCCTGCAGAGAAGGGCAGTTGTGGGGGACCCAGGCCTGCAGGGAGGGTAGAGCAGTATGGGGGGACCACACCTGCAGGGAGGGCAGTTCGGGTGCCCAGGCCTTCAGGGGAGGGCAGTTAGGAGCAATAAGGATGGCAGAGGAGCAGTTAGGCATCAATCAAGCTGGTAGGGAAGTGGTTAAGGAGTGATCAGTCTGGCAGGCAGAAGTGGTTAGGGGCAATCAGAAAGGCAGGCAGGCAAGCAGTTGGGAGCCAGCAGTCCTAGATTGTGAGAGGGATGTCTGACTGCCCTTTTAGGCTTGATCCTACTGGTAGGATCAGGTCTAAATGGTCAGTTAGACATCCCTTGAGGGGTCCCAGGTTGGAGAGGGTGCTAGCTGGGCTGAGGGACACACAGCCGCATACACGAATTTTGTGCACCAGACCTCTAGTAACTATATATATATATATATGTGTGTGTGTGTGTGTGTGTGTGTGTGTGTGTGTGTGTGTGTTTAAGAAGAAACATTTGACAATTTGTAAATGCCCTTACAAATTTATTTAAAAATTCAATGATAAAAATGAAATTATTTTTTCATGATATAAATTTTTATAAGATGCCACATCATAGTAGAACAATGATTTTACTCAATTTGCACAACATAACAGAAATGTGGTTGGCTTTGTCTGTGTGACACCTGTAAATTAAACTTGCATTCCAAAAGCAACATTCTACCAAACAAAATTAAATCTGTGCTTGTTAAAAATGTACAAATAGTCTTCCACATATGCATTTGGAGTAGTTGTACAACAAATTTTTTGATGTAAGACTGGTGTGAAATAAAACAACTATATGCTTAAGGATAGTACATATGGTCTTTCTCTGCTGCTCATCTCCAATCTGATTCTGGAAATGTGGAGATCCACTTTTAAGTCATTCTAGGTATCCGAAGGAGAGAGTGAAGATGTTAGAAAAAGATTATTTGACTTTATTTGTATGTTTTTCAAAATAAATTTAAAATTTTTATAACAATATTTAATCATTGGAACTTAAAAATACAAACTTTAACTATTGAGGCCTTGAGCCCATTTTTACCTTGCAGACAAAAAAAACCTTAAATTTATTTTTGCAACAGGAAGGGAAGAATTGAACAAAATATCTTATGAGTTTAATATTTAATTTTGACATTAAATAATTAATTATATTCTCTATATTTCCACTCAGGAAAGAATGTTAAGATGAATGTGTCTCTGTTATATTGGATAAATTTATATTATTTACCCAATGGGATGAAATTGAGGTAGCCTACAATTTTGCTGCAGTTAAACTTAGTGTAAAAAAATGATACAGGAACAACTTAGTTGATTAGTTTCTAATAAAAATATCAGTCAAATAAATGAGTTCTGACTGAGGAGGGAAAATAGTACATTTGAAGATAAACACATTTCAGCTAAATTATTTAAATATATCAAAATTTAGAAATGAAAATATATTCAATTTAATAAAGTTATTTTTAACTTCACTAGGCATCTTCACAGTTTACTTAATTAAAATAGTCTCTTCTACAAAAAAATAATTAATTGGAAGTGTCAACAATTTCCAATTTATTAACTATAGTATAAAACTTGAAGATAATTGCATATGATTTTATGAAAAGTGTTAAAGACAATTTTTTTGAATTTTCCCCTAGAAAATAATTACCTGTAACATGGTGTTAGAGACAGATATGAACAAGAAACTAATTCAAGTAACAAATATGTATTAACTAGAGGCACATTGTATAAAGATTCATGCAATAGGTCTTCCTTCCCCTGGCTGTTAGTACCGGTTTTCCTCTGGCACCCAGGACTCAGGCCTTCACTCTGGCCACAGTGGAGAAGCCAAGCCTCATCAGTTATCTTCAGTCTTTACTAGGGCTGGAGCCTTCAGTCTTCACCTAGCACCTGTGTATGCAAATTAATATGACACCTTTCTTGGGTTAATTTGCATACTCACTTTTGATTGGTTGATGGGCATCACAGAGGTATGGTCAATTTGCATATTTCTGTTATTAGTGTAGTTAGCCAGTTTACTTTCCTTTTAATCAAACAGTGAATATAAACAATTATTTTATTGTGCTCTACTGTATGTGAATATTACAAATAGATGTTATTTTATTCTTTAAAAGAATTTTATATTTGCAAGCGTATTTTGAAAATAACTATGTTGAAAATTCACCTGTAATAAAACCTGTTAGTCAATCAATAATGGCATGAAAATATATTTTGCATTCACTATCTTAACCGTTACTCATTTCTAACTTAACCCATGTGGTTAATCACCATACACTTATTTTCTTCAATGTCCAGTTAGGCATTGGCCAATAGTCTTATATTGATGAAAAAATGAAGAGTAGGATGATCATTCTCCATTGCCTATTTTACATACTCATCCTGTTCTTCTCTGTATTGGAAGTAAGATTTATCTTTTGCTAAGTTAGTGTTTCTTAAGGCATCACTTAAACACCTACTGTCCAACATCTGAATTATGTAAGAAGGGTATGACTTCAGATTCAAAGGTGCCAATCCAGGTATGTAGAATTAGAATCCTGGAGGGCAGCAGAGAATTAGCATATTTAGTAGTCTCCCAAAGGGTATCTAAAAATTGAAACCTGCAAAGAACAGGATTCAAACTCTGACTCTTGTCCACTTCCCAAGTGTGCTGTAATAAATGCGATATCTCACTCCATGCACCATTCCAGGCCTCTACATCAAAAGGTTAACTCTCTCCAGGATATGGAATTCATCCTTAGATCCCTGATATTTTATGTATCCAATATTGAAAATATGATTGGATGTCAAAGAATAGAACACGATGAAAAGAGAAAGGAGCAGAGAGGAAGAGAAGAGCTGCATCCATCTATTGGGTTGGAGAATCATCCCCACCTATAGGAAAAGGTGGCTTTTCATTTCCTAGTCAGTGCAGTCCCTACATCTCTGGACAAGAGGCAGGGAGTGAAGTTGAGCTTCAGCACATTGGTGTCTTTGTACTGAGAAACCATGCTGTTTCAGGCCAGAATGAAGTATGGATGTGGTCCACAGTTGTGTTCATCAGCCAACCCTATCCTACCTGCCATTGGCAGGATCTCCCTGAGCTTTGGTTTATGATTACTGGTTACCATTAGTAGAACTTTCATTAAAAAATCATAGTTTAAAATCCATGTCTTCATGTTGCTCTCTTACATAGTATTGTATGAGCAGGTCTCTGTAATTGAGACCACATAAAAGGGAAGAGAGAGAAAAGAATCAAGCGGATTTCATTAAATATATGCATACATGTAGATTTGACCAAGAGAATATTGGTGCTATTCAATTTAGGAGAGAATTATGATCGAGGAAACTGGGATATAAATGGTAACAATATGAATTTTTCTTTTTATTTATTAAGATTTTTAGAAAATTAGTTTTGGTAAGTATTCAGGCTCATATTCTCATGAAGTAGTAAAGGGTAGGCAGAATGATCTTCAGGAATCCTAATATAAAGAGGACACAGTTGTGTTAAGTGAAATAAGTCAGACAGAGAAAGACAAGTACCATATGGTTTTACTTATATGTGAGGTCTAAAGAGAAAAAAGTAAACAAACAAAATAGAAAGAGACTCATAAATACACAGAATAGACTGATGGTTGTCAGAGGGGAGGAGGTTGGGGGTCTGGGTGAAAAAAATGAAGGAACTGAGAATTTCAGATTGGTAGTTACAGAATAGTCATGGGGATGTAAAGTACAGCATAGGAAACATTGTCAATAATCCTATATAATAAAGACCATATTTGCAAATGGTCATTACACTGTGAAGCGTAACGACTGACCTCATAACGACTGGATCACGGATCAGCGGGAGGGTGGAGCAGTGAGCTAAAAGTGGGCAGCAGAGAGCTACAGGAAGGGGCAGGGCAGCAAGCTATAAAGGAGTGGCTGGGGGGCAGAGAGAGCTAAGGAAGGCAGGGCAGTGGGCAAAGTGCTACTGGAGGGGCGGAAGCAAGCTACTGGCGAGCTACTGGCACACTGTGTGCAAGGCTACTAGTATTGTAATAACTATGTATGGTACCAGGTGGGTACTGGGAAATCAGGGGAAACACTGTGTGAAGTATATGATTATCTAAGCACCATGCTGTACACCTGAAACTAATACAGAATAATATTGCATGCAAACTATAATCTATTATAATAAAGGCATTATATGTTAGCATTCTATGTTAATTAGACTGGATGTCCTTCCAGATGTCCTTCCGGACAACCTTCCAGACGACCCACGGCAGCAGGGGCTGAGCCCCTTGCATGAATTTTGTGCATCAGACCTCTAGTTCAAAAATAAAATTAAAAGAAAAGAGGACACAGTAGGATTGTGGAAAAAATGTACCTTTTGTCATAATTACCAGACATAACAGTGATGATAACAATCGTGCACCATTTTGCTATTTGTAGTAATTTTTAAAAAGACAGAGGGCTCTTTTCAAGAAAACAAAACAATTAAAAGCAAGAACAGTTAGAAAGGTAACTGAGGGAGGGAGACTCAGTGACATGAAGTCAAACAGAGGAAAAGACATCCATGGCTAAAGCCTGATTTGTGTTCAAGGGGAGAGAGAACGGATACAGTGTCATGCAGAGTGGTCACTTGGGAATTATCATTGAGTATTTTCTAACCTAATTTTTATTGACGTCTCAAATAAATATTCTCAATGTTTACATCCCCTCTTCATGGTGGTTTCCCCCTTAGAACACAGGGAATGATTTTTCTTTCTTTTAATTGACCAACAAGCTCTACATGGAACTAGGGACCATGGATCACCAGTGGGACCAGACCTTCCTCTGTCGTTCCTGTGTGGCTGGACTGAGCAAATGCCTCAGTGCGTCCCGGACAGAAAAAGCCTGCAATTTCTAACTGCCAGTGACCTGAAGAGGGGAGGAGGAACTTGAAATGCCTTTCATTCTATTTTATTTTTTTAAGAACGTCTCCATGTAAGGAGGGGGAAAGTAGATCCTCTGCCGTAAGTGTTTCACTGGGCAGTTTTTTAAATTAATGCAGTTTAACCATTACATTAACTTAATGGCTATTTTCCCCTACTTTAACCATGTTAAATGTGCCGGCAATAATGAGCTTCTAATGCTGTCTCTTTTAAGTCTCAGAGGCATCTTTAGAGCCGCTGCCTATCTCCTGGATCATAAAGCTGCATAATTTAGTATTCAAACAATTCATTTAAAACCGGGGCCCTCGGAATCGCCGTAAAATTAATCAGAACAAAGTCATCTTAACCCATCAGTTTGGTTTATCGCTAGTTAGCAAGTGTGCAAGTGGAAGCGAGATAGGAATGTTGACTGAGCTGCAATTGTTTTTTCCTGGTTGGAGTCCCTTCTTCAAGAGATATCCACACAGGTTTCAAAAGGTCACGGGTCACATTTCTGATGATTCCTTTGTAATTGTGATAAATCCAGACTTCAGCTTTGTTCCATATTGTTAATTCCAGAGCTACTGCTCAGCTATGTATTGTCTTACTCTCCATTTATTATCTTATTTTTTAATTAATTCATTCATTTATTGAATTCCGAATTTGACAACTAGGGAAAATGTTGCCACAACTTGGAGGGATTGACTAGAATTACTATGATTTTATTTTGAAAACAGCTTTTAAATTTTTTTCAAGTTATTTTGGGGATGTTTTTCAATTATGAAGATCGTGATGGGGGCCCATGCACTTAAATTTCCAGAATATCCAATTACTAACGGGAATTATAGTCTTATTAGAATATCTTTTAAAAAAATATATTTTATTGATTTTTTACAGAGAGGGAGAGAGGGATAGAGAGTTAGAAACATCTATGAGAAAGAGACATCGATCAGCTGCCTCTTGCACACCCCCTACCGGGGATGTGCCTGCAAACAAGGTACATGCCCTTAACCAGAATCTAACCTGGCACCGTTCAGTCCGCAGGCCTATGCTCCATCCACTGAGCCAAACTGGGTAGGGCAGGTTAACACACTTTTATAGGAAAGCGTCAGGTGGAACATGTTTTAGACTTTGCAGATGATTTGCTTTCCTTTGAAACTCAACTTTCTCAACTTTGCCTTCATAGCACTACATCCACCATGGATTATACCAGCAGGAAGGGCATGGCCATGTTCCAGTAAAACTTTACACATAAAAACAATGGCATGTTGCCAACCCTGTTATATATATATATATATATATATATATATATATATATATATATATATATATATAACAAAAAAACCTATTGGGATTTAAACATGAATTTTACCATAAATTTATGTTTCTTTTGTTTGAGAATCATCTTGTAAATCTAAATCTATTGTGTGAAAGAACATCCGTTATGATATGGAAGTGCAATGGGAAGAGTGGGCTTTGGGATCTAAGTGACATACGCCACGGCTTTAGCACTTCATTTAGATAACTCTACGATCATTGACAAATCATTTAACTTTTCCAGCCACATTGAATCCATTTGTGAAGTAGTGAATAAAACATTGGCACTTTATACAGTTGGTGCGTGGGTTGAAGGAGAACGCATACATTATTTTATGGCATGTGGTGGCCTTCAATAAGTATGAATCTCCTTATGATGGTTACTGGTCTCCTTTCAAAGACTAGTCTGAGTTCCTTTTACCTTCTTGGGCACTCGACTTACTGGGGTGATTACTTATCAAGTTATATAAATGCCTAATCACTACGTTGTACACCTGAAATTAAAATGATATGGTATGTCAACTGTAATTAAAAACAAATTAATAAGCAAAATAAAATAAAGACTATTATTACTGGATTGTACTTTTATTTGTATTTTCTAGTCTCCCAGTTTTAAGAACGTGAAGCTTCTTAATGTGTGCTTGTGAATGACATTGAGTGGATCCAGTCTCATCTCTAGTCATGGGTCATTTAACATTTCTCACTGTGGCCGGATTTCTCTGAGCTATTTGGCTGATTTTAAAGCTCAGGGGTTCTCTTTAAAGTAATTTTGTTAGTGAGAGCTGACTAAAGGATGCTGAAGGCTGAGATTAGGGCTCTTCCTGTCACTCAGTGTTTTCCTTGTTATTTTTTATAATAGTATCAAACATTTGTTGAGGGTTCACAATTTGACAAGCCCTGTCCTCAGGTCTTTCTGTGTACCGATTCACTTAATCCTCAAAATAATCCTGTGGGATAGTTACTAAATTGAACCCGAGTTTAGAGATAAAGAACCTGGGGCACAGAGTGAGTGCATGACTCGCTGCTCAAGGCTACACCATTGGTAAGTGCAAGAGCCAGAATTCAGGGCCAGGTGGTTTGCCTCAAAGCCAGCTCTCCCAACCGCCCACTACACTATTTCCACTCTGGAGGAAAATTTAGCATCTTCCTTCAGAAAATACTTCTGCAGCATTTGCTAAGATATTTCAGCTCTCTGAAATGAGATCATTGGGGTAACCTGAGGCAGTGTTGTGTGGCATAAAGGACCTCAGCATCCAGGTGAGATAAATCTCGACCGATGCTGACTCTACCACTCACTGCTTCAGTGACCTCACATCACTTAGCATTTTGAATCCTTCATTTTTGCAACCAAAAAAAAAGAGATAATTATATCTACCTCATGTTTCTATTTTGGGAATAAAAGATTAGTTATGCAATTACAGTCCCAGGTACTGAAGAGGTCTCATAAGTGCTCTTTCCTCTCCACCTCTCTCATCTTTATTATCTAAGGGGTCTCAAATGGATCCAGGCAAGCCAATAACTATTATTTAAGGATTGCACTTGAGAAAAAAAATGGGCAGTCGGCCCCATACACATACCTTCCCTTCTCTTTTAAACAGCTCCCTTCTTTCCCCCTGCCCTCCCCCAGCAATTTGGTGTTCTCATGCCAATTTTTTTTCAGCAAACAGTAATATTTTCTTATATGTGATTAGTACTGGACTTTCAAATCCCTTTACTACCGTCTTTCTATTCTGCCCCCCATAAAAATTCAGTGAAGGAAAACATTGCTAGCCCATGCAATGTAAGAAATCTGACCCTTAACATGTAAGTTACTTATATAACCAACCACTAAGGAAGAGGTGACACCAGGGTTTGAATCTTCTCATCACAATATACCAAAATGGGTCTATGATTGTTCCTGCATATTAGACCCCACGGGTGGAGCTCTGTGCCATGGTGGACAGAGAGCTGGGCAGGCGGTCTTCCTTTATTAAGTTTATGACATTTTTCTTTCCATTAATGTGAGATTCTCTCTTCTTTCCTACCAGTCCTCCTCAGATGGCTTTTGATCTTTGAGAGCTTCTCTAATCTGCTTAGAATAAAGAGAAAGAAAGGCAATGTACGTATCCACTTACATTCAAGTAGAAGAAAAAAAATGCTTATGCATATGCAAACACAAAACAAGGATTAAAACCACAAAACAAACAAACAAAACAACTGATACATTTTCTTTTCTTTTCTTTCTTTCTTTTTTTTTGTGGGCTTTTACAAACATACTCCCATGTGTAGAATTCTTGGACCATATATAACAATCTGGTGGGATGGGAAAGGTGAATGTTTCATATGCACAGAGGGAGAGACAAAGGTTGAGTCTCATACAGTCTACACAGCAAAACTGAAAATAAAAATAGCAAAAGAAAAAAATTCAGGGTTCTCTCATCCACCACCCATTCCATCTCCTTTCAAGTTGGAAATATTGGAAAGCTGTAAATTCGCTTTGCGCAGCCCCCCTTGCTGCTAGGGCTCTTGGTGAATTCAGAAGGTAATGGGGAGGCAGGAGAGGCAGGAGCGGGACTCATGCTATCACCCTGTGGCCCAGGCTGTGAATGCTCATCCACAAGCCAGTGGATCCATGAGGTCTTCTCACAGCAGATTATCAGTGCTGGTCTCCAGCTTCCTCAAGGTTGGGAAGCTGCAGCCCTAGGAGTTTCTTCGGTAACCTCCAGTTTCCAGTGCTTCCCTGTCAGTGACTAATCCCCTGCTTACTGGTGTGCACCTCCTTCAGGGTGAGCTTCTGTGGTGCTCACAGAGGCAGCAGCTCCCCTAGTGGCTGAGAGTGGTATAGCCCTAGAACTTCTCCCTCACCTTTCCAGTTTTATAAAGACCTAATTCTTGCAATTGAATCCTTTCCTGGTAAATACTTTAGTGGCTTCTGTTTCCTGCACTGAAATCATATATACTCCCAGCTGAGAAATGTACATTTTTGCCAGCACTTCTGGAGGCGACACTTTAATGCATTCCAGACAAAAGGAAAACTAATACCTAAATACACTGAGAAGAAACAACCTGCTTCGCATATTCTTGAAATAAGTTCAGTTTCCATTGAACTTGTCTAAAGAACTTAAGGTCTTCTTAAGAAGACCTTATAGAACCCACAAAAAATCTCCAAGGGTTAGAAAATAAAGAAATACATATGGGATGTTCCTCTCTGCCCTTGGTAATGTGTGCTCATAATAACCCTTAAGAGTTATATATCTACATTATTTTTATGAAGCATTTATCAATTCTCATTCATTCCATGCAGAAGACCTCTGGGGGGAGCATGCATCAATCATAAGTCACAGTCTACCTATTGGAAAACAAGAACGTTTAAGGAAGGTGGGGCCATGCTGTTATTTTCCCTATTATTTCCATTAGAACCATTAATTACATTTACAGGATTCCCCGAGAGCCTGCAGCTTTTTGCAGACAGAAGACAACTGTGGAGGGGCCCTGTCCAAGGACTCCATTCCATTCACCAGACTCTGGTTCAAACCCTGGCTCTGTCACTTATTAGCTTGTGACAAGTTCGTTGAGCCACAGTGTCTATGTCTATAACATGAGGTCAACTGCTCTTTTATACTTGCTAAACAAGACACCAGGTACAACAGTCCTCCCTTAGCCAGTTTCTCTTTCAGTAACCATGGTCAATGTGGTCCAAAAATATCAAATGGCAAGTGCCAGACATAAACAATTAATAATTTCTAAATTGCATGCTGTTTTAAGTAGCTCAATGAACTCTCACAATTCCACTCCACCCAGGACATGAATTATTCTTTGTCTAGCACGTGCACACTGTACATGCCAACCACCCATTAGTTACTCAGTAACCATCTCAGTTACTGGATCCACTGTTGCAGTATCATGGTTTTTGTGTTCAAATTAGCCTTGTTTTACTTAATAATGATTGCAAAGCACAACCATTTGGCAATTTGGATACGCCAAAAAGAAGCCCTATGTATATGCATGTAAAGGAAAAAAACATTCTATATAATAAAAACATAATATGCAAATAGACCGAATGGCCGAACAGCAGAACAACCATCTGGACAACCATCCAAACTATTTTCTGGGAGCATGCTATGACGCCCACTAGTGCCAGGCCAGCCAAGGTGGGTCCGATGCAATTGGTAGGGGCCTGACCATCACCCCATGATCTCCCTGCAGAGGGCTACCCAAGCCACCAACCAGTGGGCTGCAGCAGTGGGTGGGGCCTCCCTCTGCGAGGGAAGCCTGGGTCCTGGATGCCAGAGGGAAGCCTGTGCCAGCAGCTGGGAGAAGGAAGGCCTCTTGAACGAATTTCGTACATTGGGCCTCTATTAGTATATAAAAGATTTAGTACTATCCCTGGATTTGGGTACCCACTGGGAGTCTTGGAACATTTTTCCTGAGGATAAGGGGGCACTACTGTATAGCCTGGCTCATTGGCAGCCTCAGACAGATCATACAATTCTTATAGTTTGCATTTTAAAAAGGCGAAGGTCCAGAATGTAGATTCTAGTGGTCTGAGTGCTGATTAGATGCACTGACATTCTTCCAAAGTCTTCATTTTCTGTTTGTAATTTATATAGAGCACACGCACCCACGGCATTTGAAGCTTATGCAAATGTGGTTTAAATGTATCCAGCATATTGAGGAGGCAAATCACTCTTCCTGGCCAAGATCCTGACTTAGAACCTCCTCTCAACATCATCCAGATTAGAGGAGAAAATTAACTACAGGTCAAGGGAGGGGGCATTTGTGTCAAGGCCTGGGATGGATCTGCTTCGTCTCTCCAGCCATTCAAATGCCTTATTGGACTGACGTTTGAGTCTCTGTAATGAGGATATTGGAGTTGATCTTTTAAAAAATATATATATTTTATTGATTTCAGAGCTGAAGGGGAGAGAGAAAGAGAGAGAGGGAGAGATTAAAAACATCAATAATGAGAGAGAATCATTGATCAGCTGCCTCTTGCACATCCCACGCTGGTGGTCGAGCCCACAACCCAGGTATGTGCCCTAACCAGGAATCAAACCGTGACCTCCCGGTTCATAGGTCGATGCTCAACCACTGAGCCACACCAGCCAGGCTGGAGTTGATCTTTTAAGTTCATATTCTGCTAGGAGATTCTCAAACCTGGTCTGTGTGTGTGTGTGTGTGTGTGTGTGTGTGTGTGTGTGTACTCAGTTAGGTTTATTTTCATGGGAAATATATTTATTTGGCAGCCCCTCCTACCTGATTTGAATCTTACAGCACAGTGGACATTCTCCCTCAAGAGGAACTGGAAATACTCTCTGAAAATCACTGAAACAGATGAACCATCTTTTTAAAGGTGCACACGGGTGAACCACCTTGCCTATGTTGTCTTAGATCTCATGCCCCTAAGTTATTACCTAAACTAATCGCTAGCAGGATGTAGCATCTATAAGGCAATGCAGGTAAATGCTGATCTAGTCTTCCAGCCTCAGTTACAACTATAAACACCAAATCCCAGGTAAATGTGAATGTAAAACTGCCTGCGATGATCACGCTCAGTGTTGTCAATACAGGAACCTTATTAATTTACATTTCAGCTTTGTTCTCTTTTTTTCTCAGGTCAGAAACTGATTTCCAGAAAAAGTCAATGCTAGGTATTCTTACTCACCAGCAATCCAGGATTTCATCTAAAATTCTGAGTAGATGAGAGGAAGGAATTAACTTATTTAATCAAAATTCCCAAGTAGCATCACGGCACGCAGGAGGAGCATCGATCTGGCCCGCAGTTGTCACGTTTCCTCACCTGGCCCTGCTGAGGTGCGCAGTGCTGTCTGCTGCTGTCCCTGCTTCAGTGACTCATGCAGCCATCACCTGGGACGTCTGTGTTCCCATCTGCTCTCCCGTCTGATGCGCGTTGATAGTCTCAGTGGGATCACCTTGTCCTGATCACAGAGCCCTGAAAGGCCACAGACTCCCCTTCTCAGCTCAGGTTTGCACCCTCCCCAAAGACGTGGACCAGCCACCTGTCTGTGAGGCCGCACTTTCTGAGAATGCAGGGTTCCAAGCTCAGCTGCCTCTTTGCCTCTCAGCCTGCTTGTGGGCCCGGGCTGTGATGGTAAGGACACTTCGGTAAGAACTACAGGTGACAAGGTGGCATTTGTGCCTTCTCCCTTCAGATCCCTCGTCTCCTCGGGGGGGTCCCGTCATGCTTTCCCGTCTGTAGAGTTGCACCCCAGGGTAGAAGTAAGATAGGACCCACCTGCAGACTCCCCAGAAAAGCCTGACCCTGTGGGTCTCTGGCTTGACTGTGTTCAGACTCCTTTTTCTGGGAAGGTTTTCTTTCTTTCTTGGGCCAAAGAAGAAAAGCTCGCTTAGGAACAATTCTGATTCTATCGCATGAGTCAGATGCTGGCTTTAGGAATGCCAAAGGCAATAATTGAGTTATTTTGTTCTTAGAGAACAGATTTCTCTGAGACAATGGATACAGTAAATGGAGGTAAGGGGCAGGGGACAAAAGGATGGGGACTACTTCTCAGCGGTACCCCATTATATCAGTAACTATACAACTTTCCTTCTAATCCCTAGACAAAACACACTGGGAGCAATTTGGGATCAAAGGGTAGTCATGAAAGTTCCTTTTTTCTTCCTGAGCTAACATAGGGAAATCCCCCTAAAAGAGAAGAGATATTGAATAGTACACTTTTGAGTGAGAATTTGGGTGGGTAGGATGGGTGGGTGGGGGGTGGAAAGTTCATTGCAGCATTATTGTCAATAGCTAGACTATGGAAGCCCCAGTGCTCATCAATAGATTAGTGGATTAAAAAGAAACTATGTACATTTATGCAATGGAATATGACTCAGCCATAAAAAGAAATTAAATCTTGTCATTTGCAACAACATGGATGGACCTCGGGTACTGCGCTGAGATAAATAAGCAGACAGAGAAAAGAAAATACCACATGATTTCACTTATATGCGGAATCTAAAATAGTAAATAAATGAACAAACAAAAGAGAAACAAATTCAGAGGTACAGAAAATAAACCGATGTTTGCTAGACAGGAAGGGTGTTGAGTAAATGGGTGAAAAAAGAGGCAAGGGTTAAGATGTACAAATGGATAGTAATCAAAACACTGATTGGATGTAAAGGGCAGCAGAGAGAATAAAGTCAATGATATTGCAATAACTATGTATAATGTAAGATGGGTAGTAAAGTAAGATAATGTATAGAAATGTCTGTTCGCTGTGTTGTGCATCTGAAATTAATGTAATATTGTAGGTCAACTGTACTTGAATTTTTTAAATGCAGAAAAAGAAAGGATAATCCTACTTCCAGATAAAGACCATTAAATCCCAGTGCATATATCTGATAGAATTAAAAGGTGTAGTCAGGATAGATGGGCCTAGGACAAGTTGCTGAGAACAATCTGGGCATACAGGAAGTGAGGCTGTGTTCTGATTTACAGGAGTTAAAAGAGGAATGGAAGAATCAGTAAATTAGTAAAGAACCAAGCTAATGAGATTATGGTAAAGTTAATTCCCTAAAAGAAAGGAATTCAAGTTCAGATTTGAGAGCTACAGGCATCTTTCACCTAAGTTTTAAGACTTCCAAATGCATTTTGAACTTGAACTGTATTCTACTTCTACCATTCTGTTTCTGTGTTGTTGTTGTTGTTGTTTTTTGTGTGTGTTTGTGTGTGTATTTGTGTGTGTATGTATGTGTGTGTGTGTGGGTGTGTGTTGTAGGTCAACTGGTTGTATATCAGCAATTTATTGTGTAATTAGGAATTGTGTTAAAAAATATTAGCTAGTCCTAGTATCTTTCCTTCTAATAAATCTTTGTTCACAGATCCATTATATAAAGTAGGTAAGGAAGGAAGGTTTTTTTCCTGTATTTGAGATGAAGATAGATGGCAGGGGATCCTGGGAACTAAAACCATTAGTGAACTGTGATCTTTTCAGTGTACTGTGGTGCCCTTCCAGTGGCTCTAGTCTGAGGGACCGGTGCTATAGGAGGTGGGCTTACGGACGCTGGGGGTGAGGAAGTCTGATTCTCACCTCTATGCTCCACCCAGTGGCTGAGTGACCTGGAGTAATTCCTTATTATGAATTTCAGTGTCTTTTATATAACATGAAAAGAGTTGTTCAGATGACTTCTAGGGCTCTTTTCGGCTTCAAAATGTGGAACATGTAGAGCAAACCCCAAGTTGAAAGAAAACCATCTCCTGTATTTGAGTATGCCTTATTGTCATGTAGATTAGCTGTCAAATTTTCTTCTTTTTTAAATTTTTATTTTCAGTACATTAAATTTACTCATAAAAACCTTCTAAAATATACAATTTTCTTTTGTAACAAGTATAAGAAAACATAAAACCTCCAAAAACAGAACACTTGACATTTACAAGTCAAAATCAAATTATCAGAACTATCCTTCTTAAAAAATATTGCTAAAGTTACATGCAGTTTTGCAGAATTGATGTAAATGATGACTCTCAAGGAATGAGTCAGGTGACATTTAAAGCCATGGGTTCTGAAGAGGCTGAGTTATTGAGAAGTCCCAAGGTTCTAAAGAAAATATCTGTAATCAGCCGAAACCGGTCTGGCTCAGTGGTAGAGCTTCGGTCTGCGGACTAAAAGGCCCTGGGTTCAATTCCAGTCAAGGGCATGTACCTTGGTTGCAGGCACATCCCCGGTGAGGGGTGTGCAGGAGGCAGCTGGTCAATGTTTCTCTCTCATTGACGTTTCTAGCTCTCTATCTCTCTCCCTTTCTCTCTGTAAAATATCAATAAAAATATTTTTTAAAAATATCTGTAATCACTATTCACAAAACAACATACTGTGCTGGTTGAAGCCAAAGGCCAAAGTCACTACACTGTACATGGGGGGAGGGGAGTGCCCGATCTGGGGCCTGGGTATTGTGACGAGCCTCTCCCCTGCATGAGTTCTTACAGACACAGAGAAAGGCTTTGGAGCTGATACCGAAGGATCTTCACAGCTTCTATTGGACATACTTGGTTTTTTAGACATGGAGGATGATTCTCCCATTTTTGAGTCATTCTTTTATGTCAGTTCAATATTCCTTCTTATTCTCTTTTGGAGAATCGCAAATAGAAAGGGCATTTCAAATTCAGGTGGATGAACTTTGAAACACTTGAGCCTGGAGACTTTGCTGGCATGATGACTGTTTCTACCCTCTGAAATTGGTAGAAATTTAAAGAGAGAAATTGTTCTATAATTCTCTCAGTTTTACAATCTTACCACCCTGTATTTCTTTTCCTCATCTCTCCCCGAACCCCTGTACTTCCAAGCAGAGTTACTGTAGTATTCACTTTGCTCTTTAATTATCGTAAAAAAAGGGGGGTCGGAGGGGGGTTGTGTGTGTGTGTTTAGACCCTGGCTCATGAAATTTTTCAACATCAGTTGTTGAAATGCCTTTCTATAAAAAGTAAAGGAGAAAAAAAAACTCTCCCTGCTTTAACTTTTCACATTACATTTGGTGAGGGAAAACTTGTTTTATTGGAAGAAAATATTTGTCACTGATTTCACATTAAATGTGGACCAAGTTAAAGCTGCATTTTCCCCCATGACTAGAACTGGAGGTGGGGAGGGAATTTGGTAACGAGTAACATGTACCTGAGACACATTTTCAAGCCTGGGCATATAAACACTCAGCTGTACAGATGAATATTTTCTCACGCAGAGAACTCCTGAGAATTGTTCTGCTCTATCAGTGAAAGCAACTGTATATTCTGGAAAAGTCCCCCTAACACCTCATCTTCTGGCAATAGGGACTATCTTATTAAAAAGTCATTTTAGCCGAAACAGGTTTGGCTCAATGGATAGAGCGTCAGCCTGCGGACTCAAGGGTCCCGAGTTCGATTCCGGTCAAGGGCATGTACCTGGGTTGCGGGCACGTCCAATGGGGGAAGTGCAGGAGGCAGCTGATGGATGTTACTCTCTCATCAATGTTTCCAACTTTTATCCCTCTCCTTCCTCTCTGTAAAAAATCAGTAAAATATATTTTAAAAAATAAAATAAAAACTCATTTTAATTCACTGTGTATTGCTAGAAAAATAACGATTATTAAATAAGCAGCTTACTGTCAAAAGCACAATTAATGGGAAGGGAGAGTTGGAAAGTGCCCCAGAATCCTCAAGGTCACAGGGACCCTATCTGTCCTCCTTGGAAGAACAGTGTCTGAGGCTACACCTGTCAGTTCAATAAATTAGACACACCTCCCTGGATTATGACAGGTGCCATTGAACAATGCAGGCCATCATCTAAGCCTGCATTTTCTCATGTGTTTTTTTTTTTTTGAAGGTTGTAATTATTATTATTATATTTTTTGAAGTTGTAATTTTTTAAAAAATTCTCTAGATAATCTCTATTTATGTTTTAAAAATTCAAAATTGTAATTGCTCCACACATTGGGTGGTCAGTAGTTTCTTGCAACTAAGAGCCATTCTGCTATAATATGTCTGTTGGTATACAAGAGTTTTCTACAAGGTTTTACTATAAATGGGACTGCTGGTGTGTAGCAACCATGAAGGTTTATAATATAGCTCCCAATTGTTTTTCAAAATGCTTGTATTAATTTGTAGTCCCACCAGCAGTGTGCTAAGGTTCCACTTAATGCATATTCACAGCTAATACTTGATATTATCAAACATTAATTTTTTGTCAGTCTCATGATGTAAAATGATATCTAATTTGTGGTCTCAACATACATTTCCCTGCTTACTAATGAAGTGGAGCATAATATTTCATACTGTTTTTCTTTGCAATGTATGTTTATTGCCCATTTGTTTTTATTTTTCTGTGTAATTTTAGCTAACTACTAATGCTATTTCTTTAATGGTTATAGTGTTTTTCAAGCTTTCTATTTTGTGTGTGTGTGTGTGTCAATAACTTGTAATTTCTAGAATTTCCTCTAAGTTTTAAACATATTGGCAAATAGTAATTCATAAATTATTTTAGTTTTTATTTTCTTGTTTTAACTTGCTAGATCTACATTCATGGTTTCCTTTTTAAGTCCATTTGTGTCAGATGTTTGTGTTGAATCTTACCAAAGAATTATTTATTTAGCCTTTATTTATTTATTGGTGTTGGGAGTGTGTGTGTGTGTGTGTGTGTGTGTGTGTGTGTGTGTTGTTTTGTTTTTATCAGAAGATATGATTTGCTTCTGCTGGGTCTTACATGTTGATGTCACCCAGAAACTACTTTATTCCTCTTGAGGGTCCCAAGCTTAATTGAAAAGTCTCAAGTTCACCTTCCTAGTTGTCCCAGAGTAGATTAGATGCTCACAGCAGTGCTCGCACTTAAGGAGATCCTGTCTTATGTTTGGCTGTCTCTCCTTGTCCTTATTTCTCTTCCTGGGTTACTATTGCTATCATTCTTGTTTTTCTTTCTCTTAATCTTTTTTTTCTTCCTTTCTTAATTAACTAGAGGCCTGGTGCATTAAATTTGTGTACTCAGGGGTTTCTCTCAGCCTGGCCTGCGCCTTCTTGGGGGATGTCTGACTGACAGCTTAGGCTGGCTCCCTGTGTGGGCCTAAGCCAATAGTGTAACATCCTTAATGCTGCCATGGAGGCCAGAGAGGCTCCTATCACCACCATTGAGCTTGCCAGCCATGAGCCCGGCTACTGGCTGAGCAGTGCTTCCCCTGGGGAAATACACTGACCACCAGGGGGCAGCTCCTGCATTGAGCGTCAGTCCCCTGATTGTCAGTATGTTTCATAGCGACCGTAATTCCACAATTTGGTTGATTTGCACATTAGTCTTTATTAAATAGGATTCATTTATTTTTTATTTTTTCCCTGACAGATTTTAATTTCTAATGAGCCAAGAAGTACCTTAGAAATTACACTTTTATAATTTTTGTATGAACTAGTGATATTTAACAATAGTTTTGTAGAGAATCCAGCCTAACATATTGTTAGAAATCAAATTACACATGTATTCATTTTTTTAAAATTGTAAATACTTAATTTGTGTGTATCCATTATAAGAATTATAAAGATGGATTTTGCTTTATTATAAAATAAATTTTATCTTAAAATTTAGTTTTGTTTATATTATGAAAATACATATTTGCTAAAATTTAGTTTGCGAGTTGATTATGTATTCTGTTTGTATATCCTTTAAAATATGTCATTATGAGGTGTTTCTTCTATATCTTATTTTTACCTAGTTGTTTACCTAATATTTTAAAAGGCTTGTATGTGAGATACCTTAGTAATTATGTGTATGACATCTTTAAATTTATATTTATCATTTTATCTTAAATTCCTACTTCTTGAGACATTTTTATTTGTTTCTTATTTATTAACTTCAAAAAATATAAGATCACAGTAAAATATCACCAAGTATGTAAATAACTTGATCACAATTACTGACAATATGTGGGAAAATTTCAAAAAACATATTTAAGCTTCCCTCAAGAGTTCAAATATTGGAATTATCAGATAAAAGATATAGACTTACTACTGTGTTTCAAAGCTAAATAAATAATTTGGAAGTAAAAAAATTGACTGTGTCCATCAAAAATTGCAAACAAATATTTAAAAAGGTACAAATGGAACATTTGTAAATAAAAAAAAAAACTTATTAAAATAACAAATGCAATGTTTTTTAGCATCAGGTGAGACTAAATTTAAAAAAATCAACTTTAATTTGTTTTTGAACTCAAAGTACAACACTGATAAATAGGCAGGTAGATTATATGAAATAAAGATCCAAGGTAGAAAGGATGGGTAAGAAAGTGTAGCATGCCCATATTTAAAGTCTCAGAGAGAGAAAGCAGTAAAGGAAATATTTAGTGAGATAATAGCTGAGAAATGTGCAGATATGATCAAAGATATTTCTTCTACATATAAAGAATGATAACTATGAAAATATCTTGGTGCCTTGTGACAAAACTTGAGGATACTGAAGACAATGAGAAGATATTAAAAGCATCCATAATGTTACAAATTTATCATATACTAAAAAAAATGATAATAATCCTGACAACAGATTTACAATAGGCAACAGCAATGAGATCCAAAGTTTGGGCTAATATCTCCAAAAGCTGAGAGAATAACTTCAATACCTAATCAATTAAAATCAATCTTTTGGAATTGCTAGCTTTGTTTTTTTTTACATATTTAAGTATTTGTGAAATAATTTTAAGATGTATTTCTTTCTTTTTTTAAAAAAAATATTTTATTGATTTTTTACAGAGAGGAAGAGAGAGGGATAGAGAGTTAGAAACATCAATGAGAGAGAATCATCGATCAGCTGCCTTTTGCACACCCCCTATTGGGGATGCACCCGCAACCAAGGTACATGCCCTTGATAGGAATCGAACCTGGGACCTCTCAGTCCGAAGACTGACACTCTATCCACTGAGCCAAACTGGTTTCAGCAAGATGTATTTCTTGATTGTAAGGACAATAAGCTATGTTGTAGTAAACACTAATATAATACAAATGTAATATAGAAAATAAGTGAAAAAAAGCAATGATTTTTTTGTAGTATTTATGCTGCAAGTTGACTCCAAATTATCCCTGACCCTTGATATTTATGCCCTTGTGTAGTCCTCTTCCATGTTATATTAGTCTTATGAAACAGCTAGGAAAAGGTTCTATTTGTAGGTTTTATTTCTCTCTTTTAAATTACTCTGGGGAAGAAAGACATCATGTTTGAAGAGATGCTTGTTTGGTGAGTATAGGAGAAAACTGGCCAACAGTTGGCAAAGGATGGAGGGTTCTCACCAGTAGCCACATCCATGACCTAGGAAATTGATTCTTCAGTCAAGGCATCACATGACTTTAGACATGGAGACCTCAGTCTGAGCCAGAACCATCCAGTTAAGTGTCTTCTGAGTCCTTGAACCACAACTGTATGATCATAAAGTTTGGATGTTTAAGCAACTAAGTTTTGGAGTAATTTGTTATATGGCAATAAATAACTAGAATGTTAACTAGAATAACTACAATTATTATGTGTCTTAGCTCCAGCTGCCATATAGATACCAAAGACTGGGTGGCTTATGCCATAAGAATTTATTGCTCATATTTTTTGAAAAAATAAGAAGTCCAAGATCAAGAGTCTCAGTGAGGACTGTTCTTCCATCTTGCGGATGACCACCTCTTTGCTGTGTCCTCCCATGGTATACAGAGAGGGGAAGAAAGCTTTCTGGTGTCTCTTCATATAAGAGCACTAATTTAATCATGGGACCCCACCCTCATGACCTCATCTAAACTTCTTTACCTCCCATTTCCAAGTACCATGACATTAGAGGTATCAACAGATAAACAAATAAACTTGGGGGGAGAGGAATCAACAGATAAACTTGTGGGAAGAGGGCAACACAATTCAGTCCAAAGCAATGTGAGGAAAACATTAACATTTTGGTGGATATATTAGCAGGAGCTGTTAATTGCAGAAACTCTTTCAATGACACAAAATTACAGATGACCTATTTCAGGATACTTGGGACATCAAACACTAATGTTCTCTTCCAGACTGTGCTTGGTATCTTTCTGGAACACACTCTTGTTTGCCCTGTTTCTCTCTGTCTTACATACACCAGTAATTTTATATAAAGCAGATTAACCCATTGCTTTTTCACTAAAAAAAATGTTATGGGAATTGTTCCAACTCAATATAAGGAACAAATACACTTCAAATTTTGTTCAGGCTTCAGAGTACCCCATTAATAGAATAACCATCATTTATAAACCTATTCAGTATTGATGCACATTTAGCTAGTTTCTGTGCTGTGATTAAAACACTTGAGATGAACATCTTGGTACATCCGTCTTTGTAGCACAGCTAAATTACTGCCTTAGGAAAAGTTTCTAAAGTGCAATAGCTTCACAGAAGCAATGGGCACTGCATTTCACATGATCAATTTTCCTCTTCTATTTGAAATTATATGCACATTTGTTTTGAGGTGATATGTTTGACCCTTGCCAAAAAGGAAAAACAGAGCTAAACCCTTCTACTTTACTCCAAACATACCACTATTCTATTACTGTCTAATTTAATGTCATTGTTTATTTAGATAAAGGAGTATTATTTGAATGTTTATGTTATAAATTATAAAGTGCTAATTTAATGTAACATTGGATGATTTTTAGCACTATTTTGCTTCCTTCAACTTTATTACATTTACTAGAGACCCATTGCATGATATTTGTGCAAGAATAGGCCTTACTTCCCCTGGCTTCGCTCCCAGCCACCTGGAAGCCAGCAAGTCCTCACTTTTGTCCAGAGCACTGCTCCTGTAGCTCCCTCTGCCGCCCCCGCCCCCTTATAGCAGGCGCCCCACTCCTCCCAGCTGCTCCACGCCTGCATATGCAAATTAACCCGCCATCTTTGTTGGGTTACTTTGCATACTCACTCTGATTGGATGTGGGCATAGTGGCAGTACAGTCAATTTACATGTTTGTCTATTGTTAGGTAATGTTTGAAATTACAAAAGTCATACATCTCTGTGATCAGGTTAGTTATCCTATGTAATAAAGAGGCAATATGCAAATTTAGCATCACTCCAACACACAAGATGGCCACCCCCATGTTGATACTAGATGGCTGCCACAAGATATCAGGCAGGGGAGAACAGTGTAGGCAATCAGAACAGCAGGGGAGTGCAGTTGGGAGGGACCAGGCCTGCAAGGGAAGCAGTTGTGGGTAAGCAGGCCTGCAGGGGAGGGTAGTTAGGGGGTGACTAGGACAGCAGGGGAGGGCAGTTGGGGGCAAACAGGCCTATAGAGGAGGACAGTTGGGAGTGACCAGGCTGGCGGGGAGGGGGGGCAGTTAGGGGTGACTGGGATAGCAAGGGAGGGCAGTTAGGGGTGACCGTGCCAGCAGGAGAGGGCAGTTGGGGCAGACCAAGTCTGCAGGCAAGGGCAGTTAGGGGCAATCGGGCTGGCAGGTGTGCAGGTAGGCATTGATCAGGCTGGCAAGGGAGAAGTTGTTAGGGGTGATCAGGCTGGCAGGCAGAAGAAGTTAGTGGCCATTAGGCAGGCAGGCAGGCAGGCAAGTGGTTGGGAGCCAGTAATTCTGAATTGTGAGAAGGAAATCCCAGATTGGAGAGGGTGCAGGCTGGGCTAAGGGACAACTCCCCATCCCCCTGAGCACAAATTTCATGCACTGAGCCTCTAGTTAAAGTATAAATCACTTAAACGGGCAATAGGCAGCTGCTTTGGCCAGGAAGCGAGGGGCTCATCCTTTTCTCCAGCCACAGTTCATCTCACCAGCATGAGGGGAAGAGCCTCCTTTGATTAGTTGCTATCCTCATTTCTTTCTTTCTTTTTTGTTCAGCGTAAGAATACATGTTCTGCTGGGGTAACCTTAGATTCTTTTAATAGCATTAGATTGTGCTGTCTCAGAAAAGGAAAAATATAGTTTTAAAAGTAGACATAAAACAGCTGTGGCACATCGACACAATGCACTACTACTTGGCCATCAAAAGGAAGGAAACATTACTGTTTGCACCAGCAAGGATGGACCTGGAGAGCACTATGCTGAGTGAAATAAGCCAGTCAGAGAAAGACAAGTACCATGTAATATCACTCCTGTGTGGAATCTAATGAACAAACAGAACGAACAAGCAAAGGGAGACAGACTCAGATAGGGAGCAGGCAGACAGCTCTGGTGGGGTGTGTGTATGTGTTAGGGGCGGAGGGGGGTATTGGGAAGAATGAAAGGACTGAACAAAAAAGCAAAAAGCAAAACTTCATGGACGTAGACAGCAGTGCAGTGATTGTTGGAGGGAGGAGATGTATGGAGGGGGAAGAGGGTATAGGATGAGGGGATAGGGGGGATACATGGTGATGGGGAAAAATAAAATGAAGAGAAAAAAGGAGTAGACTCCCTCCAATTTGGGAGTTTCTGAGGAATGACAGTGAAGGGCCTGAAATTAAGTACCTTTGACCCCGATGGGGCTGACATGACCATGTGTGTGATTCTGAACATGGGCTCAGCATGAGGCCCTGAGAACCCAAGTGGAAGTCTTTATGGTCAAGGTAGGGAGAAGGGGGTAGAGATACAAGCCCTGAGCCCTAATGGACAACTCCCCATCCCCCTGAGCACAAATTTCATGCACTGAGCCTCTAGTTAAAGTATAAATCACTTAAACGGGCAATAGGCAGCTGCTTTGGCCAGGAAGCGAGGGGCTCATCCTTTTCTCCAGCCACAGCTCATCTCACCAGCATGAGGGGAAGAGCCTCCTTTGATTAGTTGCTATCCTCATTTCTTTGAGGATAGCTATCACAGCATAGACCATGGTCCTTCCTCATTTTCCTGGGCAACGTGGTGAAAGAGAACTGAATTGCATTATGTTTTAATTTCTTAAAAGTGTGGCACTTATTGTGCTGTGACTATCATGGGAATAACTGATGCTTATAATACTCACATTATTTCAATCATTCATTCAGACACGCATTCATCCCTTCCTCTGGCTGTTCATTGTCAGCTTACTAAGGAACAGTGCATAATAATGAAAACACAAAGCTCATTTGAGTATGAAAGGCAGACTTTAAAATATCACTGAAATACATTTAAAATTATAAATTATTATATTCTCCTGAATCAGAAGAGTATCTGATCAATCAAACACAGTGCCAACTTTATCCAGGGTTTCTCTGCTCAGAATGTTAATTCTAAACTACTTCCTGAGGGAATTTTTAAAAAGATTATCTTTTGACTATGTTGGAGCAGAAAACAATCTTTCCAATTACTATATCAAACAGTGCTCCTGTTAGTCATCCTTTGCCTTTAGAAATAATTTTTTCCCCTGTAAGTACCTGTGTTGTTCATTATTTTCCTTCAGAATGCGAATGTCAACTCCAGGAGGGCAGGGGCGCGTCTTTGTTCTCTGTGTTTGTCATGTCTAGAAAAGCTCCAAAGAAAGCACAGCAAATATTTGCTGCACAAGAAAACGCGTTGCAGTGAGGGCTGCTTCGGGTGCCAATGTCTGAGCTGCCATTAAACAACGTGGAAACCATGAGCAAACATGACATTCACTTCCGCAAAGACTGGGTGTTATGACCCGTGAGACGTAACATTTGGCTCCTCAATTCCTTTCTGTCCTCAAATCCAGAAACACTCTCCTTCCCTTCAGTCAGTCTGTGCCCTGATGGGAGGGTCCACTCTAAGACCTGGAACTGGGAGCTCTTTGTATCAACAGCTTCTGCTGTTCTCTGAACCCTCTGGCATCTCTCCTTTCCTTGGAGATATACACACTGCAGTGCCACTCCTAGAGCAGTGCAGGGCAGCTCTCAATAATACCAGCATCCTACCAAGGCCAGCAGCAATGTCCAAGATCACCAAGTGAAAACGCCTCTGCTCTCATCCAGTAAGAAACCCATCTCCCCTCTCTCTACACCTCCTGCTTTGAAGGAAAGTTGCCATTAAATGTATCCCCACAACTTTATTATTTGCTTTCTCATTTAATGTCTTTGCTATAGTACAGAGATGTCATACTCTGGCTTCTTTTCAGATCACATAAATCTTTTGCCTTTTATAATACAGGGATTTCCCCCAAGTAACCCCACTCATTGATTAACATAACAGATCTTCTGGACCTTTATTGTAAATTCAATTATGTGGGTCAACCATTTATATTTGGCCTTTGCCTACGTGTCAGGCCTCACCTCCAGCACATTCCTCACCTCCTGCACACTCCTCACCTCCAGCACATTCCTCACCTCCTGCACACTCTCACCTCCAGCACATTCCTCACCTCCTGCACACTCTCACCTCCTGCACACTCCTCACATCCTGCACACTCCTCACCTCCAGCACATTCCTCACCTCCTGCACACTCCTCACCTCCAGCACATTCCTCACCTCCTGCACACTCTCACCTCCTGCACACTCCTCACATCCTGCACACTCCTCACCTCCTGCACACTTCTCATCTCCTGCATACATTCACCTCCAGCACATTCCTCACCTCCTGCACACTCCTCACCTCCAGCACATTCCTCACCTCCTGCACACTCCTCACCTCCAGCACATTCCTCACCTCCTGCACACTCTCACCTCCTGCACACTCCTCACATCCTGCACACTCCTCACCTCCTGCACACTTCTCATCTCCTGCATACATTCACCTCCAGCACACTCTCACCTCCTCCTCTTATTTTCCATACTGCTCATATAAAGTACGAGTTCTTCTGCACTTTATACCTCCTCAGTTCATGCTTCTTGGAATAATTTACCCTCTTCCTTCTTCAACTGCCCTTGTCTTCCAAAACAGAATTCAAGTATCACCATGGTGACCTCCTTTCAAGGCCCCAGCCCAATTTAGAAATGCTCCCTCCGTCGTCATGGAGTCCTCCGTATGTCATAGACCTTTCCCAAATTGGATTTTGAGCATCTGTCCATCTATCCATATCCTCCTTGACATCACAAGCTTTCCAAGAACAAGGGCCATCTTTGTTTCTTCTGGGAATCCTCGGCCTTTGTAAGAGTGAGGAGTGTTCAGTGAAATACTTGCGACTTCAATGTCAATAACGTGTTAGTTTTCAAGGCAAAAAAGTGAATGAAGTCATAAATGGGAGAGGCTAGGGGAAAAAAAAGGAATGTGGTCTAAAACTTGGTAAAAGCCTCGATTTATAGCAAGGAAGGGGACATCTAGGACATCCGGTTTACAAAATAAGGTTTGTCAGGAAGAAAGAGAGCTCCCTAATGTAGCACAGATGAATCCATTGTATGAGGGATGCCCGTCAAATGTATTGCCCATTTATGAAAGTAATGTAGGAAGCTATTTTATTTATTATGGGTCAATAGGTGTAAACCAGAATATGTGTGGGCAAACCAAAATGATGTTACTATATCAAGGTTTATTTTACCATTTTGTCTGTTATTGCTGTTTGTGCTTTTCAGATTTTTGTTATAAATGTTTTTCCCCATGACATCTCATGGATAGTTTCCTCATGTCATACAATTTCTGCCAAAATGTCATTTCTTTGGAATAGTCTCTTCTGATATCTAAAATATCTATCTCCCTAAGACTAGATATCACCAATCAGTGTCTGACTCCCAGGGTGGAATGCAACCTATGAAAGGATGGATGTTTGCCTCTAAATCCTGAGAGGGCATCCAGCACACAGTAGGTGCTCAGTAAACACTTGTTGAGTAAATCAATAGGTACCGCTGTGATAAGCATTCTTGAGTTAAAATATTGTTTTTTACATAATTTTAAGGATTATTTAATAGAAATCAAATGAATGAATCCGAAGTTGTTAAGTTTTCAAGATTTGTTTCACATGCCATTTACTTAACAAAAGTTGAGCCAATTTTCCAGTGATGAAATTTCATCTTCATTTCACTACATTCTCCTCAGTAGCTAGTATATTAAAATACAATGACATTTTTACATAGTGATCAATTTATTAGGCATATTACAACAAAACCAATATAAATAATTCCCTTTCTAACATACTGAGGTCACACTACATTGATAACAAATGAAAAATAATAATAATGCTTTTCAATTTGGAGACTAATTTCACAAACATTAACCACTGAAATCTATACATACTTATGAAATAACCAGTTCAGGTGTGTGCATAGTTTTACATCCATGTGAAAGTGAATCTCGAGATGTCAATAGAGAGGCGAAGGTAAGACTCAGGTGGAAAACATTGATCAAGTTGAAATAAAAATAATTTAAGTTGCTTAATTCAGGAGAATTGAATTGATTTGCCATAACATGGGGAGATAGAAAGACTGAGCACTTTCCTCACCAGAATATAAATAACTCTCACCTCCAGTGAATCCTCCAAGTCACCAAAGTTCCATCTTCCTAATCCTGAGGAGCCCATCCCTACCTACCAGCGACTGGTCTGAGAAGATCATGATGAGTCAATCATATCAGAAAAAGAGGTGTACAGAAGATTCCAGGCATGATCTGCTGCCTGCCTGTCCTCACCCCATCATGGGGCTCCTACCCCTGCCCTGGCCCTGCTTTTTGCCTCCCATGATGACTTCCTGCTAACATTGGTGCTTGCTCTGTCAACCCATTCCACAATAACTTCTCTTCCTGGCCACAGAGCTGGCATCTACTATAAATTATATTATTTAATTCACTAAGCCAATCTCCACAATCGATGAAGTACATGCCATCTTAGATGTCTTAATTTAGAAACATGTCCCCTCCTCCTGGCCTGGCTGGCCAGACCCCACCCATTCAAGAATTCATGCACCGGACCTCTAACACACACACACACACACACACACACACACACACCCATACACACACACATACACACACACACACACACACACACACACACACACACACACTGAGTGGCCAGATTATTATGCATTCAGAGATCATAATAATCTGGCCACTCAGTGTAGTTTTTCTATATCTTCTAGGCTTACCTGATTCCTATCAATAGCTTCCCTGCTGTTGGTTGAGATATCAGGTATTCTGGTTGCCTTCTCTGCTATAAGTAGCTTAAATATAATAATCTAAACTTTTCCACCATTGAGTCTTCACTCATATTGTTCTCTCAGTCTTTTGGCTCCCTATCATCTTAGGTTCTGCAAAATTCAGCTAAAAAATATCTCCTCTAATGTTTCTTTCTAATTTTTTGGTTCAAATTAATCTCACATACCTGGGCTCTTAGCCCTGGCCTGCCAAACCTCCCTTTGGAACGAACGCCACAGAATCTCCAAGCACGTTTGCATTTGTGACTCCCCAGTATACGGAGTTCCATGAAGTGGGAGACAGGGCCTCACTCACCCAGGTGTGCACATCAACCAATCATGGCTGCTTGGAGTTAAGCAAATAGAATATGAATTTTATTTAATAATAATAATGATAATAATAATAATAAAGAAACTAATGTTTACCAAGCACATGTATGTGTCAGCACATACAATAACTACTTATCCCCAAGTATGAGTTTCTAGCCCTATTTGGAAAATCTAAATGATTCTTTTGGCATTGAAGTCGACTTTGAGTCCATAGCTAGTCCTTTTCCTTCAATTCCATCCTATCGTGTTTCCACCATTCGTGTTCTCCTTCCTGGGCTCTGGTTGAGAGAGAACAGTATGATCTCACACCGTTGTTGGAAAGGTCCCTACACGTCGTTGATCACTCTGGTGCGTGGGCTTTCTGGGGCTCCTCGGCAGACAGCCCTGTCTTTCTGAAGTGTCCATTAGTGCTGCCAGTGACTCATCTGCCACAGAACATCTGACTTCCAGCCAGACAGTGAAGGGCAGAGTGTCAGAGCTGTGACAGTGGTGAAGTGCTGACTCAAGTCCATCAAGAGCAACTCAGCTGAAATCTGAAGCAAGAAGCAGATACATGTGAGAGTAGGAGGTTATGAGCTATGACCAGTTATGGGCAGAACTCACCTTTGTGAGGGAAAAGAAAAGGGTCCATGTTCTTCTGTCTGAACACCCACCCCCCTCCCCAGAAAGCGAACCAGAGGAAGACTGCCTGTTCCTAGAGCCAGAGACAACTAGTATTACATGCCAACTCCCCAGAACTCTGCCTTTGCCCAACGTGAATATCCGCCAGAGTCTCAAATTGCAGACATTGTTCATTGTAATATATTTTACCTAAAAGAATGACCAAACCGGTACATGCTGATGTGTTCCATAGAAACAGGATAGAGCAAAAAACACATGCAGCCCTGTGAAGATGTGTGAGATTGTGTGTCCCTTTTTATGATGGGGTGGCAGGTGTACGTTAGTGAATGGCTCTATGAAAACAAACAAACAAAAAAACAAACAAAAAAACAACAACAAACAAACAGGAAAATGAAAAGCCAGCGGTGTCATTGCCTGATGGTATGAAATTCTAACATATTTTTTTTTGTTTTATGATGGAGGGATTGTGTGGCATCAGTACTCGGTGTTCCTGCCAGAAGCATCGATCCAGATGGGAACATTAATTTATTTGACCAGATGTGTGACAATGTCACTCTGAAAGGTGGTTCCAGTATGCTGAGCAGACATATATCATCCCAGAAATTGCCCTGTAATAGAATATATCAAATTAGCCGCTCTCTAGTGGAACCTCAATTATTTTGAATCATAAAGTGTGTAGGATTTCAGAAGACTGGGCTTCACGTATTCTGAAAGTCTCGTTTTATACAAGAGGAAGCCGAGGCTTGGAGAGTGGACATGGGTCTCATGAGCTTCTTTACCTATGTGTGGCCAGATTGAGAATTGATTCTGGAACCACGCTCCCACGCTATGTCAAATTGATCTCATTTCCATATGCTAGTATTTCTAGGTTCTTCACTCTACAGTGAAGTACTGAGCACCCACTGTATGGCAGGCACTATCCTAGTGAACAGTGGTGTAAAGAAAAACAAAACTTCTGCTTTTGAGGGGGCTTCCCTTCCAGTGTCCAGCCTCACACATGAGTAATGTGTTTGACCGAAGATAAGGACAATGAAGAAAAAAAACAACAGGATAGTGTTGGAGATAGTGCATGACACCCAGCAGGAGGTAGAGAGGAAAGGATTGTCATTCTTGTCCATATTCACAACTGAAAAGGTGAGAACAGAGTGATGGAAGATTTTTATTTAAGCTAGAAAGAGCAAGTGTGAGGCTTCCATGGGCTGGGGAGGAGGAAGGGCAGAGGCGGATGTAGGTGCAGCACACTGAGCAATGGTGAGTAGAAGGTGACCAGCTCTTGCAAGACCCTGGGAGCTGGCTTTTATTCTACGTGCAATGGAAAATCACTGGAGGGATTCACACAAAGGAGTAATAGACACCGATTGTTAAGCACTTAATTGCACGTAGTCTACCTCAGGACATGTAATTTTTCAGGCTGCAGAGCACTCTAGTAGCAGTCACTATAGAGAGCAGCCCATTCCCCAATCCTGTATTCAGTTAAAACGTCACTCACGTTTCTATTGGAAGTAATGGTAAAGTCGAGAAAGCTTTAGAACAAACCTTAGTAAGTCCATTTAAAAAACATTAGACTTTATTGTTGGGAGCAGTTTTAATATTTGCAAAGCTGAGCAAACAGAACAAAGAGTTCTCAATACCCCAACTCTCCTCACATTTCCCCTATCATTAACATCTTGCGTTGTACACGTGTTAGAACCAATAGAGATGCACGCTAGTTTATAGTTTACATTAAGGTTCACACTCTGCACAATTCTGTGGCTCTTGACAAATACACAATGTCATGTACCCACCCTTAGTGTATCATACAGAAGTGTTCACAGCCCTAAACATTACCTGTGTTTCATTTATTCACTCATTCCCCTACCCCCAAATCCTTGGACACCGCTCATCTTGCTACTGTCTCTACAGTTTTTCCTGTTCCAGAATGTCATAGCATTGGAATCATATAGTGTAGCCTCTTCAGGCTGGTGTCTCTAACTATGTAATGTGCATTCAAGGTCCCTCCATGTCTTTTCATAACTTGATGGCTCATTTATTTTATATCGCTGAAGTATTATTTCAGTGTATGGATGCACCAACATTTGTTTTCCCATTAATCTTTTAAAGTACATCTTGCTTGCTTACATTTTTGGGCAATTATGAGGAAAGGGCCATAAATATTTGTGTGCAGGGTTTATGTGGACATAAATTTTCAACACATTTGGGTAAATACAAAGGAGTCTGATTCCTGGATTGCATCGTAAGAGCATGCTTAGATTTGCAAGGAACTGCTAAACTCTCTTCCACATGGGCTGTACCAGTGGCATCCCGCCAGCAGTGAATGAGAATTTCCGTTGCTCCGCATCCTCACCAACATTTGATATTCTCAGTTGTTTCCTTTTCATTCTAATAGCTGTGCTGTGGTATCTCATTGTTTTAATCTGCAACTCCCTAATGACATAGGATGTTAAATAATTTTTTTATTTGTTTTTTTAAAGAGTAATTTATAAATTAGTCATTCCTATAGTAATATCATATGTATACATGCATTTGTACATGTGTATGTATATTTATATGTAAATGTTTATGATACTAGAGTGATTTTTCATTCTTTCCATTTACCTGTTGTGCTTTAGTCTCTGAACCAGGCACTGATACAGACACCTCCCCTCTGAGGGGTTCATGGTCTAACAGAGGACACACACACACACACACACACACACACACACACACACACACACAGCGAGAGAGAGAGAGAGAGAGAGAGAGAGAGAGAGAGAGAGAGAGAGAGAGAGCTGTGGTGAAGGGCAGAAGGGGCTATGAGAGCCCCTAGTGGTGAAACCTAACTCTTCCTTCATCAAATCATAGAACTTTCTGAAGTAAGGAATTTAGAACTGAGTTAAAAAAGCAGAGGAGCTTGCCAGCTGATGGTAGTGGTTTGGAATCTTGGGTTATGCATCCTGGTCTTTGAGGAAACTACAGACAGAGCTCAGTGGTGTTGTCATAGCTTTATGCACTGAGATGATGATGGAAGAGTCCAGATAGGCAAATATTAAGAAAGCTTTATTGATCTCCGACACCATTGATGGTTATTCAGCTGTGAAGGCAATGCCCTATCTCAGTCACTTTCCCAATACTGTAAGCTTATTCATTTGTGAAGCCTGGTCATAAAATCCACATAGTTTTCATGGCAATGTCACATGCTTGTAATGATTGTGTACCATTTAATAAACACAGCTTGTTGTCTTTATTGATCTCTTTTAAAATAAGTTGTAAAAATTATTTTCTCACAATAGTGGAAGCATAAGATACAAATATGTATACAAAACATGGTAATTTTTATTCATAAATTATACTAATTCATATCAAATTTTACAATATTCTATGCTTTCCACATATATGTATAGACATATGTATTAACAAAATTGATTGCTAAGTTCTATTTTACTTCATTAAGTGGAAGTTTGCAAAATCATTTTAATGAATTCTGAGTAATCAATCTATGAAATGAACAGAGAATTATTTATTTACCAATTCTCATTAAAAATTATTTTAGCCATTTCCATTGTTCCATATTATACATAGATCTGAGATGAAATTATGGTATTACATTTTTGGGGATCAATTCAACTATTTTACTAGAATATTATTATGAGGTTAAATTTGGGGGTCAATGTGTATGGAACTGTTTATTAGGGCTTCTATAAATATTGCTAAATAATTATATAAATCTATCAGATACGATAAGGTATGCACATATACATAGGTTTATAAATATATCTATACGTGTATCTCCATTTCACCATCTGCTTGCCAATATCATCTGTAGAAAATGTCAGTGTTACTTTATTATGGCAGAGTCATTTCTTGCCTGCTCCAATGTGGTACTTCCTAACGCTACATTTTCCCTGTGTTCTTGTCCCTGACAATTCCTTCTCCTCAGAGCAGCCACAGATCTCTTAATAAAGTGAATACATTCTGTCACCTTCCCCATGTAAAACACTTCAGTGAGGTGTTGTTGCTAGTAGAATAACATCTAATTGACCTTAGTAGATGGGTCCCTTCCTACCTGCCTGGCCTAATTTCATTCTCTGAGCAGGAGAAGGGGCCCGTCTCTAGAAAAGTGTTCAGGCAGGGGAGGAGCCGAGTGTTCAGCTTCTCATGAACTGAAGGCTGGCGTGAGATTAGGGCACAGGGTTGGGGAGAATATATATATATATATATATATATATATATATATATATATATATATATCATCTATATAATCTATATAATCTATATCATCTATATCTACCTATATCTATCAATATCTATCTATCTATCTATCTATCTATCTATCTCTATCTATCTATTCCCTAAAGATTTCTAGATCAATTTATTCTTAATTAGTCACATTTTTGTTTCCACTATATCTAGAATTTACTTATATTTGGCAACAAAGGTATATGTAACAGAAAACAAAAGAAATGTAACAGGATAAGTTTAATTTTTGCTCTTAGTTTAACCATTTCTAAATAATAACTAAATATTAATAATAACTAAATATTATTATTTAATAACTCATCATTTTAAAGATGGATATATTGATTTTTCTAATAAGCATTTTTATCATTTACAATAAATAGTATTTATCCAAATCATATGGATGATCTTTTAAAATCTATAATAAAATTACCATGATGCTTTTTTCTTTATACTTTTCTAAAATTTTTAGGAAAAAAATGCTAAATAATAGAGTTGATAGATGGCTTTCTTTGCAATTGTTAGCTTACATTTTCCTCTCATTTCTAAAGAACCATTTCTGATAAGAATTATACAGTAACACTTTATTACAAATTCAAGTCCATGATTATAAACACAGTTTGTAACAATCTTCAGATTTTTTGAGGACTATTGAACACCTTGTTCTTGCATTAAATGTCTCCAAATTGCTGTGTGATTTTTCCTCCTCTACTTATAGAGCTTGTTAGTCTTTCATTCATCTAATATCATTTGTCACAATCCTATTGTGATTTCTTTACACTGCTTCTAAGCCCTTTCAACAGCATCCCTGGGTAAAGATGTAGATCCAAGTGCATGAACATTTGAAAGCCACTTACAGCTCATATCAATTTTTAAAATAAACTTAATTTGTTATTATGCTTTTGGAAGACATGTTTTTTAGATGTGTAACCATCAGATAAGGGAAGGGCAATCCTACGAGTGGAGACCACTTAGTGGATCCATGTAGATCCTGGTTGAGAAGCATTGTTTTAAAGGCAGGTCTGGTATAAAAAATTCCTCTATTATAATAACTGATTCCTGGTCAAGACATATGCCTGGGTTGCTAGCTGGATCCCCAGTATGAAGCATGCAGAAGGCAGCTGATGAATGTTTCTTTTTCGTCTATTCTCCTCTATGTTTCTCTCTATCTCTCTTCCTTCCTTTCTCTAAAATTATATATATAATGTATGGTTTATTAATCAGAGCATATGGAAAACAAAAGCTTATAAAGAATGAGCAAATCAATAAAAACAGTAGGTAAACCAATGAAAAAAGAGAAACAGACAGAGACAGAGACAGAAAGAGAAGTAGGAAGAGGGACCAAGGGAAGAAAGGAGAGGGGAAGAACAGAAGTCAGGAAAGGTAGGAGAGGAGAAAACACGTATTTTCATTTGTGCAAAAAATAAAAAGACCAGTGACTCTAGATTGAATCACCCTCATAACATTGTCCTAAATAATCTTAAATTCATAAAAACATAAAACCAAGGCAATGGGAAAAGGAGTTATATATCTGCAACCACACCTACACACACATACACACACACCACTGGGAGTTAAAAAACTGTTCTTATGGAAGAAGCTCTCTGTCTCCCCTGCCAAACTAATTTATTAAAAATATTCCATCAGCATCTCTGTTAACCTTCTCTCAGTGGAAGTGTTTCCAGAAAGCTCACGAAAGAGATCAATGCTAAATATGACGACGATTGCATCTTTGTACGTCTCTTTGAAATCAAACAAAATGGGTTTCTAAACAAAGAATGTACAGTAGAAACAATGCCAACAGATTTGAGCAGCCATCTGGAGTAATTACTCATGCTCGCTAAAAATAGGCTGTTTAAGAATGTGCAAAATTCCTTCCCGACAGAACTGAGAGGTCTCCAGCAGCACACGGGCTGGCTGGCGGACTTAGGAAAGACACTTTCAGTGGGCAAGTCTGGTTGTGTATTTATATCACCAGGTACAAAGGCACCTGAAACTTAGATCTCAATGCCATATTGTACATTCCCATCTACCACCATCAAAGTTTTTCCACTGTAGCCCTTCCCTCCACTCCCCTCCCCTCCCCTCCTTTCCTTTCCTCTCCTTTCCCCTCCCATTTTCTTCCCATTTTTCCTGATGTAGATGATTATTTCTTTCAAATTATAGCAGAGCATACATATCCCTAATCCCCCTCTGACCTCCATCTTCAATCCCCCACAGTGTTTTGCATTCACCTTTTATTTTGCATTCATTTAGCAACTTGCACTGGATTGTATGAACAATCTGAATAATGCATTTTCCTCACAGGAATGGCAATCCAGCTTTTACCACTGAGACAATTAAATATCACAAAAAAATTTTTTTGACCCACTTCTTAGTGAGATAAAGGTAGAACTTCAAAGAACTGTGCAGGTCCCTTCATAGTTGCTGTCTATTTCTAAAGTTGCTTCTTTGGTTATTTCCACCTGGAACTCCGGAGCTGACAGGATCAAAATGACTCTCTTTAAAGTGGAGAGGCTGGACCCTCCATGAACTGATTCCAATCAGATGTCTAATGTCATGTTTACCAGCTTATTCGTGTACCTTCTCCGTCTCCAGTTTCCCTCACTTGCTTTTCTAGTGTAATGAGTTTGAGCAGAGCAAACTCTGTTAGAAATAAAAGCAGAATCATGTTCTTAGTAAAGGCTAATAATTCTTCTTTTAAAATGTATTTATCAATTAAGGTGTTACATATGTGTCCTTATTCCCCCATTACACATCCACACCCTCCCCCCCCACCTCATGCCCTCACCTGCCAGGAACCAATCCCAGCATATAATAATTACAAGAGTTTCATCAAAAGGTGGGTGAAGCTTGGGGGGGGGGTGGGTTCGATAAGGGCTGAGCCACCTACGTATTTTACCTGTTGGAATGGCTAAATGGCACTTCCCCATAATCTGAATAGGATCATTGCTTGCTGCCAGACAGCTCAGAGCATCTTAAATCTGCATGTTATTGCCTCCTGTTGGCCAAACACCTGAACAGCTGTATGCTATTCCCCAACCTGTCAATGCTTCTGTAAACCCTACCGTCTGAAGTGTATGTCTCCACCTTGCCTTAGGACAAATTGAGTTAATAAATAGCACGTGGTCCTGAGTCAAGGGGCTCTCACCCCTCTGTTGTCTGTATCCATTGGTTAGGCTTATATGCATGCATACAGGTCCTTTGGTTGATCTCTCCTCCTTACCCCCACCCTCCATACCTTCCCTATGAGATTTGATGGTCTGATTGAAAAGGCTAATAATTCTAAGCTCGCTTTCTTCTCTCCAATACAGGCTTGACTTGAAGTTCCAATGACCTGGGATATAGATGGAAGCATGATCCACTTTTTTACTATAAGCCCTCTTTCTCTATGCCTCCTGCACTTTGGCAAGGGAGAGATAAGTCACAGACTCCAACATGAAGGATGCGATGAGCAGTCTGTATCTTCCATGATGATCTCTAGCACCTCTATCTTTTTGCCTATTGATTCAACATAGATGAGTGGAGCCTTGTTGAGACACAACCCTTTCTTCTAGGTATCTGTGGTGTTAAATAAAAGTACCCTTCATGGCACTCATTAAAGAATGGTAAGACTGACTTCATTCAAGACAGGGCATCAGGATAAAATAGAGATTTTGATTTCACATAATATCCACCATTTCAGTCAGGGTCAGCATTGCGAGTTCATCCAGTCTTTCTCCTTCTGAGCCAAGAAGAGAATCCTATACCTGACAAAATGCCAATCAGTCCTTACCTACCTACGAGAATCAGCATAAAAGAAGAAAAATCCCCTGGATTCCACTTGGCCTCCAGAAAACATCTGCTTTGCTGTCTAGTAGACATGCCAAACTCAATAAATACAAAAATGAGCTACTAATCTTCCCTCAATGCCAGCATCCCAACTTGCTTCTAGAGTCCTTCTAATCTCAACAAATGACACCTTTAAAAAAAGGTTCAGATCTGCTAGTGTCACTTCTCTGCAAATAATTCTCCTGTGGATTCCTGTCTCCTCACCAGTCACCTTACCGGACCTACCTGGCATGCAGTGTCTGGGCCCTCCCCTTTGTGACCTCAACTTCCTTACTATGCTCATGTGAGTTCAACTGTCCTGTCCTTTCCTGCCCTCCACTTTACCAGGGAAATGTTTTCCCCAAGTTAGCATGGCTGGGTCATCACCTCTTCAGACAGCATTTTCCTCACCTCCTCCCCACGTTCCCCTCACACTGGCACCACTCATCCTCTTAACTCTCTTCATACTTTCCCTTCATGTGTTACCATCTGACATGCTTTATATTCAGCATGTTCTCTGTTTATTGTCTGTCCTGTCTCCCCCAAAGTATATAATAAATTTCATTCTAAGAAAGCAGAGGTTTCAATCAATAGTTGGTTCCCAGAACCTAAAGGAGTCCTTGGCACATGGAAGGTTCTCAAAGAATAAATGAAAGGATAATTGAATTTTCAAACCCTGATCTAAGCAATGTCCTTACCTGAGCACAATCACTTTTGAAAATGCGGTCTGCTTGTGGAGGTTGGCTTGATCCAGTTCGCAATCAACTGAGCTAGAGTTTCCCTTTGGAAGCAATTGTATAAGCCGTAGCCTCCCATGAGGATGCTCTTATCAGATCAGAAGCCAGTTTTGCCATTCATCAGCTGTTTGCAAGCCTGAGCTGGCCTCTCTGAGCTCAGCAGTGGAACCCCCTCCTGCCTCCTCCTGGGGGATGTGAAGTTCCAGGAAATCCTCCTGCCTGCTGCAGAGGCCCCTGCAGTGACCTCTGCCATCTGCAGCAGGAAAGGTGACCTTGGGCCACTTGTCATTCCAATAAGCATCCACTTCCTGTCTATTTTTCTCCCTTGATTTTACTTCCCTTGACCTGAGTTAATCCTCTCATTATCTGTCTTCCACTTGGATCAAATCCCCCTTCAACTTTAGTTCTTAGCCTGGCCCTGCCTTTGCCAGCGTCCCCAGAGATGGCATTTAAAGACCACTCTCTGAGGCCCAGGCCCAGCAGTCATCCAGAGAGCAAAAATGAGTGAATCACTTTCAAGGAAACAGCAGCCCTGAGAGTCACCCTTCTGAGAATGCTGCCTGCGTCTGCAGAAACCGAAGCTTCAGTGCTCAATGAGGGAGGGAGGCAGGCAAGAACTAACATTTGTGACAATCCATTTTGTGCCAGGATCTGGGCCAGGTGTTTTTTGTTTTTGTTTGTTTGTTTTTTGTTTCTTATAGTTTATTCCCAATGAGGGCTGTAGACAGCCCACAAATTAAATCTCAACCATCTCCATGTAAAATGTCACATTTTAAAAAGAAAATAAAACCCCACTCAAAATACTTAGATGACTTCCCATAATGCACAGACTAAAAGGCCATGTTCTAACCATGTCCACCTGCTGGACCTCACACCCCAGTCTTCTCCCTACTCCACAGCCTGTCCACTCTCTAATAAGGAGCGTTTGCAAAATCCCTAGTATTTGTGCGTTTATTGTTTCCTCTGACAGTTGCTTCCCTCCTCCTCATATAATCACATAATTCACAGTCTCTGTTCATTCAAGATTCTGTCCTCTTCCCAGAAAGATCCTAGCCGGCCACTCTACAGGGTCGTCCCCAAGTCTGGAAATGGAGAAAGATGCATAATTCATGGCTTATTGATGGTTCATTCAACATAAGATAAAATAATAGCATTTTGGCTACAAATCTGTATGGCCACCTTATTTTCAAGGTCCACTCCCTCACTCATCCCCTTCCTGTTTTACTTTATACAGTCTCTATATTGGAATGTATTCTTTATTATTTATATGCCCCATGGGGACATCTTTCCCTGATGCTAAGGCCTGGCTTTATTTAATGACAGCTTTCTGCAGACTAGAGGATGCTGGTTCAGAACTGGTTCCAGATAAATATGGTTGAATAAATGAACTGAGCAAGTGGAAGCATAAAAAACATAAATAACTTTTTCAGGTCACAAAGCTACTAAATGGCTTAGACAACATTTAAAGCACATTTTTATTTCAACACCTACATGTTTTCTACTGCAGAGAGCGCTGCTCCTTTTTTGTCATGTCATTAAAACTGTAAAGACCACAGGATAGCAAGGGGGTGGTCAGCACTGACCCTATGACCAGACCACTGACAAAATAAAGAAAGCAGCCCTGGCGGGAGAGGAGATGTCACCACAGGGAAGGGCCTTGGTCTCCAACGTCCCTGGGAACCATGCCTGTGACTATCTCTCCCACCTCACAGCTCTTTTAAACTTGAGAAATTTTGTTGAGCCTCCATTTCTCAGCCACACAATGCCATTGAGAGCAATCTGTAAAATGAGCGCAACATACATCCAGGCTCAGAGAGTCAGACAGCCAAGAAACAAATTCCTATGTCCTGATTCCATTCCGGACCTAGGCAAAGTTATTTAAACTTGTTAACCTGGTCACTCAACTTGCCTTCCCCCAATGTAAATTAGAGACATAAACACTGTAAGGTAACTGTGAGTTTATCCCTTTAAATTCATTAACACATGCAAGTGATTGCTTACTGCTACTAATTTTGTTCCTGTTTCTCCTCTTCCTTCTCCTCTGTTTCTTCTTCTTCTGTTTTATTATTATTATTATTCATTGTTGTTGTTTTACTGTTTTTGAAGTAGAGATAAATGTGTGACCTTTGCTCACCATAAAGTCAATGCTTCAGGAAGACAGAGACTATATGGTATGCATACCCTTTGTCACATTTTATATTCTATAACTGGATAATTTATAAACACTATAACATACTTCCAAACATTTGGGTGTTGAGTAATGGGAAACAATTAAGTAATAAAATCAATGTAGCTTTTGAACATGGTTTTATGTCAGTTGTTATTCCGTCCTTGTTTTTGTCAGAATGCTTTTGCATGCACTGGGAAATTCTAGTTGAGAAACTCCAGGAATTATTGATATTCAAAATGAGTAATGAAACAGATTTTTACTTTCATATGAGAACTAGTGGCCTGGTGCATGAAATTCATGTGGGGTTCCCTCAGCCCAGCCTACACCTTCTCCAATCTGGGACTTCCCTCTCACAACAAAATAGGCCTATGAGTTTAAAAAAATGACCTCAGTTTTCGGAAGTTAGTTAGTGGGCTGATCGGCTTTCAAAGCCCAGGCTTATCTCACTATGAGCTATGAGACTCCATAGCATCCATTTGCTCTTTGTGGTAGGCAGTCTTCAAGAGAGTTCTGATGATGTCTGTCCCCTGATAGTCACACTTATGAAATCGGCCCTTCCCTGGAGTGTGGGGTTGAACTAGTGACTCACTCCTTATGAAGAGATTCCTGCCTCAAAGATTAGATTGTAGAAGATGGAGGCATCTATATTGGGTACTCTCTCTTAGACCACTGGCTCTGGGGGAAGCCAGGTGCCTGCTATGGGAAAGCTCTGTCCAGAGGCCCACAGGAGTCAACTCCAAAGATCTTTTTAGGTTTCTACCAGCTGAGTAAACGGAAAGGGCCTCCCCAGGCCTTCCAACAGCTGCAGAAGCAGAACCCCTTCAAGGCTCAGGATGACCGTGGACCCATGAGAAATCCTCAGCCAGAAGCACCCAGCTGAGTCACTCCCAAATCTCTGATCCATAGATTCTGCAAAATAATTAACACTTGTTCTCAGTGGCTGAGTTTGAGGGTAATTTGTAACACATCCACATATAACTAATATAATAATCAATATTACTCTAGAAACCACACTCATTTCTAGAATTAATGATATGTGCCATTTTCCCAAGCACTTCATCATTATAATATACTAGAGGCCCGGTGCACAAAATTCATGCATGGGGCGGGGGCAGGGGATCCCTCAACTCGGCCCGTACCTTCTTCACTCCAGGATTCCTCTCACAATCTAGAACCACTGGCTCCTAACTGCTCACCTTCCTGTCTGCCTGATGCCCCTAACTGCTGACATAATCCCTTAACTGCTCTCCCCTCCTGGCCTGATCCCCCTAACTGCTTATCTACTTTTCCCTCCTTGCCTGACTGCCCTAACTGCCTATCTGCTCTCCCTTCCTCTCCTGGTTTACAGACAAAATAAAAGAATGTGTTATAAACTGTAGCAATACATGGTGTGATGTACATGAATCATAACACATTTTAGCACTACCTTTTAAATTTCCAAATAAAGATTGTTTAACTACTCCAATTGTTAATTTTTTTAAATATATTTTATTGATTATTTTTACAGAGAGGAAGAGAGAGGGATAGAGAGTTAGAAACATTGATGAGAGAATCTTTGATCAGCTGCCTCTTGCACACCCCCTACTGGTGATGTGCCCGCAACCAAGGTGCATGCCCTTGACCGGAATTGAACTTGGGACCTGTCATTCCACAGGCTGATGCTCTATCCACCGAGCCAAACCAGTTTTGGCCAGTTGTTAATTTTATGTGTCTACCTGAACTGACAAGGCTAGGGGATGCCCAGATAGTTGGGAAACTTTATTTCTGGGCATGTCTATGAGAGTGTTTCAGGAAGACACTGGTGGGCTGAGTAAAGACTGATGCTCTCATCACTGTAATGGCATCATCCAATCCACTGAGTGTCCAAATAGAACAAGAAGGTAGAGGAAGGGCAAATTCACTCTTCCAGCTTGAGGTGGGATACCCAGCTTCTTTGCCCTTGGAAACAGTCTGCCCAGGTTTAGATTGGAGGTCATCACTAGCTCCCTTGGTTCCCCAGCTTGCAGACCTGATATGCGTTCTTCCTGGCTTGAACAATCACCCATAATAAATGAGCCAACTCCTAAAATAAACCTCCTCCTATTTTTATACACATGTATGAATATCTCTATCTATATATCTATAGCTATACACATATATGTAATTGCTTATTAATTCTGTTTTTTTCTGGAGATTTCTCACAAATGCAATAATCATATGGAATTAAAAACATAAGAATAAATGATAGATTCATTTGGAAATATTTAAAAATTACACTCAAAATATTTAATATGGTGGAAAGGTGAGAGTGTTCCCAAAAAAGAGAGATTAATTTTTCCAGGTAGCTAGGATCAACATTTGAACATTCTTCTTTTGTTTTCTTTTTCTTTTTAAATAAAGAATATATTTTAGTAATTTGTACTAATGAATTTTAGAAATGATTTTTAGCTAGTTATGGTAGAACATATAAATAAACCCTGGCCAGTTGCTCAGTGATTAGTGTTCTGGCCTGCAGACCAAAGGATGGTGGGTTCAATTCACTTCTTAAAGGTATGTACCTCAGTTGCATGTTCCCCAGTTGTGGTGGAGGCACGTGCAGGAGGCAACCAATCTATGTGTCTCTTTCACCTCAATGATTCTCTTTCTCCGCTCTTCCTGTTCCTCTTCCACTTTCTCTAGAAACCAATGGAAAAAATATCCACACAAATGAACAAACAACAAATTTACCTAAATAAGATGTAGCAATCAATAGATTATAGTCTAGTTTTTCTTCATTTTTGTAAGTTGTATCTGACTTTATGGTTTTTCCCCTATGTTATTTGTTATCTCTCAGAGAACCTAGAGTTCAAATATCTTTTTATGTATATCCTTTATAAGCACTTAATGATTTTATATATACCACCAGTCTCTGTGAGGGAGGTGACTATCTTCACTTTACAGACATTAAGAGTTTATTTATACATTAAGAAAAAATAACAAGTGATGACCCCATTTATGTGGATAAAGACGGGCTTAGCAGTGACTTTTTAATGGCCAATTAGTTTGTAGGATGGGTCATTTATTAATTTTTATCAAACCAGCTATTTGAAGGTCTCCTGAATTATGTTACGGCTTATTTCTCTCTTGTAAATGATGACACCCCCCCCCCCCCAAGCTTCGATTTAAGCTGACGACTTCAAATAAATTAGAACTGAGTTGCTGTCTCCTGGCTCCTTGCCAAGCAAATTTAGCCAACCAAGGGACAGGTCCAAAATCCTAAAACAACCCCCATGGTAATGATTTTGAAGTAAAGAAACCCCAGGCTGGGACTATGTCTAGACATGGTTACCCAACCAGACTTGGCTGTTTCAGTGATTTCTGCCATCTTGACAGTTGCCCCAATCAAATCAATGTGGGATATCTATTTTAGAGAGCAAAGCAATTTCTATTCTCAGCTCATCCAGACCTTACGATGGCATCATTATTTTACTAGGTGTTTTATTGAGGCAGAGTTCACATAATACCAACCATTTTAAAGGGTACCATCCAGCAGTATTCACATATCCAGTGTGTGTCACCATCACCTCTATCAATTTGCAGAATATTTTCTTTTCTCTACAAACTATTTATCCACTAAGAAATCTCCCCAGTCCTCATTGCACCTTGAGCTGCTGGCCACCACCAATATGCTTTCCATTTCTAGAGATTTACCTATCCTGGACATTTCGTATAAGTGAAATGATACAAGATGTGGCCTTGGGTGTTTGAATTCTTTCACTTACAATGATGTTTAACTTCATGCCATAGCATCTGTCAATGTTGAGTTCCTTCTTATATATGAATGAGTAATATTCTATTGCAAACCATTTTGTTGGCCCTTTCATTTGTCAATGGACATTTGAGTCGGTTCTACCTTTGAATATTTTGAATAGAGCTACTGAGAACCTTGGTGGACAAGTATTTGGGTAATTGTTTTCAATTTACTGAAATGTCTTATAGGATTTTTTTTAAGGGGCAGAGGTAATGGGAAAGAAGTAGTAACTGGAAGTATCTAGAGGATTTGGGTTGATTGTACTTTCATACATTACCTAGTTGACTTGTATTTTTATTGAAATTTCATCATTGCATTATCGGGGTCTAGACTAGAGATCCTGACACATAATAGATGTTCTTAGAATAAATGTTACATGCTTTAGCTGAAGCCGGTTTGGCTCAGTGGATAGAGCGCCAGCCTTAGGACTGAGGGGTCCCAGGTTCAATTCAGGTCAAGAGCATGTACCCTGGTTGCTGGCATATCCCCAGTAGGGGGGGTGCAAGAGGCAGCTGATCAATGTTTCTCTCTCATGGATGTTTCTAACTCTCAGTCCCTCTCCCTTCCTCTCTGTAAAAAATCAATAATATATATATATATATATATATATATATATATATATATATATATAAATGTTATATGCTTTATTTTGCTGCTTAGTGCTGCTACTATCACAGTAATAAATACCGCCCCTCCCCAATTTTTTTAAAGGTGAGAGGACACTAGTGCATCCAGAAAAATTATTTTCACTATTTGCTTAAAATATTCTTTCTTTTCCCTCTCTCCCTTTATGAGGCCACACTCTTTATTAGATCACCTGCCACCTACTTCTTTACAATTTGAAGCTTGTTTCTTTCAACACTCTTGCCATTATCTCCAGGAGTCTCTTAATGCTAAGTAAAGGAATGTCTCAACAGGCTTGAGAGAGATTTCTATATTTCCTGTTCTGTTAGTGATTTCCCTTGTTATCAGCCTGTTTTATATCTCTCTGTCAATTATGTGTCACGTGTTCTAAATTATACAAGTAGGATTTCACAGCAGCATGTAAAACAATAGGAGAAGTACAACATGCTGCTATTTTTCTGCAACACATTTTTTATTTAAACTGAGCATAGTGGAAAAAAAGTAATTTGTATTTTTCCACTTACTTTTATATCATTCATGCATTCTTATAGCACCAAAAGATTTCTTTGGAATGTAAGACTATTACTAAAGAATAGAAATAGCCATAATATTTAAGGTCTTGTAAAAAATAATCCATTTCAAAGTTGCCTTACAGTAAATATATTTTCCACAATGGTTACAAGCTGTGCTTGGGAATTCACTTGAGACATAAGGTAGTAATCAATAATATTTCTACACCTTGAGCCCAAGGATCCTATTTGTCCATTTTCCTCCTCTGCTATGAATCTGAAGTCTAAAATTTGGAAGGAAATTGGACTAAATCTTATAACTTACAGACTCAGGATTCAGGGGACAGGTGTTCATTAAGCTGAAAAAAAAAGGATAAATAAGCTTTTTAACACCTGCAGAGAAGTCAAGACTTGCATTTCAGATATCTATGTGAAAACAATGGGTTATGTCCCAAATGCTTTGTTCATTCGTTGGAGGGAGGGGGAAAAAGGATAGAAGAGTTTAGATCTGTCCTTGTAGATTGTCCCTATGCTGATGCTGGCATGGGCTACCCATGTCAACTATGGATGATTCATGATTTGCATATTTCAATGGTCTTGCCAAGTAGACTCTCCACGGACTTTGGTGATGAGTATTTAATTAGAAGAATGAATATGTTCAGATGGTAAATCTTCTGGTCCAAGACCATTCCTATTTTCTCTACTTTTAATGGCAAGTTCAATAAGGGTTTTATGAAGAAACAATTTGTCTCAAAACCACAAAGGGCAACCCCCCCCAAAAAAAAAAAAACACAAAAAACTAATCTCCCATCTGCCAGCTTCTCTCTTCCACAGTGAGATGCAATGTGGGGATGAAAGGGCTTCACCCACAGCTGCAGGCTATCCAGGCCCTGCAAGCACTGTTCTCTATGCTTGAAGAGTATTCAGAGCAGGTGTATGCAAAGTGTGGATCCTGGGAATTTGGTCTTCTTGATACTCCTTTCCCTCCTACTTTAGTTTGGAATGCTAATTTGATTTTTGAATATCCTGGAAGGTGGCGAAATACTGGTCTCATAAAAAGAGTAAGAATATGATCTTGCTAATTAAAATTTCCAGAAAAGAATATGGGAAATTGATATATTTTCTTTCTTAAATATTTGGTAAATTTTACTGATGAAAAAGCAGATCCTGATGTGTGTTTTGTTAAGGTTATCAATTATTGGTATAATTTCATTACTATTTTTTAGGCTGATTCAAATGATTCCTAGTCCTTTTGTGGATGTTGGTAGTTTATGCTTTCCAAGAAATCTGTTCATTTCAAATATATTTTCGTATTTGTGAGCATAGACTTTAGATTATTCTTTTAATGTTCATGAGATCCATAGTGATGATTTCCTCTTTCACTTCTGGTATTGGTAAATAGTGTCTTCTCTCTTTTTTCCTTTGGGTAGTCTTGCTATAAAGGTTTATAAATTTTATTGATAGTTTTTTAAGAAAGAGATTTTCATTATTGTTTTCCTGTTTTCAGTTTCATTGATCTAATTTTTATTTCTTTTCTTACAGTTTCTTTAACTGTAAATTGCTGTTTATATATTTGTGTTTTTAAATTTCAATTACAAATAAAATTTTATGTGACACCCTATATTCTATTAGACTGTAGGCCAATGATCAGTTTTCAACAAATTTATTCTTCCTCTGATAATGATCAGCACTCTCCACCAGTGACTAAAACCTCTTCTAAATTTCCAAAGAATGTGCTATCTGTCTTTTATTGGACATGAATCAAATGTCAAATTCAATTGCAACTTTTTATTTGTATATCATGTCTCTTCAATAAGATGGGTTATATCTTGACTATAAGAAACACTGTGATAAGGGGGTGGGAGGTATGAAGTGAAGGAGGCCTAATATATGGTGACAGATTATTTGACTTTGGGTAGTGGGCACACAGTGCAATATACAGATCTTGTGTCATAGAAATCTCAGCTGAAAGCCATATGATCCTGTTAACCAATGTCATCCCTACAAATGCAATTTTAATAAAGGAAATATCCTATTAAAATGTGTGGCTTCAACCACACAACACTGTGCTTGGAGCATAGGAGATACTCAATCAATATTTTATCTCTATTCAGTGCTTCTGGATTATGTATTCTGGTGACCTCAATATATAGCAAATCAAACAGTGAGCTCTTCAAAATTGAAATAACATGTCTGGTCAGATTACTTCTAGAATGACAAAAGAAAAGTGGGGGCGGGGGTGGAGTCTAATCATGACAGTTGATTCCATAGCCAGCTTCCTCCTTTAGAGTCATAGGAAACCTGGAATAGGTGATAAAGATACCACGCCTTTACCCGACTTAGATGGCAATAAATATTTTGATATGTAGCCAGGAGTTTGTTATGTTTCCTCCACCACAGTTAGGCCCACTCTTGATTATCTGAGCTGAATGTGGATCCAAAGGCCACATCCCTTTCCTTTGAAGATAAAAAAGAAAACTCCCCCAGGAGGAAGATAAAGCCAAGTACAAAGTCAGGGACTTTGGAGGCAGCATTACCTGTTTTGTTGTGTGTGGGTTTGTTTTTTTGTGGTGTCCTGAATATTAAAACAACACTTGTGCTAATCTTTATAAGGACACTTATCTAGTTACATAAAATTTACAACATAGGCTTCAGCTCTTCTGCAGTAGGGATTCTTAGATAATCATATTTATACTAGAAGGGGTCCCTCAGCCAGGCCTACACCCTCTTACAATCCCGTGGGATGGTGATACTGCAAGGACTGGCTCTAAACTGGCAGTCAGACATCCCTCTCACAACCGGGGATCTCTGGCTCCTAACTGCTGGCCTGCCTGCCTGCCTGATTGCCCCTAACCACTTGCCTACCTGCTTGATTGCCCCTGTCTCTGTCTGCCTTCCTCATCACCCCTAACTGCCTCTGCCTGCCTGCCTGCCTGATCACCCCTAACTGCTTGCCTTCCTGCCTGATGGCCCCTAACCACCTCTTCCTTGGCCCTCACCACTGCAGCTTTGTCCAGAAGGATGTCTGGAAGGTCCTTCACCTGTCTGGTCTAATGAGCATATTATGCTTTTTTTATTATTATAGATGTTTAGTATTCTGGAACATCACTGGAATTCATTTCTTCTTTCACTTGTTTCTTTATAGAAGAAGTATCCCATTTATGCAGACACTCCATACACCTACTGGTATGTGCCTAGAATGCAGTCAGGAGACCTCAAGGTCCCCAGAAGCCATACCTTTGAAATGTAAGTATCAAGAAGGGTAGTTTCTGTCTCCCAATCTCTGGGGAAAGGTAGGAACCCAAGTGTATAAGCACTAGTTAGCAAACACAAGTGGTCTGCTCACCTTGACCAACCCTCCTCCAAATAGCAATCTATGTAGTACCCACCCCCGATTTAACAGTGCTGACATAGAGGAGATCTACAAACACTTATTGAGTAATTTCATAAATAAATTACTTTATTACTGAACACTGCTTCTAGTTACATAAATTGCTTTCTCTTCCAAATTGGCTTTCTTTTGATAATTAAAATTTAGTTTTACTAATCGTTAGTTGCCTCTGGTTGCTCTGACTTGATCGCAGATAGAAACATCAGCAGTTCCTGCCAGGCAAAGAGGCCCTGCCTCCTGCCCGGGGGATTCCTGCACTTGTGGAGATCAAACACAACAGTTACCACATCAGTCATTGTGAAGGTGCTCATTTGGATCCTGGTTTTTCTCCAGATGTTGGAGGTAATTCCATTAATAGGATACAAGATGCTCTATGAGAATAGGGAACTGAGTTGGAATCAGAGGGTCCCCTTTGGTTAAAACACACACTGGTTCTTTTGTATTTGGGTTCAAGTTCTTAGATTTTCTCCTGAGGCTCCTGGATCTCTAGGCAGGGACACCAGCTGGCTTAGTCCTGGTGTGCCTATGTATTTTAGGCCACGGGGTAAGGACTAGGGAGCAGTCTTTACTCACCATAGGGCCCCCCCACTACCGAGTCATATAGTCCACGCTGCAAATGCGTGCCATGCCAAGCAGTCAACTGGACATTAGGGATATGGATGAAAGACACAGCCCCTGCCCTCCAGGAACCCACAGGTTGATGAGAAACAAGCTACAGTAGGGAATGGTGAGGACTGTGAAAGACAGAATCACAGGAGACCCACAGTCATGCTCATCCCAGAGGGCCTCCCACCTGCTGAACCATCACTGAAAGCTATCAGATCAGCCAGAATCTGCACCTAAAGATCCCTTCAGGCAGAAAGGATCTGCTTCTAGCCATCCACTCAGAAGGGAAAACAGAACTTTACTCCAGAACATGACCATTATTTCTATAAAACAGCCTATCTGCCTATTCCAACTCCGATCCCATAAAAGAGAAGGTTGGGCCACACTTTCCATTTGCCCTCTGTTAAAAGCTTTCAAAAACAGACCTGCTGAAAGTGGGGCTGCAGAGTGGAAGGGATCAGTTCTATAGGATTTAAATGCACCAAAATAGGCGTTGAGCTTTAATTGCAGTGCACTGCAGAAGTGGAAACCTAGAATTGAAAATAATAGATTCATGGCACTCAGGGAGCCATTTGAGCCGTTACTAGAGACAATTTAAAAATATATATTATTTTAAAGAAGTGGAGACTGCTCCTAGGAAAGCATTGACGATAGGCCCAAGAACAATAAAGAAACAGCACTGGGGTGCCCTGGAGGGTGGGAGGGATCTTGGCTATGTGTGGTAGTTCCCTTCAGGTGTGGGGCTCCATCCGCATAAAATCTCTGGCCCCTCGTTGACCCCCTCGCCTTCCTTCCTTGGGAGATGGGTTGCATATCAAACTGGTGCCTGTAGAAGCAAGATCAGGCCACATACAGACAAGGTGCCCCTCTTCTTTTTCTCCGGAGCAGGTCTGCCAGGGCAGAGCAGGAGTTTTGACAGTTCTGGGCTATGCAGTGAACTCATTGGGGAGCCTAGAACCTTGGATGGGAATGGGAAGTCTGTGTGCGAAGTTGAGGCTTACGAAGGCCACTTCACTAACACCATCTCTACCAGTAGCAACAATACCATTTTGGTTTTTACATAAGGGCATTCTGGAAATACTCAACAGCTAACCCTCCAAGGAAATAAACAAAAAAGGCCAGGTTGAAGCGCCTGCAGAATGCAGTGGCATAAACAACCCACCTGAGCTTATTTCAGGCCACCTCCTGGGTATCAGTGAGTGAGAAGTTGAGAGGGGATGGGTAGAATTGGTTCTTGCAGACTGGCAGGGATGGATTGAGCTCAGCACTATCTCTTTTACACTCACTCTTTCACTTCATCTCTCAAGGGGGCAGGACCCGACTACACAGGATGGGCCTGCTTGTCAGACTTCCTCAAACACCATCTTTGAGGTTGCCTGATTTCCAATTAAATATGTTTCAAAGGGTCACTTGGAAGCTAGGTTTTTTACTACATATTGTATAACTAAATATATAATGTAAACAAGTCTTGTATGCGGCATACATACACACATTTTATATGTAAAAACAGTTCTCTATATCCTAATATATAAAAAACTGGGGGCCATCATGACTGAAACAACCAGATGGACGACCAAATAACAGGCTGCGTGGGGTGACCAGGTCAGCAGGGGGGTTAGTTTGGGATGACCAAACAACTGAAGAGCAGGCTGTATGGAGCAACCAGGCTGGTGGTGGTAGGGGGGGTCGTAGTTGGGGGCAACCAGGCTGGCAGAGGGAGGCAGTTGGGGGGCGCCAGAAAGGGGGGCAATAAGGGGTTACCAAGCCAGCAGGGGGACAGTTGGGGGCAACCAGGCTGACAGGGGTGGCAGTAAGAAGCAACCAGGCTGGCAGGGGAGGTGGTAATGGCACAGAGGACAGTTAGGGTGACCAGGCCAACTGGAGGAGGGAAGTTGGGGTGACCAGGCCAACTGGAGGAGGGCAGTTGGGGTGACCAGTCAGGCAGGTAGGTGAGCAGTTAGGAGCCAGTGGTCCCAGATTGTGAGAGGGATGTCTGACTGCCTGTTTAGGCCTGATCCTCCAACATCCCTCGAGGAGTTCTGGATTGGAGAAGCTGCAGGCTGGGCTGAGAAGACCTCCCCTTGCATGAATTCCATGCACTAGGCCTCTAGTATATATATATATAACCAGCAACTAGAACACTATAATGACTGGAACAACCAGTTGCTATGATGCCCAATGTGGCCAGCAAACCTGCCTGATCAGGGGGTAGGGCTGGCCAGCCAACTTCCCAGGCCCCACTCCCCAGTTGGCTTTATCCCTAATCAGATTATCCCACCCCTGATTGCCTTTCTATCCCAATCAGGGGTAGGGTTGGCCAGCCAACCACTTACAGCCCCTGCCCCTGGCTGGCCCCACCCCCGATGGTTCTTCACCATCCAGATAGGCCCATAGCTCCTCCCCCAAGCCAACTCTGGCCCTGATTGGCCCTCCATACTAATCAGGGGTGGAGCTTCCTGGCCAACCTTCCATCTACTGACTCCCAATCAGCTCTCTCTACCCCAGTTGGGGGAGGGGCCCACTGGCCAACCTCCTACCAGCTCCTCCTTCCAACAGACCTAGCCCCAATCCGCCCCAATTTGGGCCATGCTGGCTGGACCCTACCCTGCATGAATTCGTGTACTGGGCCTCTAGTATAGAAATAATATATAATATATAATATATAATATATAATATATAATATATAATATATAATATATAGTATATAGTATATAGTATATAGTATATAGTATATAGTATATAGTATTTAGTATATAGTATATAGTATATAGTATATAGTATATAGTATATAGTATATAGTATATAGTATATAGTATATAGTATATAGTACATAGTATATAGTATATAGTATATAGTATATAGTATATAGTATATAGTATATAGTATATAGTATATAGTATATAGTACATAGTACATAGTATATAGTATATAGTATATAGTATGTAATATATATGTATATGTAAGTAGCGATATATATACACACACATAAATACATATAAAATGTCTAAGTATAGGTGTGTAACGTGTATATAAGTTTATGTATATATGTACTCTGTAATGGTAATGGTTGCCCAGGTATATACATCTGTTAAAACATATGGAACACTTAAAATTAGTAAATTTAATTTCATGTACATTTTACCTCAATAAAGTTAAAATTTAAAAAGTCCACTTATTCACTTGAAGTAAACATAACATATTCGTAATTTAAATTAGACACAAAAAAATAAATGACATAATAGTGATTGATTGCTTTATAGTATCCAAATCTTTTAAAAATATATATATATATTATTGATTTTTTTAACAGAGAGGAAGAGAGAGAGATAGAGAGTTAGAAACATCGATGAGAGAGAGTCATCAACCAGCTGCCTCCTGCACACCCCTGACTGGGGATGTGCCCGCAACTAAGGTACATGCCCTTGACTGGAATTGAACCTGGAACCCTTCAGTCCGCAGGCCGATGCTCTATCCACTGAGCTAAACCAGTTTTGGCAAGGTATCCAAATCTTTATCCTAATGAATTCCATGTTTGTTTGTTTTTTACATGCCTTGTTTTTCTTTATGGAAGTTGAATACATATTTTAAATTATTTAAAATTTAAAAATATTTCTTTATAAAGGGAACATTGCTAGTAAAATTGCTATTTGAAAACATAAACTCAATAGCCAAGATAGGTCCTGTAGAGGCAGTGGTCTTCGCTGGCTATAACATATTCTGATTCCTGAATTGGTATATCTCAATGGGACAAAATTACACACTGCTTGTCCTTGGCAGTAAATATTAAACAGATAAAAGTTGCATTAGGTTCATAATTAAAATATTACTTTGACATTGAAACTCTTAGTAGACTGGATCTCAATTAACGTCTTGAACCTCTGGCACCATAATTGATCCTCTCATTTTCTATTTTAAACAGAAGATTTAAAATATTTTTCCCCCAGAGCTATGCCTTCCATTCATTTCCTTCCCTTGGGCTATAGTGTCAAATTAATATATATCTGATATAATATATCTCCATTGCTAGAATTGTAGGAATTATATCTATTTGGCTTCTAGATACACATACATACACACATTCTCTCTCTCTCTCTCTCTCTCTCTCTCTCTCTCTCTCTCTCTCTATCTATCTTTCTCTCTCTCTCTTATACACACACACACACACACACACACACACACACACACACACACACACTTCAGGTATTCAGCCTAATGCATTGAATATGGTAATATAGCTTTATATATCTATATCTTCCTATCATTTTTGAAGACATGAGATTTTTTAGCATCTATATTCAAATGAATGTGATTCCTTTAGTAACTGTCCCTATAGAGGGGATTGTACATTCTTACTAATAGAGGTATGATTGTCAAAACCATTTCTGAAGCTGTTCATTGTGAGAACTGCCTTTGGAGCTCACTCCTCCCTGTATAATCAGTGAAAACTTTTGGCAAAGTCTGGGTTCTTGGAGAGTTAACTGAATACCTCAAAACTTCCCCAAGTTTTTGCAACCAAGATTAAGGAAGATGGCTGATGGAGAAGCCAGGTACACTGTCAGTATTAGTGTTGTAATTAGCTAATCTATAATAATCTATAATAATAAAAGCATAATATGCTAATTAGATCAGACATCCTTTTGCACAACCTTCCAGATGAAGCTGGGGCTGCGAGGGAAGCCCAGGTCCCAGATGCCAGAGGGAAGCTGGTGCCATCAGCCAGGGGAAGGAAGGCCTACTCTTGCATGAATTACATGCATCGAGCCTCTAGTTATTAATCAGAGGAAAGGAGCAAAGGGGGAGGCCTGATATCACAGGTCTGACATTTGGGCAGCTTCACCAGGAAGCTACATCTTCCCACTCCCCAGGGAACCACTGTAGATGTCCTGTAGATCACTGAGGGAAGGGGTTCAACAAAAGGGAGATGGAAACATGCCCAGTACAGCTGGGGTGACATAGGGAAAGTGCTTGTCTGCCAATCACATAGCCCGGATCAGTGGCTACTTCAAGTGTGTGACATTTAGGAATACATAATCCCCTTAACAAAGGCATTCTCTCTCTTACTACTCTTGTGACTCGTGGCTGCTCTTGTGGCTTCCTTGAATTCTCCCATATGGCCCGCGACCACATAAACCCCATACACAATGGACTGAGGGAGCATGGCAGGCAAACACCAGCTATCCTGATGCAGGAATGGACCCAGCTCCAACATGGAAAGGAAACTTTGGAACTGGCTCTGATTTTAGCTCTCTCAAAGCCCAGCGACACCTCTTCTGTGGAGGGACAAAGGGAAATGGGACTTTGTAAACCCAGGCATGTGATTCCACAGAAATAACGCTTTTTTTCCATATCCTCCTGGGCAAGTCTCAGAAAATTCATTTTCTCAGGATATCACAAGAAATCCTCCCCCACTAGCAACAGGGGAGATAAGGCCTTCTCCTATCCGGTAACACCTGGAATCAGTGACTCAGTGTGACTCGAACATAAGGAGGGTCTGTGTTTCTCGGTGGGTTCTAATCTGTGTCTGAAGTCAGGGCCAAATGGAAAGTTTACATGCTTTGGGCAAATGCATAGAAAGTCTTTTTCTGATCACCCTCTTTGGCTACAAAATGACATATCAATATTGCCAGCACATTCACTCTCTTTCTTACATTTATTCGTCTCCTGAAGGTCTCTATGTAATGCCCATGGAGCCAAGTTCCCCATCTTAGCAAAATGTAGTTTAAACTTCCCATACAACGTCCAAAGAATTTCAGATTTAAGGCTTTATTTACTTTATATTTGTGAAGTGGGCACATACCTGCTATGTCAAGAGGTTTTTGTAAGGATTACATGACTAAGTATGTCAAGTGCCTATTATGTTATGGGGTAAATTATCTGTACACCAAATGTTAATTATTTTTGCCCCACTCTCCTGTCCTCTTTCTAACTAATAAAATGTGTGGGTTATTCTAGCTTGTTAAATGATTTTTGTTAATGCAACCAATGTTAAATGCTGTAATTTTTTTTAAAAAATATTAAACCCTGCAGCCAATTTCTATCCATCTCAAAGCAGAAACGCCATGAGCTTTGGAGATATTTACCTACCACACATCACTCTTTTGTTCCGATGCAGGAAACATTTCAGTCTTACCTGATAAACTCCAACAAACTATGTCAACTTAGAACAAAGAATTTTTGCAACTGTCTCACATTTTACATGATCTTAGGTGACAATAAAATGCCAACGATGGGTAGGGACCTTGTAGACTAATGCAAATTTACAAAGACATGCTGTGGATAAACAGGTTGAAAGAAGGTCTTATTTTAATTTAGTTTTGTTTTTTTAAAGAAGTTTGGCAACCAAAACACAAGCCAGGCCCTTCACACAGTATTTATGTTTAGCTCCTAGAGAGCCCCGCTGCGAAGGGAAGATGTTGAATTGGGAATGGTAGGGAGTTTGCACTGAGCAGGAGCCAGAGCAGAGGAGGCAGTCCTGAGGAGCCCCGAGAAGCCAGCCCCTTGTTTCAATGGCCCTCCACTTAGAGGCAATGTGGGCTCACAGCTGCTGGCAAAGTGGTTCCCCGCTGGGAACACAGAAGCAGAATGGCTGCATTTGGACATACCTGCCGGTCTAAATTGCGTTTTCTCACACGGGGCACAAACCAGCCACAAAAAAACAACTCCACCCGGACTATTCCACAGACAACAGACCGCACTTCTCTTCCGGAGGTAAACTCATTTGGAGGAATGGTTTAATTATATAAGTTTGTATGGGAGTGTGTGTGCTTTTTTAAGTGGAAGGAGTCTTTGTGAGATATCTTTTAGAGAAAGTGGACCACAACCTGTCATTAACTAGAAAGCATTCAGGTAATTTCTTGGCAAATGCAATACTTTTTTTTACATTATGATTTGCATTTACCGGGACAATTTAGAGTGATCTCATCGGGCTCCTGCAGAGGAGACCTCAGTTGCTTATTCTTCACGTTGTACCCTTGGCTGTAGGTGTGGGAGGAGTGCCTGTTGTGCTCAGCTGCCACCGGAGTCCTTTATCTGTGGGGAGGAGTTTACCCCTTTATTTTAGTTGGCATTGTACATCACATTTCCTGGAATTATTTTGGAGACATTTGAAGAGTTTGCAAGGGACAAAATGTGGGCAGGAGAAATGGCTTATGGGTCAAGCACACCATTTCCTGGGGAGCACATAGCTGTGGCTTAGCAAAGCTCACTGATGAACATTTGGTGTGGAAAGGAAGTCTTCGGGCTGAGACCCACATGACCTGGGCTTAGGATAAGGAGAACTTGGCTGCTCTGCATTAAAACAGGCTTTCTACAGACAGTCAGGCAACAAAGAAAGCAGTAAAGATTCCCAGAAATAAAGAGATGCAAGAGTTTGTGAGAGAGTAAAAAGGCCAAGTTCAAGATAAGAGGCAGGGACTTTGGAAGAGTAAGGAATCCAAAAGATAATGAGCTCAAGCATGTAATGCAATCTATACCTAATTATTATAAACTAGAGGCTGGGTGCATGAAATTCATGCACTGGTAAGGTCCCTAGCGGCTGCCAGCTGCTGGCTGGGGCCTCCCTTCCCCCCTCTCCCACCGGCCCCACACCCTGGTCAAACTCCCGGACAACTCCCAGTCGAGGGGACTATTTGCATACTATGCTTTTAATATATAGGATAATTTGTTAACTGACTCCTTGCTGTTATATAATTGGCATTACCTCCTCCCCATTCCAATTAAATTCTACTTAAAACGATAACCTTGTCAGAAGATTGTCTTGGAAAAATTAATACCGAGGGTTTTTAAAAAACATTTGACACAAAAAAGGGGAATGCTACAAGAAACAATGTAGGATAAATATTCAGAATTGAATGGAAACAATATAAAATTTAAAGGGATCATAAAAAATTCAAGCTCTTATAAGAATATCCCAAAATATTGGGAAGTTGGTGAATAATACATATTGTCCACAGGTTTTATATGAAAATTGAATTCATTTTTATTCACTTGCCATGATTCAGTAAATAAAAACAAAACAAAAAACAACAACAACAAAGTCTTGAAGGCTTGGGAAATCAGGATGCTGACACTTGGATAGTAATCTCAATATTTCCTTTCTGTATTTATCACAATGTCTTATTCAGTCAGCTGTACTTCTTTGGATGTGAGCTACTCATGAATTCCAGATGCTGTATAATCCTGTGTCCCAAACTATTTCTCACCACCCACATTTCATGCTTTACCCACCCATTTGACACTCAGCTAATTGCCAGTCAAGAATCCAATGACTTTTAAGGGCATCTCTTTTCTTTCTGTATCTAACATGACTATCTGTATTGATAGATAATCCAACAGGGTTCCTGTTCTTTCTTTTGACCTCTAAAATATCTAGGAGTAAATCCCTGAACTGGCACATTAATCCTTCTTTCTCATCCCCTATGCAGGCCTATAATAAAACTTTGACCATCTTTATACCCAAGTTGTCTGAAAAGTCCTCTTTAACTCATGCAGGAAAACATTTTGGTTCCCTTGATGCAACCAATTACAAATCTGAAGATGATACTGGTGGCTTGGATAAATATATCTTAGACTTTCCTGTTGAAGTAAATTACAGATCTGTGTTGTCTGACATTGCACTTGAAATGTTACTTGTTCAAATTGAGAAGTGTTGCAAGTATAAAATACAACTTTGATTTTAAAAATTATTACAAAAAATCAGAATGCAAAGTATCTAATATTTATATTCATCATTTAGAAGCAATAACATTTTTATATTTTGTACTAAATTAGATGTATTAATAAAATTAATTTACCTAATTCTCTTTATTTTTTCAATGTAACCTGAAGAAAATTTAACAATACACATGCAGCTTGTATGTGTGGTACATATTTTAGGGCCAATGGATGCATAATGACATCTTGGTCAATGTCGGCCTGCATATATGACAGTGGTCCTAAAGGCTATGATGAAGCTGAATGTCCATCATAAGAAATGGAAGGATGTGTGCTTCAGGAGGAATTTTTCTCTTACTGGAGCAGTGTCTCTGGGGCTTGGCCATAGGTTCCCTCTGGCTCACAGCACTTTGACTCTTAAGGGCACAGGTAGCAGCCCAGTCCATCAGCCACTGGCCTGTGTCAGCACCCCGGGGGCCACCTCTCCCGTGTCACACACTCAGAAGGAGCCACAGCCTCCAGACCCAGCTCTAGGCCCTCAGAGCAGAGTGCTGTCCATCCTCCGTGGAGGACCCAGGTCCCGTGTGCGGACACAGGACACAGGAGCAGTGACAGGGGCTCAGTGCCGCCCCAGTTAGTGAAAGCATTCCACGTCCTGGGGAGCAGACTGCCTGCACTGGAGAAATATTTCGGGTTGGAATGACAGAAAGCACAGATGAGTCTTGTCTCTTCCATGAATTCAATGCTAGAGAGAGCCCTCTGCCCGACAGGGCCAATGGGACCAAAGCCAATTTCTACCGTCAAGGTAGTGAGTGTGCTACGTTCAATGCCCTCTCTTTTGATGAGTACCACAAATTTCTTAATCTGGCACTGCTCCAACACACCTCAGCCAAACCACGTTGCCATGACAACCCTGTGTCCCTGTATGTCTCCAACCTGATCTGGTACCTACTGACCCCCAGGCCACCTTTCACCCTATCCTGACGGTCACTGTCACGGTGACTCACACCTCCCCAGCTGGTTTCTCTGGGTTTTTCCAATCAGTCCAGCCCTCACCCCTGTTCATGGAGCAGCACTGACAGCTTCCTTGTTTTAGTTCTGACCCTATCTGAGGAAGCAAAGGGCTTGTGGGACAGTGTTATAAAGTCTGCAGCAGTGCACAGTGCTTCCTAGGCCTTCAAATCAATTCCTGCCCAGAGCAACTTTCTGTCCTGTAGGTTCCATTCATAGTGACTACCCTATAGAAGTGTATTATTTTATATCTTTTATTTATTTTTTAAAATTTCTTTATTGATTAAGGTATTACATATCTGTCCTTATCCATTCATTGTCCCCATCTCCCCAATCATGCCATCACCTCCCTGTTGTCTGTCCTTGGTTTGGCTTATATACATGCATACAAGTCCTTTGATTGATCTCTCCCCGATACCCCCACCCTCCCCTACCTTCCCTCTGAGGTTTGACTGTCTGATCAATTCTTCTCTGTCTCTAGATCTGTTTTTGTTAATCAGTTTATGTTGTTCATTATATTCCATGAATGAGTGAGATCATGTGATATTTATATCTCTCTGAATGGTTTATTTAACTTAGCATAATGCTCTCCAGGTCCATCCATGCTATTGCAAATGGTAGGATTTCCCTCCTTTTACTGCAGCATAGTATTCCATTGTGTAGATGTACCACAGTAATTTAATCCATTCATCTGCTCATGGGCACTTATGTTGTTTCCAAATCTTAGCTATGGTGAATTGTGCTGCTATGAACATAGGGTGCATATATCCTTTCTGATGGGTGTTTCTAGTTCCTTGGAATATACTCCTAGAAGTGGGATCACTGGGTCAAATGGGAGTTCCAATTTTAGTTTTTTGAGGAAACTCCATACTGTTCTCCACAGTGGCTGTACCAGTCTGCATTCCCACCAGCAGTGAAGGAGGGTTCCTTTTTCTCCACATCCTCTCCAATACTCATCGTTTGTTGATTTGTTGATGATAGCCATTCTGACAGGTGTGAGATGGTAATGCATTGTCATTTTGATTTGCATCTCTCAAATAATTAATGACTTTGAGCATGTTTTCATATGTCTCTTGGCCTTCCTTCTGTCTTCTTTTAGGACCCTAAATAGATACTTTTTTTGATTGAGTTGTTTATCTTCCTTTTGTTAGGTTGCATGAGTTCCCTGTAAATGTTGGAGATTAAACTCTTATCAGTGATAACATTTGCAAATATGTTCTCCCATGCAGTGGGCTTTCTTGTTTTTTTGTTGATGGTTGCTTTTGCTGAGCAGGAGCTTTTAGTTTTTATTTAGTTCCATTTGTTTATTTTCTCTTTATTTTCCATTGCCTTAGGAGCAGTATCATTGAAGAAATTGCTTCGGCATATGTCTGAGATTTTGCTGCCTGTGGATTCCTCTAGTATTTTTATGGTTTCCCATCTTATGTTTAAGTCCTTTATCCATTTTGAGTTTATTTTTGTGTATGGTGTAAGTTGGTGGTCTACTTTCATTTTTTGCATGTATCTGTCCAATTTTCTGAAACTCTCCCATTTAGACATGCTTATTTTCACAAGTACTTACTGCTGTGTTAGTGCTGTCTGCAGTAGTCAGTGTAGTAACATGCCATAAAGGCTTGTAGTCTAGAGAAATAGGCTGTACACTATATGGCCTAGGTGTGTGGTAGGCTATACCATCCAGGTTTATGTTAGGGAGTTCATATATTCCTGTTTTTGTAAATTTCCAAAAGTAAAATATATTATCTACTATATCATTCCTCTCAACTCTAACTTTATAATGAATGGCATTGGTGTGGTCACAGGTGTTCCGGGATCTGCTATAGGGAAGTTAAAGTTGAGATGTATTACCTTGGATCTTAGCAGAATGTAGTTTTGAAATTCATAGACAAGTTTCATTATTTATTAGCTTCCCAAGTTCAGAAAGGACTTTCAGGACTTTGAAGCCTGGTGTACATTATGACACCAAGGGGTCATATAATGACATAAGCATGTCTTTTGGAGCCTAACACCAGAAGCAAGTAGATAGGGGCGGAGAAATAATGTTTGAATGTAAGGAACCAGCTTCTAATATCTAGAAAATGATTCTGATAGTTGAATAAATTCAATTGTAAACAAAGGAATCATTTCTCATCAACACCTACTCCAAGCAGAAGGTGCACCTTGTCAAGGATATTCTTAAGCAGGCAATGATCCAGAAGACAGAACTATTCTGAAGGATACTATTGGTGTCCTCTGTGCCCATCACTCATCTCAGCTGAGGAAAGTGGTAGCTACAAAGGGACCTCCCAGAGAGCTTGCCACAGGTGTTTTGGAGTTAGCACAACACAGGGCTGTACTTGATTCTGGCTGGGAAATGTCTAAAAGTGAAAGAAAGCTCAGGACTTGTCCTTCTCTGATATGAGACCAAAGGGAAGAACAATGCAACCAAGACCCAGCTGGAAGAGAAGCAACACCCAAATCAAGGGAAATTGCAGGTGGGTTCCCAGGAGGAGAATCTCTGAGAAACCCACAAAAATACTCAATGAGAGAAAAATTCATTATAAGGACATTTGACATTATAAGGTCAATAATACTCACTGACAACCTTACTAGCCACATCCTTCCATCTGTGACACCTTGCCAGGCCTCCCCCACTTGCCTGCCCCTCTGATTGCATCAGGAACAGCAGCTGAAAAGTGTGAGATGAAAGAGAAGAGAGACAAAGCCAACTTTGACCCTTGCTAACATCCAAGGCCGAGTCAGATACAGGATTTCCACAGGCTGAGAGTTCATTAAATGGATACTGACCTAAACTGGAGTTATTTGATTAAACCAGAGTGGATTTGTAATACCAAAAATATGATAGAATGATAAGGAGCTATGGAATCTTTTTGAACTATCAAACATACATAGAGAAAGCATGATTGCAGAGAATAGCTGAGGAGGAATCATGAAAGAAAGAATAAAGCTAGTTTTTTGTTTACTTTCCCAAGCCATGCTTGGACAAAGAAACCAGTTTCACACGTCCGATCACACAATATGCTTCTCACATTTGGACTCATTCAGATCTGAATGCTTTATCTTTGTATATTGAAAACTTAATTCAATGTTGGATACACACTTGTCACATCATATATGTTCAATAATTAAATGCATGCTTTGTGTGTATGTGCCTGTATGTGTACGGAATGTAATGTTAAAGGTTTTCTCTATAATATACTCTTCCGAGTCTGCAACAGGTTAACTACATGAACTTAGCAGTTGGGAAGTTGGAAAGGTAGTTTCTCACAAGTTATCAACCCTGGTTGAAGTGCTAGTTCTGAGGTCTAAGAGAGTGGAATTTCTTACACTTGGTCAACACAGGTGAGTGGATATTTAATGACCATGCTAGTCACACAGGGTTTACATCACCAGGCTTAAGGAGGAATGAAACACTTGATTGAATCAAGGGGAATTTTTCAACATTGTCTGCCAAGGCTATTGACTCCTCAGCAGTTCATTCAACACCTAAAACAAACATCACCTGGGCAGGCAGGGCGGTGGATGGTAGCACAGGCAATTTTCAGGCCCACCAAAGGTCCGGTCCATCAGGTGTCCTCCCTGTCTCTCCTCCTCCACCACACTCTCATCCCAGGCTTTCTGACCCACTTGTGGTTGTTTATTTCCTAGTTCTTTCTATCTCCTTAGAAGGTCCCCTGGTGATGGGTAAAGTCAAATAAATAGAAGCAGTATAGAAAGAATACAATTTGATGGCTCCTTTTCTTAAAGCTGTATTCAATTAGGATCACACTGTGCTTTTTTAGAAACCAGATAGTGATTATTTTTCTCGATCACCTACCAGCACCCCACATGCCCTCATGTTTAAGAGTCAGTAAGTCATGGCTCATGTGGAAAATCACTCAAAGCACCATGCCTCACAGCCATATATTAACAGTTGCTAATTGCACAATATGGGATCCTGTTTAAAATACCTGAAAATATGAAAGGAAAGGGGGGATAAACTTAAGCAAGAATGGAAGCTAAATTTTATTTTTAAAGTTGATAAAAATAAAAATCCTCTAATAATTTTTCAAATATAAAAGATTTGATAGACATCAAGTTTCCTAAATAATGGTCACTAGGAAATACATGGAAATAGATAGATAGATGATAAATAGATAGATAGATAGATAGATAGATAGATAGACATATTTATAATTAACTTACATTTCCACCTTTCTCCTGAATCATTCACACGTGTGTGTGTGTATTTATATATAAAGGGCAGAAGTGTGCACCCTCAATCCAGATGTTGAAATCCTAACCCCTAGCACCTCAGAATGTGACTGTTCTTTAAAAACAGAATTAACTTAACATAAGAGTGTGACCTAGTTCAATGTGACTGGTGTCCATATAGGAAGAGGAGATTAGGGCACAGAGACACATAGAAGGAAGATCATGAGAAAATACGGGGGTGGGGAGAAGCCATCTACAAGCCAAGGAGAGAAGTCTCAGATGATACCAATTCTGATTGACACCTTGATTTTAGACTTCAAGCCTCTGGGTCTCTGAAACAATACAGTTCTGTATGTAACCCCCCAGTCTATGGTACTTTGTTACAATAGCATTAACAAACCAATACAGAGGGACTGTCTGAGAAGGCTTGCAAAAGATGTGAGATTTCTAAAGGAGACAGATTCGGGGGAGGGGGGAAATGTTTGAAGTGCAGAGGACAGTACATTAAAAACTCAGGGCAATTAGAAAGCATTAGACACTCAAAAATTTCTATATGTAGGTTTAATAATCCCAATTTGTAAGACTTTGGTAAAAAGAATAATATTACACATGGATGCACAGAAAAAATAGGCACTAAATAAATAGAAAATATTGCCACAATTAAAGTAGTTAGTGATTATTAACTAAAGACTTGCCATTGTGATAGATAGATGATAGATAGATGATAGATGATAGATAGATGATAGATAGATAGATAGAAGAAAGAAAGAAAGAGAAAGAAAGAAAGAAAGAGAGAAAGGAAGAAAGAAAAAGAATGAAAGGAAGGAAGGAAGGAAGGAAGGAAGGAAGGAAGGAAGGAAGGAAGGAAGGAAGGGAGTAGGAGGCAAGTTATTAGCTATTACTGGTAAATAAATGATGCCTGGTAGATACAGAAATTTAAACGCTAGCAACTTTGGAAAAACAGATCGATGGACATTTATTTATAATAAACAGAAAATATAAAGAGCTGGAATTGCTTACTATTCAATTCCCCTGATAACAAGAGTCAGGTGACAACATAGTTGAAATGCAACCAAATAATGCAATTGAGTTGTGGTGGCTCCAGTTCATTGTCCTAATAATAATTACAATCTAATAATAATAATGAGTAATATTGCGAGAGCATGTTTTGCTCTCTTTTTATCCTCTTGGGAAAGAGTTGACCTCAGAAAACACCGCTTTCCTTGTCCCTTCATGCTGTTACTTTCACAGAGTCTGCATGCTTGTAGGATAACCTACAGTTGGAGCAGTCTGTGAGGCTAACTCCTATGTTTTCCCACATATGCAAGTCTTGTCCTCCCCTACTTTTAATTATTTTTAAAATATATTTTATTGATTTTTTTACAGAGAGGAAGAGAGAGGGATAGAGAGTTAGAAACATCGATGAGAGAGAATCATCGATCAGCACCCCCCCCCCCCCCACTGAAGATGTGCCCACAACCAAGGTACATGCCCTTGACTGGAATGGAACCTGGGACCTTTTAGTCCGCATGCCAACGCTTTATCCACTGAGCCAAACCGGTTTTGGCTATTCTTAATTATTAATATAAGAAATCCTTTGCCTTCTATTCAGTATTTATTTTTTCAGTTAGTTCATGACCCAGGTCATAGCAAAGAGAAATATTGTTTATTCAGCTCTTTTCAAGTAAATCTCATGTGTGAACTGTGGACCTTGACAAATAAGCAATGTAGGAAACCTGGTAAGGGAATTTATGCATGGAATGTCTTGGGCTTAGGCATGCTTTGAAAAGATGATGTTAGTGAGTTGCAACCTGTACTGCACTATGCAACTAACTGTTTTGTTGTAAAATTAACTTTGTGAATGTGTGGCTTGGATAAGAGGCTTTGATCCTTTGACCCTTTGCAGTAGTTTGACCTTAGCAGGTTACTAAAGCTCATGGTGACAGAGACTATAATTCTGCCTTGTTTATCTAAAAGAATGCCTCCACAAATGTCCTGGGGGGTCTTCCCAAACCCTGACAAATCTGTGGACTACCTCAGAGTGCAGGTCCCAGCACATTGACCTTGCCTTGTACTTAGTTTATATGTGTGAAGAGCATGGACCTTGGCTCATTGGGGCTTTCCTCAAAGACTTTGGTAAAAAGTGAAAACTGGAAGAATTTGATTGTCTACACTAGTTCATCAACTAGAGAACTTTCGGGCATTGGTGGCTGAAGAATATATGCTGCATTTGGTTTGAAAGAGAGCCAATTGTGATGTGTTGCAGAGCACAATGAATATTCTGGCTTTAAGTGGTTGACACCAGCCTAGGTAGGAGACACGAATGCCTGCCCCCAAGTTGAATAAGGATTCAAGGCCAAGGGGGCGGGGGATATTCCAGAGCTAGAACTAGATTTTCCATGGTATCAGCATCAAGCCACTTACCTCCCAGGTCTCACCGCCATCTGGTATCCAGCCAACTTTGCATTGCTTACTTCAAAGGGAAGAAATCATCTCTAAAAAGTCATATTTTTTATCTTAAAAGTTAAAAAGATAAGTGAAAGAGAAACAAACAGCTTTAACATTAGGACTGAAATGCCTTCACATAGAGAGTATGGTGGCTTCCATATTAGTTCTAGAGCCCCCATTCAACTTAGCACTATTTGCCTGGATCATGATGCTCAATACCAAAATGGGAAAGCAAGAAAAGCACCAGTCGGGCCTACCAGGCAGTTTTTCTAAGTGAATTTTATTGATATAGTAAACAGCGCCAATATTAACCTCTTGCTGAGAGAGTTTCCCCATCTGCGTTTCAATTCCAAGTCTTCGATATCAGAAAATTGGCATAAATTCCCATGTATCCCAGCAAGGTTTCAACCAAGATAGCCATCATTTTTTCTCCCAGTATAATAATGATTCTCTGCTGTGGTCTTTGGCAACACAAAGGATTGGCTTGGAAATGCTTTTGTCTGAGATAACTGTTTTAGGAATAGAATTGCTCCAGTTCTGGGGATCTGATGCCAGGGCTGTGCTAATCTTGCTTTCCTTAGTAACTCCTGAGAATCTTTAAAATAGTGAGGAATAGCAGAGACTGGATGTTAAACAAAGACCATTTTGAAGCCATGAAGGAGGAAAGAGATGTGTTGCTGAGAAAGAACCCCATCTTCAAATGCTAAAGGAACACTGTCTCTGTACCCATGATGAGAATCCTTCCAACCGAGCCTACATATACTAAAAAAAAAGTGGGGAATATTTTGAAAACTTTAGAATTTTAACTCAAGATCCTAAAAAAAAATATTTTGGACCTAATTCCATGGAAATTGAATAGATTTTAACTTCAATTTACAAAAGAATTTAATCTCCCTATTTTAATAATTCCTGGGCAATGTTATAGTAACAGAGTGTTTATATTCAAACCTGGGCTGTCTCTCTATTGATATTTTGTTATTGGAATATAATTGTGGTATCAGTCAAGCTCAAAACAGATTTCATAACAGGCTTTGTTGGGCAATGTGTTGGGGAGAAAAATATGGACTGGAAAATCAACTGGAGATTAAAATTTCAGGCTTGGATTTAATTTAACTAATGTGTCCTTCGACCCATTTCAGAGTCTTTGGGGGGGGTGTCAGGGGAGACAGGACCACTCATAGCTACTCCTAAAGGGCCCCCAAGGGATCAGTGTAAGCAGTGGGAGAGGTGCCCCATTAGGGTAAAGGAAGAACCAGCTGCTTAAAGGGTAGCTGTCCTCCCTGGGCAGGGAGAACTCAGTACTAAGACACAATGTGGAGGGAAGTGAAGGGAAGCACTTCACCCTTGTTCCTCATGTTTCCTTCCGAGCTGAGTGAGACCAGTCAGTGGAACACTACCAATTTCTCTCTGGTCCATTGCTCACTGGATCGTGAAGTTAATGACTAATCTGGGAGTCATTTGGAAAAAATAAATAAACTGTACAAGTACATACTTGGCACAACTTTTTTTGGGAACAATCTGAATTCTCTTTTGTTCTTTTATCTTATACTAGAGACCCAGTACATGAAATTTGTGCACTATGGCCTGCACCCTCTCATAGTCCAGGAGTCCTTGGGGGATGTCCGACTGCCAGCTTAGGCCCACTCCCCCATGAACCTAAGCCAACAGTAGGACATCCTAGTGCTGCCATGGAGGCAAGAGAGGCTCCCATGGCCCTGCTTCTGGTTGAGCAGTGCTCTCCCTGTGAGAGCACATTGAACACCAGTGGGCAGCTCCTCTGTTAAGTGTCTGCTTCCTGCTGGTCAATGCATGTCCTAGCGACCAGTCCTTCTGCTATTTGGTGGATTTGCATATTAGCCTTTTATTATATAGGATTATGTAGTTTTCTGGGGCAGAGGCTCATATGGGTCTAGTAATAGCTGTAGATGAAGGAGTGAGTCTTTGTAATGTAGGGAGGAGGCCAACAGTAAGAAGTACCTGCCTGCCAGGACAGATGAAATACATCCTCCAGTCTATGATGTGCCCTTAATGAAGCTGAATTTTGCTTCCATCTAATGTTACCTAGTTTGTTTTTGAGAATTACTGGTGTTTCTTCTGTACTAATCTTCATAGATAAAGGGGAGAGGGATTTCAGGAACTTTCAGGGAAGGTAAAGGGACCAAAGTGAGTAGAGCCTTGTCACCTGTAATAGATGCCCTTTACTGATGGGACAGTAAGGAGAGAGGCTGGGTTGGCATTAGGCCAGCATGGTGTGGGATGTGCGCTTTCTATTTGGGAATAGCTGAGTCAGCATCAATTGTCTCTATGTGTCAGGCTCAATTGGAGTAATGCTGGGAATGAAACTAAATTAATTTAATTTCTGTATTTTGCATCAACTCAATCTGCCTTTCAGTGAGAAATAAACCTCAAGTCCATTTTATCAATATTCCCTACATGGGTAGGCTTTCTTTGGCACATGTCTACTACACCTGTCTTTCCTCTCAGGCATGAATCTTTACTTTTCTCTCTTAAACTATAAGAGCCCCCACAAAACTCAAAACAGGAGAGTAGTGGGAAGCAGCTGGTCCCTGATTTGCCCTCTAGACATGTCTCTAAGTCCCCTGTTTCTCTAATGTTCTATTGAGTTAACAGCAGCCCCGCTGGGTGGCTCACTTCTTCCCTATAATGTTTCTAGGAAGCCAAAGTAAAGAGCCACCTAGGCTCTTTCCTATTGCTGCTTCTACCTGAAGACCTTCCTTGTTTCACTGTCCCCAGCTTTAATAAATGTACTCTCAAAAACTAAAAAGAAAAAAAATTCCCTATATATGTTTCACTGTAGATCAAGTTCTGGAGGAAGTAAACTCAGTTTCCATGAGGGTGTTCATGGCAAGGTGTCTCTGTGACTGTACATCCTCATGCACCATGCTCACCAAAAGAGTATGGGACAACCTGAGCCATCCACATCAGCAATGCCTTTCTGTTCACCCAAGCCTTTGACACATGACCCCCAGGCTCCAGGTGATATATTTTGAGAGTGAGACAAGCAAAACTAAATCTTGGCACCTCTCTGTCTGGTCTGATCAATACCAAAGAAAGCAACACTCTCACCTCTTGTAATATAAACATATTTTTTCTTAATTCTGTCAAGATTAATTCCCCATTTTTAATTTTTTTTATTATAATAATACTGACACAACCTCTCCATGTAGCAGAAGAAACCCTTGACCTTTAGTCTTGTAGAGTCTAGTCTAGGCTTCAATACAGACTAGAGTGTCATTCAATGAGTTTCCTACCATCGTTAAGTCTTTATTATTTTTTCTTGGTTTATCATATATAAAAAGCATCCCTTTAACTTCACATTTGTAACTCAAGTGGTAGACCTTCAGAAGCCAGAGTACCAGGGCTGACGTCCTGGCTCCACCTCTCCTGAGCTCCAGTGCCTTATTCAAGTTAAATAATCACTCCACTCCTCAATTTCCTCATCTGTAAAACGGAGATAATAGGTATATCCCTATGTCCTAAGGCTGCTCCAATGATTAACAAACAGTAAATAAATGTAAAGTCCTTAGAAATGTGGCTGGCATATGATTAGTCTCGGGGGAAAAAAGTGTTGTTACTCATAATGACAAGATAATTGTCATCCCTGTGGTATTTCATACCTGATCATGGTGTCTGTAGAACATATATATATCAACCTTGTTCTCTGTTCCTCTTCGAGAATCCAGAATTGGTGGTTTTATATCCACAAACAGCATCTCTGGTGGGCCCAATCCCAGTTCTATTCCAAGATTAATTTCAACTTTCTTTCAAGGTCTGTTTCAAAGGTCATCTATTTCATGAAACTGATAAAATAACAAAATACTTACATTGTAAAAGGCATCATTGCTCCTAAGTGAAAAGAAAAAAAGAGGGTCAGAAATATAACAACTCTCTCCAGAAGTTTCTATAGAATAGAGCCCAGAATAGAATAGAGCCCAGAAATGTGGAGCAGTAGCTTCAGGGAAAGGGAGTTTGTGGTTCTGAGGAAGGTTTTGGGGCTTTAGCTATGCCCCTCAAATTTCCTTTAGGTTGCCCAGAAACTTCCTTTGATGTACTTATGCTTTGATAAGAGGAACTTACAATTCCTTAATTATGAGTAGACTTTGTAGAGAAATGATTACAGCACTTTGCTATATTTTTATCTTTCACTCCCACTCTGAGTTACAACAATGTGCTTGATATGCAACTAGAGCCTCAAGGCAAGTTCCCTCAATTTTGGTCCAACAGCATGCCTCCTCTCTCTGACCTCCTCCCATAAAGAGGTTTTGAACCACCTTTGCTTAAGGATGTGCAAAAAAATAAAAATAAAAATAATTTTAACAGGAGAGATCGAGAACTTTGTTTATAGAAGCATTAAGACTGAATAAAATCAATGCTGTTCTCATGCTATTCTTTTGACTCGGGTAGAAAAAATATTAAAACCCTCATTGTATGAATGGGAACATGGCATCACAGAAGTTAAACAAATAGAAGAAAATGTCACAAGCTGAGTTCAGGACAAACATGAGAAACCTGTGCTAATGATTCATCTTTCACTTGTGCTATCTTACAGTTAATGGAAAGTAATCTGTGTTTTCTTGAATTTCATGGCCAAGATAATTTAGATAAAAGCATTTCAAATCTCCATAATTAACAACTACTCATGAATATTGTGACAATAATTAGTTTTTTTGCCCTGCAGTAGAAATGTGTTTTTTTATCTGAGCTGGTCTTTGATTTCTTCAACCTTTTGTTGGCCGTGGAGAAAAATATCAGAAAAAAAATACAGCTTTGAAAATAAAATTAATAACTACAGTATGATCCCATTAGAAAGTTTTGGGTTATTCATCTGAAATCGGTCCTTTAGCCCACATGCCAATCATATAAATGCCTTTTTTATAAGCATGAAAAGTTCAAGGAACTGAAGTCTGGAAAAGTCAATTGTTCCTAAAGACTCTCCAAAGAAGCACGGAGCTGATACCCAACTGGGAACTATTGGATGAGCTGGAAATGGAAAACTTTTTTTCACTGTTTAAGCCCTAAATAGTATCAATGTGATAATGTCCCTTTTGAACTCATTCCTATACTGCATGCATATCATGTGTCCACTACTGTTTCAAATGCATCGTGTAGAATTTTCAATAACCACATCCTTTTAATATGATCCATACCCCACTGAGCATTCTCAAAAGACCTCCCAGGGATTTTCCAAGTGGAACCAGTACTGATAGCTGCATGGCATTTGGCTTGGGCATTAGCAGCTCTCCTACATTTCAGCAAATCTGAGAAAGAACAGCATGAGACAGACATGTGAACCCAGCAGAAACAAGAGATACACAGAGAGGCCTCTGGAAGTTCTGGAGTTCCTGGGTCCTCCCAATTGTTTTCCTGTTCTAATAAGACTCTTCAAGTTTGAGTTCTACCATTTTTAATTAAAATATCTATGATTTATGCAAGAATCTAGTAGGGCCAGGGAAGAAAACATACTTTATGATGTGGTGAGTGTAATCAGAGAGGGAATTCTAGGGTCCTGGGAAACTCAGGATAGAATTATTTATTTTGGTATTAGGGGAAATAATAATAACATGAGAGATGTAACAGTTGTGTGTGTGCGTGTGTGTGTGTGTGTGTGTGTGTGTGTGTGTGTGTGTGTGTTTGTGTGTGTGTGTGTGTATCTGTTATGTTTTGTGTTTAAACGTTATTTGTTTTAAATCTTTTTTGTGGAGTAAGTCTGGGGATATAGATGGAGAAGGATATAGGATAGGCATAATAGGGGTTTCAGGAAGAAAAGGGTTTTAGCACAAGCAGGGATGATAAAGCATGAGACTCAGAAAGATAGAAATTATTTACAATGGTTAAAGCAGAGATTTGTGTTGAAGATGGAGCCAGAGAAGCCTTTAGGACTCTGCCACAACTTTTATTTGTACACAATGGAGCTAGATTTATATGTTGAATTAAGCAAATGGCTCACCTATTTGAAGCATCAGGAAATATAACCAGGTTAAGCTGTATCAATGGTTGATTTATGTGGCTTCACACCCATTTTTTCCTCCCAACATTGAGCCCTGGTAGTAACATGCTGGTCTAGACTGTCATGGAACATTGTCCACACAGCCTGAGTGATTGCTTTAAGGGGTTGAGTTCCAAGTCAGGTCAATCTAAGTTCAGCCTGGGGCTGTTCTAACAGCACTTCTAAAAACCTCTTGCCTCCTGGTTCAGGGAGATGGGCAGCTGGGCCCAGGTGACTAACTCACTCAGCTCATTATGTCAGACATCATTTCACTGTTGGGTAGAATAGTTTTTGAGAAATGTCTTTACCACATCACTTCACTTTATTGTTTTTAATACATATTTTTTATTGATTTCAGAGAGGAAGGGAGAGGGAGAGGAAGATAGAAACACCAATAAAGAGAATCAATAATTGGCTGTGTCCTGCATGCCCCACAGTGGGAATCAAGCCCACAACCTGAGCATGTGCCTTGAACAGGAATGGAACCATGACCTCCTGGTTCCTAGATTGATGCTGGACCATTGAGCCATACTGATCTGGAATATCCCCTCACTTTAAATAGCAGATTTATTAGATTTGGTTTGGATATGGAAGCACTGGGGTTACCCCATTACATAAGCTTCTCAACATCAGGCAGACTGGCAAGAACTTGATATTTAATATCCTCTGGCAGAGAGAGCAGAAATTCTTAATGCTCAGCAGTTAACACCAAAAACATCAGCATTTAACATAGGATCAAAATTTCCTTTGACACTCAGAGGTTATAATGATAATCTACCTGTTCTATCTCCCCCAAAGATTCAAGGGGCTGCTTTTACCAGATTGACTTCAAGAAGAGAACACAGAGAATTCCCAAACCATCTCAGATCCCATGCTTCCACTAAGAAATGTTTTAAAAGGGAAGCACAACTAAAATTTAGGAATCTCAAAACCAAAGAAATTAGAAAAGTTGTATTTTCTAAAAGTCATGGAGATTGTGATGCAAAATTACAAGTGAAAAGATGTAATTTTAGTATGAAACTGTCCTACAATTAAAATATAAGTATATAAAAATTACTGCCTTTTCTTCTAATTCACTGAATGTTACTAATTTTCTGAGCAAAGTTCTTCTATTTGTCTTTTATCAGGATACTCAGAAATCACTCCTATAAAGTCTTCTAACTTTCTTCTACCATATCTTCCATTAATCTATTTCTTTTTGGAGCTAAAATACCAACCAGTTACTCAGATATCTGGATTTTATTACTGATTCAAAAGGTGACCTTGGGTAAAATTAAACACCTTCTTAGTTTGTCCCTTTCTATGAAACATGAGAGTTCAAAATAACTGCCATCAAGTTATCTGGCTAGAGAAATATCAAGTTTGCTTCTAATCCTATTCCCCAGAATCATAAAGAGAAAGCAAGTCCCTTCTGTACCACTCATTGCTCATGCAACTGGAGTTCAATAAGCAGGAGGAATGTTTGATGTGTTAATTGTCTAATTCACAAATTCTGATTTGAAGGTAACATTCACTTTTTATAGTATAGTGGTGTACTTGATGTTTCGGGGGGAAAAGTAAAGAATGAAAAAATTTACACTGGAAGATCTCTGCTAAAATTTCAGTTACTCTATTTATAATGATTAATTCTGAAAAACTTAAAGAAAATAAAACATGTAAGGAGTTTATAAAAATGAAAATATGGAAAGATATAAAGATATTAAAATATTTTACTATATCCAGGGGGCTATAATTTCACATTTAGAGAATATAAGAAGATATTCCTGAGTCTCAAAGAAAATATTATAATTCCCAGTTATATATTTGTTTTTATTAAGTTTATTTCTATTTTGTTTTGGTTTTATTCTAGAGCTTATGTAATATATTGGCATAATAGTATGTATGTATAAATTATTAAAAATAAAGAAAATACATAGTAAAATGTTTTGGGAACCATGACCTAGATTTAATAATTAAGCATGATTAATGGAAGTTTGGTGACCACTGGGTCACTGGGTTAAATGTAACACATTGCAGAAGAAAATAGATATCATTATTTATTGACTCTCACTAAGGAGAGTGATGTTGCCAAGATCCTACCTCAAGGTCTCCATGCTTGCCATTCCAACTGTCTAAAATGTTCTTTCTCCCCAAATCCATCTATCTCATTCCCAGTCCTCTAGATCTCTTCAAATATTATTTGTCTCATAAATCTTACCTGAATATCCTACCTAAATTGTTAACACCCCTTGTTCCAAGGTTTGATTTAGCCTACTACTCTGTTTTACTTCTTAGTACCTGTCACTACCTACTGACCTGTTATCTATTTTGCTCATTAAAAACAACAACAACAATATGTTATTGATTTCAGAGAGTAAGGGAGAGGGAAAGAGAGAGAGAAATATCAGGGGTGTAAGAGAATCATTGATCATCTGCTTCCTGCATGCCCCCTGATGGGGATTGAGCCCATAACTTGAGCATGTGCCTTTGATTGAAATCAGTCCACAAGCTGACACTCCATACACTGAGCCAAACCAGCCAGAGCTATTTTGCTTATTATTTTTAAATACCATGCAAAAGTTTTGTCTGCTTTCCTACAAGAAAGCAAGTATATGGAAGCAGGACATTTGTGTATTTATTGTTATATCCCTGGTTTCAAGACTAATGTCTGGCATGCAATAGTTGCTCATATATGTTAAATGGCATATATTATCTTTTAAATATATTTTTATTGTTTTTTTTTTACAGAGTGGAAGAGAGAGGGATAGAGAGTCAGAAACATCGATGAGAGAGAAACATTGATCAGCTGCCTCTTGCACAGCCCCCCACTGGGGATGTGCCCGCAACCAAGGTACATGCCCTTGACCGGAATCAAACCTGGGACCCCTCAGTCTGAAGCCGACGCTCTATCCACTGAGCCAAACAAGTTTTGGTGGCATATATTATTTTATTTATTCATCATTATAAAGAAAAGTAGATAGACTTTTAGCTGAATAAACTAAAAGTCCAACGGTAGTAAATAACTAGCTCCAAACCTAGAGCAAAACAATAGGCTTCTCTGAGAGGTAAAGAGTTGAAGGGGGTCAGTAGGCCAGAGGATGTAGGAAGACTGATGTTGGAAGGGAGATCAGACTTTTTATGTGGATACCTGAGGAGTCAAGGTGGAGCTGGCAGACAGAAACTAAGGAAGAACAATTTCAGATTTTAGCAGAGATGAATAGAATTAAAATGCAGACTCTACAGAAAGAAAGTTCCTATAAAAATAGAGATATTCAAGAAAAATATGTATGATTGGGTTGCAGGGCCATAGCAATGATGATTGGAGTGCCACGAGGAACATGTAATGAGTTGTTTTTCAAGCAATTTGCATTCTTTTAATTTTAATAAAGTATGGCTGTCAATGACACTGATTATAAAGATTCTATGAGAAAATAAATGCTGGAATGTTTAATAAAAATAACAAAAAAATAATTGCTCTACTTTGAATGGATAAATTACAGCTCCAAGAAGGAAAGTCTCGGGGTGGTGGAAGTAATCTTCACAGAGTACTGACTGTACTGAACACTGAGCCACATTTTCTATTTTTTCTGCACAGCACATTTTCAAATGAGGACACTAGGATCCAGAGAACTCATATGACTTCTCAAAGTCAACACAGCGAGGAAGTCACAGACCTAGGACATGAGGCTGGACTTTCAAACTATCTGCTAGCTCTATAGTTTGCCAACTATATTATAGTTAGATGTTTTAAAGATAGGGATTAATTTAATTGAATATATATATATATATATATATATATATATATATATAGTCCAAAATTATGTCTATGGCTCAAATGAATATATCTGAGACTTTGCCATTTATTTTGGTTATCCTAGAACAGTTTAAAGTCACTAAAAAACACCTGTGGTTACAAGTTGTGAAATTCAGGTAAACAAACCTACCCAAAACATAAAATAGAAGGAAAGTCTAAAAAATAATGACTTAAATATTTCAGTCAACATATTCTAATATATTCACTAAATATATTCACAGACAATCTACTTCATTAAAGTACGTTTAAGCAAGATAGATAAGTTATTTAACTAATTTATTCATTAATTTATTACTCAACTGTTTAAATACATCACCTGAGTCCTAGCACAGTGGATAGTGTCAACTCGTAGACCAAAGGATCCTGTGTTCAATTCCAGTCAAGGGCATATACCTTGGTTGTAAACTCCTCCCTCGCAAGACTTCCATGCAGACCTTCCCTGAGCTTGTCAGATCAGCATGTGGCCCCTTTAGTTCACAGAATAATCAATTGAATAATAGTAAAACTAAAAGAGCTAAATTACAATGCATGCTATATAATCAAAAGCTATCTTTGTGGTAATTGATCTAATGTGCTTTGCAACCTGCAGGGGGTAAAAATAAAGAGTTCAATTATTATTATTATTGTTATTATTATTTTAAATATATTTTATTGATTTTTTTACAGAGAGGAAGAGACAGAAACATCAATAGATAGAGAGTTAGAAACATCAATCAGCTGCCTCCTGCGCACCCCCCCACTGGGGACACGCCCGCAACCAAGGTACAAGCCCTTACTGGAATACAACCTGGACCCTTCAGTCCGCAGGCAGACGCTCTATCCACTGAGCCAAACCAGTTTCGGCTCAATTATTATTTGACCTTTAGGAAAGAGAAAGCAATCCAATTAATTCCACACACATATTATTTACATAATGCTTGAAAGCCATTGGACTAGAAGATCCTAAGGATATAGAAAAAATGTGATATGTCTGTGGTCCTCACATCTTTCTAGTGAGAGAGAAAGATTTGCAAACAAATCATTGAAAAAGGTTTCGGTTTAGGGAATGATAGAATGCAAATAAAGTGGACAAGTGTTATAGGAGACAAAGAAAAGGCTGAGTGTTTTCCCAAATGTTGATAGAAATTCATATGGATATCCTTTGTAATTCAAGTGAAATTGCAGCTCGGGGGCGAGAGCTCTGGTGCCAAGGGCTCATTCTTTGTATTTGTTTGAATTCTTTTTGTAAACTTCAGTGACCATTGCCGCTGAATGCTGTACATTACACCCTGTAAATAAGCATCAGGCCTCAGCTGTTTTCTGTTTTTCTGAAGCCAAGTGATGCCTATCCATTAGAGTAAATTAGGACGCTAGGATTATTTCTTTAACTAGGAAAATATGCAGATGCCAAATTATCATGGACATGATCAACAGACACAGCTCATCTCTTTTCACAATGCGTCTGCATTTCAGCAAATTGACACCCCCTGCACAAACAGGGCGTCGGTTCCAAAGTTTGCATTTTTGTAAATGTCTGCCTTCCCCCTTGTAGACCTGTGCTTGCATATGTGAATATCATTCATTCTCTAAGAGATTGGGAGGTTACTTGAAATGTAACATATTCAGTAAGATGTGTCTAAAGGACCCAGAACAAACGTTAAGTGTAACACAATCTAAAAGCACAATTACTTGCCTAATGACTCAGAGTTGGTGTCCAGCAATGCATGCTGTGATGGATGGAAGCGCTCAACACTTAAGTATAGTTTTCAGATGATACCTTTGTCACAGAAAGTATTTAAGCAGGTCCAGCAATCAGAAGGATTTTCACAAGCCATCAAAAACTGAAGTGAAGATTGCTGAAGTGAGGATTCTCAAGGTCCAGCAATTAGGGCCAAAGCCTCTCAGATAACAGGACTGCCAGGAACAGGCAGCAGTGTTTTAGAATAGAATTCTCCCTGGCAACCCACCATATCAAGTGCTACACTAGGATTACCATTCTGATTTTAAAATATGGTGGTTCTCCTTTGCTCATTTGGAATTCAATTGCAGAGCATGTAGGAAAGGTAGAAATACAGAAGGAAAAATGACAAAAAAATTCTAGCATCTTGCCAGTACAATGAGCAAGATGTGGACACTGCTCTCAGGAGAAAGAACACATCTGAAGAACTTGTTATTTATACATATAGAGAGAGCATGTCAAGCTTAAAGGCTAACACAGGCCAAATAAACAAGGTTTAAGTGTATGTGGGCTGCAAAAAGAAGAGAGTTTCAATTTTCACAGAAACAGGTTTATTTTGCTGAAATTTGGCTTAGTGGATAGAGTGTCTGTCTGTGGACTGAAAATCCCAGGTTCGATTCCAGTCAAGGGCATGTACCTTGGTTGCAGGCACATCCCCAGTAGGGGGTGTGCAAGAAGCAGCTGATCGATGATTCTCTCTCATCGATGTTTCTCTCTCATCTAACTCTCTATCCCTCTCTCTTCCTCTCTGTAAAAAAATCAATAAAACATATATTTTTAAAAAAGAAACAAGTTTATCTCAATAGAGACATGCTGAATACAAGGGCTAAAATAAGTGAGTAATCATTAACATAAAATAATAGACTATTTTAATAAAAATTAATATTTTTATTGAACATTAACTTACTATACACTGAATAACTGCACAAATTAATAAGCAAATAACCCTATTTTTCTTGTTCTCCTAAAGTGAAACATTTCCTGTTGCGCACACCAAACAAGTCAGTCCAAGACTAATGACTTGGCCATCGGCTGCTAAAATAGTCATGGCTAGTGTTAGTGGAGAGAAATGGTGCGCCTACATGGAAGGTACGTAAGGGAAATTGAATGCAACATGATTATAGTGATCAGTCATTAGCAAACATTGTAGTTTGTTATTAATAATTATGTATAACAGGAAATTGTAAAAGTTAAGTTACAAAATTTTTATTAAAATGTTTCTTATATTGGCTGGGCAGTAAAAATATACATTGTGGGCTGCATGTGGTCTGTGGGCCATATGTTTGACATGCTTGACATAGAGCAACCATGCAAAATACCTACAGCATGTCCATGCTTATTATATATGTTGACATAATACCTGTAAGTTATATGTCAGACAAATTGTAACTATATTTTTATTGCTGGACAAATTCATCCAGGCAACCTTGTTTCCCAGACATACTGAGCTTCTCCTTGGCATGAGAAACAACCCATAAATAAATCAGAGGACAAAATGGTTTGCCTCATGAGAAAGTAGGGCCAGCCAGAAATTTTATTTCGAGTCAAAGGAATGTGCCATATCTTGGAATATATAGTACACTTTTAGAATATGTTGACTTAAGCCTTATTTCTTCTAGACAGGATCGGGAACTAGGTCACATCCCACTCATCCCATTTGGGAAAGGGTTCTCTTTCACGACCTCTACCTGGTGACTTTCATCAGTTTACTTAGTTTCGCTGCCTTCAGAAGTGCCTTTAAAAACAAAAAAACAAAACAAAACAAAATAAAAATAAGGGCTCAGAACTATCAAGAATATATCCAGAAATAAGGTCAGTTCAACTCTTCAAACACTAGGAAGCTCCCTCAACTACGGATCATCAAACATAAAATGTGACTACAATGCCTTGCACCCTTTTCTATTTCCCCCTATAACTAAGGAAAGAGTTGTCTCTGTACTCTGGAGAAACCCTGAACCCCAGCTCTTTTGCCTCCTTCTCCATCTTCTTCTCCATCTCCTTCTCCTTCTCCTCCTCCTCCTCCTCCTCCTCCTCCTCCTCCTCCTCCTCCTCCTTCTCCTCCTCCTCTTCCTCCTCTTTCACTTTCTTCTTCACCTTCTCCTTCTCCTTTTCCAGTACACTTAAGGACACATGCTTATTCTTTGATGCCATTATTTCAGCTGCACATTGAAAAGTGTGTTTTCAGGGTAATTATGATTAATATATTTTGCAATTTTAATTGCTATTTTTTTCTTTATCTCAATAGATTTTTAAATAATATATTTCAGTTTTCTTTTAATTTCTAATTTAATTTTTATTATGTGAGTATATTTATAAATGTGCCTAAAAACAAATATTCCCTATTCTTTGGGTGAAAGTTTTTCTCTTTATCTTTCTCATGCTCTGTCAATATTATCTCTAGCTCTTGGATCTTATTATTCAAATTTCAATATTCTTGTCCTTTCTGTTTCACCTAGCCATTTATAATAAAGTTATATTTTAAAATTGTGATCCAAAACATGACTTAATGATCTTGAAAATATTTATTTGTAAATTATCTGTATATATACTTAGTAGTATTTAATTTCTTAAGAATAAAATATGAAAAAAGGGGAAATATTTTTTTATGGCACTATTTTTAAATTTTAACTCTAAAGTATTGTGTGAGTCCAACACTAAATGCCTAGTAGGTCTTTTCTGGTTTGATAAAGAAGATATAAACTTTTTTCTGTTTATTTCAAGTTAAGAGAAAGAACCTTAGAGACCAAAATTCTAGAGTTCCAATGGCAGCTCATCCATTTACTATGAGACTTGGTCATGTTACTAGTATCTCACCACTGGGCTTCCTAGTGTTTCCATCCATAAAATAAGTAGAAAACTATTTGCTTCATAAATTTGCTATGGAGATTAATAATTAATTAATAAATATTTCCTAATATACTTTCTGGCCCACAATAAGTACTATTTAAATTGCAGCTAATATTGTGATTTTAATAATAGTTATAGTTAAGTAACAAATTACCAGCAATTTCCTGTTGCTACAGATAAACTGCCAGGTGAGACGGGAGATTTATCAGCCAGGCATTCAGAGGATATTCAGAAAAGTAGCCTTTATTTGCAGATACACGAATTCTGAGACTCAGGGTAGTCAGTCCCCAAATCCTGAGCAATGAATATGGATGAAGCTTTCCCTTTATACCCTTAGCTTCTCTGTTCCCCAAATATGGATCAGCCTTCCAAACTTTTTGAGGGCTTTGCAGGCCCCTGTGAGTTGGGATGGGGAGAGTGAGATTACACTCAGAGGCCTGCCTGGCACCAGTGCTGCCAACCCTCTCAGGGGGCTGTACATGGTTCATGGTTTATGGGCTCTATAAAATGGGGGTATCCTGGGAAACAGATTCTGCAAGGCAGGGCAGGCATCACAGATAAGAACGGAGTTTATCGACAAGCAAGAGTATGTGTCAGAATGCAGGCTACCGGCACAGATTCAGATAGCTAGCACCCCAAAAATATCTTATTTCCCCCTTCACTGTTTTATTCACACAGGAGATATAGGAAAGTAGGAAGAATCACAGTCCCTATCCTGACTCCCCGTTGAGAAGCCCGAGATGTTTCTAGGTCAAGTGGTCTGCTCAAAGTCACTTACACAGTGAAAACTCAGACCTTGAACTGGGGTCATTTGACTGCAAACTTAGTTTTGTTTACTCCGATTACCATATTTTAGTGCATGATGATATTTCATCTTTTTCATCAGTACTGTAAAGGCACTTGGGGAAAAACACATGCACACAAATGAAACGTGTTAAGAGCTCTAAAAACATAATTGAAAAACAGGTCAAGAGGACAAGCTCTAAAGAACAATACACCAATTCAGAGAAATGAAGGGTCAGGTAGAGAGAGGCTGCTCATGGCATTGGGTAGAGAAGGACATGAAACGCAGGCACAAGAGGTCAAGCTTAAAATAAATGACTGTGTGTCTGGGTCTTCATTCTTATTGTTTTTCAAATAAAGGCTCAGAGCTGCCGCCTGGACCTTTGGCCTGAACCACATACTTCCACACATACTTCCCTTTATACCTGCTCTGAATTTCACTAAAAGGACTATTTTTAGATAGAATTTTTAAAGGAGTAAATGGAGAGTGGGGGGAATAACACTGACTAGAATTCTTCATAAGTTTCTTGGATTAATAACTCAATTTCTTCAGGTCCCCTTTTTCTTCCCAAGTATTAAAATTAAAAGGAAACAACCTCAAAAAATGCTCATTACAGATAGGAAATATCACTTACATTGTTCCATTTTGTAAGGGCATCCCTGCTGTGTTCATTCAAAAAAGAATCGGGAGGGAAGATGGAAGAAATGAGTTGTAAATTGTTGACATCAGATCCTCTTTCAAACACTTTACATTCCCTGGCCAATGCAATGCTTAGATCAACCATGTGAAGTAAATATTTCCCCCCCTGTAAAAGGGGCAGTACACTATGTTCCATGGAGCAAATCCAACCTGCCTCCTCTTTTTAGAAATAAAGTTTTATTAAAACACAGCCACCTTATTCATTTAAATCTGAACTAATACTGCTTTGGAGCTAGGATGGCTGAGCTGAGTAGTTAGTCACAAAGGACAGAAATGGCCAGCCAAGCCTAACTCAGTAAGGTTGCTGAGCCCTGAATGAGGAAACAGAGACTCACTGAGAACAAAGGTTATCTTCAATGTCAAATAGCTCTAGGTCTTTTGAAGGTCAAACTTGATCTCACATTTTTCCCATTTCAACATGAGATGAAACCCACTGCTGGGGCAAGCAAGATGTACTTATCTTCAAAAAGTACCATGTCACACACATTTGGGAACATAATTTTATCTGAGAGCACCTAGTGCCCACAGGGGGGAAATTTGCAGTGCAGAAGTAATAGGAAAATTAGGTTCTTGTTACCAGTTTCCATAATTTATGGAGTGAAATTTAAACAAAGGAATATCAGTAGTTATGTCTGTGAACCTGGAAAGAAACATAGATACATGTTTGTCATATCTTTCAGTGCCAACTCCAAAGTTTTGTTTTCTTGCTAAAAAAAAAAAAATTTCCTCTCATAGGATATCCTTTTCAATAGGATGTCTCTTTGAGGATTTTTAAAAAAAATCATATTGCCCTAACCAGGCAGAGAGAGTAAAGAAAAGTTGCTGACTTCAGCCTTCAGGCCAATAAGCAGGAAAAGGGCATGGTAGGCAAGAGGAAACATCTGGCGGTAGAAATGTGAATTTGTGAACCAAGGGCAGGTCTCTTAAAATGTTCTTATTAATATTTGCCTTGCTTTGCCAGATGATCTCCCACTGGTTTTGTTTTCAGATTTTTACCCCATGAGATCATAAGTCAAAAAGTCACCAGATTATCAAGTTAACAAAGTACATGATGCAGTGAGAAAAGTTCAGAAACATGGATTCAAGCCCTGCTTCCCTGCTGAGCAACCATGTGACTGTGCAACTACCCAAACCCCAGTTTCTTTATTTAAAAATGGGAGCAACCTGGCCAGCCTGGCTCAGTAGTTGAGGATCAACCTATGAACCAGGAGGTCACGGTTCAATCCCTGGTCAAGGCATTTGCCCAGGTTGCAGCTCAATCCCCAGCGTGGGGCGTGCAGGAGGCAGCCAATCAATGATTCTTCCTCCTCATTGATGTTTCTATCTCTCCCTTACTCTTTAAAATGAATGAAAACATATTTTAAAAATAAATAAATAAATACAAATGGGTGCAAAATTTACTCCAACCTGCCCTACGGGATTACTGTAAGGATCAAAATAAATAAAACATGTGAAAATGTTTTTAAACTCTTAGTCACTATAGAAAGTAAAAATTATCAATGTCACAAAGTTGATGATGGCAATGATAAGGGTAAAGATGAACATCCAAGGATAAGTCTTTTGTTCAAAGAGAATGAGGGCTGTTCAAAATAGTGCCGGGACACAGAATGATGCCAAGGAAACTGGAGACATGGCCACAACCACCCTTTTTCAGCTCCCAGCTTCACAGTGTGTTTTACTTCTGAGTGTCAGACCTCAATGTGCAATGGGAGAGGAAGAACTTGAATTATCTCAGCTATGTGACTGGTGCAAAGCAAGTTCTAACTTGGAAAGAGAATGGGAGAATACAAGAGGAGGGATAAATCCTAAAGGCTTTCAATCAGTGGCTCTCTTCCTGGAGAGTCATTTCTGATTATATATGATAGCTGTACCCAAATGTCCTCCTGGCACCTCAAAATCAATAGTCTGAAAAACCCAGCTTTCCTTTTCCACAAACTCCTTTCTCTTTTTAAATATCTCTTCCTTACTTAGAAACTTATAACAAAGTATACTTTTCCACATTTCATCTGGCAGAAAATGTGCTGGCTTTATCACCAGAATCTCATTCAAATCTGCTCCCATTTTTTCCAGCCCACTTCCACTGATTCTGTCCACACCCTGATCATATCTTACTTATTACAGTTGTCTTTTTCTGGTTTCTCTACTTCCACTCTCCACCCTTTCACAGTCTCTGAGGTCTCCATCACTCACATTTCCCTTGGAGCTTTCAAGCTTAACGAGTCCCCATCACCTTCTCTCCTTTCTGTGCATAGGATGGTATAGCAGGAGCTAATATTGAAAGACTTGAACTCTGTGTACTGTCACTGAATCTTTGTTGTACATTTACACACTACACTAGATACAGAAGCTACTTGAAAATATTGGCTGTGCATTTCACAGTATGTGGCACAGAATACAGATTCAGTAGGTCACACCTGCCACAGGGAGTACACAGGTTTATGCATGTTTACAATATAGCTAGCAACATGGAGAAGCTTTGGTGCCCCACCATTTGAAAAAAAAAATTCTTCAGGGACCACTTTCCCTTCTCTCAAGTTTTGTCATACTACTAACCTTCTGGATGTATTTATTCCTTAACATTTATTCATTAATGTTTTAATAAATTTATTTATTAAATAATGTAATAAATTTATTCCTAAATTTAAGTTTTAAATTTGTGTATTTTGGAACTATCATAAGGAACTCATTTGTTAGGACAGACCTGATTTCAAAAAGCACATTGAATATTCCAAACCACTACCGCCATGATGGGATATTTTTAAGATCTAGTTCAGTGAATTATTAAGGCATGCATGAGATAACACTCTTGATAATTTTAGGGTCTCCATAGAGTACCGTGATATGATGATTCCATCATATATTTAAGTTCATCATATGAAAAAAATTTACTCTCAGGAAATGTGATTATGACACAGGAAAGAAATTTGAAAAATGTAACAGGATCTAGAGAGGAGATAATGAAAGGACATCTTTCCAATGAAATTTTCTACTATTTTTGTTATTGATGACAACTGCTTACTAATACTTAACTCTATGTACATTCAATTTGTTGATCCATCATAACAGCTAACTTTGTTAGAAATAAGGTTAGGGTGGACATTTTCAAAATTGAGAAAATGTAACTTAGCTTTCTTTATAAATTTGGAAAATATTTACATGACTGACTGCTTTGCTCTTGCGTTTCCTGAGAATCTTATTTAGGATTTGATTGAACCAAAATCTTTATTTTAAAAGATAAAGAAATCTTTAAAATATGACTTATTTTATGATTACTACACACAGTAAGAACTAAGAATTGAATTTTATGATGTTACACTTAGAGCAAACATTTTCTAAATCTCAGAGGAACCACTGTATACCCAGGAGTCTTTCCACCTTAAGCACTGAAAGTCTAGAAAACTGGAAACTTCTCAGTTTCCGGCAAACTGGGTCAGCAGGTCACCCCATCTAGTGCCATCACTATACCCGGACAGAATCAAAGGTGTATCTTTAAGTAGTTGACAAATGACCTGAATAACCACACACAGTAGATTTTTATCAGGCGAAGGGAGCAGATATGTTGGGGCGGTCGGGGGACCATGCAGGCAGAGGCAGGAGGGCATGGCTGTGGTTTGGAGTTAACAGTCTTTCCTTGTCAGGGAGGGTATGTGCACACTGGGGAGGGATGGGAGATCAGATTGCTGGAATAGACAAGGGCCATGTGGGAAATATCCTGCTGAGGAAAATGAGCTTGTTTCATCCTTTCTCAATATGAAATCTATACTAATAAAGTGCTAATATGCTAATGGTCATTATGCCGAGAGGGGTAATGACCTCGTCATTAGCATATTTGCTGGGGTGTTGCTCCAGACACCCCGAGGAGGCAGGGCCATCCTGTTCTGGGGAGGGCAGGGGTGAGAGCCCACAGTGCCCCCCTCTGCTTGCACTTTGCCATCCACTGCTCCACTCTGAGGGCCCCATGGCCCGCCTGCCAGGGGAAGGAGCCAGCACAGCAGGTAGGAGGATTCCATGTTCTCCTCTGGTGCCCTGACAGGGTGGAGATGGAGCTGAAGTGAGGAGGTGCCCAGAGAAGGAGGGACCAGCCAGAGGTGACTAGAGGGACTGAGGGCGGGGCTTGAAGCAGCCAGAGAAGGCCAGAGGGTTTGGGGGCTGGGCCAGGCACACTGGGGCTCCACTTGTGGGTGTCAAGGCTTCAGGTGGGTGGTCCGCATCGCGCTCCGTGCTCCTAGATATTAATATGGAGGCCCTGAGAGAGTTGGCTCTAAAATAAATTGAGCACCACAGCGAAGACTCTAGACTGCTTCACACCCTTGTGTATATGGGATTTTACTTCTCTTGACAGAACAGTTTGCATCTTTATTTTCAGGACCCCGTGTCTTGCAGACAAGGATGCTTAAACACGTGGATTCTCAGGAGTGGGATGTATATTCCCTGTGTGACCTCAGGCAAGCATCTAAAATGTGCCTAGCCTTGATACTTCTTTTTCTTTTCTTTTCACATTTTTATTCTTTCTTGTACTCTACCTGGCCTTTGATTTCATATAACACCAGAAATAAAAATCAAGTTTATAGTCAAGTGAAATAAAAATTCCTCCTCAAGCATTTACTTAAAGACAAAGTGAAAACAAGCACATAAACCAAACAAAGACAAATGGAAGAGCTACTTCAGTGTGGCTTCCATGTAGTTAGAGAAGTGAAATTGGATTGCAGAAGGCCATGAGTAAAGGTGATGGTGAGACAGGCCAGTAAGCAAGGGCTAGTGGAATAGGGAAACTGAGACAAGAACATTAACCATGGCCAAACAGTTTGGGCAGCTTGCAGCCAGCGGGTGAATCATAACACTTTATCTTCCCCAATCAAGGACGCTTGAAAGCAAATGGTTAAAAGGTCACTTCTCTAACCAGAAAATACATAGCTTAAATCACCTTGGAATTGCTTAAGCGGGAGGGGGAAAGGCAGATGGAAAAAAGGGAGAATTGCATCTCACCCACTGAACAAATAAGTCAGCCATTTTAGGACTTGCCAAACAAGATAACCAGGTATAAACATCCCAGAGAAAGCCACAACAATGTAAACAGATGCGTTTTACACATTATAATCTGGTGGAAGCCTACAGGAAGAAGGGTATAAAACCTCCCAAATCCCCACTGTGTGCACGCTCAGCTTAGCTGGGTGCATACTTGTGCTTTATGCCGAATGTATTTTTAATACACTTACTTGCCTTGCTTTCTTAATAAATTATCTTATGTTGCTTCAACACAGCTGTCTGTCACTAGTTTGAAATAATTCTTAAGAGACTGACAAGAACCCAGGTGGGGAAAACCCCTCTCCCTTCCCCCTCTCTAAAATTAATAAGAAACATATCCTTGGATGAGTATTTTTTTTAAAAAAAGCTCAGCATAATAACATCTATTAAAGGGGGTCTCAACTCTGACTGAACATTAGAATCACCCAAGGATTAGGAGAAAGAGAGCGAGAGAGCGAGAGAGCGAGCGAGAGAGAGAGAGAGAGAGAGAGAAGCAGTGATGTGGGTACAGAGTGTTGTTGTGCTTGGTCTCTCTGACTCTATCTTAATTCTAGTCTTCATTTTTCCCAGGACCTCTGGGTTAATAGTGCCAGCTGCAGCTATGCTAATTATTAGAGAAATTCTCCTTATAGCTTGAGATTTTGGAAGGACTGCCCTTTGCCAGAATACGCCTGTAAGAAAGAGGTGAGGGAAATATGTACAACGTAATGACTATTTATCAAAGATTTGCAGGAGCCTTAAAACTGGATTCAGATTAGCAGTGATTGTAGAGTGAAAACAAAGAGATTGAGAGATTTTTGTGCTCTTCCTTTGTGCTCCCACATATATGTGGTCCTCAGTCACCTCTTGTCTCTTCCATTCTGCCTTCCCTGACATAAAACAAGCCTGAATTCTGGGCTCTCAAAAGATGGATTTGAGAAACCACTAAGGTTCCCATTTTCTTGAGCTGGAACTTTCTCAATCAATAAGCCTTTCCTTAAAACAAAATCTGACATTTTGAATATTGGCCTTTTGAAGCATCAGGCCCAAGAATTTAGAACCAGTCACAGGTGGGCTCTAAAAAATGCCAGGCAGATCTAGGTTTGGAATTTGTAGTTGTTATGGTCAGATGGCTGACAATAAGAGAAAACTGACTGGGGAAAAAATACTGACCTCATTAGTAATTGAAGTTACCCCTAAAATGTCTGCACAGCTTTGCAAGGCTACACAGTAAGTCTTAAATGACAGATAACTGGGCAATAATGATATAGCCTGGCAGAGTTAATCTTAACTGTGTATAATTTGCATATAAAATGATTAGCTGGTTATCTCAATGCAAAAGAGAGCTATATTTAATCTCACCTAGAAGTGAAGATAATTTACCAAAAAAAAAAAAAAAAAGTTAACTGCCCATGCATGAGGTTGATATGGCATTTTTAATTAAATGGCACTTATGATGACCTTTCTCAGTTAGTTTCAACAAGAGCCTGCACAGCTGTGTGCTCCAGAATACCCCTTGCTCTCAGCAGTGTGGGCACCCCACTGTTTGTATTTGCTTTGCAATTTTAACCTGTCTGTCCATTGGGCTGCAAGTGCCATCCTAATCAACCTTTCCTCTCCAACCTTTTCTTCTGGGCCACAAGACACAGGAATCCACTGAGTTCTAGAGCATGTGTCAGGTTCTTTCTAGGCACTGCAGTATTTCATGCTATTTCCTGTACCTGGAATTCTTCACTCTATCTCTACAAGCAAATTACAAGTGTTTACTCAAAGAGCCAGCGCTCACACATCTGCTCTCCTTGTCAGCCCCAGGCAGAGTTCCCCCATCTGTTTCCCCACGCTCTCACCACACCCCATAGAATGATCCTTATAGACCTGAGTGTTCTCCTGGCAGAGAACATGTCTGTCTTTTATCTCTAGCACTCAGCACAGTGCTTGGGAACAGAGGACGCGCTCAAAGTGTGTTTAGTGCAAAAATAGATAGAAAGGTCTTGCCTTTTTCAGGTGCAGCACAGAGGTTCATGGAGGGGATGCCAGGAAGGCATTTGCCTTGGATTTCTACAGTGATCCCTTTGAAGAATAAGGGAAAAAATTAGTATTAATATGTTGAATTTCTCAAAATTTTCCAGTCCTCAAGAGCTTATTTTTATGCAGCTTTGATTCTGGAATTGAATTGGATTTTATCAAATAGTAATTTGTCTCATGTGTATGATGTGGAGATGGGTAATTGATGTGGAATCTTGGAAAATCACTCTAGAATGTCCGAAGGACAAATTGATTCACGAGAATTATTATTTATAGTGGCATTAGTCTCGCCAAATCAAAAGCCTTATTTCAAGGGAAGCTACCTCATACCTGACCACTTTCCCAACTAAATATTATTGCCAGTAAGGCCAGTGTAATCCAAACAGCTTACTTGTGTTGAATTCCGGGCCATTACATCTGCTTCCTTGGGTTAATACTTCGGAACATTTTTATTATACTTGTTTATAAAAATGTGACCCTGAATAGCATGAAGTCTTTATATCACTGGAAATAAAAATTCCCAAAGAAAATACATATAGCTTCTCTAGTCATATTTTATTAGTTTCTCTTTTTTAAAGTCTACAAGTTAATGTGGACTGAACTGCCACCCCTCACCCATTTACATGCTGAAGCTCTAACACCCAATGTGACCAGTGTGACTGCTTGGAGATTGGGCCTATAAGGGGGTCATGAAGGTTAAATGAGGTCACCAGTGGAGGCCTAATTTGATAGGACTGTTGTCCTTATAAAAAGAGAAAAAGGTGCAACCATCTCCACATGCACTCAGGTCATGAGAAGACACAGCGAGAAGACAGACATCTAGAAAACAGGAAGAGAGCTCTCACTGCAAACCAACTCAGATGGCCCCTTGACCTTGGACTTCTAGCCTCCAGAAATGTGATAAGATAAATATCTGTTGACTAAGCCACTCAGCCTATGGTACTTCTGTTTTGGCAGCCTGAGCTGACTAATAGAATTACCTACGGTGACATACCCAAGACATAAATGGACATTCTATATATTTTCACACACTCATATGCTCATGTAACCTTCCACCATAGACTAAATTTTGCCTCTAGTAGAATGAAAGCTTACAATCTGTACTCTTTCTTTTTGTTCTGCATTTATTGGCTCAACATAATGTGGCTTTTTAAATATTCATGTCATTTCAATAGTTGCTTAGTATTCATTCATATAACAGTAGTTGTTTGTATATATTGATGAGTTAGATTTTATCACATAAACATATTGCATTTATGTATACACTATCCTACTAATAATATTGAAATTAATTTTAGGATTTGTTTCTCTTCTAAATAAAGATGCTCTGATTATTCTTTTAAAAGTTTTGTTGTGGCATCTGTGTTTTATTTCCCTTGAGTATATGCATAGGAGTGGAATTATTCCATCATTGGATAGTTATATATTTAACTTTGTAAGAAACTATCAAAAAGTTTTGCAAGATGGATGTAGTGCTATTTTGTACTCTCAAAAGCCATACCCAAGAATTCTGATTGCTCCTCAGTATGGCCAATGCTAGTGTAATGGTTTTAGCTATCTTATGGACATGTGTGGTATCTTTTTGTAGCTTAAATTTGCATTTCTTTTATGACTAACTATGGTCAGCACTTTAGAAAAAATTAAATGTGTATATAGACCCATTTCTATCTCCCTTTTAACTTTTTTTCTTTTTCTGTTTTTTTAGTTGTAGACATTCTTTATTCTGGTAAAAATCCTTTCTCAGATATATATGCAAATGATGTTATCTTTCAGTCTGTGATCTCTCTTTACTTTTTTGTATAAGACAGTCCTTTGATGAAATGAGGAGTTTAATTTTTTATAAAATCCAATTTGTTACTTTGCACTATATCCTAGAGATGACTGTGTAGACTTGTTTTTTATCTGTCAACCAGAGGCCCAGTGCCTAAAATTCATGCACAGGGGCAGAGGGGGGAGGGTGTCTGTTAGCCCAGCCTACACCCTCTCCAATCTGGGACCCCTCGAGGGATGTCTGACTGTCCTCTCATAATCCAGGACTGTTGGTTCCCAACTGCTTGCCTGCTTGCCTGCCTTCTGATTGCCCCTAACCACTTCTGCCTGCCAGCCTGATCACCCCCTAACCACTCCCCTGCCAGCCTGATTGATGCCTAAATGCTCCCCTGCCAATCTGTTTGCCCCAAACTTCCCTCCTCTGCTGGCCTGGTCACCCCCTAACTACCCTTCCCTGCAGGTTTGATCACCCCACAAGTGCCTTCTCTTGAAGACCTGGTCCCTCCCAACTGTGCTCCCTGCTGGCCTGATCACCACAGCTGCCCTCCCTTGCAGGCCTGGTTCCTCCCAACTGTCCTCCTCTGCTGGCCATCTTGTATCCACATGGGGACAGGATCTTTGACCACATGGGGGCAGCCATATTGTGTATTAGAATGATGGTCAATCTGCATATTCCTCTTTTATTAGATAGGACCATATAATAGAATCAAACACAGGATTTTTTGGTCCTCAGGCTGATGTCTATCCACTTTGCCAAACTATCTAGGGCTTTCTTTCTTTCTTGATCCATCTAATTAAGCAGGTACTAATGTTACTGCTCAAGGAATCACTTTTTGCTTTTGTTGACTTCATTATTTATTCTTCTTTTTTATGTATCTACTAGAGGCCTGTTGCATAAAATTCATACACTCGGGACAGAGGGTGGGTCTCTCAGCCTGACTGCACCCTCTCTCAATCCAGGAGCCCTCAGGGGATGTCTGGTTGATGGCTTAGCACTGCTGCGAAGGCAGAAGAGTCTTCCACTACCACCACTGTGTTCACTAGCTAAGAGCCCAGCTTCTGGCTGAGTGACACTCCCCCTGTGGGAGCACACTGACCACCAGGGGGCAGCTCCTGCATTGAGTATCTGCCCCCTGGTGGTCAGCGTGCATCATAGTGACTGTCCATACAGCCATCAGGCTGAAACTGACTCTCTGACATCCCCAGAGGGGTCCCAGATTGTGACAGGATATATGCCAGGCCAAGGGACCAAATTGGTGCATGATCAAGGCCAGGGAGGAACCATGGGAGGGTTCTAGGGCATGCCGGCCCATCTTGCTCAGTCCTAATCATCAGGACCCCAGCTGCAAGTTAACCTACTGGTTGGAGCATCTGCCCCATGGTGATCAGTACACCTCATAACGAGCATTTGAGCAGCCTTGGTATATCATTATCATATTATGCTTTGAATAGTTGAATGTACAACTGGATGACCAGAAACTTAGCATATTAGGCTTTTATTATATAGGATGCTTTATCTGTATTATTTCATTTCTTTACGTAGTTTGCATTTAGTTTGTTCTTATTTTTTTTTTGAGCTTCTTAATGTTTAAGCTTAGATTATTAACTTTAAACCCATGTCTTCTCCTATAAAATTATTTGAAGATAGCTGGGCTGGCATGGCTAAGTGGTTCAGTGTTGACCTTAAGGTCACTGTTTGATTTCTGGTCAGGACATGTGCCTAGGTGCAGATTTAATCCCCAGTGTGTGGCGAGCAGGAGGCAACCAGTGAATGATTCTTTCCCATCATTGATGTTTCTATCTCCCCCTCTCTTCTTGTGTGAAATTAATAGAAATATATTAATAATAATAAAAATTTGAATCTATAGATTTCCTTCTAAAAAGTGCTTAGCTAAATCCAATAAATTTATATTTTATTATAAACATTTATCGCATAATATTAGCAACTATTTTTGTGTACTATTTTAAAACTCTTATCTTTTATTATTTTATACTTAGTATTATTTTCATACTAAATAATGCTGAATATTACAAATTATTTTTTAATCCATGGGTGATTTAGATTTTTCTAATTACTAAATATTTGGCTCTATTTTCCAAATATTTTAAATTCGTTTTCATTACCATTTCATAGGACAGACTGGGTATAATTTACTTTGTTAAAATTATTAAAATTGACTTGTTTTATGCTACAGGACTACCTTGGTGAATATTTGTAACACTTGAAAACACTATGTATTCTACACTTGGGGGATATTCTGTAAGTACCAATTAGGCTAAGTTATTTGATTATGTTTTCAGTTCTAGATTTTTAGTTATATTTTGTCTACTCTTTCTATCAGTTTTGGGGAGATAAATGTTAAAATTTCAAACTGCAATTGTTATTTTCTTTGAATTAGTGTCTTAGTTCTATTAGTATTTATTCATGTATTTTAAAGCTCTACTATTAGATGCATTTAAGATTTCTTATATCACTACTAACACTCCCTGAATTAAAGTAAACTTTTTCTGATATTATCATAGCCACACCAGCTGTCTTACCATTAGAGTTTTCAAAGTTATCTTTTTCTATTCTTAAGCAGCTTATGTTTTTCTATTTAAAGTTTGTTTCATGCAAACAGCACAGTCTTAGGTCTTGTTTATTTATTTGGGCTGACAATGTTTGCTTTTTAGTGGCATATTTAGTCCATTTGCATATAATATGAATATTACTATGACTGGGTTTAAGTCTATCATGTTGCTATTTCTTTATTATTGTTCTCATCTGTTTTGTTTTGTGCTTGTTTTGCTGCACTTATGGACCACAGCCCTGTGAGTTCTGTTTCCAAGGCCTGGAAAAATTTTCATAGAATTTATCCAGTATTTGAAATTGTTGTTGCTTTTCCAGACAAAGAATACGTCCAATATCCATTATCCAGCATAACCAAAAGGGAAGTGCTTTCTTATTTGTTTTGACATATAATACTAAATCATCAACATTTCCCATGACTAACAAGTGCCTCAAAAATCCTTGGGCTCGGATCCCAGACAGAACTGTGCTTTCCATGCTGAGCTCTCAGCAATGGGAGGAGAAGGGGAAGAGAAGTTTGGATAATGGACCAGCACTAGAGGAAGCCTCCCTGAGGAAAATCGGTCGACAATCAGAATGGGCAGTGCACCTGGAATCCCAATTTCAGGCAAGCTTTCAACCAAAATCAACGGTCACATGTGCTGTAGATAGCTGAGTTAGGTACCTAGTTCCAAGAACAAGAAATATGATTGATAATGCAAAAACATACCAGCCAATGCAAGGAAACCTTTATCAGTGGGGAATTGTGGGAGCCTAACGTGTAAGCAATGGGTGACTGAGATTAGGGTTCCTTACGTACGTGCTTCCAATGCAGAAATCGTGTCAAGTGTGCTTGGGAATGAATTAGTGATCCATTGCTTTGCAAGAAATTATGCCAAAACCTTACCATTTTATGCCAACAAGTATTTATTATCCCATTCTGCTTCGGTGGGTCAGGGTCCCTGGGTCAAACTAGCTGGGTGGTTCTGGCTCAGGATCTCTCATGAGATTGCAGACTGTTGGCTAGGGCTGAAGTCTGAGTTGTTGGAGGTCTCAGAGTCTCCCTGGCTCTTGAAGACCTCAGTCCTTACTCCCAGGTCTTCTCCTTAGACTACTGAATGCTTTCATGACATGGCAGCTGGCTTCCAGAGAGAGAGAGAGAGAGAGAGAGAGAGAGAGAGAGAGATATCATGCTATGACCAACTTTCTGCCTCACACACATCAGTTTGGCCACATTCTGTTCATTAGGAGTCACCAAGTCTAGAAGTCTAGCTTACGCTCACAGGTTTATATAAGGACATTAGCCCCAGTGATGATCTTTGAGGCGGCATTTGAAAGAACTCCGGTGTTAGTGTTTAGGATCTCCTTAGTTTTCTTGATTGGGTAGGGCTGGCTATGAAAACTGGAATGGCTTTGGGAGAAAGCCTTTTAGTTGTGTTCGAGTTCTAGTTGTTTAGCTATTTTATGTTTCTCTTTTCATCATTATAAGTTTCTTCCAACCTCTGAGACTATGTTTTAAGGATTGTTCATTTTGTGATTTTATGTGAACCATATATTTTATGCTTTTACTAAAAGAAATGTATTACTTAAAAAATAGAAAAGAAATGAGTCCTTTAAATCACCCAACCCAGAAATAACCAAAATGAATATTTTGATGAGCATTTTAGACATTTTATATCCACATGAACACACAAACTAGGTATTATTTAATTTTACACAATTTGACTATAATGTTACACTTCATAATATGTTATGAACATGTTTTCATGTCACTAAGCATAGCTATATACCATAATTTTTGTGACTGTAGTGTGTCCTATTGCTTATAGTGTACAGATGCTCTATTATTTACTCTACCAGTCATTATTAGAATATTAAGGTTGTCTTATATTTGTGGTTTTAGAGGAACTGAATGTGCTTCTGTGAGGATGCCCAGCTTAACCCAATTTCAAAATACAGGGCATTCTGTAGGGAGCGGCTCTAGGGTTAAGCCTCAGACTGACCTGTGGCAGGGCCACAAACAAGTCCCAGCTTGGAAGGCAGAGAGCCCTCTTAGCGTAATTAAGCTTAACCTTATAACCCTCTTCCTTCTTCCTTCCTAGGTAGTTAATGGGCTGTGGGAGGTACAACAAGTGCTGCCAAAACAAGGTGAAACTCACAAGAACATTGTAACTATGTTGACCACTTCCTTGTTTCACTTTGTGTGATCTGACTATAAGATAAAGCTTTGGCTTTAAGGCTGGGTCTTTCTGTGTCCTGATCCAGGCATGGGAGTTCCTCCAAACCCCAGCTGTATTCTCTTTTTTCTTTGTCTTCTTTAATCCTTCACCATCCACCCACCCTCAGGTTCTTTCACCCTTGGCTGTGCTGGCACAGCGTAGCATTCATTACCATGGGAATATTTTCCTTTCCATATGTGCTTTTAGATTTTAGTGGAAATGTCAAAGTTTCATAATTATTTATGTGTAAAAACATAGAAAGCAAGAGCAAGCATCTAAGTCATACTGCAAAACTACTGCCCCATGCTCATTTAATTTTCACCATCAAAATTAAAACAGAAGTTTTGCCCTTACATCATATAACTCAGGCTACCATGTAATTTGTAACCCAAATGGGCTCTGTAGGGAGTGAAATAAGATGTTATTAACAATTACCTGACAACTAACATAAACCAAAACTGTTCCAGGCAAACCGGGACATATGGTCAACACACGTGTACCAGTTAAAGAAACTAAGACATAGATTGCTAAAAAGACTCATTGGCATTCAGACCAAGTAAATTAGCTGGGAATAAAAACCGGGCCTCTCCTGTTCCATATCCTTTGCTTTTTTGTAGATCTCTCTATCCCTAAATATCTTTGCATGTGTGTATTCTATTTGGTGCCACTTCTCCTAAGGTGAGATCTTATAGCTACAGTTTTTGAATTGTTGGAATTGCTTACTTACTAGTATATTCCTACAGTGTAGGTGTATTTATTCTTACAAGATTTAACAGCTATTAAGTGCTTGTTTATGTAATGGGTACTTTCATGTGCATAATCTTACTCATGTTCTTATAATTTAGGAACATGCCCGAGATTTGGGTCTATAGTCTGCAAGTTATGTTGCTTTGTGATGAAAAAACAAGGGTGGATGGTTGATCCTTTATCTCTCTAAGACAGTGATTTTTAACCAGTATGCTGCAGGAATTTTAAAACATGCAATACTTGACTATTTAGTCAGGGGTACTGATATCTTTTTCCTTATATTATAAGATTTAAAAAATGATAAAGATTTAAAAAATGATAAGATCAAACACAATAGCAATCTTTAAGAATGAATCAAAATTATACCTATATTTGTCAGATGGGCAAAAAACATATTTTTGGTGAGCCACAGAATTTTAGTAATTAGTTTATGTGTACCATGAGATGAAAAGGTAGAAAATCACTGCTGCAAGAGAATGAGATGCTTTTTAATGCAATCACAAAATCATTTTCCCCAATTCTACCTCTTTTAGATTTTTGCTCTTTTTAAAAAAATATTTTATTTAATTTTTAACATGTATCAGAAATATTGCTGCTCCGTTTGTGGTTTTTCCCGAGACCCTTTTGTTCTCTCCATTTCCTAATAACTCCCTCCCATGTTTATCTCTATTATTTAACTCATGATATTGTATCATAATTCTTCATTAATGTTTCTGAGTGCCCACCCTTATCAATCTATATCATAAAAGGCCTGTGGTCGTGACGCTGCGACGGCATCACAACCAATTACTGGACTCACCAGGAGTTGCATTAATGGGTCCTGTGGTGGCTGGGGCAAGCATGACTTCTGGGTCCCACAGCAGCTGTGGTGGGAGGGACTTTTGGAGCATCATGGGGTGCCAGCAGTGTCCGCAGACCATGCGAGGCTTTGCGGGGGTTTGGGGGAGGGAATAGGGGAGCTTGGACATGGCCCTGATGGAAGGTTAGACCTAGGGGACCCTACACACACATGATTTAATCATGCACTGGGCCTCTAGTTATCTTATAAAGGGTAAAAACTATATTATTAATTTTACTTTTTCCAGCACAAAAGTGGTACTTGGTTAATCATCAAAGAAATTAATAAATGAACAAAATAAAGGGATATGATATGACCCAAGATAAATCTATATTTTAGAATGGCAATCTTGAGATGGGGATGCTTCTAATTGACATATTATATTTGGATTTAATATATCAAGTAAAGAAGGCTTTGTCAGAGAAAATATAGCAAATAGCTGACTTTTTAAACTTATCTTCAACTTTTGATCAAAAAAGGAGAGAAGGGATTATGCCAACGTGTTCTTTTAGAAGAGGAATCCAGTAAGAAAAATAAAAAAGTAAATGGGGTCAGATCATATTATTTAAAAAATTTTTAAAATAGCCGAAACCTGTTTGGCTCAGTGGTAGAGCGTCGGTCTGCGGACTGAAAGGTCCCGGGTTCGATTCCGGTCAAGGGCATGTACATTGGTTGCGGGCACATCCCCGGTAGGAGGTGTGCAAGAGGCAGCTGATCGATGTTTCTCTCTCATCGATGTTTCTAGCTCTCTATCTCTCTCCCTTCCTCTCTATAAAATATCAATAAAATATATTTAAAAAAATAAATAAATAAATAAAATTTAAAAAAAATAATGAAAAGTATACATAAGTCTAATTGTCATTTATGTTCATTGTGATATATTTCTCAGACACTTGAAAGAGATAAATAAGATGCAAGGGAGTGAGTGAGACCTCATGAGTTTTTCTTTATAATTAAAAAAAAAGAGTCCCCCCCCCTTCCCTCCCTCCCTCTCTCCCTCCCTTCTCCCTTCCTTAATTCCTTCCTTCCAACTACCAGACAATTGTCAGGATCTTGGAGAATATCTACAACTATCCATGTATCTGTAATCAGATCAGCATTTAATTAAAATGTGGAATAAATAAGGTTAAAAACAAGACTCTCAGCTGCACCACTAAGAACCTCTGTTGACTTTGACATCGGTTCATTCATTGTCTTTATGAGTTATGCAATCACCTATGAATTAAATTATTGTACTACTATATATCTCACATTTCTGTATCTTGAACATAATGGGATCATGAGATATTTGCCAATGACAAATTCAGATAAGAAATACGTATTTATTTCTAAGTAAAAACTAGTAATCTCTTTAGTTTGCCCTGACTCAACTTTCATGAACCAGCATTTATTTGTGCGTTTTTTAATTGATGCTTGCCTTCTACTTACTTAAGTACCAATTTATGTAGTTATTCAATAATTTTTGATTAATTTTCTGCAATAACCATGGAGCTAAATAGTTGTGTCAAATTATAAGCTTTAATATTTTGCATTTAGCTTTTTTTTTTTTTTTTTTTTTTTTTAGTCAAGAAATAGTTTCCTGACTCCAGTCCTCAGGGATTTAGTTTCTTACTTTAGAATTTTAAGCTAATCACCAACAATATGTGTTGTTTATTTTTCTGATATAAACTTTAAGACTTTATTTTTAAAAAAAATCAGTATCAATGCCTGCCTGGCGTGGTTTAGTGATTGAGTGTTAACCTATGAATGAAGAGGTCATGGCTCAATTCCAGGTCAGAGCACATGCCCGGGTTGTGGCCTCACTCCCTATTGGGGGCATGCAGAAGTCAGCCAATCAATGATTCTCTCTCATCATTAATGATTCTATCTCTATCTCCCTCTCCCTTCCTCTCTGAAATTATATATCTTTATTATTATTTTTTTTCCAAATCAGTATAGAGCATGTAATTTTCCTGGCACAGGCCAGACAACTACACTCGAGATCATTTAAAGCATTTTTTGTTTGTTTGTTTTTAATTCCTGTATGATGAGTTTCTATTCCTTGAGACCTTGTTTTTCTCTTACTTCCTCCATTGAGAACCATATACTATTTCCTTGAGCCCTTCTATGACCTGCCTCGTTCCTTCTATAATAGTAAGTCCTCAGCTCTATGTTCCAGGTTGTTCTCTTCACCCTATTATCTATGCTTGACTTTTGGCATTAATGAAAATGGGAAAAGAGAAGAAAACCCTTTGGGATTGTCATATTTCTATCCTCCTCATAGTCAGTGACATTGTTCCCCTTTCACTGAATTTTTATGGGAAGAGTCACCTTTGTTTATTGTCTCATTTGGGGAACAATATTTCCGATGAGCTACAGATACTGGTTCTTTTGTATCTCAACCCTATGTCTTATTCCCAAAGACAGTTGTCTTCCCTACCTGTGGTATCTAATTTTATATCTAGTGTGCTAATGTTGATGGTCCTGCTAGGAGAGAAGATAATAGCATCATAGAAAGGTTTAGGGATGATACTATGTATATGAATCTTCAAAATTATTGGGTTTAATCTTAATTAGGACCAAATTATGACCAGAAATTACATGTATTTCTCCAATGCCAAATCCCATGACTTGGAATTCTTTCTGAATGATTTTTGCCAATATCCCCTGCTTAAATTACCTATTCTACTCCCAAATTCTGCCTTTAGCTACATGACAATGGCTTATTTATAAACAAATAAAATAAAAAATGCAAAACTATGTGAAAGAAAGCTTAGAGACACATGCTCTCTAGTGAATATTGATTGAGTGCCTGCATTGTAAAAAGCTGTGTCTTTTCCCAGAAAACTTGTGTGAAAAAAAAGAAATAAAACCAACTACAATTAAGATATAAAACAGAGCCAAGAATGAGGACATACCTCAGAGCCGTAAGGTTATTTTGTTTTCGGCTGTTTTCTTCTTTTAGTTTATTTTTCTTTTCATGTTCCCTCTGAGGAACCTGTCTCCCCAGGAGAAAAAGTCCTCATTGTTTAAAGATTGCTGAAAGATTGACAGGAGAAATGGGCTCTCTTATTTTCACTCCTCATTCGTTTTCTTTCCTTTTGTCCAAACAAGCACTGGTGCATTCTGAAATTCATAGCTGCAGTCCACAGTGTTCACCTTAGAGTCCCAGCCGTGAGCAAACTATGGCCTGTTCTATGGCTGTTCTATCCGGCCCGTGGAGCCGAAAGAGCGGAGGGCTCTCTTACTCTCCCCTCAGCTCCTTCACCAGCAGCCCAAGAGGAGAGTGCCAGCATGGTCAGGTTGATTTGTTCCGGCCCTCCGTTCCAGTTTAAGAACCCATTGTGGCCCTCGAGTCAAAAAGTTTGCCCACCCCTGCCATAGACTCACCTCTGTAAAAACCTTCTTTGAACCTTTTGGTGGCTTTGATGGGAGACTGAAAAACCCAAGCTATCTTCCTTTGTCCTTCATGGGATTGCTTGAGAAACTGTGTTCCTGGAGTTAATGAGTGACAGTTAGTCTTTTTTGGCTTATTGGCTGCAAGTCAACTTCATCAAGTGGTTGAATTTGTCTTAGTCTGTTAAGGGAGACCTGCTCCATTACAGGACGGAACATTTCCTCTGCTAAGCCGGTCAGTGTAATCACCTGCCCATGGCAATAATTCCATGATTGGGTAAGAACTCTAAGTCAAGTCAATCAAGGTGAGAATTTTCCATTCTCAAATTATTGTTATTTGAGCTCTATGGTAAGTAGACTCATACATGTATATTTTTATTCACATTTCCCAGATGCTTCACTGGCAAACATGCCAACCATTTAGAGAATTAATGTTTTCAATTCTATTCTGATAAAAGTCATATAAAAAATCCCTATAGTTAATATAATTTTTAATGGTGAAAAACTGAATGTTTTCCCCATAACGTTGAAACAAGGCAAGGGTGTCTGCTTTCTCAATTCTATTCACCTCTTATGGGTGTTTTAACCAAATTCAGTAAATCAGAATATAAAATAAAAAAGACATACCAATTGGAAAAAAAATAAACCTATCACTTTTGGCATACAACATAAATGTCTACATAGAAAATCCAAAGAATTTGCAAAAAGCTACTTTAATAAATGGTTTTAGCAAGGTCATAGAATACAAAATAAATATAGAAAAATCAATCTGATTTCCTTATAATGACAGTCCTTGACTGACGATTTTTTAAATTTTATGATAGTGATAAAGCAATATGTAATCAGTATAAGTCATACTTTAAATTTAAGATTTTGATCTTTTCCTGGGCTAGTGATATGCATCAAAAGATAAGAAAATATTATGTTAAAATTAATCAAAATATGTGCAAGAGTCATATGCTGAGAACTACAAATATTGATGAGAATAACCACTATATACCTAATAATTTGAGAGATATACCAAGATCATGGTTTAGAAGACTCAATATTGTAAGATGTCAATTCCACACAAATTGATCACTTAGAAAGTAATTATTTTAGGCTGTGGACCACTTGACCAATTTTGAGATCCTTATCAAAACATAGTGTGCTGGCTTGCACATAGAGACCTTTTCAAACCCTCCTCTTGATTTCTTAATTCTATTTTTCCTCCCCTTTTTAAAAACTTCTGCCTAACTGAGATGGGAAGGCAGGCTTTGGACAAGAGTCCCCGACAGGAGTGTGTGTCACTCAGCCCAGGCTTCACCCTCTCCAATCTGAGACCCCTCAAGAGATATCCGACTGCCCATTTAGGCCTGATCCTACCAGGATGGGGCCTAACCGGGCAGTTGGACATCCCTCTCACAATCCAGGACTCCTGGCTCCCAAGCTCACCTGACTGCCTTCCTGATTGCTCCTAATCACTTCTGCCTACCAGCCTGATCACCCCCTAACCACGCCCCTGCCAGCCTGATTGATGCTTAACTGCTCCATTGCCAGCCTATTTGCCCCTAACTGCCCTCCATTCCAGGCCTGCGTTCCCCCAACTGCCCTTCCCTGCAGGCCCGGTCACCCCTAACTTCCCTCCTCTGCTGGCCTGGTCACCCTAACGGCCCTCTCCTGCAGGCTTTGTCTCTCCCAACTGTCCTTCCCTGCAAACCTGGTCCCTCCCAACGGCCCTCCCCTGCTGGCCATTTGTGATGGCCATCTTGTGTCCACATGGGGGCAGTCATCTTTGACCACATGGGGCCAGCCATATTGTGTGTTGGAGTGATAGTAAATTTGCATATTATTATTTTATGAGATAGGATTAGATAGGATAGAAGCCTGGTACATGGTGGGGGCCAGCTGGTTTGCCCTGAAAGGTATCCCAGATCAGAGTGGGAGTTCCCTTGAGATGTGGGGTGTCCTGGGTGAGGGGCCTGTGGTAGTTTTCAGGCTGGCCACGCCCTTGACAACCCAAGCAGTGGCACCTGGTACCTGGGATTTATTTATCTTCTATAATTGAAACTTTGTATCTTTGAGCAGAGGCCTGGGGCCTGCCAGGGCAGGCAGAAATCTTGGCTTCCTCCATTGCTGGGGAAACCCAAGCCTTCTATTCTCCTCGTGGACACAGCCATATTGGTTGGGTTAATATATATCGTTTTTCTCCTTGTGAGCACTTTATTGAAATGGTGGATCTTATTGGAGGGGGAAAATGTGATCCAATAAGCAAAAGTCAGTCTGACCTTTCAGGAATACTAACGGATATCATTTGCACTTCATTACAGGCTATGAAATGCTTTCAGAAATTTGATCTCATGCTATCCTTACCACCAAATGACTTTTTGGTTCTCTTTTTACAAATCCAGATGCAAGACCTGGAGAGATGAACCATCTCCCTTCAAATCACATACATAGCTAATGACAAAGCCAGAGCAAAAATCTTGGCTTTCTGGCTTTGAGCCTACTGATCATTCTGTAGCTAGTGTATCACCCCCTGAACCATCCATCTTTTTTGGTATGTGGGCAGAAAACCCCCATCCCTAGGCCTCATCCACATAAATCCTGATTTGGTTGAGTAGGGCTGGGACATCTATTTTAACCTTCTCAGGGGCCCTGACAATTCCACTCATTGAGTATGTTTACTCAGCTCTGCCCTTCAAAGGGCAGGCACACCACTTCATTGGCAGCGTCCCCTAAGGGGGCACCTGAATATAGAGTCCAGAACCACGAGTCCCCATGGAGCAGCACCTGGAAGCAAAGAAGCATGGGTTCTGATGTCCCCCTCTACCAATGGCCTTCAGTGGAGTAAGTCTCTGCTGTGAGCCTGTTTTCTGATCTCTCTGACATTGAGCTAACCTACAGAATTGGCCACAGAGACGGAATGTATCATGCTCAATCAATGCATCCTTTACAATGAGTAAAAATAAAGCTTTAGAAAGTCAACGTTTGGCAAAAACATAACCCCAAAAATCTATAGGGTAAACAGAAATCACCATTAAAAAGTCACCTGCAGAAGGAATGGGGTGAAAAGCGAATGAGCACAGCTGTTCATCTTGAAGTTCTTTCTGGTTTAAAGTTCCATTTTAATCCTGGCATGAAAGTAACAATCCATTGAACAATTTTCTGAAATAACTCACATTCAGAGTTATTATGTAGGTTAATGAGTCCTCTCTCTCCCTCCCTTTCTCTCTCTCTCTCTCTCTCTCTCTCTCTCTCTCTCTCTCCCTCTCTCTCAGACAAACACAAGTGCAGGTTGTGCTTTTTTAACAGACCTAAATGTAAACTTCTGGAACGCAAAATAACTCCAAGTTGGTACTATCTAAAATTAGCCCCAGTATGCAACTGTCTGCAACAGAAAGCTGCGAGAGTCTGTTCTGAAGATAATGCCAGTGCCTCCAAGCCAGCTTGGAAGCAAGGCCTTCTGAGGGAGACAGAAGCTGACAGTAAGATGGGGTGCTTTCCTGGCAATACAAAGCTGGGGTGTCACTCCAACTGAAGCTCATTCATTCTCTCCGCCCCCACTCCTAAACCTGATTGATGACTCTCACTTGCAGCTTTACGGGAGGCACCATGCCATGTCCCCACTGTGAGTTCCTACTTGCCCAAGACACTCGTGTTCTGCAAGCGGATAGAGCACCTGCTAATGAATGATTCAATGTACACAGGTGGTCCTGGCCGGGCCTGGCAGGCACATTCCTGGATCGGCACCCTGCTGAGGGCCCTATATGCAGAGGGGAGAGCATGCCAGCAGCCGGGTTCATGCTTAGTCAATTATGCATAATTGCTGCCAGTCTAGTTCTCCTGCGTGGGTCCTCATGATGCCATGGGTGGGAATCAACACGGCTGATCTTTTGTTTAAGGGGAGCCTTGTACTCTGGTGGAGGCGGTGGCACCAGCATAGGACTCATGGCTTTCTCCTTGTCCTGCAGAGACAAGCTCCCCACAATACGCCCTTACCTGTTTCTCTCCAAACATAGTTATTTCCTACATCTTCTCCCCGTGCATTTACATGCCTCAATGATTCTCTGTGACTTATGGATTGAATTGTGTCTTCACAACATTCACGAGTTGAAGTGTTGAGCCCACACCTCTGACTGCGACTGCATTTGGAATTAGGATCAGTACAGTTGTCCTTAGTCACGAGGTCACACTGGAGTAAGGGAGGGGCTCTAAGCCAATATGAAAAAAGGGAAATTTGAACACTAAGACACACACACAGGGAGAATGGCATGTGAAGATGGACAAGAGATCGGGGCGGGGTGCCTCTACAAACCAAAAATGCCAGCCAACCACCAGAAGATGGGGCAGGGGCTTGGCCCGGATTCTTCCTCAGAGCTCTCCAAAGGAACAGACCCTGCCAACGCCCTGGCCTCAGAGGTCCAGCCTCCAGGACTGTGAGACAATGCATGTCTGTGTTAAAGCCACCCAGTTTGCAGTACTTTGTTGTGACAGATCTAGCAAAATAATGACATGATCTCCAGAGGATGGCTCTTAGATCATGGCATTTGCAGATGTGTTTCCAGAGCCGCGGAGGCATTCTGGGCAGGAGGTTTGGAAGCAGAGAGAATTCAGTGTGACTTTCAGCTTGACCATTTTCTGACTGTTTGCTTCTAAACAAAACACTACTGGAGGCTCCACTTGGACATATAGGATCATAGTGGTACTTACATGGCCTTGGACTTCAGATAGACCAGGTTACACATCTGGCATTTCACCAGCTGAGTGATGAGGCAAAAATCACTTTACCTGAATGGGTCTCTGTTCTGTTTCCTATAAACTGTGGGCACTTCCTGGTGAGAATCCAATGTCATCTTGCCGACCTGTTGCTGAAGCATACTCACTAATCATCGAGAGGCAGCAGGAATTTGTTCTCCTGGGCATGCTTTCCCTTGTTCTGTCTGGACTATATTGTCTTGCCTGCAGATCCAACAGGCGGGTGGCCTTCTCAGGAAAGCCTTGCCAATTTGGTTAGCTGTGTCCTATCATCTCCTAAGAGCCTGTTCTTAAGAAGTGCACGCACCCACCCACAAATGTACATATTAAACTGTTCTGAAAGTGCTTATTTATATGCAGACTCTATCCCTACTAGATTCTATCCTTTGAGGCAGAGAACTGTTTTTTAATTCTACATCTATAATTTTAAGAAAATAGATTGTCATTAAATATATTCTGGATGAATGATATATGATAGGTGAAATGAGTGAATGGTAAGGTAGGTTCCAGAAGGGAGTCATGTCCTTCCTCCCTCTTGTCCATGGGCCATAGCTGTGAATTCTTCTTTTTTTGGTGCTGGGACATGGAACTCTGCAGGAGGGAACTAGGGAAGAGTCCCCATCCAGGGGAGAAGAATCTGTGCGGTTGTCTTTTGCTTGTGCCCATATCTTTCCCTTTATGACACCTCACACTCACAAACAAGTTCACACGTGCTTTCTCATTTAGATATCACATCAATTTGTGAGCCGGGACAGGAGACTTTATTTTCCCTTGCACCAAGGAGGAACTGAGAGACAGGTGAATTTCCCAAGACCCCATAAGCTAATCAGAGAGAGAACCTGGGACACCAGCACCATCTTAATTGGCCTGGTATTTAGATCTTTTACTATTAAACCTGGACATTTTGACTTCACAGAGTTAGTTTCTGAAATAAAAGCATAAGTTTCGGACTAAAAACTCTTCAACAGACATTCTTGTAATAGTCGGCATGTATGGGACCCATGGGCAGGCTTTCCCAGGTATAACATGCCCCTGGGATGTAGAAACATAAGCACAAGCTTGCAAGTGGGAAAGAAACCTCCAGGACTGAAAAAGCAAGATTCTAGAGCAAAACCTCAGGCAGGGAGAGAAAGCACTTCCACAAAATCCTGGTCTTGGCTTCAGCTCTGATGATTACCGATTGGTTGAAAATCCCCTTACTTCCCTGAGTCTCATTGTTCTCACCTCCAAAATGGAGATAGTATTGACTGTTCTTACACAGACTTCATGGGAATCATGTAATCTGCTGTATTACGAAGCGCAAAAGGCACCCTGGTAGCAGATGTGCAGAAGGCTACTAATCAGGTTTTAATAACAGTTTAGTTCTGAAGTCAACACTTAAAATTACATCTAAATCATTCTCCAAAATCCTTTGGGCAAGTCCTCTGTTAAAGACTAACATTATTATCTCACATTTACCTCACACACCCAGGTTTCCCTCCCATGTGCAGGCAGATTGCTTCTTCTTTTCCTGAGCACAGAAGTCATTGCTGACTTGCTCCTAAGGAACATGTGGTGGGTAAAGTATAAATATGTAATGAGAGAATCAGACCCAACTGGGCAAAGACACATTTCTGTTTCCCACGTCATCATGTGCAATCAAGAAAATAATCAGGGGAGTGGAGAAATGAGGGCAAAGCCATCTGTACTCTTCTTGTCATGTTTTCCCTCCTTCTTCATTAGTATTATTATTACCAGCAACATTATTATTATAACTAAAGGCCTGGTGCATGAAAATTCATGAACTGTAGGCAGGGTCTCTCAGCCTGGCCTGCCCCTTCTCACAGTTCAGGAGCCCTCAGATGTGAGAGGCTACCCAGCGATTTTTTGGGGGGAGGGACAATGCTCCCAACACATCTCTGCTGCTGCCACTGCCAGCACAGTGAGCCTCGTCTGGCCCTGTTTACTTGAGCCTCGGTTGGCCTTGGGTGGCTGGGCAACCACCATCTGAGGCTTGCCTGTGCCTTGGGCCCACCCTGGACAGTTGGGGGGCTGAGGGCAGGTCCAGCTACACTGTGAGCCTGCCATCCCTCCCTCTCCCCAGGCAGGGCTGAAAGTACTAGGGAACTCCGGTGGGGCTGAGGAGACTGGGCACCACCATCTTGTGGCTATGGGTGCCGCCATTTTTGTGATAGTATGACAATCAATTTGCATATTTCCTCTTTATTAGATAAGATGTCATTATTTGCCAGCATGCATGGCTGAAAAATGTAAGTCAAATATATGTATGATGCAAGACATTCACATTTTTCAAATAAAAAATTCAAAGCCCTTGGTTGTAATCAAAGCAGCAAACCATGGGGTGGGCCTTCTAGTCATTAATTGGAATTAAGTCACTCAGACACTTTTCACCTTTGGATTACAACCCTCTCTTTGAGCTGAGTACTCGGGTCCTTTACATTCATCTGCATGTCCACTTCCTTGAGAAATGGGACTCAGTTTCTTCCCTGCCCTTGTGCCATTCTGTTTCAGACTTCCAATGACTATTAGAGGAAAGGAGGCATAGGACTCTAAAAGGTAGGGTTAAATTTAGGACTTGGCAGGAGTACCCAGTGCCAACCTTGGCTCCACTTGTCCTCCCAGCAGGTGCCATATTAACTCAATATAAGAGGACTTGCATGCTGAGAGGATGTGAGCCTCTGTGATTTCCTTGCATAGTGTGAGACTCACTAGCAATGATTAGCCAGGGCATATCTAACTGAGTTCCTCTGGCCAAGCCAAGATTCAAGACAATTTACATTTTTTTTGTGATATTACAATTAGATTATGATCTGTTTGGTTTTTGCAATACCTCTTCCCACCTTGGGGTGCTAGAGCTTTGGTGGGTAGGGATAGGAGTGGGGAGACCAGAGGCCAGAACAAGAAAGGCACAAAGCCCTGCTCAAAGTCACCTCTAAAAGGTCTACCCAGAACTTGATCTCTCTACTCACCCTCCTTCACAAAACCCCTGTTCCCTATTTCAGTTACTGTGGTTCTTAGAGACAGAAGCAGTAGGTTCTGGAATCTTTTCCTTGTTTTTCATCTCAGTACACTCCAATGCATCCCCCACACTGTAGCCAGAGGTAGTTTTTCAATTGTAAATTTGACAAAGTAATTTACTGCCTAAAGTGGGTCACTGATTACCAGTCACCCTTTAAGACATCATTAAAAATCCTTAGAAAGGTTTTAAAATCTTAGCAAGGCCAGCCCAAGCAAACTCTTAGATTTTGTCTCTTACCACCCTTCAGAGTATGTCACCAGATTAATTCAGGGACAAAGGGGAGGAGGAAAATAGCACATAGAAAATAAACACAATAATTTTTGTTGCATTCTCTAACCCCATGGGGCTCATGGATCATCAATGTTAAACTCAGTGCCTTTCCCCCATAGTTATTAAATATGAGACCCTAAAGATGACTGTGAACTGGATCATCTACATTTAAAGATGGAGAAGACGCTAAGGGGATTTTCTCCATATTTGCTGAAGCTCTGTACCTACTCAGCCTTTAGGAATCTAGCTTTTTTTGAAAATTGGCCCTGAAACTGCCTCTTGTCACTATTTTTCAGTTTTTTTTAAAAAAAACAAAAACACCAAAACACACCTGTGTCAGTAAGTATGTAATGAATGCTGGGACTTGCGCCTGCATATTCTTGGTGCCGAAATGCATTATGAATAAAAACCTGACCTGCTTCAGCCAGAATGAGTGATTGAGAGAGTTATGCCATAATGAGGGGGTCTGTGTTTCTCTGCAAAAGGCAATCTGCTTTCAATTTGGCAAGTATGTGTCAATAAAAAAGAGTGCCATTGAACCTCAGTCCTACTCCTAAGCAGCATCCTAAACAGAGAGGCGGGAACACAGATTGATAATCACAATACGCCAAGCCATTAGCAAAGACTGTGTTGGTGGACAATCTCTGCAGACATGTGCCTGACCAAGTGTGCTCTTATAAAAGTGAACTATAATAACCCAAATAAGCAGAAAGGGACACTTTCTGTAAATAGTCTAACTTAAGGCTTAAAATAAGCAGGCAACCATCTCCAGTATAGAGAAGCCCAGAGCACATGGATATGAATAAACATACCTGGAATGATGAAAGGAAAAATGTTTATTCAGACGAGAGGAAATGCAATTCCCAAAATCACACTCAGCTAAAGAAGAAAATGCAAGTGAATATTGAAATTCAACAATATTTTACATAAAATGTGTTGTGAATGATTATGTTCAAATTAAATGTGTGGCATACAGTCCTCACTCAATAGTTAAAGTAGTGTCAACCTCTTTCAATATCTTCATAGAATCTTACTTATTGTAATAGATACCTATACTTTGTTGAATGATATAAAAGTTAAATTTCTAATCCAGAACTTGAACACCATAGTGGTCAGACCAGGTACACAGCAATACTTTGACATTTGCACATAGTGTGAGATAATACTGTACATTTCATTCATTCAACAAATGTGCATTGAACTCATCTTATAGGGCAAGTGCATTCCTAAGTGTTGACGAGATACTACTAACCACATAAAAATTAAATAAATTCATGTCATAATGGAACAGACATATAATTATGAGGCAAATATATTTTGAAAAGACAAGATAATTTTAGTTTGTGATAAATATCATAAAGAAGAAGCATCTCAGTTGGTGTGACTCAATGGTTGAGCATTGACCCATGAACCAGAAGGTCACAGTTCAATTCTGGTCTGGGTACATGCCTGGGTTGCAAGCTTGATCCCCAGTAGGAGATGTGCAGGAGGCACCTGATCAATGATTCTTATAATCTCTCTCTCTCTCTCTCTCTCTCTCTCTCTCTCTCTCTCTCTCTTTCTCTCTCTCCCCTTCTCCATTTCTCTCTCTGAAATCAATAAAAAATACAGAAAAAGAAAAAAATGATATATTGAGGACAGTGGTGACAGCTAATTTAGATAGTAGGGTAAAGGAAGGACAGCTTATGAAATACCATGAGCCACAGAGTGAAGATAACTGTTCAGTATACTGAGACCAAGAGGACCCCAAACACACTTCTCTCCAGCTCTAGTGAGAAGGAATACCTACAACTTCTCAGGAAAAATACAGAATAGAGCTAAGAGAACAGAACCAGGAGACAGAAAACAATATAATTGTGGCACCTAACCTAACATCTCTCTAGCACACTAGAGATTTCAACAAAAGTCCATAGGTGTTTTCTTTAGCTTCTTCTCATACTGGTAAGGTCAGGGATACTGCTATTATTATCCCCATTTCATAGAAAATCAAAAGGAAGCTCAGAGCTATCACATGAGTAATCCGTGGATCCCACAACTAACAAACCACAACTCAAGGTCTGGAACAAGAGTCAACAGATGACAACTGGCAGACAGAATCCAGTGGGCCCCCTGCTTTTGTTCATGAAGTTTGAATGGAACACGACACATCAATTCATGTTTACATTGTCTAGGCCAGTGGTCGGCAAACTCATTAGTCAACAAAGCCAAATATCAACAGTAAAATGATTGAAATTTCTTTTGAGGGCCAATTTTTTTAAACTTAAACTTCTAATGCCACTTCTTCAAAGTAGACTCACCTAGGCCACGATATTTTGTGGAAGAGCCACACTCAAGGGGAGAAAGAGTCACATGTGGTTTACAAGCTGCGGTTTGCCAACCACTGACCTAGAACAATAGTTTCCTACTTCTGCCTTCCAAAAAGCCTTCCTGAGCATGGCACTGAATGAATCTATATCATGCTTGTTTGTTTAATCCCTAAATATAAGACTGAGTCCTTTAAGAAGGCACCATATTTTAACTATTGTATCCTGGAAAAGGCAATGAAAAAGCCATTGATTGTTCTGACTTAGTTTAAACTAAAAAAGAGAAAAATGAGAATGAGCTATATAAATTATTTTTGTATCTATTAACCTAATGGTTATTCTACAAGTCCAGCTATTCACTCGTGTTATTTGTTTTCTACTGCATCCAAATTACATTATCAACATTGAAAATGGAAAAGCAGTCTATATTGCTATGGTGATAATGACAGATAAATTTTGAATCAATGCTTTATTTCATGATGAGTGCTACTTAATGATATAGTAGAAAGAAGATTGAAATGGAAAATCAAAGAAAGTAACTTAACTCTGTGTCCTAGAAAAATACTTTGTTGAACCCTTGAGTAATCACATTCTTCACTAGGTCATTACTTCAATATCTAAAGACTTCATAAAATATGATTAGTAATCAAACTTTCCCCAAGTTTATCATTAATTATTTCTCCATTCATCAACCATTGTTAAATGCTATTTCAGCTATCTATGGTAATATCTCGCCAGAACTTAAGGCTTAAAACAATGATCATTTTTAAAATTATCTGTCAGAATTCTGGAGGCTTAACTAGGCTCAGCTTTGTGATTCTTGATTCTTATGTGGTTACAACTAGAAAACAGGTAGGAAAATAGTTATGCCAAGGGTGTCCTCACTTATTTGTCTGGTGGGTGATACTGGCCATTGTCTGGGAGCCTAATTGGTCTACCTGTGACCTACCCGTGACCTTGCTGTATCACCTGGGTTCCCTCTGATGCTGCCTGGGTTACAGGAACAACCCAGGGAGTGAAAGTGGCCTGTTTCTTACAGCCTATACCTGAAAACTGTCAAAGTATCCCTTTTCCTGTAAACTATTAGAACAGGCACAGAGATTAGTTTCGGGGAAGAGTCGTTGACCCCACTGCCAATGAGAAGAGCATTAAAGAACGTTGGGGTCTTCTACAAAGACCTCTACAGTCTTGTATTCAACCTCAATTGTGAGAACTACTCCAAAATTGAAAACAACAACAGCAACAACAAAAACACATTTACTTACTACCAAGATATCATTAGAATGGTTCTATAATATAATATAATAATTTATATGGCTCAGAACTATTCCACAAGAACTATTATGCCTCAGAATTCTGTATCATTGCAAAGGCTCCACACTCACATGCCTAACAGCTGATGTTGGCTGCAGTTGATAGCTGGTTCAACTATACTTGGACCCATCACATAGTTTGGGCTTTCTCATGGCATGGCTGGGCCCTAAGAGCAAATGTTCTCATAAGTAGAACTTTGAAAGTGCCTTTTCCTTAAGCCCTGAACCCAGAAACTGGCACAGAGTTGCTTATGTCATCTTCTATTGATCGAGCAGAAATAGAGCCCAGGTTCAAGCAGAGGGTATGTAGGCATAATTATACGTCAAAGAATTTTGGGGATGATCATTCTTTTAACATTTACAAGTTCTCACTCTGTTACAAACACAAGGTTATATACCCTTTAAGGTCTTATAAAAAACATGAGTAAGTTCTGCAGGATCTCTAGAAGGAGATGGAGGTGGGGGGAGAGGGGAAGATCACAGTCTAAGATGGCATTTGGCCTTATATCTATGGAGTTAAGTTAGACCTTTCCAGAATTCCCTTTCTGTATGAGCTCAAGTTAGGATTTTATACCAGAATAAATAAATAAATAAAAGAGCATGATTTGAAATGTGGAAGTGAAACCTCAGTTATTATTTTCCAATATTAGTTTAAGGTGACAAATACCATGCGCCCTTTGCATATTGTTGTTGATATGATGACTAATCACTAGAATTGGGACAAAAGCAGAGCCTTAATTTTGTATTAAAATTACAGCTCCGATCTAACCGTAAATAGAACATTGGCCTGTAGACTGAAGGGTCCCAGGTTCGATTCCAGTCAAGGGCATATACCTTGGTTGTGGTCACATCCCCAGTAGGAGGTGTGCAGGAAGCAGCTGATTGATATTTCTCTCTCGTTGATGTTTCTAGGCCTCTATCTCTCACCCTTCCTCTCTGTAAAAAAAATCAATAAAATATATTTTAAAAAGTTACAACTCCTCTGCCTCCAGTTGGATTTTCTCCTTTAGCTTCTCCAAGTCTTGAACCAGGTGAGCCTCTAACCTTGTGGCAAGGAAATCAGTTTCTTTTGTAGGCCACCTGTCTTATTGAGGTTGCAGGTAGTGACAGGTATAGCTTTCAGTGTGTCCTCATGTGTTCTGGTTTTCTTTACAGATTCCAGGTTTGTTTGTTTTTCCCTGCTGCTTTCAGTTTTACTTCTAGCTCTTTAATCCAGCTGCTGGCTTCACTGAACTTCAGCAACATTTGATCTACTTCCAATACTGAAGCAACAATATTCCTACATTTCTGCACCATTTCCCACATTTATGTATGGTTTCACTCCTATAGTAAATCCTTTTCCTCAATTACTCAGAGTGGGCCTGCTTCCCTGGAAGAATCCAAATACAGAGCACGAGAAGTTAAATATTATACTTATACTAGAGGCCCAATGCATGAAGATTTGTGCAAGAATAGGTCTTCCTTCCTCTGGCTGCCAGAACCGGCTTCCCTCTGGCACCTGGGACCTGAGCCTTTGCTGTGGCCACTGCCTTCCACCTTCGCCCTGGCCCTACTGCTCTCCTTAGCTCCCTCCACCCCCCCATCTTCCCCCTGATAGCAGGCATTCCACCCCACCCTGGCCACTCCGTGCTTGCACACACTGCCCATGGTGACAACACAAGCATCCTGGCCCAGCCACAGCCATCTTTGTTGCATCAATTTGCATATTTTCTCCTTATTGGCTGTGGGCACCACCATCTTTGTCATGGAGTGATGGTCAAATTGCATATCCCATCTTTACTGGATAGGATTACAGAATTATAAACATTACCATACAAAGATTTGCAAAGAAGTAGCTAACTAGGGAATTAGTAAAGCTTCACATTTTACCCAGTGGGTCCTTTAATTGATAAATATATTTTCTGCACTCCAGATAGAAGAAGCAGTGTGGATTCCACTGACTTTAAAGTAATGAACTTTGAATACATCAGCCTTATTGACCACAGCTGGTACCTTCTCTAATCACACCACTTGATAGCCACTGGGATTCCTCTACCTACCCTGCTCATGAACTTCCCACCTGATCAGAGTATCTTTAGGATTCAGGATACCTTCCTCACAGCCCCTCCTTCTGATTGTTTTCTCAGGCCACTAGAGATATCCGCTACTACTTATTTCAGGCCATGGCAAGGTCAGGATGGAGAATACGAATGACGCCCTTATTTCCCCGGTGTTGGCTCCTCGAGGCTCCACTTAATGACCCTATTTCTAGCGCATTCCCAGAACTGCATGCACACACAGGGGAAAAACGTGTGTATCTTTAAAAAGCATTTTCTCAAAGGGAACATCAATCATTTCTCAGGCCAAAAATAGCCTTGCTGATATGAGAAGACCTATATCGGAAATTGCCATCACTGAGTTTTAGACTCTACTATGTCAAGAGTAACCTTTTGGCCTCTGAGCACCTTATATCATTTCCATGGACCTCAATTTCCACAACTGAAAATAAGTAATGTCATCTTTATGAGTTTTTCTTGGGGTTGTCATTGATGACAATTAAATGATAAATAAAATGTATTATTTTGTTCAGAGCTACCTTTGTTTTTATTTATTAGTGTCAGGAAGTAAGAAGACTTGAAAGTCTAATGACCTAAGATTTTACTCTTTAATATCAGACTTAATCTACTTGCAGGGTTATTGAGGATTAGGATGATTGTATATAGCACAGCTTAAATAGTGTCTGGCACATTATAAGTTTTCCTTGTTGGGATCTTGTTTGGGGATGCAATGTAAGCTTGGCTTCCTGTGGAGATGATGGAAAATTTTGTCCACGGGTTCAGGAATATAATTTTCTGTCTTATCAACCACTTCTGTTCTTTGCTGGGCCATCAAGGAGAATAAAAAGGCAAATAAAAGGCAGGATGACCCTTTACCAACATCTGAGTCTTTGTCTCAAGCAGCAGGTAAATTAGAGTGAGCTAAGAAGAACCTGTGAAATCCTAGACTTGCTTGGTTTGGCTAGAGCAGCCTTCCTTTCTAACCTCAAATCTAAGTCTTAGAATGCCCATTCAAATGATGGTAAAAAGTTTCACTGAGCAGTGATGAGCAAAAATAATATAGAGAGGGATACATCCTGATAGTGTATTTGCAGCATTGATACATCCAGACTGGTCCATGCCTTCCCATATTATTCAAGCAGAAACCTGAGTCTAGCAATTCACTTTAAGTGTTTCCCAAACTTTTGACATATGTGTACCCCTTCTATAATTTTCGTAAGGCTGAGTACCCCTCGTCAAAAAAAAAAAAAAGCACGGATGTATTTTAATAACAATCAAAATATATTTCTTTTTTTCTTTTTTTTGGTACATACACAAAATAATAATAAACAAAAAATAAAATTATTCATAATAAAATATAAATAAAAGTTATATTATAAATCACATTTATTTGCACACTGGACCGTCTCATGCCTCACAAAACTGTCTTGACTTGACTCATGAGAACGTAGAATTAGGTGCAGCTAAGCACGGTGCAGTGCATATCCCCACCAAACTCCGGTGCAATGCGTACCCCCACCAAACTCTTCCGGTACCCCTGGGGGTACGCGTACCACACTTTGGGAAACACTGACTTAGAAGAACCGAGAATGTCTATAAAGATAGAAATACCTGACATGGCTGGAACCCATGTACTATTACTTCTCTGTCCACATGGAAACAAAATTTCAAAGCAACACTAATATGTATTCCAATTTATATCTACTTTAAAGCAGACTACATTACCTGGTGTTCACCTCAGTTCTGATTTTAGGTAGCTGTCTGACCTTGAGCATTGCTTCTCTCTGTAGTCAGTCTCCAGGTCTTTTTATAGAGGAGTTGGATGAGCTCATTTGTTAAGTTCCACTCCCAGATAGAACATTCCAGTAGATACCTACTTGTCTAAGTTCCTTTAAACCACTTTAGGAACAATTAAAAATGCAAGGTTCTATTCTTCAGAAAATATTTTTGCATTTAATTTTTAGTCCAAAAATAATCTCTGCCACATGAATTTATTAAAACAGATACAAAATTTTGGTGATATTGCTAAAGCTAATAATAGAGTCTCTTTGGAAAAAAGGAAAGTCACGATGTTTATAAATAGCATGCCTTCCACTCTGAGGCTTGTTCCTTTAGAAAGAGAAGCTTAAACTGAGATGCAGCATCAAAATAAACCTATTTAAATGATTTGGCAAGAACTTGGGTGTAAGATTTGAAGCTTTTAGATCAGCTAAAAGAAACGTACAGAGATAAAGAACTAAGAATGACCCAATGTGGGATGAGCAGGATGACATGTCTGCTTTAATAATTACCCATCTTACAGAAAAGGAGTCTGAGGCTCATGGGAGTTTATTGTCTGACTTTCAGTCACAGAGAGAGGAGGAGAGACTGGGTCAGATTCTACTTGATTTGCTCTTTCTGCTCTACTGTTCCCACTTTTCGCAGCCCTTCTGAGACAATCACAAAGCTTTCTTTATCCAAACACTTCCTTTTTACTCAACTGATCCGAAGCACAAGTAGTGGGTCTGAAAGGAAGTAAGCACAGAAGCATACCTTAATAGAGGCACCCCATTGATTAATGAACCAATTAATAGAATAATATGTGTAACAAAGACTCACTACATGCAGGATACTCTGAAATGAACTGCAAGTAAAACATAGTTCTTGGTTTTAGGATACGTACATTCTTGTAAATAAAATTATATCTGATTAAATGTTAGAAATGCATAGTGTCCTGAGAAATATATAATATTTATTTCTTGGGAACTTATCAAAAGCAATGTCACTTATGTGTAGAGAGCAGTATTTCATGAGAATTTTAATTCCTTCTTCACTTTCCTCAACATGTAAGACTTTAACAAATGATATAAAAATTCTCCAAGGATCATTCGAACTTCAGACCATAATGGCATGACTGATATATTTGTCTGTTGTTTGTTTTTGGTGAATTATTTGGTAGGGTTTGGTGAACATAACTGGTTTTCTTAGAGCAATTTTAGAGACAGAAAATTGAAGAAAAGTACAGCTTTCTATAACCCCTCACCTCTATCACTGCAAATAGAGAGTTTTTCCTATAATTAACACACTACAGGCCCAGTGCACAAAACTTGTGCATGGGTGGGGGGTCCCTCTTCCCAGCCTGCACCCTCTTGCAATCTGGGACCCCTCAGGGGATGTTTGAATGCCGGACAACTTTCTCACAATCCGGGACTGCTGGCTTCTAACTTCTTGCCTTCCTGATCACCTGCCTGCCTGATTGTCCCTAACCACTCTGCATGCTTGAATGATTGACCCTAACTGCTCACCTGCCTTCCTGATCATCCCGAACAACTTCTGCCTCAGCCCCACACTGCAGCTTCATCTGGAATGATGTCCAGAAGATCATTTGATTGTCAGGTCTAATTAGCATATTATACTTTTATTATTATAGATTACAATATTGTGGTACATTTGTTACAATTGATGAACCTATATTGAAATATTATTATTAATTAAAGTCCATATTTTATATATATAATATATATTACAGATATATATTATAGTATATCTATAAAATATATATTATAGATATATATTATAGTAACTCATAGAGTAGTTTTCCTGCCTTAAAAATGTCCTGTGATCCACCTATTTATCCCTCTTAACCTCCCTCCAACCCGTGGTAACTACTGCTCTTATTTTCTCTATAATTTTGCCTTTTCTAGAATGTCATATTATTGGAATTTTATAGACTGGAAACTTTTATGATTGGTTTTCTTCACTTAGAAATATGCACTTAAAGGTTTCTCCATGTTTTTTCTGTGGCTTGATAGCTTATTTCTTTTTATGTCTGAATAATAGTCCACATGGTCACATGATTCTTTATTGGCAGAGCTAGGGATCAAAGTCAGGCTTACACTCTAGGATTTCAAGCTCCTTGTTCTTCATCTGAAGTGTATACTACTATAGGAGCATTATTTTATTTTTTAAATATATGAACCATGGGTTTGCTCAACTTAAAGACAGTATCTTTGTCTCGAAATCAAATTATATAACTTCTTAGATGTGATTTCCTTATAAGTGTACATACTAGGATAAAATATATAAACATTTCCTGGTATCTGGAACATACATAGCAGATGTTTTATGAAGGTCATTGAGAGTGAAACCTAAGGAAAACGATGAACTCTGGTGATCATGATGAGTCAATACATGTACATCTTTGGTGACAAAGGTTTCACTCTGGTGACAGGTGTTGATAATGGGGGAGTGTGTGCATGTGTGTGGGTCAGCAGGTATATGGGAAATCATACCTTATCCTCATTTTTTTATAAACCTCAAATTGCTATCCAAAAATGTCTTTAAAATGGTATGCAACATTGCAGACAATAAAAGGCAGTCCTCGCATCATCATGCACAATAACCGTTCTAGGAGAATTCAATAAAATCTTGCTTCAATACGTTGATAAAAAGATTCAATTATTGGCTTATACACAAAATACCCTGAGTAACGAGTTTTAGAAATCTCCGGCTGTGAAAGCAATCATTGTTTTGCTCAGAATTCATGAATTCACATGCTTAACTGTGTTAGACAAAACCTTCTGCCCCCATCGTGCTGATCATTGTAGGTGGGATTCATTTGGTCGAAGAGGCACAGGCTCATGTTCGGGGAAAATGTCTCATTCAAAACAATTGCATAATTTGACAAAATTGCTTTTTAGTAATGGGTGGGGACCTGGGTTTGCATGTAGCGCCACAGATTTATAAAGAGAAAGTTACACAAAGAACAAACCTGCAGTTTGCAGATGGGCTCACAGGGACTTGATGGGGTACAGACACCCTGCAGACACACCTCTGTCAGGAGGATGCAGTTCACCTCTCTGCAGACCCAGCCCAGAACAGGTGTCTGGCCTCCCTCAAATAATGGCATCAGTGACATTCATTCCTCCCTTGCTGCTTCTTTTCAGTCCTGTGGCAGCACCAGGTAGCTGGTGAAATTCCTCATGATGTTGCCTAATTTCAATCAGAATTCATTTAGTCCAACTCCTGAGAGCATCTACATTCTTTGCGTGCTTGTGAAATGAGAAGTCTCAATTTTTCTGTATTTATTTCCCTAAAAATGAAGCATGTAGCTAGAATTCATTGTTTTCCCCCTGGCAAAAAAAAAAAATAATTTTATAAATATAACTCACAGCTGAAATGACTAAAAGAATGAGGAGCTATAATTAGTTTTCCAACACAATGGTTGTTCCTGAGAATACAACACCTCTCCCAAAAATACAGTGATCACAAAAATGATTGCATGAGAAATGAAGGAGCCTGTGTAGGTAAGGAGAGCCTCTTTCACTGAATGCCAATCACTTCATCGTTCCTTTTTTTGAAAAGAGGGGGAAAAAAGGAAAGAAAGAAAGAAAGAAAAGAAAAAGAAAGAAGGAAAAAAGAAAGAAAGAAGAGAGAGAGAGAGAGAGAGAGAGAGAGAGAGAGAGAGAGAGAGAGAGAGAGAGAGAAAGAAAGAAAGAAAGAAAGAAAGAAAGAAAGAAAGAAAGAAAGAATGGAGGGAAGGAGGGAAGGATGGAGAAAGAGAGGGAGGGAGGAAGGGAGGAAAAAAGGAAAGAAGGAAAAAAGAAAGGAAGGAAGGAAGGAAGGAAGGAAAGAGGGAGGGAGGGAGGGAGGAAGGGGGGGAGGAAGGGAAAAGGCAAAAGAAAAGCTAGTCTATGACAAGTCATGGTGAAAAGGCCTTCAGGAAGGCTCTCAACTGCAGTTCATCGAAAGTTTAATTGAAGATATTAAATTACTGCTTTAAAAGAGGCTCAGCAGTAATTTTTCAGTAGTGTGTACAAGCAAAATTATTTTCTCTCCTTTTACTAGCTTTATGATCTTTGTTGCCAGACTCATAAAATAGTAGAGAGCTGCTACTTTGAAAATAAGGGGTAGATTTTTGTTTGTTTTTAAAAAGGTACACAGAGGATATTAACCTGACAAAGTTGTTAAGATGTATAAAAGTGTGCATTATATGATCTCTCTCTATATAGATATAGAGATAGAGATAGAGATAGAGATAGAGATAGAGATAGAGATAGAGATAGAGATAGAGATAGAGATAGAGATAGAGATAGAGATAGAGATATATATGGACACACACATATATAGATCAGCTACTATGGGAAATAATTTTATATTCTTTAAATTGAGGCAAAGATGCCATCTTTACTCATTGACAGCAGAAATTTAAATCCTTTTTTTCTTCCACAGATGATTTTTAGGTTTGAAATGTATTTTAGCTGTGATTCTTAAACTGCTAGAGTGTACCTCCCTATCAGACCACGCTGAACCCTCACAGTCACCCCGTTACTGAGCATGTACTTGCACATGAATAATTCAGGATGTCTTTGGAGCGATGCCCATGAATGGCTAATGCGCAGGAACGTTTGTGCTGGGCATGTGCTGGGGTGGAGGATCGCCTGCTCACGCCCAGGCTCAAATTCAATGTAAACCAGAAACCAATGTGAAGAAAACCGTATGGTTTACCTGTGAGGTAATCCTCACTCATTCACCCCCTTTGGTCTGGGGGTAAAAAACAAATTAAATGTCATTAAACATGAACATGTGTCTATTTCCCAGTTTAGTTCTCCACCCATCATCAAGTGTCTGGATAGAAATCTTGCCTCAAAGTGATACCATTACAATAATCTGGTTGTTGCTGAAGGGGCAAGGATAAAGGGAAGACTAGGTAATAGAGACATGTCACTTATACAGCTTGGCTAATTTATCATGCTTTCAGTGTGTTCCCCACTGACCAACGGGGCAGGAACTAGACAAAGGCATGTTGGACACATGTTCAGTAAGATCTAAGTGATGCGGGAAGGAGCTTACTTGTCTGTCACACCTGGGAGCAAGTCAGCAGCCATAATAGTTGTGGTCACTGCAAGGGTGCAAAACCTGAATATTTAAACGCCTGGACAATGGAGCCTCTCTCTCTTTCTCTGCCTCTCTCTCTCTCTCTCTTTATTTTTTCTCCCCTCTCTCCCTCTCTCTTCTGCTGCCTGACACAAGGCTCTCCAGTTGCAAGGGGCGCATTCTCCTGCATTCACCCACAAGACTCATGGCCACGTGGACTCCACACAATGGATTACTGGACCAAATGTGGACTGAATGTACTGAACCCGGCTGAAACAGAGAACAGAAGCTTTGGACACTGGCCCCCTTTTGACTCTGCTGAAACCCCAACTGCACCCCTTTCAGGATTGGCTTAAGGGACATGGGACTTTGCAACCTGATGGATGTAACTCCACACAAATAAAGGTTTTGTTTTTGTTTTTTTACCACATCTCATTCTCCTGTGGGGGCTTCTGAAAATGCGTGTTTCAATGGTACCCCACACCCCACTGGTGCTGAGGAAATTGGACGCACTAATTTCTCCAGCCACCAAAAGAATGCAAAATTAGAAATCTACCATGGGGACTTTTAATGGAAAGTACTCTAGTCCAAGGACTTTGAAAAATTGATGTTTCATTTTATTGAAAAACACTTTTAAAAAAATAGAAGTTCCATTGATTTCAGAGACAACTTCCACAGCATGTAAATCATTGGTGATCCCAGTGTGTAGGGCTTTCTGTGCCCAAAAGGTTTATACAGTTAATCTTGGAGATAAAAATGAGTAGCACATTTCTTTTGGTTGTTGTTGTTTTCCTCCCTGCTTCACTCGAATAAGGAAGTTGCTGGGCTGATTATAAACTCTACAGATGGTGAACTCTAGAGGTCTCTACAGTTCTGAGGCACACTGACTCTCAGGCTCCAAGTGTTCTTACAGATGCACCACCTCACAAAGCTTTCTCACACATGGTCTCATTTCACATTTACGGTAATATTTGAGATGTTAACATAATGGCATTCATTTAGAGAGTAAATGTGTGAAGCTCACCTAGGTTTGTGTAGATATTAATTGGCAAGGCTGAATTTGAAACCCTAACTTTGATTTTAAGACAATTGGTATAATCTTCTTAGATGTAGCTTCCTTGTAAGTGGACATACTAAGGATAAAGCACATATAAATTTCCTGGCATTTATAAAATATACAGCAGATGTTTTTGATGTCTTATAGCAATATAGAATGAGAATGTGGCTAATGAGGAGTCGCATAAATGAGAATTCCAGAATAATTAAGAAAGTATCGTAATTCAAAATATAACCTGTGTTACCCTAGTTGGTTTGGCTCAGTGGATAGAGCACCAGCCTAGGGACTGAAGGGTCCCAGGTTTGATTCTGGTCAAGGGCACATGCCTGGGTTGCAGGCTCAGTCCCCAGTAGGGGATGTGCCAGAGGGTTTTGCTTTAATTTTATTATTAGAGACGTTATTTAACTACAATTCTAAGGCTGCACCTAAATGAGCCTAAGTCAGCAAAATCACAGAAACACAGTGAGACAGAGAGCAGACATATTTTAATCCCGGTTGTGATATTTGGCAGGGAATGGATGAAAGGATGGAGACATTTGAGGTGACACAGGAAACAAATGGCTTCTGGATAATGAGGGCAAGATTTCCCATCAGCCCTAAGCCCTGAGAGTGCTCTTTGTCTAAGGAAAGCCAGAAGGGTTGGCAACACCCCCACAGAAGACATTCTGAAGAAAGCCATCTCCACATTTCTGACATGTGATAAAGGATTATCACAACTGCATTATTTCCAGAATGTGTGAAATGGCAAATGAAACACAAATAGCAATCCTAATTGTGATGGATTGCAAGGCTCACCACCACGTCTCCCTGTGCCAGAACACAGTCCATTTTGCCATGTGGCCCAGTGCGGTGTGCTTCCCCACAATTCCCAGGGAATTGACTTGGCCACATGACTTGCTTTAGAAAATACAGTATTGGTCAAATAACTCAAGCAGTCATTAAAGCATCCATGAGTTGGGGTTAACCCAGTTATTGTTTTTGGAATCCCAAGTTTGCCATAAGAAAGGGCCCAAGCCAGTTTCCGGAGTAGGGGAAGCCATGTGGACGAGAACCAAGGCATCCCAGCTGCCAGCCACCCAGCTGCCAGGACTGCAACTAAGACTATCCCAGCTCCAGACTCCAGCATGGCTCACAGCTAACCACCGATGCTTGAGAGTCCAGCAGAGATCTGACAAGAAGCATCTATCCAGCCCACAATACTGTAAGATCAATCAAATCCCTATTGTGTCTCACCTCGCGTTCTGCGGTGGTTGCAGCGTCAGCTAACTGAGAACACTGTAAGTGCAATTCCTGAAGACTGAGCCAGCAAAGCAGAATCCATCCATCCTTTAAAACACATCTCAGAGAAGCTGCAGACAGAAAGACTGAGAAACTGTTGTGTTTGACTAGAAAATTCTGTAGCAATGGGGTCCTGAAGATCTGCTCCTCCTCGTGAGTAATAGCATGTAGAACGTTGGAAAAGACTGAAAGCAAACCCAGACTGTCTCTCTGTATGGTAGGCTCTCTGACCTTTCTGGGAGGAATTTTTTTTTACTTATTTATTTAAAATTATGTTTTTATTGATTGTAGAGAAAGAGGAAGGGAGAGGGATAGAGAGATAGAAACATCGATGAGAGAGATACATGGATCAGCTGCCTCCCACAATCCTGCCCCCCCTTACTGGGGATTAAGAGTGCTTTCTGGTCATGTGCCCTGATCAGGAATCTAACAGGGGATCTCTTGCTTTATAGGTTGACACTCAACCACTGAGCAACACTAGCTGGGCAGAAAGTTTTAATTCTTAAGTGGTGATAATACACACATACGTTTTGATATTATCCTTCAGAAAAATTCCATATTTATGAAATATTTCACAGTTGTTTAAATGGACTTGAAAAGCACACAGGAGTATACTAAAGTCCTACTTACTAGTCATTAAACCTGGGAAAGGGAAAGGAGACTGTGTTTGGTGTTAGGAAGGAAAGAAAAATGTCTTGGTGTCCTTTAAATGAAAGTCCTTGGTCCCCATTTTATCTTTTCTCATCCACACACCCTGTCTCAGTGCTGCCATCCACCTGACATACCATCTACATCACAGGGGATTCCAAAGCTACATTCTTGCCTAGTGTGTCCATGACATTCCAGCTTCATGTCTGACTTTTATTCATCTCCTCCCCTAAGATTTCTAATAGGTGTCTTAATTTCAGCACTCCCAGGAGAGCACGTGACTACCCACCTGGCCCCCTGCCCCATTCTCCACTCATGACAGCCCTATCCTCTGTCATTCTCTCCTAATAGACATTAACATTTTTTTGGAACTGAACATTTCTTCTGTGCTTGATATTGACTAAGTTCTGGTGGATGAGAAAGGAGTAAAGAAAATAAATTTGTGAGGTGTCTGTCTTCTCTAAAATCTGAAAAGTATGTGAGGATCCACCTTGAATACCTTGTTTCCATATCATTTTACCTACGTATCTGGGGATCACAATTTGAAATGTTTTTCAAATCATCTGTTTTAAATAGTCACCTATGTTATTGCCAATTAAGTTTGATTTATAATTATATAGATTTACAGATTGTTTTCAGAGAGGACAACATTTAATACACTGATGAAAATAGAAATGGAGCTCCATGACTTTGAGATTTCATTCATAGGAGAAAGACTACCTCTGTCTCATTTGCCATCTCCCCACTGCATTTAAAGAACGGGAAATCCAGGGGCCCAGATTTAAAACTATATTTATATGTGGCAAAGAAGAGCACTTTCTCTGCTTTAAACCCCAAATATAGAATGCATCTAGAGCCTTAGACTTCCCAATGTCTACTCTTCCACAGACCCTTAAATAGTGATTTGCACAAAGCTCCTCTCAACTCTGGAAGGAGAAAAAATACTCAACTATGGGCCAAGTCCCCATCCCTTATATTTCTGTCTCTGAATCAAGGTTCTTTTGGTGTGACAGAACAGACACACAGCTCAGACTGGTTAAAGTCCCCCAGGAAAATGTTGTCTCATGTAACTGAAAAGCCCAGTGGTACCTTTGGCTCAGGGGTGGCTGCATACAGGTGCTCCAACGACATCGAGGGAATCAATAATTTCTCTCTCTTCCTGGGGACATACACATCTAAAACAACTCCAGTGTGTTTGCTTTGGCTTTGCTCTCGTGCAGCCTAAGATTAGAAATGACAATTCTGTAGCTCTGAGGCTTATATTACTGTTACCAGGATCATTCCTGGTAAGAAAGAAAACACTGACTTCAATAACTGCAGGTACTCATGTGGGGCAGGGTCCTTCTAAGGGAGAGTCCATTTGAAACCGTGCTCTGATGGGACAAGTCAACCTCTCACTGAATATTTATCCTGTTGTTTCTTTACTCAACACACATCATGGAGCACCTAGTGTGTTCAGGCATTCTGTCACAAAGATTCATACATGTGGCTCCTGCATTCAAGTCTGCAGGTTACAAACAAATGAATGAGTTTTGTGTGCCAAAGGCCTGGTGCATGAAATTCATATGTCCAGGGGGTGGTTTGGGGGGGGGGGAGTCTCAGCCTGGCCTGCACCCTCTCACAGTCTGAGAGCCAATGGGGGATGTCCAACTGATGGCTTAGGCCCACTACTGCTGCACTCACCAGCCGTGAGCCCAGCTCAGGGCTTGTGGCTGAGCAGCACTCCCCTTGTGGGAGCACACTGACCACTAGGGAGCAGTTCCTGCATTGAGCGTCTGCTCCCTGGTGGTCAGTGTGCATCATAGCACCTGGTTGCTCCACTGTTTGGTAGATTTGCATATTAGCCTTTTATTATATAGGATTATATTGCATTATATCTGCAGAGGCATGAAGGTAGAGCATCAAAGTATCTTGAGGTCAGGAAAAGCTGAAGGATGGGTTGGAGTCACCTAATAGAGGAACTTCAGACCATGACCCATCGTTATAATGATCATGTGCTGTTTGTCAGTGCTGCCATGTGGGGTGTTTTTATTTTTTAATTTTTAAACATATTTTATTGGTTTTTTACACAGAGAGGAATTGAGAGGGATAGAGAGTTAGAAACGTCGATGAGAGAGAAACATCAACCAGCTGCCTCTTGCACACCACCCACTGGGGATGTGCCCGCACCCAAGGTATGTGCTCTTGACTGGAATCGAACCCGGGACCTTTCAGTCCACAGGCTGATGCTCTAGCCACTGAGCCAAACCAGTTTCAGTGCTGCATGTGGGTTTTATTAAAATCTGGGGAGAGAGGAGGTCTCCATGGACAACTTCTCTATGGGGAAGTCACAGGTCTGCCTAACTGGCCCACTTGTCATTTTACCTGTGGAAACCAGCACTTAGAACAGAAATCATTTTTCCAAATACTTCTGTAATATATGTGAATTTGTTTTAGCTTGTATTCATTATTTATTTTCTGTTAATGAATCATCTGATTATTTCCCTTGGTGAGCAGAATTTTCCAGCAGTTGAAGAGCTGAATAATGCAGAGGTCGCTAATTAGGTTACTTTTCTTCAGTAGGCACATTTCGGATGCAGAAAGATTTTTTACCAAGGAAAAGTAAAAACCAAGCATTTTAAATTGTCATCATCTAGAAAATACAATGAGAAAGTGCTCTTGATTCATGGGAAAATTAATGACCAGGGGAAAAAATACAACAAAGACAGCTCTTTCTGTTAAGCCAGCAGCCGAATGTGATCCAGCCTCCAGGACTGGCCCCCCACCAGTTAGTGGGTGAACTGGGAACTTAGACTCTTTCTCTATCCCATCCCTTTATTTCAGTGTGGACAATTGAGAGATCTATGAATCCATGAAATTAATTTCAAAGTAAGAACAGACAGATTGTGTTTCATTAGAATAAATACCTCTGTGGCTTTTAATCTCTAATCCCAATGCACATAATGAAAGCAACCAAGGAACACACTCTGCAGTCAAAAAGCCACTCAGAAAATCGATTTATATTCCATTGGAACAAAGCGTAAAAATAAGGACTGAAAGAAAAGGAAACTAGGAATAACAATCCTTGGAACACAACAGGACGTTCTTCCACTTGCACGCATGTGTCCATGTTTTACAAGTCCCAGCATATATGAAGCATTTCTATCTGAGGCCAATGCTCTGGCAAGTGTGTGCCCACGTCCATGTCACCATGACAGGGGAAATTTGTCAGACATCCTTTTTAACCTGAACAACTAAGAATGTTGAGGTCCTCCTTTACTCTGGCCTTGGAGTCCCTAACTCTTACTGTATTTGTTAATGTATGACATTATAAAATATGATGCATATAGAGATATAGCATAAAGTAATTATGCAGTTTGATCAACAAATAGAAAGTGAATGTCCACGCAACCAGGTGAGTGTTACCCAGTGGACTATGGCCAGCATTCCAAAGCCTCAAGGGCCTTGTCTCCCATCACTTTCTCTCCTCAGAAGTGAGCGCCATTCTAATACCATAATAATCCCTTTTGCATCTCTTAATCATTTTACTACCTATATGCTCCCTAAAAGTATAGTTTAGTTGGGTCTCATTCCTAACTTTATAGAAGTAGAATAGCATCATGATATGATTATGGTTTTTCTGTCTTACCTTTATTGCTCAAAATTGTTTGTGAGGCCGAAACCGGTTTGGCTCAGTGGATAGAGCATCAGTCTGCGGACTGAAAGGTCCTGGGTTCGATTCCGGTCAAGGGCATGTACATTGGTTGCGGGCACATCCCCGGTAGGGGGTATGCAAGAGGCAGCTGGTCGATGTTTCTCTCTCATCGACGTTTCTAGCTCTCTATCTCTTTCCCTTCCTCTCTGTGAAAAAATCAATTAAAAAAATTGTTTGTGAGAATCACATTGTTGTAACTTTTTCCCCCCTGTAGAGTTTGCATTACATACGTGCACCCCAGGTTATATTTGCTTTTCACCTTCGATAGACATAGGTTGTTGCCTGTTTTAATCTATTATGAACAATGTTGATACAGATGTCGTTGTATTTCTTTCCTCATGCTCCAGTGTCTGGTTTCCCGCTGAAGCCGGGGCAGAGGGAAGGATGTGGGTGTGTGGATTTGTCTGGGAGGTCTGCTTTCTCCACATGGAGAAGTGAGGGAGCAGAGACAGTGAGGAAGGTCTGGAGGACATACTGCGTGTACAGGCCATGGAAAGGTTGCTGTCACTGTTCAGGGAAAGCCCGTTCAGGGTGGAGGGTCTTCCCAACTCTCTTACCTCATCAGGGTCCTGCTTCTCCTTGAGGTGAGGCTGGGAGAGCTGTAATATCTCGTCAGCTGGTAGGTGGCTTTAAGGAGCTCATGAAATACTTATTCAGCTTTATTAGTTGTGTGGGCGGTAGGCTCATTTCAATACAAAAAAATCCACTCCTTGTATTTTAACTTGTTTCATAATAGCATTTCCCCCCAAGTGTGCCCTTATTCAGAAACAGGTGCAACTGCTGTCATAACAGAGTAGGATAAAAAATAATGTGTATGTAACATATACGTGTCTATATGCATATATTAAATAATAACACCATCGTTGTAGCATTATTCTGCCTTCTTTTCTTAAAGTAAAATTATCTCTTCTATACATGTTCATTACTCATGTTGGGCATGTAAAGTATTGTAGATCATTTCTGTAGCCTGGATGGGCTCAACGGGACCACCCGTCTCTGTGTGTGTCTCTGTGCACCCTGCACCACATATATAGTAATTCAAGAAGCTTAAAACAAATATTTTATAATGCATCTCTGATTTAGTTTCTACATAAGTACCACCATGGAAAACAGAAACAACAAGATCAAATAATTTTCCCCAAAGAAAGCATTCAATGATAGTCTGACATCACCTTTTAAAACCAAAGCGAGTTTTCAGGCTGTTAGCAATACTCCAAGGAACACACTAACCAATGGAAAAGACCAGTCCTTATTATGCTCAACATGAAAACTGGCTTTAGCCGGATGCAAAGTGTTCAGGACTATAAAGTGATCACTATTAATCTCAGCAAATAGCTCCATGGACTGAATGCATGTGCTCTTTGACAATAAATGCTGCACCCACTCCCCACTTCTAATGTTGACTTTTCAGGACCCCTGAAAGCAACAGTGTTATGCACCAGAACAAGTCAGCCAATTGTCTCGTGAGATGATAGAATTTCACCAGGACACAGTAGTTTTTTTTTTAATTTTATTCTGTATTATCATTTGTAGATTCTTAAAGCAGAATATTGGAACTTTACCATTTGTCTTCTTCCATACTGAATAATGCCATGCTCTGACAACCTTATCTTTTTCTGAATCATTAATTTTCTGAATTATTAATTAATTTAAATCATGCTGTGATTACAAGAAGAGGTCCAGTGGACAGGCTGTGTGGCATATTTGAGTTCACCTGCTTTGGTCATCATCCCTTAGCACTACTCACCATTGGTATTTGTGATCATTGAGTGAATTCAAATTTAAGAGTTTTTATTGAAGTGCCTATTGACCACATTTGACAGCCTGACCCTCAACCTCACAAAACACCAACCTGAAATGAATATTATCTTGGGGAACTATGAGGTAGTGAAACGAACATTGAATGTGGAGTCCAGACTGGGTTCAAGTTTGAGCTAATATACAGGTTAGATGAGTAAACATGATCCAAGATACCTAGATTCTCAGCATTCGAATTTATATATTAAAAATGTGGTGTTGCCTGTCCAATTGGCTCAGTCTGGTAGAGTGAGATCATTGCAAATTACACCGCACCAAAATAAATCCAGATACCAGGCACTTGTTTCCTGCCACTTCCTAGCAATGTGCTAATTTTTATGTCATCCGTACTCTTCACACAGCCTGGAGGGAGATGCTGGTGTCACCTCACAACCACTTTTCACCTTTCTCAGAGAAGTCCAGGAAAATAATATTGTCCACGCTGTTATCATCTTTCACCTGGACACCAGTGAAAGCCTCACACCTGGGCTCTCTTCGTCCACATTCATTCCCAGCAGTGCATTCTCTATGGAGCCATCACAGCAGGATTCTAAAAATGTTCATGTCACCTCCCTGCTTCAGGCACCCCAAGGGTCATCATCCCACACTGGAACCCAAAGTCCTTGCTGAGTTTATCAGGTCTGCAAAAGCTCACCATCTCTTGCCCCTCTCTCTTTATCTTCACTGTTCAAACTTGCTTGTCTTCTTTCTCCCACATACACTATCCATGGTCTTTTATTTGTTAACGCGTTATATTGCAAAATACGATGCATTACATTGTAAAATATTCCCTCTTCTAGGCATGTTCTTTCCTTGGTTCTTCACAGGATGGTTCCTCTTTACCCTTCAGGTTTCATGTCACATCTCCAGAGAAGATGTGATGGCCTAAGTCTATGGTGGCAATATAAGTATGGGGCAGCAGGACAGTGAGCAGCACCAGCTAATACAGGAGACCCTGGTACACACCTGTGGCTGGAAGGAGCATTAAATATCTTAAATAGGTGCATTAAATACCTTACCTGTTGGATGGGTAGCCAAAGTTACATTTATTCATCATAACTTTGGAAAAATAAGTCCAGAAAGTCTAATCATTAGTACCAATCACCAAACTCATTGCTGAAATTATAGAAGATACAATGCAACCCTCAAATAGTAAAGGAAATGCCTAATGAAAACCAGAAATGAATTACTTAAATCATGGCTAATGCTTGAGGGGACATCACAAATTATTTGGTCCAGTGCATGTTTTTTTGGTCAGATAAACAACATTTGGGATTTAACACATTTTCTTAATGACACTATGAAATATGAAACTTAACTAAGTGCCAATTATGTATAGACAAGTAGTAGCCTTATACACATTACATAGAGTCTTGCTTAAGAAGACTCTATGTAATGTGTGTGCATGCTTCTCTAGAGAAATAGTAGGTCCTTTACTTTGTCTACAAATGATTGATCTTTCACTAGAGTCTTCCCTCAAATATAAGCTAGTCTAGGTGCAGGAAAAGGACTATATTAAGGATGCTCTAGCAACTTTTCTTAGAAGCAATAACATGTGCACCTGTCAGCAATGTTCAGTCTAAGGTTCCCCACCCTCCTATCCTATTTCCAAGATGCCAGGGGTTATAGAAAGAAATTTGATGCATTCTCACAGAAGCTGTGCAGTGAGGGAAGCCCTGAGTCACCTGGTGCAGCTTATACATCTTTGGTGACTCCTGCCTACAATGACTGCATTGGTTTCTTTCATGGATTTGTATCCCCTGTGATACACTATCTTTGTCCACCTTTTAGGAAGTACTGTCTGAGCATCCCCATTAATCCATGATCCTGAAGACCCCATCCTTAAGGTCCCATGACTCTTGATTATTTTTAAAAATATATACTTTATTGACTTTTTACAGAGAAGAAGGGAGAGACATAGAGAGTTAGAGACATCGATGAAAGAGAAACATTGATTCAGCTGCCTCCTGTACTCTTCTCACTGGGGATGTGTCCGCAACCACAGTACATGCTCTTGACTGAAATCATACTTGAGACCTTTCAGTCCACAGGCCGATGCTCTATCCATTGAGCCAAACCGGTTAGGGCATTGATTCTTTGTTTTCATGAATATCGGGTCTCCTTCCAGGAACAGGTGTGTACCAGGGTCTCCTGTATTAGCTGCTGCTGCTCACTGTCCTGATATTACCACCATAGACTTATGCCATCACACATGCCAGCTAGTAGGAAGCTGAAATGGCCATAAGCAGACCTTCTCTTAGAACTGTGTTGTCTGGATAGCCTGTATCAGGAAGCACACAATCAGCCACTTTGTTGACTGGTTTTCCCAGACCCATTTGGATTTTTCAAAGTCTTTGCTAAAGACTTAGGCATTAACAATTTTTCTATGATTAGGAAAGTCCATTATTATTATTTTTTCATTAAAAAATCTTTTATATAACAAAATTTTAAATTTCCCTAATATTATAATTTAGAAAAAACACAGATCTAATACATCAATGTCACTTTAGAGAAAAGTTCCAAGGAAACCATGTGACTTTTCTAAAATTTCAACTGATACTTACCAACTGTCCCTCTCAGCAATTCTAAGCACACTATCTTTTCATCCCTTGAATTCAGAGTAGATTGGTCATATAAATAGTGATAACTAAGTAGTTGGAAAAACCATAGGCCAATACAATGTCAAAGAGGGAGTAGCTTGGGTTTCTGAAAGGCTCTACCTTATGACTCTAGGAAACTGAGTTTGTATAACTAAAGACCAAACTCAAGAACAAAAATGCATTCCATTATTTACTCAAAAGTTTATCCAACCAGCCATTTTATCCATTCATTCATTCACTCACTCACTCAACAAAAATGTATTAATTATCCATGTTTGGGCACAGTGCCAATAAATATTTTGAGTTGTTAACATGTAAATTTCATAAAATGAGGCCCTTTCCAGCAAAAGGAAGTAGGGGAAATAGAATATGCAATAGCTATGTGTAAGATATTTAGAGGGCATTGTGGGATCATAGAAAGGAAAGATTAGCTGGGATACCAGAAAAGGGGCCATATAGGAGGTAACTTTGAAATGAACCCCAAAGAAAAGTTTTACTAAGCAGTGAAAGCCACACCAGTCATGGAATGAGCTAAGCACAGAGACATGAAAGAGATGACCCTTTGTATTGAAATGTCCTATTTCTTGCAGTTGCTCACAATAGCCAGTGTCAGTGGGTTGCTTTATGCTGCAATTTACTATTCAAAGCCAATAAATGGCATCTTGTGATGGGAATAAGGAGTGGATTATGTGACAGAAGTCCTGAGTTCACTTGCTTGTTGTGCCATTGATTGGTTGTAACCTTGGGTCAATTAGCCCCTCTGAGAGTATTTTCCTCAGATAAATATAAAGTTTCCAAAGCATAAAGGAGGAAGCAATAGTGACAATAACAAACGTTACTATTAATGCGTGCTCTAAGTTACTGGCATGTATTTTTAAACAATTGAACCTCACAACAATCTTATAGTGTAAATATTCTTATATGTCTTATCTTAGACATAATCAAGGCCAGTCGGTTTCATGTATATTGGAAATATGAAATATATGGGGGGATGCTTGCTTAAAATGATTTGTATCCCTTGCGATACACTGTCTGTCCCTACCCACTTGTACAAAATGTGATTCACTATCTCAGTGGCTAGCCACCTTGCCTGCTATGAGAATTACCTGGAAAGCTTTTCAGTTACTAAGGCATGCCCACCACCCAGATAAATGCAATCAGCATATATGGGCATCAGTAGTCCCAGGTTATATAGCTCCCCAAGGTGGGTATGTGCAACTTTGACAAAGAAACCCTCATTTAAATTAGTTCATCCGGGTCCCTGGGTGTTTCTGACCCATGCTGATGTCTGAGTGAGAAGTGAAGGTGGGAGAGGATGAACTGTGGAGGGAAAGACCACGAAGGCTGAGGATCAAAGAGGGAAACAGATCGTGGAGAGAGAAATAGAAATAGGCTGTGTGCTCAGCAGATGAAGGCAATTTAAGGGATGACGCAGTTTTGGGTTATTTACATCGGCAATTTTGAGCCAATGTTGCAAATTTAGGACAGATTTCTTTTCCCATTTAGAACGAATAAAATTCTAGTTATTGCAACCACGACCTGACAAAGAGGTTAAACAAAATCCTTGATAAAAACATGAAGTTCTATCACCTTTAGCTATAGGCAGTGGTGCCGGGAGGGGACAGAGGGAGTAGCTTAGCATGCTGAGTAATAAAGCAACATGAGGTCAGCTATGGATGGGATCTTAATTAACATTTTTATTAAAAATCATGGAGAAGAATTTAAACTGAAATGAAAACAGAGAAAGAGAAGCCTGCTGTTGATACTGAATTGTAAAGTGCTAAACCCACAGATTTAGGGAGCAGAAATAATGCAAATGTGACTAAAAAGGTTAAAATGCAAAATGGCATGCTTAGTCATGTCATCAACTGGCAAAATACAAAACAATGGCATCCATCTGTAGAGTGAATGGTCTTAGTAATAAAGAGAAGTCTGTATTTTCTTTGGAAATGCAAAATCCAAGAATATTAGCATCTTAGTTCCCTTCTCCTACATTATATTTATTGGCCTCTTGCCTTGGGCTGGTTTGGAAATGGGGGACCAGATACACATCTGGGTTTTAATGTAGTATGTAGCTTACATATGTAGTATGTAATTTACATACATTATCCTGTTTCGTATTCACAAGCAATCTTATGAGACAGGCATTGTTCGACGTTATGACAGATGACAACATGGAAGCTCAGAGCACAGAAGATGTCACTGTTGATCATGCAGACAGTATAAATATGGAATTGGACCTTAGCTGGCTTGGTTCAGTGGATAGAACATCATCAGAACTGAGATATCATGGGTTCAATTCCAGTCAATGAAATGTACCTGGGTTGCAGGTTTGAACCTCAGCCCCGCTTGGGGCACATGCAAGAGGCAACAACCAGTCGATGTGTCTCTTTCACATGGATGTTTCTCTCTCTTTCTGTCTCTTCCCCTCGCTTCCACTCTCTAAAAAAATCAATGGAGCCCTAGCCAGTTTGGTTCAGTGGATAGAGCATCAGCCTGTGAACTAAAGGGTTCTAGATTCGATTCTGGTCAAGGACACATGCCGGGGTTGTGGGCTTGATCCCTAGAAAGGGGTGTGCAGGATGCAGTCGATCAATGATTTTCTCTCATCATTGATGTTTCTCACTTTCCCTCTCCCTTCCTCTCTGAAATCTATAAAAATAAGATAAATAAAATAAATAAAAATAAATGGAAAATTATGTTCAGGTGAGGAATAATAGTGACAAACATAAAAAAATTAATAGTAATAAAGATGGGATTGGGACATAGACCAGTTCCAAAGCAGGAACTTACTCCACTCAAGCAACCCAACTATTTGGACCTTGTGCTGGGAACCAGAACTGGAATTTCACTCCTTCAACCCAAATGCCATGTCCCAATAGATTAGACACACCTATTACCACATGTATCACTTATTTGAGCCTCAATTTCCTCTAGAAGGAAATGAAGAATATAATGGCCAGTTCTCAAGAGTGCAGAGGTAGCTTCACTGGTCAAGTCTGTGACATCACCTTTTTTCTAATTGTGAAAATTTCAACCATGTAGCAAAGCTAAAAGAAATTTATGATAGCCATATATTGCATGGTGGAAGTCTGTGATTAGTATGTGAACTACACTCACTTAATTATATACACTATGTATCCATCGCTCTATTCACCAACCCATTTTACTTCATTCATTCATTCATTCATTCATTCATGATTTTGAAAGAACATTTATTAAAGCTAGGAAGACAGAAACAAGAAAGGGCTTAGGATAGAAGAAGCAACAGGAGAGGAACTAAGTGAGAAAATGGGCTTACGCTGGGCTGGTTTGGCTCATTAAGAAGTCAGAGAACAGGGGGCCTTGGGTACATCTTATTTTTTGATAGGTTTTCAAGCAATTTACAGACAATATGGCACTTCCAAATATACCCGAATTTGGTTTTAAACAGCCAAAGAACTTTACAAATGCACAGATTCTTATTATTAAATTATGCTCCTTATTTTCATGGCTTCCCCCATTGCCTCTGTCACACTGATGGCAACTTAGATGAGCTGCTGGTTTTCAATTGTGATGGGATTTGGTCATTATGCTCTGCTATTCAACTGTACTTCTTAGTAGTTAAAAACAAGAAAAGCTACAGTTCACCCTGCTTCCTTCTCTGGACCTGCTTTGGGACCATCTCTTTTTGGAGGACATCTCTACTTTTCGTCTCAGCATCTCCAATCCAGGCTGCCTTTCCTTCACTCCAATTAGTTTTACCAAAAATGACCATTTCCCAAAATGGGATGGAAAAACTATGTGCCCCATGTGGGGAATTTATTAAAACACCTTATAAAGGGTTGGAAGAGAACAGAGAGCCAAGCATTTGCCAGGTACTGGGTCAGTGTTTTATAGTATAAAATATAAGTAAATAATACATTTATATTATACCAGAGGCTTGGTACATGGAATTTGTGCACTTGTGGAGGTGGTGGTAGGGGGCCTGGTACCTCAGCCCAGCCTGTGCTCTCTTGCAGTATGGGAGCCCTCGAGTGATATCTGACTGATGGCTTAGACCCACTCCCCATAGGGAGCAGGGGAAGTGGGAAAGTCTCCCACCCCTGCCTCTGTGCTTGCCAGCATTAGCCCAGCTCAGGGCTTCTGGCTGAGTGGTGCTCCCCCTGTGGGAGGACACTGACCACCAGGGGGCAGCTCCTACATTGAGCATCTGCCCCCTGGTGGTCAGTGCACATCATAGTGACTGTTCATTCCACTGTTTGGTCAATTTGTATATTAGGCTTTTATTATATATGATAATTTTTATTATTTACTTATATTGTAGAATAAATATAATTATATGTATATATGTATATATATATGTGTGTGTGTATATATATATATATATGCAATAGTACATATATTGCAAAATATAAATATTGCATGCAATGTTTATACATTATAGAAAAATATATAATAAATATTCAATAAATAAGTGTATCTATTTACCACAATATAAATGTATTTCTTTATATGATAGTTAATAAATCTAGAGATTGCCTTCATCTCAGTGAAATGTTGAAAAATTAAAATTAAAAAAAAAAGACCCTAACTGGTTTTCTTAGTGTACAGAGCATGAGCCTTAGGACCAAAGGGTCCTGGGTTTGATTCCTGTCAAGAGCATGTTCCATGGTTTCAGACTTGATCCCCATGTGGGAGGCGACCCATTGATGTGTCTCTCTCGCATCAATATTTCTGTCTCTCCCCCACCCATTTCACTCTAAGAAAATAAATAGAAAAAAATATCTTACTGTGAGGATTACCAAAGCAGACAGACAAACAAACAAAAAAGAAAAGAATTAAGAGAAAATTATTGAATCTTAAAAACAGCATGACAGAATAGATCAGTGCCTCTAGACTCACTGGGAAATTTTAAAGTACTTACTTTGGGAAGGTGAGTGAAACTAGTGCATGTGAAGGAGATACGTAGGGTGGTATAGGGTCTCTCTGCAGTTAGGGGGAGAAGCTAATCATAGACCACCCTCCATATCCATCCTGTAATATCATCTGACTGAGGACAAGAACACAAGCGTCATTCTTCCAAATATACGTGTTTTAGCTTTTGTGGAACAGCTAAAGGATCAAGTGAACAGTCACGAATTCTGGAGAAGCTCTCTGATTCACACATTGACATCTGGCCCAGCTCCATGAAGATTTCACAAAATGTACAGCAAACTCCCCCAAAGCTCTCTCAGTGTTGGCAGTGGCACCCGGCACCAAGCACGAAGCAAAATATTAACATTGCACAGAGCAAGCGGGTCACACCATGTGAGCTGTGGGAACAAAGTGCCTCTGTTTCCCCAGAGTGTATGCCGATGACAGAGCTTCTTGCACAGCTCATTACCAATGCTCTGATGGCTTCTCCCAAAAGAAGGTATTGACTTTTGTTGGCATTGAAAAGATGCTCAACGGAACGTAGTAACAAAGTCAAGTGACAACAGTCTCTGCAGGCATGAAGTGCAGCTGCTCACTGATGCCTGACCTGGTTGCATAGATAAGAGGTGCTTCCCAGGAAGGTCTCTGTGTGAGCGCTGCCTTTGGCTGGGTGGTGGGAGGGCATGACAACTGAGAGGGAGGAGGTGTTGGTGCAACATATGCAACATCTCAAGAATGGCTATATCTCTTGAAGGAAGCCTGGTGGTACAGAAAACCTCAGAGGCTTCTTCTCAAGGACATTGACACATTCACAGTGAGCATCAAATCTCTCTAGCTCCCCAGGTCATATAGTACCTCGCTCTGGAGGAAATTGACAAGTAAAAGTCCTTGGCAGATTTGAGATCCCTGTCCCCCTGGAAAATATGATTTCTTGCTCTACAGTGATTGAACAATCAGAAATGAAGGACCAGAACGGGCACTTGTTAGCAATGCAGAATCCCAGACATTTTTTGAGTCCCTGATATGTGCCTGTTGGTTTGCATGCATTATCTTTAGTTTTTTTTCTAGAACCTTGCACCTTAAATGCTGTCATCTCTCTGGTACGGGCTAGGAGACTGAGGTGTCATGAGGTAAATCGTGTAGTTTGGGGTCATGTCATTAAAAATCAGATCTGTCAAATTCTAAAGCTTGGGGTTTCCTAATATTGCATGTCATGGTTAATGGAAAGCTTAGCATTTAGTGCTTTGCTTTATGTTCTAGGAAGATGAATTATATACAACATGGATTTTAGAACAGTTCTCAAATTCTGGCAGACGTACAAATAACCTGAACACCTCGTTATATGTACCCTCTGATGCAGCGTATCTTGACTGGGGCCTGGGATTCTGCATTTCCAGCAAGTGCCCTAAGGACACAGATGCTGCTAATCAAGGGCCACAATTACCAGTACAGTATCAACATTGAGATCATGAAATATATATATATATATATATATATATATATATATATATATATATATATGCCTAAGTGACCATTATGATCAAAGGACCAGAAAGACCAGAACGACCACTCACTGTGATGTACACTGACAACCCAGGAGCTGCCCCTAGGTGTTCAGTGCACTCCTACAGCCAACCTCCTGTGGCCAGCCAACCTCTTGTGGTCCCTTCCCCAGGTCAGCTGGCCTGAACCACTTGGAACATCCTGCAGCCCCTCCCCCATCTGACTAACCTCCCCTGGCCCCATTCCCTGGCTGTCTGGCCAACCAACTTCCTGCAAGCCCTTTCCTCTGTTGGCCAGCCCTCACCACCCTGATCAAAACCTCCTGTGCCTCCTCACCACCCCACTGCTGGCCAGCCCCTATCCCCGGCCAGCAGGCTCCCATTGGCCCCCAATCACCATCTGGGCCGAGGGACCCCACTTCAATTTGGAAAAAACAAAACAAAAACAAAATATGCACTGTTACTGTTACAATTTTAAGGTGATAATATTAAGGTTCAGAGAGACAGGGTGACATGAGACTTGGGTCACAGATTTTATTAGAATATTTCATTTTCCTGAATCCCAATATAATACCAATGCATAATTTTTAAGACAGATGGTAAGTGTGTTAGTTTTTGAGGGTTACAGTCATAAATACTGCAAACTGAAGGACTTAAACAATAGAAGTGTACTGTCCTTCAGTTCTGGGGGCCAAAGACTTGAGATCAAGGTAAGTTGATTCCTTTTGCAGACTGTGAGGAAGAATTGGTCCAACCCCCTCTCCTAAGGTTCTGATGGGTTGCTGAGAACCTTTGGTGTTGCTTAGCTCAAAGACGCTTCACCCTAATCTCTGAATTCATGTTCAAATGGCATTTTTCTTGTGTGCAGGTTAACTTCCAAATTTCCTCTTTTTATAAGGACACCAATCAGTCTGTTTAATTAGGGACTCATCTTACTCCCAGCACAACTTCATCTTCACTTAGTTCCTGACTGCAACAACTCTATTACCAAATAAGACTGTATTCTGAAATACTGGAGGTGAAGACTTCAACATTAGAATTTGGAGAAGGGTGGAGGATGCAGTTCAATCCTTAACAGTAGGTGTAGCTTGGCCCCTATTTGGGAAGACAACAGCTATGCTCATGTCCAAGTAACTATACATACCATATTTGCCGGTGTATAAGACGACTTTTTGGCCCTGAAAAATATGCCTCCAAGTGGGGGGTAGTCTTATACGGCGAGTATATAACAAACTCTGTATTTTTAGTGGAAATTTTAGTGGGTCGTCTTATACGCCCATTCGTCTTATATGCCGGCAAATACGTATTTTTCAGGGCCAAAAAATCGTCTTATATGCCGGCAAATACATAAATGGTCTAAAGTGACAGGTTTCTAGTACATCTCCAAGAGTCCAGAGGTGAAGGAGATCATGTTCCCCTGGGTAGACAGAGGCAACTTTTATAAGGTGACAACCTGAGTTACCCTTGGCATATGAGTGAGCTCAGAAAGACAGAGAAGACAAAAGGATTTCAGGCATCAAAAAGAGTGTTTGTCTCTGGCTAGTGTGCCTCAGTGGTTAAGCATTGACCTATGAACCAGGAGACCACAGTTCAATTCCAAGTTTGGACACATGCCTGGGTTGCTGGTTCAATCTCTAGTAGGAGGATTGCAGGAGGCAGTTGATCAATGACTCTCATCATTGATTTTTTTTTCTCCCTCTCTCTCTATTCCTCTCTGAATCAGGCTGGCAACTAGGTGTGCTGTATTTTTTGTTTTTTTTTTTTTGTTTGTTTTGTTTGTTTGTTTTGTTTTGTTTTGTTTTTCAATTGGGAAGCTCCCTATTGCTTTGAACTCCAGTTTCTGGTGAGACTATAGGGACCCAGACTCCAATGGGGAAAAACTGGACTGTCTGGCATCAGGTCAGAAAGTGAGGGTGACTTTCTTGCATAGATGCATGCAGGAATCATTGTTTACTATGCTGGGGTGCAGGATGTGGAGATGCGGAGACACAGAGACAGCTGATTGGCAGCCATCGCTGTTTGCCATGCCCTAGTGATTCCCTGAGAACCCACCCCACCCAATTTATAAACTCGTCCAATCTCTGAGCAGCAACTTTAGCATATGAATGGCCTGCCTTTTCGCCCTGAAGCTGGGTCAGACAGATCTAAAACTTCCAAACCCCAAACAAAGAGGAGACATCTACAGATCTCCCTGTAGCTCCTGCTGGGTGGCCTCAGGCAGTAGCTGACCTGCACCTCCTTGGAGATCCAGGAGCCAGTGTACCTAATGGTCAGTGTGAGATAATACCAGATTTTAACTCCTCATATCCATAAGTGACACACTCAAGAGGCAGACTCAGTGAGCATCAAAGACCCATTGAAGTGAGTCCTGCCCCATAAGGGTGTCTCCAGCATAGCATTTCTTCATTATAGACACAGCAGTTCCTCACAACCAATTGGCCTGGAGGTCAATTTTGCCCAGTGTACCAACCTCAATCAAGGCTTAAATACAAGACTGTGCACCCAGCCCACAAAGGGGTACACCAAGTGTATCCAACTCAGGTGATGGGGGAGGCTGAGGCACTGGGCCCTATGGGGCACCTACCACACAAAGCCACTCCATCAACACAGGGAAGCAGCCAAAATGTGGAAACAAAGAAACATGTCACGAATAAAAGAAATGGAGGAAAGCAAACTATTGAATATAGAGTTCAAAACCACAATTATAAGATTACTCAAGAATCTTCTCGAAATCTTTGAGAAGCTTAGTGAGACCTTTAAGGATCTTAATGAGAATGCCAAAAAAAAAAAAAAAAAAAAAAAAGGAAAAGGACCAGTCAGAAATTAAGCATACACTTACTAAAATGAAGAAGAATAATATACATAAATTCAACAGTAGACTAGAGAACCCCAAGAATCAAACCAAAGATTTGAAATATGAGGAAGCAAATAACACCTAATCAGAAAAACAAAAAGAAAAAAGAATCAAAAATTATGAAGATAGTATAAGAAGCCTCTGGGACAACTTAAAGCATGTCAACATCTGAATTTTGGGGGTGCCAGAAGAAGAGAAAGAGCAAAATATTTCTTCTTTATTAGAAGAAATAATGACAGAAAACTTTCCCTACCTAGTAAAAGAAATAGACTTACAAGTCCAGGAAGTGCAGAGAACCCCAAACAGGAGGAATCCAAAGAGGACTACACCAAGACACATCATAAATAAAATGCCAAGGGCAAAAGACAAAGAGAGAAAATCTTGAAAGCAGCAAGAGAAAAATAGTTACCTACAAGGGAGTACCCATATGACTGTCAGCTGATCTCTCAACAGAAGTTATGCAGGACAAATGGGAGTGGCAAGAAATATTCAAAGTGATGAACAGCAAGAACCTACAAACAAGATTACCCAGAAAGCTATCATTTAGAATTGAAGGTCATATAGAGAGCTTCACAGACAAGAAAAAGCTAAAGGAGTTCATCACCACCAAACCAGAATTATATGAAATGCTGAAGGGAAGAAGAAGAAGAAGAAGAAGAAGAAGAAGAAGAAGAAGAAGAAGAAGAAGAAGAAGGAGGAGGAGGAGGAGGAGGAGGAGGAGGAGGAGGAGGAGGAGGAGGAGGAGGTAAAGATAAAAATATAAACAACAAAGTAACAACAAATACATATCTATCAAAAAGTGAATCTAAAAATCAAGTGAATAAAAAATCTAATGAACAGAATAAACTGGTGAATATAATAGAATCAGGGCTGATAATTCTCAGGGGGAGGGGGTACAAGGGGTGTGGAAAGAGATTGGACAAAAATCTTACACCTATGGATGAGGACAGTGGTGGGGGATAAGGGAATGAATCGGGTGGAGGGGAGCTATGGGGGGGCTGGGAAGGAACATCTGAACAATAAAGATTTATTTAAATTAAAAATAAAATAAAAGGTAAAAATAAAAAAGAAACCAGCTCCTGTCTGAAGCAAAAAAACAAGAATAAAGCAAACAAATAAACAACTGAGAGGGCAGAGCAGGGCAAGGCTAACTCCTAATTCCATTTTGTATTGTGTGGCAGGGTAGAACAGGGCGGAGCTATCCTCCATTTTGTGTAAGGACCCTAGCCCTCACCCAGCCAATCAGGGTCAGCCAAAGCAGTGACATCACCACCCTTATAAAACCCCTAGACTTGTGGAATTTCGGCCTCTCTTCCGCCATGCTGCCGGTGTGAGTGGGACAGAGCCCGTGCTAGCATGGAAGAGGCTCTCTTGTTTATTGCATCAGACTTGGCTTCCTGGTGGTCCTTGGGGATCATGAAGTTTGGGCATAACACAACAACAAAAAAACCTCACAATTAATGTAACTGCATTTTAGCTTCTAGGTGATTCTTACACTAGGGGAAGATAGATAATATTGTGTGTGTGAGTGTGTGTGTGTGTGTGTGTGTGTGTGTGTGTGTGTGTGTGTTAACACAAACCTGGTGCTTGTTTATGGGCTCATGGATTTAAGAGAACAGGTCATCATTTTAATTGACAGTGGATTCTGATTTATTTAAACCCTTCTGGACAGTTTCTGAACTTTCAGTCCTGTGTGTGGAAACAACTCTTTCTCAGTTCAGAGAATGACATCTTTGGGGAGTTGTCTCTGAAAGGATGTAGTCACCAACATTCACAAATAAAGAAATGTCCACGCCCGGGACAGAGATTACCTCACAAGATAAACAGCCATACCCTGATCCAGACAGAAATACATTTGACAAGGTCAGAGACTCTTCTCATTCCTCAGGACTTGGTGCCCTGGACACATAAGGATTCTTGCCTGAGTTGAAGAGCTAAGGGACTGGAGGGGAGAGAACTCATTAATCCTGTCAATACCCATCCCTCCCCTCTTAGCTTTTATAGACTGTCTGAGGTAAAAAATGAGCTTTCCTCCATCTCCTTATTCCGTTCACAGATTTAAAAATGGACATTTCTATTTTCAGCTAATATCACCCTCTTTATCTAATAGTCACAGGCCCAATCCTCCCAAGTATAATCAATTTCTCCCCAGCATACAGTCTCACCCTGTAATCACCTTGGTTTTAGATCTCTCATTACTTTAAATACAATATGCTTTTTTTTTTTATTTTAGCTTTAAATTTTTCTCATTGGACCTCTCTCCATGACCCCACTTCCCTTTACATCTGTCTTAACCTAGTCTAGGTTGGCAAAAGTCTTGCCCAAGCTCCACTGGAAACTGTACCAGGCCAGTGACAAGGTGAAGGGTATAAGATACTAAAGCATTTCAGCATTCTATCCCACTAAGCTGGGATAGTTGTCAACAGGAAATTTTTTTTTCTCATTAACACAACTCTCTCTGGCTCTTCCACTAGCCAATGACCTAAAAAGGGAAGATTTTTAAGTTGACCCAAAGATTCAGCAGTAAGGATGCTGAGGCTGGTAGATCAGGATGATTAATGGGAATATGAGTTAGTAGAACATTGAGAGAGGAGAGGAGAAGACATCCCAGCTAGAGCAAGCACATGTGTCAGATTCCTGGAAACACAATGAGTTCTAGAGGCATTTCACAACATTATTGCAGCTCTTTGCTCCACACACCTGGGCAAACCTTTCTTTGCAAGTCACCTAAGTGTGCAGGTCCAAATATTTTTATTTGGGCTGAGAATAAGGAGTTATATTTTTACCTTAGCCATGAGGCATAGTTTCCATTCTAGTGCTTACCAAAATTTGTCTGAAGGGGTGCAAATTTCTAGTCATTGCACTTATTAGAATTACATCTTAGTTCCCACAGAATGACTTTCCAATACACATGCATTATAAATTTCATTGAATTAACGTTACTAGGAAAATACTAGTTCACTCTACTTTATTCAATGGGTTCCACTTCTCATTCAGAAAGGGGTTCAGCTGCTTTGCTTTGAACATCACTAGCACTACCTCCTCATTTTACTATTAAAAAATGGAAAACTAAAACCACCACCAGTGCTGAAATGGCATCTACAATGTCACACAAGATACACTTCAAATTGCTTCCCAGGGGAAGTTGTTTTTGTTTTACCCACCCCCCTTTTTTTAATTTCTTTTTTTGTGTATGTAAAAAAAATAAATAAATCTGTGCTTATTTACACTTCATGGGAAAGCATCATTAGCATTTTGCATTTTCGTCGGCTTTTCTTCTTCCCTGGGGATTATTCTACATCTGAAAGGGCATTATTCATCAATGAATAATGAGAAAGTTTCCAGGGAACCTTTCTACTACAGCTGTTCCCAGCCCATCCTCTTCCCCGACCCACATACACACAGAGTGTGTGATCCAGGCCAAGAAGTGACTGTGGGCTTTGTAGTGCTGGCCTCAAAGTCACATATGCCCAATAATGACAGCCCTTCCTGCCTGCCGTGGGTGCAAGCGATGGGTGTCTGTCGTCATGGACTCCCAAAACGAACATGGCAGCCTCCGTTAAACAATGCCCTTTGAATCGATGTCATTGAACATGTAAATTGGTTTTACACACCCCGATTCCGAGAACAGTGACTCTAAACACAGTCTAAGACTCCCATTCACAAAAGTATACTGGACTGTACATATCAATCAGCCACCATTGAGTCTCTGACAATGAGATCCCATTTCTTCCGGGTTTACCACACCCCCCATCCTGGATTACTGGAGCTCAACCGTGAAAATATGGAATGCCCATGCTGGGTACTTCCTCTTCCTCTTCATGAGGGTCTTTGCAGGTAAAATGCTGACAGGTCCCTGGCTTTCCTCCCTGGTGTCTTCTGAATAAATCACACTCTTTGGCACTTGCATTCAAACAAGAACATACCATGCGGCACAAATAACCTCATTTCCATAAAACGGTCTTTTAAAATTAGAAAACGTAGAACTCATTTGGGCTACTCATTACCACTTTTGGACAGGAGGGATTTAGACTTTGTATTTAAATGCAAATAACTACTCCCCTCCCACCCCAAGTTACTCAGAGGAAGCCACAAAACCCAAGAACGATGAGATATGTCCTTATCCTTAATGATAAATTTAGGACACTGACAGCGATAACCAAAGATATTTGCATGGCCCATCCCAGTTTGCACCAAACTTTCACATCTCAAATGTGTCCTATCTCATCATATGAGAGACTCACACTTTAAATAAACCTCAAGAAACTGAGACCAGAGAGTTGGTGACTTCTGGTGATCACACAGAAACTGGCAGGTCCAGTGCTAAAACGCCGATAACACATAAGAATGGAGGAAGAGACACAGCCAGAGAGATTCAGGAGTGGAAATAAAATAGCCAGAAGGACTAAGGTAAACGAGAGACAGCAGAGGAAGAGAGACAATTTTAAAAGAGCAAAACAACGCTCAGATAAGAAGGGATCAAATTAGGGGAATGGAATGCTCTACTTTGACCACTCGCATGGCCTCTTCTCTCTGTGCTATGTTGATGTTCTAGCTCCCAGATGTTCAGAGAGCAAAGGGAAGCCTAACACCTTGGTGATTCACAACCAAGCTGCCCTGGAGCCCCGGGTCCTTCCATATTATCACACTGCTGTCTCTCCTTTATCCCCGAAGGCTGTTGATCCTGCAGTCACCTGGACATGGCAAAGTATCTGAAGTCCCCTCCAGAAACACTCAGCTCCCACTTTAGGCATTAAAATTGTCTGGTTTCTAGCTTCTGGGCCTTTGCATATCTAAGAAGTTCTCACTTGTTACCTATACCATGACCTCACTGTCCTAATCCCTTTCTCCTCCAAGAAATGTCCATTTATTCTTCAAGTCTAAACTAGTTTAGGAGTCCTCTAAGAAAATGTCCCTGAAGTCTCCTTCCACCACAAAACAATTTAGGTGAGAGTCTCAGCCGCCAGTTTAGTGAGAGCCCTCAATCTATTCTCAAAATATCTGCTTTATTGTAGCCTTCTCTGTGGGTCTGAGGGCCTCAAAACCAAGTGCCTTTCTTTTTTATCTGTATATCCCCAATTTGTGTCACAGATAGTGACATATAAAGACAATTCTATATCTACTTGCTGAATCCAGTTCTGCTGGTTTCATCTGGGTGACTGTGGACAATTACTAAACTTCCCCCAATATCCATTTACTCATAAAAATGGTGCTGTAAGATGGATAGAGTGAGAACACCTGGACTAGGACAGATTATGCCTGGTACGCAGTAAGGTATCCACAAATGACAGCTACCATAGCTACTATTGCTAATATTGAGTCAGTGGGTGTATGTTTGATTACCAGAGACACTGCCTCAACTTCTGAAAGGACATTATTCATCCATGAATAATGACAACGTTTCTAGGGAACCTGGATGTGATGAGGCTTTGAGGGAGACAAATGAGAGAAAGTAATAGGAAATGGGGATTTGGGTATCAATTTGGTATCAGCTTTACTTTCTATGCAAAATGCCCCCCCACCCCCCGTGCCAATCACATCCTCAACCATGTCCTCCAGAATGAAGTCATGCAGTCATCCAGGCTCTTTCTTTGACCCCAATGTCAATTCCAACATTAACACTCTGTAGTGAACCAACCTCATGGTTCACTAGAGTGTTAGAATTCACTGTTACCTGTAAGTGTTTACTTATAAGTAGCAGTGAATTCTAAGGGTTCCCCCAGAGCCTGCGTTTCAGCCACCAAGGCATTCTTTTCTCTGTGCTTCATCTCTTCTTTGGCCGAATGAGAAGGTTGGATCAGATGGATTCCGAGTTTCTTTCCACCAAGTTGTTAACTTCTGATTCACACAGAGAGAAGTTGGGTTTGCTAAAAAGACTTAATAATTGAAGGTACTTACTAATAGAGAATGTAGCAGTGAAATTGAAAAGATTGCTGGTTGAAGAATTAAGAGTGAGAGGAAATACCTGTTTGAACTTGAGTAAGACACTTTCCTTTTCTGAATCTTCTCTTATCTGAAAAAATAAGGATCGAGAGATCACCATCCTCAAATGGGTAAGCTAGTGAGCCCCAGAGGGCACTTAGGAAGTGAGGAGGCATTTTTATTATTATAGTGACATTTAGTGGGTGGAAATATCCTACAATGTGAGGAACATTTAGAGGTAATGAAGAATTATTCCTCCCAAATTGTCAGGAGTGGCCCAAAGGAGGCCACCTGAGCAAGGTTTCGATGTTCTTTTACAGGATCGTCCAGTTTCAGCATTCTGTGAAGGCTAATTAAAATATATGCTCAATGAATTTGTGTTTAGAGAGATTCTAGTTTTCTAGTGTCCTGCCTTTTAGGATATAACTTTAATTAACCCTGAATTTCTTCTCTTTTAAGCAAGTGCTTTCCAGAAAACATTATACACCTCCATTTCCTGTTACTTTTCCTCATTTGCCTCCATCAAAGCCTCATCCCATCTCAGGGCTCCAACTATTAGAATCACAGGAAGTGTAGCAGCATCTATGTAGGACTCATTCAGGGCTTTCATTCTATTCTTAGGGTGCTTGTGGCCTCTGTTTTGGAATAAAAGCTGAAAATGGATCGTTCCACCTCTGGAATTACTGATTCTCAGATTTGTACAATTGGCTTTTTTCAAAAGGGGTTTGTGTTTTCCGGGTGAAAACTCCGTGCCAGACCTGCACTAGTAGCTTTGTAAATGTGATTGTTAATACAATGACACTCAATTATAGGTTATTTCTCCATTTTCAGGATGGGAAAAATAAGTTTTACTGAGGCTTGTATATGCTCCCAAGGTTATGCAAATACTAGTAGTGAATCTAAGTTTGAACGCATTTGTCCAATTAAAAATCTATGATTTCTAACTGCATGTCATTCTTCTCTATAATTGGGATAGATGGTGCAAGGGCTCTCTGCTGGAAAGGGCATGGTGTCTACCTGAAATGAACCACAGGAAATACTGATGGCCACAGAGGGCAGGCTGAAGCTGGGCAGAGGAGTTGGGTTGCATATGTGCTACATGTATGCTGCCTATTCATTTATGTCACCAGCCCATTTATACCTTCAGGAATTCTCTGCTCCTAACTTAAGAATAAAGTCTCTCGTTCGGGGGGTGGGGGGGGGAGATGCCTCCTGTTAGGGGAGAGGGAAAAAACATCTTTTAAGAAGAGGGAGAGATATTAAACTTTCAGGTCAATATGAGGAAAAACTTTCTGACAGTCCAAGCTGGCGTCCTGGAGCTGAAACAGCGAGATAAATGGAAACACAAAGATCGTCACTGTTATTCTGTCGATGGCAGAGGTAAATGCCAGGTCTATTCGCTCTGTGACCCTGGGAAAGCCCCATGAGATTTTGGAGGCAATATTTTCTTGTCTGTAAATTGGTTCATGACACTGCATTCAAACTGCCCTGTGTCTAAATAAGATCTAGAGAAGACATCGAATGCCTGGATCACTTCCCAGGAGATGTTTCTACTCTCCCTACTTCTTGAAGGTTTCATAGGTCTCAGAATTCTTCTTCTTCACGTTCCTTTTTTTCTTTATACATGCTCCCTCTGAGGAAACCCGTTGATTTCTGGTATTCCTTATAGCAAACCTTGAATTTGAGAAGTATATATCCAATTTCCAACTAAACCTTTCCATTTGGTTACTCAAAAGGACCTCCAACCTGAAATGTCATTCCATGGGACATTATCTTCACCCTTTGGCTACCCCTCAAACCTCAGTCTCAAGGATGGTGAAGCCACCAATCACTTTCTATTCCCAATTTTTATTCTTTATGAACACAGACATCTAAACAAGGCATCCGGTCTAGATAAGACAGAGCATCCTGCCAAACAGGTCCGATGATTGTCTCAAAGGGACACATGAAAGTGTAATAAGGAGCTGAAACCGGTTTGGCTTAGTGGATAGAGCATCTGTCTGCGGACTGAAGGGTCCCAGGTTCAATTCCGGTCAAGGGCATATACATTGGTTGCGGGCACATCCCTGATGGGGGGTGTGCAGGAGGCAGCTGGTCGATGTTTCTCTCTCATCAATGTTTCTAGCTCTCTATCCCTCTCCCTTCCTCTCTGTGGAAAATCAATAAAATATATTATAAATAAATAAATAAATAAATAAAAGTGTAATAAGGTGCCCTGACCTGGGGTGGACCAATGTGCACAAGGAAGGCTTGGTCAAGATGAGGAAAAAGGACTCGCATTTTGTGAAAATCACATCTTCTATCTTCACGCTATGCATAATCTTATGCACTCAACATGCCTTGTCTCTTCTCATTCTTATTCTAAAGATGAGGAAAGTATAGCAAGGGCAAACAACTGTGTAGTTAGTGTAAGAAGTGGCACACACCTAATGACATGCCAGGTCTGCCCCAAAACCCAGATTTTGCCATGACTCCAGGCTTCCCCAAAACCACATGATGGAGGCACAGTTTTGTGCAGGTGATTGAAATGCAGCTGAGGGTGAGGCAGGAGGGGATGCACAAGGCAATTGTGGGACAAATGGGACCCAGACTCATTCTATGTCAAAGGATTCAAGAAGGATTCAAGATTAATGTGGCTTGGGAGCTGGACTGCCCAGTGAAAGTTTACTTTGATGTAGAATGGGAAAGGGTGTTTCCGTAAGTCCTAACACAGAGATGGCCTCCTGCAGGTGCCATCCAGGGAATGTTCAGCAGCCAGTGGGCCTGGTTGGAACAACTGAGTGGGAGTCAGTGGAGTGTGTTGGCAAAAAAATGTGAAGATTTGCCAAAACCGGTTTGGCTCAGTGGATAGAGCATCAGCCTGTGGACTGAAAGGTCCCAGGTTCGATTCCAGTCAAGGGCATGTACCTTGGTTGTGGGCACATCCCCAGTAGGGGGTGTGCAAAAGGCAGCTGATTGATTATTCTCTCTCATCAATGTTTCTGGCTCTCTATCCCTCTCTCTTCTTCTCTGTAAAAAAATCAATAAAATATATATTTTTAAAAATGTGAAGATTCTTTGCCTCACCTTCTCCTACCATTATCAAGTAGCCTGTGATCAAGCTGAGCAGGATTTAAAGCCTGTTAGTACCTTCTCTCTGCCAAGTGACTTTGCTTGTTGAGGTTGTACCTCTGGTCTTTACCGAGGGACCTGTGCCTGGTAACTTGCATTGAGGCCTCCCCAGGGAGTACCTTAATTACTGAATTTCTGTTGGGAGTCTCCGCCTACTTCCAAGTGCTCTGACCTATAGGTTTGTATTGAGCTATAGTCCCCTTTCACAGCAGAATGTGCCCTATAGTCATTTTGACAAGGGCATTGTGATGTAAAGATAAAAAAACAAACTATTAAACATTTGGAGTTTCAAAAATAATCATTTTTTGTGATGCAAATGTCCAGTGATCTTTGTAATGTTCCCCTGAGGTTCCCTGCCATGCTGGTGAGGCTCACCGGTGGGACCAAGAATGGGAGAAGTGGTCCTGGCCAGGGGCTCAGTTGGATGGAACCTCATCCTTTACACACACACAAAAAAAATTGCAGATTTAATTTTGGTTCAGGGCACATACATGGATTGCAAATTACTATCTCTGGTCAGGGCACCTATGGGAGGCAACTGATGGATTAAAAAATAATTTAATTAAAAAACTTATCCTCAGTGAGGAGTACACACACAAAAAAAAGAAAGGAAAAAAAAAAAGAATGGGAGAAATGAAGAAAGCTGCCAGAGATGGGTGATAGGTCTAGGGTCACTTATGTATTGGGGATGGACTGGCTATAAGACAGATACTGGATATAATAGTAATTATTATTTTTGAAACTCCAAATATTTAATGATTTATTTTTTAGGCTAAATCATAATGTGTGTTGTTTTTTTAAAAAAATTTTGATGGTAATACTAGAACCCTCTTTTGTTCTCATTATCTCTGTATGGGCATTTGGTGATTACTTGCTTTAATAATCCTATTTTTTTCATTCATACTCTGGTTATAATACTATCAAGTTCATTACCAATTTATGAAACTCATCTTTAGAATGTAATTGAAAAGTTTTTCTTTCAGCATATACCTGAGGCCAAAACTCTTCCATGAGTAGTGACTGATAGGTCTTAAGCTCCTTTTCTCACGCACACTCTTGGGTAGGAAGAAGGTTCACTGAAACCAGGGTGTTGTCTTGGGCTTTAGGAAGAAAGCGATGACTAACTAACTAACTAACCAGATACTTCCCTCCAATGAAACCACTTCCTGGTTCACTGCAGCTCTCAAACCCCAGCAGAAAATGCTACTTGAACCAATGAGAAGGGATGAGCTCTTTGCCTTCCGGATTTCTGGAATAAACATAATCCTATTCAACAGAATCAGCTTGTCTCATCTATTCCATATCCACATTGCCAATCTCTTCTTGCCTCTCCCATATCTGCCCTACAATCATTTGATTTGGGAGCAGCCTAAAACAATGTCAAAATACAGGTTTCTGGGCAGACCTGGGATGTTACCAAGTTGAGCTGATGGCTAGCTGTAGGATTTGGGCACACCCCAGAGGCTTTCTAAGTTATCACTACCTCTTCCGTAAAAGGATATTAACTTTACATACTCCACAGGTGATTGGAGTGTTATGTGAAATAATGCAGGTCTAGGACTTAGGTAATATTCTCTGGACAGATGACTATGGCTCCGATATGAGAAATACAAGCTATCAGCCTAAAATGACTACCAAGAGACTGAATGTAACATTAGGCCACATTAACGGAAATGCAGTGGCCAGGGAAAAAGCAATGAGAGTTATGTTTAATGCAAGATGCTCAAATTAAGCCTGGATCCTCCTGTCATCTCCAAGAATCACACATCAGAAATGATGTTGGCAGGCAGGCAAATGGTCAGAGGCGGATGTCTAAATTTGTAGAGAGTCTCAAAATGAAAATAAATAAAGAATGTTTGAGAAAATGCAGATGGTTCATCTGAAGCAGACAATACTTGAGAGCACATGACAGTTGTGGTAAATCATGGAAAGTGCCATCATGAGGCCTATGAAGGAAGATCTGAGCTCAGTGGGTAATTAATACCAATAACTAGATAACAGTTCAAAATGTAAAAAAGTTTCCTAATTTCATGGTCCTAGTTAACCCAGAACAAAGCTTCCCAGCCAGAGAGTTTCCCGATGAGTCATGAGTCTGCATATTTAATTTGTATCCTCTTAGGCAAATGAATGCATACAGTTTTTACTCAGCAGAAATATTCCTGAATAGCTGTATGTACATCATAAGTGGATATGAATCATCTTTTATCATTGACCTACATTAATCTGCTGAGAAGGTTTTAAATAATTCAATTCTGTTTTCCCTGGGACCAGGTTCAATGAGCCAGGTGCTCTCTTGCCTACTGCTAATGTCTACTCTTTTTGTCTACTCAAGAAGATAACTGGGAATTGTTTCCTTTCTTTTCTGCTTTGTAAATTTTCCCTTTCTTCTAGATCAGTCTGAGTAAAATTATATAGGATGTATTTTTCCATTCAACAAATAAAACCCTCACTCAGTTCTACATCCAATTAGCACCCAATTTCTTTGTCTCATTTACAGTTAAATTTTCAGTGAGTGGTTGACATTCACTCGTTCCAAATTATTTTATCTTATTTCCTCTTTAATTCAACCCTTTATGTTGACCAGCCTACTTCTCCACAGACATTGTGTCATTCTTCAAGGACCTCCATATTGCTAATTTAATGCTCAATTCTGAGTTACATCTGGCTTGAATTATTAGCACTTAATACACAAGATCTCTCACTCCTTTTGGTCATACTTTCTTCACTCAGTTTCCTGGAAACCACATTCTCTTGGTTTCCTTCTGGACAACCTCGCCACAATTAACTTGCCCTATTCCTCTTTATTCTCAAGACTTCTAAACAAGTTTCATACCTTGTACTTTCTTTATCTGGACTTGCTTTCTAGGTGATAACATCCAGATGCATAGCTTCATACACCATCCCTGCTCTGGTAAATCTCAAATGTGCATCTCTAACCAGGATCACTCCATTGAACCCTACAGTAGGTACAACTGTCTACTTGACTTCTCCACTAGGAGGATAAAGAGACATTCATAATATGACATATATAAAACTTGCTTCATGTTATCCCATCTGTGCCTAAGACACTAATTTCAATTAGTAGTAACTTTTTTTTCTCTAATTGGCCAGATCAACAATTTCAGAGGCATTCTTAATTCTTTTGTTTCACCTTTCAGAACTCTCAGCCTGATTGTGAGCTGAGACATCAGTCTTCTCCTGCACTTGGACAGAAACTTACTTCAAGTCCAGCCTTTAGACTTGGACTTGAGTTTTGACCATTGGTTCTCCTGATTCTCAGGCCTCTAAAGTCAGATTGGAAATGTACCACATGTTTTCCTGGGCTTCCAATTTGCACATGACATATCACAGGACTTCTTAGCCTCTAAAACAGAAGCCAATTCCTCAAAATAAATATATTGAAGGTAGACAGTAAAACCTACTGATTCTGCTTCTCTGAAGAATCTTGACAAATATACAAAATTCTTTAGGTTTATCATTTAAAAATATTTTTATTGATTTCAGAGAGGAAGGGAAAGGGAAAGAGACATGGAAACATCAATTATGAGAGAGAATCATTGATCAGCTACCTCCTGCACACCCCCTACTAGGGATCAAGCCAGCAACTGGGCATGTGCCCTGACTGGGAATAGAACCATGACCTCCAGATTCATAGGTCGATACTCAACCACTGAACCAAGCTGGCCGGGCCCTCCTTCTTTATCAATCCAGATTCTAACCATTTTTTACAACCTCCACTCCTTGACCTGAACCATCTCTCTCTGGATTATTGCAATAATTCCCAAGTATTCATATTTCTTTACATATCAACCAAGAATGATTTGTAGATAATAGTGGGAGTGACTATTTCAGAAAGTAAATCAGGCCACATAACTCCTCAGCACAAGTTCTTCAAGAAGCTCCCATCAATAAAAAATAAACAGCTAAATTGTTTAGGATGATCTGTAAATCCCTACATGAACTGCCCTCACTAACTTTCTGATATCCACTATCCCCTCCTTCACACTTCTCCAGCAACACTAACCTCTCCGTTTATGGATGCCTCGAGAATGCACTTGTCTTTGTATTTTCTGTATGTTCTTTCCACCAGGACTGTCAGCGTCTCCCATAATGTTATGGCTGCTTCTTCACTTCCTGTAAGTCTTCACTCATGCTCTCCCTAAATATCATTTGAAAATAGGCACACCTTCTCTGCCCCAGCATTCACTATCCCTCTTTGTTTTAATCATAACATTGGTCGTCATGTGCCATATTTTTTAATTGGTTTATCTTTTGTCTCAGTGAGGGAGAGGTTATTTTTCCTCTTATGTTCTATATTCCATCTGAATAGACCTTTATGCTAAAAATAGGTACTTCAGTCTCCACACAGTGGGCAGGGAAGAAGGACAGGCGTGGAAACCCAGTGAAAGCTGAAGCCATCGGAGATGGCCTCCCAAAGGAACCACTGCTTCACAAAGAGAAACATGGTCATTATCAACCTGCTGCTGAGCAGAGAGGGAGCCACAGGAAATCTCTCCACCTATCTTTCCTTTCTCCTCCATTTTTGTGTTGGTATATCTCATTGACCAAATCCAATGAGAATACAAAAAAAAAAAAAAAGGATAAGCCAATTTGATGTAGTTTATACAAGGTGGTTTTCCCAGGATTCTGAGCAGAGTAAATGAGGGTAGAGAGTAAATCCATTGGCACAAGGGAAATGTACCCAAGACAGGCAATAAGCAATATGACAGAAAGAGAAGCAACTATTGTATTGTGTGCCCACCACCCAGCTATCGAATTCATTACTCATTTTTTTTAACTTAAATGAATTCCAGATGTTATAATGATAACAAAGAAGATTTGGTATTGAGACATTGATCCAGTGTTTCTGCTTTCCATTTCTTTTCATTGGTGCCTTTCCAACAAAAATGATGTTGGAGGGAATGAATATAACTTGGAACACCTGTCCTGAAAGGGATTTTTGATGGCTCATTTAATGCACACAGTGCAATAAGAAGAAATGTAAATAGGCATTGGAGATGCATATTGCAATTACAGAGAGAAGTGATGGGAACAGAAGTCCTTTATTGAATTTCTGGGTGTTTCTGAAGAGCCAAGATTAGGTTAATATTGAATTTTAGCTTTATTGTCTCTCAAAAAATATTGACCCCCACCCCCAAACAGAAATTGCACTACCCCTAAGCATTTTTAATGATCTGCCAATCACTTGGGGCTTCGAAGCCCATACTCTGCTTCCTAACTATCTCAAGATATGGCTGAGCCTTTCAATGCCCCATATTTTTGTTCTCAGATTCACTGAGTCATGCATAATGATAACCTAACCAAATCCTAAACCAAATTAAATGATAACCTAACCAAATTAAATGATAACCTAACCAAAATAATGATAACCTAACCAAATCCTAGACCAAATTTTTATTTTTCTGAAATACAATTTCACATCTGTTAGAATGGCTATTATCAACTAGACAAGCAATAACGCGTGTTGGAGAGGTGTGGAGGAAAAGGAATCCTCATTTACTGCTGGTAGGAATTTAAACTGGTACAACTGCTATGGGAAAAAATATGGGGGTGTCTCAAAAATTAAGAATAGAGTTATCATATAACCCAGGAGCACCTCTTCTGGGTATCTACCTGAAATATTTAAAACCATTTACTAGCAAAGATATATACACCCCTATGTTCATTGCAGCAGTATTCACTGTGTCTGACACATGGAAACAACCCAAGTGTCCTTCAATAGATGATTGGATGAAGATGTGGTACATACATACAGTGGAATACTACTCAGCCATAATAAAAGATAATATACTGCCATTTGTGACAACATGAATGGATCTTAAGAATATAATGCAAAGTGAAATAAATCAGCCCTTGGAAAAGTCAAAAAACCATATGACTTCAATTATATGTGGGATATGAAACTGAAAGCAATAAGCAAACAAATAAAATCTCATAGATGCAGATAACAGTATGCCTGTTACAAGAGGGAAAGGGGAGTCAGGACTAGTGAAGGGTAGAGGGGGTCCAGTGTATGCTGACAGAAGGAGGTTTGAATTTGGGTTCTGGACACACAATGCAATATAAAGATGATGTGTCATAGAATTGTACACTTGAACCCTGTGTAATTTTATAAACCAATGTCACTCTAATAAAGTAATAAAAATAATAATCTCAAAGAATGTTTCATTAAACTAATATGCAACATTTCAACTTCATATATCTCTTATTAAATAGTGTTTAAGAAATGCTATTACTGATACTCAAGTTCATACTTTTTCAAACTAAAGGTTGTAGACATTTAAAAATGTTTTTCTATAACATGGTATTCATTGAGTCCTGTTCAGTTTTTCACTGGATGCAGTGAGCATAGCAAAAATTTAAAGGACAGAAGAATGTCTGAAATGTTGTTTTGGGTTTTATCCCCACCACTTTCTAATGGATAAACTTGGGTAAGTTATAACTTCTCTGGACCTCATTTTTCATCTGTAACATGGGAATAACAATACTACCACTTAGTTTCTTGTACTAATACATGAGAATTAAGTGAGTTAACATTTTTGAAGTAGTTATAATAGCACTTAGCACAAAGTAAGCACTATTTAAGTGTGTGTTGACTAAAATAAGTCACCTTCTTTTCAATCTCTCCCCCCTCACCTCCCAGTGATTGTGCTAAATCATTAAAAAAAAAATAGTAACAAATTTTGGCGTATAGCATGTTACACACTATATAAGATTGCCTTTGCTTTCAGAGAAATCTATTTTTAAAAAATTTAATTCATAAAATAAATAAACTAGGAGATGTGGTAGACTATCACCCTCTCACAAAGATATACCGTATTTGCCGGCATATAAGACGACTTTTTGGCCCTGAAAAATATGCCTCCAAGTGGGGGGTAGTCTTATACGGCCAGTATATAACAAACTCTGTATTTTTTAGTGGAAATGTTAGGGGGTTGTCTTATATGCCCAGTCTCTTATACGCCGGCAAATACGTATTTTTAGGGCCAAAAAATCGTCTTATACACCGGCAAATACGGTATTTGTGTTCTATGTCCAGACCCCACGGCTAAATCTGTTTATATGGCAAAAAGGGCTTTGAAGATGTGAATAAATTAGTATCTTCAGATAAGGAGAGTATCCTGATAATCAAGGTGAATCAAATATAATCCTTATGATGGAAGAACCTTTCTTAGCTGTGGTCATAGGGAGACATGACCATAGCAGAATGGTCAGAGAGATGTACCATTGCTGATTTGAAGGTGGAGAAAGAAGGCCAAGAGCCCAGACTGTGGGGGCCTCTAGAAACTGGAAAGGTCAAGGCAACAGATTCTCCCCTAGCACCCTCAGACATCTTGAGTTTATATCAGTGAGACCTATTGGACTTCTGACCCAGAACTGTGATATAGGAAGTGTGTGTTGATTTAAGCTATTACTTTTGTGATCATTTGTTATATTCACAGACAGAAAATGAATACAGGAGGTAAGGCTTGAGTTGTCAAGAGACTCTCACTTTAATGTTCCCAGCAGTATTTGTAGATGTATATGAATTTGCCTTTGTTGGGAGGCATCTGAGAATGATGCTTTTAGCAATAAGTTTGCTGGTCTAAATTTTGCTGATTCTTCAAAATGGAGAAAGGGCAATACCATAGCATAAAAGGCACTGGCTTTGGCTTTAGGGATACCAACTCTTGACTTGAAAGTTTTCAGACTTGCCAAATAATTTCTTCAGGATGATTATGTTCAGTGCAATAACTACAACAGTTACAAATGCTATTTTTTTAAATCTGAAATTCAAATTTAACAATGTGCCTGCATTTTATCTGTCAACATTAACTACACTGGAATAATAACTGTCAAAAATAGTAAGTGGATCCTAGGTGTGGGTTTCAAACGGTGCTGAATATTGGGATGTCCTGTTAAGCCTTTACATATCTCAATGCCCACCCCCGGTGATTTAATGGTGATTTAATCATTATTTCTGGGATAGGAAACAGGCATGAGTATGTTTCAAGGTCCTCAGGTGATTCTCAATGTGCAAATAATAACTCAGCATTGGATCTCTAAGAATGATGTGTGTAAGAATCACTCAGGGAACTTGGAAAAATGCATATTCTTGGTTTTACTCTAAGAGGTACTGAAATGACTCAGTTAGACTGAAGGAAGATTCAAGATCCACTGTTAACAAGCAACTCATGTGATTTTGATGAAAGATATGTGACTCACACTGTAAGGAACCTATATTTTATCTCTCTGTACTTGTAATAACAAGGTTAAGTAGAGCAAAATTAACACATACAAGTTCTATGAAGATTACATATATATATTGTAGAAATTTGCTTAACACAAATTGTTGAAAATACAATAATTCAATTCTTTTTTTTCTCGCTTCAGTTCCAACATTGCTCTGATGTTTTTCTTAATCTCTTTAGCTGTTCTGAGTCCCACCTTTCACCTCTATTTCCCTATATATCTGGAGGTTAAGCCAATAAGCTTATTCAAATTAAACATATTTTCCTATATATTTTTATTGATTTTTAGAGAGAGTGGAAGGGTGAGGGAGAGAAACATTGATATGAGAGATAAACATCAATTGACTGCCTTCTGTATCCACCTCCACCAGAGATCAAACCCACAACCTGGGTGTATGCCCTGATTGGGAATTAAACTGGTGACCTTTTGTGCACAGGATGATGCTCAACCAACCAAGCCACACTTCTTCAGTTTTTCTTTCTGATTTCAGGTCTGTTGATTTTTTTAAAAAATGTATATATATTTTATTGATATTTTACAGAGAGGAAGGGAGAGAGATAGAGAGCTAGAAATGTCGATGAGAAAGAAACATCGACCATCTGCCTCTTGCACAACCCCTACCAGGGATGTGCCCGCAACCAATGTACATGCCCTTGACGGGAATCAAACCCAAGACCTTTCAGTCTGCAGACCGAAGCTCTACCACTGAGCCAAACCGGTTTCGGCAGGTCTGTTGATTTTATCTGTCCAATGTTTTCCTGAGTTTTCTATTCAGCGGTGGAGGTAACAAGGATTACCTACTTTGTTTTCTGCTTAATCATCCTATGAGCCTGAGAGATTAGTATTTTTATCTCCATTGTCCCAGGCATGGCCTTGTCTCCCTATCAGTCCCATCAGGAATTTGTAGCTCAGAGTTTTGTGGTGGAGGCATACACACAACACTTTGTGACTATTGACTCCAGGCCAGATATGCTTTCCACATCCGCATCTCCTGAAAACAAACCTGAGGCAGATCCTGTTTCTCTAAACCTCTAGTGACTGGCCCCCCTCCCCCCACCAGCCTAGCCCCACTCTCAATATACACATGCCCTGCCAACACATTCCCATGGACTGAATGGCCCACACATTTTTGAAAACACACTGAGCACAAAAGAAAGACTTTTCCCTCCTCTTCCTTAATTCTTGGCGCCAGCACTTTCACAATTCCTGCTTGGAAGGACATAAATCCAAGCAAGCAGGCATCCTCATTCTATCCCTAGGCCACCTTGGGCTTGCCTGAATGGGCCAGCCCCAAGAGGTTTAAGAGTCAGGAAATTGCTGGCTGCAGGGTCAATGGGGTCCTTTGGAAAATAGCTAACATTGTTCGGAAGGCAGGGAATAATATCTACACATGTCCCAAGGCTGCTCTGAGAGGAACAATAGCAGTGCTTCTCGCCCTCTTACCCAACCCCACCCAAAGAGATATGGCTTCACATAGTATAGTCAACTAACTAACGTTCTTCAGTAAACATGAGAATATTGAATAAATGAATCAGCCTGACTCTCTTTGTGTGGTTTGCATATCTCAAAAGCTCTCAGGGTTGTGTGCATTGTGTATGGGCAAAAGCAGAGATTCTAGAGTTGGAAAGATCCGGGTTCAGAATTCAGTTCTGCCCTTAATAAATACAAGACTGTGAGTAAGTGTCTTAAACTTTGTGGAGTTTCTACATCAGGGAACTCTCTTGAGGATGCATTACCTAGTTTTTAGTCCCTACCCAGAAACTGCAATTCTGAGGAATGCATTAATGTTGCTCACCCCGAAGAGGTCACCTGTGGTGTCTACCTTGGCAAGGTGAAAATTGTTGACACAGGCACCAGCCCTTCTGACACATCTAACCAGCATGGTTCACGTTTCATTCTCAATGAGCCATCAGCTAAATCATTTTGAAATAACTGGAGAATCTCACAGTCACACTGCATCTACATCTGAGGTCACCTTCTTGTCACCAGGACACACCCTTGAACAAGAAGATTATGAAACATGCTGAATGTAGTAATCATGACCTGGGTGGCTCCCTATTGAATGGTGATGAATCTGGACTCAGAAGAGATATAGACCTTGAGCCATAGAAACACAAGGAGAGCAGCTTGGCAAGTTAAAATTCTAAGCCAAGGCTGAGATCTGGCCAGTACCTAAGGCAACTATCTTATCCTCTCTATCTCTCAATTTTATTATCTTAAGTAATTAAACAATATTTTTCTCAACAGATGGTTGTTATAAAATGGAGCAGAACATTTTCTTATAGTCATTAAAGTCTCATCCAAATCTTTCTGCTCTATGAATGCCATAGGCTGATTGTGACACAGACAGAATTACCGCCAAGGCATGGATTGGGTTGGTAAGAAGACAGCCTACTCTCACTTTGCTTATCTCTAAACCGGTAATAAAATTACAATATTCACAGTAAATATTAAATGAGATTGGTTTTAGAAAAATGCTTTGTAAACTATAAGAATACTAGTTTGTTTTTTGTTTTATTGTCTTTGTTGTGTTTGCTCTGTCTTCTGTCCTAATCCCCAGAGACAAGGATAGACCCACCAGATTCAGGTAATAATTGTAGCTGTCTGAGGAAGCCTTTTGTACAGGTGGGTGGAGTTAATAGAATCAGCGAATGGGTCTAATATGGCATCAGAAAACTTTGCAGCAAGCAGGAAATTTAGGGCTGGCTTGGCAGCAGGATCACAAGAGTTGAGGACCCCATTTGTATATGTCAGCACAATACAGGAGTTTTGTAATTAAGAACAATCAACTTGGTACATTGGCATATTGTTTTAATTGACTCATTTTGAAATATGTGTTAAGTTTTCAATGTGTGTCAGTCAGTGTGTTAGGTATTTGCATTAAAGGGGTAAGCAAGAGCACCAGTCCTTTCCTTCATAGAATTAACAGAAAATGTTAGGGAGACAGACATAAAACAAGAAAAAAGAAACACAAATGTGGGATAACTGTGTATTCTGGGCATATATTTTCTTTACTGGAACTTTTACCATCATGGCTCAGATGGGTCTGATACAACCCTGCTCCAAGACAGAATTCATGTTCATACAGTGAACAGCAGAAACAAGAATATCTTTTATACACGTATACATTGTTTTTCTTCTGGCTCTATTAAAATTCCTCAAGAATTATGAATAAGATGCAGAAACAAGGAAGGCTGAGGTTCTCTTTCCTCCCACAGGGGGAGAGCCTGTTGGATAATGGAGCCAATGCACATAGGGAAGCATTGTTACAGGGCTAGAGTCGGGGAAACCTTGCACAATCATTTGAGCTTCTGGATCCAACAATGCCTGAAGTCAGGAGAACCTAAGGCCTTTTGGCTAAACTAGTTAGAATTGAGTTTCTGTCTTTTACAACACCAAGAAACCTGACTGATAGAGTCTTTGGAACAGAGACTATAATCAGAGAAGGAGCCAGAGAAAGCAAACATTGAGAAAAGGGCTGGTTTCTCAGGAGAGGAAGTGGATATGCAGATCCATGCAGGACAAAAGAAGTTACAAATGGCCATTATAGCTAGAACAATGTTTGTACTTAGTCTGTGCATATGTGTGTGCATGCATGCTGAGGGGAGAGAGAAATCAGGCAAGGGCTGAGAGGGGACACCTGACTTCCACCACTGTCACTTCTGGCCTTGTGCATGGCACAGTTTCTTTCACCTGTGAATTAGAAATCCTCACACCTAATTCTCAAGACTGATGTGAGGTTCATATAAGATGAATAAGACAATGGATGTGAAAACACCTGTCCACTGAGGGCACAGGTTAGCAAAGAGTCTGAAACCACTTCTGTGTTGCCATTTGCACTTGCTGGCAAATTACCTACAAATGGGGCATAGATCCCTAAATGTGGGTCCCAGCTCCCCAAGCTGCCTCTGCAGACAGGGGAGACCCTGGGAAGGACTTCCAGGGCCTGACCAGTGCAGAGAAAGAGCATCAGAGCTGACCACCTGGCTCAGGCCTGGCAACAGCAACCTGCTGCCAACCAAAGGCCCAGCCTCAGCATACAATGTGCTAATCATCCAGCTCCTCAGGGTAGACAGCAGAGACAGTAATGCCAGGCTGGCATAGAAGGCTCCAAAGGGCTGTCTTGTGTCAACAGTGCCAGATGGAGATACTATTGCGTCACACCACTCCCACTTCCTTTCATCAGGGTGACTTGTTTCTGGAGTAAACCCCACATATATGATCATGCTGATTAACGTCCTTAGCACAATGCCCAACATTCAATAGCAAGTAATAAAAGTTAACTATTACCATTATATGGCAATCATATGAAGGAACAACTTAGAAACTTCAGAAGCAATATGCAAAAACAAGAACTCAGTGCAAAAACTTCGTTAATGCAGCTAATCTTTATTGAATGATTAATGTAGGTCAGATCCATTTCTAGGCACTGGCCAAATAGCTGTATAAACAATTACATAAAGTATATATAAAATGAAAGAATAAATAAGCCAATAAAAATGAGATTTCTGTTTTTGGAAACTTCATTTCCTACTGGGAGATACAGACAGCAGAAAATAAATGTGAGGTTTGAGGGTGCAGGAGACAGACCACCAAGGAATTTTAAAGTAAAGTTTATCCCCCAGTAATGAGCGGGACTCATTACGGAGGTAGAGAAATCAGAATTGAAGGAGTGGGGAGGGGACAGAGGACCCAGCCAGGCTGCAGCCTGGACATGGAGGAGCAGCAGCACATGGCTGGTCTGGGGGTCCTTTTAAGGGGAGGAACAGAAGAGGGTTGGACCCAGGGCAGAACAGGAAGCGGTGGGCTCCAGGACACTTTGACACGTGCTGATTGGTGGTTCAATGTCTTGGAGATGTCTCTGTGACAGGTGCCAGTAATGTCATAACTCCGCTCCCCAGTTGGGAGGAGGGAGAACCTTATAATAAATAAATACATAAATAAACAAACTAACTAACTACATCATGTCAGACAGAGGTAAGTGTTTTGAAGGAAAATAAACCAGAGAAAAGTGACTTAGAGTAATAGAAGACAACTGGAGGAGTGGGGTTTTGAAATGGCTGCCAAAGAAGGTCTATAAGAATGTCAGATCTCTGAATGAAGCAAGGGTATAACCTCTGTGGAAGTTTGTGTGATGAGAACTTACAGAACCAAGAGAAAATGTAAAGATCTGAGTCTGGAATAACCATCTTATATTAGAGGGACTTTAGTGGTAGCAAAAGGGATGATGAAAGGTACCCAAATTTCCTCTATATTTTGAACCAAGAAAACCTGAAAATAGTAGTTAGTATAATATGAGGAAAAGAGAAGAGAAAGTGAGTGAATTATGTTGGTATATACCCAGATAAGGAAGTAGTTCAAGGAGAAATGTACAAGTCAAGAGCTTTATTAGATAGATGTCAAGGGGAGATGTTGTACCTAGAGCCCAATGAAAGGGTCAGAGTTTAAATCATTGGCACATAGTAGGCCTGTAAAGCTACAGATTGGATAAGACCCCCACAAAGGAAAGCCTATGTAGAAAGGAGGTTGGCCAACTTTCATGTCTCAAAGAAGAAACGACAAAGAGAACCAGGCTAAGGACTCAGAGAAGGGGTCACTGAAGGAGGAGAACCAAGAGAGCATGGGATTCTGAAGACCAAGGGAAGAAGAATTTAAAGAAAAACTGGTTAATGGTGTCATAGCTGCTCAGAGGCTGAGTTCAAAGAGAGTTGGAGAACTGACCTTTAGCCTCAACAAGATGGAAATTATTTTTTAAATATATTTTATTGATTTTACACAGAGAGGAATTGAGATGGATAGAGAGTTAGAAATGTCAATGAGAGAGAAACATTGACCAGCTGCCTCTTGCACACCCCCTACTGGGGATGTGCCTGCAACCAGGGTACATGCCCCTGACCAGAATCGAACCCGGGACCTTTCAGTCCACAGGCTGACGCTCTATCCACTGAGCCAAACCGGTTTCGGTGCAAGATGGAGATTATTAATGACCTTTGCAAGAGCAGCTTCAGACAACAGTGGTGGCAAGATAGATACCAGATGTGAGAAAATGAATTTGGCAAGTAAATTTGTTGAAGACCTTTGCTATAAAACAAAGCAGAAAAAAATAGGCCGTGGTTGGAGGAACTTATGAGATGCAAAAAGTATTATTTTGATTTTTAAGATGAAGATACAGAGGATATTAATAACTCAGTAAACAAGCCTAAATCAAGGGTGTGGAAGTATGGACACTTCATGTGGGTGGACTCTTACTTCGGTGCCTAGATCTGAGCCATCACCTCTGTGTCAGTTTCCTCCCATTGTCCAGGTATAAGTAGAACTTCTTGGATTCTCTAAGTTAGTCCTCAGAATGCAAGAACAAAAGGCTGAAATTAGAAATTCGTCCAGTAACCAAAGAATTAATACTTAGAAAGTCATTGACATTTTTTACTTTATAAAATTTTCCATGAGTTCTTTGTGACATGTGTACTTTATTTCAACTGATTCATTTGCTCTTATTGATAAAATAATGAAAATTTGTCAATTCTATTTCCCATTTGGAGTCTGTCTATCAAAGGTCTGATCAAAACCCAGGTGAGATGACTGGCTGGAGCTAAGTGTTCTAAAAATCCTCTGAGTGAAGAGGGAGACAAGGATAGGAGCATATGAAACCATTTTTTTATGAGTGTTCTTCCTTGAAACTCAGGTCTTCAAAGTTGAGTTAGTAATTACTACTAAGTATATTCTTCTCCAAAGAGCTCATGCTCTAGAGAGAAAGGCCTGTAACTGGATCCCAGGTCTACTCCTGTAACCTGTATATCAATGACAACCTCTCTGAGATTCCATATCTCTATGGGTAAAATGCTACAAACAAGCATCTCTCAGGAAGAGGCTAGGATGGGTTTACAATGCCCATACAAATTTTGGGCCTACAAAGGGGCTTAAATAAGGTCTATTGCTTTTTAATTCATCTTTTAATTTTTAGGTTGATTAAGTATACAGACCCACTATTTAATAAACTGAGCTTCAGCAAGCACTTTTTGAATTTCAGACAGTTTAAAGATACTATTTGTAATACAAAATTGGTTCTGCCCTCTAAGCATCTAAGTATACATACATTATATGTTATACTAAGTAATGTTACATTAATATGAGTCATGTACTAGGACAGTGACCAATAGCATTTACCTGGATGACATATATTTGAGAATTTGATCATTGTGGCAGTAGGCTAAAGGAGACTGCATTCATCTGCAATTAGCTAACTTTCATGGGAAAAAATTTTAAATATATATTTTATTAATATTTTACAGAGAGGAAGGGAGAGGGATACAGAGTTAGAAATATCTATGAGAGAGAAATATCAATCAGCTGCCTCCTGCACACCCCATACTGGGGATATGCCCACAACCAAGGTACATGCTCTTGACTGGAATCAAACCTGGGATTCTTCAGTCCACAGGCTGATGCTCTATCCACTGAGTCAAACCAGTCAGGGCTCATGTAAAATTTTTTTGTGAAAGTCTCTATTAAGGTGCGATAGTGACCTCTCCCCTTGCAGGGATAGCAATGCAATTAAGGATCTCAATCACACATAATTATTAAGTAATAAAACACTCTTCTAAGCTCTGGGAGTATAACAGTATATAAGAGAAGCAAGAACATTCCCTATGATCTTACATGGTAGTAGGGAAAACAGATAATGTAAACAATATATAAAATTCATATGCTTAAATATATGCCATAAAACAGAGCAAGAATAACAAAGATATGTTTCAGGCATATTTTGTGCAATTCCAAAAATCCATAGGTTTTCCATTATACCAGGATTGGGAAGCTAATGTATTGAGGCCATATCCAGTTCAGGGCTTGATTTTGTAAATCAAATTTATTGAACACAGTCATGGTTGCACATGTACATGTTATCTATGGTTGCTTTACACCTACCCCATCAGAGTTGAGTAGATGTGAGAGTCCAGAAGATCCACAAAGTCAAAAGTATTCATTATGTGGCCCTTCATAGACAAAGGTTCCTGACTCCTGTGATTCTCTACTATGCACAACACAAACAGAGCTCTATCACCCATGACTTTGGGGAGGTCAGTTTCATCTGTAAGGAGCAGAAAGCCAACTAAAAAGTGGAGAACAGTATATATCTTTCAAAAAAAGAAATTGGCAGTATGGCAGCCATCCCCATGGGAAGTACATTTAGCATCCCAATGTCATCACCAAGAACATACATTCTTTCTTTCCTTCTCTCTGATATCTTCAGTGAGGCTTGCCCTCATTGTCCCAGGATAGATGTTCCAGTTTCAGATTTCACACACAATGATAATATCTAGATAGGAAAAAACAAGCATCCATGGCTCATGTCCCATTTTAAGAATAAAGCAAGCCTTCCCAGATCTCCCTGGTGGACCTCCCTTTATTATACCATTGGCTAGAATCATGTAACATGCCCATTTTCAAACCCATGGAAATAAAACCAACAACAAAAGGTTGAGCTGAATCCTCATTCTCAACCTGAGGCTGAGAGGGACTCATTTTATTTTGAAACAGAAGACTCCCCCTACCTCATGAACATTGGGACACTACATCATTGAAATGAACACAGGAGCAGTAAAGAACACCAGTGATATATGCCACACTAATTGAAATATTAAATCACAGACATTTTTACAAATTATTATGTTTAACTAAGCACTAAAACATAAGCTTTGTGAAGGCAAGAGTGTTATTTACTTCCCTAGTACCAGTGTTGGGATAGTGCTTAACACATAGTAGGTACTCAATTGTAGAAGGTCGCCTAGGAGGGCACATGGACATTTTCCTTAAATTGTCAGCTGAGTCCAAGACAACTGGCAGAGCCGAGGCTCGGATACACATTTCCCCAAGATGGCGGAAAGCATAATCAGCTTGGCCTTCATATCAGCCCAGGTGTCAGCAGGGGCGGGACTAGATATGTAAATCCAGGCATGCTAGGGCCTACTTAAGAATGCAAATAAGTTGGTGTTACTTCCTGGTATTGGGGCATAAAATAAATGTGCTGGGAGGGGTCGTCTTCCTGACTCTCCAACAGACAGGATGTGGCCCACCTGGCTCCCAGCTTTAAATCTTTTTCTGCATCTTCTCTTTATTTCTATTATTTCTAAATCACTGGCCACCTCCACTTAGAACCGGCTCATTCATATCTCTTCCTGCACTAGACGTGGAAAAGGGAGATTGCCGCCATGTTTGGTCCCCACCACATCAGTCCCCCCTGCACTCAATAAATGTTGACTTCACTATTGAATAAACATATGAGTGTATTTACAGAGTTAGGTAAGAAACCAAGAGATGTATAAATGTGAGGCCATTAGACAATGAAAAGAGGATAATGGTAATGTCATAATGCCACACACTTTGGTCTGAGTGATCTCAGCTATCCTTACACTAGGTAGTGAGGAAACTGAGCACAGAACAGAGAAAAGTTCCAGGCGACACCAAATAATAACCCAGAGTAGAGTCATGGAGCTCATGTCCAGGCCAAGTCCATTGAAGTAAAGTAAACTTCTCTCTACTTTCACCACCATGCCCAGACTAATACCATTGGCCTGGAAGAAGGGTCAATATACATATATTTGTGATTACTTGCCTCTCTTCTCAGTTTCTATACTGGCAGAAGTATAGGAAATCATAAGAGATGCCAGGATAAAGAAATAGTTGCAAATTATTTCAACCACTTTCAACAAGCATCTATCATGGCCAGCTCTGTGCATGCTTATGTAGGTTGTACAGAGTTAAATAATTCAACAAGTTGACAATATCCCTGCCCCTATTTATTGTGTTAGACATCAGGAGAAAGAGATGAAAAATCAGATAAGGTCTCTGCCTTTGGTATCACATAAGCAAGCATGAAGGAAAGATGCATTTGGGAGAGTTTCCTGGAAAAGGTCGTGTCTCCGCTGAGATCTGCAGAATGACTAGGAAGTTGTCCAAGTTGTGAAGGGTGGGGGAGTGACTCATGCAGAAAGAGCTGTGCACTGTGATTCCCTGCCAAGCCCAGCAGTCATTCAGAATCTGGATTAGGAGTCAGGTATGAAGTGTGGCTCTGAGTGTGAGACCAAGTCATTTCACTCATCCATTCATACCCATTCGTTTGAAGAGGCTCTCTGAAGTTGAGAGAGACCCAAACCATATTGTGTTTTATTGTTTTGTTTTGTTTGGGTGATTTTAATGAAACAAATCCTCAAAAAATATTTCCATGGAATATTGACTCATTTTACAAAAGAAACTATTACTAATATTACTGATAATTATCTCAGGATCAGACTTATGAAAATAAGTTACTATATCACTATTGCAGGGATGGTCAGAAAATAGAATATTACTTTAAATTTCTAGAAGGTACTTTTTTCCTCCAATTCTGTAAATGTCTATGCTACTGTAGTTATGATTTTATTTGGAGTCAATAACAAAGATCTAAATTTGAGGACATTGCTTATTGTAAGAATCAAGTCTAATGATCTTCATTAGAGTATTGAATCTACTTACTAATGGAATAAATATTGCAGGCTGAGAAACCTCTAGAGGCCATTCATAGAGACATTGGTTGCAAAACAAGTAGGGCCACTGCCCTTGTGGTCCACGTAGCCCCATGGGGAAGAAATGTATTAAATAAATGTACTTAATTCTGTTTTTCATATCATGTTAAGTGCTTTGAAGGAAAAACAATTTTGCTCTAGTTCTTAACCTACATCTGTAAAATGAGAGGATCATAAAATTTTATTTCTTAGTTGGCCTTGATATTTGAAGTTCTACCAGCTAATCAGTCTGTAGAGACAAACCTGCTCAGAACAAGTTCAAGGAAAGGTATAACATGATAATCATCAATGGGAGAGATTTCATTCTTTCCTAAAATTCTTGGTTAGGTACTCATACACACACATATACACACACACATACACACGTGTGCACGCGCGCATGCACACACCTGTACACTTTTCCTGTACACTGTCTGTTCTTGTATCTTGCATTTGCAATATTCCAATTTATACCAGCAACAATTATAAATTCTGCATTCTCTAACATTTTCCAAATTCTATTTATTTATTTATTTATTTATTTATTTATTTATTTATTTATAATTTTTGAAGAGGCCTGATACTGTCAGGATAATTTCTCCCACAAGTCATAGTGTATGGGCAGGACATTGCCCAAAAACACATCTATGCTCTTTTTAAATGAACTTGTGAAACACCTATTAAAAAGCAAAGCATATCATAGCAGTTCAGAGTTCTCCAGTTGCATTCATATCCATGAGTTCACCTCGTTCTCTGACCAGTTTTGGAGTCTAGCAAGTGGTGCGCCATTCACTTAGGAGGAAATGGAGGCCCCACTTTCCAAATGACTGAGAAGACTGAGGCCCAAAGTATCTCAAATATCTGCTCAAGACCATCTCCTAATGGACAATAGGTAGGCTGTCAATCAGGACAGTGAAGAGCATGCTGTACATACTGGACCTTGTTAGGGAGAAATAAAGAAATCAGTGAATGAAGAAATGGGTAAATAAAAACACATTCAAGAACCACCATTTGAATACTTGCTCTGGGTATAAATAATAATCTCACATTTCATTTCAACTTGACAAAACTCTAATGAATTGATAAAAAGAGAGAGAAATAAGCACTTAATTTCAAAATAACAGAATCCAGAATACAAAGTTAGTGTGAGCTGAACATTTAATGCTATATATAAAAATATCCTTTGTCTTTCTCCTCATTTAGACCATGAGTTTCTTTATATAAAAGATTGTTATTCACTTCAATTAATTAATAAATTTGAGTATTAAATCAGAATGAGGAAAAGCTTAGAATTGTGAAACTACAGGAAAAACTAGCTGAGACTGCTTAATAGCTAAGACAATGTAATTCTTTATGGAACTGGTTCTGACCACATATCAGAAAGAAATGCAGGAGCTTAGCAGTATAGAAAGATCCAAAGCTAAATTCCAACTGAGCAACTTGCTTAATAACTATATAAATGTCTTTACATCAATAAGTCCTCAGCCTCAATTTCTTCAGTTTTTGAATGAAAATAATAGCTCCTCATGGAAATGTTGTAAGGATTAGCTATAGTATATTTAATATCACTAGCAAATTGACAAGTATTTCACATACCCCGTCCTTACCATGGGATCACAGGTTTATCACAGGCATGAACCTGACTTGCTGCCCAGTCATTGTTAGGAGATCTTAGACAGTCCTTAGAGTCTTCTGGGGCTCAGGTTCCCTAGCTAAGTAACAAGGGGGGAAAAGTGGCAAGAAAAAATTTTATGATCTTAACCACTGGTTTCAGTTCCCAACACTCATTATTGTATAATTTTGGTGCATATTGTTATTTTCATATATGACATTTTTAGGTGGAGAACATTTTCCTAGTTATGCACATTGTTCTTTATAGAAGTCCAGACTGCTTTTCACCTCATCATATATGATTTCTGACGAGAACCAGACTGGTTAACTGTTCTCAGGAGGTTGAGAGCAATAGTGTTGATAGACTGTCTATAGAAGAGAGCAAGATGCTAAAGTATAAAAGAGGTAAAGATAGAAGCATACTAACTAGGTATTGTCTTAACATGGCCACTTTATTTGTTGGCAATATACTAGATTAAAGGGGCCTAGTTTTTTTTGGGGGGGGCTTTGATAATTCAGATGTGCTGTTAAAATATATATATATTGTCTTCTAAAATTTGAAAGTTATTTTGCTCAAGTACTTTGATGTTTTGTGGAATGATCATTGAAATATCAAGGATTCTAGTCATTGTATTTATTGATTAAGTGTATGTTTGTGGGAGGGAGGAAAAGATTAAACAGACCTGGTTGAAATCTACCACTTTCACTGAGAGAATCAATTTGGAAAATGGGTGAGAAAGTCTGCTTACATAATGTTAGTGAGCATTAAGAAAGTGAGCAAGTGAGTAAAAGTTGATCTTATAGGAAGGCTGTAAATAATCCAACTTGCCCTGCCAGGACGTAGAATTTTTCAGGTCCTTTTCCCCACTAGCACTGACTGATCTCAACCATTGGTAGGGCCTTGCTGCATACAGTGGTTCAGAGACCTAAGATTATGGCAGTTCTGCTTCCTTCCAAGGCTGCCTCAATGGAAAAGAACAGGAAGGGCTATGAGTGGGATGTTCCCATGGACCAGAACTAGACACCCATATCACTTCCTCCATATTCCATCAGAGTGAAGTCTGTCTTGTTGGCCCACCTAAATGCAAGAAAAGTGGAAGCTATGGCCTAGCTCTGTGACCAGGAGAAGCTAGGACAGCAATCAGCTAGCAGGCTGTGCCAGGGACAAAGGAAGACCTAAAGGAAAGTTCAGTACAGTTTTGGACAAAGGCATGCAATTTATTTTATGAGTGTCCCAGTGTCTCCCCCACCCACCCAACCAGGGAGACCCAGACCCGGACTGAGAACAGAACATAAAGTGGGAGATAATTTCCAGTGGAGTAGAATCAAGGAAATGCTTCATAGAGTAAGTAGGAAAGAAATGGACCTCGCAGCATGAGTCTGAAGTAGGAAATTTCACTGAAGAGTTCAAAAGTGATTCTTAGTAACAGCCTCATCTATTAGGCTTTTAGAGAGCCTGCTTACTAATCTATCTCCAACACCTAGAACAGTGCGGGGCACAGTGTTCAATGAGTAGTTGTTGAACACATGGTACGGACTGAAGATCTACCTGAAAAAGTGAGACCATCCTGTGTGGAGCTAAAGAACAAAGGTGAGTAGAAAGTCAAAGCCAAAGAGACATTAAAGCCGAAACCAGTTTGGCTCAGTGGACAGAGCATCAGCCTACGGACTAAAAAGCCCCAGGTTCGATTCCAGTCAAGGGCATGTATCTTGGTTGTGGGCACATCCCCAGTAGAGGGCATGCAAAAGGCCGCTGATCGATGTTTCTCTCTCATCGATGTTTCTAGCTTTCTATCCCTCTCTCTTCCACTCTGTAAGAACTCAATGAAATATATTTTTTTTTTAAAAAAGAGAGACATTAAGAATACTAGTAACTGAATCCAAATCCTATACATTGAATAAATGGAGGCTCAAGGGAGGGGACAAATTATTTCTAAGATGACTTAAAAAAAAGTCAAAATATGTTCTCAAATACAATGTAGTGACTTCCCAATATATTATTGCCAAATCAGACTATCATTCAACTATAAACAGAATTTTGGAGATATGCTTGTTTTTTTACACTTACTGTTATTGGATTATTTTAAAATATTGTTATTTTCTTTTATTAGCAAAATCCACTCGAAAGCTACATTTCTGAAAAAATTATTCTTAAAACATGAATATGAAAGTTAAAGAGTTATCAAAACTAACTAAATAGATAAATACCTCCTCTCACTCCCAGGTGGTCAAATGGGAAAAGGCCATGAGCACAAGAAAATAAATGTAATGCCCTAAAAAGAATTCAATGTCCTATAAATCAAACCAATACAAAGTGAGATTTCTTTTTCTTAGCAAACTGGATATATTTTTTAAAAATAGATTGATACAAAGTGTCAAGAAAATGGGTATTCTAATAACTGTGTAGATATGTATAAATGATTCATTTTGTTTTATTTTTTATTTTTTACTTGATTTTATTCTAGAAATTTATATTAAGGAAATAGTCATGGCTGATTAACATGTAACTTCAAAACTGTTGATATATTTGTATATATTTATATATGTTACATGTATTTATATGAATATATTTCAGTGAAATATAATATATAGTTATACACTGCACATATATAATAATATATTTAAAACTACTAAGACTATACATATGTAAGCACATGCAATAATATCCATGATATATTATGATTGCCTGTGAGAAACATTTTGAAAAGATATTTCAAAAGAGATCAAGATTAGCCCTAGCCAGGTTGGTTCAATGCATAGAACATCAGCCCACAGACTGAAGAGTCTTGGGTTCAGTTCCAATTAAGGGCATGTACCTTGGTTGCAGGCTCAGTCCATGGTCCTGGTAGGAGCACATGTGAAAGACAAACAATTGATGTTTCATCTCTCCCACATCAATATTTATCTGTCTCTATCGCTCCCTCTCCCTTTCACTCTCTCTAAAAATCAATGGAAAAATATACTTGGATTTAAAAATATATATACTTCCAGGATTAAAAAAAAAAGAGCTCAGGCTCAAATGATAATGAAATGGGAATGGAGACCATATGCTTTAGTAAAAATAGTACCTGGGTTGTCATCCTATTTCAGACATGACTGCATTGCAGTTAAAGGCTCAGACAATTCTAAGTTCTATGAAAAAGAGCCATTTCTTCATCCAATCCCTGCCCTGGTGTGACCAATTGAGAGAGAGAGAGAGAGAGAGAGAGAGAGAGAGGAAGTGAAAGAGAAAGAAAGGGAGAGAGAGTGCTTTTAAATAAGAACTTAACAATACACTAGGAAGAAAATGTGAAATTACAGAAAAGAAATTTATTTTGGATGAAAGAATGAGCTAAATTCTCCTGGCCTCAGCTTCCTAATGAAAAGATGAATATGGCTGGTATTTTCCAATATGGGATCTTAAGAAACTTTTACAATAACACTTCATTTAAGGAGCACAGGAAAGCATTCATTGTACAATGCATACTTTTGAACTGGAAAATGATGTGGAACCTATAAAATAAGCAAGAATGTTAAAGATACAGGCCAGTCATATTTAGCAGGTTACACAAATTTAAGATGACATTAGATTGGGGCAGGGTTGGGAGAAGGGTAATAATTTTTTCAAGAGGAAATTGTTCTTTTCTAACTAAAATAATAGAAATGAGGCAAAAGATAAATTGATGTTTAATTTTTCTTTTATCTTTTAGTCTCAATCTTTGTCTCTTGTTTTCTGCATTTGTGTAGTGCACACGTATCTCACATAGATCTTATTATCACTTAGACTCAGCACTTAACCCATTACCTGACACATTTTTATTTTTAAGACATTAAAAAAATATTTGGAGAACTAACAAACGAATGAATACACAACTATCACTGAGAGAAAAGTAGCTGCAACCCAGACAAGAGGAACTTGGAAGGAGAGCTCCACTCAGTAGGCAGAATGTTCTTGCTAGAACATTCTAGGAACTTGTCCATGAGGACTGTGAAAATGCAGCATTGCTTAAGCCTGTGAAGACAAAACTAGTGCCATGTGGAAAGACTTTGACTATTGTCGTATGAAAGAGATGGTGAATAGATGTGTTGCTGCAAACTGTTCATTTAGTCATCGTCCTGATTTTTAGGTAAATATTGCTAAACATTTAAACTTGCTAAATATTGGTGGCCATCTGGAGTTAGGAAGAGGTGGAAACTGTACATCCCTCTCCTAACAACTTAACAGTCAATGCAGTGTGTTAACACAGAAACAAACTTTAGGCCAAATTCTTCTAAATGTTCACCCCCCAGGCTAATGCATGGAAATTTGCAAGAGGATTAAACCATCTCACCATCTTTCTGGTCAGATGAAGCAATAGAGACCTCTCGCATGTGGGATGGCAAAGAGAGCTCTGAATATAGATGTTCTGAAGATGATGGGGGACACATCTCTGGTTTGTTAGCCTTCATCCCTTGCTTTTGCAAGGACCCTGCAGCTCTGAAGCTTCTCCAGTCAGCCTTGTATTTGAGCACCGCTCACTTCACTAGGCAAAAATTATTTCTAAATGTCCTATGCGGACTAATGGGTCCTCAAATAAATTTTCATAATGAAACCCGAAGCACTTATAAATAGCTACTATGTACTATTGGCTTCTGAGCCAGTGCATCTAAAGCAATTTAACTGCCTCTAGGTACAGATTAGAGTTCATTTGCATGTACATGTACATGTATTATATTGTTTATACTAAAGTATTTTAAATTAAATTGCCGCACAAATGACATAATGTCTAAAATTTTAGGTTAGCTGGAAAGAGTTCAAACTGAATCAAAACCCTGAGTTAGATTTAGTTGTACTCTAGTCATCATTCATTTATTCATCCAATAGACATCAATTATGTGTCAGTACAAAGACTAAGGAATCTGTTGTAGTGACGTATTAGTTCTTTGATACACATATTAAGCCTGGTGTATCTTAAATTTGTTATTCAGTATTTTGATAACATATTTTTATGTCAAAAGGAATTTTTTAAATGTAGATTTTTTAATTCAGACACCTAGATCTTAAGGGCCTGAGAAAACATTTCTGGTTATTAAACAAAATCAAGTCATCGCTGCCTCCTGGCTGCACTGTACAGATCTAGAGAACATACACCTGCCATTGGATCACTAGACTTCCAAAATTAAACATACAGTATGATAGAAATATCACAGTGGGGGAAGATCTAACTTGTTATGTGACAATTGTCCATGGTTTTCTCACATTTCTGAACATCCTCTGAGCAAAGACATAAATAGGATTTTTGTGCAAGACTATCATTTCTAGGATATTTGCATAAATATACAGCCTTGTAAGAGAGAGTGTTTCTATCTGGTGCGGATTTGTCTGCTGGCCAGGGTAATAAAGACAATATATTTTCTGTGGGGAAGACTGAACTGGCGTTCTAGCAGCCCGCTTTCAATAAAATTGGGGCTTCTTAAGGGTTTCTTTTTTGGAACACGTCCTACCACATAACCAGGCAACCCCTTCTCCTGATTCTGTTGCCTTTTGGGAACTGGGTTTCAGGAAGCCAGTGGCAAAATATCACTCTGCTACTGATATTGTAGTGAGTAATACGTTATCTATTGTCTTTTTTTAAAATATATTTTTGTTGATTTTTTACAGAGAGGAAGGGAGAGGGATAGAGAGCTAGAAGCATCCATGAGAGAGAAACATCAACCAGGCTGCCTCTTGCACACCCCCTACTAGGGATGTGCCCGCAACCAAGGTACATGCCCTTGACCGGAATCGAACCGGGGACCTTCCAGTCCACAGGCCGACTCTCTATCCACTGTGCCAAACCGGTTTCGGCAGTTATCTATTGTCTTTGACCCAGAAGTTTTGTATCTTCTGCAAGTTTCCATGAAACTGTAACAGACTAACTTCTTAGTTTGCAAGTAGAGCAAAATCTCAAATCCTTTATATCTCTTGACAGATGCCTCACCCAAATGATCCTAAATATGGGAAAGAATAGAGACCATCCACACTTCTGTTTCCTAGGGAAGCATTTATGTTTTGTGATAGAGGAAAATATTATGGATTGAATCATGGCCCCTGCGCTCCAAAAAGATATGGTGAATTCCTAATCCCAGGACCTTAGAATATAACATTGTTTGGAAATAGCATGTAATTAGTTAAGATGAGGTCACACTGGAGCAGAGCTGGCCCCTACTTCAATATGGATGGTATCCCCATGGGAAGGCAATCATATAGAGATAGAGACCCACAGGGAGAGCACCATGTGACAAAGAAGGCAGGGATTGGAGCAATGTGACAGCAAACCAAGGAGTACCAAAGATTCTGGCAAATCACTAGAAAAAAGAAGATGCAAGGATTTTTCCTACAGATTTGAGAGGGAGCATGACCCTGCTGACACCTTGATTTCAAAACTGCTAGGCAATGAATTTCTGGTTTTTTAAAGCCATCTAATTTGAGGTACTCTGTTATGGCAGCTTTAAGAAACGTACAGAAGTTTTCCTAGAGAATAACAGGACTGGCAGCTGTTTTATAACCAAGAGGAGAGCAAACATGAAGACCAAATAGACATGAGAGGGAAAAGTAAACAACGTGATGATGGAGTCCTGACCTTCCCAGCCTGGCGTCCTCTCAACGTCTGGGCTTATTGTATGAAGTGAAACACTTCCTCATCGGACAAGCCAGTAAGCAGGAGATTTTTTCTGATACTTTCACTGAGAAACACACACACTCATGTAGATATATACAGGGTGTAGCAAAAGTAGGTTTACAGTCGTGAGTACAAGGAACCCAGAGTTTATTCTTATATTATTATTTATTAAATATTGGCTCATTTTCCATACAAACAACCGTACACCCACTCTTGCCCCACCCTGTATGTGATATAGTATACGTAAATATAATCTGTTACACATGGAAGTCCTGGTCCTCGCTTTATTCACTATGTGCAATTGCATATTATCTGTGTCATTTATTTTATTCAAGAAAGTAAGGAAAAGTCGTTTTCCAACTAACTTTCCTTCCTTTGAGGATCAGTGTCAGGCTTTTATTGTAAAATATGCAGAACTGTGAATATGGGTGATGTTCTATAAATACTGATTTGGTTGTAGCGCCTACTGCTCTACTTTATAATTATTCATTAAATGCTGCTGTCCCTCTATCTGCGCTTGAAGCTAGGGAATATGTATCCATGCTGTGTTCATAGTATTAAGCTCATAGTATTGAAAAAAGCAATGTGCATTAAATGAATGAAGAATGGTTACCCTTCTTTATAAAAATCTTGAGATACCTTGAAAGAGCTTTCATCTCATTTTTTTTTTTAATCTCTAGTTTTCTTCCTCAGTCTGTCACTCATGAGGACACAGAAACAATGATGACATGCTCCATTTACTTCTTCCATCTTATGCCCCCAACTTGCTAGGTACACTCAGGATTAGAATACAGAAAGGAAGTTCTCTCTGCTTTGCTATTAATAGCATTCACAGTAATACCTTAGAATTTTCCCTTAGAATTTTTGAGCATGATGAATGCTCAGTTATGGATATGCTAGTGAAAATATTGCAAAGCCTTCAGGATAAAATTTGTTTTATGGTGTCCAATAATAAAGCACACCAGGTTCCTTCTGTTCTAGATAGACTACTTAGAATTTCCTACTTTTCTCTTTTCTCCTTGTTTTGATTATCTGTTATTCTAGTTTCCCTGAGAGTTTATTGATTTCATCACAGGAAGTCCCCTGTCTCAGGAAAACCAACAGACCCAGACACGCTGAGACTGCTAACGATCCTTCTTAATTACTCCACTTTCCTCTGTTTGACTATGAGATGCATGAAACAATTGAGTGTAACATTTATTTTTGCCTGGCACATGGTTGGCCTAAAGTTTTAGTAAGTGCCATTAAGACATAGAGGAACTTGAGGATTTGAAAGATGTGGAGTGAAACTTCAGCTTATCATGGATCCTCAATCTACACATTTCATCTCTGTGAGCCTCAGTTTCATTATGAGCAAAAAGGGGAGAAGAGAGGTAATAGGAGCTATATGATTGATTTGTGCTAAGAATAAGAACAGGCCATTTGCTCCCCAAGAGCCTTTAAAATTCTTGCATGAAGAGCCCCTGCTATGTTAATTATGGCAAACCAGTGTCTTAGTCAGCTCAGGCTGTATAACCAAAGTACCATAAATGGGATGACTCACACTTCTGTGGACTGAGAAGACCAAGATCAAGATGTCAATTTCATGCCTGGTGAGGACCCTCTTTCTGGTTTGTAGACAGCTGCCTTCTTGCTGCATCCTCACACGGTGGAAAGACTAATCATCTCCCTAGTGTCCATTCTTATAAGGGCACTAAACCCATTTGTGGGAGGTTCTACCTATGTGACTTAATCACCCATTGACCAAAGGCCCCACCTCCAAGCACCATCGCATTGAGGATTCAGGCTTCAACATAAGAATATGGGGGGACCTAAACATTCAGTCTGTATTACTCAGTATCTGCAACATAATAGGTACCCAGTGAATGTTCATCTAATTAGCATAATATATGCAAAATGCCTAGAGCTTAGATGTTCCCCAAATGGCATTTATCGTTAATGTTATTATTATCATTAAAATGAATGAAAAGAAATGTACAAGCTGCTTCAATGAGGCTTGGGGGAGATGAACCTGGGGAAAATAAATTATATTTTGGTTATAGGGTGGAAGTCCTGAATTCCTAACTATAATGAAAAGCACTCTATGCTCATTCCCAATTAGAACAGGGAGTGCCCTGTATTCAATAAGACAAACCAGAGTCAATTGAAAAGTGCTAAGTGGAAATATGAAACCTGGAGCTGGTGCAGAGACATGGATGCACTGGAGAGGCAGAGAGGTCACAAGTCCTGAGTTCTCATTGGTTCCAGCTATAGTGGCTTCTGGAGAGGTTTTTTGTTTGTCTGTTTTTGAATGCGCTCTGGCCCCATTTCCTTATTTTCTTTTAAAACTTAGATGCCTATTCTCTCTTTATTATTTTCTTACCGTTATTAATACAAATCATATTTTTCAGACATTACATTTGCCAGCCATTGAGTTCTTTTGCCATGATTAAAGCCACTCAACATGATCTTGGTGGTTCTTAAAAAAGCAGCAGATGCAAGTCAGAATGGATGGTTTCTGAAGTTTACATAACAAGATGAGACAAAAGAAAACCTCAAACCACAACTAGGCAAATTAAGCCGAGTTGGGGGAAAATCAAATCAAAACAAAACACCTTCCTAGTTAATGAAGGAACTTCCTGTTGCGAATGCCAAGTCATTTATCTTTCCTCCAAGGAGCCACAGAGAGGGCTGTTGAATTAACAGGACTCTGAATTTACTCTTAACAGCTCAACTGTCTTGCAATAGGTATATTATAGACATCATTACAGCAGGACAAGGTCAGTGTAACCAGCACGCTCCCTGACTGTGCGATGAGAAGTGGTAATGAGTGCTGCTTTGGGGATATCCTGATTCTCCTAATGTATTTCATAATTGTGGTTATTTCTTCCACTTCCTGCTGTATTGTTGGCCAAAGCTTTCCATAGATAAAAAGCAAATACAGCAATCTATTGCCATGAAAGTGAGCGGGAATAAAAAGCCTGGATAACAGATAATATTCCAGGGTTCTTAAAAAAAGCAGTAATCCCTTTTCTTTCCATTAACCATTGTCTTGTACATTAACCAATTTTTTGTTTTTCAAACTTTTTTTTAATTGCAGCTTACATTCAAAATTGTTTTACATTGGTTTCAGGTGTACACCATAGTGGTTAGACAATCATATATTTTACAAAGTGGGAGTTCCCCTCACTATTTCAAGTACCCACTTGACATCGTACATACTTAATATAATATTGTTGATTACATTCCCTATGCTGAACTTGATAGCTACCAATCTGAACTTCTCAACTCCTTCACCTTTTTTAACCCAGATCTCCAAAACCCTTCTCTCTGCCAACCATCAGTCTGTTCTCTGTATCTATGAGCCTGGTTTGGTTTTGTTTGTCCATTTATACTGTCCTCAGATATTTATTCAGCATCATCCATGCTGAGATACAATGGACGGGAACATCAGACATGTTTTGCTTCCTAGTGGTTATGTAGTGAAATAGTTCCTCATCAAATAAATACACAGCCAAGGGTAAAAGGGGCAATGGGGCAATTGCTACAAAGAAAGATACACTGTTCCTGACGAGCTTTTACAAGTGGGTTCTGCTCTGGTTCAAGAGTTCAAAACAGGTTTCCAGGCAAAGAGCAGCTTGGACTGAGACCACAAACATTAATGATAATGAGGTCAATAAAGAGGAGATGGAGGGGAGGGGATTTCTGGCCCAATGGAATCTTTGGGGAAGAGTATGAAGAGCAGGAGCATTAAAGGAAGCCCACGTGGCCACAGTTAGGAATAAGATATGAATCCAGGCTGGCAGAGATGGTGGATGGCAGAGTGAGAACCATAAGGACCATTTCAAGGAGTTGGGTGCTTACCCTACCAGACTGGGAAGATAATAAAAGGGTTTAAATTGAGGAAGATGCACAATTGGATTTACAGAGTAGACCTTTACTCAGGCATATTGAATTGCTTAGCAAAGGACCCAAGTACATGACAAGAGACCAGTTAAAAAGTCATTGTCACAATTGGTTGGGATGGTGAGGGACAGTAGAGATGGAGAAGGATGGATGGAATTGAGATACGTCGGAAGGAATTTTGCTGGAGTGAATTTTAACAAACACATACCATGTAAGATTACTTAATGTTTGAAGGCTATATTCGCACCTCACCATGTACAATAAAGATTCTAGTAACTTCATAAATAAATCACATGATATTAGCATATTTGTAGGTCAAGGGAATAGTTGGAAATTGACAATTCTACTGGGTTCCCTTTCTCTGGACAGGCATGCTGTGCTCAACATTCCTGGTGATTCAATCCAAGTGGAACATAAAATGTGGAAGTAAGTGTGGACACAGTCTTTTCCCGTTTTAGTGCTTGTAATAGGATTTCTCTTGCCATAGAAGTCTAGGCCTCTGGAGTCACAATGGGTCATGGGAAACCTGGCTCGACACTTTTATGGATGAAAAAATTCAAGTTTTAGAAAAGTTAAAAGACCTTTAAATTAAACAAAATTAAATTATATAATGTAACAATAATTATATACTAGTAATACAACAAAATAGATGCCCTGTCATACTAGTTAATACCAAACCCAGGAATATTGCAGACTGTCTGCATAAAAATATGCACGTAGCCTACACTGACCTCTAGGAGAGGGGGCTGCAAATCTCAGGATGGCCAGGGAAGGGCTAACTGTCTGTCCCATCATCAGAGGGGGACACAGAGAAGGATAAGGGTGACCACAGAGCTGAAGTAGATACTGCCACGCCTACTGGCTGCTCTGAGGTTCTGTCAGTTCCTTCTTATTTTTGTGATAGAGCATCCTGGCAGAGTGCTTTTGTTTTCAAAGCACACATCCATTCAAATAAATTAACAGCCTATCTCCACTCACCCGTGTGTCAGAAATGCCAACATGTGGACTGACCCAGGTGGCCTTTTCACAGAAAAGTGTCTATAAAGAGTGTCATTGGGCCTCACACTGACAAGCCTCAGGTCACGGTTCTCTTTTCTCTTTCTTCCCTCCGTTTGTCATAATAACACCAACTGAACCACTCCTGACATTCTTAAACATGAACTATGCCCAGGGAAGAAGAAGGATGCTCAGAGCAGGTGCTTCTGAGTCTTCAAGCAACAATCGTTATTAAGACAACATCCCGGTCAAAGAAGAAAAATGAAATTTATAGAAAAGTTACTGGGCACTAAATTTGCAACATAAGAAATGTTGTGCACCATCCATAACCTCTTTTAAACAAATGAACCTCAAAGCAATTAGCATGCCCACCTCACACAGCTGAGAATTCTAACCCACGTCCTCCAAGCTCAGAGAATGGTCCCTGGTCCCTTTTCATTCTACTGCTTTGCCAGAAGGAATCCAGCTAGCCTCCTTCCCTGAAGACCAGTTGCTTGTCCCCAGGAATTCACTCTTTGTGCAATTGTTTACACTTAGCAACAGTGTGACTACCTTTGCTGAGACTTTGGTTTAGGTGTCTCGGAGGACACACACGCACACAGAAGGAAGGCAACAGTCACTTAAATAATTAACCAGAAGCTAAAGATTCTGCTCAAACAAAGCATGCTATTCGGGGGTCAGGCCAACCCGATTCAGACGGGGCTGATTGCAAAGAGCTTGTAAACACAACCAGCAAACAGGATCGCCACGAGGCCTCTGTGCAACCGCCCCATCCTGACACTGAAGCATTCAGGCTGTGAAATATGCAGAAGACACAAGGTTGAATCAAAGTGCATGCCTTAATTTGCACCACACCAACTGAACAGTAAAATGTGATTTAATTTACTATATAATTTGCTTGTTCAACAAAGCTGAAAGATAACTCACTTAGTGCCACTTTCGTTATAAGTAAGCTGGTAACTGGCGGCGTGCTTTCCCCGAATGGCTTGTTCCCGGTGCCAGAGAAAGCTGTTTGATTGGAAAATGGACAAAATTAAAGGTCTGCTGCTGCTGTCTTTGCATTGCACTCCTTTGTCCTCATCAAGTTTATTTCCGCAGAGAGGCACTAACGGCCCTTTGTTTTCCTAACGCGATGAAGTCACCGAGTCTTGCTTGGTGGCACACGGCTTGGGGAAAAATGCATTCGGCCAAATTTAGAAGCATTTGGAACTCACGAGTTGTGAATTCTGAACCAAACTTGAATCTCTGAGGAGCTCATCTGCTCCACAGCGCAAGCCAGCGCGGCTCACAGCTCTGCAGCCAGGCTGTCCTCGGGGGGCCGAGCCAGGGTCCTCAGGTCCCCAGTGCTTCTCTCAATCGTCCCACAGAGGTGTCACAGGACCCGAAAGCTTAGATGCAATGAGATGGTGGATTACAAAGCCCTGAGCTTTGATTTCCCAAAAGTGAAATAAGGAGTCTCTTGTGTTTTGCCGACGTTTAAAATATTTTATGTATGTCTCTTGAGTCCATTTGTCCTTTTAGTCCACTGACACCATCCGAAGGTAGACCTTTGTTAACTCATGTCCACCAGAACTGGCCTCACTCGCCTGCATTCATTGGGAATGTTCTAATCAGATCCATTTCTGGAATGGATTTGTGAATGTAAAAACTCTATCATTATCCCAGCAGGCTATGTGTCCTGAGCGGGGAGCTGCGTTGGAGAGTTGGTCTGATAAAGGATGCCCAAGGCCTGAATCTGGCAGGAACGTGTGATCTCAGGATTGTGTGGAGTGCAGGGGCGGCAGAGGGAGGTCTGAGCGTGTCTCATCAGAAGCACCAAAGTGGGAACAAAAGTGCTCATGTTCCTGCATCTGAGTCACAAACTCGTCCACAGGGTGGGTGTCTGTGTGGGTGAGGACAACAAACAGGAAAGTGGAATGGATGGTAAAGAGCTACAAGAAGAGTGAACGACAGTGGAGCTGGAGAGAAAAGCAGGGGCCAACTCATGAAGGACTCGGCACAACCTGCTAATGAGTTCAGGCTGCGAGCTAAAGACAAGTAGCCATTTCACCTGACTCCTCCTCTTCTGCAAAACACCCTGCAAATGCCTTTGCCCATAATTTGTTTCCACCCTAACCTTGAAAATCCGTTCTCTCACCATTTCCCTGAGCAAGCATCCTTATTCATCTAACTGTGTGTATCGAATATGTCCTAATCCTCTGCCTTGTGGTATCCATATATTTAAACCCCCGTGACCCCTGCCAGCCTCCTTTCATCGGAGATGTGAGGCCCTCGTTTGTTTCTGTATTTATTCATTAGGTAAATATTTTACATCTAGTTGGGCATAGGGGTAGGGGTTGAGAATTGATTTACTCATTTACTAAATAATTCCTGAGTTTGTACAGAGTAGAAAGTGTTCGAGGTGCTGAAGTGACTGTGACTAATAAGACAGACAAGGCCACGGCCCTCATGATGCATTTTGGGGAAGGCAAATAAGTGTATGAGCAATTCAAACAGAACCCGACAGGAAGCAATAAGATGGGAGAGGCATAGGGAGCGGTGGTCATGCCTAGGAGAGAAATCTAATTTGTACCTCAGTAGTCAAGGAAGACTTCCTGGAGGAAACAGTCCCTGATGTGAAACCTAAAGAATTAGTACAAGTTATTGAAGAAACCACAAGGACTGGAGAGATGATGGGCCGTTAGGCAATAGAACCTATTCAGTATGGCAGGAGTGTGGAGTACAGAGAGGAGACAGGAGGGGCTGCAGAATGAGAGGAAAGAGCAGAGGGCTTGATTATAAAACTTCCAAAGAGCATGAGACTACAGACACAGGGTCCAATTGTAGACAGATAATTATTCAGAGAAAAGATAACTAAGGTCTCAACAATGGTCGTGACAGAGATGATAGAAAGGAGGCAACAGATTGGAGACACATGTGGGACAACATGGTTACTTCTTATAATGATGGCATGAAGCTCTACCTCTATCTCCAGAAGGATATAATTGACATGATGAGAATAATAATAATTTAGTGAGAGTCATGTCAGTGGCCTAATGGACCTGTTCATATGTGCCCAGGGAATTGATTTCCTTGGAGTAACTCGGGCAAAACAAAACATACAATGAGGGCTCGGCGTTAAACATGCAATTATAGTTTTCTGAGTTTGAAATTGTGTTTGGATATGTGGTGCCCAATCTCTAAAATATAATTACTGAGGAGCATCATTTAATTTGTATCAGTCACAATTTACAGCCTGTCTATGTTTAGAGACATGATTATAGTTTGAAGCTTCTTTTGCCTTCCTTGGTGCATAAAAAAATGATTATGAAGCCTTCAGAAGCCGTCGCCTTCCCTGAGAATTTCCAACAAAGGGCCCTTTAATCAGGAACGAGATCCAACAGAGCCAATGTATGCAAATATGCAATCTCAGGACAACAGTTGACTTTTCATAATGAGAGCCTTGGGAAGAACTGTATCAAGCCCCAGCAGAAAGTGCCCGTGTAACCAAATGCCCGTGATCATGATCAATGGTTACTGAACACAGAAGGCAAAAACTCACTCCTGCTTCATTTTGCCATTAGAACCCAAGCTAGTTTCTGCCACCCGCTTCTTATTTTAACACCACCATTGTTTCAAAGAGACTATTAAAGGATTCCTTTCCTGTCCTTTGTTCAAAGACATGATGAGAAGGGACCTTAAAGGGCTGTCATGCTGCAGAGACAGTAGGTGACTGACCATCAACACTGTCATTCACAACTCACACAAGCCATGCAACTGCTCTGGTTTTCAGGTTTATGCCTAAGTGACCATCACAATCAAACAAATGACCAAACAGGCTGCGTGGGGTAACTAGGCTGGCAGGGGTGTTAGTGAGAGGTGACCAAACAACTGAGCAGCAGGCTGTGTGGGGCAACCAGGCTCACAAGGAGATCAGTGAGGGGCAACCAAATGACCAAGCAGCAGGCTGTGTGGGAGACGAGGCCAGTGGGGGCGGGGGAAGGTTGGGGGTGACCAGAACAGCAGAAGATCAGTTAGGGGCAATCAGGCAAGCAGGCAGGTTAGAAACCAGTGGTCCCAGATTGTGAGAGGGCTGGACTGAGGGAAACCCCCCCACCCCCTGTGCATGAATTTTGTGCATCGGCCTCCAGTTTTAGCAATAAATCAGTTGGACAAAATGGGCTCAAATATGCCAATGGCTTCCAGGCATGATGACTTTATGAAGGAAAACATGGTAATTCTTTGAAAAGCATTCTGTGTGTGCACATACACACAGACACTATTGTTTGGCTATGAAATTCTAAATGACATATGATTTTCTTCATGATCAGAATAAAAAAAGGAATGCAGGCGATGACTTCACATTTCATATATCATTTTTATTAAAGTTTGGTTGTGGAAAATGTTCAAAAACTTTGCCAAGGTGAACTCTGGTAGAAAAGAATGTGAATCTTAGATGTCTACATATCATGTAGTAGGGCAGCTCCCCACTTTCTGAAAGCAATCACTCTGGTCAACCAGATGGCTATATGCCCTGGTCCATGGTAAGTACTTAATGCTTTATTTTTTACAGAAGTCAAGAGGGACAGAAGATAATTGTCCATTGTTATGAGGCATTTAGATAGCACTTTTCAGGGACAAAATGATCCCCAATCATTTCATTATCTTCATGTGAGCTGAAAGCTGTTAAATGTGTCATCCTATACCTCAAAGTGGAATTGAAGATAGAAAAGACTTCTTCTGCAGAAGCCACTTCTGGGTGAATCCCTGAATAATAAAGTCTCACTGAGGGTTTATTATGCAGCTGACTATAGGAATACTGAGAGGTGCAGGTTGGTATGATAGGCCTGGAATAGTAATTTTCGGTGGTGGATCAAGAGGATCATTAGAAGGTGTCACGTGAGCAAAGACTTGGAGGGGAGAGTGATGTAGCCACGAAGGGCAGCTGGATCTCCAAGGAAGGAACAGAAGATCCTGTCCATGGGAGAATCTCTTCTCTAAGTCTTTTAATTGATTAACCAAAGACCATCCAGACTAGCTACTGGAAAACAACCTTACTTAAAGTCAACTGATTATCCACTTTAATCACATGTACAAAATATCTGCCTGGCAACATTGAGATTAGAATTTGAATGAATACATAGGAACTGAAGTGTAGACAAGTTAAAAAATCCAAAAGGCCATCACACCCACAATAAATATTCAAAATGTCAGATTACTAGCTATTAATTTATATCTGATAATAGAGGTAAGAGTGGGTTATTATATTTGAAAAAGAAAAATGGTATAAAAAACAAAATAGTACTTATTCTTAAGTCCTCCATGAAAATCACCACTGGCATGCATCTTATATGTACTGTGTCTGTTTATACCCCACAAACTACAGGCTTCCTTCACCTGCCATTATATTGTGAGCATTTTCCTAACTCATGTAATACTTGAAGACTTTATTTTAATTGCTGCAAAGTATTTTATCATCTATAAGTATCAAATTTTACTAATGGCATTCACTTTTGTTGGGCAGGTGGGTTCTTTCCACTTTTTAATTCTTTCACAGGCTGTTTTTGTCTATAAATATTTGTCTGCATATGAGTTCTGTATATTATTGTTTTACAAGTTCCTAATTATTTAATAACTAATCTTGATGGTTCTTGCATTTGGCTCTGCAAACGAAGAGTGATCCTTCATGTGTCCTGAATTAACCTTCCTCCCACACACCTACATTGGAACTTTCTGTGGAATATCTTTGTCAGAAATTAAGGGAAAAGGACATATCAATGCTTATCAGATATCAGGAAGGAGGAGATTATGACCATGAAAGGGTAAGGTAAGTGAATTTTTTAGAGATTGGGACTATTCTGAAACCTGACTTGGTGGTGGTCGAAGAAATCTATATATGAGTTGAAATCCATAGAACTGTACATCAAAATTAGCTAACAATACCTTATGAAATTTTAAAAATGGAAGAAGTAGAGTGACAAAAAATGTGGTTGGTGGAGGGTATTTTGTGCAAAAAGATTAAGACTTGTGTTCTGAGATTTTAATCACATAATTTGGAGCATTTATGCATTTCAAATTATTCCATCTGATTCCTTAGATTTGATTTTCATCCTCATTTACAACCTCACAAAAATTATGGTTGCATTTTATGAAATATTTCTCTAAACAAACACTCAATCCTAGTAATAAGACCATTCTTTTTACCTTGATTATTTTCAAGTGAGGATTTATTTACATTTTCCATATTCACTTGCTAAATATTTTCTGCACTTATGCTTAGATGAATTTTTTAGCAAAATATTAAATCATAAAAAAAATATAGTCATCAAAAAATCACAGAATGAATTTCAGCGTCATGCTAGAAAAAAAAAAAAAAGGAAACTCAGTAGAAATGTTAATGCTACCTTAATGCAAGCTATGAGTTCTCCATTTTATTTAACTTTATGACTATGGTTGGGAGAAATTGAAAGTCACAGGACACATCATCCCTTCATTGGCCCTGACCATACTCTCAGGAAGACATCAGACAAAGCAGCCACAAAATAAACAAGCCAATACTGGTGATCTCTAGTAAATTTCTGAATGGAGCACTCATGTAGTATAAAGAGGTCTTCACCTTTTAGCCAATGGGGCTGCTAGCCAAGCGTTCTGTGTTCCCATTCATAGGTGCTCCTTTTTATCTCCATCATGGACAAAGAATTTTCCAAATTTTTACAACTTTTGAGGGTTTTGGACTCTGTGAGATAATGAGACCACTGGTATGGCACTTAAGATTTACAATAGATAGTGGAAGCCCATCCATTAACCCTTTTGGAAACACTCTCCATTCAGATTTCTTTGGGTGGGAGAAGGAAGATAAGCATAAGAATAAGATTTCAAGTTAGCTTTAAGATGATCTTCTAAGAATGGGAATGCTCATTATGTCTCTCATCTCTTTCTCCATTTCTGCTGTGGTCCAAGCCCCTCCATCTGAAGCTATCTATCACCTTTTTGGACTTTCCCTCCTCCTCCAGCCACATGGAAATGTTTTCCCAGGAGAAATGTGAGTCACATGGGCCAAGACAAGGCCAAGACAGAAAACTGGCTCTGGAAGGTCAGTGTCAAGTGGGATTGACTTAAAGGTGGGTGCTCCAACTAGTGAGACTCAATACCTCCTTGGCATAAAAGAAGCCAGCAAGATGGTAGCCCTTGGACTCCAAGCTGAAGCAAAGTCGGTGTTTGATAAAAACCCAGTTACTGATGTAATGATACTACGTTTGCTCCTCTTTGGCACTTACTGATGCTATAATCAAAGTCCGATGGAGACTCAGGAACCCACAAATAATACCCTCTTCCCCCCTCCACCCTCTGTGTTTGGAAGTAAGCATAATAAAGACACAAGAATTTTTCAGCTTTTTGCTGATTAAACCAGGGTTAGAGGACATGAACTCTGACCTGTGACCAAGTGAACATGCTGATACTTCCCCTGGAATTAGACAGACCCCTCCCCCCCTTCCACCCACAGATGCTGGCACAGATGGGCCACTATGGGAAGAGATCTGAATACATATGTCCAAAATGTAGAGGAAGAGGGTGCAATGCAGAACCACTCAGCTTCATCTCCCAAACTCCCAATCAGAAAGCAGGCACCTCCTCCACTGGGGATGATCAGTTAGGGAAGGAAAAGACCCCAAGGTGCTACTTGAGCTGAAGTCACCCCATTGGCTACCCTATCAGAAAGAAATTTACATACATTCCCTTCCTGATGGGCCAACCAGCTGAGCCAAGGTTTTTTTGTTGTTGTTTTTTTTTGTTTGTTTGTTTTTTTAAGGCAAAACACACACACAAGATGACATTGGGGCTAACAGAGTATTACCTCTGGAGGGCAAAGCTCACAAGGAGAATGTGAGAATACTGAGGATTTTAATTGCTTATCTTAAGGACTCAGGGTTTTATATTGTGACATCATGGTGCAAATGTTAGTGTTTTATCAGGAGGCTGGAAGATATGAACTCTCTATCCCATCACACCCCAAAGGAAGAAAGCTTTTGAAATTCATTGTTTTGATAAGCCCTTTTGGAGTGTGGGATGGGGTGGGTAGGAAGTCAGGACCCTATGGAGTGCCTGCCCTCAGAGGGTTCCATATTATCAAAATGATGATGGCTTTCTCTGAATAATTCCAGGCAACTTTTCCACCAAATTATAGATGGGGATCAGCTGGTGGGTGAGGAGTAATGGTGTGAGAGGCTGAGAACACAGAAATGTCTATGATGGATGATATTTCTTTGAAGTCCTTTATTTGTTCTGTCTAAAAAATTCATGAGATTTTAACATTCTGTCCCACAATACTTTTTATTTTTACTTTGATATAAATATGGAACATAAATTACCTACCATTAAGGAAAATGTGTGCTTTCTGGGAAGAGGTGGTATGCTTGCCCTTGGACCTGCATATTCCAGACAGGTGGCTTGTTCCATTGCACAGACTCTCAGGTTTGAGGTTCTCTGTGCATATGCAATGCATATCTACACATTCATCAAATATTTCCTACACAATAATTATTTGCAGGCCTTTCATGTTATACATATGGTTTAAGTCTCAGGGAGCTGTGACTTCTACAAGATGAGTTTACACTTTTCATTTATAATAAATGTTCAATGCCTATTCCAGTTATTGTGCCTAGCAGGCATGTTTTAAAAGGGTATTTTGTATCATTATAATTCATTATTGTTATTCTAAAAGTGTATTGAAAAGAAAGGCAAAATTATTGGATTTCTGCTTAGAAAGAAGAAAAATTTTGAAAGCCTTGACCAAAAAAAACAAAACAAAGCAAAACCACATACCCTGACCTTAATTAGGTTGAAGAGGTATTTTAATTTAAAAATAAAACAAAACCAAGATTGTTCAATCTCTAATAATAATATGTGTACCTTAGAGTATGGCAGTGTATGGCCTTAATCACTAACCTTTGGATGCATTAAATATCAATACCAGCAAGGCTGTAAGTTCCTTAAAACAGCCATTGATCTATCCAGCATCATCCAATAGAAATATAATTCAAAACACAGGTATTGTTTTAAACTTTCTGGTAGTCACATTTTAATAAGTAAAATGAAACAAGGGATTTTTAAAGTTGAATATATTCATAACATTGCCATTTCAACAGGTAATTAATATAAAAATATAAATAATATATTTTTACATTCTTTGTACTAAGGCTTCAAAATCCAACATATATTTTATAGTTATGCACATCTCAGTCCAAATTAGCTACATTTTAAGTGCTCAATGTCCACATGTGACTAGTGTCTACCATGTTGGACTCTAGAATATCCACATGAGTTGCTCATCAGCATAAATGTGTGAATGGGTGTGTGCATTTGTTTTAATCATGGACTTTGCTAATGACAACCATACTTGATAGAAGTTATTCTAAACTTTCTGATCTTCTATTAAACAGCATACATTAAACACTATACTTCTTGAGGGGTGGTTTATGAACAAACTTTATAAAGGATAGGTCTGAGGTAGATAGATTACTCATACTTGTCCTGAGTGGTTCTGTATCCTAGGATTTGGGATTCTTCTTGATGTTGCTCAGTTTTTATCTTCTGTTTTCTTCATCAATAGTGGACTTTGTGTTTCCTTAATGTGCTGTCATAATGTCACATTCCTTAGACACACACCCACAGAAAATGTTAGTTTGCATATGAAAATATGCATAAAAGTGATGTATTCTTTGAGGGAGGAACTGGAATATTTTCCCATAAATAAAAATGATTTTAGTTGTTTATTGTTCTCTTGACAAACTTCAAGATTATGGCAGCTCAAAGATACATGATGTTCTTCCAAGTTGAGAAATTACTGTATTAATTTATTCTATTTTTTGCTTGTTTTGGTGCATCATATTTAAAAATACTAAGACTGTGGTCTGAATATCCAATGCTCTAAAAAAACCAAAGTCATTTGACTAATAGAGATTTAGTTATTTCTCAAAATATTACTTTTGGATGCAGAATAACCAAGGGATAATTACAAAACTTTCTTACAGAAATAAAATAGCCATGGAGGTATCTAGTTTTCCTCTGAGTGTTTTCATGTATTATTTGTGCAAGCACAAGTTTAATAGCCGGTGCAAAGGAAATTCCAAGGAATACAGTGGCAATTCATTGAACACTGTTAAAAAGGCAAGTTAAGGAAAACTATACAATATCAAGAATGGGAATACACCTTACATAACAACAACCATATCATAACAGCATCTTATCTAATAAAAGAGAAACATGCTAATTGACTGTACCTCTGCCACACCTACCAGTCACACCCACCAGCCAATCAGGAGCAAGTATGCAAATTAACTCAACCAAGATGGTGGTTAATTTGCATATTCAGGCACAGAGAAAAGACTGAAGACAGCATAGAAGGAAGCCAAGAGCTGCAGAAGGGAGTGAAGCTGTGGAAAAGCAAGCAAGTGGGGCAGCAGAAAACAGAGGGAAGCAGGCAGGCCTGGGGAGAAGGGAGGGAAGCAGGAAGGGTGAGGGAGAAGGGAGGGAAGCAGGCAGGGCAGTGGAGACTGCTGCAGGAAGCTGTATTGCAGGAATTTTCCTGCAATGGCCTCTAATAGGATAATACACTAAGTGATTAATGTATTGTTAGGAAAATCATGAATATAACATGACTGACTTATTCATGATTTTCCTAACAATACAATAGTCACTTAGTATATTTCATGTGCAATGCTAAATATATAATATTTATTATGTCACCTAATGCCAACAGCTATTCTACAGGTAGGAAAACTGAGGCTCTGAGGGTGATGCTCCTGAAGTCATGCAGTGACAGAGCTGAGAATGAAGAATTCATGCTGTCTCTAACTCCAGAGCCAAGCTCTTAACAGTTCTATCACACAACCATGTGATAGAACACCTCATGTCACACCTCATTTTCTAGAGGAGCCAACTGAGACCAGAAGAAGAAAATGACTTGTAAAGGTCATAATGCTAATTAATGTCATAGCCAGAAACAAAACCCAGGGTCATGCATGTTCAGGAATGCTGGTCTGAACTTATCCTGATCAGAGAAGTGTTTTGATAGATATCCATTGTTCTGCAGCAATGAAGAAACTACTCTTGGGGTTCATCATTCACACAGGACCCCAATCATCTAGGATCCAAGTAGAATCAATGGTCTCTAAGAATGGAGCCCCAGCAGAATTCTCAGGAGCCTTCATCCTGGCTATTCTCCCAGCCTCACTCATGTGAACCATCTGCAATATTCCACATCATTGAAAGGAGAGTTTTTATCTACTGCTTGGCCTACCCTAGGTTTCACATGAATTACTGCAGTATTCCCCTGCCTTGCATTAATGAACATGGAATACTAAGACCTGGGCTTTAATTCCATCTCTGCCACATGACTTTGCACACTTGGGTTTGCAGGCAAATCCCTGAAATTGTGCTTCTTCACCTGTGTATGGAGATGAGAGCCCTGCCTTCCAAGGTTCGTCCCAATGTGAAATGATGTGGGTCCTCAATCTAGATTTATTATGCTAATGAATGAGTAAAGGAATGAATATTTATTTTTAAACTGTTCAGCTCCTTATGTTAGTTGTTACACGCTCAAGTTTATTCTCAATTACAGCCTTAACCATGAGTAACATTCTTCATCCTCATTCATAAAAATTTCATGTATCCCTCAAGACTAATGTAGAAGAAAAAATTCAGATGTTGAAATTCTAAATCTCAAAGGTGGTGATATTAGTAGGTGGGCTTTTAAGAAGTAGGTAAGAAAAAAGGGTGGACCTTCAAGAATAAGATTAGTAAAAGAGCCCTTTCCACCATGTGAGGCTACAAGAAGTAAGCAGCATGGAAGCAGGCCCTGATCTGACCACTCTGATAACCTGATCTCAGACTTCCAGCTTGTAGAACCATAAGAAATACATCTATTTTGTTTTTAACCTCCCCAGTCTGTGCTTATAGCAACCCAAATGGGACTAACACATAAAATATTTTTGTTCACTGTTTCAGTCAATACCAAACAACCTTCTTCAGACACCTATTGCCCATTCTAAAGTGGTTGCCAGGATATATATATATATATATATATATATATATATATATATAATTTCCTCTGATGAACATGAGCCAAGTCCACTCTCTGTGATGGCAGCTCATGTGGGCAGCCTGCCCTAATGATTCCGGTCTCATGAAGCCCTACCTTTGACAGACTGTTAACCAGGTGGGCGACCTTGGGCAGATACTTTAACCTTTGAGACCCAAATCCCTCAACCATAACATAGAGGTAATTCCTAGGTAGTGGAGAATGAAAAGGCCAGCTCAATAAAAGGTCAACAGCAAATAGTTCACTCTCCCATTCTTTCTCATCCATCTCTCTGCCGCACAGCCTGTCATCGCCCTGTGACCTTCTTGAGGGCACAGATCATGGTTTATAACTCAGTGCACTATTACATGTGCAATAAATTTAGATTAAGTGCCATCTGTGGGGTTGAATGGATTTGACCAAGAAGTACATCCAGAAGCAGCACTTGGCTGTAATCCGGGCATACTTTCAGCAACCCCCCTGGACAGTCATTCATTTCACAACCATCATGTCCAGGCACTCGGCCATGCAAATGTAAATGACAGAGCATTGACCTCAAGGAATCCGCTGAGAGATGGAGAGTGGGGCATTACAGTCCGGCTCACAAAGTGTCTCCTGCACTGTAAGGCAGTCCAGCCTCTTAGACATCCCTGTGGGAGAGCAGACAAGTCCCTCTCTTCCGGAACCTGGGTTACAGTGGCTGGGAAGCTTAGATAAGTGAATGGCATGAGAGCATTAGAATCTGCAAACAGTATATCATGGGTCAGCGAACAATAGCCCAGAGGACAAATTGAACTGGCCACCCATTTTCATAAAGGAAATTGATTATCATGAGGAAACACAGCCATGCCAATTCATTTGCATTTCACCTAGGGCTGCCTTAGTACCACAAGGGTAGAACTGAGTGACTGTGACAGAAACCATATGGCTTACAGAGCCTAAACTATTTGCCACCTGGCCTTTTGTAGAAAATGATAGTTTATCTGCTCTCTACAAAGGAGATGTATTATTGTAATTATGAATATTGTTTTTATAGCCACTTATGGAGAGATGACATGATGTGTGGCAAAAGCTTGGGTTTATAGCCAATAGTCTTGGTTACAGTGCCCTCTCTACCTTTCGGGAGGTGCCTCCCTGGCTGCTCCTGATGCATGGGCTTTTTTGCTCATTGAACTGTGCTTCCCTCATGGATTTCTTTCTTTTCTCCCACTGTTGATGTATGGCAGGGCATGAATGAGGGACAGAGCTTCTACTTGTTTCTCATTTCTGCTTTAAGACACCATTCCTCCTGTCTGTCATAATATCCACTATTTTCCTAGAAAATTCATGTCATCACATTTTATCTTCTTTAGCTCTATTGTGGCACATCACAATCAGCTATTCCTCTTCATTCACTGAAGAATTTGACACCTGGTCATCATCTTCCCTCCTCATCATTTTTTGTTCACTTCAACATAGTTGATGATGACTACAATGATCTGAGGCATAGAATTACATATATACCTCTACTTTCACTTCCCCACCTTCTATTCTGCCTTGAACCCATGTCAGAGAAGATTGTGTTACTACCACTACAATAAAACTGCACTTGTCAGAGTGACAGGTCATCCCCAGGCTAGTAGAGCTAAAATTCAAATTCAATCATCATCTTAGAATCTCTGGACCAACTGACACAATTGATCACTCCATCCCTCTTGGCACACTGGACTCAGCTGAAGACTTACCTGCAAAGGATATTATTGGCACACTGGAAGTTAACGCTCATTGACACCTGGGGCCTCCACTGTGGCTCTCAAACAGAACCCACAGCCACTTCATGTGGTTCTCCCCTGCTTTCCCAGGCATGGAAACTGAACTCCAAGAGTGAGCATCCCAAACAGACCAGGAGGAAGCTGCATTGCCTTTGATGATTTGACCTCGGATGATACATAGCATCAATTCATCACAAGCCCACATATTAAGGGAAAAGAACATAGATCTCACAACCAATAGGAAGAGCATCAGCAAAACAGTATAAGAGAAGCTTGTCAGGTAGAAGAGCTTTATGGAGCCATCTTGCAGAAAACAAGCTTTTCCAGACACATTGGAAAGAACCAACATCAATTTTGAGATGTCCCTGCTGAAAATGTGCATTGTGAATCTGAATAGGAGGCGCTATTAGACATATCCAAATTGAGGCACATTATGAAAATAACTGGCCTGCAATAAAAAATGTCAAGAACATGAACTTTAAGGAAAGAGTGATGAATGTTCTAATGAAAAATAGGTTGAAGAGATCTAACAACTAGAGGCAGCATGTGATTCTGAATTACACCTTTCATGACAAAGAGCACTATGGGGACAGTTAGGACACTTTAATGGAATTTTAAAATTAGATGGTAACATTGTATCAAGGTTGTATTCCTGATTTTGATGAGATTATTATGATTATGTAGAAGAATGTTCTTGCTCAGAGGAAATGAATACTACAATATTCAGGGGAGAGAGTCTGTCAGGTCAATCACATACCCTCAAAGCCCTTTCTTCTACAATTACAATTTCCAAAAGTTCAAGATTGCTTAATAAAAAATTCATTCTTCTTTGTTTGATTAAGCAAAGCAACAGCTGGATGCCCAAGGCCAGTTATACTAAAACCATCAAGGCAATAGGATCTGTCTTCAAACCAAGGAAATGTGTAACAAATCTCTACATCCCTTTGAGTATGCAAAGACCAAACAAAAGGGAAAAAATAAATAAAAAACAATACATATGTTTCCTATCAGATTCTTTTGTGGACTTGTTTATTTGTTTGTTTGTTTGTATTTTACTGGGAAGAGAACTCATGCTGTTTGGTGCCCTCTGTAAGAGAAAACAAGACCTGTTTCCTAACTAATTTACACTTTGTATTGACTGATATCACAGCAGGCATTTTAGAATAATCAATCCATAATGTGTCATAATGATGTTGGGCTAAAGGACACACACAGAGTCAGGAATTTTTAGCAGTCTTTCTATTTGTGCGACTCTATTTAGACATTCTGATATTCAATCCAGGTTATACTCAGACTTTTTCAACTTTGGAAATCACCTTGTTGCTATGCATAAGTCTGGCCCTTAATTATTCATTAAATTATCTGTTTTTACAAAGCCACAAAATATTTTCATCATTAAAAAAAAAGAATTAAAGACACTTTGAAAAAAATGAAGAATGATTTTTAAAGTCTCAACTCTAACACTCATCTACATAATAAAAACTTAAGAGACCATTATGGTGGAATGACCAGACAACCAGTTGCTATGATGTTCTTTGACCACCAGGAGGCAGAAGCTCAACCGGTGGTCAGTGTGCTACCAAAGGGGGAGCACTGTTCAGCCAGAAGCCAGGCTCATGGCTGGCGAGAGCAGCAGCAGTGGCAGAAACCTCTCCTGCCTCCGTAGCAGCATTAAGGAGCAGCGAGCAGGTGGGCAGTAAGGAGTGAGGGCACCCAGACTGCAAGGGAGAAGTCCAACTGCTGACTTGGGCCTGCTCTTCATGGACATACCCTGAAGGGTCCCATACTGTAAGAGAATGCAGGCCAGGCTGAAGGACCCTCCCCCTAGTGCACAATTTCATGCACCAGACCTCTAGTTTAATAAAATGTAATCATATAAGACCATGGACAAGGAGAAGACATAAGACGTTCATGCCACAGCTGCTGCTGAGCAAGGCAATGAGGAGAGCAATGACATTCGAAAAGAACTAAGGGACATGAATGACAGTTGTTAAGTCATCTTCAGTATTATTTATACTGACATTTTTAATATGAAGTGGCTATGACAAATTTTATTATTTCCTAATTATGGGTGGTGAGCCCTGAAATATCCTTTGGCTGATTCTATAAGTTGTCTGTCTGTGTCTGGCCTCCTTACTTCTAGAAAGCCTTCATCCTTCTCAAATCTAAGAAGGGGAGATGTGTGGATTGACAACTTTATCCTAAAATTCATATGAAATCACAAGATACTGAGAATATCCAAAACAAATTTAACTAACACAGTTGGGGAATCCACACTTTCTGATTTAAAAACTGACTACAAACCTAAAGTAATCTAGACAGTAGTGAGGTAGAGGGTTAACATAGGTAACAATAACAGTGTCCAAAAAAGAAATCCTTCCATTCATGCTCAATTGACTTTCAACAAAGGTGCAAAGTCCAATAGAAAAAGAATAATATTTTCAACAGATGGTCCTGGGACATGTGCAGGAGCATTAAGTTACACTCCCATCTCACAACACACACAAAACTAACTTGAAATTTACTATAGGTTTAAATAGAAAAGTAACAACCATAAAATAATTAAACTAAAACATAGGTGTAGCCCTAGATGGTTTGGGTCAGTGGATAGTGTTTGCCTGAGGACTGAAGGGTCTTGGGCTCAATTCCAGTCAAGGGCATATATACCTTGGTTGCATATTGCATCCTCGGCCTTGTCGGGCACATGAGGGAAACAATCAATGTCTCTCTTTCACACAGATGTTTCTGTCTCTCTGTCTCTCCCCCTCTTTAAAAATCAATGGAAAAATAGCCAAAAAATAAAATAAATAAAAATAAAACAGTGTAAATCTTTAGAACCTTCAGTTATGAAGATGTTTTAGGTACTATGATTTTTTAGGTACAAGAGTAACAAGTGAAGGAATAAATTGCAAATCATTAAAAATAACAAAAAGCTTTTGTGATACAAATCACACCATTAAGAAGTGAAAAGGCAATTCACAGAATAGGAGAAATTATTTGTAAACTATATATCCGATAAGAAACTTTTAAGTACAGTATACTGAGAACTCCGCAAATCAGTATAACTAGTAAAAGAATTTAAAAATGGGAATGAATTTAAATATTAATACCTACATTAAAATATTCTTGACCTTTTGATCCCCCAACCATACTCCCATTGCCTTTCCCATCTCAGTAATGGCAATCCCATTCTTCTAGCTTCTCAGGCAAAAATTTCAGAGTCACCCTTGACTCCTATCTTGTTCTCATTCCCCGCCTTTTATTCACCAGCAAATCCTACTGGCTTTACTTTCAAAATATATTCAGACGTAGTAGTCATATCTCCCATCTCTAATCCCACCTCCTCATTCAAGGCAGCCTTATGTACCATCTAAAACACTGGAAAATCCACCATAAGCGCCTTCCCGTTCTGTCCCAGCTCCCACCCCCCTTTCAGTGTGTTCTCAATGAAGCAACCTGAATAATGATTCTGACACATGTCACATCTCACACCTCAAGTGCTGGCTTCTCCATGCCCTTCACACTACAGCCAAAAATATTTAAGTGTCCACAGGTGACTCAGACAGACAGACTTCTGTCCGCTCTATGGTCTCTTCCCTAGTAATTCTGGTCACTGCCTCCTCGCATTCTGTGAAAAACAGAGAGTCCTTTTTTCAGATATCCATATGGTTAGTATCCTCTCTTCCTTCACCTCTTTACTTACATTTTACTTTTTCTATGTGGCATCCATGGACACCATCTTTAAAATTGAATTCCCAACATTTCTGGTCCTCCTGACTTTATTTTTCACTTAGCAGTTATCACTATCTTTATATTTTGTAATATTTATATGCCAACATACATACATAGTTTTCTATATATTTAGAAAAATTTTATATAAACATTTGTATTTTTAGTTATATTTAATATATTATATAAAAATTGTATCCATGCATTTTTATATATTTTACTTATTCATATAATTTCCTATTCACTTTACTTGGTCATCATGTTCATTGTCTGCCCCCCCACTCCACCTCAGAATATACAAGCCTTGTGAGGGAAGAAATGTATGCTGGTTATGTTTCCTGCTGGATCCTCAAGGCTGAGAACAGGAGTTGGAACCTAAGGTGTCCAAGGGATCTAATTAGTCACTTCTGTGCACATGCCATTGGGCAGAGTCCTGTGACACAGGCACTGATCTAACTGCACAGGAATCTGGGGATACAGAGAGGCAAAGAGGGCTCCTGACTTTCAGATCCCTGCCACATCCAGAAGGTAAGGATAAGAAGTGCTGTTCCCGCATTCTCTCCAGCCACCGGCCCGCCCTACACACAGCATGTGTGGGCTGTTCTGGGACACCTTTCCTGGTTCATTCCTCTAGGATGATGCACTTTCCTGCCATTTCCCCTTACCTAGGAGGCTCTCTAAGGCTACACTTGTATCTGTCACTTTGACCCTCACCCAGGCTGCCTTCCAGAGCAGCAGTGCCAGTAACCACAGCCAACAAGAACCTGCCCCTCCTCTTTTGTGAGGAAAGAACCATTTTCTTCTTCAAATAAAGGCAGAATCATTTCCCATTAGAAATTTGGCAGCTCCCCAAGTGCTCCCACAGAGGCACTCTCTTTGTAGTGCTCCCCGTGCCCCTCCCAGCTCAGGACTCTGCAAGCATACAGCTATGTTGGCCAACTTCCTGGTGGGAAGCATTCCATTGCCTAAGGCCTTAGGAGCTTCAGCTACCTGTGGAGCAGAACACAGAGGAGGCCAAAGCTACCACAAGTTATGAAGCACTCCTACTCAGAGTGATGAAGGGAGATGGGAAACTTTTCATTTCCCCTTTGTTTACATTTACTGCTTTCTGGTAATTCCAATTTCCAAGAGAGCCTGGCATCCCTTCCCGCCTGTTCCCCAAAGAGACTAGTGTAGTGCCTGGCACACGGTAGTAGCATGATGCTTATTTGTTGAATGATTGGAATGCATACGGGTCTCTGCCATGAGTTCTGTGAATGCACAGTCATGTTTATCTGTGGATTGGCTTCATGATCAATATTGCCATTCATTCTATTCTGCTGATAAGACACAGGAATTCACAGAGGTAGGATCATGGGCCTAAAGATGCAGAGGTAGTAAGTAACAGAGCTGGAAATGGGACCAGGCCTTCATATAGTCAATTTTCTTAATTTTCTTATGAATACACGGTCTGTGAAGTCAGCGTGCACTCCTGACTGGTGCCTATGACACTAGATCTACCCGCTGGAGTCACTCAGAGTGGACAGAGCTGCGATGCTTCACTCAGAACCCGAAGAGAGGAGCCTGCTGGTGCCCTTCCTGCACTCTTACAGAAGAGAGGTAGCTCCCATCCCCACGGGTGCCCCCCACACAGCCATGTTAGTCCCACAGCCACAGACCTCTCTCTGCTCAACTACAGAGAGACAAACGATGACTGCGCTGGTCATAGTGTTTGGTTTGGACCTGGCATTTAGCACAGGCCAATCATTGTGACATTTAGTCTTTTGTCTCAGGACTCATTGCAATCCTCTGAGAAAGGTTTTATCTTCATCTCCATTATTCAGTTGCAGGTCAATGCCTCCCTCAAGGTCAAACACATGGAGGTGTCTGACAGGAACTTCCATCCACTTCTGTCTAATTGCAGAGGCTGGGGTCACCATGTGGACACTGGACATCATCTCCAGAAATATGCATGTATATGAAGAAACATGTAGAGACACATGTGGACATCCCCCCAGCTTCGACTCTTTGGAGTGGTCTAGTGTCTTTTCAAGTTACAATTCCTCAGCTGATAATTACTAAAAACAAACAAAACAAAACAAAACCAAAAAACAAACAAACAAAAAAAGCCACCACACAGACCCTAAGTGACTGATTCAATGGAAATGTTGATAACAAAACATCATTGGTTTGAATTTTTCTAACATGCTACTTACTTTACTGATTCAAGAGTTTAGTGGTCAGAAGCACTGGCTCTGGAAGAAATTGTCCAGGTGATATTTCCATTCTACCATGTGCATGCTGTGCGATCCTGGAGAAGTAACTCTTCTATTCTGGTCCAGAGTTCTCCTCTGTCAAACCAGGAAATAAATATCTATGTCAGAGACTTGGGTTGAGGAGTACAACACATAACGAGATATATAGGCAGCGTAGCCAGCATGGTGCCTGACATATGAAGCCTTGAATAAATGATAAGTGTTCTTCAGATTAAGTGATCAGCCTTGAAAAGATCACCACAGGTGCTTTGCTATTATCATCATTGACCATGATGATGTTTGGCTTGTGTGTTTCCTTCATTCCAATAGTGGAATAAAACTATGCATATGTTAGGGAGGGGAAAATGTCAAGATCAGACGCAGTGCTTACTATGAGTGTGGAAGGGGCCACAGTGATTTTGAAGCCCAAGAACCAAACCCACACAAAAAGCACAAGCATCTTCCTCAAAAAGCAGAAGCCATATAAGCAAGCTCATTCCTGAAGATGAATATTTGTCTCATGGAACAACAGAAAGTTTACTTACATATCACTTTATATAAAGCATAATATTAACTACTTTTGTTGTCAACTTTCATTTTTTTAAATATATTTTATTGATTTTTCACAGAGAGGAAGGGAGAGGGATTGAGAGCTAGAAACATTGATGAGAGAGAAACATCAACAAGCTGCCTCCTACACACCTGCCATTGGGGATGTGCCCACAACCAACGTACATGCCCTTGACCGGAATCGAACCTGGGACCTTTCAGTCCGCAGACCTAAGCTCTTTCCACTGAGCCAAACCAGTTTTGGCATCAACTTCTATTTTTAAAAGTGTCTAGTTTTTACTGGATGGTAGGGTTCAGTGGATTCCTTTACACTGAAAGGTTGCCAATTCAATTACTAGTCAGGGCACATGCTTGGGTCTCAAAGACTCCATCCCTGATATAAAAGGCAGCCAATTGATGGTTTGCTATCACATTGTTTATGTCTCTATCCCTCTCCTCCCTTTCTAAAAATCAACAAAAACTACTTTTTAAAAAGTGTCTAGTTAGTACAATAATTATGTAGTCACTTAAAGTACAGCTTTTTTCTTTCTTTACCAATTTATTGAGTTACTTTGAAATATGTTGTAAAACTGCCCATAAAGCCAGCACCAAAGCAACAATTCTGCCACAGTGATTGAGCAACCAATAGTGGTCTGAGTTTCCTGGTGGCCAGGGCAAAAATATTACATGATCAATTGTATGATTCTCATGTTTAGAAATGAAAGATATATGGAGTGTTTTAAAAGTGATTTTGTGCATGGGACTTTCTGGAGAATGGACAATTAAAGGGCCATGAAGAAGAGGGCCCCTTCTGAGGCATTACCAGGGAATCTAGGTGTTCTGCTCTTTTCTTCTGTTGGCTGTTGGCATGCATGGAAAAGTTTGGTAAATTGAAGGAATTGACAACAGAAATTTGCTTCTATGATACTCCCTGGGCTTCAGACATATGTAGAAATGTCAAATGAGTTGTTGTCAATATACTACAAACACCTTGTGTTGAATGGTAAATCTGACTCAAAAGAGGAGAAAAAAAGTAGCCGTTATTTATCCTGGAGGATCCATGAATGTTCCAGTATCAGGTGTTGGCTGTTATTTCCTTCATCTGGATCTGTGCAGGTTCTTTGGAAGGCAGATGTGGGAGGCAAGATCTAAAAACCCATCTTAAACATCCCTCAGTGGAATACAATTCAGCAATTAAAACAAATAAACGAGATTTATACACATTTAACATAGACCTTTGGAAAACATCATCATGTTGAATGAAATCTCTGCTAATTACAGAAAAAATAAACAATGGAATACTGATGTTTGTATAAAATTTTAAAAACATCTGCATATGGTTTATGGATTTGAGGCATAAATATTTGACTGACAAATTACACGTAGAATTCATCCTAATCATTGTCTCTTGGGAAGGAGGGGATGATCTAGGTTGGGACTAAGCAGCAAACTTTCACCTCATGGTAATATGACATTACTAACAACAATGGGTGAAGCAAATATAAAATGTTAGTACCTGTTAAATTAAGAAAGACAGGTACACACGTAGTTGTTAAATTATTCTCCTTTTGCTTCTGTGTATTTCAACAATTGCATAAAGCATGAAAGCACACCTGTGTGACAGGTTCATATTGAGAGCCCAGCAGGGCTGCTCTGAGATACTTGTTACATCCTAATCCCAGAGCAGGGAGGCATGGCTCCACCTGCCACAGACCATCATGTGTGGAGCCATCCCAGAGGGGACCTCAGTCCTGGGAGGGTTCAGAGGAGCACCATGGAAGAAAGTATTCTGAGGTTTTGAAAAGCCCAGAAATATTTCAAAGCTATTTTGAAGCAGCTGAGTTCTTATTGTAACTACATCCTAGATCAAGAATTTGTGGGCTGGAGGGGGAGCTTACTTTTGTAGAACCTATAAAATAATAGGTATGGATTGGTTAAGTCACTGCATTGGGCTCTTGCCAAGTACTTAGTAGTAAATTTTTCAAAGCAACAATTGTTCGCAATACCCAGATTTTCCTGATTCTGATCCCCAATTGCCTGTTGAAGGAGATATACATGTTGAGAAACTAAAATCATCAGGTTGTCATTCAACCTTTTGAGAAAAAGTGGGGTGTGGGATGGGTATTCCATTTTGAACTGTGTGTATGTAGGTGTATATCTGTGTGTTTGTAGGTGTGTATCTGCCAATAATTTGGGTACGTCGGAGAATGTCATCTTTTCCCTGGAAAGGACCACTGTACCTGTTATCAAATGTATTAACATGGCTATGCTTTATTCACTCTCCAAACCATACGTGATCACCTCCATAAAGCTCCATCCTCTCCTACCCAGTCCCCAGGTTTGGTTAGTGGATCCATAACAGCCTGTGAATGTCTCCTTCTTAATAGTCCTCAGATGGCTCTTTTCTGTTGGCAGTGGATATGTGAGGGCAAACAGAAGGTTTTTGGTTGTTGTTTTTTTTTTGTGTGTGTGTTATATTTTATTGATTTTCTGCAGAGAGGAAGAGAGAAGGATAGAGAGCTAGAAACGTCGATGAGAGAGAAACATCGACCAGCTGCCTCTTGCGCACCCCCTACTGGGGATGTGCCTGCAACCAATGTACATGCCCTTGACCAGAATCAAACCTGGGACCTTTCAGTCCTCAGACCGATGCTCTATCCACTGAGCCAAACCAGTTTAGGCCAGAAGGTTGTTTTTTAATTTTTTTTTAATATTAATGGATTTTTCCAAAGTTATTTGACAGTCACCCATGCATATATTGATTTTATTATGTTGCCTTTTATCTTTATGTAGCATTAAAGGAAATGGAAATTCCATAATCGTTTGAGTAGATGTAGCTACAGAAAGCCTGGTCTGATGATACCTGTCTCAGGAAATGACCCCTGACTCCTGCTGTGCAGTGGCTGTGACTGATTGGCCAAGGGTGAGCACATGACAAAAAAAAGCAATCCATTCTTAGGTTGACCTCTGGTCGATGGCCAGAACTGACACTAGTAGTAGTTAGCATTTCTTTCTGGCTCAATATACACCAGGTACTAGACTGAGCACCTGCAGGACATTATCCAATTATTTCCTCACTACATTGCAATGGGGGTTAAGCACCATAATTATACCCACATGACTAGGAGAAAATTGGGATTCTGAGAGTTTAGCAAGTTGCTTAAGGTCACAGAGTTAATAAATGCGGGAGCTGAATTATTATCTGAGGCCTGCTGGACTCCAGAGCCAGAGTCATATGTCCCTGTGTGAAAAAGATGAGTCAACATCAAATCCCTCTCTCACAAATGTGGGATTTGGCAACATGGAGAGACCATAGCTATTATAATGGGGCCAGACGCTGAGAGGAAGCCTTTAGCTAAAGTCATGTCCAGGGAGACGATGAGAAACCAGCAGTAAATGAGGCAAGCAAAGAAAGTCTGATGCCGGAGAGATGAGAACTGAGAGGGTGAGCAGGGAGAAGAATGAGACTCCTCACAAATGAGCATTGAGAGGTTCCAAGAGTTTATGCAGCTGAGGGTCCTGAGGCCCTTTTGAATGAGTTCTGTCCCCTCACTGGTCTCCATGAGGATTCACCCCTGATTCTTCTAAGAGTTCTGTGTCTTTTACTGTCCACATATATGCATTATTCTTTGAAAAAAATCACCTTCAAAGAGAACCAAAGGGCACAGAGGAAATTCCTACATCATTGTACGTAAGACTTTCATGCCCATGAGGCAGTCTCACTTATCTCAGTCTTACAACTGAGGAAACTATGGCTCAGAAAGATCAAGTCACTTGCTCAAGGTCATAGTTCAATTCTAAGCACGATTGACTTTGAAACCTTTTGTTTCAGCTCCCAAAATGTATCCTAGGGGTGACGTAAGGCATAGGACGGCAGGCATCTCTGGGGGAGATAAATGCTATGAGATGGGAAATCAGGATATATTTGCCTCTTACTCAGAAAGCAGGAATCTGATCATGAAAGTCAGGTCCCTGTGGCTGATGGGAACTGGATCCATTTAAGAGTGAACAGAGCATGTGTGTGTGTGTGTGTGTGTGTGTGTGTGTGTGTGTGTGTGGTGAGGGAGGCGGAGAGGGGTTGAGGCAGTGTAAGCACATATATGTGTGTGTCTCTGTGGAGGGCCTCGATGCTTTGCTGGTGAATGTATTCATACTTCTGTGTGCACACATATGATAAATGTGGGGGGTTTTCTTTTTTCTCTATTAAGAACATCAATCAATGTAATGCATATTAATAAAGCAAAGTCGAAAAGTAGGAAAAGGGAAACTCTAACACGAGAAGAGGCATTTATGAAAAAACATAGCTATCATTACAGTCAGTGGAGAAACTAAAAGTAGTTTACATATGCTCAGGCAAAGACATGTTGTCCAATTTCACCACTGGTATATACTTTGTACCAGAAGTTCTAACCAGAGAAACTTGAGAGTAAAAAGATAAAATACATACAAACTGTAAAGAAGTAAAATAATATCTATTCACAGTAAAACATTGCAGAAAGAAATTAAAAAACTAAATAAATGAAAAGACATCTGTATTCTTGGGTAGAGAGAATTAGAAATGCAATGTAATTCCCATCAAAATTCTAATACCCTCCTTTTTTGACAGAAATAGAAAACCTCATTCTCAAATTCTGTGGAATTGTAAGAGACCCTAAACAACCAAAGGAAGAGAAGAACAGTCAAAGAAATCGTGTTTTCCAATTTCAGATCTTACTACAAAGTTAATAATTAAAACAATTTGGTATTGGCATAAGGATATACTTTTACTCATGGGATATAATTAAAATCCCATTAAATGTGGGGGGTTTTCAACTGTCAAAGAAATTTTGTGATTAAAAAAAATAAAATCTATTTTAAAAAATTAAAATTTCCCATTAGTCAAGATCTGGCCAAACTGTATCTCTCTAAGGTTTCATTTTTTATATTTTATTTATTTATTTATTTATTTATTTATTTATTTATTTATTACTGATTTTAGAAATAAAGGAAGAGGGAGAGACAGATAGAAACATCAATGATGAGAAGGAATCATTGATTGGCTGCCTCCTACACATCGCCTACTGGAGATTGAGCCCATAACCTGGGCATGTGTCCTGACCTGGAATCGAGCCATGACCTTTTGGTTCATAGTACATACAACTCAGGGACTTGTTTTTAAAGAATGCATCAACTTCACATTTGCCAACATCACAGCCTAGAATAGAGGTAGAAATGGCTTGTTTCACTGACCTTGAGCTTTCTAGGGCTTTTTATGTCCCTGCTGAGATGTTCAAATGTAAAAGAATTAGAAAAACTTTCAGGGAGCCTTTATAAACATCTAAAAAAATAAAACATAGCAGCATCACTGTCATACACACAAGGCTTGCTACTCACAAGTTCTTTCATGTCTGCAGAGTTATTTGAACCACATCACATGGCTGTGGAGCAGGCATTTGAAACCTGAGGAAACTGAGGCTTAGGAACATGAAGCTCTGCCTCAGGGGGACCTGCGAATGACAGGACATAGAGACAGAATTTTAAACCCACCGGGCCTTCCTTCTCCCAGGACTGCATTCTTGAAAATGGGGCCCTGCATTTTCTGACTCCCTGCCCAGGAAGCCACCCTCTCCTCATTATTTTTAATGAGTTTCTTCCCAAAGCTTTATGTATCTTTTGGTAATAGCTTCTTCTCATCCTTCCTGATAAGAAGGTCTCTCTTATCTCTTTATTTTGTCCCTGTGGCCTGCAGAGACATCCCTGCCTGCAGGGCACCTCCTCTGCCCTCTACGGCTCCTAAGAGCCTAGCCTGGCTTCTGTGTGCCAGGGCAGCCTTTCTCCAACTTGAGGAATGCCCAGGTTCCACCTGCAAGGAAAGCATTCTCAGGGGAACCCCCAATGTTGGCTGGAAATTTCTCTTATAATGTAATTGCAATATGGGTACATATGAACTCAGTATAATTGCCTTATGCTTATTATAGCTCTTATACCAGGATAAAACCTAGAAAATATTTACAAAGTGATCACAAACAAAACTATGAAACCATTATAACCCAAATGATCAAGATCAGACTTCATGTGTTGATGTCATTTTGCTGAAACTGAAAGCAATGTATGCTTTGGCAAAGTGTGTGTGTGTCCGTGTGTGTGTGTGTGTGTGTGTGTGTGTGTGTGCGCATGGGTGTATGTGTGTGTATTCTGTTTTTTATCACCTTGATGATATTTAAATTTCAATTATTCCAACATTTGTCTCTGTTCAACTTACAATTGTAAGTTGTGATAGTATTAGTTTTTTTATTTAAATTAAATGCATATTTTCCTTGTTAAATTCTACTTTGGTTATTTTTCCACAATTGAGGTGATACTAGTTGATGGCAACACAATAAAATGAAACAAGCATGTTTCCTTCATGGAAGGAAATTGCTTGGAGAATATCTTCATAAAATAGTTCTCCAAATGACTTAAAATGACTAAATTTTTTTGAAAATTATCTTTAAACTTATCACAAAAGATATTCTTCACAAATTGGTATCCAGCCCTAGCTGGTTTGGCTCAGTGGATAGAGTGACAGCCTGCAGACTGAAGGGTCATGGGTTCAATTCCAGTTGCAGGCTCAATCCCTGGCCCCTTATGGGGCGCATGCAGGAGGCAACCAATCAATGTGTCTCTCTCATATTGATGTTTCCCTCTCTCTATTTCTACCCCTCCTTCTCTCTAAAAATCAATGGAAAAATATCCTCAAGTGAGGGTTAACAAAAACAACAACACAAACCGATAACAATCTACAGAGAACTCAAGAACAATAGTTGAAGAAAAGCAGCTCTCGCAAAATGAATTTTGAGGTGTGTGGATTCCTGCAGACTAAAATAATTTGGGCATCTGACATGGAAACTAGGGACTGGGAAGGCACTTTCCAATAAATTATCTTATGTAATGTGCAAAAAGCCTTGTGACACCATTTTATTGCTACTTGCTTATCATTCCCTGAGAAGGACAAGAACATGTCCAACATCAAAAAGCTAGCTGACACAGACAATTGGGTGGTGAAGGCCTGGGATGGGAGATGGGGAGGCTAGAAGGGGTCAATGGGGGGGGGCGTCATATGTAATACTTTTAATAATAAAGATTTTTTTAAATGTAGATGATATAAGATCCATAATGAGAGCCAGATTTTCCAGCTCAAAGAATGCAGTGCAGATAAAGGAGATCCTTGAGGTCAAGTATAGTTGCCTAGCAGAATGGGTGGGAGCTATTAAAGAAGGACTTTCTAGAAACTCTTAGGTCTCACCTGAAGCTGGAGCCCAGAGATGTAACAGGGCTCTTTAAAAGGAGCCAGTGTGCCTGCCAGCCAGGGCACCATCGCCCAGAAGCCAGTGACCCCGGGTGTGGCCAGGGAAGAGGCTGTGTCATTTGGGCTGCCGACTCTGGAGAAGGAAGCAGGAAGGTCCAGATACTAAACACGAACCAGTAAGACTCTGGAAACAGGGCTAGCATTAGGCTAATCAGATGTACTTTGAGAAAAACATGCTTGAAGGGGCAAGACTTGGGTCCCATTCTTTTTAGATTTTTATATTGTTTTCAATATTATTTTTATTAGTTTCAGGTGTACAGCATAGCGGTTAGACAATCATATACTTTACAAAGTGTTCCCCCGATACTTCCATTTCCCATCTGGGCCCATACATACTTATCATAACGGTATTGGCTATATTCCCTACGCTGTACTTTACGTCCCCACGGCTATTTTGTAAGTATCCATCTGAACTTCTCATCCCTTCAGCTTTTCCACCCAGGTCCCCAACCCCATCCCCTCTGCCAACCATCAGTCTGTACTCTGTGTTTATGAGTCTGTTTCTGTTTTGTTTGTGTTTCTACCGTCCTATAGAGTCCACATATTAGGAACAGAATAAAGTGGTGAATATAGTAGAATCAGGGGCAAAGAAGGGGAGTGGACTGATAATTATCAGGAGGATAAGGGGTGGGGGAGCAGTGAGAGACAGGATTGAAATCGTATAACCTATGGATGAAGACAATTGGGGGGAGAGGGGGTAAGGGCAGAGGATGGGAAGGGAACTGGGTGGTAGGGAGCTTTGGGGGAGAAAAAGGAGAAACAATTGTAATAATCTGAGTAATAAAGATTGATTAATAAAATAAAATAAAATAAAATAAAATAAAATAAAATAAAATAAAATAAAATGCACTGACCATGAAATGTCCAGGAGCAAACACCAGCACTGATCATTATTAAATACTTTAAGCAAAATTTGCCAAAAATCCAGCTACAGATAGCAAACTCATGCTAACAATGTCTAATTTTCTTGGTCAGTCTTTTGAGGACCAGATTCATGAATGTTATTTCAAGAATAAAAGTGAAATATGCATAACTATTTTGGGTTGATGTATTCTTTGGTAGCTTTTGGGAAGAATGTGTTTCACACTGATGTTTAGTTTTCACTGGAAGAACTTCAGAAGGATTTTATGGAACTCAAAATTCTAATTGTTTTTACCAGCCAACTTCCAGATACTCTAAAGAAATTTAGATGTCAAATGACTAAACAGATAGAATACTTCATTCCATTTTTTTTTGTATCATAAAAGTTTCTTTTTTTGAAATATCTAGCTGTGGGGAGAAAACCGTGAAAGAATATTGTTAAACAGCTTGCGTTTTGTTGCATCTTCTACACTGCTCAGGAAAAAAAGTTAAGTTATAACTGTAACATGGTTATCACATCATCTGAATAAAGTTTTGCCTTCCAAAAAAAAAATGTGTGCAGAAATGTTCACAGCAGTATTATTTATAATAGCCAAATGAATGGATAAATTAAATGTGGTGTATACATACAATATAATATTATTTGGTCATAAAAAGGAATGAAGTTTTGCTATATCTGGTTTGGCTCAATGGATAGAGCATCGGCCTTGGGACTCAACAGTCCTGTTTGATTCAAGTCAAGGGCCAAGCTTTCGGGTTTGATCTCCAGTAGGTGGTATGCAGGAGGCAGCCAATCAATGATTCTCTCTCATAATTGATGTTTATATCAATTTCTCCCCCTCCCTTCTTATCTGAAGTCAATAAAAATGTACTTTAAAAACAAATAAATAAAAATTTTTAAAAAGAAATGAAGTTTTAACAAATGGTATAAAGTAGCTGAACTTTGAAGCTTTATGCTAATAGAAAAGCCAGACACAAAACACCACTGCATTTATAGGAAACGCCCAACATAGACAGGCCAATCTATAGAGATAGAAAGTAGATTAGTGGCTGACAAGGAATGAAGGGCGATCCAGAATACAGACTAAATGCTAAGGAGTATGGGGATCCTTTATGGAGTGATGAAAATATTATGAAATCAGTGATGACCAATGCATCATTTTGTGAATATTTAAACTTCATTGAACTGTGCATTCGAAGAAGGTAAACACTATGGTAGGTGACTTACATTTGAAATAAACATTAAAAAATACAGATACAGCCTAAACCGGTTTGGTTCAGCGGTAGAGTGTCGGTCTGCAGACTGGGAGGTCCCGGGTTCGATTCTGGTCAAAGGCATGTACATTGGTTGCGGGCACATCCCCAGTAGGGGGTGTGCAAGAGGCAGCTGGCCGATGTTTCTCTCTCATCAACGTCTCTAGCTCTCTATCTCTCTCCCTTCCTCTCTATAAAATATCAATAAAATATATTTTTAAAAAATAAGGATACAGATTTGGAACCAATGCCTAAATCAACAGTGAAGAAAGTAGCTCTCTATGGGTTTGGGGAGGGGTTTTCTCAAAAACATTTCTCCCTCCAGAGCCTGCCATAGGACCTCAGGCTGGGAATGGCAGCTCTATGAGCTCCTTCCCCTGGGCATCACCTCGTCTCCCACCTCTGTCTCCAATGACCCTTGCACTGTTTGATTTATTTTGCAGGAGGAGAGGGTAGGCAGCTTGCCCATGGCCACACTGCTAACCAGCGCTATCTGGGTTTGAATGCAGACTTCTCTGGCTCCACGGGCTGTGCCATGTCCACCATAGAAAGCAGCCTCTGAGCAGTGAGCACCCACCACCTCTTACCAGGCACCCAAACCAAAACTACAACAACGACAACAACAACACAAGACAGCTTTGCCCAATAAAGGGCCCCTCTCTCAGCCACATGTCACGGGGATATGACCATAAAACACATTTAATGCTAATGAAAGTTACTCACACACAGCTCTGTTCTGAGCTGGAAGTCTTTTATTTGGCTCATGCTCCTGCGATGATTATTCTCACTGAAGAGGTATCTGAGGGCTCTCAGGGACAAAGGCAGCACAATGCAGTGCTCTTGATAGCATCATCAGCATCTCCCTTTAATATCAATTGATAGTTATGAGTGTCTAGGTTCACTGCCCCGCATGTTAGAAATGCTTTATGAAGTGACGTGTGGAGAAGGCACTCAATATGTGTGCATGTGTGCAACTTTCATGTGTGAAGCTACATTCTAAATGTATTTGAGTCCCATTTCATGAACCCATTGGAAGAATGGTATATAGGTGTGTAACCTGCGCCTTGGAATCTGAGCACTGAGATAATGGTATTCACAGATTACGTGGTTAGGTCACCCAGGTGGATGCATTCTGTGTCATTATCCTGTGGGCATGACAGGCAATAAGTGAATAAAATGCAGTCTTTCAGAGAGTCCCAAAGGGGAAATGTCTCTCCCACTGGCTGCAAAGGTAACTTGCCCACCTTGGGCAAACAGATGTTATCAATACTTTTGGAATTCCTCCAAAGCTTTTGAGACCTGGTCATTCTGGAATGACTTCTACTTCAAAAGTGAACTCCCCCAGTGTGAGAAACCATTAACCACATCCTGGAATGAATGTGTGTTCAGTGTTTTGAGCAACATGAGCCAAGTGAATTAGTTGCCCTAGTCTAATAGCCAGAGTTTAGACTTCAAATGGACTTCTGAAATGATCTCCTCGGAAAACAGTAGGGATCCTAACAGTCACCCAAATGGCAACATCCTAATTACACGGCTAAGGTTTGGAGAGGTTTGCACACTTGTCTGAGACCCATATCTGGTTAAGGGAAGAGAAAATTGAGAATCTGTTTGTATATTTATTTCCCAAGCGTCCATGAGCCTCAGCTGGGTGCAGAAGCTGAAGATACTGGTTGGCTTCAAGGACCCTACAGTGAACTGGGGAGACATCAGGTGAATCGGTACCCATGGTACAACACTACCCATGCTCTGAATCAAACTTCCCAGGCTCAAATCTCAGCAAGTCCACTTATGAAATATGGTCCTTGAGTTGCATGATCTGAAAAACAGGGATAAACATTACACCTGCTTCTTAAAATTGTTGTCAGAATGAATTGCTATGATATCTGTGAAATACTTAGTGTCCAGCATATTGTAGGTAATTGATCATCATCATCATCATCATCATATGTTCCATGTTAAAGTTAAATACAAGGTTTTAAATAAATACTCAGATAAGAGGTTCATAATCTAACCTGGGAAGCAGAGCTAGAGTTGGAGCAAAAGAACAAGGAAGTTGTTCCAGGCTGAACAATGATCTCTGAAATAAATTGGTCCTAAAGCCTGGAACCTACAAATGTTACTTTATTTTGCTACAGGGTTTTTGCAGATGTGAGTATGTTGGGATCTTCATATGGAGAGATTATTCTCTATGATCCAAGTATGCTTACATATAATCACAGGCGATGTTAAGAGGAGCAGAGGGAGATTTGACATGAAGACACATAAAAGAAGGTTTTATAAAGGTGAGCTAAAGAAAGACATTTGAAGATGCTAGCCTTAAAGATTGGAGCGATGTGGTCACAGACAAGGAATGCAGCCCCCAGAAGCACTGAGTGATAAGAAGCACATGATCCTCTAGGACCTGCGGGGGACGTGGCCCCTAACACATAAACATGTTGTTTTAAGCCATCAAGTCTGCAATACTCATGATAGCAGTCACAGGAACCTCACGCAGAAGCCTTCCTGGAAGAGGGGGTTTTGGAAATGGATATCCTAGGATGAGTAAAAGGCAGCTGGGAAAACGGGAGAGGAGAGATTTGGTGCACGACAAGAACATCTCTGAATGGGCCTAAGCTCATAAGTTTATAAAGCTCTAAAGAAGTGTATCCTCACAAGAGCTGCAAAGATGAGGGTGAGAAGGGAAGTAAAAGAAAGATGATCAAATCTTTGAGATAAGCGTATTCTAAATATATGCCATCAGAGCCCGTCAAATGAAAGATGAGGAATTCACAAACCCAATTCTTCTTGAAGAAGTGAGAAAAGTCATGAATGTTCTCCTTAAAAAGGGAAAAGCACCTGGCTGGTGGCTCAGTTGGTTAGCGTATTATCCCAATATGCCAAGATGGCAGGCTCTATCTCTGGTCAGGGCATGTACAAGAAGCAACAATAATGAATGCATAAAGAGGTGCAACAACAAATCAGTCTCTCTCTCTCTCTCTCTCTCTCTCTCTCTCTCTCTCTCTCTCTCTCTCTCCTTCTCTCTTCCCCCTTTCTCTGTCTCTCTAACTCTATCTCGCTCTCTCTCAAATAATTAAAAAAAAGAACAAAACAAATAATCCCTGGCTCATAAGGGGCCTGGGCAGAGGTAGACAGACCTTGTGCATGAAAACATGTGCCTCCCCAAAACTGCTGTCACTGAGAAGTTTCTTAGGAAGTGGGCCAGTGAGTCTCAGCAATAACAACAGCTACAACAGCTACAAAAATAATGCAGGTTCCTAAAAATAGCTCCTTTCAGAGCCAGGTCTGAGGATAGCATCCATCTTGCTGATGCCAAGTTAACAGAAACAGTGTTTGGTGCCTGGATAAAAGAGGACCCCCCCTCGGGCAAGCCCAAGCAAAGCCGCAGGTTAATTAGGAGAAATGGGCTGATATTTTCCTCAAAGGGTCCATTGCAAACTTAAATAGAAAACACGTGCCCTTTATGAGTCCTTTTTATTTATTTATTTTAAATTTTCATTTCATTAAGAATGACACTGACAGTCTTAGAAAAAAACCCCTGGGTGTTTTTGTGCTGTTTATTATTTTACATGGCTATATTGAACACTACCTGTGTTGTTGCTTTTTAATTTCATTTTAAAAACAGCATTGATTTTCTGGAGATTGTAATCCCTTTTAACAGTAATTTGATAGAAACCAAGCTTGTTTCCAAAATTATCTTTATTGGACTTCAGGATGTATTGCCAAAAGCAGGGGGTAGGTACATGCATTTCCAATAAAAATCATGTGATTAGAAATCACATGGGCAATCCCTTATCATGTGGTTGTTGTCTTCTTTTCCCAATAACTCCCGTGACTGGTAAGAATCAAGGTACTGTTTAGACTCTGCTGAAAATAAGAAAAGATCGCCTGACTTGTGCCACACCCTACATGCATGCTTCACAGAGGTCCAGCATTACTCTAATGTGCCCTGCAATCCCATATTATACATGTTTTGTCATTTTAATATTTTTATTGATTTTAAAGAGAGGAAGGAGAAGGAGAGAGGGATAGAAACATCAATGATGATAGAGAATCACTGACTGGCTTCCTCCTGCATTGCCCAACACTGGGGAATCAAGCCCACAACCCAAGCATGTGCCCTACTGAGAATTAAACAGTGATCTCCTGGTCCATGGGTTGATTCTAAACATTGAGTATCCTGGCCAGGTGCATTTTATCATTTTAGCTAGGACTCCCAGGCTTTGAGACTTGCCAGTATTCAAAGAGATATGGACACTAGAATTCAAAATCAAGTATTGGTCTAGCTAGTGAGGCTCAGTGGTTGAGTATTGATCTATGAACCAGGAGGTCACAGTTCGATTTCCAGTCAGGGCATATGAACAGATTTCAGGCTCAATCCTCAGGGTGGAGTGTGTAGGAGGTAGCCAATCAATGATTTTCTCTCTCTCCCTCTCCCTTCCTCTCTGAAATCAGTAATATAATATACAGTATATCTATAATAATCTATAATAATCAAAGCATAATTAGACCAGAGAGTCAAAGGACCTTCCAGATGTCTTTCCAGAATCTATGGCAGTGGGTGCTGAGGCAAAGGCAGTTAGGGGCGATCAGCTAGGCAGGCAGAGAGGTTAGGGGTGATCAGGTAGGCACACAAGCAGTTAGGAGCCAGTGGTTCCAGATTGCAAGAGGGATATCTGACTGTTGGTTTAGGCCAGATCAGGCCTAAACCAGCAGTCAGACATCCCCCAAAGGGTCCCAGATTGAGAGAGGGTGCAGGCCAAGCTGAGAGATATTGCCCAGTGCACAAATTCTGTATACCAGGTCTCTCTCTCTCTCTCTCTCTCTCTCTCTCTCTCTCTCTCTCTCTCTCTCCATATATATATATATACTTCAAAATCAGGTATTATATTAAGATTCTTATTAGTTAAGATTCTTGCTAGGTTTCTTATGTAGAGAATTAATGAAAAAGACATGTAGAGATACAAAAAAAGGTGCCAGAATGTGGTCCCTTGAGGTCCTACTACTTCTAAGAGAACAGCCAGCTCCTGCATTCATGGCGAGATACTGTAATAGTTCACCATTTTTAAAACATAGGTGCAACACCAGAGGTCCAGCATTACTCATTATTTCAAGATGTAGTATAAAGAATATTTAAACATATACAAAAGTAAAGTGACTTGTCTAATAAATCTACATATCTACTGCCTAGGTACAAATTTCAGTTGTTTTTCATAATTGATTAATATGTCCTTTTAAAAATTGGTTTGCAGTAATAATTGGTTTGCGTCACATAGTAAGCAAATTCATGACTCCATTCATTCTTTAGTGTATCTCTCTAACAAATATGATAAAACTTCACAAAACAAGTAAATGCCATTATAATACCTAACAGAATTATTATTAATTCTTTGGTATGACCATTTACCAGGACATAATCAAATTTATCTACTTATGTATGTAATGAACACCTTTTTACTCCTTCCTTCTTTCCTTCCTTCTTTTCTTCCTTCCTTCTTTCCTTCCTTCCTTCCTTCCTTCCTTCCTTCCTTCCTTCCTTTCTTTTTCTAATTTTCTTCCTCCCTTCCTTCCTCCCTCCCTTCCCCCTCCCCCCTTTTTTTTTTGTGAAACACTTCCACCAAATACATCCACAAAACCAGAAGTCAAGGTCTATTTATTACATGTATCTGTTAATCCCCTCCTTTTGAGAAAATGCTCTGGAAAATGGTGGTTTCACAGATTATTTTCTTCATTAGAGTCAAAGGAGATGTAAAGAGAGTTTATGAAATCCATTGGTGCTTAATGAAGGGGGTGTGGTAAAGCAAAGTGGAGAAATTTCTGGGATTGGAAAAAAAGTGAAATGGAGAGACACTTACCTCTTTTACATTAGTGGGTACAAGACAGTTAATAATTAACATTTATAGCACATAGAAATGGCATTCGGGGAACAAGGTAACAAGGATAAGTTCTGTGCTCTGTGCTCCACTATGGTAGGTGTGCCCTGAGGTTTCTGGGGGGAAGGATTACAGTGCTCTGACGTTTCAAAAGTTTGTTATTTTAGGTGTAAAAAGACAATAGGCTCACTTAAGATAAAGAGTGAACTTTGTCAAGGGAGCTATAGAGTTAGGATATGATTTTTCACTGTAACCTATTTTTACTTAGACACATTTCTTTTCAGCCCAACTGGCATGGCTCAGTGGCTGAGCATTGACCTACGAACTAGGTGGTCATGGTTTGATTCCTGGTCAGGCACATGCCAGTTGTGGGCTCTATTCCCAGTGTGGGGCATTCAAGAGGCAGCCAATCAATGATTTTCTCTCATCATTGATGTTTCTCTCTCTATTACTCCCTGAAATCAATAAAAGTATACTTAAAATTAGTGTGTGTGTGTTTTTTTTTTAATTTCGGAGGGAAGGGGTATGTCATAGTAGAATCAATAAAAGTATATTTAAAAAGAAATGTTTCTTTTCAAATCATCCTATGTGGTTACTTTCAATCTCTGAGTTTGGAAGACTCTATACAAACCTCCATTAAGCTTGTCAGGTTTAGTATATAACCCCTTTTTCATCCATATTCTGATATTCAACATTTAAAAAATCATTTTTATATAACAGTAACTTATTTCTGGACTCTGATTAGATTAGAATTAAACTTCTTTAGGCAAAAATATATCACAGATGATATGTGCCCTTCATATCGCTCACAATAATGAGATAAGCCAAGTTCGGTGTTGCTAAACTTGACCTATGGTTTCAGGGGTGGTTAATGATTACTTCAATGTGAAGTTTCCCATCAGCCTTTCATCTATTGGTTTTATTCTGATTAAATTATTTGATTATAGTTTGCAAACATTAATTTTATATATTTTATATTTTCATCCATATTTTAGCTTAAATTGTTTTATGAAAAACTTTTCTTTACCATACAGGTATATTTGTATATCCTTACACACAGTAAAAGTGAGATAAATTCATATTTATTGTTAAATTGCCAAATTTATAAATAATGGTTTGGTGACCTGGTTTCATTCAATACTCTACAATTAGTTTTATTTTATTTCAGAGGGGAGGGGTATATCATAGGAGAAAAGTGATTTTTTAAAGGGAAAAATTATTATAATAAACACAAAGTTTTAATTACTAAGTATGTCTCGATGAATTGCATTCATTATTTTGTCTAGTGCTCAAATTGTCCCAACTTTCAACAATGGAATTTTTTCAGGTTTAATTCTTGGTCCTTCTGATAACTCCTGGCACAATAAAATATCAAATGTTTATCCCATATACATCAAACAAGAGGTATTGGTTACTTGTATCATCTCATTTCTACCTCACAAGTCGTATTTCACCCTGGGCCATCTTTGCTTTTACTGCACATGCACCCAGCAGAGGATTTTGCCCTTTATTCTTTACTAGAGGCCCGATGCACGATTAGTGCAAGAACGGGCCTTCCTTCCCCTGGGTGCCAGCACCGCCTTCATGCCAGCCCAGAGCTGACTTTCTGCCTTTCCACACTGCTCTGAGGCCTGGAGCGGCTGGGGCAGTGCATCCCACCCCCTGCTGCTCAGCACCTGCATATGCAAATGGACCTCCCATCTTTGTTGGGTTAATTTGAATACTTACTCCTGATTGGCTGGTGGGCGTCACATAGGTATAGTGAATTTGCATCTTTCTCTTTTATTAGTGTAGATTCCTCCTTCTCACAGTCTGGGGAAATGAACTGGTTGTGCCCAGGGAGATTGGAAAGCCAGTCCTTCCTCCCTACTCAGGGGGACAGAAGAGTTTTTAATCCAATTGGTGGGGATTCAGCTAATCACTGAGGTGACTGATGAACTGTAACTTCTAGACTTAAGCCTGATTAAGTGTTAATTCCAAATTCAATCAGGCCCAGCCAGTCTGGACCATTCTCTTTTGTTAACTCCTAGCTAGCTTCTTATGCTAACAGTATGAATGCATGCCAATTGTATTTCTCACTGCCCTTCCTGTTTGCATGCTACAATAAGCAGTATGGAAATGAGTATTTGTCCTCATCCAATATAAAGTTTCACTATTGGGCAGTCTGTTGCAAAGTGATCTCACAAGTGATTGGTATTGACAATGTCAAGCATATTCATGGTCATCTGAAGCCAAAAAATCACTCTCCATAATAACAAGATATAACCAGGGATTACATGACACAACGCTGGGTAGTTACAGGCAAAAAGAGTAATCCGCCACCAAGAGTAATCCATGGGTTGTCTGCTTCTAACACAGACACTGTATTTTCTCCTGCACCACCCTGCCTCTCTCTTGTCAGGATCCTTCTTGTTCCTTTTGTTTCCAGACTTTTCAAAGTCAAGTTGAGCAGTTCGAGATGAAGCATTCAGCTTCCCTGACAAATTACTCATTGGTCCACAGCTTCTTGTCTGAGGCTTCAGAGAGATTCCATATCTGGAAAGGTGGTTAGGTCCTGTTAACCTCTGGGTCTGGACAGGTTGTTAAGTCCTGCTAACCATTGGGTTTGTGTAGGCTGGTTAATTAGAAAAAATGTTTCATGTATTAGGAAGCTCAGGTGGAGCCCTTGTCCAGTTCAAGCAGATTTCGTTTGACCCTTAGGTTGATGCTTGAACTCCTAAGGATTAGAGTGTCAACTCTCATGGATCCCAGTTAACCCCCTTTCCCTTTGTTCCATTTATTTTTCTTGACTTTGGCCAAAATATTCATGAACTTGATGGCCTTTACTCTTCATCATCAAATCTTCACCATGTGCCATGCATTAATTCTCCAGTGAGGTTAAGCAGAGAGCTTATGAGGTCCTATACTGAGCTAGGTGTATACTGAGCTAGGTTTACAAATATGTGTAAAGTAAGAAATGCCTTAAGAACACTAACACAAATCAACAGGAGAAGTTCATTGTTCAGAGGGGAAGGTGGATCCCCTAAGTGTCCAAACAAAGGACACTGGTTTTCCGGTGGTAGGCAGGGACCACCTCTCCTCTGGGTAACTGCTCACATCTTTGGTACCACCTGGATATCACCTTGTTTTCACTCTGTCTGTCTACTAGTTCTGCCCTGAGTTCCTTTTCAGGATTCTTTACTGGCTGATACTGTGTACAACCTTCAGAAAGCTCATTAAATTCCATGTCAGTTTCTTTGATTGGCTTCAATAGCAGGTAATTGATCAGATGTTTACAAAGATTAAAGAAAACTGTGCATTCGTCCCAAGGAAAAGGTTCTGAGATGAGGAGGATGACAAGAGCCTTTCTAAATGACAGGCACAACTGAAGTCCCTGACCATCTTGCTGTTGTCAAAACCATGAAGACACCACTGCTGGCCTGTTGCCTTAGCAGACTGTCTTAGTTCTTATTTGTGTTGACAGCTCCACGTGGGGAAACAGGTTGAATAGGGAGGTGTCCCTCATGTATCATTTAAAACACAAAGTCTCTGTTTTCATGACTCATTACTTCACCACTAAAAATTGGTTCAAAAGAAATCCATAGCTTCCTTCTAGCTAATCCCTCCCGCCCCTGGGAGTCCCTTGTTGGCATCATTGCAGGACTTACCACATGTGTGGTATTTCCTAGAACACTCTGATTACATCAGCTTGTGGGTCATGGGTTACTCTCCACTGAAAGTCAAATCTCCTGGGAACTCCACATTTCCTGGCGCTAGGAAGAAGAGATCCCAGGATGAGATACAGGGTTTCTCAGTAAAAAGAAAAATACACTCCATAGAATAGGATTAGAAAAATATATCATATGTCATCCAGGCCTAGTTACAAACCCAGTATCACACAAAAAAACCTCAATAGCTTTAAGCTGAATAATCTATCTCTGCTTATGTCTCCCTATTTATCCTGATGGAGGGAAATAAACATTAAACAGGAAGCTGCTATGTACTAGGTCTTGGGCTACAAATTTCATGTGCTAGATTTTATTTAAGGAGACTTCATTCTCCCAACAAACTCTCCACAACCCTCTCAGCAAGCCTGTGATGTATCATTATCTCTGTTTTGCATTTGTGAGACCATGGTTTAGACAAGTTAAGTCACTCACAACCATATCTCTGATAAGAAGCAGATTTTGCAACCATAACTGTCTGATGTTGAAGTCTGGCCCTTTTGACAACATCAGATTGCCTCTAAAAATACTGTGTAAGCCTTACATCAGAGCTGCCTTGTGCTTCAAATGAAGGTACTTATCCAAGCCAGAAACCAAGGAAGAAAGCGAAGACATCCTTATGGAAGAGCTGAGAACAACCCAAATGACAAAGTTATCGAACTCTTAATTTCAGAAAGGAGGAAGCTGAAGCCAGAGAAGTTAAGTCATTAGCAGATCCTAACAAATGGCAGGGCTATTGTCAAACTTGGGAAGATGGATTTTAGAAATACCACATCAACTACTACCTGAAATCAATCTCATATAAAGTTAAACAATAGAACCCTTCTTTTCAGTGAGGGTCATGCCTTCTAATCTCTTAATAGACAAGTATGTTTTTAGGTCAAAGAGAGAACAAATGCAGCATACATTAACCTTCCTCTGTGTTATAAGAACCTTGCATGTTTATGCAGTGAATCCAACATAATTATATTCCCCTATTTCAAGAGTTTACAATGTAGTAGAGAAAAATGAGCTGGCATCTGCTGAGATGCTGTGTGTGTCCATCTCAGGCTAACCCAGACTGGTACAACGGTGCCAACCCCAACACAAAGGAGCTCTGGTTCTCTCACACTTGAAGAGGCAGATGCCTTTGCCGTGAGTCCTCTTCCATTCATGCCTCCTGACTTATTCCTGCACTTACCTGACTCCTGACATTAATTTTTGTTATTGCTTCCACGAAGCTGACAGTGGGCTTGGTGAATCTGCTGCTACCCTTGACAGTCTCTGCTGGGGCTAATTTAGCTCTTGATCTCCAGGTCCACCTGCCCCTGACTGATCTGTGTAACCAATGAGAATGTTCAGGTTCTGACCCTTGTGACTCAGTAGAGGAGAGCTGCTCCCTCAATCTCTACCCCAACCAGAGAGCTGCAAACATAGCTATTCATGAATAATGCCAGGGAGAAGAGGCAGGTAGAATAGGCAAAGTGATACTCTCAGAATGATTTAAATGATCCAGCCTCCAGTTCCATATTTTGTCTTGAGCCGATAATGAAATGAGATTGTGGGTCACGAACAAAACCAAGAGTAGATGCTATAACGGAAGAAACTATGGGTAAAACTCAGATATAGTCTGAGTAATTAGGCTATTAGGATAGGATAAAAAAGAGATGAGTTATTTGACATGCTGGGTACACTATATATATATATATATATATATATATATATATATATATATATACACACACACACACACACACATATATACATATATATATCCAAATTACCAGTATAATGACTTCCATTTGTTTGTGTTGCCTCTTTTAAACTTTATGGCACATATGAGTGAAATCATATGGTTCCTGATTTTTTTCTGCCTGACTTATTTCACGCAGCATAACGTTCACAAGGTCCATCCATGTTGTAGCAAATGACAATCTTTCATCTTTCTTATGGCTAAGTAGTATTCCATTGTGTATACATACCACATCCTTATCCAGTCCTCCTAAGTTGACAGTGGGTTTGGTGAATCTGCTACTATCCTTCTAACCTGAGAACACTTCAGTTGTTTCCATATTTTGGACACCGTGAATAATGATGTGACGTGCATAGGGGTGCAGTTAACCAATGTCACCCTAATAAATTTAATTAAACATTTTTTAAAATGAGCTAAATTCCATGACAGCAATTAGAAGCATGGGGAAAGATGAAGGCTATCAGTGGGTAAGTAGACAGATGAAAACTGAAAGGTCCCTTTGAAGTTGAGCCACAATGACATAGTAGACCATTTGAATTCATGGGAGAGTATAGTAAAGTTTTATTATTATCTATTTTTCAGAAACCTTTTTCTCCCCAAACTTTCTAAGGTGAAAATTCTTTCTCTTTGATCAGTATTCCATTTCCTTGAGAAAGAATGTGCATATCGCACAGAGAGAACAGTGTGGTTGGTAGATAGAATTGTGGGCCTCGAGTCAGGGTCATGAGTTTTACTTCCTTCCTTCACCTCTAACTCCCTCTGTGCCTTTGTGCAAATCACTTAAATTATCTGTGCTTCTGAGTCCTCCCTTTGCAAAGCATTAAACCTTAGCCTATGCTATCAGCAACAAGAAAGGAAATGAGATAAGGCTGTAAGGAATTTAGGTCCAGCGGAGAGAAAATACTGCAGAAAAAAATCACCACGTGCATACACACAAAATGTAATTTATGGTGAAGCCTGAGAAAGCTGGGCAAAGTTCCCTTGACCTTATATACAAAATACAAACCGGAAGATTCTTAACCTAATTCAGGACTTCTTTAATGTCTAGATTTTTTTTTTTTTGGCTAAAATGTGATTGAAATGTATTTTTACTCAACCCTGATTGCTGTAGGCAGTTAGACAGATGTGAGCAGAGCGATGACTACAGACCAGGTATAGAAGGTCATCAGTGTGGAAAGCCCCCAGGTGCCTAGCAACGGACAATCAATTGCAGGGTGGGACCTTGCTCCCAGGATGACCTTTCCTCCCCTAGAATATTGCTGGTTTTTGGGTTTGAATCCCCTGACCTTTTCTTCCTAGAGATAACATTTAGGCCTCAGTTGTATTTCAGCTCCTAGTGCAGAGAAGCAACAAACCCAGACAATCAACCCCATGGCTGACCTCAGGACCAGCTGCACGGAATACTGACCCCCTGCCCTGGTGCTAGCCAGTCAATCAGTGGATATCACAACCCTGAATGGACACACCTGGAAGGACACACCATATGTTTCCCTACATCACTGCTGCTCCTACCAAAACCTCCTCTTACCTTAACTGAATATTCTATTAAGATCTTTCCCTGAGACCTCCCTTAAAATATCCACCCTTAAAACTCTTAGGATGAGGGACCCAGTACCTTTCTCTTTTCCCATCTCATCACCCCTCACCCCCCTGGGAAAGTTACCATTAGATTCCTCACTCCCAAGCTCCAAGGGGCCTTCCTTTATGTGCATAACTTGTTTCCTAAGCCCATTTCTTCTAGGAATTACTTTTCTACCTCTGTAATTTACTCAGAGCCCAAGTTCCTCACCAACCAGACAACTGATGCCATTCCCTGCTGCCTACAACATAAGCCAAACTACAAAAGCAGAACTGAAATCTCTCCTTCCTCACTTGGGAGTTAGGAAATGTCAAGGTCAGATTGTACCCTTAGGTCCCAGTTTGCCTAAGCAGAAGGGAAAATATCTACTGCCCATCTCCCGATGTTCATTCTCTCAACATGCATTTGCTGAACGCCCATAGCAAGGTAGATATGGTTGTACACCCTAGACCCTTAGAGCCTGGCTACTCAAAGAGTTGTGCACGGACCAGCCACATCAGCATCACGTGGGGGTTATGTAGAAATGCAGACTTTCAAGCCCTACCTTAGACGTGCTGAATCATTTGTGCATTAACAAGCTGTAAATGTTTGTTTGACTCTAAGCCTACATTTTAAGGGAGTGTTTAAATCACTTGGAGACAGGAAATCTAAGTTCAATTTGTAGTTGTCCACTTACTTGCTATATGACTTTGGGAATGTACTCAACTTTATAAGCCTCTCTTTACACATTTGAAAAATGGAGGTAATAATAACAGTTGCCTCTTTAGTTTGTTTGAGTTTTAAATAGAACTCTTCATTGGACAGTGCCTAACCAAGAGGTAATCCTCAATTGATGTTAGTTGTGCTATCATTTTTAATATCACATTGTTATATTATTAATATGTCTCCAACCCCATAAGAAACTAACTGTCTAGAAAATGGAGACACATGTCAACAAATAATATACCAATCTATTACAGGTACCATAGAACATTTATGTTCCAGATCTTTCTGCCAGAGATCTATAACCTCCTCACATGATAATTACCTCTCTCTTCCCATATCAGAGTTTGAGCAGTACCTAAGATTAAAACCACAGTTCCCGCTTTCCCCAAAGTATACATGGAGACTGTTGAATGGAATAATGAATAAACACAACCATAGAATTTTCAACTTTCACAAAAAAGTGTTCTGTGTATATATTTTTTCTCATTCCATATTTAAAGCCTGTGATTTCAGCCCTGACAATATATCTTAAACTCCCAGATCTCCAAAGTGAGTATCTAAGAAGTAGATCCCAAGTCAGAGCAGATCCCAGCAGTTTGTAAGACTATCAGTGACGATAGAAATGGGTTACAAGTAGGGATCTGGACACTCTAAATTAAAGTAGCCAACATTGGAGCAGGGACAAGAGATATGTCAGCAAGCTGCCAAGGGGACAGATAAAAACACAGGATTTTATAAGGACCAGTTGGGAAGGAAATTTATGAAAGAATATTTCTCCTACATGGTTGTTCTCCTATATTACTCTTCTTTTTTTTTAGCTTTTTATGCTTTCTTCTCTCTTTGCCAGACCCTTAAATTATGAAGGGCCTAGGATTTGTCCCCAAACCTTTGCCTTTCCCCACTACACTTTGCTTAGGTGAGTGTGCAATGTCCTGCTTTTAAATACCATAGCTACAGGAAGGTTCTCAAATTCTCATTTCTAGCCCTCATAAATTCCCTGAGACCTAGGCTCACCTGGATAACTGCCTACTCAGCACCTCTGCTTAGCAGTCTAACAGGATCTAACACTTAGCTTGGCACAGAACAGACCACATGTTTCCCCACGTCACTGCCGCTCCTACCAAAACCTCCTCTCACCTCAGCCTGCCAATCTCAGCAAATAGCAGCAGCATCAACCTACTTACTAAACCCAGAACTAGGAGCAAGTCTTGATTTCTTTCTCTTACCACAATCTAATCCATCAGCAAGCTTTGTGAGCTCTTCTTCCATAATGCTCCCCAATTCCCATCTTTTCAACTTCACAGGTAAATCCTGAATCCAGGATAGCACCATCCTTCCCCCAAATCCAGTATCATTATCCTCACTGGAGTCCTTATCTCCATAAGCTGCCTTACAGGCTACTATCCACACAGGAACATTTGGGGGTACCTTCTCTGCATGACACAATGCCCCAGCCCTTTGCTGTGGCCCACAAGGTTTTTTTGTGATATATCCCTGCCTCCCTCATGAGCTTCATCTCTGGCCACACTCTCACTCACCTCTAGGCTCCAATCATCATGGCAGCTTGCTGCTCACTAAGTGCATGAATTTCAGCATCTTTGTATCCACTATGCCTTTTATTTGGAATATTCTCCCTCAGATCTTCATATTACTATCTTCTTCCCATCATTCGGGTCCTAACACAAATGTCATCTCCGAGCCTCCCTCCACTGGCTAACTAGGTCATTCTTTAGTAACCAGGGCAATTATCTCTTTGTCATACACTTTGTAGGACTGTGTGTTCTGATTTATTTTTGGTTTCATGTTTGTTTTCTGTTCTTTGAAGGAAAAGATCAGTTCTTTCTTGTCGTCACCAATACCTAGAACATTTTCTTGCACATAGTAGGTACTTGCCATACATCTGTTTACCACCTACCTCTTTTTGAATGGGCAGGCTTCAGCTTATCATATTTATGCTGTCTTAGCTTTATAGCTCAAGAAAGAACACTTGATGGTAATTAGGGAGCCCTCCAGTCTCTTTGGCAAGAGTTAAATGTTTTTATGAACCATTTGAAATATGGAAACAAAACTTCCTGTTTACATGCCATAGTTGTTCTTTGTTAAAAATATATATATACAAAAAATAGCATAAAAGATAGACTTTTTAAATTGTTATGTATGAGATTCATCAAAAGAAAGAAACCATGTGTTTCATCTTATTGTATGTGTAAAACATTACCTCTGTTCAGTGACACTATAAGGCCAGAAATTGGAATCAAAACTGTTCTTGGAATAAAAGCAGTGAACTGACAACTGCTAAATCAAACATGCTCATTTTCTATTTCCCAGAGACTGTGGAAAAACCAGCATCTGAAACAATCTGTCTTGTACTAATTTGGGAATGGAAGTATACGCTTTATGAAGGCAAGGGCACCTATATATTATTCACCAACATGCTATCCCCTGGCTATAGTTCAGGGCTTGGGAGATAGTGTGAGTCTAGTAAATCTTTGTTGATTGAATTAATTAAAGGTTGGTGTTGTGAGCATGGGATCATTTACAGCACCTATTGTATATCAAGCAATGTGTTAGTGACATGTGATAAATAAGGCAATAAAAGACCAGTGACTTATGATAGACAGAGAACTTAAGGGGATTCTGTAGACCTTAACTTTTTTTTGGTTTTGTTCATTATCACCCAAGGATATTTTTCCATTGATTTTTAGAGAGGGTGGATGGAAGGGGAAGAGATAGAGAAAAATATCAATGTGAAAGAGACACGTTGATTGGCTCCCACACGTGTCCCAACAGAGACTGGGAATTGAACCTGAAACCCAAGGTACCAAACCTTGGCCAGAATGGAACCTATGACCCTTCAGTTCAATGGCTGACATTCTAACCACTGAGCAAACTTGGCTAGGTCTAGACCTTGATTTTTGTGTCAGTTCTGCTTCACATGAAATCTTATCCAAGTCATGTAACTCTGTAGAGCCTTAGCTCTTCCATGGAAAGGAGAGTGCAGGATTATGTAACAATAGTCACTACAGTGGGCTCGGTGTGAACTGTGAGGCTGACATTCCACTGGGTTCTCTACATGTGTGATTTAACTTAATCCTCACCACAGGTGTACAAAGTAGGTGCTATATCCTCATTGCTAATAAAGCCTTGGAAAGGTTATGATATTTGCTCACTGTCTCAAGTTCAAGGAGTCTGGGACTGAATCCTGATCCTCCTGACAATAAAGTCCATGCTTTTTATGACTTTCCACCCCATGCCTCTCTACTGAGAATGATCACATATTTGCCCAGAACAGCCCCTGCCTTCCCTAGTCACCTTGGGTCACCATGTGCCCAGTGGGCTTTCACTTTTTATCTCAGTGGTCCTCTTCATTGATTTTCATGTACGCGCTGCTCCCTTCCAATTCCTGCCATCATCTAGAGAGAATGAGGGGTCAGATGGCCAGGGAGAAGCTCACGTGCCTTTGGTTAAAGGAATTGGAGTGATACACATTCTTACAGTTAGGTACCCTTAAAACGAACAAATCCAAATAAATTCATTTGACAAACTGAGAATGAGAGGGGCAATGATAATGTTAATAATAATAAACAATAAACACAGCAAGAAGAACTTTGAATATAGTTTTCTAACCTGAATTGTATAACCAATTAAGTGTTCATTTATTATTCAAGCTCTCACTGAACATTTGCTGTTAGAGAAACTGAGGTACTTTATTTGCCATCATTTTTATCTAGATATCCTAACCTCTGAGCCTCTTTTCCCCCCCTCTCTCTTATTTGTAAAGTGGGAATAACATTTCCAACCTGATAGAAGAGGTTATCATCCAAAGAGAAAATTAGAGGAAGGCACCAGCCCCTCCCTGGCTCTCTAAATGTTTGTCCCATGTCCTTTGTCCAAGTAACATGACAGCGTTCTTTCCGAAGGTTTGTATGATTATTCATTCTTTCATTCATCACATACTTAAAACATACACACTATGGGTCAGGCGCTTTTCTAGGGCTGGGAATATAGGTCCAAGCAAAACAAAGGAAATCCTTCCTATTATATCGCTCTTGTTCATGGGGCAAGCCAAGAAAAATATACAGCTAGCATGGGATGCAATGGTAAAGGCTGTGAAGGCAAATAGTGCAGACTGAGAGAATGGGAAGTAATGGAGGGCTTACTACTGATGAGGAAAGGCTTCTTTAAGGGAGTTGCATTTCAGCAAAAATGAGAAACTGATAAAACTATAAACTGAGCATAGACTCAAAGGCCAGGTTCCTGGAAGGGGGAGGACATGTGTAGGTGGGCTGAGGTGGGAGAGACGTGGATGGGGCCAGGGAACAACAGGAAGGCAGGCCTGGGTTGCTAAAGCCAGATGCAAAGTGGGAAGGGAGATTGCAAGAGAAATCCAAGAGAGCATAGTCAGAGCTGATGTGCGTAGGGTTGTCAGAGCTGACGTGCCTAGGGCCCATGGGCCATGACAAGAATCTGGGCGTTACTAGAATATTCTTCCAAGGGTAATGGGATGCTCTGCCAAAGATCAGCTCATAGATAAAGAGTATGAGGCCGGACAAAGGGCTGGATGGATCTTGGAAACCAGTGTCATGAATTTAGTGTCAAAAATTACTCCCTATGGGAAATTGGATTAGGATGGATCCGAATGAGAAACAAGGCCATCACAATGAGAGATACCAAACCCTAAAGAGTGCTTTTGGAAATGAGTGTTTTTGTGAGCCAGATAGGAGGCTCCAATTTGCAAACCCATCCAAGGTCTGAGTCCAAGGACATGAGGTGTGACGTGATCGCAGCTGAATCCAGCTGTTGCTTTGGAGAGTCCCCTCTAGGCAGGGTTCTTGTGTAAGAAGCCAAAATTGGAGTTTCTGTGACCCAGGCATCTGCTAGTATTCCACAGACAGGATTCTGTTAACTTTCACCACAGCCCTGTTGGGGAGAGGTTCCAGGTTGCACTGTCCAAGCAAGGAGGCTGAGTTGGGGAGAGTGTAAATGATCCACTCAAGGTCAGAGAAAACCTTGGTTCCCAGACATGAAATGCCCATCTTCCTCCTACATGGCCCCCTTTGTACCTGTGGACCTGATACGCTTTGTCTTGCCCCTTTCATAAACCGCGCCAAGGGGTGATTTAATGCCAATAATAACCGCTCCCAACAACAGGGGCCTTTGCAAATTGCCAGCTCTTTCCCATTCATTATCTTGTGCTTCATAGGAACAAGTTCACACCCTTGCTGCCTTTTATTTTCACAGGCATGGCAAGTACAGGATGTGATAAATACTCCGAACAAGGAAACACTTAGCCTAAGCTAACTATTATCGGCAGCATCTATGACAAATGACTTCACAGAACACTGAAAAGCCCAACGTGATGACTCACTTGTGGTTAAAGGTAGTTGGAAATTTACTTTGCAAAAAAAAAATTACAGGAAAATAACTGGATTAACTGAAAGGGGGTGTGGGTGGGGAGAGCCAACAAAAACACACACATAACGATTTACTTCTCCTTGCAGGGGTAGCAATAAAGAAAAGAATTATAGCCCTAGCTGGTCTTGCTCAGTGGTTAGAGCATTGGCCTACAGACTGAAAAGTCCTGGGTTCCATTCTGGTCAAGGCACATTCCTAGGTTGTGGGCTCAATGTCCAGTGTGGGGGTTGCCGGAAGCAGCCAATTAATTACTCTCTCTCATCATTGATGTTTCTCAATCTCCCTTCCTCTCTGAAATCAATAAAAATATGTTTTAAAAAGAAAGGTAAGAATTATAATCCCAAGAGCACTTAGACAGGGAATGAACATGTTTCAGCACTGGCTGTGTAAATAGGAAAAGTCTGGGTTTTGTGGATCCAGAAAAATCCACCTTCATCCATCAAGTCCAGCGGGACCAGTGAGAGGCATATGGAGGGTGTCTGATTTGGGATCCACTGAGTCAGGCTCTGGCAACATAAGGTCTTTATGGGCTTTTTGCTGGCTCTTTGAATGCTGAAATCTGTGTTGTCAGGATATTCCTGAACTTAACCTTCAGGCTCTCTGCTCCCCTGTCCTCTCCATTTAAGCCCTATTCTCTTTGTTCTAAAGAAGAAAATGAAGCCCAGCCAGAGTGGCTCAGTTACAATTTGTTGAACTTTGTACTATGCACCTAAGGGTTGCCTGTGGAGATTCCCAGTCAGGGCACATACCTGGGTCCTGGGTTTGGTCCCTGGTTGGGACACCTATGAAAGGCAGTGTATTCTCTCTCTCTCTCTCTCTCTCTCTCTCTCTCTCTCTCTCTCTCTCTCTCTCCTTGCCTCCCTTCCACTCTCTCTAAAAGTCAATGAAAACAAATCCTCAGGTAAGGGTAAACAATAACAACAAAAAGAGAATAAAATGCAGACAATGCAGACTCCATGACATGGCCCTCAAATACCTGGCAGCTGTCTCCAGCCTTCTCTCGGGAAGTGGCCCCATTCTCCTTCCTGTCCCTTGAACATATCATGACCTCTCCTGCTCAGGGCATTTGTCAATGCTGTTACTTCCTCCTAGAATGTCTTCCCCAGAGTTATTACTTTCACCCTGCAGGTGTCTGCTCAAATGCCACCTCCTTAGGGGACCTTCCCTGAATATCTCATTCCAAACAGTGCCTCCTTCCCACCTCTTCCTTCCTTCCTTACCCCGGATTAGCCCTTAAATACAGCTCCACGCAGATCTGTGCACACATTGCCACTTATTTACTTGCTTATTTGCTGCTTCCACTAACTAGGATAGTGGTCGGTAAACTGTGGCTCATGAGCCACATGCAACTCTTTGGCCCCTTGAGTTTTTAGCAAAGGCCAGCTTAGGAGTACCCTAATTATGTTAATAACAATGTGCCTACCTATATAATTTAAGTTTAAAAACTTTGGCTCTCAAAATAAATTTCAATAATTTTACTGTTGATATTTGACTCTGTTGACTAATGAGTTTGCAGACCACTGAACTAGAAGGTAAGCTTAGAGGCTTTCCCAGGCTGTTGTGACTAATTACTACACACTGGGCAGCTGCAAGTAGCAGAAATGTATTGTCTCATAGTTCCCGAAGCCAATGGTCTGATATCAAGGTGCCTGCCAGCAAAGTGGATCTGATGGCTCTGTCCAGCTTCTGGTGGCTGCGGGCAATCCTGATGCCCCTGGGCTTAGAGATGTGTCACTCTAGTCTCTGCCCTTCTTTGCAGGGCCAATTCTGTGTCTGTGTGTCTGTGTCTCACATCATCCTCTCTTTTCTCTACTAAGGACACACCAGTCATTGGATTTCAAGCCCATCACTCTAGTCTCTGCCCCATCTTTACGGGGCCATCTCTGTGATAGTGTGTCCACGTCTCACATCTTCTATAAGGATACACCAGTCATTGGATTTTGAGCCTGCCCTCATTCCAAGATTTTTAACTGGATTTCATCCAAATAGTTTCACCTTCACAGATACTAGAGACAGTCTCTATTTGAAGGAGAGGCATAATACAGCCCACTTCAGAAAGCAAACCCCTCTCTTAGGGACTGCCCACAACCCTGGCATAGGCTTGCCCCTGGCAGGCATTCATTGAATGTGTGCCCAATGAATGAACACTGCCACTTTAAGATTTTCCCTGTCTGATCTGCATTCCTTGCCAGATGGCCCTCCATCCCAGAGATCCCAAAGCCCCCACTGCCTGAGCTTCCCACTGGCTCTGCCATCGCAGAAGTGATCCAGGAAGCCATCCCCTGGAAGGAGCAACCAGCAGGAGTGCGAGGCTGTCCCCAGACAGGCTGTGTGGCATGACGCCATGCCTGCTGTTCAGAGAGGCAGCAGGCCTTATATCGGCTCGGCTTCGCAGTGACAAATGTCAGGGCTCTAGCTGCCTGCTCAGATGGCCTTCCTTACCACAGGGACACTGAACATGGTGAGTTCATGGTTACAGCTGCAGTCCCCCACCCCTTCCCTGTCTTTGCCCATTGTCTTCCCTCTCTTCTGAGTCTTTTCTTCTTTCCCTCCTGAGGGTCCTTTGTCACTATCATCAAATTCATCCCCATCCTACGATTCCTCCCGTAGTAATTACCTCCCAAGCTAAAGCCCAATCTGCTTCCTGCCTGACCAAACACTTTCCAAAAGCTTGTTTCGCTTTCTGAAGACTTAACACAAATGTAAATAATTATTAGCATGGTTACTTGTCTAATATCTGGCTTCCTGAACAATCTATAAGCTACTCAAGGGCAGAACTCTGTCCATCCTATAAGGAGAAGGCACCTCTCTCCTTCACTCTTCAACTTCCTGACTTCCACATGCTGGACTCATTATAAACTTGTGATTGAGCAAGGGCTCACTGCACCATTGAGCATAGAAGCCAAGATGATGACATCTGCTTTTGAAAACAGAAAAGGCACTCAGCCTGCATGGCTCAGTGGTTGAGCACTGACCTATTAATCAGGAGGTTACAGTTCATAGGCAAATGCTCAGATTTCGGGCTTGATCCCCAGTAAGAAATGTACAGGAGGCAGCTGATCAATGATTCTCTCTCATCATTGGTATTTCTATTTCTCTCTCCCTCTCTCTTCCTCTCAGAAATCAATAAAAATATATATTTTAAAAGAACAGAAAATAGAAAGGACTTTATTGCAAAATCAACTGGCCTGGCAACAGGAGGCAAGGCTCAAATCTTTCCCCTGCCCGAGATCAGGGAGAGTTGCAGTGTTTGGTGGGACGAGGCTGGTATGTGGACGCACTGGCCCAGCAGGTTTTGACTTTGGCTTTGGAATGTAGCCATGTGGTAAGATATGGTGAGGGACTTTGGCACTGGATCTCCTGGACAACCGATCCTTGGCTTCTGAAAGGGTTTCAGCATTAAAGTTCCGTTTACTTCCCTCTGCTTTGGTTCCATGGGGCAGGGGGAGATTTAGTTCTGGGCATAAAGTGGAGGTACAAATTCTGTCCTCTGAACATGAGTTGTATTTTTTGTCTGTTTTCTCTAAAAAGCAACTCAGTATCTTGTTGCAAACAGGACAGGAACCAGGGATTTCCAACATGGGGCACACACCCCACAGAGGGGTAATTTGATTTTTAGGGGGGGTGCAATTTGAGAATGGGTTATTAATGTTGAACTTTTTGCATTTCTTATGGTTCTAGGGGCCTCATATCTATATAAATATAAACATCTAAGCTACCGTTACAACCCAACAACCAGAACTACTGGAATGACCAGTCGACCAGTTACTATGATGCACACTGACCATCAGGGGGCAGACACTCAATGCAGGAGCTGTTCCCTAGTGTTCAATGCTCTCCCACAGGGGGAGTGCTACTCACCCAGAAGCCAGGCTCATGGCTGGTGAGCACAGCTGTGGCAGTGGGAGCCTCTCCCAACTCAGCAGCAGTGCTACCAAGTGGCAGCTGCAGGCACAGCAGGCTTGGATGGGCATTGAGCGTTGAGTAGTGTGGCACCAGCTTGGGCTCTTCCCTGACCACCTACCATTTGGCAAACTGCTACATCCCTTGGGGGATGTCTGACTGCCTGTTTAGGCCCAATCTCTGGCCTATGGGGATTGGGCCTAAACCAGCAGTTGGATATCCCCTGAGGAGTTCTGAATTGTGAGAGGGCATAGGCCAGGCTGAGAGCCACCCCCATTCCACCCTCCATGCACAAATCCATGCACTGAGCCTCTAGTACAGTATATAAATATATACTGTGACATATTTATGCATTTCAGTTCTCTATTACATTTTGAAACTATTTGCTATTTATTCATATCACTTCATATTATTTTTTTAACAATTTCTTAGTGATTTCTTCCTCAATACTTCAACTGTCCTTTGGTTCTTTTGTTTATCTTTTTCATGAATGCCATGTTCTTTGGAAGCTTGTTTAGACCAAGTTAATGGCCTTTTAGGTCTCCTCCATGCAAAAAGGAGTTCACTCTTTGAGTAATAAGATTATATTTCATGGGGGGGGGAAGGTCAGGATTTTAGAAATACTTAGGTGGCATGGCCAAAAAAAGATCGGGAACCACTGGTAGGAACTATTTGAACTGGTTCTGTGGTTGTAGGACTGAGTTCCCTGTCTCCTTGCTCATTGTCAGCTGAAGTCCACTGCCTGCTCCTAGGAGCTGCTCACATGCCTTCTAATGTGGATTCCTTCATCTTCAAAGCCAACAATTCTGCCTCAATTCAATTCCTTCTTATGCTTTGAAACTCTCTGACTCTACTTCTGTTTTCTTCTGCCAGGCTGAGAAAGTTCCTTTCTTTTAGGGACTCGTAAAATTGCATCAAGTCAAGCAAGATAGCATGACTTTTAAAAATATATATATTTTATTGATTTTTTACAGAGAGGAAGGGAGATAGATAGAGAGCTAGAAACATCGATGATAGAGAAACATCGACCAGCTGCCTCTTGCACACCCCCCACCAGGGATGTGCCCGCAGCCAAGGTACATGCCCTTGACCCGAATCAAACCTGGGACCTTTCAGTCTGCAGACCGACGCTCTATCCACTGAGCCAAATCAGTTTAGGCATGACTTTTTTTTAGGGTCAACTTTGCCATACTGCACAATCACAGGTATGGTATCTCACATTCACAGGTTCCCAGTAGTGCAGCATGGATTCCTGATGGCCGTACCGAAAAATTCTGCCCGGCGCAGATGGAAATAGAATCTTATTCACTCAGCATGCTTCTTAGGACCTAGCAGAGCTTCCAATATAAAAGATAATTAATGCTTTCATTAATTTTTAGGTTGAACTGACTTCAGTTGCAATAATCATGATGCTTTCAAACTCTGTTGTAATTACACACAAGTGAAAAAAAACTCCAATAACAAATAAGGAAGTAAAATAGCAATAAAGAAATGGACCTTAATTATTATAGAATGAACCTTGATCCACAGGAAAAGATATTTATAATGAAAGAGAAATGTTGCAGAATAGAAATGGGGTGGGGGGGAACCTCCTGAAAACTGAAAGTGTAGCTTTCCAGTTTTGCATATTTTGCATCCTGGAAACTTTCAAGTTCAACACTTAGCGAGAGTTAGAGTTACCAAGGTTACTACTCTACTCTCAAAGTGCCTGTACCAGATGAACAGCAATAGGTTTTCTACACCCGACTCTGCTTCAATTCAAACAGAAATCTGGTTTGAAGATGGAGGAAGGGATTCTTCCCAAGAGGCCCTTGGAGTGTACTGGGATGAATTTGTGGTTTTCGTTTGGAACTGAGGTCATTCCCTTGCATGCATTTGGTTGTTTATTTATGTAAATCATTGCAGCATTTTCATGTTGCTCTCTCTCTACATACAAACCTATGTTTGGTAGGTGTGGCCTCGTTCCATTCTGCTGATTGCAGCCTTTGCTTCATTATGTGCATAGGCATACAAAGTGATGACAAAGTCAGTCATTTGTTTCTGACTGCAACTCACCCCCCCAAAAAAAACTGCTTCAATTGATCCAGAGTGCTGATGTCAGCCAAGACACTATACTTCTTGACACTACATTTTTCCCAGTGAATAATAAGTTACTGTGTCTCCACCAATAGCCCCCCTCCCACTTCCTTTATTTTTTCTTCACCATTAGTCATGCTGGTCTAGCTCACCACCTGTCACTTGGCATACTTCTGCAAACGCTTTTACCCATGTAGAAGTGAACTTGGTTGCACTGAAGTTGGGAACACACCTGCGCTTACTTGGGTCTGCAACTTACCAGCTATAGTCCTTTCAAAAGTGTTTTGTTTTTGTTTTTTCAGTCCTTCAGTATATATTACAATCTGCTATTTCTGGGGGTGGATTTTTCAAACATTTATATTATTAGAATTTTGAACTTCAGGTAATAGAATTATGCCTTAGAACAAAATATATAAAACAGTTAAAAACATAGTAAGTAATCTTAAAGGAGGATTGATGTTAGCTCATTAACTTATATATGATTCATATACCATAGCTCCTTTAATTCTCCCAACAAATATAAGGAGAGGAAATTATGTATGATACTCATTAAATAGCTGAGAAAGTTACACTCAGGAGAGGCAACTTTCACCAACTAAGAGAAAGATCCTGGACTCCAAATCAGGAGTGTCTGATTGCAAAGCCCCTGCCATTTTTTCTTCATATGTTGTGTTTTCTACTGGAATATGCTGCTTCCTTTCACCTTTTCATTCAACATTCTGAGAATCCCTATGACACTATGGTAGATCCACACAGGCAAACACAGCCCTATCCTCCATATGCTGGTAGACCTGCAGGATGAATGTCCATATAAATGAATCATGATGCCATTTTTTTAAAGGCTATAGCAAAAGTAGGTCTCACAACAGGCCTATCTAGAGTTATTCTTTCGCTGCAATGATCACTACTCATGTGTGGCTATGCGAATAATTAAAATTATTGTATAAATAAAATCAAGAACTCAGCCTCTCAATTGCACTAGTCCATTTGCAAGTGCTTGACAGTCACATGTAGTGCGTGTCTACTAGACTGGACAGCACAGATTATGAAACTTTTCCTTCAGGGCACCATGAGACAGTGATGGTCTTGTCTAGAGATCAGAAAGACATCCCTGAAAATAGTTCTGAGATCAGACTTGAAAAAAATTGGAATTTCCAGGCAAACCAGTGGAGGCAGAACATTCCAGGCAGAGGAAATATATGAGGAAATTAATAGGAGGCACCATTTTTAAGTAGGGGAGAAAGCATGATCCAAGGATCTGAAGTAATCTGATACACTCTCATTTTTTTGTTTTTTGTTTTTGTGTGTTGTATGTGTGTGTTTTCAGGGGCAATTTGGTGGCTGATGATATCATTTTTCATGATGTGAAATTTTTGAAGGACATTTTTACTTATGGGATGATTGGTTTAAATTCTCTCTTCCTAAAAAAATATCAGGATGGGGAGAGTGGTGGTTTCCACTTAGGCCTGGAGTTACTGCTCTGTCATTCTGTCAGAGCAGAGGGAATATCACAAAAATCCTTCCAGTCACTTCCATGAATAATGTATGCCTTATTTCTTTATTCTTCCCCACAGCAAACATCAATCAGAAGCATCGGAAACAAACAGACCACGGAAACTAGAGTCAAAACCAGCATTTTGTCAACTGATTAGATAGCAGTTAGTTTAATGCTAACATTAATCAAGGTCTGATTGCTCCATTGTGAGGAACGAGAACCATGTGCTGAGATTAATATGCAAGATCTGGTTCAGAATGTTTCTGCAGAAGCCCCCACGCAGTAATTAAGAAGAACACAAAATGAAGGTTATTGATCCGTTGTGTTATTGAGAAACAACATAATTGATATTTTGGATCTTAATTGCTGGTTCCAAAGTAAAAGTGACAGTCTGTGCAGATCATTAGTAATAGAGTTGTTTGTTTCTACTATTTAAACCAAAATATTGAGTTCAAAGGTTATCCTGCTTCAAATAAACATTGATTTTGTTATCAAGAAGTCTTTATTTGTAAATGTCTACAATTATTCTTTGGACAAATCCGGTGCAATATGCTATTAGTTTTGGAGTCAGACAGTTTCCACTCATGAGCTCTGTGGAATGAGATTTGTCATTGAACTTGTCTGGGTCCCTAAATTCTCTTTTGTAAAGTGGCATTGACAATGTTCAGCTCAGAGATTTGCTGGAAGTGTTTGGGGAGAAAGTCCATGTCTGAAAGTCAAGAGCATACTATTCAGGATCAAAAGACTCCAAACACAAACTGCTGTATTTTAAACACAGTTTTGTCAGTTCTTAGCTGTGCAAACTTAGGCAAAGTAGTTAACCTCTCTATTCCTCAATCTTTTCATTTTTGAACAGAGGTGACAGCAATAGGCTTCCCTGACAGAGCTGTCATGGAATTAAATGGAAACATGAAAAGTTCTACGAGGGCGAGGCAGAGTATAAGCACTGAATAAGTGTTAATTTTTTATTATAATTAGGAAATGGTTATGCACATCACTAATTCTTAATAAATATTAAATTCATCATTTTCCTTCTATAGCTAGACAGTAGGAAACCTAAATCAGAATTCTGGCTCTGCTTCACATGGCATAGCGAGGAGAAAGGTGCCAACGTGAAGGAAAGACTGTGAGCCTTCCCACTTGCTCACAGTCTTCCAGAAATCATTATTTTTCCTAATTCCTAAATGTGACTAGACTGAACAGAGGGGAAAAAATGGAAATGTGAAGAAACCATGATGGGGAAAGACCAAGATGAATTAATTGTGAGAGAGAAAAAAAGACCGTGGGAGAAATAGATTGTTCTAGGCAAGAAACAGATGCTAATTAGTATTCTGACAGAAATCTAAGGACACGCTGCTTTCAAAAAATAAGAATCAGTTGCCATGAAAAAGAAACTAGGAGATACTAAGAAAGCAATCTTGAGAGTTCAGGAAGAAAATGGCAGATGCAATGAATGGGGAGAAAAAGCCTACATTGGTTGCAGAGAAAGTCAAGTAAATGGCTCAGAGACCAGGGCTAAAAAGATAAAGAAGAATTTGAGAGAAACAATGAGAGACTATCCAGTGGGCCCGGCTTTGGACTAAAAGGAATCCTGGAGAAGAGTTGCAGTGATGAATGAGAGGTAAGGATATTGACAGGGAAATAATGCAAGTTTCCTGAACTGAAGGAAATGTGAATCCTCAAAAAGGAAGGCTCCAAATCACAAGGTAGAACTACACTTAGACTAAAATGGCTAACATTGGATGATAAATGAAAATACTAAGTGCTGGTGAGGATGCCAGCCAACTGACACTCTCCTACATGGCTGGTGGGGTGGGGGGAGAGGTACAACCACTTTGGAAAACTAGTTGGCAATATCATATAAAGTCTAACATGCAATTGCCAGGTGATCCAAGGATCTTACTCCTCCTTATTTATTCAAGAGAAATCTACACAAAAACCTTAAGTCAATGTTCACAACAGTTTTATTTATATGATATCAAAAAGTATCCCAAAGGACTACCAATTCCTATTAAGTCTTCTTGTCCCAATAAAATAATAAAATTTTAAGAAAAAAAATTTCATAACACTAATGACTAAACAAAGGAGCTATAATATTATAGACACAAAAATAGGTTATCTACAAAGGAATAAAGGCCAGAGCATCTTCAGAAACATTAGGAACACTGGATGCCAGAAAACAATAGAGAAACGACTTCAAAGTTATGAGGGGAAAACAAATTCCAATCCAGAATTTTATACACGGCCATTTTGCAGCATTGTGCCTGGCACTCATGAGCTGATCAATAGCTAGTCATTACATGCCTTATGAATGGCTGAATAAGTGAGAATTTGCATTTTCAGCAAATTTAACTTTGATTTTCCTTTCCTGAGATGATGATTGCAATATATACTATTCAATATATATTATTTCAGGATTGAGAAACATAATATCTGTGATCCAGATACATGTGAAAAGTATTGTAAATCAGCAAGCTACTTAATTCAGTAAGAATTTTATTTTCCACTAGAATAGATATCTCTTAAATAATTTAATAAAGAAAAAAGAACCTTTCTCTGGTCTTAAAGTAATCTTTATTCTGGAGCCAATATGATACCTTGAGACCCAGCTAGAGATTTTTGAAAAAAAGAATGTAAGTACTCACAGAATCAGTGCCCCAGGCAATGAATAAAATCAGTAATTGAAGAGCATCTCAAATTCGAGTACACCAAGAGACACAGTGCTGTGTGTTGAGGTAGGAAAATCAGGAACATGGTATATGAGGCTAAAGTTGTCAAAGATAAAAGTTGTCACTTCTTCCTAAGGAACCATTTAACTTGAAGGATGGTACAAGTGGGGGAACATGTAATGTTTATGCTTTCTAAAGTACATACCACATCCACCAAATCCTTGTTTTAATTCTAGGTAATTTCTTGTTTAATTTATTTTATGTGCCTGTTTACCTTGTGATAATAAAAGAAAACAGCATTAACTCTGGTGCATCAGATCAATTTCCTACAGCGATTAGTAGAATTTGATTTTTGTTTTGCCAACATGTAATTCAACTAAGTTTCATTTTCTGTGTCAATGGGCTTTCTGAGTGAGTTTGGACATCTGTTTTCTGTGATTTAAACATCATTCTTTTGAAGTGAAGATCGTCTTGCCCCTTCCCCCACATTGTGTGTGGACTACCTATGGGGGGAGGTGGGCTTGGAATCCACCGGGATGCTTGTTTTTGAATTCTACTGAGTTTTTGTTCCAGTGTTACACAGTTGCTTCAATATGGATCATGATGTTCTTACTTACAGTGTTGTTTTTCTGAAACAGTTCAATGGACTATTTTTTCTTATATTAAACTTCTCTTTTCCTTATCTTGTGCCCAACCTTTCTGTCTGATGTATAGTGGGGCTGCTTCAGCCTCAACCCCAAGTTCTAGGATTCTCTCACATGGGTTTTTAGAAAAACTCAATGTGAACAGGTTTGAGGATCAAAAAGCAGACAATAGAAGGAGATTAGATGCCTACTTGACACAAAACAAAAATGTGTAAAAGCCATAGGACTTGATGTAGGGCAGAAGAGATGCCTCATAAGTCAAAATTCTCCCCTGGATGATGTTCTAACAATAACCAACTGAGCTACAAGGCTAAGTAAGTTTTTTACCCAGTTTTAATTGGATTATTTGTGTGTGTGGGGGGGGGGTGTTGAGTTTTATAAATTCTCTATAAATTTTGGATATTATCCCCTTATCAAATGTATCACTGGCAAATATGTTCTCCTATTCAGTGGGCTCCCTTTTTATTTTGTTGGTGATTTCCTTGGCTGTGCAAAACCTTTTTAGTTTGATGTGAAGGGATTAATAAAAAAAACTAATAATAATAATAATAACCAAAATGCATAGACATAGACAACTGCATGTTGTTATTGTTTTGTTTTGCAAGATCAATGAGATGCTTTAACTTAATCTTTCATGACAAATTTATTGTAAAAATATTTGCATATATACATACACACACACACACACACACACACACACACATATGAAAACTGTGGATAAAAAATATGAATGAAGTAACTATGCAACATTGGCATCTAACTATCAATAGAGATTCTTATGGTACTTCAATTAGTTTAAGGGAATTTCAGTGCAATGCAGGTATGTGGAGCAGGGCTAGGTAAGGACAAATAGGGAATAGGTGTGAGGACAACCTGTCACCTACATTCTCTAAGATGTCACACATGGGCACCCCTCCTTGCGGTAGTATATCCTGGGGATGAATCTGCATTCCACAGTCATCACCCAGGGGACATCTCAGTTGAGTGGGGCTGAGGCAGTGATGCTCCACAATGTACAGGGGTTCTGGTTCCTGCAGAGGGGATTGACCTAAGGGTCTTTATGCTTTGCCTGGAGCCAGTACTTTAGAGTGGGACACACACTGGTAAGCTGACATATTTGCACAAGTTAATTAGCACCTGTATCTTGGCCCAGCAACTGACACAACAGTGAGAAGAACAAAATGTCAAACCAATTGAAATAGAGACAGAGTGAAGGAAATGTAGCACAAAGGAAAGGGTGGAAGGAGAATTTTATATCTTCCCATGATGTTTACCTTACAAAAATGTTTATAAGAAAATGCACTTTATATTTCTAAGGCAGTGTAGAAAGACTAATTCAAAGAATTAGCTGACTTCGCCTAGACTATGCTGTTGTAACAAATGAACTCCCAAATCTCAGGGAATGTGGTAGGACAGATAGAAATGGGTAGAGGGGGATAGAGGGAATAAACAGTGATGGCAGGAGGGAGATTTGACTTGGTTTGGTGATCACACCATACAGTATACAGATGATGTATTATAGAACTGTACACCTGAAACATATATAAATGTTTTTAACTAATGACACCCCAAGAAATTCAATATTTTTTTAAAAAAGTCAAAATACAGAAAATTAGAAAAAGAGAAAGTGGTTAATAAACATCTCAGAGTTCTTTCCAGACTAAAAAAAAATAATAATTTTCTAAATTCCTCTTAACTTGTCACTATTTAGCAGGAGTAGTCAAAATAAGAGCAGCATGCTTCAAAGGCGCCCACAGATAAGAGAGCAGATAGCAAGACGCAGCCTCCCATCCCAGCCGACAGGTGCTACAAACGCAGACGTTCAGGGAGGGAAGGGCAGCCACTTGTGATAGTGTGTTACATCATTTCTTTGACCTCAAGGTGAAAGCAAACAAGAGGAGCAAAATGTGTGCTCACCGGCTGTAAAAATGAAACCTTCCACGCAGGCCTGATCTTTTGCAGGAATTCTGTCTCTGCCAAAGAGACTGGGATTTCCATCAGGATGCCAGCTGGGCCTTGCCCTGGATGCTTTGGGAAGGAAAAGAAATAAAATGAAGGACTATAAGAGAGGGTTTTAAATTTAATTTAATTTAGCTAAACCAGCAAGTCCCATTCACGGAGCTGTTCCAATCTCCTGAAAGGATACAGAAAAATGAGCACGTACCCTCCACCGAGACACACTTTGTGTGTGCTCTGTTACTGAGGCTCCCAGCAGCTGCAAGAGTAATTATTATCCCCATTCTCCGAGGAGGACAGCGGAGTCTGGCAAGTTTATGTCACTTGCCCAAGGTCACACAGCTAGGCTGCAGTATGGCCAAATCAAAGCCAAGTCTAATTCTGAGGTTCCTATCATTCTCCACTCCTCACTCCTCAGTACAGGGGTCCCCTTACCTGTGGTTTCACTTCCCTCGATTTTACTTACCCACAGACAACTAGAGTCGAAGCATACTAAACAAAAAAAATTCTAGAAACAAGTAGTTCACAAGTTTTAAATTACCCCTCTAAGTGGCGTGATGAAATCTCCAGCACTGTGGCCCTGGACGTGAAACACCCCCTCACTGAGACTCCATGCTGTCATTCCCCTACCCATCATTTGCTTAGTAGCCTGCTTTGTTATCATATCAACTGTCTTGTACTGCAGAGCTTGTGTTCAACTGGCTTGTATTTTACCTCATAATTGCCCCAACGTGGAAGAGCCCTGATGCCCACTATTTGGTTTGCCAAAGAGAAGCTGTAACACGCTTCCTTTCAAAAAAAAAAAAAAAAAAAAAAAAGAAGAAGAAGAAAGTTTTCTATGTGATAAGGAAACACACAAAGCCACATGCCGAGCTCTCTCAGACATATGGCAAAAACACATCTTCTATACATAACATCTTGCAGAAGGAAAAACAAATCTGATAATTTTGTGTCACACCTTAAATTGCAATAGTTACCACCCCAGTGGTTTGGGATCTTCACCTTAGATTGACCACAACTGTCTGCATCAGGTCAGAGTCTCATGCTACCCAGTCCTGCTTCCTCCAAACTCCTCCCATGAGGAGATTTTAGATATGTTCTGTGGTTGGAAGGTTTTCCTTGCCCAATCTTGCTTCCGCTCTCTTTATCTTTCAAAGCCTCCTGTGGGTTCTGAGCATCTGCTTCTGTGAATGGATGCAATACCTAAATGCCATGCTGCCCCAGGTCTCAGTCTTTGAATCACTGCTATCTATTTTAATTTCCCGAATAAGCCCACTTTGTTTATTGAGTATTAATGTCACTTCTATGTTGAAGACTCAACTTTGTGATTCCAGCCACCAGCAGTCTTCTGACCTCCAGACACATGTGCCCAATCCCTACTCAACATCTCCATTGGCTATTCAATAGGAACTTAAGATTTAATATATTCAAGTCCATACTCTGATCTTTTTCCTAAACCTATCCCTTTTCCTATCTTTCTCAGCTCATTAATGACTCTATATCTATTATTGCCAAGAGCAAACATCCTTGATTTCTCTCATTGTCTCATAGCCCACACTAATGCATCAGCGAATCCTGTGGGTTCTGGCTAAAAATGCATACAGTACCTCACCAGTTCTCATCAGCTGCACTGGGACAACATCATTTCAAGCCACCAGCCATGTCCTCTTAAATAGATTACTGCAAGAGCCTCCTATTTGGACTTCCTATCTCTACCCTTGACCTATTCAAGCTATTTTTCACACAGCAGTTGGAGTACCCTTTAGAGAGACAAATGCTGTCTGGTATCACATATGTGTAGAATCTGAAAAATCCAAACTCATAAACACTGAATAGAATGCTGGTTACAGAGACTGAAGGGGTGGTGGAACAGGAGATATGTGGTTTATAGGCATATTTTCAATTAATAGTAGATAAATTCTGGAGATTTAATGTTCAGGTTAGTGAATAGAGACTACATATTGTATTATATCATCAAACTTACTAAGAGAATAGATCTTACTATTTCAACCACACATAAAAAATGATTATGTTGCATGAAAGAGATGCTAACAGTGTGTACAATGGCAATCATATTACAGTCTATAAATACACTGTCATATATATATTTCAACAAAATTTTAAAAATAAAGACTTAATCCTCAAAATAACCTATAAGACCCCATATTATCTGGCTCCTTCTCCACAGCTTTCCCTCTTGTTCACCAACTTCTTTTATTCTAACCACATAGACTTCACTGCTGATCCCCAAATACTGAAACGTGTCCCTACCTCAGGACTTCACGTGTGACATTCTTTTGCCTATAAAATTTCTTCCCCAGATAGCTGAAGGGCTCTCATCTCTGCTTACACATCCCTCGTCAATGACATCTTTCTTGAGCTCTGTACACAGAATTGCACACCCAGTGTCCCCTTTTCATTTCCCTAATATCCTTTATAGCCCTTAAAATCTAGCATAATTGATTTTTGTCTCACATCTCTCTTATTTTCCAGAGGAAAAAATTTATACTTATTGTATTCCCTATTGGATTCCTAATACCTATTTCAATATCTTTTATGTGGCAGAAACCCAATACATATCTTGTATATAAATTAATGAATTAGAATAATAATAATGCTGACCACATAAAGAGGTTGTGATCTCTGATAATTAATGCAAATTACTTAGTCCAATTCCTGGCATACAATAAGTATTCAACAACCATAAGTTTGTTGTAATAATATTAGCAAGTTTTAATCATGGCTGCCTTAGGAAAGGTGAATGCTTCAATAGTACCATAGTCTCCATTCTGGGGACAAATTTGACAGCAATGCTCAGGTGTGACCCAGAGAATCTAAACATCTCTCTATACATCTATTTGTTCAGATTCTTGAACAAAAATACTTTAAGATAACATCCCATGTTGGTGAACCATGACTATAATTCAATTACAAATGAGAACTCTACTATTTTTTAAATGAAAGCATTGTACTATAAATACTGCACAGTATGTTTCTTATGTAAATGTCATTATATTCATAGTGTGAACCATTTTGGCCAGGTGTAACTGCAAGAGGAAACTCTGGCTTGCCTGGATTTTTCCTCTGCATTGCCTAAGTTTTGGGACTGTTTGTCTTTTTTGAACAAATATTTTTGGAGTGCCTGCTGTGTCAAGGCACACTGTGCTGGGCATGAGGGGATGAGGCTTGGTTCCTGTCTTCAGAGAGCCCACCCCCATCAGCGAAGGGGGATAATCAAGTAAGGCATTGCAGGGAGGTGTTAGTCTAGGCAAGGAAGTACAGAAAGCATATGATGGAAGAAACTGAGCTTATGGTGGAGAAGAAAGATGGGAAAAGATCACACTCTGCTTCTCACAAGAAGATGTGATATTTAAGATGTGTGAAATTCTCCTGGTAAACATTAAGAAGTCCTGGCTAAGGGAAAGGTGGTTCCAGGAGGAGGGAATTATGTAAAATGACTCAGAGCCTGGAGAGAACATTGGGCCTCCAAGCTTTCAAATTCTGAAAGGTGTTTTGGCAGCAAAGCCAAGCTTTCCTGCGGTGTCACATGAACGGCTTGCCCACAATGAATAGAATTTCTCATAGTCTTAGTAACTGCAGAAAATCCTTAAACTTTCTTCAATACATGCTCAAAGTTCCCTTTACATTTTAAAGAAAGATTTTGTTTTTCTACAGAACACTCTGAAAATGTCTCCTGCTCCCTTATAAACCCCAGCTAGGAGCCTCCCTCTCTGTCATCGAAGTCCTTGGATTCTGTCTTTCTCAATTCCAAGGGCCTGCAGCTGACCTTGGACTTGGTATACTGAACTTGTTGCTGGGCTGGAGCAGATCCTCTTCATGGAAAGAGTAACTCCCTATGGAGACAGAGCTGAACATAGATCTTGCATGTAGGCAGGACATGGGAGCCTTGAAAGGACCTTCTGCTACCAGTTCTAAGCTAGGTAGTAGGTATACCAGATGATGAAAATACAATTAAAAATGCAAACTGAGAGGGTTACCTAAAGAATATAATAGAAAAAAATGGAGAGACCATTGCAATCAGAAAGTCAGCCCATGTCAAGAACAGTTTGAACTGGATCGTGCAGAATGAGTAGGGTCCTGACAGAGGGATAACAGCTGGATAATCCAACAGACAGAGAGGGGAGGTGGTGGAATAGCGGGGGCTAGAGCCAGGGCCAGACTGTTGAACCTGCAATTAGTGTTGTAGGGATGGGAATAAACCCTCTCTGCTTGCAAATGTAGCCATGTTCATTCATTCACATAGGGCATGTAAGATTCTGCAATCTTTTAGGATGGAATTTCCAATCAAACCAAGGAAACAAAAGAAAAAGAAAACTCCACTATGTTGGAAGGGTAAAGGCATGAATCATAATCTTACAGTTTAAGCTATTTAAGTTTGAAGCTGGAGAAATTACAGGCGTAAGTGCTTAAGTATCCCCAGTTGACTTTTAATTAACCTCTCTTGCCATTTCCCATCCAGGGGAATTGAAAAACATTTTCAAAGTCCAACAAAAACTTACTTTATAAAAGAAGTACACAAATTTGAAAGTCACTCATAATAATCTCTCAAAACAATGTGATTTTTGCAGCTGAATCAGGGCAAGCCGTGTTTATTCCCTATCAGTCCTCGTTATCTCGGCATCTCTCTCTTAATAAGATTCAGACAAAGCCTAGTCTTCCGGGGCAAAAGTGAAAACCCACAGTGATTTAAAAAGGATTTTCTCTAATCAGGCCACATCTCATTAGTTGTGATTCCTTTCTTTTATATTCTGATGTTTGCAGATGCTTTTGTGGGAACATTATTTAAAATATGTGCTCCTCAGTGAATACCCACCTCTTGTGCAGACTATTTTTCCTCTATCCTTCTGAGTTGGAGAAGAGGATTTGTTTATTCAGCTTAAATGAAATCTTATTGTTTTTTTAAAGAAAAATATTATCTCCCTTTTCCTCTCCTCCCCCTTGAAGAGAATAAGACGATGCTAGATCTGCCTAAATACAATTACAGACAGAGGCCATGCCACTGGATTTTCATTTTGATGATGGTAAATAACATCACCTAGCCTCCTTGGCACCCAAAATCATGAGATTTTTATACCTCTCATGGTAATTGGTCACCAAAAAGGAGTCACTATTGTATCAGTCAGGTTAGGCTGGGTTGTGCTGCAGTAACAAATAAGTTTACAATCATGATGGCTTCACACAACAGAAATCCATTCCTTCCATACATGAAACCTATTGTGGTTTGCTTTGGATGCTTCTCCACCTAGGAACTCAGGGATCTAAGCTCTCTTCATCTTATAATATAGCCACCTTAATATGTTTCTCCTAAGGTCGCTTCACACAGGGAGAGTGATCAGGAAGAAACACGCTGGCTGGTAACCGCCTCAGCCTGGCGACCATTCTGCTTCGGATTCTTAAGTCACCTGACCTCCACCCAAGTGCAAGGGAGAGTGGGAAATGAGGGGAACATACGGGGTTTTGGTAAGCAATAACTACCTCTGTCTCAATTACATGAATGACGACGGCATTGGGTTCTATGCTAGGCTGAGTTCAGAAGAGCCACATGGCCAAAACCAGTTTGGCTCAGTGGATAGAGTGTCGGCCTGCAGACTGAAAGGTCCCAGGTTCGATTCCAGTCAAGGGCATGTACCTTGGTTGCAGGCACATCCCATGGGAGGTGTGTATAGCAGGCAGCTGATCGATGTTTCTCTCTCATCGAGGTTTCTAACTCTCTATCCTTCTCCCTTCCTCTCTGTAAAAAATCAAATATACATAGAGAGGCACATGGACAGCATGGACTTTTCAGCATACTGAAATCCTGGTCCAGGAATGAACTGGAGTGCACAGTGTATATGTTCTGGAAGCAGTAAAATTGATGCCTGGCCTGCCACTTTGCAGCCATAAGACCTTTGGCGGATCTCACTGACACTGTGAACCACAGTGTCTTCATCTGTAAAGTGCAGAGAACACCAACAGGGCAAGGCAGCAGAGAGGATCAGCGTAATGACTGTTAAGCACCCAGAAAAGGGTCTAGCAACTGCTGCCCATTCAATTTTTAAAGTAGCAATTATTATTATTGTATTTCAGGGAAAATAGTAAAATGGGAATATCATTATCACCACGCCAAATAATTAAATAGTTGTATTTAATTGACCCAAAATAATGGAAACAATTTGGAAACGGGAGCCTCTCTGAGACTTCCTGGCTGAGTTCAGAATCAGCTTTAACCCTGCATTTAGTTTACTTTTAGCAGAAAATGTAATATATCATTACCTTTAGAATTTCTCATTTCAGAAGGGGAAAAAAATAGAGCTTTTAGAGTAATTGCAAAATTTTTAAAGGGGCCTCGGTGAAAGCAGGGGGGTGAGTTTCCATGGCAATATCTGAACAACAGGCAGGGAAGGGGAGGAGGGATGGAGACATTTAATGAGCACTTACACGATGTTAAGCAGCCGGCCTGGCACTTTACATCCAATATCTGTCTAAAACCCAGGCAAATGCTGTGGTCACAGTCTTAGGAAGAACACACCAGGCTCCACGGGACTGAGACGTGGCTCAGCCAACCATGTGGATGTGGCCGAGTGGGGCGGGCCCACCTTTGCCTGCTAGGTGCCAGGCTCTCTCTGCACATGGGCACTTCTGCTGCTCAATGTCCAGTGCTCCGTGGCTGTTCTCAGAGCTTCCCCAGGGTTAACGTACCAGCCTCCCTCCCCAGCCTGAGTGCTCCCAGCACCGGAGGCTCCGCTCTGCTTCTGACAATGGAATAACGTGCCTCAGAGCCTGGCTTTGGCTACTTGTTGAGGAGGAAGCCCATGATAAACCCCCGTGAGTGTGGTGGAGCAGGCAAGTGGCCAGGCAGATCTGTCCTGGGCGAGATTCATGGACGGACTTCAGGTCGAGGAGCAGGATACGTGCGTAGTCTCAGACTGCGATGAGTTGAAAAGGGGGAAGCAGTAGCGACAGGGTGGTGAAAGCGCTGGCCCCTGTGTGATCAGAATTGGCCCCAGCACTGAGGAGCGATGGAAACCACCTGCCCGTGGCGCAGGGAAGGAGACAGGGCAGAGGACCAGCATTGCGCGGGGAGGCACATCGCCTGCTTCTACTCCTGAGAGAAACCAAGCAAACCCGCACTGAAGGAGAACTGTGAGGAGCCTGCTCCCTGGTCAGTGCAGGGAAGTCCGAAAGATGGAGAACATTCCAGAGTAAAGGACATCAAACAAATGTGGCCACTGAACGGACCAGATTCTGTAAAGGGCATTATTGAGACATTTAGCAAATGTGGAATATTGGAAGGCACATTAGATAAAAGTATTGTAACAGTGTTAAATTTCCTAAATGTGACGGTGTTGTGGTTAAGAGGGTTATTCTTTTCCTTTAAAAGAAATGTTTTCAAGTTCAGTTGACCTTCAATAGTCTCAGGTGTACAGCACAGAGGTTAGACATTTATATAATTTACAATGACCCCCCTCCCACAGGTCTAGTACCCACCTGGCACCATTCATAGCTATTACAGTATTATTGATTATAGAGAATATTTTTAGTCTTAGGAATTGAAATATCAACTGTTAAAATGGAAGAATAGTGTCACCTACTTTCAAATGGTTCAAAAAACAAATCATTTTAGAATTTATAATGCACACATACATATATGTATGCAGATATATGGGTCTACATAAAATATGAATATTAGAGAGAGAGAGAGAGAGAGAGAGGAGAGATGATAAAACAAACATGGCAAACCGTTACAATTGCCGAATCTGAAAAAAGTCTATCCAGACTAAGAGCATGCATTTACAACAATTCAATGAGCTTCAGACATTTAAAAAATTTGGAATTTCCATGAATAGCAAGCAATTACTGTGAGCCCATCGTTTGCTGACTGTCTCAGGCTAATCACCTGAGTTCTTTCTGAGCTTTTGTTCATAGCTGGGGATGTGCAATTGTCTTCATTGTCACTTTTAAATCCTAGGAAATTGAAACAGGTTACTACTCCCTGCAAGACATGGCAAGGTCCTGGATTCGCAGATTGGGCTCATTTCCTTCTGACACAGGGAGAAACAGTTCATGGATGTCAGACAGAAAGAGGGGAGGCCCCAGCTTCAGGAGCAGAAAGACAGATGGGTAATTAGAGGAGGAAGACAGACTAGTAACTATAGACCAGCCATGGGCAAACTATGGCCTTCGGGCCGGATCGGCCCCTTCAGCTGTTCTATCCGGCCTGATGAGCCGAAAGAGCAGAAGGTTCTCTTGCTCTTCCCTCCGCTCCTTCACCAGCAGCCCAAGAGGAGAGTGCCAGCATGGTCAGGTTGCTTTTGTTCCGGCCCTCCGGTCCAGTTTAAGAACCCATTGTGGCCCTCGAGCCAAAAAGTTTGCCCACCCCTGCTATAGACCCTAGAGTGGTGGGGTGAGTGCTGTTAAATTCTTCCAGCCAGTGCTGACGGGACACATCCCAGGTGTCAGGTGTTCTGCTAAGCCTCCTGGGACCAGAGCTGTGGACCACAGAGCCCGAGCTCCATCCTCCAGGAATTCCCACTGCAGTGGACATGGTTTTCACTAGTCAGCTTTGTGCTGTGAGGATCTCAGGCCCAGACCAGGGGGAAGGCAGGCTTTGAGGGGTCCTCACTGTCCTTGTAATGGGTGTTCAGAGATGGAAGAACCTGTTCAATCTTTAAAAAAAAATTTTTTTAATTGATTTCAGAGAGGAAGAGAGAGGAAAAGAAATAGAAACATCCATGATGAGAGAGGATCATTGATCGGCTGCCTCCTGCACACCCCACACTGGGATATGGAGCTCGCAACCCAGGCCTGTGCCCTGATTGGGAATTGAACCGTGACCTCTCGATTCATAGGCCAAAGCTCATCCCCACCAGCCAGACAATCTAAATAACCTTGCTCTTCCTGGTGGGAACTCACAGGCTGGTGAATCCGGAACAATGGTAATACAGGTTCTCCAGTGGGTGCATCTGTCTGATTTCTGAGTGAGTGAGTGAGTGAGTGAGTGAGTGAATGTGAGAATCCCACCTGTGTGAGCAGGAGCCCAGCGGGATGAGCCAGTCTAGGAGGTTCTCCCCTCTGTCATCCTTTCAGGTCACCCCATTGAACTGGCAAGTCCCAGCAAGCTGTCTGCGAGGAGGACAATGTCCAGGTGGCAGCTTGGTGATTACCCACAGCCATGGGGGTTTCTGGTTTCTGGGTTTCACTTTCAGATGAGGAGAAAGGCTTGATTAAGAAAAAACATTCAGAGAGCAATCTCTCTCTCTCTCTCTCTCTCTCTCTCTCTCTCTCTCTCTCACACACACACACACACACACACACACACACACACACACTTTCCTGAGTTGCTCAGCACCCTTTTAGACAGCTGTTCTCATAGAGGAGAACAAAGCTGCCTTCCAGAAACTGCACCTTGGGTTTTGTTTGCCCCCATGCCAGGCCAGGCCAGCAGCACGCATGCCCTTAAACGAGGACCAAGGGCTCTCCCCTGGTCCCAGGATCACAGTGGTCATAGTCACGGAACAATGTGCTTTCACTTTTCCTGGGCACTTTCCCTTACAAGATCTCCTTTCACTTCCCGAATTGACTTTCAGAGTGTTAGAGACCCTTGTGCATAAAATGGCCCGGGGGATTTCCACACTCCTTTTGGGGAAGTCCCAGGAAGCTGTGGCAATGCCCTGACCTGCCCCTGGCTGGGGTGGGGGTGGGGCTTGATCTGGGTAAGAAGCCCAGCTGGTTGGTGCTCTTCCCTCTGCTCAGCCAACCATGCCCAGGGGAGCTTCTTCCCATGTTGGTCCCACATACTGGAGTCCCAGCTCACATTTCACTTGAAAAACTAGATCTTACAGCAAGAGGGGGAGGGGCAAGGAGGAAGGGGAGACTTTGGAGACTGCTGATCAGATTCAGTACCTGTGAAAATAAAAGTAAAGTAAAAGTAGAGTCCCAGAAGGGGATGCCATTTGCCTAAAACCACAAAGCTAATTAGTGGAAGAGTGGGGACTAAGCCTCCTCCTGGGTGTTCTTTGGTTTCTATCTTAGGCCTGTGATTGCGGGATTTGGCTAAACTATCACAGTGATGGAAAGGCCCAATGGTTTGGTCCAAGAGGGGAGAAAAATGTTTTTTTTTCAAAATCCCTAAAAGGTGAAGTTTCTGGCATGCCCTCCCCTTTCCCCCTGCCCAGCCATGTGCCTGTGGGATCTGAACTCCCTGACTCTGAGGGGAGAGAAGGCCTGTTGATACCACCTCTTCCTCCTGGAGCCTCACGTTCCCCTCTGCACATTGACCCGGGCACATTAGGGAGCTCACCACTATCTCATCTGGCTCCTGAATGCCCTTCCCTCACCCCTTTCCTAACTGAACTTGAACGTGAGGCTTGACAGAAATCATGGGTGGGAACACAGGCTTCTCTAACGTGAACTGTAAAGGCCCGGTCATGTTCCGGGCCCTCTAGGTGCCCCTAGGATCACAGGAAGAGGGTCACCTTCCAGGTAAGGGAATGAGGCCTCCTCCGCTTTCAAAAACCACAGCAAGGAGGACATTCCCAAGCTGCAGGGCGTTCCTTTGAGAAGGTGACTATGGGTCTCTTCCAGCTCCTTCCTGTGAGGGTGCTGGGCCTGGTGAAGGTTCCCAGGGCAGGGCCACCAGAGCGACACTGGGCGTGCCATCAAGAGGCCTGGGGCAGGAGGGGGAGGCCAGAGCAGAGGTCACAGTGCCATTGGCAGTGCCTGGAGGGTGAGGGGCAACAACCCCAAGCATCCAGCAGGCCCACATATGCTTAGATCCACTTCTTTCCTCTGTAGAGAAAAGGTGTCTTACAGCTTCCTTACCTGCAGCTCCTGGGATGGTTTTCATCGTCAGTTATTTCCTTCCTTCCCAGTAAGTCCCTCTGGCTCTCCCACTTTCTCCGGCTTCTTTATTCTCTTCCTACCTGTGGCCAAACCAACAGTACTTCTTCCTGTTCAGTCCCTGTGGAGAGCACCAATTATATTTATTTTTTAAATTATGACAACAGTAAAATTACTGAAAACTATAGAAAGCATTTAAGAGCTAATAGCGTCAAGGGCTGGTGCTCAGTGCCATGAGGCTGACTTGATAGATTCTAGGGTCGGACAGCCTTCCTCTGTCCTGGGAGTGAAAATATGGCCGTGTCATTCAGTGGGTGTGTTGCTGATGTTCAAGGGGAGTCTCCCTTCTGTGAAGACCGGATGCTCATTTTCTTGGTCTCGGGGGACCAAGGGGTGTGTACTCGGTGTTCACCACTCGAAGCAGGCACTAAATGTCTCAGCTTCTCTCCACTCTGACTGCTTGGAGGAGCCAAAAGTAAGTGGATTTGATTGTTGTTTGTCACATTGCAAGAGGATAATATTGTCCAGATAAACAAACGGGGTGACCTGTCAAATTTTCCACGCATATCATAGGTGAGAGTTGACCAAATACCTCACCTCCAGCTCCATGACTATGTGTATATGTATATGTGTATATATGTATGTATCTATATGTGTACATATGTATATGTGTGTGTGTTTGTGTCTGTGTGTTTGGCAAACATGCACACATTTAGGTTCCATAGAGTGCTATTTCTTTTTTTTTAAATATATTTTATTGATATTTTACAGAGAAGAAGGAAGAGAGATAGAGAGCTATAAACATCTATGAGATACATAGACCAGCTGCCTCTTGCACACCCCCTACTGGGGATGTGCCTGCAACCAATGTATATGCCCTTGACCGGAATCGAACCCGGGACCCTTCAGTCCGCAGACCGACGCTCTGCCACTGAGCCAAACTGGTTTCGGCAAGAGTGCTATTTCTTGAGCTTAAGGTCTAATTACCCAAGGATATAACTTTCAGACTAAGTAACGTTTACCCTCTCTCTTCCTCTCTCTTGGACCTTACTTAACTCATCTACAGTATATGTAGGGTGTCCCCCCAAAATGTATCCAACACACTTTGGATAATTATGAAAGCAGGGCTTATTAAAATACATTTCAGTTTCAAAATTTTTGAGCTGTCAGTTTTACAGTATGTATACATTATGAGAGGACACTATTTTTTTTAACTTAAAAAAAAAAAAAAAAAGGAAGGCCATATCTCAAATTCTGTGGTTCTGCAGTGAATTAGGTCCAGGGTCAAATCTTCTTCATGGACTGCGGGTCTTTACAGGAGCAACATGGAAGAAAGGACAGAGAGCCCTGAGTACCCCCAGTCCTGATAACCAAATGCTGACCCCTCAGCCAGTCCTTCCCTTTGAACTGGAGATTGAAAGGATGAGACTTAGTGAAAATACCATATAGTCTTAAACTTGTGTAAAGTGCACTTTTATTACCAACTATAGTACAGGTGCATGGAATTCCTGCATGGGTAGGGTCCCTAGGACTGGGTGGCTAACAAGGCCAATCTGTTGGGTGACCAGCAGGGCAATCGGGGTCCCTCCACTCTCACCTGCCTTGGCCTGGTGCTGCCCGCTCACAGACCTCACCTCTCGCCACCACCATTGGTTGCTGTCTGTGGGGCAACTGGCAGGGCAATCAGGGGGCCGTCCTCCACTCACACCTGCCTTGGCCTAATGCCTCTCACTCACCTGCCGCACCATCCCGCCACGGTTCTGCTCTCATCAGGGCCCATTAGAGCTGTTAATGCCTCTACTGCCGCCCACTACCAGTGCCACATCACTGATGCCCTCCTTGTTCTGCACCACCCCCAAGTGGTCAGAGCACATCTAACTGCTGGTCAGTCTAACTCCCAATCACTCGTGGGGACAATTTGCATCTTGGCCTTTCATTATATAGGACTAGAGGCCCAGTGCATAAAAATTTGTGCACAGGGAGAGGTTCCCTCAGCTTGGCCTGCCCCCTTTCATAGTCAGGAGCCCTCAGGGATGTCCTACTGGCCTCTGTGGGAGGTGACTGGCCAATCAGGGGAAGGCACCTCCTCTGTTACCCCCTCCTTGCTGCTGTCTCTGGCTTCCCTCTGCTGGATGAGACTGGGCCCACCAGGGGAAGGCACATACCCATCATGCCACCTTTGCTGCTGCCACTGCCACTGCCACTGCTGCAGCTGCCTGAGCCTTGGCCCTCTCAGCAGCAGCCGCCATCAGCAGCTGCCTGAGCCTCCACTACCTGAACCTCTGCTGCAATTGCAGCAGCTTTGTCAGGAAGGATGTCTGGTCTAATTAGCATATTACCCTTTTATTAGCATAGATTACCAATTATGATAACACTTGAGTTCCTTCAGGCATTAAGCTGCTAAGGCACTAGCCTAAGGCAGCAATGTCCTTTACAAAATCCAAGTTGCCTGGGTCTCCAGTTGGATGCTCTATCACCAGATTATGCAGCATTTCAATGGGTGAGAGGCAGTCACTAGCCCCTGGGCCAGCCTCTCATCTGTTGGGAAGAGATCCAACCAGAAAGGTCCCACTTACCTGAGATAAAGGTTCCTGGGCTAAGGACTGTGAGGCCAGGTGCTGTGCCCTCAGGCCCCGCAACAGAGAGCCGCATGGGATGTGAGGCATGCAAGCCTTCCTGGCCTGTGTTACTCATTCTGGTGTCCTGGGACAAGCCTCCAAAATGAATTACAGGCATTCCTTTGTTTCCTTTCTCATACAATCCTAGAAAGCAAGGTCAGGACACAGCAGTGCCAGCAGAATATGCAAATTGCCCTGTTTTCCTCTTGCGTGTCCTGTGTCAAAGGTCATGCCTATCTATATACAGGAGAGGAGAACACAGCTCAGCAAAGAGGCGATGAAAACAAACAACGCAAGCAGTCTGCATCCTCCACATCAGTGTGGGTGGAAGGGTGGTGAGGGATGAAGGGCCACCAGCTTGCTGCCATAGCTGCCATCCATCATGTGCACCAGTCACCACACTGCCTTGTGGGATGCCTTTGGTTAAGCCATGTCTCTTTAGAATGGCAGCAAAGTGAAGCATATACATTGCAAACAGTACATTTTTTTGGTAAATTTATTTTGTAAATATGCATACATGAAAGGAATCTTTTTATGTACAGTTTTATGAGATTTGACACATGCCTGGGGCGGTGTAACCACCATCACAATCAGGATATGAAACAGCTCCTTCCCCACATAGGTGCTTTGTGTTCAAAGACCCCGCCTACCCTGTAACCATGGTCACCATTACCAGCTCTTCATCCCTATAGCTTCATTCATTTGCATAACGTATAACATATTTTAGATGGGTCCATGTATCTGGGTGTAACAGTAATGTGTTCCTTCTTGTGCTTGTACCATTCTATTCTATGGATGCACCAGTATGTGTCTAGTTAGAGGACGTTTGGGTGGTTTCCAGGTTTTGGTGATTACTAATGGAACTGCTGTGAGCGTTTAAATACAAGTTTTTGTGTGCCATAACTTCACTTACTTCCTCAGGTAAATACCGAAGGGTAGGATGGCTATGAATAATATGAAGAGTGTGTCTTTAACTTTCTAAGACTGTTGTCCAACTGCTACTCAAAGTGACTGGACTAGTTGGCATTCCCATCTGCACTGTACCAGAGCATTCTTAGTCCAAGAAAGCAGAGCCTCACCAACACTTACTAGTAGTACTGGCAGCTATCAGTACTGTTGTTATTTTTATTGCAATTCTAACTCTGGTTTTAATTTGCATTCTCATGACTAATGCTGAGCATCTTTTCATGTCCTTACTTGCCATATTTTTCTTCAGTGAAATTTATCTTGAAACCTTTTGCCCATGTTTGAATTAGTTGTTTTCTTGTTCCTGGGTTCACTAAATGATTTCTAAGCTTAAAACTTTTATTAACTATTTTTTTTATTAAATAAAAGGCAAATACTAAAATTATGATCAGCAGCATTGGGATTAATGACAGCAACAGAAAGCTATGTCTTAATGAGGCCATATATTCACAGTTCTAGAACAATGCTTCTCAAAGTTTAGTGTCTACAAGAATCATCTGAGGATCTGGTTGAAAGTGTAGGTTGTGCTTAGTAGGTCTGGGTGGACTCTGAGAATCTGTATTTCTTTCGGCCCTCTAAATTTTTTTCATGCATTTGCACTACTCTAGAGCTTCTATTTATTTTTTTAAATTATTCTTAATTGTTGAAAGTATTACATACTTCTCCCATTGACTCCCTTCAACTGTCCCCACTCTCCCTCCCCTCCCCTCTCCCTGCCCCAGGTCTTTAGCACTCTATTGTCTGTGTCCATGGATTATGCATATATGCATACAAGGTCTTCTGTTGATTACTTCCCACCCACCCATCATCCACCCTCCCTCTCCTTCCCTCTGAGATTCTGCACTTTGTTCTATGCTTTGAGTCTCTGGATCCACTCCATTCACCAGTGTACTTTGTTACTTAGAAGCATCAGTATTTCTAATAAGCTCCCAGATACTGCTGCTGCTGGTGGTGGTGTCTGCATCACATTTTGACTAAAAGAGTCTAGAAGATCCTGGCTCACATTTCCTTGTATAACACCAAAGCTGACCAACACTCATTAGATAAGTAAATATTTCCTTTTGGAAGCAAAAGAAACATGAAATTAATAAATACATAAAGATAATTACATCTTTCCCTTAGGGCCAAATATATGCTGGTAAACCTGGAACAGGTATATCATGATTCTCTGTACCAAATATCAGTCCAGAAATTATGCTGGCATGTCATTTAACTTTGCTACTAAGAAACATAGAGAGATCTACCCACTGAATCACTCCAATGAAGAAATATATCTATATGAAGAGCCAGGGTCGTAATGACCAAGGGCTTGACCAAACACCCAGGCTGCATTCACAGCAGGCTAGCAGGTTGAATTGCTGACCTCTGGGAGAGAGATAGAGGTTGGGCTGATCAGTAGTGGCTGGTTGATGGTGAGGTGGAGAGAGAAGCTTCGCCAATAGCCAAGCCTCTCTCTCCCAGAGGTCAGAAGTTCAGCCCTGCTGATCAGCCCTGCCTCTGTGATCAGGCCCACAGAGATGCTGACTGGCATAGAAACCAATCAATCAGAGCCAAATCTGGATGAAGTGTGAGGAGCAAATGGCTGCCTAGGAGGCAGAGCTTTTGATGCTGACTAGCATAGAAACTGACCAATTAGAACCAAATCTGGGTGAAGTGCAAGGAGCCAATGGCTGCCTAGGAGGAAGATCTTTTGACACTGACTGGCACAGAAACTTGACAAATCAGAATCTAATCTGGGTGAACTATGAAAGTAGAACCTAAGGTGGGAGCTAAGGAGGGTTTCAAGGGCAACAGCTGTTTGGTGTAAGGTATAAGAAAGTGATTCAATTTTTTAATGACCAGTTTGGCTGTATAGTGCATTTGGCTGGCTATTAGTCCAGAGGTAGGGATTATGTATTTTTGTCTGCCAATAACCACGAGCATCTCCTCCTGCTGAAAAAGGCTTCTCCCCCTCTCCATTTAAGCAATCCTATCCTATATAATCTATCTATACTTCTATCTATACTAATAAAAGGGTAATATGCAAATTAGACTGGGTTGACTAGCCATCTTCCAGATGTCTGCCTTTTTCTCAAGACAAAGCCATGGTGGTGGAGGCCAATGCAGAGGTAGTTAGGGGTGATCAGGCTGACAGGGAAGGGCAATTGGGGTTGAGATCAGGCCAACAAAGAGTTAGGGGCAATCAGGCCAGCAGGTGAGGGCAGTTGGAGATGATAAGCCCAACAGGGGAGAGCAGTTAGGGAGGAGATCAAGCTAGCAGGGGAGGGCAGTTAGGGGTGATCAGGCAGGCAGGTAGAGGCAGTTAGGGGCAATCAGGCCATCAGGGAAGCAAGGTAGGGGTGATCAGGTTGGTAGGGGCACAGGGTAGGAGCAATGAGGCTGTCAGGGGGGCAAGGTAGGATCGATCAGGCTGTCAGGGGGCAAGGTAGGAGTGATCAGGCCAGCAGACAGAGGGGTTAGAGGTGATCAGGCAAGCAGGCGAGTGATAAGGAGATGCCAAGGAGGCAGTTAGACTGTTGATTCCAACCATCTGCTGCCTTCAGATCCCTATTTCAGCCACTTGTGGTCAGAACTAGACAACGGGGATGATATGCAATAAGAAATAATCTCTCTGACTTGAGAAAGATTTTAGTCTGAAAAGATGGACGGCCCATTTACAGCTAGCACTGACTCAAGGCCGATTATGAGGATGGATGCTTCTGTCTGACTGAAGGCAATGGGGACGCAGAGGAGGGAACTGTGAGAGTAGATGGCAAGTTGTGGAGAAGGTGACAGAGGAGGCCTTTATTCTAGGTCCTAACTGGATTGCAAAAAAAAAAAAAAAAAGATAGATAAATAAATAAATAAATAAGCAAACAAATAACTGTAGCATCCCTTCAAGGTTGGCATTTGCACCAGATTGTCTTGGAGGGAGAAACAGCTGATGCTGAGGCTCTGGCTTCATGTTCTCCAATTCTTTTTTCTTTGCACCCCCCTCTGGTTCCTACTATCACCATCCAGTGGCCTCCCAGGGTGGTAGTCTTATCCACACACTGGCCCAGACAGAAAAGACCTTTCCTTTCACTCCTCCACTGCACAGTCAAGGTGAGGCTGGAATTAGAAATAATGGAAATCAATAGGCCTTTTACTAAGTGCTCAGGAGAAGAAACAAGAAAATAAACAGTGCTATAATATCAAAACTTGGACTGAGAGGCTGCCACCCGACACGGAGGCCCTGGGGACAGATTCCATGCCTGACTTCTCCTCCTAGACCGTGGTCTCCCCAGGCATAGCAGGTACTATTCTCATCCCTACCAGTTATCCAGACTCCCCACAGTCTAGACAGAGATGGTGAATCTCCATCTTTGGCTCCGTTGCCTGTTTTCCTCAGAGCCAGCATCCTTTGTTCTAGGTCACCCCTCTTCCAAGTATTTGGAGTGATTGACTATCCTCTCTGGCCTTTCATTTCTTTGTGAACTTTCAAAGAGAAGCATGGTTACCTCGCTTAAAATCAAATCTGGATGCTGCCATTAGTTCACTGCGTACATTAGATCTAGGCATTTCACCTTTCCGAGCTTCTGTTTTTCTGTTGATAAGATTCAGGGTTTTGAATAGTCCTTAGCTTAGTCCTATTTCTGATCTCTCTATAAATCTACGGCTTCCCCTGGGTGTGATTCAAGTTGCTCATGGCATATGTTTTGCCTCAGCAGTAATACATTAAGGGAAATTGCCTGAACCAGAAAGGTCAGGTCTAAGAGGAGACCCATGTCCCCAGCTCAAAGGTCCTTTTCATTTTAAAGAACAAACCTGAGTGAGCAGAACCTAGGCTCTTGGGTTCTCTCTCTCTCTATAAATACATAGCATTTAAAGTGCATTAGAACTAAGGGGATCCAGGAGCCCTTTCTGTCTCTGCAGCTCGGCTGCATGTAAAAATAGCCTGGCTGGTCAAAACACAAAGGCCGAGTCATCAGCTTCTCCCTCAGGCCCCAGTGTCCAGACTCTGAGCCATCAGAGTGACAAGCAGGATTTAATGGAGCCTTATAACTTCTATCACTTTCCCAGGAATTATAAACCGTGGCCTGAGGGCATTCACCAGTGGTCCATCGGTACATGTATGCTAGTGACTTAGGACTTCGCCACCGGTGCGTATAAGTCTCTTTTTACATGTGAAGATGTGCACAGAATTTTATTATGATTATGATGATGGCAATGACAAGCATGGTGCTCAAAGTGGAAAAGAACCCCAGTGGAAACAACAAATTGCTTGAGTTGACCCCACAGACATCACCAATATCTATTATTGGGTAGAAGGTCACACTACAGGCTGGAGGCTTTTCACCATTAAGCGGCCAAAAACATTAGGTGCTTCTCCTTTGGCAGGTTTTCTGGTAGAAACAGACCTGGAAGATACAGATATAACAAAACCAAAGTGGAAATGCCTCCCAATAAGAGAGTGGGAGAGATCAAGACTTGGAACACTGATTCAATAGAGTATCAACGTTCAGAGGCGGGGGGGGGGGGGGGGCAGGAACAAAATACTCAGGCCTGGGTACAGAACCAAGGAAACCAGAAGGCAGGAAAAGAAGAGATCTGGGTCACTAAATGAGATAGGTGGGCACAAGGTCATTCTAGAAAAACACTAGGAAAGTAATCTCTATTGTCTGTGATTGGGATAGTAGGTGGTCTTTTAATATCCTGGTGGAGTAGTACATCTAAGTTGACCTAACCTGCAAAAAAGAGACAATGGGTATGTTTTCTGGGCTTCATGATATCATTGGATTTTGGCTGAATTTGGTTGCTATTATATGATTTCATGGAATATTAGTTGCATATGGCTGAATAATAATTTGCTACAAACTTAGCTACTTACAACAACATACATTTATTATACCATAGTGGTTGTGGATCAGGAGTCCAGGCCTGAACTGGTTGGGCTCTCTGCTTCAGAGTCTCATCTGATAGAGGCAATCAAAGAGTTGGCCAGGGCTATAGCCTTACATCAAGGTTCAAGTGAGCAAGAAACCCCTTTCAGGTCCATGTGACTGTTGGCAGCATCCACTTCTTGCAAGCTGTAAGACTGAGGACCTCAGTGTCTAGCTGACTGTCACTTAAAAGCTGCTCTCAGTTCCTTGCTTTCCTCCATCGGGCAGCTCACAACATGCATGACTTCTTCACAGCCAGCAAGGAGAGTCTCCTCACCCAACAATGAGACAATCTCATGTGATGTATTCATGCACATGCAATCACACCTATCCTACCACCTTTGCCATAGTCTAGTAGATTGAAGAAAGTTAGAGGACACAATCACACTCAAGTAAGGGGAATTAGCAAAGGCAGCCATATTAGGTGGTGGAGATCATGGGAGCCAAGTCTGTCACCCATAAATAAAGATGCTTGTTGGTGTTAGATCTCAATGCTGCTCTTGTGATGGAGAAATGAAGCAAAGACACCACAGTATGCAATATCAAGTGCATCAAGTGCATGCTCCTGAACCTGACAATAGGGCTCATTAGTCATGCCAGAGTTGATGGGACGATGTTGTTTTTCCTGTCTGTTGGCTTGTAGTTGAATGACCATTCCCAGAAATAAAGCCTTTTTCCCCCCAAATAGGCAGGACCAATGAACCAAGTGAAATGAGGTGGAACATTTAACAAGGAAAAGTGTTAGGATGTACATTGGAGGCCCCTAAATCCATCGCACAAGTTGAGGCAGAGCTTGATAATAAGGTTTGTGAATAAGGCTTACTCAGGGGTTTGGTTGGCTGCATATGAGTCAGCCTAGAGAAGTGGCTGCCAAAAATAGCAAAGGCCATGTTACACTCAGTGTAATTAGTCCAGACAGAGGATTAGTCCAGAGGAGATGACCCTTTCTGACTTGTGTTGCTCCTACCCCACATGGAGGCTGGAGCTAATTCCATATCCCACATTGGAGAAGAGACACGGGCAAATTAGAACACCTCTGAAGGAGAGTCCCCAGGAGGTAGAGGAGGCTGAAACCATGGATGGTAACAAAACGGTGAGGACAGAAATATTTAGTCTGTAAAGGCAAACTTCTGAAGTGAGCAGTGGCATTCTTTTAAAACCCTAAAGAGCTGTCTTTCAAATGAAGTGTTAGAGTTTTTATATGAGCCCAAGGAACAAGACCAATACCCATAATGGAATCCTGGTAGGATCAGATTTTTACTCAGGGTGACAAAAATCTCCCAGTAGGCAGAGCTGCCTTTGTGAAGGATAGATACTAATCCCTGGAAGTCTTCATCGAGTCATTTAGTTACTCAACAAACATTGATCAGTTCCTACTGTCTTCCAAGCTCTGGACTAGACAGATACTCATAAAAGAAGGTGCATCCGTGTCTTCTAGGAAGGTCCCTTGAACAAGAAAAGTGAACAAAGAAATTGTGATCAAAGATGGGAAGTAACCAACGAGCCCCAAGCCTCAGACTTTTGCTTCTTGCTCATGTTGCAAGTAGGAGGCCGCTGCTGGGCTCCTGCGGCTCCATGTGCATTCTCATCCTGGGCATCAGGATGAAGGAACTTCAAATGGAGAAGAGAAATAAAACTGATAGAAATCCGTTAGGCCTTAGAAATTTATTATCCTCTCAGATAATGTTGATCTGCTCACATTTCATTGGCATTTCACACCAACCCCATCCATGGACAGAGAGGTGCCACAGGGAGGCACTGAACAGAGATAGGCGGGGCTGAATAACCCCCTACAAGGAAACAAGAGCATACAACCAGAAAATAACAGTTTCTTACAATGCCCTGGGAGCTGGGAGTTAAGAGGACACGATTTGTGAGAGACATAGCTCTTTCAAGAGGCTTCAAGGAAGGAGAAGATCATTTTCACTACATTCTCGGGCCAACTATTCTCCTTTGTAAAATCACTGTTCACACATACAGTGTTGGCAAAGATATGTTTACACTTGTCATACAGAGTAGGTATACAGTTGGGTAAGTTTACAGTTGTCATACAAAGTAGGTGTATAGTTGTGCCCATGCCTGTATTAATGGGATAATGCATTTCAGTGTGAAGGCCTGTAAGTTAGCTAGCTCTGATCTAAGTGGGCCGGTTTTCTTGCCTCACGAGAGAAGTGAAAAAAATATACAAACTTTCCACTGGGGAAAGGAACTCTATAGACATTTAAATGAGGGAAATGAAATTTAACAGTTGAGAAATTACAACGACGCATGACTAGGTTAATCCAGGAAGGAAAGAGAGTAAATCAAGAGAGGAATAGAAGAAACTGAATTTCATTAAGGGACCTAGAAGGGCGATATTAGTGGCTGTTCTCCCGGAGGAATAATAAATGAAAGATTGTCATTTGAGGTTGTAAAGGAGGAAATTATGGTTCTCCTCACGCTTCCCTCCTCAAAAGAGAGTGGTTGTTTTTTTTAATGTATTTGTAAAAATTTCACACATGGAGGGAGAAAAGCCGTCTGATTACAGTTTATTTGTTTGCTTTTAAGAAATCATCGCTGCCTTGGCCACGGGGAGTACAGCAATTCCCAACAGGGAAAAAGAAAAATGGTCCCTGTTTTCCTAAGCGTGGCTGGTGAACCAAGGGAAGTTGGATGGGGCAGAGAGGGACACTTAGCCTAAAACACTTCATTGATCACATTGCACATCCTTTAATTTTTAATGTACTTTATATCTGAGTTCGGAGAGGTTTTGTGTTTGTTAACCTACTGGTTCAACATCATTCTGTTAAAACCTTGGGAATGAAGAGGCCAAATGCCAAGTGCTCCATGCAGCGGCTGTGAGCTGGATGCTTCTTCAGTCATTTTCAATTTGAATGCCACCACCTTGATCTCCTCAGAGGAAAAGAACAGGTTTGTTACTTTAAAGGTAGTGAGGTGATGACAAGAAAATCACAGCAGCATTTTTCTGTAAAGCTACCCCGAGGGCCCTGGTTGGACATCATTAGGGGTGGCTACGGTGCATCCCTGTCCTTCCGGAAGGGTAAAGTTGCTTTGCCTAAAGTGAAGTCTGGTAGATGGAAGTTAGGCCTCTTGAGAGTCTACAACCTGCTAGCATTATGATCTTGGCTAAACACCACAGTAAATGTCTACTGAGCCCTTACTGTGGGCCACATACAGTTCTAAGCTTCTACATGTATTGACACATATAAAACCCTTATAACAACATTATGTGGGACAGGCATTATTATTCTTCTCATTTTATGTATAAGAATTAGAGGCCCATGCATGAAATTTGTGCAAGGGGTTTAACCCTTGCAGCCTTGGTCAGCTCTCGCAGCTTCGGCCGGTCCTCATAGCCCCTCGCATCCCTTCACAGCCTCAGCTGGCCTTTGCAGGCCAACTGCCATAGCTGGGCCTCACAGCTCCTGTTTCATACAGAAGGTCGTCCGGAAGGATGTCTGGATGGTCATTCTGCTGATCAGTCTAATTAACATATTAGCTCTTTATTATATAGTATATACAGGCACAGGAACTTGCCCCAATATGTCAAGGTCTTCTATTAACCAATAACAAAAAGATAAACAACTCAATGCAAAAATAGGCCAACGACATAAATAAGTACTTCATGAAAGAAGACATCCCAGTCATCTTTACACATAGGAAAATGTGCTCAACTTAGGCTACCTACGTAACAGGGTGCCAAAAACGAAACAGACAATGCTTCCAAGTTCTGGGCAAGAAGCAGAGAGGTGGAAACTCACATGCTACTGGTGAGAGCATACCAGTTTAACCTCTTTGGAAACACTTTGGCATTAACCACTAAGACTGGGCATTTGAACTCCTGCAAAACAACAATCCCATGCCGAAGTATAGAATGGATGTAAGCATCTGCATCTGTGCACCAAAAACATGCACTAGGTTGTTCACAGAGGCATGACTTGGGAAGGTCCCAAGTTGGAAACATCCAAAATGCCATTGGCAGTGGGAAGCCCGAAGACATTCAGTGTACTCATAATGCCACTCAGAGCAACAATGCAATTCAGCTCCGTGCAAAGAGAGGCTGGATTTCACACACATCGCCGAGGAATGAGCATTGAAGAATTCTGTAGCCATCTTTACATTCATTTACAATAAATATTTTAATATATTTTTATTGATTTCAGAGAGAAAGGGAGAGACAGAAACATCAATGATGAGAGAGAGTCTTTGATTGGCTGCCTCCTGCATGGTACCTATTGGCGATTGAGCCAGAAACTCAGACATGTGCCCTGACCAGGAATCAAACCCAGGACCTTTTAGTCCACAGGTGGATGCTCTATCCACTGAGCAAAACTGGCTAGGGCTACAATAAATATTGATACTTGATCACTTTAAATATAAAATACTTTTTTATTTTAGAGCTATGTTGTCTGAGCTTCAAGGCATTCTGTGAAATATGTATTACTACCATAAAGGAAAAAATACTATATATAGGTAGCTCCTCTGGGTGTCATTGTAAACCCTTTCATAAGACAAGTGTATCAAAGTGGGGAAAGAGAGTTCTCAGAGCTTTAGTTCTATTTTAAATCTGGAATGAAACCAAGGCTTAGAAAGGGGAAGGGAATATTGTTGATTTTCAAGGACAATAGGGTCACACCCCAGAGGACTTCAGTGGGGACTCCAAGAGGAGAGAGCTGCTAGAAAAATCATATGTACTTGGAGCTGAGAGTTTAGGGTAGACACGAGAGAGTGAGAACCACAGACCAAGTGCTCCTTGGAGCTTCCTATATAGAGAGGACAAGGAGTTCATAATGATTATCAGACTGAATTGTAATTTTTCTGTTCTTGCATGTCTGTGAGCTCTTTCAGGTAAGGGGTTATATTTTATTAAATTTAATAAAATAAATCATTTTATGTATTAAATTTATTTTTATAAATCTTTGCCTCATGTCATAGATCATAGGGCTGCTATATAAGACACACCCAAGTAAGTGTTTGAATGGAACTGAAGGGTCTGTGGCTGGAGAGAGAAAAATCTCTCTCTCTTTATCCAAAGTGTGTGAACCTCCTAGTATCCTTGAATAAAGCCTAAAAGAGAAATGCATCAGGACCTGCTCATCAAAGTTTTATTCCCAGCAAACTTGGAATCAAAGAGCGCACCACAATTTTTTCAAAAAGGCATCCTGTGCTCAGCAGGGCCACTTTGGGCCTGCAATATTGCAATTCTTGCAGCAACGATCTGTGTAATTTGGGGCAAAGTCAGACACGTGATCAGAAATCAAAGCCATGTGTTGTCTTGAGTTGTTTATCCAACACAAGAAACAGACAGTGAGACATGGCTATGAAATTGCATTTATCATACATACCTCACCTGAATCAATGAAGCATTCATTCTCTGTAACGTCTCATCTATGCAGGACCAATCCCTCCATCAGATGTCAGAGGAGCCCAAGGTACTTTCAGGGGCTCTCCAAAATGTTTTAATTCCTTTTGAAATCAGAAGGAAAGTGAGCTTTTAGGTCTCAGGAAATCTACATTAATAAGAGAGTAAGATACAAATTGGCAGTACCTTCTTGATGCCCACCAGCCAACCAGGAGTGAGTATGCAAATTAACCCAACAAAGATGACAGGTTAATTTACATATGCAGGCACCAGTGGCCTGGAGTGGAGTGGGGCACTTGCATTGTCACCATGGCGATGATGCAGGCATTCCGCACTGCCCCAGCTACTCAGGGCCTCTGGGCAGCATGGGAAGGTGGAAAGGTGGCTCCAGGCCAGAGCAAAAAACACAGATCCGGCCAGAGCGAAGGCAGTGCTGGCAACCAGGGGAAGGAAGGCCCATTCTTGCATGAATCTTCATGCATCGGGCCTCTAGTATGTAAATAAATAAGAATAATATTTTATCTTTTCATCAATGCACTCATGATATGTAATTTTTAGTTAACTTATCAATTTTGTTGAAGGATAACTCCCACAAGGACAAAGGTTATAATTCCACTCAGTAGCCACATTTGCCAGGAGTAGATTGGTGTCATGATGGGGGGAAAAATCCTGTTTTCAGAAAAACATCAAACCATCTATTAATTGTAGAGGGCTGGATGGATTCTTTTCAAAGACATACAGGTGAATATGGGGTAGTAGGGCGGGGCTGGTGGGAGGAGGCATATGATGGGTAAGCTGAGTTGGAATGAACCACAATCCTTCACAAACCACATGTTTGGGGAATATGACCCTCATTTTGTTTTCTTCTCACAAGCCCAGTGCTCTAGGAATTAGCAAATCAAAAGAAATAGAAAGAATTCTAAACTTCAGCACCATCAAATTAGGGGAGTTATTTGAGGATATCACATTTACACAGTGTAATCATGCTCTCTTTGTTTTGGTCAAAGGAGTGAAAAATATCTTTCAAACCCAATGCCCTCCCCTCCACCCAACCCGTTCTATGTACAGCAGCATTTCATAGCTGCTCCCATCAGTTTTACACACATTCTCTTCTGTGAAGTCAGGGAAGCACAATTACCATTCGACAATACCCATCAAGCTTCCCATACAACACGGACCTTTGAAAAACCCACTTGACTTTTCGGGTGATTCAGCAGGAAGAGCCATTAGTGCACCATCTAAATCAGGCCTTGGAAAGTTTATTAAAATTGGATTTTTAACCTGATCCCAATTTCCTCTGTTTATAAAGAATCCCACTGGACTGCTTAGTATTCGTGCTATTAACCTGAAGGATTCAAATGGCCATTATGGGAGGAAAAGCTTTACAGGAGAGGCCCACACACAGGAGTTACAGATAAAATCACATGGAGTCCGGGACAGCAGAGGGACTCTGGATCCTGGACATCTCCCTAAAGAGCAAGCTCTTCCCTCTTCCTTCCAACCTCCCCTTCCCCTGGCCTCCCTCCTCCATCACATACCTAGGAGAAAAGACAGCAACCAAAAAGAAAACATAAGCAAGCCATTCAAATACAGAGGAGCACTAAACAATGAGTTTAGTTTTCACTGGATGGGCAGCTACCTTGGATAAATTGCATCCTCCAGTGGTGCCGGAATTACTTCCACTCACGGATGACATGACTTGAAACTTGCGTGTTCCATTTTTGCTACATGAAGAAATCATACCTTCTAAGAAGGCTGGGGAAAGGGCAAAACGTAAAACCCAAGTAATTCGTCTTGCACAGTGCCTGGCCCAAAAGCCTTGAGTACCTGTCCGCTGGTGTGATGACTGACGATGGAACAAACTCCTAGGTCAGTTGCTTTGTTTCCATGTTACCATTTCAGCCTTTGTTTTCTGCAGAATGCAATTTGCAACCGAACTGATGTCAGTGAGTTTGGGTAGTAATAGGTTGTGGGTGTTAATCTTGAGATGCAATTTTCTGCTCCCTGAGGGCAGTGGTGATGTCTTCACTTAACATAGCAGAGTCTAGATGCTCAATAAAGACTTTGTACTTTGATTTTCCAGTTGATGACACTGAGGAAGAGGGTCTCCAGACAAACACTGAGGAGTGACAGCCACTTTTCCAGTTGAGGACCACTATTTCTGACCTAAACTATAAGCCATGACTCATCAAGGAAAGTTCATTTAGATGCCCGCCCCCCTTTTGGAGAGTATACTACATTTCAGACATCATGCAAAATTTTGGGAGCGATAACTAAATTATGGTGCCTACACTCAAAGCCCTTCTAATCTAGTGGGGAAGACAGATCTTTAAGCAGACATTGTTAATAAAATGTTCATGTTATAACAGAGCTGAGTTTCGGTGATATGTAAATGCCTGTTAGGAAATCTAACTCATGCCCAGAAGAGGTCAAGGGTGGGGGGTTAGGAAATGGCAAGTGTCTTGGCAGAGACATAAAACTAAGTAAGAACAAAAGAGCCAATTAAAACTGTGTTGTTTATCAAACCATAAGACCATTGATCCTTGATCAATGAATGTTGGCTGAAAGGAAAAAAAATGAGAGAAGCTCAAAGTTCAGTCCTCAAATTCTTGTCGCTTGCCAGATCTGCTCAGAGTAACTTCTGGCAAGTGAAGGTTCCAACAGAGACTTAGGGCTGAGACCTGGGTTCTAGTTCCTTTTTGGGACTTGCAGTGGAGAACTAAGCAGATTCATTAACCTGCCTTTGACTCCCTGAGTACAAATCACACGGCCCGCCTCCCTATGCATCTGGCAAATGAACTGTGAGATTCAGACTATGAGCACAAAAGCACTTTGAACTCTCGTAGAAAAATAATCATATCGACTTAAGACATCAAAGCAGCTCCTTATTTTGAAGAGCTCATGATCTGCACTGGGCTTAGCTGCTGGTAGGAGCTTAAGGACACCAGTAATTGGCAAGGGCTTATCTTCGACTACCATTTGACCCAGACAACCTCGTACATGGTTTTATACGGCTACATAGAATGTGGGAAAAGCACTTCTTTTAAAAGAAATGTGAATTTAAATGCTAAGGCTTTTCAAAGGGGGGCTTTAAGTTGACTTAAAAAATTCATGCATATATACACATATATGTACATATAAATTCGTATAATACATATATATATGTATATATATGTATATATGTGTATATGTGTATATATATATATATATATATATATATATATATATATATATGTGTGTGTGTGTGTGTGTGTGTGTGTCTTATATGTTAACATTATATAATACTAGGGGCCCAGTGCACAAAATTTGCAATCTGGGACCCCTTGTTCCTTACTACCTGCCTGCTTGCTGTTCCTTACCGCTCAGCTCGCTGCTCCTTAGTGCTGCTGGGGAAGCAGGAGAGGCTCCTGCCACCGCCGCTTCACTCACCAGCCATGAGCCCAGATTCTGGCTGAGCAGCACTCCCCCTATTGGGTCACACTGACCACCAGGGGCAGCTCCTGCATTGAGCATCTGCCTCCTGGTGGTCAGTGTGCATCATAGCGACTGGTCATTCTGATCATTCTGCTGTAATGGTTTCTTAGGCTTTTATATAGACTGGAGGATCAGTACACGAAATTCATGTAAGGGGGTGGGGGTGGACCCTCAGCCCAGCCTGCACCCTCTCCAATCTGGGACCCCTCAAGAGTATGTCCAACTGTCAGACATACCTCTCACAATCTGGGACTGCTGGCCCCTAACTGCTCACCTGCCTGCCTGCCTGGTTGCCTCTAACTACCCCCTTGCCAGGCTGGTTAGCCCCAACTTCCCCCCTCTGCTGGCCTGGTCACCCATAACTGCCCCCCAACCAGCCTGGTCACCCTTTACTGCCCCCTCTGCAAGCCTGGTCGCCCCTTACTGCCTCCCCTGCTGGCCTGGTTGCTCCACACAGCCCGCTGTTCAGTTGTTTAGTCATCCCTCACTAACCTCCCTGCCAGCCTGGTTACCCCATGCAACCTGCTGTTCAGTCATTTGGTCATCTCTCATTAACCTCCCTGCCTGCCTTGTTACCCCATGCAGTCTGTTTGGTCGTCCATTTGTTTTTTTCAATCATGACAGCCTGTGGCTTTTTATATATTAGGACTAGAGGTTCAGTGCATGAAAATTCATGTACTGGAGAGGATGTCCCTCAGCCCAGCCTGCCCCCTCTCACAGTCCAGGAGCCCTCAGGGGTGGGAGGTGACCTGGCAATCAAGGGAAGGCAACGCCCTATCACATCTCTGCTGCTGCCACTGCCAGCAGTGCAAGCCTTGGCTGGTCCTGGTTGCCTGTGGTTCAGGCCAGCCCTGGGAGGCTGGGCAGCCACTATCTGAGGCTTGCCTGCGCCTTAGGCCAACTCTGGGTGGCTGGGGGGCTGAGGGAAGGTCCAGCCGCACAGTGCACCTGTTACAGCCTGGTCTCCCTGACCCCAGCATGGCTAAAAGGACTTGGGGACTCTGGTGGGGCTGAGGGACTGGGTTCTGCCATCTTGTGGCTGTGGGTGTTGCCATCTTTAAGGGTGAGGCAGACAATGAGCATATTCTCTCCTTATTGGCTGTGGGTGCCGCCATCTTTGTGATAGCATGAAGGTCAATTAGCATTTTTCCTTTTTATTAGATTGTATATATGGCATGTCAACATTAACCTGGCTCAAAGAAGTAGCCAAAGACATTAAAACTCCTAAAATCTTATTTTCCAAAATAAGACTTGGCCTTGCATCACAGATGCTCCTGGCTTTTGCTTTATCACTCAGATAATGATGGTCATTGCTCTGCTTTCTGAAAGGGCAGCCAGTCTAGTAAGTGTGGAGTAAAAGAGTTCCGTTTCCCAGGTAGCCAGGTGGAGAGCTTTAGTGTTAGATCCTCCCTTCTTTCCTGAAAAGATACAAGTTACCGGGCACCAATTTAAAGAGTTAGGTCAGTGATGTTCCCAACAACGTCCTAGGTAAGGAGGAGATTCCATTTTCCATCCTAAAGAGTGATTCCTGTCTGAGTATCCAGTTTTGAACCTACTGACAAAGGCAACCATGTCCTTGAATACAATAGTGGCAAAGAGGCAAGCAGAGTGGAGGTCAAGCAGCCCAGTTGGGCAGGTGAGGTGTATTAAATTGTAGCAACGCATGGATGCTAGGATTATACACTGAGAATGTGGGTGTGGGAAGTCATGACTGCGAGAAGAATTCTTGGGGATCAATGTGGTGGGTCAGAGTGAGCTGCTTTTGGAGGAGGCGCCCAGAGGCCGTGAAACCTAATATTCATCCTAGATCTGCTGGCGTGTCTTCGTTTCTCTCACCAACTGTCTAAAAACAACCGTGAGGAGTCAGAGTACTGAGCGACCAACCTAATATGCGTTCCCTGAGGGTTCAAGTTTAATTACAGTTGTATTCTGGAGGCCCTGGCAGTTCAGGAGAGAAACCCTGGGATACTTCCACCAGGAACCCCAGTCTCCTGAGAGTGTCTGCTTGCCCAGACTGGAGGGAAGATGTACCTTATATTGTTGGTGTCAGTTGATTTCTGGGCACTCATGTTTGCTGTAGTTTTCCGCTTTCAGGCAGTTATCCCATTTTAACTAGAATTGTCGATCCCCCTCCTGATCCTGGGCAAGAAGCCCTTTCTCCAGCCTGGTGGCCAGAGAACTTATGGTTTGTGCAATCCGAGTCCCAGAGCCCAAAATATGTTACGGATTAGGGTTCCTGGCTAGGATCTTAGTTCTTCTCATCAATGCAGAAAAGATTTGAAGGCCAACCAAATGAAAGTAAAGCAAAGTGGGACTGATGGGAGATACATTCCCAATAAGGAGTAGGCCCGGGAAGAGTCAATGGCCCTGAACTCCAGGTTGTGTGGTTTAAATGAGGTTTCTTCTGGGTGGAGACTTTGATTTGCATTCGGGAATGATTGACAGAAAGATGCCTTGTAACAATATTCCTTGTTTGCATGTCCTTATCCATGATGCATACAGAAAAACCCACAAGGGGTGTGTGTGTCACAAGGGTGTGTGTGTGTGTGTGTGTGTGTGTGTGTGTGAAAACCTCATTGTAAATTTTATTATAATTAGTGCAGGGCCTTAGTAAGGTCTCGTGGAGGTCCGTGTCACTTTGCTCTGGGCTTGCTCAAGAACAGGTATGGAACCAGCCCACTGGAGGCAACGTTGGTCTGACAGCAGCTAGCACCCCAGGGCAGGCCAACCCCAGCGGCTCATGGGTAACTTCCTCCCTGACACTATGGGAACCATTCTTTAATGGAAGAGTATTTTTAAGCTAAGCAAAGTTAATGAAAGACTTTCAAAACTCTAGTGACATATTTGAATTCTTCCAAAACTTTATCTTCCACTATTTCAGACATGAGATCTCATCTAAAAATATACACTGTTGTGTTTTGATGTTTCTTTGGGATTTTTAAAAACAAGCTTGATGGCCTGTGTGAGAAGTGACTTGCTTTGAGTTGGGTGAGAGGGTAAGCAGGCAGCCCCGCTTCCACAAGGAGGTCCCAGCCCCAAGCCCCTGGAAATCTTCACTGTGAAGGTGAGCTACTGAACGCTCCCCATTTTCCCAGACAACCTCCCACCTGCAGGAATGGGGGGGGGGAAGAAGGGGGGCAGGGAGGTCCTGTTCTATGTCAGAGCTGATGTTGCAACCCAGCACTAGCAAGGCGGAGCGGAATTCTCCGAGCTCTCCTGGAAGATCCTCACCCACAGCCGAACCAACCGAACCTAACCGAACCGGAGGGCGAGGGCGTGTTCAGTGGCGACCAGAGCGCTGGGGAGCCCGCTCCTCACGGGGATCCTGGCTCAGGCAGCCTTGGGGCTGGAGTCCCAGCCGGGCTCCCCGGGTGAGCCTGAGAGGATGGCTCCCCCTGCTTCCCAGGGAGAATGGGAGCCGAAGGTGGGTCCCCGAGCAGGAAGGGGAAACGCGGGGCACACCCGTTAGGAAGGGGCGTGGGTCCCGGGGACCCTGGGGGACCGCCGCGTGGGGAAGAGGCGGCCTCGGGGTTGCGACCTGCCCTTTCCCAGCAGGGTGAGGGCGTGAACCAGACGCGCCAGTTTGGCAGAGGAGGCACAGTCACTTCGCCCTCCCCGCGCCGCACCCTCCCGGCCGGCTGGTCCCCTCCCCCTGGGACTGCCGCTCCGCAGCCCGGGCTCCAGGGGGGCGGGTACACCTGCCGCTGACGCCGAGCGCCCCGCGGCCCCGCGGCCCCGGTGGCTGCACCGAGCGCAGCGCGCACGGCCCCGCACCCCCGGGCTGCACTCGCCGGCGCCGGAGCGGCCGGGCAGCAGTGGGCGCTCGCGATCTTCCTCTGCCCGACGCGCTCCCCCCGGGCCCGGCCTCCCGCGGCCCCTCCTCCCGCTCCGGCTCCTCCTCCGGCTCCTCCCCTCCGAGGGACTCAGCGCCGAGCCTCCTGCCCGCAAAGTCGCCGGCACTCAGGCAACCGGGAGCAGCCGAGCCGCAGCCTGCCGCCGCCGCGTCCCTGGGTGCCCGCGCCCCTTCTCCCTGCCCATCCCGGGGGTCCCGAGCCTCGCTCCGCCGGCCACCGCTGCTCGACGGCGCTGCCCATGGCCCAGCCCGAGGGCCCGCTGCGGGGGGCGGACCTGCTGGACCGCAGCGCAGCTCAGGTGAGTGGCCACCGGGCGTCCCGGGTGCCCGCCTGGCGCCCCGGACTTGGCGCCGGCTCGGGGCTCCGGGTGAGACGGAGCTGGAGCAAGTGCGGTGGATGTAGGGGGTGGGCAAAGGAGGAGAGACGGGGGTTCCTAGCCTCCTCACCTCCCGCCCTGCCCCCCAAAGCCCCCACCCCCAGCTCTGCAAGTCCGGAGGACAGTTTATGTTTGCTGGCACGACCCGGGGTGTCTGGGGATTCCTGGACCGGATGGTGTCTGCCTTCCTGGGCGGGAGGTTGGGTCCTGGAGCCGGTGCTCCCGGGACCGTTGGGGAAAGCGGTCCCGGTGCCACCGGGGCTGGGAGCCGGGGCGGGGACAGTCAGCAGAGTCCGCAGGTCCGGGAGCTGCCAGGCTGGGAGACCTGGTCCGGCTGGAGAGGGAGGAGAAGGGGCATCTCCGGGGTGGGGACGGGGGATGCCTGGGAGCGGGGAGACTGAGGCTGCAGGCCTGACAGCAAGTGGCCTCTTTCCCCGGATGGCGATTATACACTATCTGACTATCCTGATTTTCCCCGTTACTTTGTACATCCTCCTCCTCCTCTTTTTTTTTTCCTGCCTCTGTTTCTATTTCGAGCAACTTGGGTGGCGGCAGCGGGTGAGGGTGAGGGGTTGGCGGGGCGCAGACCCGCGGGGGGAGCCGGAGCCCCAGCTCCACGCCGCGGGCGCCCTGGAGGAGGCTGACTTCCTTCCCCAGCTGCGCCCCGGAGCCCGGAGACGCACCGCGCTGGCCCCCTGCCCCCCAGAAGGGAGAGCCGGGGCTGGGCTGGGGGAGCGGCGGGACCCGGAGCCGGGCACGCGGCGCGCTCGGTGCCCCGGTCTTACCCTTCACGGGCTGGCCGGGGACCTCCTGGAGCCCGCGCGCCCCTCTCCCTCTCTCCCGAGCGGGGGCGCGTCCCTCCTCCTCGGCCCCTACTTGGCTGGACCAGTCGCATCCTCGCCTCGCCCCGCGCGGGGCTCGCTCCTCCCCCGCAGTTATCTGCCGCTATTTTTATCCCGCACTCGCACCGAGGTGCTTCGGGGGAGGCGGGCGGTTGGGGCGGTGAGTGAGTCCGAATCCACGGTCTTTGAATTGCGCTCCCAGAAGCGGTCCGCGCCCGGCGGGGAGCAGCGGCCGGGAGCGGCGCAGGGATCGCGGGGGAGCACCGCACCCGCTCCCGCTCCCCCTGCAGCCGCCGGGGCGCAGGAACCGGTACCGCCGGCTCCACTGCCCGCCGCCGGGGAGCCGGTCCCTGCGCCCGGCGGTGCTTCCGGGGCTTCATCCGCAGCAGCCAGCGCGCCCTCGTCTCTCCATCCCGCTCCCGAGTTCTTGCTCTGCAGCCCGGTCTCACCTCAATGTGCTGAAACCCAATGACCAACTTCCACTCACAGGTTCATTTCAGGAATTCCATCTCTTTTTTAAAAAAAGGAGGGGAGACACCCCAGCGTCTGCCTCCCGCCTTGGTAAAGCCCGTCTTTCTGCGGAATCCTGACTCTGGTTTCCGCTTTCTCGGTGACCACCGGGAGCAGCATCCCTCTGGCCTGGCGCAGTGCCGGAGCGGACCGCCGGCTGCACGGAGATCCGCGCCTTGTGCTCGGTGCTCCCAGGGCTCAGCTGCGTCCCTCCCCCGGCTGCAGAAACAGCACCTTGAAACGGACCGGGCTGTTACATAAGGTGCCCCCGGCGCCGGGAGAGTCAGAGCAACCCTGAAGGGAGCCCCCTGACTCTGCCAGCGCAGTTGGACCAGGGGGGGAGACTTTGGGAGGAAGCACTCCTGAGCCCGCGGTGAATCAGGACGGTAACTGGACTTCGCATCCCTTCCGAGGATGCCGGGCCTTTTTCTGGGTGGCAGATCCAGGCCGGGGCTGCCTGGTGATCAGGGCACTGTAACTTTAAGGTGGGAGAATTACTTTGTGTTTTGGAAAACTGGTGAGAAAGTGGTACCTGGAGCTTGCGGGTGGGAGCAGCAAACTCCCAGACTCCAGGCTCCGCTGGTGGCCTGTGTGTGAAGCAGCGCTTTGCACAGTGTCCCTGAACCCTGCGCTTGGGCTCCGCAGTCTAGTTGGGGCTTGAGCTTTTGCTGTCAAAAATAAGTTCTCTTGCTGGAAAAGTCCCCAAGCTCTTGAAAGGAAAGGTAACGCGGGCGTTTGTCTTGAATGACAATGTGCAAGAGGTGATGGGAAAGGGGCCAGGCAGATGGACGGGCTGCAGGGAAAGGGCTTGCTCGGTGCCCCTGCTTTTCCCAGATCGTGGCACTCACCCAGACTGGCACATGCCAGCCGGAGCACTGAGTCACGTTCTCTCTGTTGAGGCTGGCGTTCGGAGGGGAGAAGGAGGGAAGACAGTAGCAGGAATTGGTGTCCCGAGGAACGGAGCCTGGATCCAGCCTCACAGCCCAGGCACTAGGTTCCAGCTTGTGTCTCGGGGCCAGGGAACCTCCTGAGAGACAGACAGCCCTGGAGGGGTGAGGAGTGACAGCTTTCTAGCTGCTGCTGGGCAGTGCAGGAACTTGCCAGCTTCTTGTAGAAAGCCACACTTTCCCAGCTGGCACCGGGAAGGACCTGGGGTGCTCCCCATCACTTTGGGGTGTTTGTCTTCTTTCAGATCCCAAGAATGGCCCGGTGCTGTCTAGCATGGCCGCCCTTTCTGAGTCGGGGGATGGCGGGGTGCTGGCTGAGTTTGGAGGCCACTTCTTTCCCCCACATGCTAGGCAGATGGTTTTCCTCCTTCTGAACTTTGGATTCTTCCTCTGCAACTCAGAGACTGAAAGACTGTCAGGAGAGAGCGGGACGATGCATGTGAAGGGCTTTTTGCAGATTCTAAATGCGCAGAGCTATTTGCCTTCCCTCCAAACTCCATTCGGTGGTTGTGGTGCTCACCGTGGTCTGCAGCGTCTGTGTGGATCACATAGTCTAATGGGGAGGATGTCACACCAGTGTCTCCGTGTGAGCGCTCTACCCGAAACCCACCCCATGCCTTCTCACACCACTACTTTCTTAGTTTTAGGATAAGAGTGAAATATTTTAGACATTTGTTTTTTTTCTTTTTCTTTTTAGCTTAATGCACTTTGAATGTCTTAAGATAATATATTTTTGGAGGAAGGGGCCTGCAACTGGTTAATCGGAAAAGAAGGGCAGTTGCAGGTGAGTGGATCCATTGGGGGAGTGACACCTGGTCAGTCTGGGGAGATGACCGGGCCTCCCCGGTCTAAATCTATCATCAGCAAAAAGCACTGGCTCGCTAAGACCTTTGCAGCATCGTTCAGAGTTTGTCCCCAGGTCGTAGCTAGGTGCCGGGCCCCTAATGGATTCTGATGAGTATTTCTGAAATCACGCTCGGATGCTTGAACTGCATCTTCACGGCATCCCTGGGCTGAGCGCAGGCAGATGGCATCCTTTCTATTTTTAAAGGTCTGGGAGCTGCAGACCAGAAACGTCCATGAACGTTCTGAAGGTACAAAAGGTTCCAGACTGAAGCTCAGGTCTGCCTGCTCTCGTTCCGCACCTGTGCCGGCTCGCCCTCTCCCTCCCCCCGCCTCCGAGAGTCCTCGGAGCCCAGGGGGGACTTCTGTGCTCTGGAAGGTGCCCAGCAACCAAGCAGTGCTCTTATCCGGGGCACAGCCTTCCCCTCCGGGAGAGACTTTTCAGTGGCCAGGGGCTCCTTCTCCTCGTCCATATCTCCGGGCCCTGAGCCAGGGCCCCGTGGGTGATCCCCCCCTAAGACCTGGAGAGCCTTGGGGAGTGAGCTAAAGGACACCGGTCAGTGGAGTCCTTACTGACCACTGTGGGTCATGAGTCAAGGGGCATGTGCAGCCGCACAGGCGTGGCAGGGTGTCCCGGGGGTGCAGTCCAGTGGCGTGGACCTGGCATGTTCCTCAGTGCCTGGGCTCCCTTCATCCTTCTCCTTTGCCAGCTCTGGCCCTGCAGCCGCTCATCAGTCCCTGAGGTAACTGGTCTCTGAGTAAACTTGCTTTCTCTCTGAGTTAGCCCGATCCGTCACGAGCGGCCGCCCAGCCTCTCACCATTCATCTCCGGACCTGCCTCCGGCGTGAGGCATTCTCGGCTTCCTCTGCCCACAGGGAATAAGCGCCTAGCTTTTCGGGCCGTTAGAATAATACTTTCGGGGCCATAATTTGTCAGTCGTTATGTGGAACCAGGAGAGTTCCAGAGAAAGGAATACATCATTCTTCCAAGGAATAGCCTGAGCGTAATGAAAATAGATCCCAGTGGGCCTTTTTTTCTTTACTTTTTCCCCTCTCTGTTGCGTGTTTTCTGGTTGCTTTCCAGCAGGGGGCGCAGACTCAAATGCATTTCAGTGGCCCAGTAAGTGAAAACCTCAGAAACAGGCCTGGGCCTGGGCCTGGGTACAGGGGGTGCTGTGGCTCGGATCCAGCCCAGGGGTTCCCATGGGGCCTCAGGCCCAGTTTTGCCAGATCTGGTGTGTGTGTGTGTGTGTGTGTGTGTGTGTTTTCAGGATAGTCTGTAAGTTCACAGCTTTACATAGAATCTACTGACTTTCAAGATCTCTCAGCTAATTCAATATTTTAAAATAATACCAAATGGGCCAAACAAAACACCTCTGTAGGTAGGCCTCCCATTTGTCCCAAGGGCCCCCAATATGCGGCTTCTGTTTTGGGGGGCTAGAGAAGAAATTGGTTGCAATGTGAGAGTTAGCGAAATCAGTTACTCAGAATATCAGGGCAAGACAGTGCCGGGCACGCAGTGTAGCCTGTGGTCCAGTGAGCAACCTTCCCGTTTACAGAGGTGTGCGGGGTTCCTTTCTCTCCCTAATGAGTAGTTACAACCATCCAATGAATGTCACTCACATGTGTTTACTGAGTTACAACTGATGTTCTGTTCGCTGGGGACACCCCAGGGAGTGAAACAGGGGGTGCCCTTGTTCATATCTTCTCACAAAGAGACGGATCTGAGGGAGATGGATAAGTAACATCTGCCCCGTGTTAGATAGCCATGTGCCACAGATAACAGTAAGTCGCTAGAGGGCCATAGGAAGGGGCACAGGGTGGGGGTAAAACTAGGGATCTAAAGCTGTTACCTAGCCCACAGGAAAGGTTCTCAGGTGCGGGAGTTTGGAACTTTGGTTATATTCTGGGAGTCGGTATTGTGAGTAAACTCATGACACCTGACTATACTCTTCATTTTAACGAGATGGATGATTTATTGAGCACATTCATTGAGCACGTGTGCCAGTCACTGGACTAAGTGCTGGAATACATTAACAAACAAAACCAACAAGGGTGAGCCCTCTAGGAAATGATAGACCAGCATGGAAAACATTAATACATGATCCCAAACTAGTCCAATCCTAAGGTGAGTGAGGAGTGTGGGAAGGAGGTCTTTACTATTGAATTTTGACTCTCAGAACCCTGACATTCAGCATCTTTTCTTTTATAACTTTAAAAAAATGTATTTTAGAGAGAGAAAGTTTGGAAAGAGAGAGAGAGAGATTGCTGTGAGAGAGAAACATCTATTGGTTGCCTCCCCTCCCAGCCCCGACTGGGATTGAACCTGCAACTTGGTGTATGCTCTGACTGGGAATTCAGCCCACTGGCTTTTGATGTTTGAGTGGATGCTCCAACCCAGTGAGCCATAGCAGCCAGAGCTTCATCATGTGCTTAACCCAGCCTCCGATTAGCACCGGGAGCTGTTTAGGTATGTGCTCCTCAACTTGGAGTCGGCACCCTATCATTAGTGAAGGCATTTTTTTAAGCTTTAATCTCTTTACCTGGCAAAGGCATTTTTTTTATTAAGCAATTTCATTTTTGCATCACGAAGATGAAGTATTTAAAAAATGTGTTGTCTGTTTGGAAGGCACGTATGCCCTTGAAAGTCTGATCCACCCTGTCTCAGCTCTCTCCCAGGCGTTGTTGCTGAGTGTTGTTGCCAGGGAGGCTGAGCGCGAGGTAAAACATAGCTCTTGCTGAGGAACCTGCAGCCGAGCATGGCAGTCAGATGAGCTGCCAGTTTTACCTGCGAGCGGTCAGGGCACAATGGCTGGATCTCTGCCTGTGTCCTTGGGCAGACCTTTCCCAAGACCCCTTCCCTTCCAGTCCCCGGCTGCTTTCTTCCATTACAGCACGTTCTTCCACAGCATGCCTTTGTACAGTGGTGTTTACCTTGGTACTTCATGGGCTCCCCTCGATACTATCCCTCATCACCCCTTCAGAGTAGGTGCCCTCTGAGAGCAGGATGTGGACGGGGTGTTGGTTCTGACACCAGTTTCCGGGACACTGTGTCTGAGCTCCTAGCAGTTAGTTGCTCAGAAAACAAACAAGAGGTTGCATTTCTGCCTGGGAGAATTGAGGAAGGCTTCAAGAGGGAAGAAATAGCCCGAGCTGGTTTTGCTCAGTGGGTAGAGCATCCCTTGCTAGATCATGGGTTCATTCCAGTCAATGGTACTTGCCCGGGTTGCGAGCTTGATCCCCAGCAGGGGGCGTGCAGGAGCCAGCCACTCAATGATTCTCATCACTGATGTTTCTTTTTTTTTTTTTTTTTTTTTTTTTTTTTTTTTTTTTTTTTTTAATTGATTTTTATTAATTATGGTATCACATAATTGTCCTTATCCCCCCATTCCCAACCCAAACCCATCCCTACATATTCCCCTACCCCCTTATTGTCCATAGTGCATGCACACAAGTCCTTTGGTTGATCTCTTCCCTTTACCCCCACCCTCCCCTACTTTCCCTCTGAGGTTTGAGAGTCTGATCGCTGCTTCTCTTTTTCTGGGTCTATCTTTGTTCACCAGTCTATGTTGTTCATTATTTCGTCTAGATGTGTGAGGTCATGTGATCCAAGAAATACCCTTATAAAAACCTAAACTGCGATAAGCCTTAATGGTTATCCTGAGAGGCAAATGAATCAGTCTGTAGTGAGTTCCGTTCTGGGCCAGCAGTTCTTTTGAGTCCCAGTTTCAATGTCAAATAGTTCCTTGTGTGTACATGTCAGCCATGATATTTCAGATCTGGTTGGTGGACAAATGGTGGTAATGCAGGTCCGACCATCTCTTGTTTGATCGTGGGTATCCTTCAGCAATAGGCAGCCGCTGTCTGTTGGTATGGTGAGGCGTCCTCAGCATCTTCCATCTCTGAATTGTCTCTTCTGTCTTCATGGCTGGAGCACTTCTGTCTATTCCTCTCTGTTACTGGATTCCAGGTGGTCTCAGAGTTGTTTTCTGAAACTATACAAACATATTCTCGACCAAAAGTTAATACAGAGATATTCTCTTTAAATTTGACTTGGGATTCTTTTTCATCCCCACCCCACTCCCCCAAATAATTTTCCTCTTGCTTATTTTGACTCCATGTGTGTATTTTTATGGATATCTTGCTGTTAGCGTTTCAAATAAAGGTTAATTTTCTTAAGTACAAAAAAAGTTTTTAGATGTAAATTATTCTCAGTATATTTTTCCTTACATGATATTCTTCCACTGTCACCCCCTTTTTTACTTTAGATAATTGGAGACTTCTGGGGATTTTATTGTTAGTCTTGATATCTTTTACATTTTAATTATTTGCGCTACACTATGACTGCATTAGGTTCATAACATGTTGTGCAATTTTACCATGAGGCGCTCTGCCAATAAGAATTTTTGTTAATACTATAGGAACAGCATTTTGTACAGTACACTCAGTTTTTCTAGAATATTAATTTACTTCTATTAGCCACATTGATTTTCTCTGAGAAATTGGGTACTATTCATATGTCAGACTCAACACTCTAGCAACTATCTTATTTACCATGTGTGTATTAGTGGAATTGATTGTTTGGCTTCTTGAGAAGGGCCTGAGCATTCTAGCTATTAGGCTGGACTTGGAAATTAGAAACCCACTTGCCCCCACCATGGATACAAGGCCTCTCAAACAAGTCTTGTTGCAGTGAAATGGCAGCTGCTGTCAGCCACGTCTCTGTTACATGGGTCCCAAATTGAGCTGTGCATGGGTAGTGAAGCAGCCATGGGGGAAGGAGACCTCCCTCAGAATGGGAGAATGTTCAGGCGCCTGCCAGGTTGCAGGAGGGGTGGTAAGGGTCTGTGCCCCACCTCCGTTGCTCCCCAAGTTCTCTCCTGATGGCCCCTCTGTGACTGTGCCTGTCTTAGGTTGTTCCTTCCATGAGGAATCTTACCCGTCTCTGGCTAACCAGCCATCCTCCGGGGCCAAGCAGGGTGATGTGAGGTTTAGTTCTGTCTCCTTGGTGACCTATGCCCCATGGGCTCCACACCCAGCACCTGCCTCGGGAACCCCTCACCTGCTGGCAAGGTCCGGGCGTTGAGCTCATATTTTTGGGACTCCATGTTTCTTCTCCAGAGAGGGCCTAGCTCCCCCCACTGGGCGGGTGGGACATCCGTGGTGCCAGCCACGTTGGTGCTTCAGCCTTGGCATGAACTAAAAGGTCAGGTAACAGTTGTGGGCATCTGGACCATGAGAAAAGGTTCATTTTTGGCCACAAGGGCAAGACAGGCCAATATAGAATGCTCAGGTGCCTTCTCAGGAGGCCCTCTGCCTAGTGGAAGGGATGAGGTCCTTTCATATAGTTTTTAAATTGCTGTCAGACATTCAAAGGATTGGTTTGTATGTTTTTTGGGGATAATTGTATAATATGCTGTTGTAATTCTAAAATATCTATAGTTGTGTTGCTTTTGTCTCCAACCGCCAACAAAGTGTGTGTGTGTGTGTGTGTATTAATAAAATAAATCATTCTTTATTGATAGTCCTTGATGGGAGATACTATTATAGGTAATGGGGATAACCCAAATCTGGGAACAATTGTAATGACCTTGTAGAATAATATCATGTAAGGATATTCTTTGCTCTAGGTCATGGAAATTCCATTTTAAACTGGTTGTCAATTTCTTTTTGCTTAGGCAAGGTTTTTGTTTCATTTTCTACACCTTTCCCAGGAGGAAGTAGTGATGGTCCCTTCCTTTGGTGTCCTCACAAGCCAGAATCTTCTATTTAATTTTACACACAAAGGAGCAGTAGCTTAATTTTGTGTCCTACAAAAGGGGAGCTGGGTGGTGCGCTCTATGTAGTTATACTTCCTTGTCCCACCAGTAGTCCTCCTGGATGACTAAGGTGTTTGGTATCATCAGTGACTACTTTGGGCAGGAGGATCAACCCAGGTAAGGGCTCCCACCCATGCAGGATTAGGAACATAGGTCCAGAAATACTTACCCAATAGCCCCAGGTTATATTACCGTACAGCTGATTCCTGCTAGCCTGGCGGTAAAGGCGTTCTCAGGTGTTCTTGGGGTTCTGGTTACCTCACACTCTTCTCTCTCTCTCTCTCTCTCTCTCTCTCTCTCTCTCTCTCTCTCTCCTCTTTCTCTCTTATAATAATATTATTATTATTGTTTTACATATGTGTTCTTATCCCTCCCTTATCCCCCACCCTCCACCTATACTCCACCCCCATTTATCTGTGGCCATTAATGAGGCTCATGAGTATGCCCACAAGTCTCTCGGTTGATTTCTCCCCCTTTCTCCCAGCGATCCCCTCCTTCTCTGGTGTTTGGGGTTCTGATCAATATTACTCAGTCTCTGGGTCTGTTATTATTCATCAGTCTATGCCATTCACTATATTCCATAAATGAGTGATATCATGTGATGTTTATCTTTCTCTGCCTGGCTTATTTCACTTAGCATAATGGACTCCATCTCCCTCCAAGTTGCTGCAAATGGTAGGAAGTCTTTCTTTTTTAACGCAGCATAGTATTCCATTGAATAGATGTACCACAGTTTTTTAATCCATTCATCTGCTGATGGGCATTTCGGCTGTTTCCAAATCTTAGCTATGGTGAATTGTGCTGCTATAAACATAGGGGTGCATATATCCTTTCTGATCCGTGTTTCCATTTTCTTGGGATATATTCCTAGGAGTGGAATCATTGGGTCAAATGGGAGTTCCATTTTTAGTTTTTTGAGGAAACGCCATACTGTTCTCCACAGTGGCTGCACCAGTCTGCATTCCCACCAGCAGTGTAAAAGAGTTCCTTTTCCTCCGCATCCTCGCCAACACTTGTCGTTTGCTGTTTTGTTGATGATAGCCATTCTGACTGGTGTAAGATGGTACCGCATTGTTGTTTTGATTTGCATCTCTCTGATGATTAATGACTTTGAGCATGTTTTCATATGTCTCTTGGCCTTCCTTCTGTCTTCTTTAGAAAAGTGTCTATTTAGCTCAGTTGCCCATTTTTTAATTGGGTTGTTTATATTCTTTTTGTTAAGTTGTATGAGTTCTCTGTAAATTTTGGAGATTAAACCCTTATCAGTGATATCGTTGGCAAATATGTTCTCCCATGCAGTGGGGTTTCTTGTTGTTTTACTGATGGTTTCCTTTGCTGTGAAAAAGCTTTTTATTTTGATGTAGTCCCATTTGTTTATTTTATTTTTAGCTTCCATTGCCTTAGGAGCAGTATCAGTGAAGAAGTTCTTTCGGCATATGTCTGAGATTTTCCTGCCTGTGGATTCCTCTAATATTTTTATGGTTTCCTGTCTTATGTTTAAGTCCTGTGTCCACTTTGAGTTTATTTTTGTGTATGGTGTAAGTTGGAGGTCTAGTTTCATTCTTTTGCATGTATCTGTCCAATTTTCCCAGCACCATTTGTTGAAGAGACTGTCTTGTCTCCATTGTATATTCATGCCTCCTTTGTCGAATATTAATTGAGCGTAGTGCCTTGGGTCAATATCTTGATTCTCTATTCTATTCCATTGGTCTATATGTCTGTTCTTGTGCCAGTACCAGGCTGTTTTGAGAACAGTGGCTTTGTAATACAGCTTGAAGTCTGGTACAGAGATCCCTCCTACTTGATTCTTCTTTCTCAGGATTGCTGTGGCTATTCGGGGTCTTTTTTTATTCCAGATAAATTTTTGGAGACTTCTTTCTAGGTCTGTGAAATATGCTGTTGATATTTTAATGGGGAGTGCATTAAATCTATAGATTGCTTTGGGTAGTATGGACATTTTGATGATGTTGATTCTACCAATCCATGAACATGGTATGTTCTTCCATCTGTTTACATCTTCCTCTATCTCTTTTTTCAGTGTTGTGTAGTTTTCTGCGTATAAGTCTTTTACCTCCTTAGTTAAGTTTATTCCTAGGTATCTTAATTTTTTTGGTGCGATGGTAAATGGGATTGCTTTCTTTGTCTCTCTTTCTGTAAGTTCATTATTGGTGTATAGAAATGCCATAGATTTCTTGGCGTTGATTTTGTATCCTGCTACCTTGCCGAATTCATTTATTAAGTCTAATAATTTTTTTATGGACTCTTTAGGGTTTTCTATGTATAGTATCATGTCATCTGCGAATAAGGACAGTTTTACTTCTTCTTTTCCAATTTGGATGCCTTTTATTTCTTCTTCTTGTCTGATCGCTATAGCTAGTACTTCCAGCACTATGTTGAACAGGAGTGGTGAGAGTGGGCATCCCTGTCTTGTTCCTGTTCTTAGAGGGAATGGTTTTAGTTTTTGCCCATTGAGTATGATGTTGGCTGTGGGTTTGTCATAAATGGCTTTTATTATGTTGAGATATGAACCTTCTATCCCTACCTTACTGAGAGTTTTTATCAAGAAAGGGTGTTGGATTTTGTCAAATGCTTTTTCTGCATCAATGGATATAACTATGTGATTTTTATCTCTCAATTTGTTTATGTGATGTATCACATTTATTGATTTGCGGATATTGTACCATCCTTGCATCCCTGGTATAAATCCTACTTGATCATGGTGTATGATCTTTCTGATGTACTGCTGGATCCGATTTGCTAGAATTTTGTTGAGGATTTTGGCATCTATGTTCATGAGGGATATTGGCCTGTAATTCTCTTTCATTGTGTTGTCTTTATCTGGTTTTGGTATTAGGGTGATGCTGGCTTCATAGAAGGAGCTTGGAAGTGTTCCTTCTTCTTGAATTTTCTGGAGTAGTCTGAGGAGGATAGGTTTTAGTTCTTCCTTGAATGTTCGGTAAAACTCTCCTGTGAAGCCATCTGGCCCCGGGCTTTTGTTTGCTGGAAGCTTTTTGATGATTGCTTCAATTTCATCCATAGTTATCTGCCTATTGAGATTTTTAGTATCTTCTTGATTAAGTTTTGGAATGTTGTATTTTTCTAGGAATGTGTCCATTTCCTCCAAGTTGTTCAGTTTATTAGAATAGAGTTGCTCATAGTATTTTGTAACAATCCTTTGTATTTCATCTGGGTCTGTTGTTATTTCACCTCTTTCATTTCTGATTTTGTTTATTTGGGTCCCCTCTCTTTGCTTTTTGGTGAGCCTGGCTAGTGGTTCATCAATCTTGTTTATCCTTTCAAAGAACCAGCTCTTGGTTTTATTGATTTTTTGTATTGTTTCTTTGGTCTCTATGTCATTCATTTCTGCTCTGATCTTTATTATTTCCTTCCTTCTGTTCACTGTGGGTTTTTCTTGTTGCTGTCTTTCTAACTCTTTGAGTTGTTGAGTTAGATTATTTATTAACACTTTTTGTTGTTTTTTGAGGTATGCCTGTATAGCTATAAATTTTCCTCTCAGTACTGCTTTCATTGTATCCCATAGTATTGATATTGTTGTGTTTTTATTGTCATTAGTCTCCAGGAATTTTTTAATTTCTTCTTTGATCTCATTGTTTACCCAATCATTGTTTAATAGCATGTTATTCAATCTCCAAGTGTTTAAATTTTGGGGGGTGTTTTTCTTATAGTTTATTTCTAATATTATGCCATTGTGGTCTGAGAAAATGCTTGGAATGATTTCAATCTTTTTGAATTTAGGGAGACTTTGTTTGTGACCCAAAATGTGGTCTATTTTTGAAAATGTCCCATGTGCACTTGAGAAGAATGTATATTCTGTGGCTTTGGGGTGAAATGTTCTGAAGATATCAATTAAGTCCATCTGATCTAGTGAGTCATTCAGAATTGCTGTTTCTTTGCTGATTTTTTGTTTAGTTGATTTATCCATTGATGTCAGTGGCGTATTAAAGTCTCCTACTATGATTGTGTTGTTGTCAATTTCTCCCTTGATATCTTCCAGGAGATTTTTTATGTATTTGGGTGCTCCTACATTGGGTGCATATATGTTTATTAGGGTTATATCTTCTTGTTGTATCGATCCCTTTATTATTATGAAGTGGCCTTCTTTATCTTTTGTTATGGCCTTTACTTTGAGGTCTATTTTGTCAGAAATAAGTACTGCTACCCCAGCTTTTTTTTCATTTCCATTTGCCTGAAATATGTTTTTCCATCCCTTCACTCTCAATCTATATGAGTCATTTTTTCTGAGGTGGGTCTCTTGTAGACAGCATATATATGGGTCATGTTTTTTTATCCATTCAGCCACTCGATGTCTTTTGAGTGGAGCATTTAGTCCGTTTACATTTAAGGTTATTATTGAAATGAAATTGTTTGTAGCCATTTTTATTTTTTTGAGACTATTCCTTCTTAACATTTTGTTTTACACCAGCCCTTTTAGCATTTCTTGCATTGCTGGCTTGGTCGTGATAAACTCCCTTAGCATTTTTTTGTCTGTGACGCTCCTTATTTGCCCTTCAATTTTGAATGATAACCTTGCTGGATAGAGTATTCTTGGATTTAATCCCTTGGTTTGCATCACTTTGTAGATTTCTTTCCATTCTTTTCTGGCCTGATGTGTTTCTGTTGAGAAATCATTTGATAATCTAATGGGGGTTCCCTTGTATGTAACTTTCTGTCTCTCTCTTGAAGCCTTTAAGATTCTCTCTTTGTCCTGAATATTTGCCATAGTAATTATGATGTGTCTTGGTGTGGGTCTATTCGGGTTCATTCTGTTTGGGACTCTCTGGGCTTGTATGACTTTTTTCTTTGCTACCTCAGGGAAGTTTTCTGACATTATTTCTTCAAATATTTCTTCTAAACCTTGTTCTTCCTTTTGTTCTGGCACCCCTATTATTCTTATGTTGCTTCGTTTCATGTTGTCCCATAGCTCCCTTAGGCTTTCCTCCTGTCTTTTAAGTTTTTTCTCCAATTGCAATTCAACTTGGCTGTGTTTTGCTTCCCTGTCTTCTAATTCACTAATTCGGTCCTCTGCTTCTCCTAGTCTACTGTTGAAGCTTCCCATGGCGTTTTTTATTGCATCTATATCATTCTTCATTTCTTCTTGATTTTTCCATAAGTTGTTGATTTTTTCATCCATTTCTTCTTGTTTCTTGCATATGGTGTTAATTTTTCCTTCCAACCGATTTAAGACCTCCATGATCCTTATTCTGAATTCTTTTTCTGGCAAATTGCAGGCTTCTGTGTCACTTAGCTGTCTTTCTGGTGTTTCCTCATTTTCCTTCCTTTGGTGAGATCTTTGCTTACCCATTTTTGGTCTTACTGACTGATCTAGATGTTGAGCTTTGCAGGGGCTACTCCTTGGGTGTCAATAGCTTCTCTATCTGCCGTTTCTCTATGGCAGTAGCTACGGTTAGCTGCAGTTCCTCTGGTGGGTGCTGTTCGCAGCAATGGTGCCTCCTCTGGTTTGTGGGGGAAGTTGCTCGTATAGCTTCTGTTCCTTGGGCGGTGTTGGGATGATTATGAGGTTGCTATGGATCTGGATGCTCCCTCAGCTGCTGCTCCCTGGGCCAACAAGACTCAACACCGAGGGAACTAAACACAGATGTACTCACGACACCTAAAACCCCAGTATAAGTGACCCCCTGAGAAAATAGATATTGGACAGCGAAAAGAGAGCACAAATGCTATAGAGGAGAGAGGAAGATATATGGAATAAAAGGCAGAAGAATAAGAGGATTGAAGCAGAATTTGTAGAGGCTAAACTTATATAGTGAAAATAAGATTGAGAATTGGATGACTATGGGGAAGGCCTCAATTTAGTATTAAGGAAGTAGAAAGGGAATAATTGGATGAAAGGAAAGAGAATTTAAAAAATGGTAAATTTACATAAAGAAATTAACTTCAAAAATGGTATAAAAAATTAAAAATAGCAAATAAAAAATACTGATGAGAAATAAGGTGGACAGATATAAAAGAAAAGTATCAGACCCGAACCAGAAAACAAAGAAGAAAAGAAGAAAAAAATGCAGAAAGGGAGAAAGAAAGAAAGAAAGAGGAAAAAAGAAAGAAAAATAGAAAAAAAGGAAGGAAGGAAGGAAGAAAAAAGGAAAGGAGAAAAAAGGAAAAATAAAAATAAAAGTGGGGGTAAAAAAGTAGAGTGTCTTCTTTTGGCTGGGTTATGATTCCGTTTGTATTGTTCTATCAGTTTCCTGGTTGCTATATCCTCAGGGATTATTCAGATTCCTTGTTTTACTCAATGGGTGATCGGGGTGTGGCTACGTTGGTTGCCTGGAGACTGGAGGGCGGGGCTGTCTCTCGGGAGAAAATGGCGACTGTGCTTACGGAGATGACTCAGCACCAGGTCTGTGACCACCTCCCCCAGATCACCCACTCTTCCCCAATTCCACAAGCCCACACCCTCTCCCGCACCTCAGCCACGGGTAAGTGTATCTCAAAGGTCCTGCGAACCAGGTTTAGTGGGAGGAGGCACAGGCACCAGCGCGAGGAGGGATTGCGTTTCTAAGAGCTTCTCTCTTGTCGGCACTGTGAGATCCAGTTTACCCTTCAGAGTTTGCTCAAATCTAAATCCAGACCCTTAGGATCAGAATCCCCGACCTCCCTAAGTCCCTTGGTCCCCCTCCCTTTTATTTTCTCACAGAAATGCTTAGCCTGTCCTCAGGGACGCGGCCCAGCACCCTGTGGATTCCCCCCTGCCTCTGGTCGCTGAGGCTCCGCAGATTCTCCCGCTTTGATCTTTGATTTTACCTTACTTCCGGAACTTCTGCCCTTCCTGGGTGTAAACTAGCTCACCAGCTGTGTCTCCTCACCAAATTTGGGCTGAATTCCACTCGTTTCAGCTGCTCCCTCCACCTGCTCTGGGACTAGGCTCTGGACGCGTCCTTCCACTACGCCGCCATCTTCCGAGTCTGCAGGCCCTGGAAGCAAGCAGTGAGGCTTCTGGGAGAGAGAGAGCGCGAGAGCGCAGAGAGCGCGAGAGCGCAGAGAGCGCGAGAGCGCAGAGAGCGCGAGAGCGCAGAGAGCGCGAGAGCGCAGAGAGCGCGAGAGCGCAGAGAGCGCGAGAGCGCAGAGAGCGCGAGAGCGCAGAGAGCGCGAGAGCGCAGAGAGCGCGAGAGCGCAGAGAGCGCGAGAGCGCAGAGAGCGCGAGAGCGCAGAGAGCGCGAGAGCGCAGAGAGCGCGAGAGCGCAGAGAGCGCGAGAGCGCAGAGAGCGCGAGAGCGCAGAGAGCGCGAGAGCGCAGAGAGCGCGAGAGCGCAGAGAGCGCGAGAGCGCAGAGAGCGCGAGAGCGCAGAGAGCGCGAGAGCGCAGAGAGCGCGAGAGCGCAGAGAGCGCGAGAGCGCAGAGAGCGCGAGAGCGCAGAGCATCACTGATGTTTCTATCTCTCTTTCTCTTCCTCCTTGAAATAATAAAAATAGAATTTTTTTTTAAAAAAAGAAGGAAGACATATTTAAGGAAAGAGAGGGGCACAGAGAGACAAGCAGAAGGATGATCAAACTGAATCAAAATTGCGGGAGCCCCCAAACCCTTCCTGAGAACTCATCTGTCCGTTTCAGGGATTCCCAATGCGGTCAGCCATTCCCACAAGCCTTCGCTGAGTAGTTTCTGGCCATGCAAAAGCACTTTGCTTCTGAAAAGAATGAAACCAATGGAAGAAGAGAGAAAAAAGAATAAAAAGAATGAAAATGACAATTCCTTACTTTGATGTAGTATGATGATACCCACCATCTCCTTTCCTCCTCACCCAGTCCTTCAGGGAGACGGAGCTGGGGGCCGCCCCATGCTCTGCTTCAGGAACTGAGGTCTGGAAGTGAAGGACTTTCCTCAGACCCTCAGAGCGAAGGCTGCAGACCCCGGACCCAGGGCCGAGACTCTCCACCGGCCCCGAGGGGACGGCTCAAGGTGGGGGCTCCTGAGATCCTGGGAGGACTGAGCGGCCCACATTTGCTATCCGCTCCGCAGAGAGACAGATTTAGATTTAAAACACTTCCCTTTGTCCTTTATTCATCAGGAACTTCCATTTCAGCACTTTCCGGGGCTGCATTTTGAGTCTTGTTGAATTTCCCCTAGAATTCCTGCAGATTAGGTACACCGCGCGGTAGATGGTTTTATGTAAATGTCCTCACTCTTTCGTTTGGGAGAGTAAATCAGAGTCCTGTATCAGCAGTTAGAATACAGGGAGGAAGGTGGATTGCAGATGCAGCTGAAATGAAAAGCAAGCTCGCCTCGCTGTGCTCAGAAAAAGCAGCCCTTCAGTGGCGCGGGGAGGGGAAGCACTGAGGCCTCCCCTGGAGCACTTGCTTGCACTTTCCTTAAATGACGTCTTCAACCAGATTTTCCTCCGCGTCCTGAGTGGGCTGGAGGGAGAAGGTATCAATGACAGGTTTCCAGATTAGATTTTGGAGTTATTCATGTGGCGAAAGACATGGCTTTCAAAGTCACATCTGCTGGAATGTTTCATCTCCTGCTTACTGACTGTATCTTCCTGAGAAAGAGATGGCCTTTCTGGGCCTCGCTTTTTCTACATGCTAATGAGGATGAAAAGGGGCTGCCAACATGAAGCAGCTAGCACAGAGGTGGGCAAACTTTTTTACTCGAGGGCCACTTGGGTTCTTAAACTGGGCCAGAGGGCCAGAACAAAAGCAACCTGACCATGCTGGCACTCTCATCTTGGGCTACTGGTGAAGGAGCGGAGGGGAGAGCAGGAGAGCCCTCCGCTCTTTCGGCTCTGTGGGCCGGATAGAACAGCCAAACGGGCCAGATCCAGCCCGCGGGCTGTAGTTTGCCCACCCCTGGTAGCATCATGCTCAAGAAAACTTCTACTCTTCTCCTGTAGAGTTGCTAGACTCACCAAATAAATAGAAGAGACCCCCAATTAAATCTCAATTTCAGATCAACAACATAGACTGTTTTAGTACAGGTCTATCCAAGACACTAAGTCTTGAGAAATTACTTGTTGTTTTCTGAAATTTAAATTTAATGGAAAGTCCTATAGTTTCTGAAACACCCCTGTTCTATTTTTTAAATACGTTTTTACTGATTTTCCTGAGAGAGAGAGAGAGAGAGAGAGAGAGAGAGAGAGAGATGTTGATGTGAGAGAGAAGCATTGATTATTTGTCTTGGGAATGCACCTGGTCTGGGATTGAGCCCACAACCTGGGCAGTTGCCCTGGCCTAAGATCAAACTGGTGACCTTTCAGTGCCCAGGATGATGCTCCACCAACTGAGCCACACCAGCCAGGGCAAACACCCCTATGCTTGTGGTGACAGTTCTGAGAGCTATTGCTTTGGGGAAAGTTTAGAACCCTAAGAAGTTAGAGAGGATAGAGTCCAGTAATCCTGAAGGTGAAATGACTTAGCTAGGGTCTGGTCGAAGGAGAAAAAGGGAGGGTTGTTGGCTCTCATGGGCTATGTAACAGATCGGAGCAGGGCAGTCTGACCTTTTTGCTGAAAGAAGCAAACGAATTGTGGACCAAATCAGGATGTTCAACGCCTTTACTAAGTGAGCCAGATCCTCTCCCACGTCCGGAAGGCGTGCACAGGTTGTCCCCAACACCTGCTGGGAAGGAGGCATTTCCAACCCGTGAGGCCACCGGGGCAGCTTGGCCACGAAGGCGACACCTCATCTCCGGAGGGAGGGCCGGATGTGGAGAGATGGCTCACACAGGGCCCCAGTGAGTTCGCTGAAGGGGAGCTTTGTGCTTTGCAAACTCACACCTGCAATCACTCCCTCCTTCTTGAACTCAAGGCTTGTGAAGCTGTTAGAGGGCCTTTAAGACTGGCTGCTCCGAAGGCCGTGACCTCAGGTCGTAAAACGGAGTCCCAGGTTTCCCCTCGGGCCGCTGGAGGATGTTGTTCCGAGGGTGGCTGTGCAGTGGCGTGTTTCCACCCCAGGTAGACCTGGTGAGGGACTACGGTAACAAGACTTTTGTTGCACACGGACTTTTCCAAAGAACAGCTTTGTGCTTTCTTCGGTAGTGAGATATGGCTTCTGCCTAAATAGCCAGTTTCTCTTGCACGTAATATTACTAACCTGAGCTGCTTCCTAACGATGCATCCTTAGGGAATATGGACCAGAAAGAAGGCAACGCCGCCAAGCCCCTGACCTTGAGGGAAGGGCAGTCTGTGATGGTAAAGCTGGGAGGAATATGGGGCATGATGTAAGCAGTGCCCTTCCATGGCACAATATCACCAGTAACAGCTGAAGACAAGGGACCCACGTGCCATCTTGTGCTGGGATTGGCCACGGTGCCCCCTGTTCTCCTCGGACTTCCAGACGATCGGTTGTGTCTTTTGGCTTGGTTGTAATTTTCCACGGATTCATCATCAGCTCTGACTAGAGAGCTGTTCAGGGAGACATCTCTCCCTCCCTGGCTCCTCCCTGTGAAATGCTGACCCCCCCCCCCCCATGATTCCCAAGCCCCATCCGCACACACATGCCAGGGAAGGGAAAATTCTCGGAGGCCTGAGCATCTGTGGGCCCCCAGCAGGGAGGAGTTTCTGGGGACTCAGCCCCCGCTCCCAAAGCTATTTGGCCTGGAGAATTGACTTTGTTTCCCCAAATCTTAGTTTCCTTACCTGCTCAACAAAACTGCATGCCATCATGACATTTTGCTGGGAGAATCACATGCTGCAATGTACGCCAAGCACCCATGTGAGAGCCTGGAACTGAGTATCCATAACACAGCCCTTAGTAGTCTTCATTAGCTTTTCTCTCTGAGAAACCTGATTTTATTTGAAAAGCAGATCAAGAATGGCGTTAAAGATCCAGATGTGGGGTGTCTTACCCTCTGTCTGCCTGGCTGCTGGCTGTCCATCAGGGGAGAGGCCCGTGGTGTGCCCCAGCTGCCTCCCTCATCTGCTCCAGTTGGGAAGAGAGCGAAATTGGGAGACTCTTTCTTTTCATCAGGGAAGGAAATGTTTCTCAAAAGCCTGCAGGTTCCATCACCCAAAAACTAGGTCATATGCTCACAGGCCAGAAATCACAGAAGGGGAAACTGAGGCATACAGACATCTGAAACAGTGGGAGAGGATGGTTAGTGGATACAGCCACCCCATAAGGATCCCTTGTTCCCTTGAACAACTGTTTATAATTGTGCTTGTATACTGCAGTGTGCCTAATCCTGCTCAGCTTTAGGTCTGGATTATCGCTGGCCTCAGCTGAAATACAAACTTCATATTCTTCTGGTTTCCCTTTCTTTTCTCCTCCCCAGCTTTGTAACTTGTGGGCAAAAGTATGCTTACAGTTGTTCATATGGAAACTAATGCAATAATCCTATATTATAAAAGCCCAGCGACTGAAATGGCAGAACGACCAGAGACCAGAATTACTAGCCCCTTGCCCAGGCCTGCTGGGACCCCCACCCCGATCAGGGGCATGGCCCCTTGCCCAGGCTGGCTGTGTACCTCCCACTGGGGACCTCCACCCCAATCCAGGGCCCCCATTAGGGCAGGCCAGCTCGCCTGAACTCATGCACCGGGCCTCTCTCCTATATAATAAAAGGGTAATATGCAAATTGACCCTAATGGTGGAACAACCAGGACGACTGCTGGACCAATCACTGTGAGGTGCACTGATTATCTCTCAGTCCCTTTCCCCAACCAACAGTTTCCAAGCACCTGATGGCAAACAGGGAATTGAGAGATGTGGGGTGCCAGGCCAAGGCACTGCCCTGATGGTCACCCCACACACAGAGGGCAATCAGAGGCGGGGGAGGGGCTGGTGAGGAAGCAGGAACAGCTGACCTCTAGGTCCCTTCCCCTGGCTGTCAGGCACTGATCACCCAATGGCAAATGAGGAACCGGGGGTGTGTAGTAGCAGAGGGTGGGGCCAGCTCTGGGGACCTGGGGAAGATGTCCCTGATCACAGGCCAGGCCTAGGGACTGTACCCATGTGTGAATTTCATGTACCGGGCCTCTAGTCCTATATAATAAAGAGGTAATATGCAAATTGACCATCACACCATCACAAGATGGCTACAGCACAGTGGAGACCAGGTTCTCATAACAAGCCATAATGAGCAATCAGTAGGTACCTGAGGCCGTGCTGCACCCCGCCCCCCCCACCTCAATATGGTGAGGCTTGAAGGGGGAGCTCAGGCCATGCCCCTCACCCAGCAGGTTTGACAGGGGACCTGAGGCTGCGACCCACATCTGGAGGGACTTGATGGGGAGGGGCCAGCCAGGAATGTATCTCGCCCAATGGGGTTGGGGCTGGCTGAGTCTGGATCTTTCATGATTTTGAGGTGCTCGAGGGTGTTGTTAATCCTCACATGAGGGTATTTCTCCATTAATTTTTAGAGAGAGTGGACAGAGAGAGAAACATCGATGTGAAAGAGACATCGATTGGTTGCCTCCCACATGTGCCCCTACCGAGGCCAGGGATCAAGCCTGCAACTGCATCAAAACCTTAACTGGAATCAGAGCCCAGACCCTTCAGTCCATGGGCCAGTGCTCTATCCACTGAGCCAATTCAGCTAGGCCTAATTGAATATGTTCATACCCTTCTTTAATCTGTTTCAGTCGATTCAATTCTAGGAGGATGGGGATATAGTCAGAGCACCCAAACCTGGGTCAGATAATTGTTGAAAAAATATAGTCTAAGGGCCCAGTGCCCTCTTTTTCACAGAGTCTTTAGGATTAAAGGCGGCGTTTCCCACTGAGTGCTGCAGGCATGCGGGGGAGCTCACAGCGGCTCCTCCTCGCCTGCTTGGCTTCCTAGTAAAAGTCACAATGGAATTCAAATCCCGCAGCCTGGCAGCGCATCCTCATCTTCCAGGCATCCTCTCTCCCCATCCTCCCCGCTGTGCACACCTCCTATTCTGACCTCAGGGCCACCGCCCCTCGTTCCGGAGGAGCCCGGAATGTGGCCGTTCCCACCCTTTACACATGCTGTTCCCTCCACCTCACATCCGGCACCTCTGCCCTTCTCCTCCGGGTGGGAATATGATGTTCTTCCAGGTCTGTCCTGGATGCCCTCCCAATCCACGTCCTCCCCGGCCCGTGATAAATAACGGTGCGCTTCCTGGCACCGGGCTTGGAAGAGGGCCGCACCTTCCTTCCCATCAGAAGGTCAGCGTGGCTGGGCTTTCTGTGGCTGAAAAAGCTCAGGCGCATCCCAACCTGGAGCTTTAAGAGACACTCTGCGTTGCACGTTCTCATCCCTCTGGCGGGGCGACCTGCCCTCTTCAGCTCAGGGAGCACAGCTCTGCCACTGACCCTTGGGGAAGCAGCAGCCACGGGGCGGAGGCACTGAGCTGTGGGTGTTTGTCTCAGCTCAGCCCGGCATGCCCGCAGCAGGCACTGCATTTTCCGTTGTCCTGGGAGGCCCTCATGTTAGGATGCTGTGGGCTGGGCTCCAGAGCTGGGCTCCCCCCGCCCTGTGCCTGATCCAGGAAGCCAGCATTTTCGGCCAAATGAGCTGTGGCTTGAAGGGTGAAGGGCCTCAGGTCCTGGGAGCTGGGAAGTGGCAATACCATCATCCTATCTAGAAATGCCAGTCTTCCCCAAAGGGAGGACAACTGGGCTCAGGTTCCCAGAGCTCAGAGGGGCAACCAGGCTTTCTTGACCCTCTCAGGGGTCAGAGCGACCTGAGGAAATGTTCTCTGGGCAAAGTCAAGGGCAGCCTGTGTCCTGTCCTTTCTGGAACTCTCTCCTGGTGGTGGCGTGGGCATTTCCCCAGCTTTGCAGGCCCCTTCTCCAGGGCCGTGTCTGCGGCTGTGGTCTTGGAGGAGGAGCCTGCCTTCGCCTGTGTCTGAGCCCCTACCCCTCTGGTCCCCAGGCCCACCGGCCCTGCTGAGGGAACACCCCCTGTGTTCAGAATCGCCCTCACCTGCTGCCTTTTCTTACTCCAATGTACTTGACGGGCCAGCTTGTTTCAAATGGTTTGTTATAATCAATGCATATTATTTTAAAAGTATAAAGCGTGACTCACCCAGAAAGAATCCTTGACCAGTCTGGAGATGGTTTACCTTAACACGTGTATTATATTTAATCGGAGGACATTGAAACTGTGAGAAGAGTTAACAGGAGGTCCGGGCGAGGGCTGTGTCAAGTGCAGTACCCAGGTGGTGCTCTGGTGGGTGGATTAGGTGGCATTTAAAGATTGGGAGAGGAGTAAGACAATAAGGCAGGCAGCCCTGCTCTAAGCAATTTCATCCTGGCTAAGGCAAAGCTCGTGGCAGAGGGAGATGAAATACCGATTCCTTTTGCAGAACCTGAGGCTTATGACTTTAGGAACATTTAACTTGAGTACTCTTTTGAAAAAATTTCAAGTAAGGGACAAACAGAAATCACAGCCATGTGTGGACGTGCGTGGGGTGGAGGATAACGCTGCCTGCTATGACTTTATCCAGGGCTATTGCATGAACGGCAATGCTTTAATTCCGAAAAGGACAAAATCCGGGCAGTGTACCACCAAGGCCAGCTACGAGCCGTGTTTTCACTGCTCCCATGCCCGTCTCCCGTCAGCTCCTCGCAGGCAGGCTGTGTGAGTCAGTGTTTCATCCCCCGTGCCGTTCCCCGCACGCGTCGGGACTCAGGGCTCACTGAAATGTCTCCGTGCGAACGACCAGGTTAAACCAGGACACGCATGTCCAAAGGAAAGACTAACAGAAGCCCTTGGGCCAAACCGGTGGTTGCCGCGATTTTCCATTACCTTACCGCAACTTGCAGCCTGCTGGGCTCTGAGCTCAGGACTTTGTGCTTCGTCTTGTTGCCATGGTGCTTTTCTTTCCAGTTTCCTTCTTTATTTTCTTCTTATTTTTTTCCCCTCACCCTCAAAAGCCCCCCTCCATCAGCTTGGCAACCGGCAGCTTGTGCTCTGTATCTGTGGATCTGTTTCTGCTTTGTTTACTTTATTCATGTGTTTTGTTAGATTCCACATGGAAGGGGATTCAGATGGGATCTGTCTTCCTCCCTCCAACTTGCATCACTTAGCGCAATACCCTCTGGGCCCATCCATGTGGTTGCCAATGGCAAGGTTTCATTCATTTTTATGGCTGAGTCGTATTCCATTGTGGGAACTATGAGGTCTTTATCCATTCATCTACCGATGGACACCTAGGTTGCTTCTGTGTTCGGGCTATTGTAAATATTGCTGCAAAGAATGTGAGGTTTTTTTTGTTGTGGTGGTGTGTGTGTGTGTGTGTGTTTATAAATTCCCAGAAGTACAACTGCTGGGTTGTATGGAAGCTCCATTTTTGGTTTTTGGTGGAAACTTCAAGCTGTTTGCAATAGTGGCTGCACCAGGTTACAATCCCACTGACATTGTTTGAAGGGTCCCCTTTCTCCTCCTCCTCATGGCATTGTTATTTGTTGATTTTTTATTTTATTATTATTTTTTAATTTTTGGACAGCCACTCTGCCAGTCTACTTTGCACCTAAATCTCCGGTCCTAGCCCTCCTGGCTGGTGCAGCCTCCTTTCCCTACTGCCTCCCAGAGACTGTATCCAGTGCCAACCCCAGCACAGCCGAGTGCCGGCATGTGCCCAGCTCTGCTCCTGCTGCAGACTTACTAGCATGCATGTTCCCGTGAGACTCCCTGCCCAGCAGATGCCTAGTCTCCTCCCGGATTAGGCCTGAACGTGGGAGGCCTTTCCCATGGAATCAGACCAGGCAGGCCCGCTCTGCTCCTCCACCAGCTCCACCCTCTCCTCTGTGCTCTCATGTACCTGTGACTGGATCGCTGCTCACACTCACGGGGTGGCTGGTCTCCTTGCATGTGTGTCTTCCACTGCGGACAGCAGCTGCATTATCTCCAAATCCCCAAGAACGCCATGCAGTCTTAGAAACATCAGAGTGCCATGTGAAAGTACGAACGATCACGTGTGGGCCACATAGAGACCTCAGACTTGCCCTCCAGTCTTTTCACTTTTCTCAAGTTCACCTTATGTGGCAACTAACACCCATTTACTCCATTCATGAAAATCAGGAGTTTTCACATCAATACCCGGGGATGGATCTGTAAAAGCAAAAGATCAGAGGGCATTGGTCCCTCACCTCCAAGAGCATCTGCAGAGCTGTCGGCAGCTGGCGTTTCAGGCAGATCACATGCACACGCACAGCCTCCGGCTGCAGTCCCTCCCAGGACACCAGCTTCATAGGTTGATGTCACCTGCCGGGATCCAGGAGACGGCGGAGCACCACCGGGGAAGACGTACACAGCAGACACACCGTTTCTCCTAAGGGCTGAGTATTAGTCTGCCCAGCAGCCCTAACAAAACACCACAAACCCGGGGCCTAAACAGCAACATCATTGATTTTCAATTCTGCAGTTGGAGAGCAAGATGCCAATGATCCCACTCCTGCTGGGAGCTCTCCCTGGCTTGCATGTGGTTGTCATCTCCTCAAGTGCTCCCGGGGCAGAGAGCTCTGGTCTCTCTACCTCTCCTTACAGGGGCGGGGAGAGTCCAGGCCAAGGGCCCTATAAGGTAAGGTGACCAGACGTCCTGCTTTTGGCGGGACAGTCCTGATTTTAAACAATTTGTCCCATGTCCCGCGACGTTTTAAAAAAGTAGACGTGGGACAAATTGTTAAAAATCGGTACTGTCCCGCCAAAAGCAGGACGTCTGGTCACCTTGCTATAAGGCCCGTGAAATCATTTGGTCTGGCTCTGCCAAGGCATTAGGGGTGGGTCAATTAAATGTTTGATCAAATTTAACAGGCTAATTAAAAAAATTTTTTCCATTTATTGATTAAGCTATTACATATGTGTCATTATCCCTCCATAGCCCCCCAACCCCCACCCCCACTCATGCCCTCCCCTCTCTCCCTCCAGTGTCTGTGTCTATTAGTTAGGCTTATATGTCTAATTTCCCCGGCTCCTCCCCCCCCCTCCCCCCCCCCCCGCTTTATTCCCACCCTCCCCTACTTTCCCTCTGAGGTTTGACAGTCTGATTGATGCTTCTCTGTCTCTGGATCTGTTTTTGTTCATCAGTTTATGTTGTTCATTATATTCCACAAATGAGTGAGATCATGTGATATTTATCTTTCTCTGACTGGCTTATTTTGCTTAGCATAATGCTCTCCAGTTCCATCCATGCTGTTGCAAATGGTAAGAATTCCTTCTTTTTTACTGCAGCATAATATTCCATTGTGTAGATGTACCACAGTTTTCTAATCCCCTCATCTGCTGATGGGCACTTAGGCTGTTTTCAAATCTTAGCTATGGTGAATTATGCTGCTATGAACATAGGGGTGCATATAGCCTTTCTGATTGGTGTTTCTAATTTCTTAGGATATATCCCTAGAAGTGGGATCACTGAGTCAAATGGGAGTTCCATTTTCAGTTATTTGAGGAAACTCCATACTGTTCTCCACAGCGGCTGCACCAGTCTGCGTTCCCACCAGCAGTGCACGAGGGTTCCTTTTTCTTCGCATCCTCGCCAGCACTTGTCTTTTGTTGACTTGTTGATGATAGCAGTACTTACTGTTTGTTGATTTGTTGATGATATCCATTCTGACAGGTATGAGATAGTATCTCATTATTCTTTTGACTTGCATCTCTTGGATGTTTAGTGACTTTGAGAATTTTTTTTATGTCTCTTGGCCTTCCTTATGTCCTCTTTCAAAAAGTATTTATTTAGGTCCCTTGTCCATTTTTTGATTAGTTGTTTATCTTCCTTTTGTTAAGTTGTATGAGTTCCCTGTAAATATTGAATATTAAATCCTTATTGGTGATAACATTGGCAAATATGTTCTCCCATGCTATAGGCTTTCATGTTGTTTTGCTGATGCTTTCTTTTTCTGTGCAGAAGCTTTTTATTTTTATGTAGTCCCATTTGTTTGTTTTCTCTTTAGTTTCCATTGCCCTAGGACTAGTATTAGTGAAGATATTGCTTCGGTATATGTCTGAGATATTGCTGCCTGTGGATTCCTCTAATATTTTTTATGGTTTCCCACTTAGGTTTAAGTCCTTTATCCATTTTGAGTTTATTTTTGTGTATGATGTAAGTTGGTGGTTTATTTTTATTTTTATTTTTTTGCATGCATCTGTCCAATTTTCCCAACACCATTTATGGAAGAGACTATCTTGATTCCATTTTATGTTCTTTCCTCCTTTGTCAAACATTAATTAAGTATAATGGTTTGGGTCAATTTCTGAGTTCTCTATTCTATTTCATTGGTCTATATATCTATTCTTATGCCAGTACCAAGCAGTTTTGAGAACAGTGGCTTTGTAATACAGCTTGATATACAGTATTGAGATTCCTCCTACTTTTTTCTTCTTTCTCAGGATTGCTACAACTATTTGGGGTCTTTTTTTAATTCCAGATGGTTTTTGAAGAGTTTGTTCTAGGTCTGTGAAATATGCCGTTGATATTTTAATAGGGAGTGAGCTGAATCTATAGCTTGCTTTGGGTAGTATGGACATTTTAATGATATTGATTCTACCAATCCATGAACGCGGTATGTTCTTCCATTTGCTTATATCTTCCTCTATCTTTTTTTTCAGTGTTTTGCAGTTTCAGAGTATGAGTCTTTTACCTCCTTAGTTAAGTTTATTCCTAGGTATCTTAATTTTTTTTTGATGCAATGGTTAATTGGATCATTTTTTAAATCTCTCATTCTGTAAGTTCACTATTGGTGTATAAAAATTCCATATATTTCTTAGCATTAATTTTGTATCCTGCTACATTGCCAAATTCATTTATTAAGTCTAATAATGTTCTGATGGAGTCTTTAGGGTTTTCTATGTACAGTATCATGTCACCTGCAAATAACGGCAGTTTTACTAGTACGTCTTCTTTTCCAATTTGGATACCTTTTATTTCTTCTCCTTCTCTAATTACTATGGCTAGCACTTCTATTACTATGTTAAACAGGAGTGGTAAAAGTGGGCATCCCTGTCTCCTTCCTGTTCTTAGGGGAAACGTTTTTAGTTTTAACAGGCTAATTTTTAAGTTGATAATTTTATATGGTCTTTGAATGGAATGATGTTATAAAGATCCAAATGGCCCTTGGCAGAAAAGGAGGTTCCCCATCCCTGCCATAGAAGGACACTAATCCTATCATATGTCTCATCTTCAAGACCGCCTCTAATCCTGAGTTCCTCCCAAAGCTCCCATCTCCAAATACACAAGCATCTGGGAGAACACAAACATTCAGGCCCTACAGACTTAGCCTCAGAAATGAGGCTAATCCTCCCCCGCCTTTGCCAGTCCAGGGAAGAATTTAGTTTGATTTGTATATATTTATTTTTTAGCTACAAACTCTTCAATATTTTCTACTCCAACACAAAAGGAGCCCAGCCTCCCATGTCTTATGCAGTGTGGCAAGGGCATCTGGAGACCTCCATTTCTGATTCAGCTCCACTGCCTCATGCTTGACCTTGGGGTTCCTGTTCTCTGCCTGCCTCAGTTTTCCCTTCTGCAGAGATCTGGACAAGACACGGGGACGGCTCGTGGCCCTTCAGCATCCGATGCACCTTGTGTCTTTCCTGATTCTTTCTAGGGGAGATGTGTGGGATTTCTGGGTGCTCCCTTCCACAGAGTGATGTCAACTGTCCACTCCAACTAGGAGACTCCCACGTTCAGAGGGCACCTGTGTGGAGGTTAGGTCTCACCTGGAGCACGATCAGAAGGCCATGCCCACTGGCATGTACTGAGGCAGCCGTTCCTGTTCCTTGTCTGCAGACCCAGCCCCCCTTTCCACTCAGCTGCACCAAGTAATAAGAGAGGCCCAACCGCCCTCCTGTCACGAAGCTCCATGTGTGCTGCCTCTAATGAAGGATTTATTTAGGTCAAGGCTGCCTCCTGTGCACAGCAGTGCAGATTAAACACGTTGAGGAGAGATAGCTGCTCCTCCTTTTCCCTCCCAGACTCACAGACCTGGCTGCCCATCATCCTGAGGGGGTGGGGCAGTCACAAAGGACTCAGTGAGTGGCTGTGCACCCCTTGGAAACAGAGAGTTAGCACCCTGCCCAGAGGATGCTGTCCTTGTTTCCTCCGTGTGGTTGAGTCACTGCAGTGCTGTGGATCGTGAACAAATGAGTTTGACTAATTATCATGCCTGGATCCCATTTATACTACACCGCTTTCTTTCTTAGGGACAAAAATAGCTCCCAGGATTTAGGGCTTGCTGTGGGCCAGGCGATCTGCTAACATCCTCAGCGTCCACACAGCCTATTGTATTAAAGCCTCGCAGGTGAAATGTAGGGCCAGTGCATTCGACCTAAGACTACGAGCTTCAAAGCTGCCTGCAGGGTTTTCAGCAGCAGAGCTGAGAGCTGAGCCAGGTTTGGGCCCCAAATCCTCTGTGAAAGTCAGCATCTCCCCTCCGCACGGCTCTGGGGATAACACCACCTCTGAAGCCAGAACGATCCCTCTATTTTGTCTTCCGCAGTTGTTTTCATCCTGCAGTCCAAAACAAACAATAGCAAGAACAAACACCAAGAGAAAATTGGCCACCCTGCTCAAGGTCAAGGTGATTAGCATCCAAATCCAGATAGGCCCGGAAGTTCAGGCTCACAGCTGGGCCCGGAGGTTGCCAGATCACGGGGCCCTCACCATCCCAGGGCCCAAAGGAGCAGCCACTTTCCCTGGCAGCTTGTCAAGAACACAGACACCCGGGCCTCTCCAACCTCTCAGATCTGAATCTGCATTTGGAAGTAGATCTCCAGGGGCCTGGAGCGTGCTGAGTTTGGAAAGCATTTCCTCTGAGTTTGGAAACATTGGGCTGAGCTCCTGGGAGGGAAGCTTCAGTCACCTCCCACCTGCAGCTTCGAATCCAGATCCTTCTGCCCTAATCTCTCACCTTTTCTGCAGAAGACTGGGTGGGTTGACCTCGGACCTTCTTAGGGACAGGCCACATTGCTCATCCCCAGTGCATCCTGGAGTTCTCAGAAATGACATTGCCAGTTATTTCTGGTGGTCCCCAATCCCTGTGCCTGTCCCCACACCACACTGCCCTTCCTGGCTTGCCTGGGTACCTCCTTCCTTCTGTCCTGGGGAGTCATGTTCAATGTCCAGTGACCCTTATGAAATAGGGAGGAACCTCCCAGCATTGCGTGGATGCAGGGGAGCATGGAAGGCTGGAGGAGGAGCACTGAGGGTCCACCCCCTTTCCAAGGGGAAAATGGGCCAACAGCCTTCCTTGTCCAAGATGGTAAATGGGGCCCAGCGACACTTACCAGCATTCCCGGGACTGACCTTGGGTCCTTTCCATCTTACCGCTCAGCTATTGCCGTCAGTAAATCCAAACAAAAGCGAATGTCAGCATTTGTTGAAAAGTGTCATGTGTAGGCAATTTCTAGAAAATAAATATTTATGCAAGCCTTACGATACCACTGCCTTTCCCCAGACTGACAGGCACGAGCTAAACCTGTTTCCTCTTTCTCGGTTGCCAAGAGAACCCGCCAGCAGGGACATTTGACACCCCCGCCAAGCGCTCATCAGTAGTTGTGCAAGGACAAAAGTGAAGACGTGTGTGACTCTGAAAGTGAACAGATGATCTTATCCTGTTGATTGCCCTGAAGTCGGTTGCATAGGGGAATGACAGCTCCCTTGTTGGAACTGTCTTTAACCAGGTTCCAGGGCATTCCAGAAAATGAGATCACGGGCACCCGAAGCTGGAGGGAGGCAGTCTTGCATTTCGGTAGAAAGGCTCTGGTCCTCTCTGCTAGCTCATCCTGCTCTCGCTAAGCTGCCCCTGCGGGGAACACACTCCCACTGCCCACAGAGGCATCACCCGTCCCCGCGGGATGCAGCAGGCTTTAGAGATGGCCTGTAGAGTTCAGTTTTCATACTCCCTGGGTCTGTGACCTTGAGAAGGTCATTCAGCCTGGAGAGCCCGATTTCCTATTCGTCATGGGGAGAAAGGCACTGTGACTTATTTATTCAGAGTGGGGAGTCTTGTTTAATCCACAATACTGCATGTGACATCCACAGGAAGTAAGTTTTAGCCCATTGTGCAGAATTGCACATTGAACCCCGATAGGAAAGAAGCTTCTTAGGCAGCTGTAAGAATTCTAACCTGGATCTTTCCAATTGCAAACACTTCTTTATTTTTCCACCTCTGCATGCTATCTTATTGTTGCTTAAAAATATGTAAAATAAGCCCTAGCTGGTTTGGCTCAGTGGATAGAGCGTCGACCTGTGGACTGAAGGGTCCCAGGTTTGATTCTGGTCAAGGGCACATGCCGGGTGGTGGGCTCCATCATCAGTGGGGGGCGTGCAGGAAGAAGCCGATCAATGATTCTCTCTCATCATTGATGTTTATATCTCTCTCGCCCTCTCCCTTTCACTCTGAAGTAAATAAAAAATATATATTTAAAAATGTAAACTACAATAAGAAGAATAACTCTTGGTATTGTTGTGAGTATTCGAAGGGGTCGTTCATATATGAGTACTTACCGTCGGGCACACACTGGGCACTCAGTAAGTAATCTTTTCCTTCCCAACCCTTTTGTGGCAGAGTGCTTTGCTCATCCCTGCTCTCTGGGGGAGACTCTTGCCTGTGACAGCTGTGTCCCTCTCACATGCAGGGGCTGGGGACGTGTCCTGCAGAGAAAACACCGACACCACTGTTCCCAACGCACTGAGTGCCCCTCCTGTGACATACTCTTGGTATTTCATTCTCTCATGAATCTCCAGGGGGTGGGACATGGAGAATATATTGTAGTTAATTACATGTGAAATCTAGGTCATGATGTGAATCATGGAATAAGAAAACTTAAGGACAAAATTAAAATATTTTTTGAAGGGTTATTTCACTGCTTCCCCTCCTTTTTTTTAAATCAAAATATTTTCTAGACTCTCAGGTGCCCTGTTCAACTCTCATTAGAAATGCTAAGCCCGCCTTTCAACATCTGGTTTCTGTCTGTCTCTCCAGGGGCTGAAAAACTCACTTTGGATGCAGTCGTTTTTAGAGACAAACTATTGGGTTTCCCTAACACTGAATGAAAAGTCTTCCTCAGGACCTTGGACATGTGCGTTATTTTCCATTACATTTGACATGTCCATCAGCATATAGGATCTCCAGCACCCACTGGGTCCGGAAGTCACCCAGGCCCTGGAAGGGTGCAGCAGGGGGCCTGGACTCTGACCAGGAGCCAACACTTGATTGGATTGTTTTTAGAATGGCTTCTGGAAAATTTTAAAGTGCACATGTAGGTCATTTCCGCATTTGTAATAAAAGTGGTAATAATACATGATTTGACTTAGGGCAAGATTTGACTAAGTACCATGGACACATAAATGAATAGTGGTTATTGTCACCTCATGGAAGGGTTACTCTCATTTCTTTTTTAAAAAAAATATATGATATTGATGTTTTTACAGAGTAAGGGAGAGGGATAGAGAGTTAGAAACATAGATGAAAGAAAAATATCAATCAGCTGCCTCCTGCACACCCCCCAATGGGGATGTGCCCGCAACCTAGGTACATGCCCTTGACCGGAATCGAACTTGGGACCCTTGAGCCCACAGGCTGACACTCTATCCACTGAGCCAAACCAGTCAGGGCTACTCTCATCTCTTGATTGCTAGTGAAGATTTGAGTTTTTCTGAGAATGAACTAAAACTGTGGTATACTTTCATCTATACAATTCACATGCTGCATGCCTGCTGTGGGAGGCTGTGGTTGGCATTACGGAAGGGAGAAGGCATTGGTAAAAATGGGCACCTGTGGCAATGCTTAGGTAAAATGTTAGATAGGTAGCATAAATTCAGTCAGTAGTTGTTTGGTAAGGGAAATAGTGCATTTCTTTGGATGGCTCACAGTGGATTTCTTTGGATGGTGCTTATTGATTCATGGCATGTCAGGGATACACAGTCCAAAGGTAACCGCTGGAGATGGTGGGATTATTACTCTTCTATGGATGAGGAGACTGAGACCAGGAGAGGTTAAGTCCCTTGGACTCAGGTCAAACCTAGAGAAAGACTCCTGACCACACCACCTGTGTAAGTCCTTTGACTCTTCTACGGAACAGAACTAGGGAACGCGTTTCACCCTGTGGGTATCAACTGGTGCTGGACTTGGTGGCCAGAGGGTTGTCATTGCTGGGTAGGTTTTGGGGATCTTTTGGTTTAGGACCCCAAAACCATTGCCATGAGTGGATGTTGAGACCCCACGCTTGGGAGGCAGCAGTAATAGCAGATAGAACACAGAACTGGAACGCAGGAGCCACAAGTCAAGCCTGGATTCTCCATGTGACTAAGTCATCTCGGGGTCTCCTCCCCCACAAAGTGGAAGGCAGTGGCTCAATGGCTCTCATTTGCCTTGATGTTCAGAATCTCACTGTCAGGATCCATTCGGCTCAGATGTTCTGGTTTATAGGCTCACCTGAGCGTGGGGATCTTTGCTTTTCTACGAGTGCTACTAAGGGGCCCAGAAATTATGTCTGTGCCACTGAACAATTATCAGACTACTACAGAAAGACTATGGCTCTTGATGGCCAGTGTTTGTGATTTATTTTATATATATAGATTTACATATACAGATATATATGTGTGTGTGTGTGTGCATACATATACACATGTTATATACTGAGTGACCACATTATTATGATCTCTGAATGCATATTAATCTGACCACTCAGGGTGTGTGTGTGTGTGTGTGTGTGTGTGTGTTCATGCACCAGGCTATAAATATATATGAGGCTTGGTGCATGAATTTGTGCATGGGTGGGGTCTAGCCAGCCTGGCCAGGGGGAAGGGACATGGCCAGTTGGCTGGCCTGCCTGCTTGTCAAACGCCTGATGGAGGGGACAATTTGCATATTAGACTTTTATTATATAGGATATACCCTGAATGGCCAGATTATTATGCGTTCAGAGATCATAATAATCTGGCCACTCAGTGTATATGTGTATACATATTAATTGGCTAAATTTTCACACATGCACATGCTATACACATAGCTTTCTCCATATATAACTCATATATATATATATGTGTGTATGTGTTTGTTTGTTTGCTTATTTCTCTCTCTCTGTTTTTCTCTCCATTTCTCTCTCTGTGTATAAGACTTTACTAGTAGCTAAGCTTTTACTTTCCATATAGCTTGAATATTAAATATTTTTGGAATGTAGAAGAAAGGCTTACAATAAGTAAATACATTTTCAGAAAGTTTAAAGTAGAAATGAAAAGCTTGTAAACTACTAACTTCCCAGTTTTTTTGTTCTTTATTTTTCATTTCTGTTTTGAAAGGACAAACTACATTTAATTTCTTCTCTCTGGGACTGCTGGTAATTCCCCTATAGGAGAAAGATCTCTGATGTGCACGGTGCTAACCAGGATACCTCCTAACAGAGTGGGAAGGATAGTCAGATAACGTGACTTGCATATCTGGCCTCCAACTCTGTCACTCAGGCATAGCAGAGTTGGGGAGGGTTGGGGCCTGGAGTCGGGAACAAATTTATAAAAGCACACACATGTACATATGCACACACACATAAAAACATGTACAAGGCAAGCATAGCCAGCCCGTTCTGTTGACCCGCATGAACAGTTGAGAAGGAAATGAAATTTGCCTGAAACACACTGAAATGTTCAATTGATTAAAGCAAATGGCCCATTAAATTGAGCTTATCCAATCAGTAGAACTAACCTTGAACCACATCTTGTCTGACCAGTCATCCTTAAACATTTCCCTTCCCTTCCCCTAACAGTTATGCCACCCAATCTTGCAAGTCTCTTCTCCAGCTTTCTGGGATTCTCCAGAGGTTTCCAGCTAGTTGGTTGCTTGTTCTTTCATATACATTTCCCCCAAACAGTTGATATAGATCAACTGGTTTGATCGTTAAAATGGAAGCCCTGGGCATGGTTCTCTGTTTACACATTCTGGACAAGAGTTAAACTCCGTGAATTTTAAACCTGGTCTAAAGATGATGAGCCCTCCTGACGGAAAACACTTTTACTGGCTCTGGAAACCCCAGTACCCAACCCCAGCCTGTCTCTGAGCCAGTGGTTCTCAACCTTCCTAATGCCACAACCCTTTTATAAGGTTCCTCATGTTGTGGTGACCCCCAACCATAAAATTATTTTTGTTGCTACTTCATAACTGTAATTTTGCTGCTGTGATGAATTGTAATGTAAATATCTGATATGCAGGATGTCTTAGGCGACCCCTGTGAAAGGGTGGTTCAACCCCCAAAGGGGCCGTGACCCACAGGCTGAGAACTGCTGTTATGAATGGTGAGGCTTTGCACACAGGAAGGCCTTTTGCTCTTTCTAGTAACCTCACATGTTTATCCCTCTAGCCCCATGTCAAACATTTCCTCTGCCGGGAAGCCCTCCCCAACTGTTTCAGGCCAAATGAATGACCACATGCCCTCATGAGCCCCTGCCTAGAGTGTAATCAAAACATACATCGTGTCCATGTCTGCGGTCAGGTTGCATCTGTTAACCTTTCCCATGTGAGTGTTGCTGTACAAGCCACCCCAAAAGTCAATGGCTGACAAACACCAGAGTGCAATCTCCCCCATGAGCTGGGGCATCTGCTGCACCTGCCCCCCCTCTTCCTGCTGGGAGCGGGGGCTGCCAGGGCCCATTCTTCTCGCTGTAGGAGGGCGAGTGGAGACGCACGTGGCCTCTCACTGCCTGGGCTGGGGACTAACCACAGGCCATTGGCCAAGCCAAACCAAATCGTGAGGCAGTCCCTCACAGTGAGGCCACAGCAAGTCCTGGATGGAGGGTGGGGTGAAGTGGGGTGAAGGATTGGAACTAAATGATCAAGCTTTCAACAGGTTCACCCGCCCTATTCCATCAGGAGCCCATGGGGGAGGGGGAGTGTGGGTGGACAGGGAGCAGGGACAATGTCTGCTCCTCTATCACCTCCCCCTAGGCCTGGGGCTAGGTGTTTGTGGAAGTCCAACCCTTTCCTTGACCACCGAGTATGGCAAACTATGGCTGCGGAGCCACGTCAGTCTCTCTCTCTCTCTCACTCTCTCTCTCTCTCTCTCTCTCTCTCTCTCTCTCTCTCTCCTCTTGCAAACATAGAACTAAGCATATACATTATTGGAAAACAAAATAAAAATAATATTTAAAATTGTACTAGGACATAACCACACCCATTCCTTTGTGTGTTGTCCATGGGTGCTTTAGAGCAAAATAGCATTCTTGGAGTTGCCATGGAGACTGTATGTCCCTAAGCTGAAACCATCCCTACCTGGTCCTGCACGAAAATGTTGCCCCACCCCTGCCTCCCAGGTCAGGAGCCTGAGAGAGCCCCAGGGAGGTGGACACCAAGCCCACGGCTCCATGAAGCCTGTAGACTTGGGGCTAACGTTTTCCCTTCTTTGTTTCCTAGTAACTGGCTGCCTGCTACGCCCATGCGTCACTGACCAGGAGGCGCTCCCTGCGGCGGCGCTTCATGCCCCAGCGACGCCCGGCCTAGCGCAGCCCCCGCGGTGGTGTCCAGCATGGCCACGCTGCTGCTGGGCGCGGCGCTGCTGGCGGCACAGCTCCAGCTCGTGCCTTCCCGCCCCGGCGCGCCCTGGGCGGAACCCGGACCCCAGGAGCCGGTGTGGAGAGCAGCAGCCACCCTCCGGGACCAGGCCCCCGACGGCGCGGCCCCCAACGGCTCGGCCCGGCAGCTCCCGCACACCATCATCATCGGCGTGCGCAAGGGCGGCACCCGCGCGCTGCTGGAGATGCTCAGCCTGCACCCCGACGTGGCGGCCGCGGAGAACGAGGTGCACTTCTTCGACTGGGAGGAGCACTACAGCCAAGGCCTGGGCTGGTACCTCAGCCAGATGCCCCTCTCGGCCCCGCACCAGCTCACCGTGGAGAAGACCCCCGCGTACTTCACGTCGCCCAAAGTGCCTGAGCGGGTCCACGGCATGAACCCGGCCCTCCGGCTGCTGCTCATCCTGCGGGACCCGTCGGAGCGTGTGCTGTCGGACTACACGCAGGTGCTGTACAACCACGTGCAGAAGCACAAGCCCTACCCGTCCATCGAGGAGTTCCTGGTGCGGGGCGGCCGGCTCAACGTGGACTACAAGGCGCTCAACCGCAGCCTCTACCACGTGCACATGCGCAACTGGCTGCGCTTCTTCCCGCTGCACCGCATCCACATCGTGGACGGGGACCGCCTCATCCGGGACCCTTTCCCCGAGATCCAGAAGGTGGAGCGGTTCCTGAAGCTGTCCCCGCAGATCAACGCCTCGAACTTCTACTTTAACAAAACCAAGGGCTTCTACTGCCTGCGGGACAGCGGGCGGGACCGCTGCCTGCACGAGTCCAAAGGCCGGGCGCACCCCCAGGTGGACCCCAAGCTCCTCCATAAACTGCACGAGTACTTCCACGAGCCCAATAAGAAATTCTTTGAGCTCGTGGGCAGGACATTTGACTGGCACTGATTTGCAATAAACTAGGCTCCCAACCTTTCCGATACTGTAAGTTTCTGGTGTACATCTAGGGGTGGGGGAAGACGTTTTAAAAGGCATTTAAGCTATAATTTATTTGTAAGATCCATAAATGACTCCTGTACAGTATTAGATTCACAATTGCCATATATACTAGGTATATTTTTCTACTTGTTAAATCGAGGGCATTTTGTATTGTTTTTCATGGTTGCTAACATTGTGTAATATGTCTCTATATGAAGGAACTAAGAGATCTCACTGCAGAAAGAAATGATAATAAATTCTGGAGACGCTGTCCTTTTGGAATATGATTAACTTGCCCCTGACTCAAAATAGCTGTCCCTGCCGCACCCATTGGAGAATCCATATGCCTTTGTTACTAAACAAAACAAAACAAGAACAAGTTTTGGCGGATATTATGTTCGTCTTTCCTCCTTTCTTTCCTTCACTGCTCTTTTTAATTTTGACAGTCTTGCTGTGGTCATCAGGTTTACTTTTTTTTACTTCATCTTCACTGAGACCCCCTATTATTGTTAGGAGGCAGTTTTGCCACCCCTGACTTCAGCACATATCTGAGCGTGGATTTTAATTCCACGTGAACTCAAGGTGGATAAAGCAATATTAACAACTGGTAAGGAGCTCCCTGGGATATGCCTGTGACTCAGAGGGTCCTTGTATAAACCCCGGTCTCAGCAAAGGGCGTAACCTGCAATAAAGGTGGGCGAACCTGCAATAAAGGCTGAGAAACATTGGCCTTCCGAATGACCTTGGGACTCTGTGTACGGCCCCAGGTCACAATGGGCCTCTGCAGAGCCACTTAGAATAGGAAAGACGGGTTGCAAAAATCTATGTGTGTCCCCGACTTGAAGATTCTGGGGAAAGCTGGTTAAAGGGGAAGCCTTTTGCTTCGGTTGGTGTCTGTCTATCTATCTCTTGAAAGCTCACAATGCATTTGTGACACATATCACATATATATTTGTGAGACAGAGATACGTATATGTTTAGTAACCATCTTTTAACTTGGAGACCTGAAGGTGAGACAAATGTAAACTTCAAGGGCTAAAATTAAGTGTGTGTGTGTGTGTGTGTGTGTGTGTGTGTGTGTATGGCACAAACTGGAGGCTAGTGTGCAAGGAGCCCTGACCATCTGTTCCCAGATGTGAGAACCCCATTTCAGTTTGACTTCTGCCCCCAAACGGCTGGTCCATTGGAGGAGCCTCAGTTTCCTCTGCTGTCTTCCTTCAGTTGGCCTTTTACAGGATTAAATATATTGTGTGTGTGTTTTTCTCATGAAAGCAAAGCGTATTTATTATGGTAAAACAAAAACCACAATCAGGCAAAATAAAGCCATTTCCTGACGTAGTTTAAACTCAGGCGAAAGAGTGAAATGGCCATGACGGGTCATTTTCTGCAAACAGGACCTCATTGAAATGCTGCCCCAAGCCACCTCGGGAAGGGTAGGAGTTATTATGGCAGGTTCAAAAAGGAGGAAACAGGCACGGGGAAGATAAAGACCGTGCCCAAGTTCATACTGACTGTAAGTCAGCCAGGCTTTGAGTCCTCACATGGCTAAGGCACACAATTCATTTCTTACTATCCAGTCCTTTCTGAACTCAGACTAAAGGGCCCAGATTGAGGCATGCTCTTCCCTATTTTACCGGTAGATTCCTTCCCTGGTGCCAAAGGTCTTCCCTCCTGGGAGGTGTGAGTGAGTCACAGGGAAGGGGCAAGAATGAGCCTGCGCTCTCAGGAGTGCTACCAGCGAAGTGAGTCACCTTGGTTCTGTATCAGCCTCTGCAGCGGGGCCTGACCTTCACATGGCCCACGCCCCACCCCAGGCCCTGCCTGGCTATCTGAGAGAAGGCCCTTCCTCTTCTTCAGAACCTGAGGTTGTCAATGACCTCAACTCCCAGAGGGCGCGTCAGAAATCTTTGTGGCAGGACCCCCTTTGCACTGCAGTCTGCACGGCACTTCCCTCTGCAGCACATCCCTGGATCTTGCTTTCCTCACCCCCGTTTAAGAGCTGAAGAAACAAGAGGCCCCAAACGGTTAAATAGAATTTCCACGGCTGCCCAGAAATTTGGCCACGATGGAGACCCTAGTGTGAGTTTTCCGACTCCCAAGAGAATGGCTTTTGCAAAATACCTATGAATGCCTGTGTGCTCATGGGGATGGTATGCTTGAGGTGTGGAGTGTTGGGTAGGAACGGAGGAAGGAAGGACCAAGCACCAGGAACATGGGGCTGGCACAGCTGACGGTGGGGGTGGTCCCGTGTAAAATGGTCAGTGGGTATAAATTCAATAATTGGTCTTAACTAAGGATGTTTTCATGGAGGTGGACCATGGGGAAAGGGTTGGAGTCCTACTGGCTATGTCTGTTTGGAAGGTACAAGGATTCAGAGCCGTGGCTGCAGACCTAACCCGGGCACTTAGATGTCATCTAAACACTGTCCAATTCACAGGATGCCCTGCACTTGACCTGTGCCTGCCAAATGTCATGACTCAGAAACCTGATCCCTTCCCAAACACACCTAATACCAATTCTATTAACAAAGAGAAAGATGCCAACTGGTCAGAGTGAGGTACCTGTCTGAACCGGTCAGGCCCAAGGCAACCTAGGGCCTCCAGGTGGGGTCCACTGGGAGAGGTGGCTGAGAGCAGCTGAATGGAGCCTCAGCTATTATACTTAGATTATTCATGGCACTTGAAGCTTCTGAGTCAAGACAGCTCCTGTCCGCCCTCTCTCTCGGATTCAGATAGAGCTGAAATCCTGTTAAGTTGTTATCAGCTCACAGCCTGAACATTTCCTCATTCAGCAAAAATGATGTTGCACCTCTGAGTGCAGGGTGCTTGCTCCATCTGTCCCAGGAGACTAAAGGGGGGGGGGGTGAGAAGAGGAGGCCAATGCCCAGAGTGCCTACAGCTTACAGAGGAATCAGAAACCACAACTAATAGTTCAAACTTTCATTAAAATTATATTTTTCTTTGGAGTCTCCACTCTGCACTTAATGTGTTATTAAGCCCTTACAAAATAAAGAAAAATGCAGCAACAACAACTGATACTTATTAACTGCCTTGGGTTTAAATTAAACACACACACACACACACACACACACACACACACACACGTGCATGCGAATCATGAAAGTAGGGGAAATGACATTTTGAACTGGCCAGTACTTTCTCATTTAATTTAGGAGTAACTAGTCCCATTATAGAGAGGAGGAAAGTGAGGTATAAGAAATGGACCTCCCTTATTGCTTTCAAAGAAAGAGAGGACTGCTACTCATGCCAGAGGAATAGCAATCCCAGAGATGGGGAATGGTGGCATTGAGGATCATAAGCAGCAGGTGAGAAATGGCAGAGATGTCCCTTTTAATGCCATTATTTAGGAGAAGTTACAGATGAACAATCTTCCCAAAGGTTGCCTGGCAGAGCTATGACCCAGAACAATTAGAACTGATGAGGCACAGGGGCCCTGCTATTTCCGTGTGGAAGTTTCTTGAAAGATGTGCTAGTGATGCTTCAGAGCATGGATGGTGGTGGAAGGAACCAGAGAAGGACGTTCTGGACAAGGACAGCTAGAGGAATCAAGACAGTGGTGATGGGAAAGGGGAAGGAGCTAGGGGACATGCAGGCAAGAGACCTGTCTACCTGACATGCAAATAGGTTAAACGCATTGAGATCTTGCTACCCATCAGACACTTGTGGCCTTGACATCTGCTTTCCAAATGGTGGTGGCTTACTTAGCAAGCACCCGTGCGTTCTGTCTCCTGTGCAGGTGTGCCTGTCACATAAAAATAACTATCATTTATTGCACACCAGCTATGTGCTTCGTATTTTAAATATATTGCTCCTAATCCTCATGACAGCTCTAAATAGGAAATGGCATGACACTAATTTTAGAGGCAGAAACTCAAACTCTGGGATTAAAGGTTTTGCCCATGATGGAGGAGCCACTGAGAGTTAGAACTGGAAGTTAGTCTCCAGCATTCTTTCCCTGCCGCAACAAAGTCTATACAGCTGTAGGTGAGGGGAAGAAGTTTTGCATGAGTATCTGCCTATGAAGCAAAGCCTGCAAAGGAAATGATGGACATCCAGGATGTGGGGATGCACAGAAAGGTTTATACCAGATCACAACATTTTCAAGCAAAAGACTGGCTGGGACCGGCTATAACTGGTGCCTGACAAAACATGTTCCTTATTGGAAGAAGATCATGGAGGAAGCCTGGACTTGAGTTAGGGAACAAAGCAACACATGTCTTCAAATAGCCAACGAACAGGACCAGGCTACAGACGCTCTGATTGATTTGCTTTACTGAAGTTTTTTATGTAAGAAATGGTCTTGATTCCTCACTCTCATATCAAGATCCATTTCCCCCCAATTTCCCACTTAGGTAACTTGAGAGAAAAAGTAGTTAAGCCAGGAGACCTGGGGGTGAGTCCAGACTCTACTGATTTATTATAGACCATGTGGCCTTAAGGTTCACATTCTCAGAATCTCAATTTTCTTGTCAATCTTAATGGGCTGGTATTCACTTAACTGTGTTTGGGGGGACATTAAATACGATCCAGTAGGTAGAAACTATAAGCTCGTTTGGTATGTGGCTTAGTGCCTAAGAGTGTTTCGGCCTTTGCCAGACAAACCCAAACTGGTTTGAAACCAGAGAGCAGGCACCTACTACCTTTGTTTCCCCATCCACTTCCACTATGGGACTGCAGCCATCACTAGAAGTGTCCCATCCAGATCCCATTTACCAGGGAAGTATTCCCACCCCACCACCAGGACAGTTTGCAGCTAATAGTTCACCCTGTACTGTTTTCTGGGGAATTTCCTTTAGTCGGCAGAAGTTGCCTTACCTGGAGATGCTTGAAAAGTTATGCCCACTGTGTTCTCCATTTTCCTTGGGGTTGCCTGTGACTAATGATTGATGTGAGAAGAAGGGTTAGGCTGTGGGGTAGCAGCCCAGCATCCTAATCTCTGGGCAGGACAATCTCTGTTATACAACCCATCAACCCATGTTCCAGAGACCCTTATGGATCAGGCTGAGGCCTGAACTTTCCTTTATCCTTCGTTCCTACTTCCTTGCCCACATCTTCTGTAATCCCTTTCCCAGCAAATGACTTGCCCAAGAACACAGAAATCTGCATCTCAGGCTTTGCTTCTAGGGCATCCAATCTAAGATAGTCAACTTGCAAAAGTGTCTTATTCTCCCTGAATTTCAGAGATGAGAACTCTGAATTTACTTCCTAATACTTTCTACATTGCATTTTGTGTTGTCTAATTACTGTCTACCTCCCCACCAGACAGTTTGCTCTCCAGGTAGAAACCAGTGGCTTTCCAGTTCTTTACTTGCAGAAGATACCAGTTAATTGTGTTGAATGAAGTCATATTCAGAGAGGATCCAAGATGGCCCCTCTGATTGCATGTTTGATGCCTCAGGTGGGTGACTGAAACACCTGGGGCTGCCTAGGCATCATTCTCTCTTTCTTTGTTTAAAATATATTTTTATTGATTTTTCACAGAGAGGAAGAGAGAGGGATAGACAGTTAGAAGCATAGAGAGAATAATCAATCAGCTGCCTCTTGCACACCCACTACTGGGGATGTGCCCGCAACCAAGGTACATGCCCTTGACTGGAATTGAACCCGGGACCCTTCAGTCCACAGGCCGATGCTCTATCCACTGAGCCAAACTGGTTTTGGCCATCATTCTCTCTTTCTCTCTTCATGTGGCCACTTGGGCTTCCTCACAGCCTGACAGACTCGGTGTCATTAGTGGGACTTTGGATATGGCAGCTGGCTTTCTCCAGGTTAAATGCCCCAAAAGAACAAAGCAGAAGCTGCAAGTGATGCAAAGTGAGACTGCTGCCACATTCTGTTGTTTCAGTGAAACAATTGAATCTGCCAGCCCAGATTCAGTGCAGGAAAGGACCACATAAGGAGCTGAACCACCACAATGTGGAAGAGCGGTTCACTGCCGGGCCCTCGTTAGAGACTAGGTGATGGTTCCTTTACAAATAAAATGGACAGAACCTGCTGAATGGACCTTTGATCATACTTAAAAAGGAAATTAATACAGGTATACGCTCTCATGAGCCCATTATACTAATGTAAGCTGTCATTATTATAAGTCCTTGGGCCTGCTATGTAATTTCAACTATTTTGACCTAAGGTATTTGACTATATTCAGTCCAATAATTTGATAACATGTGGCAGTAAGTGATTTTGCCAACACCTTTTGTCCCAAAAGTAGAACACAGCCACGGACAATGTTAGGCTTTCCCTGATTTTTAAAAAAATATGTTTTATTGATATATTACAGAGAGGAAGGGAGAGAGATAGAGAGCTAGAAACATCGGTGAGAGAAAAACATCGACCAGCTGCTTCTTGCACACCCCCCACCGGGGATGTGCCTGCAACCAATGTACATGCCCTTGACCGGAATCGAACCCGGGACCTTTCAGTCCGCAGACCGACGCTCCACCACTAAACCACACCGGTTTCAGTCCCTGCATTTTGTTTTATGCCCAACCAAACCACCTGAGAAAAAGGTGCACTTTAAACAAACTGTAGACTGAGGTCAGCCCGGCAGACTTTGTCTCGTGCAGGCACAAACCCTGGCAGACCTACAAACCTCTTAGATAATTTGTCAAACATGAAAGGGTGTCGCTGAGACTTTTCACGCTGCATGATAAAAGCTGAATACAGCGCTCAAAAAAAGGAAGCATGGCAGATTCCATTTCCACTTCCCATAATTTGGAAGTTCTATCTTTAGTAGCAATTTACATTTTCCACACAATTAAAGACTGTACCTATTCTAATTTACACTTCAAGTACCCAATTCAGCTGTGATTTGCATTTTTTTTCTCTCTATTTATCTGTTTATCTGCTTCCCAGTGAGAAAGCTGGGCTTTGAATCTTGACATTATCACTTAAAACGTGGGTAACACTGGACACACTTGATTAACTATTTCAGAGAGTCAGTTGGCTTATATATTAAATGGGAATAAGACAATATTTAAGGAGTTATTGTACATCATAAAGGCTCTGAGCACAGCCGGGCACACAGTCGTGTAATACTGGTACATGTGCACTATTTGTCTTTTAATGCGCTTTCTGTGGACACATCTGGAGGGTCTGTGAATAGGAATTCACGAAAGGTATTAGAGCAGTTCTTCAGCTATCACTGTCCATTGTGAATGTCAAGGCTAACACATTCAAAATCAATGAGATTCTTTTTGTGTGTGTGTACCTCTAAACAAACTTTCATGTAAATTTAAGCCACCAACAAACCCAATTTTTGAGACAATTGTCTGGGTGATAAAGATCTTTATGCTTTTCTGAAAAATTCAAGAAGAAGAAGAAGAAGAAGAAGAAGGAGAAGAAGAAGAAGAAGAAGAAGAATGTTTTTTTTTTTTTGTGTGTGTGTGTGTGTGTGTGTGTTCCTTTCTTCTCTGCACCTGACAGATACAGAACAGAGGTAATTTGAACAGAAAAATAATTTAAATAATCATTTGGAAATGTACCCACTTTGGTATAGAAAGCTCTTGTTCTATAAGTACATAAAAGGACTATTTTTTCTTTCTTTTTTTAAAAAAATATATATTTTACTGATTTTTCACAGAGAGGAAGAGAGAGAGATAGAGAGTTAGGAACGTCAATGAGAGAGAATCATCGATCAGCTACCTCCTGCACACCCCCCACTGGGGATGTGCCCACAATCAAGGTACATGCCCTTGACCGGAATCGAACCTGGGACCTTCCAGTCCGCAGTCTGACACTCTATCCACTGAGCAAAACCGGTTTTGGGAAAAGGACTATTTTTCAATCAGCTGTCATTTCTCTCATTTTTTTTAAATTTTTATTTATTTATTTTTTTTACAAAATTATGCCTCTAAAATTCAGTTTCTCCCCTCTCCCAATATATGTCCTACATAGATTCCCTTCCCCACCATAGAAGTTATGGCAACTTTGGAAAAAGAAACTTAAACAAGTTTTCAAATTCAAGACATATTTCAGCCATGTCCATCTATTTATTAAAATTCAAACTTATTCTCATTCACAATCTCCAAAGGGTAGAAGCATGGCCAGTGTTCTCCAATAGACGACTGAGGAGACAAAGACCATCCATCCGGGCAATGAGGTGTTCTTCACCATGAACAGGAATGTTGTTCTGATGCATGCCACCACATGGATGCTCTTTAAAACCTTACACTAACTGAAAAAAAAAACAAAAAAAAACAAAAAAGGGTGGATATTATATGATTCCACTTATATGGCATATTTAGAATGGGAAAATCAGAGAGACAAATAATAAGTTAGGATTGATCAGGGGCCAGAGAGGGAGAGAACAGTGAAGAATACTGGTCAGTAAGCACAATGTTTCTGAGAGATGGGGCCAGGATGGTCGGGCTTGTCTTCTCTCAGTTTCTTTCCTACCAAATCATTCTGTCCTGTCTTCCCTTTTCAAAGTTTGTATCTTCTGGGCCGTATCCCAAAATTCTAGAATATATACTCTTGGATGTTCTTTCAATAAATTGCACAAGGCATCTGATGCATATAAAGTATAGGACAAGTGGCTCAGAGAGTCCCTGTCCTGGAGAAGCCCACAGTAAGGTTCAGTGGTTGAGTGTTGACCCATGAATTAGGAGGTCATAGTTCGATTCCTGGTCAGGGCACATGCCTAGTTTGCAGGCTCTGATTCCCAACAGATCAGGACATGCAGAAGGCAGACAATTGATGATTCTCTCTCATCACTGATATTTCTATCTCTCTCCTATATCTGAAAGCAACAGAAACTTTTTCTATTAAAAAAAAACCGACAGTGATAAATGATACCCCTTCACTGGGCAATTTGAGAGCTGAATAATTGAACACATGGAGAACTCTAAGAACTGGACTTGCTTAATTATGCAGTTAATAAATATTCACTATGATTGCTACCTCACTTTAACTTAGAGATCAACTCAAAAACCACACCCATAGCAGCGGCTTCCCCTACCCCATAACTTCATATAATTTTCTACTTCTTTTACTCTACTATATTTTTCTTCAACTGATTATCACCAATTATCTATATTTATTTGTAGGTTAAATGGTTTTCTTTAAATGTTCTCCCTTATTCCAATTTCATTGTGCCAAATGTAAATTGTTCAATTATTCTATGGGTATTAACTGAGCAACTACTATGTGCCAGCCACTACTCATGGGACTGGTATTGAAGCACTAAATCAAAGGACAGAGTTCTTTCTGTCATGACGCTTTTTTTCTGGTGTTGACTTTTTGCTCTTCCCTGCTAGAATCCCATTTCCATGAGAGCTCTGTCTGCAGTTCATTCCTGAGTCCCCAGAGCCTAGAACAGCTCCTGGCCCATCCTATCAAAATTTAGCGAGTGGATAGATAGATCATATTTTTGTGTGGTACTGGAGATTGACGCCAGGGGGGAAAGGGGGACAAGCCTTTAAGATCTCTTACTGATGGAGAAACGGTGATGGAATGCATCTCATGTTCCATGCTCAGGTTTCCCTGTGGCCACCTGTGGAAAGCGAGACTCAGAGACACCAATACCTTCCTCAGGGACACACAGCCAGAGAGGGACAGAGTCTGAATCCCTGTCCAGCGGCTCCATGCTCTATCTGCTGCATCTGTTCAGAACAGCACACACTTACCTGTTAGTGACCAGAGGACTTGAGAGAGGGCTGGAAAAGACCTCCATTACACACAAAGTCTCTGCACTGCGGGCTCCACCACACACTCCAGGTAAAATAGGCGCTGGGAGTTTACCTTGAAAAAACAAATTCTAATCACCGTGGGGTTTACCCTGCAAAAAAAATCACCTTAGGGCTTATGAAAGAAGAGGAAAAAGCTGGGGGGAAGAAGAGAGGAACAAAGTAGGGCATTTCATTGCCTTTTTGCTCACCTCTGTATGTTATCCTTGGCCAACAAATGGGCACTTGCTGTTTCTGACCATCCTGAAGGATTTCTCAATAGTTCCTTGTGAAAGATTCCTACGCATTCCTCAGTGGAGAGCTAAGATCCTCTCCCACCTCTCCCATTCACTGCCACCCTCCCCTCCCAAGCCCTGTCCAGAGCCGGTTAGTCTCTGGAAGGTGGCCAGAGGTTTAAAGCAACACTATTCTCTTTTCACAGAAATGCAGTCAATTTACACAGGTGGGCAGCTGGGGTCTCTGGTTTAACCCTGGGAGCCATAAGGCCCAGCGAGGTTTTCTGTCATCAAAGCTGTTTAGACAGCACAGGCTTGTGAATCTGCTGCACATTTCAGCCCATCTATTCGCTGGCTCTGTGGCTTTACACAAACACCTTCCCCTCTCTGAGCCTCAGATTCCCTTCTCTGACAAAGGTCACAGATCTAGATGATCTTTAAGTTCCTGGCAAGTTCTAATGCATTTAAGTTCCTGGCAAGTTCTAATCCTAAGTTAAAAAGAAAAAAGAAAAAGTTTTGTCTTTTCACTTCTCCATGTTTTTCTTCTCTCCCTCCCTCTCTTATGTTTTCTTCTCTGTCTTTTCCCTTTTTTCTTCTCTTTTTCATGTGCCAAGATTTTAAGTAACTGACTGTTCTAACTGAAATGAATACCTTAAATGTCTGAAGTTGTTCTGGGCAGAAGCCAGAAAAATAATCTCTTCTGAGCTGTAGCCATTTGGTGATGCTATCAGAGGAGGAAACTGAGGATTCCTTTGTGGGCATGTTTCCTCTGTCCTGAGAGCCGTCTATGTACCAGTCTCAGGTCTGTAAATATTTACCAGTCTCAGGTCTATTTACCAGTCTCAGGTCTACCTAACCTGATAGGTTAGGCAGAAGGGTTCATCCACCCATGTTCCACTCCCCACGTGACACTGCTCAGTGATATGTGTGTGGGGTGTGGCCATGTCAGGTTGCCAGGGTCTTGCACTGGGGCCTGGCAAGGGGCTGCGAGAGACAACATTGATTTAGGATGGTTTGAAAACTGTGCCTTATCATTGTAGAAGCAGAGATAGCCTTTAAAAATTTGTTTTCTGAGATTGCGTAGAGGAGAGAAAGCATGGAAGTGGGGAGCCGAGGGAGCTGGTTTGGGGAGGGGTTTGATGGAATTCCAGGGGAGCAGCCACACAGACTGGGAGCAAGTGGTATGAGGGACACCTGTGCCAAAGTCACCTGTCTCTCTGTGGACTTTGTGTGAACTGGAGACACATTTGGGGTTACAAAGTCTTTGAGATTCTGGGTATAGCTATGGCAGAAACCTTAAGTTGTATGAGGCAACCTAAACTTAACCAGATTAACCAATGACAGGTGTTGACAATAAGCTGATAATTGTGGGCACAGGATATATGGCTTTCGGGGACCCGGGAAAGAATTGGAACTGAGAGGATGAGAGAAACTGAGCCCTTGACCTCAGGCTGGGGGGTTCGATGGCACTATCATTTTTTATTAATTGTACATGTGACCTTGTTCAGACACAGACTCAGTGTCTTTGGAGGACTCTGCCTCCTGGAACTGTGGCAATGATTCCTTAGCGGAGGGCAAACTGAGGCTGGGGTTTGAGCAAAGGAGTGTCTCATGTTGAGGCCAATGTTCTCCCCATCATGGGGCACTGACTCTGTCTTCCAGTTTGCTCTGCTCTGGCCCCAGTGCGGCCTTTTAACACCCGCCCAAGCCTGCCACATTCTGTTCGTGGCTCTCCCTCCACAAGAGCTAGCGGGTCTTTCCTGCTGAAGGCCTTGCCAGAGTCCTCGTATGCAAAACAACAGCTAGTATCTGGAACATTTCATGCTGGCTTCTCTTCCTATGAAGAACCCTCGGAGTTTGAAAACCCTTGAGCTCTTGCTCAGAAGCTGGAGAGGGGGCTGGTAGACTTGAAAGGGTGCCACATGCAGAGGGATTTTTGTGTCTTCGGCAATCTTGTAATTCAAACAACCTCAAGTTTTGAAATGTCACACTTGCAATGTGCTATAGAGAGTCATTAATAAACATGAATGGCTTTTCAGGTTAAGATAAACGGCAGTTAATAAAATTCAGGAACTCCCCTATGGAAGGAAGGTGAATGACGCTGGAGGCCCGCTCCTCAGCGGTAGCTGGACAGTGTGTGCACCGGGTCAGGTTTGCTGCGCTGGCTGTGACCTTCACAGGGGGATCACCCCACTCGTGCTTGGATGCTGCCCCATTGATAGAAGGCGATTTTGCCTTTTGGGCTTTGTTTTTTGCAAGCTGGGGCCAACTTTACTTCCCTGCCCTCCTTTCCTCCTCTTCTGCGTTGTCGGCCACATTTCAAGCCATAGAAGTGCCGGACTCAGTAGCCTGGATTCCCAAACAGGTCATCATTTTTTATGCCTCTATGACTTGCTCAAAACATTGTCCTCCCTTTTCGACTCAGCAGTGGCCAGTGTGACTCTCAGAGCCCAGCTGACACACCTCCGCTGGAATTTGACTTCCCCTGATGCCCACATGGTGAGCCAAGGTCTGCGAAGGGGCCAGATCTGTGAAGGGTGGCGAAGGTGCTTCTTACCAGAGAGAGGAGGGAGTGTGAGGCCTGAGCCGGGAAGATGTGATAGGACAGACAGCTCATGTGAGTCCCCAGTCAGGGCCATGGCTATCGCTCTTCTGTCTTCTAAACCCCGTCCTTGGGACTATCTCTGCAGCCCAGCTGTGCTCAGCACACACTCCTGACTTTTAAAAAAAATTGATTTCAGAGAGGAAGGGAGAGGGAGAGAGAGATAGAAACATCACTAATGAGAAAGAATCACTGATCGGCTGCCTTCTGCATGCCCCCACACTGGGGATCAAGCCTGAAACCCAGGCATGTGCCCTATCTGTGTATGTGACCTCCTGGTTCAGAGGTTGATGCTCAACCACTGAGCCACAATGGGCAGGCACTCCTGATTTTTTTTTTTAATTCTGGGTACAGAAAACAGCCTGGCAGAGAATTGTAGTGTGCTTCCTCCAAATGCAATTTGTCTGTGGCGCTGTGGCTAGTTCTGTGGCTGGAAGAACTGGGATGGGAGCCCATAGAGAGGGTTCAGTGTCTCCTGTCTCCCTCAAGCATCCTCTCTAGCTCTCTGCCGGATAAACAAATGATTTGGGTCCCTTAGCTCCTCTCTCCTCTGGTCTGTTTCACATTCTTGGGTTGCGGATTGTATATTTTTAACTCCAGTCAGTCGCAGAGCTCGCCAACATCATCCCATCAGAAACCTACATTCAACATATCAGGCAAGTAAATCTCAGAGAGGTTGAGTTACTTACTTGGGGTCACACAGTCATTCAGTGGCAAGGCTTGGGCTAGGTTACCCTTCCCTAAGCATGGAGCAGATGCTAAACACTGTGAAAGTCACTCCACATAGACTGTCTTTCTCAACAGTCCCAGATGCCAAGGAAAAGGAAGTGAGGAAAGGTAACTAAGTGGCTTGGAACAGAAATTTCTAACAGGAAAAATCTCTCTTTTCCGCATCCCATGTTGTCTCTAGATGTATATGCCTTTCAGAATATATGCCCCTTTGTCATAGGCACTTTTAGGAAGCCTGAATGATAGATACTGGGTTTTGCTTGAATATTTTGCAAGCATCATACCCATTTGCATGCTGGCAAAGTGGAATGCACTTTACAACTGGGATCTTTGGGCCAGCAACCATTTCTGTAACCAATCAAGTATGAGAGAAACCACACACAAAGCCAGAGGGGCTGGAACTGGAATTCTAGCAGACAGGCAGGCTTGACCCACAGACTAGACAGATGCAAGCTGGGCATCCTCCCTTGCGGCCCCCATGACCTTTGTACTCCACATTTTGGAAAGTGAGAAACTGAGGGGCACTGCAGTCAAATTTAAGAAATGTCTAAGCAAGGTGAGGAGACTTTTCTTCCAGGCCCATAAATCTAGGAGTAGGAGAGAAAAAGGTATACTACCGAAAGGTACAATCATTGATAAGCAAAAATATAGATAACTGCTCAGACACTCTAGAAATATTTTAAGTTAACTGTAATAAAAATGAGTGACTGCTTCACCTGTCAAATTATTAAATATTTATATGTATAATCTGTATGCATGTATTGTTTAACACCAATAAGATCAATCAATAGGACATGATCATACAACTTCAAGTTCAAATGGTAAAAACACTCTAGAAAGCAATTGAACAAGATGTATCAAGGTCCTCAACAATGACAAGAGCCCTTCCCTGACTAATTTTGTTGCGATAAATCTCTTGTAAGGAAATGACAATACCTGAAGACCTGAAGCAAGGGCTTATGAACAAAGATTTCATTAAAGTGATATTGAGTAGTTATGCCATGAAAGTGATACTGAAAGCAACAAAATTGTCTATTAAGATATATATGCTAGATTTTTATACATATAAAAATAAAAGATGAATTATTATAAAATAACGAGAATGAGAGATCTAGCTTCATATTTTACAAGCATCACCCCCTCTGGCTTAAAGTCAAGAACAAAACACTCTCTGTCGGTTGATATTGTAAGTTTCTGGGTCAACAATCACTTATGTAATGGATATGGTAGTAAACAGGACCACCAACAATGCCAGAGAGGCCGGGACTGAAACATGAGCAGGGTTGACATGGATGATAACATCTTGCTGGCCAACATGTGGTTATACGGAAATCCTTGCACATTTTCATAGTACCAGATATGGGTGATTGTTTAAATGTTTAACATCTAGGTTTAATTCTGAGAGTGAAATCTAAGGAAGGAAAATTTTTCAAAAGGGCAACATAGTAAGTTTTCACTTCTGAGGATACTCATTGTCACAGCAATTATAATAGCCTGCTTATTCACTAAACTACACAGCCTGAGCATTACCCACCAGCCTAACTTGCCTAGGAACACTGCTTTGGGACACCTAGCCTCACTTAAGCAAAGCACTATGCTTAGACTATTTCTTGCCTGACCTAAAGTCAGACATCTCATAACCTGAGATTTGACTTCAGCAAAATGTCTCTGGTACTTTCTTTTATATATATGCTAGAGGCCCAATGCATGAAATTTGTGTATGGGTAGGGTCCCTAGGCCTGGCCGGCTATTAGGGTCGATCTGTGGGGCAATCTGAAGGGTGATCAGTGGGCCCCACGCTGGCATCCGCCTTGGCTGGCCTGGGGCCTGAGGGCTGGAGGCAGTTCCTGCACTGAGCATCTGCCCCCTGGTAGTCAGCGCGCATCACAGTGACAGGTCATTCCGCTGTTTGGTCAATTTGAATATTAGGCTTTTATTATAAAATATTTTATTGATTTTAGAAAGGAAGAGAGGTGGAAGAGAGAGAAAAACATTGATAAGAGAGAATCATTGATTGTCTGCTTCCTGCATTCCCCACACTGGAGACTGAGCCCACAAATCAGGTAAGGAAATCAAACCCAAGACCCTTCAGTCAGCAGGCCAATGCTCTATCCACTGAGACAATTTCATTTCTCGTGAGACCGTAAGACTCAGATGCCTCCTCCCTCTCAGCTCTCACTCTCCTGAGCCATATTAGACAGATGTGAGTGGAAATGGGTTTCAACATTACCCAGCTGTGAGACTTCAGATACAGTGACTGCCCTAAGGTTTTTTTTAATTACATAAAGCAATGAAATTATCCATTCCTAACTCATGGCTCACACAGAGCTCTGAGTTAACATGTAAGGGCCCAGGACATCAGCTGATATGCAAAGCCCTTTATAAATACTACTTCCCACCCCTATTTGGACTTCCCTTTTGATTTATTTGTAGAGGTTGTTCATAGACCTGTTGCCCAAGAATGCGTAAAACATTCCCGCTTGCCATCACAAGCCTCTTCTTATCCTCCTCCGTCATGAGATTTCTGATGGACAGAATTGAGGCATGCCGTTTAGAAACGTTGCCTGGATTTAACATTTCCCCACATAGTCCTGTGAACAAGGGAAAATATTATGATTTCCTAGCTTGCTTGCTTCATTTCCAGAATTCCTCATGAACTTGATCGTCAAGCTAGAACCAGAATTACTGTCACAGCCTATTTCACAAGTTGCTTTTCCCAAAAAGAAAATGAGTCAAGGAGGTCCGTTTTCTCAGGCCAATCTGGTCTTCAACAAAGTGCACTCTGTTCTCAACGATTTCTAACCGTCCTTTATTTGAATCCATCTGTGAAAGTTAGAAAACAATTTTTAAAGTAACTTTTTAATTGAAAACAAGAAGTGTGTGCTATCCTGGGAATAGAATTATCTTCAGAGTAACACAGGTGAGGATTTCTGCTACTGAGGAGATGTGTTACCTTAGACCAGCCGCAAACTATGGCCCGCGGGCTGGATCCAGTCCATTTGACTGTTCTATCTGGCCCGCGGAGCCGAAAGAGCAGAGGGTTCTCTTGCTCTCCCCTCCACTCCTTCACCAGCAGCCCAAAATGAGAGTGCCAGCATGGTCAGGTTGTTTTTGTTACAGCCCTCTGGTCCAGTTTAAGAACCCATGTGGCCCTCAAGTCAAAAACTTTGCCCACCCCTGCCTTAGACAATTTACTTACCCTCTCTGTGTCTGTTTTCCACAACTGGAGAATGAGAGTGATGTTCCCTTTCTCACTGTGAGGATTAAAAGAAAGGATGATGTAAAGGGCTTCCTTTGCAGACATGCAGAAAGAAGCACCTCAACAAATGGTTGGGATGAGTGTTGAGCATGTGCAAGCCTGATATTGTCATCAACGGATCGCCCACACTAACTCTTCTCTGCCCAGAATGATAATGTTCCTCGGGTTTTCCAAGAACTTCTGGTAGGGACTTTTCACTGTTCCATTCAGGGAGGCCTGGGATGGCCTGGGGGAACTTGAAAGTTCCATTCCTGATGGATATCATTACTAGACCCTGCCTTATTCTTTTGTTCCTTTTGTTTGTTGGTGTTGTTTTAAGTAAAAAGGATTATTCTCTGGACCAAATACAGGTATTGTGGAGAAATTAAATTTTAGGTCGAACATAATTTCCTTTGACTGCTTCTGTCCTTGCTTATCTGGTCTTTAAAGGTCTTCGTTGGAACATGCCAGAAAATCTGGCAAGTCCCGCTGGGCTATCCCTCCTTGATTAGCTGCATTGTGAAATGTAGTAGCAGGTGCTGGTTCTTGTTCAACTGAGTTTGGGGAGAATTAAACTATTCTCTGAAGAACAATGCACCTTATTGAATTACTGTTTTAATAGTGATTTTTTTTGAATGTGTCATCATTTCTCAAGATATTTTAATTTTTGTTATCTAGCTCACTTTCTTTTTTATGTTTTTTTTAATATATTTTATTGATATTTTATAGAGAGGAAGGGAGAGAGATAGAGAGCTAGAAATGTCGATGAGAGAGAAACATTGACCAGCTGCCTCTTGCACACCCCCTAACGGGGATGTGCCCACAACCAAGGTACATGCCCTTGACGGGAATCGAACCCGGGACCTTTCTGTCCACAGACCGACGCTCTACCACTGAGCCAAACCTGTTTCGGCTTTTTTATGTTTTTAATTGAATTTATTGGGTGACATTAGTTAATGAAATTATATAGGTTTCAGGTGTAGAGTTCTACACCATATCGTCTGTATATTGTATTGTGTGTTCACCACCTCAAGTCAAGTCTCTTTCCATCACCATTTACCCCCCTTTTCCCTCATCTACCACCCACCAACCCATTTCCTTCTGGTAATCACCATACTATTATCTGTGTCTTTGAGTGGTGTGTGTGTGTGTGTGTGTGTGTGTGTTTTGTGTTTTTTGTTGTTGTTAATCCCTTCACCTTTTTCACACAGACTCCCACCTCCTCCCCTTTGATAGCTATTAGTTTGTTTCCAATGAGCCTGTTTCTATTTTGTTATTTGTTTATTTTGTTCAGTAGATTTCACATAAAAGTTAAATCATATGGTATTTTTCTTTCTCAGACTGGCTTACTTCACCTAGCATGATATTCTCCAGGTCAAGTTCTGGAAGCAGCTCAAGTGGCCATTAGTAGATGAGTGGATAAAAAAGCTGTGGTACATTTACACAATGCAATATCACTTGGCCATAGAAAAAGAAGGAAATCTTCCCCTTTGCAATAACATGGGGTGAGTCTAACTCACTTCTAAACGTGTCTCTTGGAAAGACGAGCTCTGATGTTGACAAGCAAATGCTTGTGATGCTCCTTGAGTCCTCCATGTCACTGAGCTGGGGTGGCCCCTGAGCATTGGCTGCGTCCCAATGAGGTGGGCTCTTGGCTGGGGTGGAGCACCCTGGGACTGTGCGAGTGACATAATTGGTGGCTTTCATGAACCGTACTTTTGTGCTAATGGCTTTTCTACAGACAGTGATAGGCTATTTTAAACATTTTTCCCAAACTATCTTCCTCCAAAAAAAAAATAAATTAAAAGATAAGCTAAAAAGATACTTATTTCAGATTCCTGAGAAGAATCCATAAGTGTCATCCCTCGGCTTTCTTTCTGACATCCCAGCCCCTGAAGGGAGCCTAGGGTATTTTTTCTGAACAAGACTTGTCCTTGCATCTGAACCACTTCTGCTTAGGGCAGGAATGTCAGGATCTCAGCCCCCAACCCCAAAGGGATTCTAGCTGAGTGGCACTAATCCTGGGATGCTGACTCTGTCACTCCTTAGATCTTTGAACTTTTGCAAATTACTTCATGTATCTGTACCTCAGTTTCCTCATCTATAAAAGTAGAATGATGCTCCCTCTTATAAGAGCTTATTTTGAGGAAAAACCTGGGTATTACATGAAAAATGCCAGATACATAATAATCTCTCGTTATTATTATTTTTTTTCCTCTTCTTTCAGGTGACCTATGTTGCTGAGTCAAAACCCAGGGATTCTGCCCCAAGCCTGTCCCCATTCTTTTACAAAGTATGATGACCTGAACAACTGGGTCAGACTTCATGGGGCCATCCTGAACCTCCCCACCGCGTAGTGAATTTGGAAATTTATTTCATCGGCAACTTATGTTTGTAAAAGGACTATCACACCACCACTAGCAGTGCAAAGATTGCAAGAGCTAATTCATGTTCAGTGTGTAATAAAATCTTTGAGCAATATTGAGTCTCAATTATTTCTATCAAAATGCATGTAAACTGAGTGATATATAGAAAAGTGTGACCTGACTGGTTTGTCTTAGTGGTTAGAGCATCAGCCCACACACCAAAGGGTTATGGGTTCAAATCCTGGTCAAAGGTTGGGGTACTTGCAAGAGGCAATCCATCGATGGGTCTCTCTCACACATCGGGTAAGGACTTTTTAAAAGTTCATAAACAAACAACAATATGTTGGATCTGCCTTTTAAGAACCCCACCTTTGTGCCCATCTGCGGATGCTCATTCTTTCATCCCTGCAGCACTCAGCTTGCCAATCCATTCACTAGCCTGCGGCTTGGTTTTATGCCTGTGTTTTACAGGCCCTGGTTCTGGGGGGCACTTTGCTTTGCCAGGAGGAGAGTGGACATCATCCCCAAGGTTCTTACAGGTTTCCACAGAACATCAGAATTCACCACCGCACATGAAATACATTGAAATGTGGAAAAGTGGAACTGCCAAATAAATATTCATAAAGTGAAATTTACTCAATGAATGCCTGTGCCAAGTGAGCGCGCATACAATAAAACCTCATTGGACAGGTACAGCATTTAACCAGGTTATACAATTCATTAACCAGTGAGTACACTCGTCCAGTGACAAATTAATCGGCTTCCCGGGTGTTAAAAATGAATGCGTAAATGGCTTATTATGCTGATCTTTCCTCACTGCAGTCTATTCATATGGGAGCACTGACTGCGGAGGGAAGGAAGGGGGGTTTCTTCTTTTTCACTGACTTCCTAATATCCAGAGGCCTCAGAGAAAAGACTTTCATATAAATTGTATAGTAGGGAAAGGACACATTTTTTTGTTTTGCTCATTTGTGTGTGTGTGTGTGTGTGTGTGTGTGTGTGTGTGTGTGTGTGTGTGTTTTAGTTTGTTTTTAGCATTTCCTTAATGTCAATGACCGTATTTCATTTTCATGGGATCCTAGCGGGGATAGGACTCATGAACTCATTTTAATTGGCTTCAAGAGGCCTCACATTGCTCAGAGACCAAAAACTTGACCCCGGCTCTGGTTGCAGAGCCTGGCTGCCAGCTTTCACACACAGCGACTTGAACAATGGGAGCAGGCGTGCCCGATGGATGGTAGCCAGACTCAAAACATGAATCTCTCCTGCAGGCGTCTGCATAGTTCACACACTGGCTGCACAAACCTGCTTCCTGAGATACCATTCTTGGCAAGACGTTTGTGAGATTCCCTCAGCAAAGCACTAATACGAACATGGATTTCTCCCACTGGAACCACTGGAAGTTAAAGTTAGGGTGAACCCAGAGGCCTTCTCCCTTAATACTAGCTAGAAATAGTTGGTTTTCTAGAAGAGAAACAAAGTGAGCACGTAAGGAAAGCAAAGGTGACTGGGGAGCACAGGCATTCAGAGTATCCATGTCCACTCTCCTCAATTCCTCATATTCAAGGAAAAGATAGTAGTCCTCCTTCCTTTGATTTTATTGGCCCATTTGAGTTGCTTGAGACAAAGAATACTTTAACAGGTGCCTGAAGCTGAAGTAACAGCTGTTATTGGTTGAAGTGTGACACCCAAATACATGTGTGAAATCATAATGCCCAATACTTCAGCATGTGACTTTATTTGGAGACTGGATCTATACAGAGTTAATCAGGTTAAAGTGATGTCCATTAGGGCAGAGGTTGGTACTATATGACTGGCGACCACATAAAAAGGAAAAATTTTGATACAGAGATAGAGCCAAAAAAAAGAGGAAATGATGTGAAGAGAGGAAAGGAGAAGAGGCCAAATTAGTTTGCTAGGTCATCATAAGAAAGCACCACAGACCGAGTGGCTTAAACAGCAGTAATTTATTTCCTCACCGTTCTGGAGACTAGAAGTCTGAGATCACAGTGCCAGCAGGGCTCATTTATTCGATGCCTCTCTCCTTGACTTATAGAAGAAGGCTGTCTTCTCCATGTGCCTTCCTTCACATGGTCTTCCCTGCGTGTGCACTAAAAATAATTATCATAAATGCTTCTAAACAGAGAACACTTATCCATGCCTTAAACATGTTTCATATAAGACGACTCAGCAGCTTGCTCTCTCATCTTCCTGTATATGCTCCTATCTACCCTTCACTCCTCAATCCTGCACTTGTGACTCAGTGTACCCCTGCAAAGTTTAGACCAACTTCTGTACTCCTTACTATGTGCTATAAGTTGAATTGTGTCCTCCCAAATCCATATACTAAAGTCCTGAGCTTTGGTACTTTCGAATGGGACTTCATTTAGGGATAGGATCATTACAGAGGAAACCAAGTGCAAATGAGGCCACTGGGGGAGCCTTGACCCAGTATGACTGGAGTAAAAGGGAAAATTCAGATTCAGACAAGAATGGTAGGAAGACTATGTGACAACTCTTAGGCAGAAGAGGCTGTCTACCAGCCTGGGGAAAGAGGCCTGCCATAGATCCTTCCTTCACCGACCTCAGAGGGAGTTAACCATGCAGACATCTTGACTTGAGTAGAACCCCAAAGATTTATGCTGTTTAAGCTGCCCCGTTTGAGGTATGCTTTTACAATGGCCCCAGAAAAAATGAATGCAGCAGGCTCCTGCACCTTGTCTCAATCTGCCCCTGCCTGCCCTAATCCAGCCTCATCCTCAACTCCCTAAACACCAGGTTCTTCTCACCGTGAGCATTGTCTTGTCTCCAACTGTCAGCCACTCCCAGAGTGCTGCTTGCCCTGGAGCAAGCTGTTAATAAACCCTTTTGGAATGGATTTTATGTGGATTTCACTTGCAAAGAACACAGGTTGGAGCAAGGAATCTTTAAGAAAGTCACGGAAAGGCCTACAGGCCCTGCACACATCATTTGTCAGAATGACGTGTGTGCTCATACGGGTAGAGAAAAGGTCATTCCGAATATTACAAACAATGTAAAAAAAACAGCTCTAGGACACATGATCAACATGGTCTTCACTGTTTCATTTGCATTTACCATTGGTTCTTTTTTTAAAAAAATATTTTGTATTGATTTCAGAGAGGAAGGAAAAAAGGAGAGAGATAGAAACATTAATGATGAAAGAGAATCATTGATTGGCTGTGTCTTGCATGCCCCACACAGAGCACCAAGCTTACAACCTGGACACGTGCCCTGACTGGAAATAGAACCATGACCTCCTGGTTCAGAGGTCTATGCTCAACCACTGAGCCACGCTGGCTGGGCTACCATTGGTTCCTGATAACTCATCACATACTTTAAGAAACATTTGTCAAAGATAATTACAGCAATTATATTTTATTTCCAAATAGCCCTGTGGACTGGAAGACCTGCCCTTTCTGGCATCTTGGAGAACTCAGAGCATGAGTCTTTCCCGAGAATTTTTGTATATCACTATAACTTAGGCTTCCTTACACTGTTATCCAGGTAGCAATGCTTAAGTAATATCATAGAAGTAAACACGGTGAGTTCACACAGTGCTTCCTTTCCGGAATCCCAATCAGTCATATTTTATAGAATGACTAGATATTTTAGAATTGGCAAATCTTGGCTCATTTAAGCTTTGACATTTAGAATTGTAAAATGTTTATGGTTTCTTTTGTAGCAATAAAGTACCTTTTCTTGTGATCTAAGACAGGATTCTTGGAAAATTATTTTCATGTTTCTGTTCCTGCCTTATCATAGGAACTGTCTGCAGCACTAAAGTGCAGTGGGACCCACGGGTATACTCAGGTAAATGAGACCTAACCTCTGTCCACCTTGGGCTTCTACTTCTTTTGGAATTCTAGTGTTTTTCTCAGAGGCAGGTTATGATAGTGGAAGCTTGTGCATGTTGAAATAAACAGGAGAAATAGAGCAGTTTGTCAGGTGCAGATGGTCTATTGTAATCGTAAATCATAAGCATAGTACCTGGCACATGTTCTTTTCCCTTCCTTTTCATCTCTTCCCTAACTGATTGGAAAATAGATTGTCAAACTGGTTGTAACTGTGAATAAAAATAAAACTTAACATGTGCTACACGCTGGCCTGACTCATGGTCCTTTGAGAGCTGCATGTGAACTTTAGTTTCTGAAATTTCATTGTAATTTAAAGGGTGTGTGTGCGTGTGTGTGTGTGTGTGTGTGTGTGTGTGTGTGTGTCCTCTGTTCCTAGCCACTGGCAGGTGGTGGTGAGCTCTGTACTTCAATATAGGACTATGGTTGAATCCTTCCTGATGAATTTCTTTGCAAGAACCAAGTACAATGAACTGAATCACTTAAACAAGACATTCATTGCTCAGAGTTCTGGGGACCAGAAGTCCAAGGTGCAGATGTCCATGGGGTTGCTTCCTTCCCAATACTGTGAGAAAGAATCTACTCCACACCCCACTCTGATTTCCTGGTACTGGGCTGGAAATCCCTGGCATTCCCTGGTGCCTATTGTATGGCCCTGAACTGTCTTCATCTTCACATGACATTATCTTGCTCTGCCAGCCACCACCATTTCTCTCTGCTGATCCTGGTCTCCTTCCTCTTTTTTAGCATTTACACAGGTTCACTTCCCTTTATTTTAACAACAGATCCCTTAACCTCATACCCCCATTTATTACACTTCTCTGCATGTTAATGAAACTTCTCCAAAGGGTTTCCTGGTCTACCTACTTCTGTTTCTGTTATCTCTAACACCCCACCTCCACCTTCACCCATGGCCTCTGCATGTTGGTATTTACCTCACAGGAGATGCCAGCAGCCTTTGGCCTTACCCACATCCTTCCCTTGTGAATATTCCCTTTCTTGGCATCCCTGCATGGTGCCAACTCTGTCCTGGGGCCTAGCTTCTCTCCTGTCCCTCCCCTAAATCAGGCAGTGAAAACACTAGCTTCATTCAGATTCCAAGCAACTGGCAGAGTCTGAATGGAAGTAAGGCTCTTGGGGAAAGGCACTAACCGAATCTCCATTCTTCCAGGGGGAACACCTGGGTTCCATTCTCCAATATGCCCTACACTTTTAAGCAGAAGCAGAAGCCATGTCACCCTCTAATCTCCCCTGGACAGCATCCAAGCTCGGAAAGATTTCCTTGGAAAGCCTTGTGTGCCCTGTAAAAGGCTGATCCTGACTCTGTGGATCTCTGGAGTCAGTATGGCTGAGCGTCACACTTGGGAATCAGACTGGCCGAGGTTAATTTCAGCTCTACCATGCAGTAGAAGACGACCTAGGCCAACCAGAGCCCAGTTCCCACATCTGTAAATTAGTGAAAATAACAGCCACATAGTAAATACAGACATAATACTCTTCTAGGCTATTAAGCTAAATGAAATGAAATTATGTACAGCCAATTCTGCTGTAATGTGACATCTGAGTGGCTAAAAATCATTCCACTATGCACGACCGAGCTCGAGGGGAAGATGCAGTTATTGGCGCAGCGCTCGAAAACTTCATCACTGACATATTTTAAGGAAAAATATAGGGACTACATAAAGCTGGTGCAGTTTTACACTTTAGTAAGTGGCTAAGAAATAAAATAGTTCACTAAATATGGCCCTTGACCCTGTAAAGGACCTGAAGTTTGTAGCTTGTGAGCGATTGCAAAGTGGTAGGAGTGACAAAAAATTGGATGGGGAGTTGCAAGGTCAATGTGGATGGGGCATGTGGCTCCTGCCACATGGGGCAGTCTGGGCCCCTAGGAGATGTGTGAGGTCTTGTGTGTGCATTTCGTGTTTTCCTACTTGGCTCTGTTCATGTGGATGCACTGTTCTTTGTTTATCTAGGTTTCCTTGTGGACAAAACTCAGCTAAGCAAGGACAAAATTTGCATCAAGCTCAAGTTGTTTCCTGATGTATCTATTGTGTGGAAACTCAACTGTGCTATAAAAAATGATTCTTGCATAAGAAGTTGCTGTGAGTCAGGTGCTAGCCATGTCTCTGGCCTGTAGTAAACACTCAATGAATTGTTTCTACTTCTCCTTTCTATTTTCCTCCCCTAAAATTGGATCTTCTTAAAGGCAGGTGGTATGTTTGGTCCAATTTTGTGTGCCAGTGACTGGTACCCATTAGCCAATCAACAATCATCCTCAGATGGTAAACGCAGGACAGTGTTGCAGTCTCTGGAGGAGGAGCCATTATTATTGACAGGGGTCCAATCGCTAGGGGTGATACAGTAACCTCAGTATCTGGTGGCTGCGGACCCAGTTCCAGCAGACCCATAAATGGACCCTGAGTACTAACCCATCTGAGAGCTGAGCCTGCAGGTGGAAGAGCCATTATTTCTCACAATGGAAAGTGGAGGGTGCCCAGGTTGAGAAGTGGCCATGCTATAGCCTCTCTTGGAACAAATGAGAAGTCTCAGGTGACCATGTCACCCATCTGGGAAGTGACAGACCTAGCACTTGACCTTGTGCAGAACTGGCCCCCAAGCCCATGGTTTTCCCTTCATGTCACTATTGACCAATGCCTTTGACAAAATCAGCCAAATCTATAGGATGCCACCATGACAGAGTGAGCTTTCTACCTGGCATTTAACCAGCCATTCTATTTAATCCTCAAAACCATCATGTCCTTTTTTCACAGGTGAGAAATAATAAGCTCAAAGAAGGAAGATGACTTGCCCAGGAACACACACAGATGAGGATAGGGGGCTCTGTTCTCATGGAAAGCAGGGCTAGGAGAGGACTGGCCCCCTGTCCTGCCAGGCAGGGTGAGGAGGATGGATGACTGGGTGAATAATAAACATCAGATGCTGTCCACTCTCCGGAGCCACCTACAGTAATTGTGGAGCCCCATTCTTCTCTCTCCCTAATAGAAGCATGAGCAATTTCTGTGCGAAATCTGAAACACAAAGGGAAATACCCTCAGTGAGAAATTAAATATTGGTGCCACAGGGCTATTAGAGAAACAAGAGGTGTTCCACACTTCTTCCCCCTCCTCCTAGGCATCTTCATCTGTTCTCAGGCTGACACGAATTTCTGTAAAAGCCCCAGGACCCAGCTGTGGAAGTACAGATTGTTGAGATGTCTGGGACGTGGCTTTGGGAGGTGACCCATGCGTTCACTTATTTAATAGACTTCTGTTTATAATGGAATGAAGTTTTTCAGGGAGCCTGTGATTCAAAGGTGTGAGCTCCAGGAATCTCTAGACTTGTTTTTTCATCTATAAAATGGAGACCATCATCATCATCATCATCATCATCATCACTATCATGATTATAATCATCACTCTGAAAGTCCCTCCTTCATTGGGTTGCTTTGAGAATTAATTCTGTTAGCATCCCAAGTCTAGAAGTAGGCAGACATGCAGAATGTGACTTTCTTTTTTTACTAAGGGGTCCCAGGGTCTGTGCTCAGTGATGTGGGAAATGCAGACAGAGTCAGGGACAGCCTGTCCTCATGGAGTTCATTGTCTGGCAGGCATTGGAACTCAAGTCTTCACTCTCTAGCAGTTCTGAGAGGATGGTCCCCTTTGGAGTGTAAAGTGCCCATTTTAAAGTTGTAACTCTTTTTGCATCCACCATAGCACGATTCCCTGCCATCTTAATGTATGCATATTTATTTTCCTCAATGGGGCAATAGGCACCTGGAGGCAAAGACTGCTTGTGTGTTAAGCAGGACTTACTGTTGAGTACTCAGCCTCATCTTGTGAATTCATATACTGGCTTAAGTTGTGTCTGAAACTATTCATCCTCCTCATTTTCCCAGTGATTCTGAAGGTGAGTTTGCCTCTCAGCCAACATCTTTGAGGTCCATATGTCCTATATCGCCTAGTTTTCATTTTGGGTTTTTGTCTCAATATTAAGAAGCTTGGTGAATCTGTATAGGACCCTGATGCAGTCTCTGACATTAGCTAAAAGCACTGCTGCCATTTGATGGTCTAGCTACAGTTTGGAGAGTGACACAGCCTGTCCACTGCCTTGTGGGTGTTTATAGTAACAAATCTGTGTTATTTGAGGGATAACTGTGCACCAAACTTTGAAATGCACTTGGAATGCAAAGATGCTGGACCCTCAGGAAAATGCAGTCCAAGGAAGATCTAGATATCTATGAGGCAATCACAGGTCACTGTGGGGAGTCCCATAACAAAGGCAAGGGAAGAAAGAGCTCTGAGTGTGTAGAGCTCAGAGGAAGCACCAGCTAGAGAAGAGGGAATGAGTCACCTGTAGGCTCCAGGATGACTTTCTGAAGAATGTAATGCCTGAATTGACTTTTGTAAAATTAATAGGAATTATAACATCTAATAAAGGTGGGAAGAGTATTCTGAAGGTAGAAGATAGTTTGAACAAAAGCATGGAAGCCTGATGATAAGAAAGGAAATAAAATGGGCCATAACCAGATTTGGGTGAAAGGAACATGGAGCTCAAACATCAAGAGTTAGGAGGGCCGAAACAGGTTTGGCTCAGTGGATAGAGCATTGGCCTGCGGACTGAAAGGTCCCAGGTTTGATTCTGGTCAAGGGCATGTGCATTGGTTGCGGGCACGTCCCCCGGTAAGGGGTGTGCAAGAGGCGGCTGATTGATGATTCTCCCTCATCAATGTTTCTAGCTCTCTCTCTCTCTCTTCTTCTCTGTAAAAAATCAATAAAAATATTTAAAAAATTTATTTAAAAAAAAAAGAGTTAGGAGGAAACTCTGAGCACCTTCCAGGCCGTGTGAGGGAGCTGGGACAGTTCCCTGAAGATGCAGGAGGACTCAGTGGGTAACAGTAGGGCAAGGCACAAGTAACAGTTGGAGCAGCAGCAGCATCGTTTATTTACCTTTTACTATGTGCCAGGCCCTGTGTTCAGTGTTTTACAAGGGTGATACCATCTTTATAACAACTATATGGAACATGGTAGACGCGAAAATGTCCCCTAAGGATGTCCATGTGTTAATCCCCCAAATTTATACATAGGTTGCCTTATATGGCAAAAGGGACTTGAAAATATGAATAAGTTAACGATCTTGATATGGGAATGCTTTCTGGATTACCCAGTATAATCACTAAGGTCCTCACAAGAGAGAGAAGAACAGACCAAGTCAGAGAAGTGATATTAGAAGTGGAAGGTAGAGTGATGTGTGGCCAGAGCCAAGGGGTGCGGGCAGCCCCTAGAAGCTGGAAAAGGCTAGAAAATGGATTCTCCACGAGGGCATCCAGAAAGAACTACCTTTGCCAATCCATTTTGCACTGATCTCCTGAACTTTAACATAATAAATCTGTGTTGTTTTAGCTACTAAGTTGATGGTAATTTTTTTCAGCAGCAATAGTGCATGGAAGCATGTATAAAAAATATCTTAATTATAGTGGTGAAGAAAATAAGTCTCGGAGAGGTTAATTTGTCAAAGGCCACAATGCTGAGAAAAGGTAGGCGTCATGTCATAACTGAACTATACACAATCTTTCTCTAGTACTGATTATTCTGTGCAAAGCAAACAATTTGTGCTGTATGACCCAATGATTCTTTGACTGGATTAAAAACAGGTTCTTGTCAATTTCTTCCACTCCCCATTCTTGGCAGTAGCCAGGCCCACCAATATGTCATTCTTTACAAAATAAATGAGAACGGAAAGATATTTTACCCCGTTGAAAAAACTTAAAGGAGAGCAGAAAAAAACATGGGTTATTAAAATCTTAATGAGATTAGAGAATCTGAGTTTAAAAATTAGAAGGAAATATTACCTTTGGCTACAGCATGGGTAGACCTGGGCAGCATTATGCTACGTGAAATAAGTCAGTCAGAAAAAGACAAGGACCATATGATTTCACTTATATGTGAAATCTAATGAACAAAATTAATAAACAAAATAGAAACAGACTCATAGATACAGAGAACAGACTGACAGCTGTCAGAGAGGAGGGATATCAGGGAAGGGGGCTGCTGGGTAAAAATGGTGAAGGGATTAAGCTAAGAAAAATTACCCTCCTAGATATATAGTGTGGTGATTATCAGGGAAACTGGGTGAGGGGAAGTAGAGGGTAAAAGGGGGATAAGTGTGATGGACAGAGACTTGACAGGGTGGTGAACACACAATACAATACATAGATGGCGTGTTATAGAGATGTACACCTGAAACCTATATCATTCTATTAACTAATGTCACCCCAATAAATTCAATACATTTTTTAAAAGAAAATAATTAGATTGTGTGATGAAAAGCACATTCTTCATAGATATTTTATCTCTGTCAGCATGACAGTTAGTAGGAGCTTAACAGAGCACACTGCTGGCAGGGGGCTGCCCAGACTTCAAAAGGGGAGGCCATTTAGTGTTATAATTTTTCACTGAAAATACATTATTGGAATCCAAGAAAACAAAGGGTGGCATTAGCCACCAACATTTTATTTGAAATGCCCCAAAATGATACTTTTTGAATTGTTGAACTTCTAGCAGATCTGCCTTCTATTTTAACTGAAAGCTACAATGGAGCTGAAAACTATATAGAATCACCTCAAATAGTCATTCCATCTTATTCTTCTCTATTCAGTCACTATGCCTCTTGGGGTAGATTGATCTCAGTAATGGTCCTGACTTGTTCACACCTACCAGATGCACACCCCTTCAACTGTGACTCTGACTCCGGGCTTGGCTACATGGCTTGCTTTGGTCAGAAAATTGTAGCACCCATGAGACAAGACTTGAAAAGTGCTTGCACATTAGGGCTTACCCTCTTTCCTTTCTTAGACTCCTGAATGTCTCAAGCTTGGACAAGCCTATTGGATGATACAAAGCATCTAGTCCAGTTGTCTTATCACTCCAGATGACATCATACATGACAGTAGGCCATCTTACACTATTCATACCCAGAAAACCACCAGCTGGCTGCTGACTGCTGATAGACAAGTGAGGCCAGCTTAGCTGAGCAGAATCATATGGTGGAATTCAGCCCAAGTTGCCAAGCTGTAGAATCAGGAACTAAATATATAGATTGTTTTAAGTCATTACGTTTGCATTGTGCATCCAGAGTATATGTGCTAATTTCTAACTCTACTGCCCATTGGCTGTATGACTTTAGACAAGGTGCCTGACCCCCATGTGCCTCACTTTCCCCATCTATGATATGGAGTTAATGAAAAGTTTATCTTGAGTATATAAAAAGATTGAATAGTGCAACACATTTTTATAACATGTCTTAACTATCAGAGCATTTACTTGTTCAACATACTATTTTTTACAAATAACAAAACCAAACTTGAAGTAACTTAGGCAAAAAGCAAGATTGATTGTAGTGACACACATTTATGGAAACTAAGACAAGAACGAAGCTAGAACTATGGGAAAAGTTGGACATGCACTCACACACCACTATGCATTCTTCTTGATGCAGATAGATTTTCTCTTTCCTGTGGTCCAGATGGAGCAAACGTGGCCATAGTCAACACGATCTTGGTTTGCTTCTTCTTAGTTTAAGATAGAAACCATGCTTTGGTGGAATATTGGTTTAATATCCAGTTGCCAGCTAATGAATGAAGTTGGCCAGGGGACGTTTCTCAGAAGAACCATCCAGATGGAGAAAAGGAGGTTCTGCACAAAGGGGTGAGGGTGAAGGAACAGGGCCCCAGACAGAAGAGTGCAGTGTGGGAAAAAGATCAGCTGTTTTCTACCACAGGCTCTGATAATACTCTGTGGAAACATTTAAGGAACAGCTTTCTGTCTTTATTTTACTTGATTTCTCAATAGTTGATGCTATTAACCAATTTCCCTTGAAATATTGTCTTTCTTTGGAGACTGAGGCATATTTATTTATTTAATCTTTCATTGTTCTCTCTACACCTGTGCGCCTCCCTCCTCCGTCTCACAGTTGAACGGTTGAGTTTCTCAAGACTCTTTGTCTGGATTCTTTTGTCTTTGTGTACTTTCCTGCAGCTGATCTCCTCCACTGCCAGTTTTAAAAGTATCCATCGTGTCCTGATAACTCCAGGTTGGCCTCTAGAGTTTCAGTCTGTCTGCTCAGCCTCTGCACTTGGATTTTCCCACAAGCTTCTCCCCCTGAGCATGGTCAAAGCAGAGTACAGGCCTCGCCTTGTGAGCTTGCTCGGGGTCCATTATTCTGCCATTTGGTATTTTCTGCATGCTCTCTCCAGAAACAGGCATAACGGACCATGAGTGATACATTAGGGCTTCTATTTTATTAAAAGCCCCATTTAGAGTAAATGTAGAAAGAGGAAAGGAAATTCCTTGAACTCACAGTAATAATTTAGTGGAAATGATCCCATCAAATGCCAAAAAAGATAGCTCCTTTGGGGCCATTCATGGTGTTTCTGCAAAGCTCAGGTGGCACCAGACAACGTAAGTAAGTACAGGAGACATGCAACCTAATAGTTTATTCATTGTTTGTGAGTTTTCATAAATATTCTTACATATCTGTGTTCACATTTTGCTCCGTGGTATTCAGAGATGCTGAGGAACACAAGCCACACAGGTGATAAAGTGGCGGAATTGGGATTTGAAACACTGCCCATCCAACTCTAGGGAGATGTGTCAGCAAAACGCTGAGGGAGTTTCACAGGCGGGAAGCCCACACAAATGTCTGACATTTAGAAAAGTCCTCCAGCCCCTGCACATAGTGTGTGATCCTTAGTAGGAGTACAGTGCTATGTGTTGAAGGACGAGGAAGCTTCTGCATCCTAGAAATCTATAATCCATCCTGTAACCCATCCTATAATCCATCCTGGCAGCAGACACCCAGTGAGGACTGGACAGAGGGTCCTCCAGGCAGCTTCCCGACAGGCAGTTAAGGAGGAGGAGAGATGAATGAATAAGCTGGGGCCCATCCCTTTCTGAGACTGGGGTTTTAAGTCACAGAAAATACCTTTGACAGGAAACCCCAACACATTTTCTTAACGTGCATACATTTATTGTAGAGAAATAGACATTTGATTATTGGGGCACAACATGAATTCTATTAGGGGTAATAATCATTAGCATTTACATGACACCATTTAAATCCTGAGAAGGTATTCAAATGGTGTCAACCTTGGAAGGTAGCCTAACAGTCATCTATTTCAACCCTCTCATTTGTGAGGCAGGCAAGAAAAGTGAGGGATGGGATGAGTCTGTGTAAGAAATTCTCTCACCTCGGACCCCAGAGTCACATGCAAACCCCATCTCTCCTATGAACTTGTTAGAGCAGAAACAACACTCTGTGCATCTCTTCATATGTCTACAAAAGAATCCATTCCAAAAAATTAACTACTTTTCCCTTAATTGTGCTTATTTTCCAAAAATGCAAAATAATTAATAATGAATGTATGGGCATTAAATTAACTAAGAAAATACGAGAAGATAGAATGATGAAGAGAATAATTAGGTTGCTAATAATAATAGTGATGATATTAATTGATATTAATAATAAATCATACTTAATCCTGTCTCCTAAAAATACAGAATTTTTATTATTTGGATATATATTTTATGTTTTTAAATATATTTAATTGATTTTTTACAGATAGGAAGGGAGAGGAACAGAGAGTTAGAAACATCGATGAGAAACATCTATCAGCTGCCTCCTGCACACCCCATACTGGGGATGTGCCCACAACCAAGGTACATGCCCTTGACCAATATTGAACCTGGGACCCTTGAGTACACAGGCCGATGCTCTATCCTCTGACCCAAACCAGTTAGAGCTGGATGTATATTTTATTTAATTTCTTCCAAAGTCATAGGTCCAAAGGCACAGGTTAATTGTATGGACTTTGATTTGAGGAAGACAAGTTTCACATTTCATTCTTGCCTAGCAGCTGCCTGACCTTGAGTATGTGTTCTAATGTCTATATGGTGGAGTCCAAGGCATTAACAGCCCTTGTCCAACAGGGTTGTGAGGATTTGAATGCCTTAGCCCACTCCGGGGACCTGTAAATCTCTTAGTATTGCTGTTTTATATGCTTTACAGCTACACTTCAAAACACAGCATCTATAATATATCTTGATATATGCATGTCTAATATCAATACTCAGTTGCATGTTCTACTCTATTTTAGTTGTCATTTATGATAAAATTTTCATGGCATAGCATTCATATTTAAATATCATCTTTATGGCTAAAAATAAAGGATATGTGTAATCAACCCTCTTTGTTGACATTTAAAGTCTTTCAAAATGTTTGTAATTGCAAATAATGCTATGATGAATATGTTCATATCTACTCTCTTTTTAAGGACATGTTGTAGAAATGAAACTACACATCAAATATTATGGATATTTATAAAGCTTCTGATGCACATTGCTGGATTGCTCTCCCAAGGGCTTATCACAATCTACTCAAAAATTAGCAATGCATGGGATTTTTTCATCTTCCAGTGTGCTTGAAAGCATTCCATACTGACCTGCAAAAAAGAAAAAGAAATCTTTGCAAATTTGATACTACCTAAGCAATGAGAAATCATTGTGATCATTTACATTTTGCATAACTTAGCTGACTGGTGAGTTGGAACTTAATATTGCTTTTTAAACAAATACATTTCCCCTATGGGAAAGATACTATCTTCTCATTTCTCTATAGATGTCAGGTACATTTTTTATTGATTCGTTTGTGCTATCTGTTCATTATTGATAACAACCCTCTTCCATGTTTGCTGCAAATACGATCTCTCAGCAATAAATTTGCATTTTCTATGTTTGTTACAAATGTGGTCTCTCAGCAATAAATTTACATGGTCTTTTATATACTGTAGGTATCTTTGTTCATGACTTTGTTTTAATTTATATGTGCTCTAATCTAAATAGCCTGATAAATTTACTAAATACAAAATGGTTAAGATTTAGGAGTTATATTTCTGATATGTATATTTTGTTCACCTGTTAGGCCTCAGTTAGAAACACACATGCTGGATATTTGTAGCTTCATCGCATTTTAGTAACTAATAAGATTACGTCTCCACAATGGACTTGACTTTCAAAACAGTTTTCTGCTATTTTTACATACTTTTTCCTTACAGGATAAATTTGGATTAATCTTTCCTAGGTAAGCAGATATTCTGTCATGATTATGATAGAAAGTACATTCTATTTTAAAGCTATTTGAAATAAATAATAGTTTATAGTCTTTACTCATCCAGAAATATGCTCTATGCTAATGCCTCAAATATTATTTTAAAGTTTTCAATAATAATTTGTATTTTTCCACAAATATCCATGCATATTTTTTGTTGAAATGACTTCTAAGTATTTTATTCCTTTGGCTAAGGTTAGTGGGATTTTTCTGATTAAATTTTTTTAATCCAGGTTTCGCCGAATATATGTCTACCATTCTTTCAGTTTACTGAGCTCTCATTGATCTCAAATGTTCTTAGGGTGATTCCTTTGGGTAGAAAGGACCTGTAATAGTTATCTTTTGCTGCATAGCAAATTACCCCCAAACTGAATGACTTTAGACAACAACATTTTCTGTTGGTCCAGAATCCACACACAGCTTAGCTGGGTCTTTGGTTCAGGGTCGCTCTCAGGCTGTAGTCCCCATGTTGGGAAGGGGGGCAGCCCGAGTCATCTTAAGTCTTGACAGTGGGATAAACCTCTTCCAAGATCACATGCTTGGCTTTAGTACTTTGTGGACTGTTGGGCTGAAGACCTATTACCTGCCGATTATTGAATACTGGCCACGTTTACTTTGCTGCGATTTGGACTTCCCCATAGACAGCTTGCTTCGTAAGAGTAAGAAGAGTGAGAATGAGAGCAAGAGCAAGTAAAATGAAGGTCACACTTCTTTATGACCTCATGTAGGAAGTAAGACTCTTGCCCTGTTCTATTAGTAACAGGTGAGTCACTGTGTCAGTTCCAGCATACATTCAAGGGGTGGAGACCACATATGTAGCAAATACCAGAAGCATGGGACCACTGAGCATCTATGCAAATGCTGCCCATGACTGTACCTGTTGAATGATTTAACAATTGACTGAGTCCAGCTATTATTTTACATTCGAATAATCTACTGCATCTGCTGCCTGCTAATCAAACAGTTCACTGCATGCAGCAGGTCCTCAGCTGTCTGGACAGTTGGCCACTCTAGCTTTCCTTCTGAGCCTTGCTGACCACGTGTCCTCAAACCGAGCCAAATCCAGAGGATGGCTAGCCATCAAGTGATCACTCTGGCCCAGGGTACCATTCTGTGCGCATAGCCTAATTCTCTTGTACAATTCTAAAATTCGGACAATGGAGTTCCGGGAACATGGTTAAAGAATTATATATAAAGTTTCTATTCTACACAGTAGAGAATGGTGTTTTCCCCCCAGACCTCCAAACCAGAGCTCAATTGTATAGTATTAGTGATAATTAAGTTACTGTCTCTTTTATTTCTTTTGAAATAGAGAATCAAATGTTCAAGGGGTCTCTCCAGCCTTCAGAAGTTTGCAGTCCAGCCCTCTATAATCCCTGCCAAAAATGATACTAATCGCTTTGGGGAGTTCTTCAGGTCGGAGTGCTTTCTTCCATCTTCAAGGAGAGGGAAATGGAGTCGATGATTCCCTCTTGCAACACTAGACACTTCCTCCTGAATCCAGTTGAAAGGAGGAAATGAAAGAAGTGTTAAGTGAGAATTGACAAGTGCTTGGGCTGAGCTGCCAAAGGAAGGTGATAATGAGCTTCCCGGCTTTACCAATGCCTCTCCCTGTTATCATATACATGCTGTCATTTTCATATCTCCTGAACCAAACACAGATACCCAGCCCCAAATGTCTCCTTTTTATTTTTCTCTTTAGAATTAGGACATTGAATCTAGGAAATATAACAGCAAATTGACTTGAGTAGGGAAAACCATGCAATGGAGGGGCTACTCCATGGGGTTTGGAATGCAGACCTGGTTTCAATCCAGCTTCTCCACTCCAAGTTCACGTATATGTAACCTTAGATGACTCTGCCTTCTGAGTCTGTCCCCATATCCAACAATGATAATACCTTGCTCGGAATTAATTCAACACACATTTACTGAGAACCTATTATGTGTCAGGAATTGCTCTTTATTCTAGAGCTTGGCAGTAAATAATACAAAAGCCAGGCCAAAAAAGATACAAGTAAGCAGATGCATGTATGAATTCAGTAGTGGTATGTGATAAATTAGATGAATGTGGCAACCCAGGTGGTCAAGCAAAGCTTCTCTGGGGAACATAGCATGTGTAGCACAATAAACACAGTGCTTAGCACATAGTAGGTGCTCAGAAATGCAAATGACTGTGTGTTCTTGGCATCATTACTCTTTTTAGTAGCCACGGCACAGCATACTGAGAAGCATTAGCTATCCCATCAATCATTTTTACAAGTGCAAAACTCTGCAAATCTTAGCAGCGGCCTTTTAGGTATCCTAGCTTAACTCTTACACTTTATAGAGGGGGAACCCAAAGCTGGGAGAGGAGAAGCAACTGAGCTGAGGTAATAGCATCTGATTTTAGTCTACAATGCGCCAGCTGCAGAGCTGATTTGCATTGAGGCATTGGCCCTGGCCCTGGGAAGCTGGAGTTATTAAAGTCCTGGCATCTGTGAGGTGAGCTTGTCCAAGTTCTGGAAAAATAACAAAAAACAAAACAAAAAACAAAAATCCTGGTCTAGAAGTCTGATTGTTGGCTGTGCATTCTCCTGCCCTTAGAGTTCTGACAACTCCCATATCCAATGCCGTTCCAGCCAGGGTGTGTGGGGAGTAGCCAAGGAGGTGATGGGCAGTGGAGAGACCAGTTGGGGACAGTGAAGCGAGGCATGAAAGTCCTCCCACTCACAGTCTTGTCTCGTCCCTTCCACTCTCCCCACTCAAGCCAGCAGAACATCATTCTAAAGCTCAGATCTGATCCAGTCACTCCCTTGACTGGTGGCCCCTTTTTGCTGCCAGGATAAAGCCAGACTCCTCCTGTGAAAAGTAGCTTCATGATGTGGCTCCTGCACTCTCATCACTCCTGTTATCATGGTCTGGAAAACCTGAGCTCATTGCCATTTCAAATACATACCATCCATCCCAAGTTTTAAATTGTATGCTATTCTGAATAGCATGATGAAATATCTTACTTTTTTTATTCATCCCATCTGGGATATAAATCTTCCCTCTGTCCAATGTCTCCTATGCTATGTCAGATCCTTCAGGAGCCCCCTAGGTTATCAGATCCACCACTGGTTATCAATACCACTACTGTGGTATTGCAGTGCTTGTGTTCAAGTGCCCCCTGTTTTACTTAAGAATGACTCCAAAGCACAAGAGTAGTGATTCCTGAAATGTGGATATGCCAAAGAGAAGTCATACAATGCTTCTGTAAATTTACAGGTATGTAAGTATAGAAAAAAAGGATAGCACCTATAGGGGTCAGTGCTGCCCTCAGTTTCAGAAATCCATTTGGGGCCTGGGAAATTATACACCATGGATAAGAGGTGCCTACAATACAGAGATCTGTGGCATGATGCCCACATGTGCCAAGGGGCTGGGCATCCTGGGCACCACAGGTTTCTCTCCAGGCCCCATCAAGTGGGGCAGGAGCTCTTCAGACCAGCAAGAGTGTCTGGATCCTCTAACTGTCTGGGGGAGGGGGGAGAGATAGGGGAGGCTGGGTGGATCTTCAGGAAGCTACCACGTTTTCTGCCTCTAGGGAAGATGGATGCCAACCCTCTCCTTACTGGCTCTCCACCGTCAACCAATTAAAAAAGAATAAACAACCACAGCTTGTGCAAAATCCAAAATAATTATTTTCCAGATGAACAGTCCTGTATGTGTTTGTTCATTTGTGTTCCAACTCATGCGCATGATTCTACAAGTGCATCATTAACCCAGGATCAAGCCCCGTTATCAGAGAGCACTTGGTCTTGGGCAGAATGGGGTCTGACTTCATCACGTCTATGTCAATGAGCCTCCCCTTTGCTCCTGAGACCTCATGAGTGCCTCAGGGAGTCTCTTTTATTAGAACAGGGCTCATATGTTGATTTTACTTCATTATTTCTTGCCCCCTCACCTCTTAAAAATATTATTTCCCTGAAATTTTCTTTAACACTACAATCACCCTACCCCAATAAGAAGACTTCATAGAATATAGGAAATGACTTTAAAGTCTAGGAGGGTTTAGCACCAAATTTTATTTTTGAGAAATTTAGCTGCATGACAACATTAACATTTCTTCCACATTCCACAGCCTTTGTTACCTCTGCCAATGAGAAATTCAAGGCAAGGCAGCAAGAGGTGCCACAAGGCTTCACACTCCTCCGTGGAAAAAAATGATCAGAATGAGAAATTCTTTTCAGGGGAATCAGGAAGCCTCTCTCAAGGCCGCTGAAGTCAGAGTCAAAATATGGTCACCCCTATTGTCTGCCTTCCTGTGGGTCTGTCATTCTAAACACCAGGCACCTATGGAAAATGAGAAGAATTAGCATTCCAGGTCTCTCAGGCTACAGTTTGCGGGGAAGTGAATCTACCTCTGCAGCGGCACAGGGGAGCTGAGCCACTGGTGCACCCTAGGCCCCCAGCTTCAACTCGGAGTGGTGCTGCGGTGCTACCTGTCCATCATAGCCATAATAATACTCATGACAATAATACCAAACCTTCCTTTTACTTATCACAGACCTACGGTGCATCATAGACTGTGGAAATTGTGGTGCATATGTGTTTTAAAAGTCATGTAATCTCTGTAAAGTTGACCATTGTGACCATTTCATAGATGGAGAAACTGAGCTTGTCCAAGGTCACAGTGTCTTGATCAGAGGTCAGTCCTGGGTCGGTCAGATTTGAAGCCATGATCCACAAAGCCATCGTTTTATCAGAAGGCCATTAGGAGAGACTACATACTCAGATCTGGGCCATATGACTGGGAGCCTTTAAGTACCTGGTAGTCGGGATGACATTGAGCAAACTGTTGAATTGATGCTCAGTGTCCTCACCTATACAACAAAGGTTTATTTGTGCATGCTTTCTACAACTGTTTAGTGAATGCCTACTTTATTTGTGGTGCTGAAAATACAGCCACAACAATTCTAACTCTGCCTTCTGGGACTTGGAAGAATGAAAAAAACTAAACTAAGTCATAAACTATACAGCAATTTACAGAGCTATCTAGATAGACAAGTACAGGAGTAGGAAAAGGAGCCATGCAATTTCATAGGCAGTGCCTGGGAAGGCCTCAACGACAGGGAGGCATCTGAGCAAAGCCCTGAGGGGTGTGGAAGTATGTCATGTAGGTAGGTATTTGTGGGAACAGCATCCGGTGCAAAGGGGATGATGGTAAATGCACAGGGCATACCTGGCAGCTTTGAGGGCAGCAGGAGAGGCCAGTGTGGCCTCTGAGTGAGCAAGGGGAAGAGGAGTTTAAAATGGATTCAGAGATGGGAATGAGATTGTTAGGGCCTGACACGCCTGGAATAACTGGTTTTCACTCTGAGTAAAATGAGAAACCGCTTGGAGGTTTGAAAGGATGACTGACAGGAAGTGCCTTATAGTTTCAAATATCCTGGCTTGTAAGTGGAGAATAGACTGTAGGGTTGGGAGCTCAGAAACAGGGAAGTTGCAGCCATAATTAAGCAAGAGATGATGGTGGCTTGACTGAAGGTGAGGTGATGGCTGGGGAGGTGTATAGTGAGCAAACTCTGGGTGCAATATGATAATAATTTAATGCACTACATAGGGTGTTGTTGCCAGAGTAAATAAGTTGATATATGGAAAGCATTTCCAATAATGTCCCAAGAGCCAATCGCATTCCTCTTTGTTGATAGAAACACTATTATTGGTGATTATACACTATAAAATTGTTCTATTATAAAATAAATAATTTACCCTTCTTTTCTTTCTCCCTTCTTTCTCTCCCCCCTTCACATGTCCATGTATCCATTCAAGGACAGATTAATTTAATAGAGAATCATGTGGGGGTCTGGAGATGGGTTTAAAGCCTGGCTGTGTCATTTAACAGCTATGTTACCTTGAGTAAAATTAGGGTTCTCAACTTCTCTGAGCCTTAATCCCTCATCTCTAATGTGGGTCTATCTATTGAAGGGGGCTCATTTGAAGACTGAGCTAACTTATGTAAAACCTTTAGTATAGTTCTTGGTGCTATAAATTCTCAATAAAAGTTTGCTTTGCCCTAGTTGGTTTGGCTCAGTGGATAGTGTCGGCCTTCAGACTGAAGGGTCCTGGGTTTGATTTCAGTCAAGGGCACATGCCTGGGTTTCATGCTCAATCCCCAATAGGGGGCATGAAGGAGGCAGCTGATCAATAATTCTCTCATCATTGATGTTTCTTTTCTTTGTTAAAAAAGATATATTTTATTGATTTTTTTTAACAGACAGGAAGGGAGAGGGATAGAGAGTTAGAAACATTGATGAGAGAGAAACATTGATGAGCTGACTCCTGTACACCCATTGGAGATGTGCCCACACCAAGGTACATGCCCTTAACTGGAATCAGACCTGGGACCCTTCAGTATGCAGGCCGATGCTCTATCCACTGAGCCAAACCAGTTAGGGCTCAACATTGATGTTTCTATATCCCTCTTCCTTTCTGAAATAAATAAAAATATAACAAAATAAAAAAGTTTGCTTTTAGTATTCATCATATTTTAAAATGTATTTTAGCAACTAATAAGCATTGCATTATATGCAGAGGGTACAAAAATATATTTACATAGTCCCAGCCCTCTAATAGCTCATCACCTAGGGGAAGAAGCCCAGGAAAGCAATAAAAAGTAATAGCAATTGAGTCATACAGAACAAATAGGGAAAGATGATCCATTGTCAGGGCATTATCCAGTGGCACCTAATTCAGCCCATATATTCAAGGAAGACTTCATAGAGGAAGTGTTTTTGTAAATCCAAGGGATCAGTAGAAATTAACTAGGAAATGTTGGTGTTAGAAGAGGTTTCTCAGAGACATATAGACAAAGGGAGTAACATGAGCAAAAATCCAAGGCAGAATCCAGCATGATCCAGCCATGAAATGCTAGCTGTTCTGGGAGATCAGTGCAAAATTCCTCTGAGGATCAGGTGCATATTAAATGGGAGAAATGAACTAAGCATTTGGAAATTGTGAAGCTAACTCCTCACCGCCTCCTCCGCTACACACAAAATTATTCTATTTGGGTAGAATAGAGTTTCAAAAAGAACTCATGGCCATGAGCTGTTACTGTTAGCCAGTGTCCAAGCAATGATGTCAGTTACAGGTCAAAAAAACAAACTCACCACCCTCCCTCCAAAACAGCTTCTTCCTCCACCTATGCCCCTCTCTCTCCTGCCATGTTTGCTGATAGTACTCTGTTACACAGAGGTGAAACAGTCTTTTTGCCAGCTCCTTCTCCATGTCCTCCACTCCCCTCCTCTCCCATAAGAGTGCACAAACTTAAGTAAGCACACTGCCTTTATTAACTAGATGCAGATTGTGTCAATTCCCTCTCCACACACCTCCTATTGCTTCCTGCCATGATCACGTGTAGGACATCGCTCAGATGAATGCTGCTGTAGACCACAACTCATCTTCTGCTCCACCCCCAACTCTGAGGACAGGTCAGAGGTTAGAAGACCATTGCTGTCAAATTAATCTTTGAGGCAGATGTTGACAAATTTTCTCTGTAAGGGGTCATAGAATAAATATTACTAATTTTGTGTTGCCAGTTGGTGGGAAAGCAGCCATAGAGGATACATAAATGACTCAGTGTGTTTGTGTTTCAGTAACACTCCATTCTAAAGCAAAACTCATAACATGACCTTACCACTGCCTCTGGCACCTTCTGGAGTAATGTGTTTAGCCCAAAGTTTAACACAGTACCTTGTCATCTGATGCTGCAATTTTAAACTGATGTGCCACAAGGATTTTTAAAACATGCTCCATCTCTTAGGGGATTTTAGTGGGAGTTTATCCCTGAGGGTCAAGAAGAAACTGGTATTAATGTTCCTGCTCGTAGACTTACTTGATCAGGGAAGAATCATCTTTCACCTTGACTGAGAAACTAAGACCCTGCCTCTTGCCTGAACATTGCTTGACACTCCTCCCATTGGGAGTGGGGCTTTGACAGCTTCTCTCCAGCCTGGTCAGGCTCTGTGATTACTGTGACCATAAACTATGGCAAAGCAAGTCTGTGTCAGCTTCCAGGCTTAAGAGACTGGCATTTTCTATTTTCTGCCTCTTGGAAGACTCTCTCTGAGAGCCCTAACCAGCCATCTGAAGAGTTTGCCTACTCTAAGACCATCTGCTCTACCAGAGATTCCATATGTTGGCCCTCAAGTTAGCAGTGTCAGCTGATCCCAGCCATGCCTGTTAAGACTAGATGCAGACCAGATAGATGAGTAAAGTCATTTTGGACTTTATACACACACTAGCCCATTCACCAGCCAAATGTCTCTGAAAGGCCTCCATTAGTACCACATGCAGCAGAAAATTGTCCAACCAAGCCTTGTCCAAACTCCTCACCCACAGAATCATGAGAAAAAGCAAAACAGTTGTTTTTGTGAGCCATTACATATGGGGCTAGTTTGTAAAACAGCAATAAGTGAGCAGTACATAGGTTTCTACATCAATCACCTGTTTTTCTCAATCATTTTCCAAGCCAAAAGATATTTCACATTCCCATTTATTTAGTAGCTGCTCATTCTCCTGCTCAGTTGCTCTTATATTACTTCTATTATTACCTTCGTATGCTTTGCTTTTTGGCTTATTAAAATTCTTATTTGATATCGATATATATCCATGCGTATATAACTTCTCCCTTGAAGCTTTTCCTGCTTTCTCCAGAAAGTTATTCATGGATTCTTTGAAGTTCTCCTAGAACATGGTTTATAACTTCATCGTGGTAGTGATTGTCTTGGTTTCTGCGTTTTCTTTTAACATAGCTACCTTTCCCAGTGGGCTGTGGTCTCCTCAGAGGCAGAGACCAAGTCTTATTCATCTCTGCAGCTCTATTCTAGGTATGGTCATCTGCAATGAGTAGCCACTTAATAAAATTTTACTGAACGAATTAACCCAAGAGCTGAAACAGGTACTCTGGTGATTGACATGCTATACTACAGATACTGATGGAAATCTGTTCATTCACTGACAGGTCTAAATCAAACTTTCTGATTCCTCCTCCCAAAGGAAAAAAATAAATACATTTAGCTCATTTCCAATATATGCCATGTGTCAGGAATGAAGAATGAGGGTAGGCTTTGCTGTGATAACAAGTAAACCCCGAATATCAGTGGCTTAAGATGAAAAAGCTTCGTGTCTCACCCATGTGATAGCCAATGAGGGTTGAGCAGCTCTCCAGAGCAGTTCCCTTCCAATGATGACTCAGGCATTCAGGCTTCTATCTTTCAACTCTGCCAATGTTAGAGTTGGTTTTCTCCTTTCAGGCAAGTTGATTGGAGAAAGGGACTGTAGAGAGCATATACCACTTTTTAAAAGATCTTTATTGTTGAAAGTGTTACATATATGCCCTTTTAATTGCTTGAGACAGAATTTCACATCACTTGTGCTCACATTCTAATTGGCAGGCACTCAATTAATTGGTCTCCACCTAAATACAGAGAGGAATGGAAATGTAGTCTTTCCGTGCAATCCAGGGAGAGGAAAAGGTGTTGTGAACAAATATAGTCTCTGTTGCAAATACTGTATTAGTTAGCATTGGGAAAGTAACAGTCTCAAAACCCTATGGCTTAATGGAGTGGTCGGAAAACCTCGGCTCTTGAACCACATGCGGCTCTTTGGCCCCTTAAGTGTGGCTCTTCCTCAAAATACCATGGCCTGCGCAAGTCTATTTTGAAGAAGTGGCATTAGAAAAAGTTTAAGTTTAGAAAATGTGGCTTTCAAAAGAAATTTCAATCATTGTACTGTTAATTTTTGGCTCTGTTGACTAATGAGTTTGCCGACCACTGCTTAATGCAATCATTTGTTTCTGTGAACTAGCTGAGTGACCACTCTGTAATGCATCATTGGGATTTGATAGTCTAGAACTGTGGTTCTCAAACTGGGCATGATTTACACCTTCCATCACCAGAAGACATTTGGCAATGTCTTGATGAATTTTGGGTTGTTAAAACTGTGGGGTTTTATTGGATAAAGACCAGGGATGCTGCTAAACATCCTACAATGTCCTACAACAACAACAACAAAATTATCTGATCCAAAATGTTAGTAGTGGTAAGGCTGAAAAACAACGGTCTAGGATGACCTAACTCAGATGCTGTAGGATATTCAGTCTAAGGAGAACTCAGCTGGGATGACTTATGTCTCTTCTCTGTGATCTTCTAGCTTCTAATAGGGTGGCAAAGACTTCTTCTTATGCCACTCCCAGAGTTCCATGATCAGCCTGAGAGAACATGCTCCAATATGCAAGCATTGAACTGCTGCTTGGTTTTGTTTGTGAATGTGTCACTGGCCAAGGCACTTTGTCTCGAATGGAAAAGCTGAAGTGTGGCCATTTTTCAATCTAAAACAAAGATTTTGTGTGAAATTTGTGGGTATCTCTAGTCTGTACTCTCAAAATCCATTCAATAAATACATGCGCTAGTTCAATGCATCACAACTATGTGTATATATGAGTTCCTGTTTGAAAAGGCTATTCACAATTATGTGTGATGGTTCAGTCTATGGGCTCTGGTGTCAAACTGCCTGGATTCAAATCCCAACTCAGTTACTTCCTTGAACATAGGGTATGTGTCATAACCTCTCTGTACTTCTGCTTTCTTATCTTTAAACCAGGAATAACAATAGTAAATTCTAATAGGGTTTTTTAAGATGCAATAAGATAACATGTGTAAACTGATCGTGCATTCTTCAGAATATATATATATATATATATATATATATATATATATATATATATTAAGAACTCAATAAATATCACCTAATTATTGGTAGGCAGTGCTATTTCTCTGACATGAGAAGGGGACACACATGAATTCTAAGTCCTTTGTTAAAGTGCAGGACCATTTTTTTTCCTCCTTCTCTTTCCCAGATAACAGTTGAAGAAGTAGCAGTAGAAACTCTTTATTTTTAGCATTTCATCATTCAAGTGCTGAGCCAACACCAAAGTTCTCATTTATGTCCTCTGTAATTTGGAGAAAAGAAGACGAAAAGGCACCGTTATGCCTTCAACCATCTTAAGGCCAGTCAAGTGGAAGGGGATTAGGCGTGTGCACTGTCAGTTTGGATGGCAGAATAGTTCTGTTAGATGGGAGTGAGGGGGAGTCCAGGTTTTAGTGAACTAAGAAAAAACAATTTACTAAATGTAAGGAGAAACAACCACGTGTCGAACAACGGGCAGGCTGCTCTTGTGTCTTAAATCAGTTTCCCAGAAGCATAATGTGCATAAAATTGAAAGACAAACATGAAAAGTAGGTTGAGAAAGGAAATGAGACCAAGGTGTAGAATTTAAGTATGGGATACCAACCTCAGAGGGTGGCTTTGCCTCAGTTTCAAAGCAGAGTCTTGGACACAGAGGACATGGACCAGAGTTGCTAAGGTGCTGATTCTGGGTGAGAAAACCTGAGAATTCATACTAGTACTCTTGTATTCATCATTGGTCAAGCCCTGGGAGGGTAGGAGGATATATTCCCAGATACCTTTTGCCCCTTCAGGCAGAGAGGACTCTGGTGGCCTGAGAGCATCCCCCCAATTGCTAGGAGTGGAAGCACACCAGATGCTGGTAGACACAAAAATGGCCAACGGGATCTAAAGGAGTATGACGATAGCTGCTCAGCTTTGTCTATAGGGACATTCTGTTCCAGAGGAGAGCCAACCAGACAGTGACAACTGAAAATATGATCTTTCAAGACTGATTTTGACTCTGAGGGTCAGTTAACAAAAGCTTTCTTTAGAATAACAGATTACCATTGCTCGGTTTGCTGTGGCTACCTAAGAAAACAAAGTGCCCAGAGAAAAGTTCCCACAATGCATAAGCCTCGCCGCCAGTGGGCCTCTGCTGGCCGAGCCTTCTCTGTGGTTACTCAGGGCACTGCAACTCAAAATAGACTTGGTTTGTGTCCTTGCCCTGCTCCACTCTCTTTTGACTGAAGGACCTCAGCAGATCACCTAATATCTTTGTTCTTCAGTTATTTCACCTGCAAAATGGAGCCAGTAGTACCTACCATTAAGTCTAACAACAAGCTTTCTATACCAGGTTTACCATAGGTGTTTATATAAGTACTGCATGCATTCCCTCATTCCCAATTTGAAGCAGAAGAAAGTGAAGCAGGAAGAGGAAGTTGCATCTCAAATCATGTGAGAAAAACAGGGATTTGTCCTGACCCTTTCTCTGGCACAAGTTTTAATACATCATTTTATATGAAAAATGAAATACAGCCAGATAGATTGTCAAAAAAAAAAATAGATTGAAGCCCAGTATCTCTGTTTGTTATTGTTGTCTATATCAAAGGTGGGGAACCTTTTTCTCTGCCAAGGGCTATTTGCATATTTATAACACCATCCACTTAATATAGTTCACTTAATATAAATGTATATTGCTATGAATAAAGCTCCTATTTATTATATTTTGGGTCCTGCCTACTGTTGCCTTGGCAGGGCCCAACCAAATGATTTTGGGGGTCTCATATGGGATGTGGGCCAGATGTTCCCCACCCAGGTCTAGATCATGTGCTTCTTAGCTATAGAAACTTAAAAAATCACTATGCTCTCTGTGCCTCAGTTCTTTCTGCTACAAAACATGGTCATCGGGCTACCTGGAGATAATGTCCCTATGGCACCAGTTGCCTATGACTCGAGGAGGCAAAGATGGGAAGAAAGCAGTGAGGGCCTAGAAGTTTAAGGGTGGTAGTTGAAAGGTTCTCCCCCTCCCAAACTGGTGGGCGGGGTTTAACACATGACCCCTTAAGGTTATCTCCCCCTCCCAAACTGGTGGGCGGAGTTTGACACATGACCCCTTAGGGCTCCCCCCCCTCCCAAACTGGTGGGTGGAGCTAACAACATGACTGACACCTGCCAAAGAGACATCTCCAAGACAGTGAACCACCAATTAACACGGGCCAAGGTGCCCTTGGGGCCCATCCCTTCCTGTTTCACCTGGGCCCAACCCCCTCCCTTTAAAAGGAACTCCAGACCGGCCACGTGCGTTCTTTGGAGGGGCATCTCCCTTGGAGGTGCATCTCCATTGGCCCGGTTGGGTTCCGATCTCCTGTCCCCTCTCCCCTAATTCTGATCTTTACCTCGATGATGGCTCCCGCCATTACCGGGGAATAAACTCTTTAAAACTCCCTGTTGTTCTGTTTCCTGTTTCCTTTCAAACCTAACAGTAGTAAGAATGGGGATGTGTACTCAAGAGATGAAGTGTGTGTGTGTGTGTGGCGGGGGGGGGGGACAACAGCATGACTCCCAATGGAACATGTGTTATCCTGATTATGGGTTGGATTCAGAATTTGTTGCATTTTAAGGTTATTTCCAATCCTAAAATTTGGAGATCTGGAAAAGATGAATGGAATCACAATTCTGACAAAGGTTACCTGAGCGGTGCTGAGTGTGGGAGGGAGGAAGGGCAGCCACAGAGCTGGTGGAATACTGTGCAGTGAGCTGATCTGCCCTCGAGCACCAGGAGGTTACGTGGCCACAGCTGAGTAGCTCTTTCAAAGACCTCCCTAAATGACTCTGTTGGGTATTCCTTATTAAGCAATTTGTTTCAGAAAGTTCATTTTTCTTCTTTGCCAGGGTTGCAGCGCCTCACAATTTCATTATGCTGGGGGTGGGGGAGGGGCTTGGTGCTATTTGGAGAGACTTGTCTGCCTGGCCAGTGGCCTCAATTACTCTCCTCGTTGGGCCTCGATAAGTGTCTCTGAAGGAAGGGAAGACAATTTGTCCAACTCTTCCAGTCAGTTGGATGCAGGACCGTGGGGCTGCACGCAGCTGGGCTCCAGTCCTCTGTGCCAATTTGCCCTTATCAAGTGCAACAGAGAAAGTGCAGTGGTGAGAATGGAAAAGCACTTCCAGCAAAATGAGAAAACCGTTCCTGGACCAGTGTTACGCACTCAGCGCTATCTCTGCAGCAATTTTCATACAATTACGCCGTGGCAGCATCGCCTCACCATATGGTGGGACATTGACCATTTTGCCGTGATGTTAATTTAATATGTAGTGTGGATGTTTGCTTGTTTATTAATAAAAATTTCATCGTGGTGTCTGATTCTATCATAGAATGTGTGAACACTGACAGGCTTTTTTAAAATAAAAAATATCAATATTTGTAGAATAAATCTCTTTCCCAAACTCTCATGTGGTTTGAACTTCCATAGAAATCTTGGAAAGGCTGACTGAGGTTGAAAAATTGCTAATTTGGCCCAAGGTCAAACCCCGGGTAACTAGCAGCTCAGAGTTCAGTTTCCAATGAGGTATTGTTTCCATACCAAGACACTGGTCTTCCTTCAATCGAATTACTTCATAGGGAACTCATTGTAACATATTCAAGAGTATGCTGGCAAAAGGTAGCTGCAATTAGAATGTCTTTCCTTCTCATGTGAGGCCAAGGGTACAGATAATATGCCCTGGAGGTCAGAGGTCAGCTCAGGCAGATAGTGAAACATAGAAAAGGCTAAAAAGGACCTCTAAGATACTCTGGTTTTGACATTGCTTCTCAGAATTTCTAAGTTACTATGTAAGTATCTCAGAGCCACTGCAGGACCTGGGAGGGTTTGGGGCTTTCTCTCTTCTCCCTCAGCCAGAGCCCGCCCACTGTCACCTGGTTTTAAGTCTAGGGCTTTCAAGAACATTTTCCTTTGGTAAGAAGGTCCACCATGGGAAATAATTTGAAACAAATGATGGATTCCAACACACTCTCTGCAGTTGGGAGGAGCCTCCCTCCCCAGAGGCTGTGGGGCGGAGAGGGGTCTGCATCCTGCAGGAACCCCGATGGCAGCCCATCTCCTGTTTCCCACTTCACCACCACTGTGAGTGGTGTCATCTGAGGAACAGAGAGACCTGGTATCTCCATACAGCTAATGTTTAGGCTTGCGTTAGCCTGATACACCATGCTGGAGGCTGAAGGTGAAGGGCAGTTGGGAAGTACATATTTTATAGGGAAACAAGAACTTTGGGGAAATGAGAATTGGGAAGAAATGGCTAACCACCTATTAACTCTCTAAGAACTTTTTGGCCACTAACACTTTATTCATAATTAATTCTAAACTATTAATATATGATTAATTTCCACGCTTTTTGGTTCCCTCCCCCCACTGTGTGCCATCACCTCTTAACAGGTCTCTCTCTCTCTGCCTTCTTTCTTGTCTACACCAAATTCCTCTTACACACAATGACCCAAAATGTGGGATACCTTAACATGACCCATGTGGTTCAGAGCCCACTCAGGGTCTGGTTTCTGGAGAATGCCGCACACTAAAATGAAGAGAGAGACTAGAAAAGAGTTAATTTGGGAAAATGGGGGGCCAGGCAGGAGTCAACCTCTAGTGGGAAGACTACCCCTAGGCTGTGGCCTTGCTATCCCTTTTATTGAGGCTATGGGATACACCCATTACCCTTTAAGCAGCTTTGGGAAACACCCATAGCCCTTAGGCAGGCAATAATCGGATTATTATATCAGTAAGGATTTACATGATTACAGGATGGGGAAGTTGCCTCAGTTACCATTGTCTCAATTAGATAGGGAGTGGTTGGTTCTGACCTTTCAGAGCTTCAAGGTTGACCAGCCTATTTCTATTAGTGAGACAATGATTGGTTTCTGGCCCCAAAATATCTTCCTCACATACAAATATGACCGCTTCTGTTTGGAACTTGCTTCATCTTTGATGTGATGCCATCCTTACATCTTAGTTGCACCTCAGCTCTCCCTCCCATGCTCACTGATTACTTGTCTAGCTTCATCTCCCAGCACTAGTCTCCTTGATCTACAAGTCCCAATTCATTTTTCTCTCCCTAAACTCATCACTGCTTCACATGGGGACTCCCAGCAAGTACAGTCTGTCCTGTGAGGAAGAGCACTTCTATATCTGGAAAAAGGAAACTATGAGATCTATCACAAGAGCTGCCTATATGAGGTAACACTTTTTTTTTTGCCTTAGCTATCATGCATTAGGCAAATGTTCACTAATACACAGTTATCAAGCAGTTGCCAGGTCCCAATGAAATCTGCACCTGTGACTGTCTGTCCCATCAGTGAGCCTTTCTAGGACAATACCTGTATTACACTTTCTCAATCCCCAAGACACACAACACAGGGCTTATAGGTGTTTGATAAACACCCGTTCAACTTAGAAGTTTCTATTTTTGATCCTGTAAGGTCCCAAGACCCCCGGTGAGTCCGACGGAGGGGGCCACGACCCCAAGTCAAACGCCGAGACCGAAACTTGATGCAAAAAGCATGAGGTTTTAATACAAGCGCAGCGCAGGGGCGTCTCAGGCAGACCGCAACAGCGCTGGCTGCCTGGAGCTCCGAGTAACTGCAGAAAATGAGTTTATAAAGGCAAAGACCACACACATGGAGGGGGAAGAAGGGAACAAGGAAATTCCAAGGAGAGCTGGGCTCATTAATTACAAGTTTTATGACAGGGTCTATGCTTAGTCAACAGTCCCCTTTGTCTCTCCCCTTCCCATTCCTCTGGGTAAGTCCTCAGGGTAGAGAGTTTCTGGGGACTGATTTCATTCTTGCCTAATCTTCAACCGTAAAGAACTGACCTCCTCCCTGTCTAATCTTTAACCGTAAAGGTCACATCCTGGAACAGGCAGTGGGGAAGGTCAATTCCTCCATCTTGGGGCCCTACAATCCCACACATCAGTTAAGCCTCTTTGGCCAAAGGGAAAAAAAAAACAACAAAAAACTCATACAGACTCAAGCTCAAAGAGGGCTTCAGTGGGAATATACAGGAACATTTTATAATATCCTGCCATACAAAGCTCAGGGTGGCTTCCAGGGGTTGGAATGCCAGAGTAATTAAGTCCCTTTCCCACATCTCTCTGAGACCACTAGCTCTCTCATCTTTGTTTTTTTCTCAGGGTCTAATGAATCTTTTCTTCATTCTCTTTGAGCATCCCTTTTCTCTGCTTCACTGGAGGAAAGTGATCACCAGTGTATCATCTGAGTTGGTCCTAACACTTCTGCATACTGATTCCAGTGAGGTAAGCATCTGACAGTACTTTTTAACTAAGCATTGCCAGAGGGACAGGTGTGTGGGAACCCCTTTCACTTCCTGCGTGGTTCAGGGTTCAGGTTCAGGGTTTGTGTTCTGGAGAAGGCCGAACATAAATGAAAGAGACTAGAAAAATATTAATTTGGGAATATTGGGGGCCAGGCAGCAGCACCTCTAGTGGGAGGATGAGGCTTTGCTTTAGCCTTGCCATCCCTTTTATTCAGGTTTGGGATACACCCACTGCCCTTAGGTAGGTAATTCTAGTAACAGGCAGATTATTTTTATCAGCAAGGGTTTACATGATTATTTGGTGAGGAAGTGGCTTCAGTTACCATTGTCTTAATTAGAAAGGGAGTGGTTGGCTCTGACCTTGCAGAGCTACAAGGTTGACCAACCTTCTAGGTTCTTTGCCCACACCTTTCTAATAAGTGAGGCAACGATAGGTTTTCCAGACACAGGTGTGGCTGTTCAGACTAACAGGGAGGCTGAATACACCCAGGTGACCAGTTTGTTAAAGGGTCTCTGGGATGCATAGGTATCTCAAAGTATCCATTCTAAACATACCATGAGTATCAAGGTCAGGCAGACACCTAAAGGGAGAATAGCACTTCCCATAGTGTTTTTCACCACACATGAGCTCCATAGGACTATGGAGTTGATATGAGGAAAACAGAATGCTTTAATCCAATAAGATTTTAAAACTATTTAGTTAAACTCAAATAGCCTTCTTTACTGAAAGACTCCTCAAAGACTTTTCACATGCAAATGTGATTTGTGAAACAATAAAAGGGAATATTATGTGTTGGGTTTCCTATATTTATTTATCTAGAGCAACACATTCCCCACCCTACCCCCTAAGAAACCTGTTTTAGCATTGAGGTTCTGTAGAATATACCCGGAGAATACCGGCGTAGTCCAGGGTTAGAGATCTCATCCTATTGGTGGGAGTAGATATTGATAAATATGGTATATGCCACCAATTTTTAGTAAAGGCATTTCCCAGACAGTATTTAGTAGTCTTTGAGGGGCTCTAAATTCTCTTCCTCTCCTCCCTCCTCCCAGTGCAGAAATCAAACCTTAATTTCCCCAGTGCTCATCCCTCAGGTGGAATTTCTTATTCTCCACTAAGCTTTAGGCCTAATTCAATGTCTGCCATGGTCTTAATGGATTCCACTTAGGATGCAAGTGTTAGTTCTCCTTGAGATCTTGTTTCAGCAAATAGACCTGAACTGGGAAGACAAAGGCCATAGCTGTTTACAGGCACAGCACAATGCATTTACATGATGTTCCCAATATTGGTTCAGGTCCATTCATCATGTGCTTATTGAGTCCTTGCTTAATTTTAGGCCCCTGGCTGGGCATTGTTGAGACCAAGACAAATGAGATCCTAATCTGGAGCAGCTCAAATTTTAGAAGAGACTGTTGAGAGATAATTTCTGAAGGTGATAAAGGCCTTGGTGGAAGGAAGTAAGTGATAAAGAACTAACATAGAGGTGGGAAAGATTTACTCTGGGGGGAAGCTGCAGAAAACACTGTCCAGAGAAAGTGACCCTTATCTCTTGTTTTGATGAAAAGCTAAGTGCTCTCAGTGAAGATAAGAAAGGAAACTTGTTTATGCATGAGTAAGAAAAGACGAAAGATTTATGTGGTCTGAAGAGAAGCCAGAACATGCATGAGTAAGAAAAACAAAAGTGTCAAGGGCAACACCCTGGGTTACACTAACAATTAAGTGGCTGACAGGAAGTGAATATAGACAAGGAGACTAAGAAAAAAAAATCAAACAAACAAACAAACAAACAAATAAATAAATAAAATTGAAGAAATAGGGAGAAAGACATCCAGGTACTAAGGACGAAGAAATTTTCAAGCAACAAAAACAGGGTCACAATATCAAATGCTGTAGGACACCCAACAGGATCCAACAATCATTGGTCTAAGGTTGACCTTCTTAGTCTTGAGCTTGAGTGCACTGGAGCCCCAAAGACAGCAGTTTGGACTCCCATCAACTATATACATCATGTGCACCTGCTAGAGTAGGTAGTTAGATGTTAACAAGAGAGGAAGGGACAAATAAAACAGTCATCCCAGGAATAGCTGGCACAGTTCCACCAGATTAACAGAGGAGGGAGAAACAGTGGGGAGAAATTCCTTTTGCTAAGTGCATGCACAGTAGAATCCAAGTGACAAAACAGAACTGTGAGGCATGTGCAGTAGAAGCCAAAATGGTAACCATTAAAGGGGAAGTACGAGTCTGGGAAAGTGAGGGGGGAATATTAGCTAGGGGAAGAGCGCAGGCTCAGAAAATCCAGGAAATGGATTGGATAGTCTGCAAGAAAGCCTGTCTCTTCCCAAACTCAAGAAATATGTGAAAGCAAGACAAAGAACAAAGAGTGTGCCCTCCTTAGAGCATGCCCATGCCCTCCCTTCTCTCAGGCACATCCTTTTTGCCTTCTTTTCTCCAAAATTCTGAGGGTCCCCATGTGGCTTGCAACCAGGGGATCAGTGAGAAGCAACAGAGGACTCTGCCTATGTAACTTCCTTTCCAGAGTCCATGCAGCTGCTATCTTTTAGCTTGTCCATTCTCCATCTCTCTGAGTGTGCACCATTGCTTTTCTCTGTAATTAATCTTGCCACTATCACTTAAAACTCCTCCTACATGAGTGTCCTTGAAATTCATTTCCCACAACACCTCTGAAGAACCCATTTCTAGACTGTTCCAGGGCAGACTCACCTCAGTCCTGGTCCCTGTCTGGTAACACATCCACCCAATGAAAACCTTAAATTGTGGTCATCTCCTTTAGCACCTAGCTCCACAAGTCACACACTGTGACCTGTGCTGTAGGTCAGGGTTGATTCGGTGTGGGAGGGAACTACAAAAGGGTGTGAGTCTCATCAGGAAGGCCTCATTGGAGGGCCTCTTGGAGACTAGCTATTGCACTCTTTACTCTTTAACATCTCATGACAAAAGGTAGATAAATGGTTAGCTCATCTCCTATGTTTAGCCACACCTATGCCAACTCGGCAAATGTTAGCCTTTTTTGTCTCTTATTCTCTCTTTCAAAGCCAAGTGGAAAAAAAATGGTATTGTAGAGAGCCAAAGAAATTGTTTCAGAGAAGGAATTTCCTTCTGACCAGGCAATGGTCTCATGGAAACAGCAGCCTTTGATCTAGGCATTTTGGGGGAATATGGGGTAACAGAAAATGTGAAGTTAATCAGAAAATATTGGATGGGCTGGCATGGTGGGGAAAAGTCCTTCTAAATAGAAGGCCTAGCATAAATAGACTCAGAGGTAAAGGATATTAGATTGTTTGCAGAAGTAGAATTCTCCTGGAATGAGGCTGTGTGAATGTTTGCTTCTTTGAAGCACAGGAGGGAATGGCTAGAAATGCAATTTGAAGAACCTATTATATAGGCAGGTGAACAGCACAGCTGGACTGACAGCAGACCTTATTTTCTGAGCTGAAGTTCCGTTTTGGAGATGGTATGTTTAATAAATGTTATCCCAAACTTTCCTCATTTGCATAAAGCTATAACTTTTCTTATAAACAATATGTAGTAAGCAGTTTCTAAGTTGTCCCCTAATGGTCCTCACTTATTGGTGACTCTCTTATTCTCTCTAAGCGCTACTGAAGAGAGTGTGCATGATGCTGTAAAGTGTGCAAATGTAAGGAAACTGAAATCTAACAGTGCAAACCTGAGACCTGCCAACAGCCTTCATGAGAGAGCCTGGAAGCTGAAGCTGGGCCAGGGGAATCTTGGGAGGACACCAGCCCCGCCCAGTGGGCACCTAGATTCCGGCCCTGTGAGATCCCACAGTCATTAGAAAAACCTGGATTCCTGACCTAAAAACAAAACAAAAACTGTGAGATAATAAATACTGCTTGATGTAAACTGCCAAATATTGTGATAATTTGTTACACAGCAATAGGAAACTAATACACACATTACCTATACAGTGGCTTACTTAGACCATCTGTCTTAAATATCTCCAAAAATATGTTTCTATGTAAACAGAAAACCTTGTATTTCAAGGTTAAGAGAGTAATAAAAATTTTCATACACAGAAGGTTAAAATTATCCCATTTACCATACATCTTGAGGAAAACCTAGCCAGGTAATAGAATGAAGGTCGGTCAGAGAGGCCCCAGTTTTAATTCTGTGTTCGCTTCTTGTTAGCTGGGTGATATCAGGAATGTTCCCTGTGCTCTAGACTTAGTTTCTTCATCTGCACAAGAGGAAATTTACCTATATATTTTAATAATTTTTTTATCATTAAAGAGACAATGACTGGGAAAGTATCCAATAATGATGATGATGATAACTGCCAATGTTTTTATCCCTAATCATGGTCCAAGACTGTGCTAAATTATTTAATGTTTCCCAAAACCTTATGGCAAACTTATAGACATTTGTCAACCAAGAATCTATTCAGAAGAGGCTTAGTAACTTAGTTAATGTCACACAGCTAGTGTAATAGAATAATTAGATTTTTAAAAATCTTCACCATAGGAGTGAGAATATTTTTTCCATTGACTTTTAGAAAGAAAGAAAGGAAGGGGCCAAAGGTGGGAGGGAGAGAGAGAGAGAGAGGAAGAGAGAGAAGGAGAGAGAGAGAGAGAGAGAGAGAGAGAGAGAGAGAGAGAGAGAGAAGAGAAAGAAACATGGATTTGAGACACATCAACCAGGTCAGAGATGAACCTGCAACCAAGATACTTGCCCTGACTGGGAATCAAACCTGAAACCAGTTGGTCCATGGGCCAATGTTCTAACCACTTATCAAAACCAGAGCCAGAATAAGATTTCAATGTAATTCATGTTTGCAACAATGTGCCTACGCTTCACTGTTTTAGATTACAAACTTCACACAATTAAAATTGCACATCCAATGTTGAGTCCCTCCTCTTGCTTAGGAATGACACTTCAGTTTTTCAAAGTTATGTCAAAAGTCATATCACACGCTTGTTTTCCTCGGCCAGCTTCAATTCTGTCTCCAGATCATCCAGTTTTCCATCCGCATAGCAGTCAGGACCTCATTTTCCTAGGTTCACAGCAGCATGTCAAACATCACCCAGGGTCAATTGGCGCTGCCTGTAGTAATGACAAAACCCATGCCTTCAATTTCTTAATTAACTCAATACAATGAAGTTTCAAATTGATCAAAGCAGGGTCTCCTGTAGAATTAATTAGGCAATTGTGGGGGAGGGCTTGGTGATTAATTCAGTCCTAATAAATCTAGAAGGGACATTATGGGAGTCCAAAATACAACTCAGTTTTATTAAAAATTAACATAGAATGCAACATCCACTCCGGCTTCCTTTTTTTTTTTTTTTGAGGGGAGGCAGCATGCAGTATCCCAGCATCTGGGTCCTGTTGTAAGGACATTCCGGGGCAATGTTGAGTTTTGAAAACTGCCTAATGGCGGTGCCATGGGTGGGCAGATGGGGGCCTCTTATAAACTTCATTAACACCCTTCCCTGACAGAGATATTCAAACTAGTGCTCTAAGTATACAATTTTACCTATATGTTCCAAAACATATGTTTACCTATATGTTTAAGCTTAGAGCACTAGTTAAGTATAAAATTTTACCTATATGTTCCCAAAAATTCTAGTTTGGCACTTCTTAGTTGGGATTCAGGAATCTGTATTTTAACAACTCTACCAGGCGATTCTCATCATGAGAGAAGTTTGGGAAACACTGAATTGTATGCATATTAAAAAAGAGACTTTATATAATTATGTAAGAAAATGAAGGTTAATAAATAGCACTTTGAGCTGTACTTGTTTATATATTCCTGGAGAAAGGGCCCTTAGAGTTTGCATTAATTGGGTAAGAGGAAAGATGAACTTGGGTCAAACTCCTGGGCTGTGTGTTTTACATCCAATCTATGATTGACAGCTCTGATTACCAAGGGGGGAAGACCATGTGATCCCCAGTTTACAGATGGAAAATCAAGGCCCAGAGAGTGCAGTCAAGGGTTGAAATCCACACGCCCAGTGTCTGATCACCTCGGGTTGCACCTGACTTGGTATTCCTCAAATTCATGCTTCTTCCTTTACCCCATTCAGTTTTATTATTATTTGAGTTTTTGTATGATTTCAAAGTATACTGATAGCTGGATTCAAATGCTAACATTTAAAAATGTATTAAAGATTTTTTTCAGGTAATTTAGCTAATGATATACTTCAACAAAATGACTATCAACAAATGAAATCATAGTATGTGCAACTTATAAAAATATCTGATTTTCACAATCTTAGTTCCCCCTTTTTTAAGAAAAAACACACACAATTAATTCAGAGCATGAAACTAACTCAGTTATACTTAGCCTTCAAAATTGAAAACTACCAAAATTTATAATAGGGAAAATTGAATAATTATGCTATACTGATATCATGGAGCATTAAATAAAATATTGTGCTCAAAGACTATAAAATATACACAGGGAAAAGTGAGATAATTTGCTCTGAATGCGCTTTTTAAATTTTCCATAATCAAGTATTTTTAATAGAAAATTATATGTTATTATTACTTTTCATTGAGCCGGCATATTATAAAGTCTGTATATAGACTTTACATTCCTGCATCTTTGGAATAGGATCATTTTGCTTTAAGAACAAAGCATAATAAATACCTTTAAATAATAATATCCATGCATGATTTATTGGCCCTCTGATTAATATAGCAAGATGAATAAATTCCAGGATATTTGTGGCAACAGCATCAAAGCAGACGTCGGAGTGAGTCCCAAAGCTGACAATTACTCGAAGACACCTCTTCCTCCAGCGCGGGCTTCTGTGTTCAATTCTGTCACTTCTCTGCCCTTGCGGTTCATCTTTCTGTGCACGGACTTGTGCGATTCCCCATCTGCTGTGATTCACCCATTCTCATTATGCAGCACACATCCTGTCTCCAGGGACCAGAATTTTATCCAATTTTTTTAATATATATATAATTAATCTGGGCCTCCCGGGTGAAAGATGCAAAGCCAACATTTTAAAAAGTAATATTGTTGCTGAAAATCACTCGCACAGGCCTAGACGTGCCTGGTATTGGTGGGGATTTGGGACAAAAGGAGGACTCACGTGGTTTAAGAATCTCACTCCCTGGAAGATGGTTGGTGCCAGGCAAGAATGGCAGTGGCCTGAGAGGCAGGACTCAGGACATCGTGCCCGAAGTCCTGCCTTCTACCAGCTGTGATGCTCTGGGCACATCACTACCCCCTGGAACGCAATTTCCTGTTAAGATGAGAGAGAATCTCAGATCTTCCTTCAAAGTCTGTGAGCCTGACCCCTCCTTCTGTTCTGAGTCACTTTCCCCTCTGATTCAACGGAGTCATTAATTTGTTCAGCAGCTATAATAGTGGCACATATTTATATAAGGTCCAGGTTTGAGGACTGGAACCCACGTGTAGTTCTTCTAACAATTAAGTTAGGCCTGACGATTCATTCGTATATGTTCTCACTTTCTTTACTTGGCAGAGATCTACATTACATCAACTAGGTATTGGATGCTGTCCTAATAACTTTGCAAATTTTATGTATGCTCTTAATTTCACAGATAAGGAAACTGAGGCCCAGGATGGCTCCATAACCAATGCTGTGGGCTTAGTTTGTGCCCCCCCCCCATTCATATATTAAAGCCCTAACACCCAGGACCTCAGAACGTAACTGTACTTAGAGATGGACACTTAAAAGTCATGACCAAAGCAAATAGGGCTGTTAGGGTGGACCCTAATTGGACACAACCAGTGTCCTTATAAGAACTGATATTTGGATACACAAAGACAGGCCGGGGATGTGTCCATACAGAGAAAGAAACATGTGAGGACACAAGGAGAAAGCACACATCTGCAAGCCAAGGGTGTCTGCCAACACCTTGATCTTGGCCTTCCAGCTTCCAGAACTGTGAGAAAATAAATCTCTGCTGTGTAAGCTGCCTCCTTTATAGTATTTTGTAATTTCTGTCTTTGAAGATATTGGCCTCTCCTCTACAATCAAGTTCAAACTGGCAATAGTTGTGATCCGTGGACTCAGGCACTGGCTCGGGTTGGCATGGAAGGCTCCAGGTAGATTTTATTAGATGCAGCTCCTCAAAATTAGCTCCAGCTCACTGTAAAGCAATGCGTATTGAATACTTGCTAGGACAGGTAGGTATATGAACAGAGGCCTATGCACATGCAGGTGTGGGGTCCTGGTACAGTAGGCTGGGTGTCAGGGAATGTTAGAGCCAAGGCTCGAAGACCCAGATCTTCTTTCTGTATAGGTCCTTGTTCAGTCCCTGACATTGGTGAGATCTTCAAGGTCAGTGACTATGAGGATTCACACTTGCATAGCACGTAGGAACGTGGCTGACCCATGGGAAGTGATTGATGAGGTTTGTATCACTGCCATCATCTTTGCTAACATGACTCATCTACATTTCATTCATGGCACCTGCACAGAGTATAATAGGAGTCTACTGCTGGAGTTGTATGAAGCCATAGCAAGAGATCAAGAAACGCTCAAGGACCTTAGGGCCTATTCCATACAATTTCTGGGCACTCATTGAGTTGTCATCAGGGCCATGCATTACTATTTAGATATCTGACTCTCAGAATCTGATGGCTTCTTTTCAAACATGCTTGGAACTTGCTTATTTCTGTTCCTATCTGCACTTGCAGCCCCTCTCTCAGCTTGGTCCCTAATCTGCAGCCTGCCCATTTCCAATAGGCTGTTCCCTTTCCTGGCACCTCTTCAGGCAGTCTTGGGGTCCAGAAAGAGCTATCACCATGTCCTCCATTTCTACCTGAAACACACCTGGAAGTCATCTCTGTAGACACAGGCCATAGAGGAAGCTACATTAGGGGATCCCTATCAATTTTCCTGTGACTAAACATCTTCCAATTGTGCAATATTGTTCCAGTCTCTAGATGCTCTCAGATTTTCAACTGCAAAATGTGGGTGATCACGCCATTTTAGTAGGGTAATAATGGTTCCCTACTAATAATAAGAGTGCTTGACCCTAAGAGATATTTCTTAAGTAGCTGAACGAATGATCCACTGTAGTTGTCCTGCCTTGATCCTGTCCCTGGATTCTTGGGTTCAACCTCATTATAGTCATGTGACAGATATGCCATTCACATTATGCTGACATGAGTTACTTTTCTGGGAGCCAGGAACCCTATTCATCCCTATTGGTTTCATCCCAGGACATCACAAAAGTGGGCATCATTGAATCACATGCTCATATTTGAATTAGAGACTATTAGATTTGGAGGAATTATTCATGATAATTCAATATAAATATAGCTCTGTTCACAACTGGGGGAAATCACACACACACACACACACACACACACACACACACACACACACCATGCAGAGGAGGGGTGGAGATGCCAAAATAATTACAGGCTTATTTCTGGGTTTAAATTCTTACTCAGTCACTAACTCATTTTATTGTCTTAAATAATTTCTTTAATTTCATTGACTTTCAATGTTCTCATCACAAAAAGTGGGCTTCTAATAAGTAACTCACCAGGATGCTGTAGGTACTACATATTGAAAACATCAATACAGAGGCTGCTTGGGAATGTCCTTGAAACAGGGTGGTGCTATTGTCTGCCTGGCTAGGCTCCCATCTCACTAACTGGGTGACCTTGGACATGTTACTTAACCTCTCTGTGCCTCAGCTTTCTCACCTGTAAGATGGGGATTGTAATAATCATATTTGCTTCAAACGATTACTATGAGAATGAAAGGGCTAGTTATTAAAAGTATACTCTCTCTCTCTGCCCCTCCATCTCAAACAAAAGAAAATAAGTTTCTGCTTTTTCATAAATTCAGCAGGCACTGGCTGCCACTATTAAAGGAAGGGCCTTCTAGACTGTTTTAGATGGAGGTCTGGCCATTTGGGCTCTTCAATCTCTGAGCACGGGACTTATCCTAAAATTGCACTGCCACCTCAGAGGCTGGCCACTCCCAGGGGAACTCACCCCCCCCTACACACACACACACACACACACACACACACACACACACACACACTGTTTATGAGCTGAGAAGACAAGCTGAGGCAGATGTGCTCTCTCTGAGACCTGCCCTGAAGGAGTCTCCCTGCATGGCCAGCAGCGGGGAGATGGTGTGCTATTTTGTGACTGCTCCTGCCATCTCTGCTTATAACTCAGTGTGAGGGGAGATGCTCACAGAGGAACCCTTATGGGTCTTGAAAGATGGGCCATGTGGAGTCAGTGATGCGGGCCAGGGAGGAATTGTGCCTTTAAGCTGCTTCCTCCAAGTAGCTCAGTCAGATGCCTACACCAGGACCAGATGTGCAGAGACACCAGCAGGTCCTAAGTGCCCATCAACCTTCCCAGGTGCTCTTCCTCTTCTTGGGGGCCTCCTCTGAGTATCCCTGTAGTCACGCTCTGATTCACTCAGCAGACATTTGGTAGTAACTGCCACATGCCAGGCAGTAAACAAGCAAGAGCCACCACCTCGGGGAACTTATAGCCTCCAGGAGAGATGATTGCAGAGCGGTGTGTGGAGGGCAGTTATAACTGCAGAGCGAGTGGATGTGGTGCCTGGAATCAGCCTGGGCAATTGGCTGGGAAAGGTTTCCTGGAGGAAGTGGCACGGGGTAGGACTGGGAGCCACTTCCCACTCAAGACAAGAGACATTATGGTATCATGGCAGAAGTTTGACATTATTTTTATTTTTAATATACTTTTATATGTTTATATTTCAGAGAGGAATGGAGAGGGAGAAACATCAATCATGAGAATAATTGATTGGCTGCCTCCTGCATGCCCCCTACAGGGAATCAAGCCTGCAACCCGGGCATGTGCCCTGACCACAAATCTAACCAGGACCTGGTTCATAGGTCAATGCTCAACCACTGAGCAACACTGGCTTGGAAAGGCTTGGACATTCCTGCCTCAGCTCCTCCGTTAAGTGGATGAGGATAATAAAGGAAGCCAAAGATGAGGATCTGCAGAAGGCTCTTGGCAATCAGGTTATCTAAAAGTCATAATTTGAGCTACTTGCAAGTGACCCTTTGTGTCAGAGACATCCAGAAATGTGTTGGTTTTCTGTGATATAAATTTGCTTGGTGCATGGTGAGCAGTTACTAAGCGGGAGCTTTGATTCGCTGCTGCTGGGAGGGAACAATGGCACACCCACTTTGGAAGACAGTTTGGTGTTTACATGCAGGTGTTAAAAGCTTCTATCTACACAAAAACCTGCACACAGATCTTCAAAGTAGTTACATTCATATTTGCCCAAACTTATAGTTAACTAAGATGTCCTTCAGTAGGTAAATGGATAAGCTGGGATAGAGCCACACAATAGGGTATTATTCTGCACTCTAAAGCAATGAGTTGTTCAACTGTGAATAATGTGAAAGAGCCTTAAATGTGAATTTCTAGGTGAAAGAAGCCAATCTACAAAGGCTACCTACTGTATGATCCCAGCTATATAATATTGTGGCAAAGGCAAAACTATGGGTTGGGAGGAGTGATGAACAGGTGGAGCACAGAGAACTCAGGGAAAATACTCCGTGTAATATTATAATTGTGGCCTCATGTCATAACACATTTGTCCAAACCCACAGACACATGACACCAAGAGTGAGCCCTCATGTAAACTAGGGACTTCGGTGACAGTGATGTGTCCACAGTGATTCATCAATTGTAACAATCTGGTGGGCATGCTGATGGTGGGGAAGGCTGTGCATGTTGGGAGACAGGAGGCATGTGGGAAATTTCTGCTCTTTTCCTTCAATTTTGCTGTGAACCTAAATCCCCACTAAAAATAAAGTAACAAGGAGAAATGACAGAGAAGCAAAAAGAATACAAAATCCTGGGTGCTCAGTTAATTTCGAATTTTACATAAGCAGTAAATAATTGAGTAGAAGGATATATACTTATACTCAAAGTAACTCATTGTTTATTTGAAATCCAAAAAAATTTTAATGTAATTTAATTTTTTTTACTGGAGGCTGTGGGGAGGTCAAGGGGGTGGAGGGAAGGAAACATGTGTACTTCTATTTGTAATGCTTCAAACAATGAAATCCAAATTTAATTGGACCTCCTATAGTTTACCTGGAAACCCAACCAGGGTCCAAGTCCTAACTTCTTTATTATATTACCTTAAACAGACAGGTACATCAGTTTCCTCATGTATGATCTTAAAGTTGTCATGAGTTGATTAATATATAACTTAGTATCATCCCTGACACAGAGTAGGCATTCAAGAAAAATGAGGTTCTATTATTATTGTTATTCATTCAACACATGTTTTGAAAGCCTACTATGCGCCTCATCTTCTAAGTGGAGGTATATTGTTTCCTCAAGGAATTATCACAGGGATGAAATGAGGCATCCGATGAAATGTGCCCGGTGCAATGTCTGTTCAGTAGAAACTGGCTGTTAGTCTTATTGGTAGGAGTCCAACTAGCTACTAACCATCTTAAGGAGCTCAGCTGCACTTGGTCTTTTCACATTTGCATACCCCAGGCAAGGGTGAGGCAGGAGAAGCACTCACCATAGCAACAAAATTTAATTAATGCCAAGAAACAGAGTAATAAGACAGATATCTTCATACTTTATTTTAACATTTTTAATAAAACTTTAATAAATCAAAATTAAGGCAAAAAGTCCATGCTGAGCAAAATACATTTTTAAAAAAATAAAAATCAGGCATGGCCCAGCCTCATTGACTAACCCCTATTCCTGGTCGCACTGACCTGTCACTTTAATGAAGTGAGTGAAACTTTTCCTTTTCAAAAATCAAAGATTTCAAAAAGAAAAGAAAAACATCTATTGTGGCTGGAAGAGATTAAGTGAAAAAGAATTCTGAAGTAACAATTGTCTTTTGTTAGAATACAGTATGGCACCAAATCTAGTCCTTTTGGGAGAAAACTTCTGAGGCACAAATGTTTTTGGTTTTTAATAATGGTTTATGAGAAAAATAGCATTTGCCATAGCACTAGCACCATGCTTGAACATTTCTGAAGGTCTTAGAACTTATTGTTGAGAATTTTGAACATGATTAGTGCCTCTCCTTTTGCACTTCTCACTACATATTAAATCTAGGGGAGAAGAAAGGCTGTGTGTAGTTTCCCTTATGGATGTGTTTTTCTAAGGCAGCCCAGGGACCAATGCCATACCCACCACAGATAGGTAGTCAAAGGATGGCGATTGAAACATTGGGTCGTATGTTCTCTCACTCTGCTTCCATTTCTTTAATATTTTATGATGGCCTAATAAATTTGAAACATGTATTGTTACTGCTTTTGTATTTTCTTTGCTATTTCATGAGGGCCTAATAGGAGTGAGTCATTGTTCCATACACCCCCTGGCCTTGGCAATAAAACTCAAGTTCTCCCGAGTCTATGTAATTGGTACCATTAACCCCATTTTGCAGATGAGGACACCGGTTCAAAGAGGTCAGCTGATTACACAGGTCACAAAACTGCTGTGTAGTAGAGCTATGGACCAAATGCAGTCTGGCCAGACTCTGTGTTTCACCGTGATATCCTGTCCAGAGATTAATGGAAATTGGCTCAAAATCAAGCAAGAGTGTGTGGGACCTCTGTCCATATCTAACTCAACCTTCATGTGCAGCTCAAATATTCATTTTTTTCATGATGTCTCCTAGATAATCATCTGTTTAGAATGTAATTTGCCTTCTCTATAATCAGAATTCACTGACAGCCTATAATTATACACTTAATTAGAGTTATCTCCTGTATTATAACATTTTTCTTAGTTTTATATAATCAATAAGATATTTAGTACCTCAAAGACCAATCCCAAGTGACATCCTGGAACCACACTTTCCTCTCTCCCAAATCCCAAATGACATATTCAGGCCATAATGTAGAGATTTTATATATCAAGGATTCTCCTTGTCTAATGCCTTCAATTTGTAATTGTGGACACTAAATTCTAAGAAAGTAAATGGCTTAAGCAAGGCTACACAGTTAACTCACTCATTTATAGGCATTATTTATTAAATATATATTATAGGACAGGCAAACATGAGGAAACAAGAGGGAGAATGAGAATAAATGAGTGAATAAACACAATCATTTCCAAGATTGACAAACACTACCCAGGATAAAAAATACAAGAGAGACAAGTGACAGGTCACAGTGGCGGTTTCTGAGTTGTGTAGGGTGGACAGTAATATCATATTAAAACAAGTAGTAGTATCAAGAAGACCTGACTGAGGAAAAAAAGGATTATGCAAAATTGGGGGGAGGGACATTTTACATAGCAAATGCAACATCTGTGGTGTGAACAAGGTTGCCATGTTCAAGGACCAGAAGGAAGGCATTGAGTCTGGCTTGCAGAACAGTTAGAATCTGACACCAAGTAAGGGGAAAGCATTTGAGAGTTTTAGGGAGGGAAACCACAGGATCTAACTTACATTTTACAACAGTGCTCTGGCTGCTATCTGAAAACATGGGTAAGAGAGAAGCAAGAATAAAACAGAGATCAATTGGGAAAACAGTTTATTATTCTTTATCGGGGTACAGTTGAGATACCAGTAATTGAAGATATTTAATGTATAGGAGTTGATTTATTTGGACATACACACCCATGAAACCATCACCATATTATCAAGGTAATAGTTATATCCACCCTCTCCAAAACTTCCCTACTGCTTTTGCTTGTGGGGTGTGTGTGTGTGTGTGTGTGTGTGTGTGTGTGTGTGTGCTAAGAATACTGAAAATGACATCTACCCACTTAAAATTTTAAGTGCACAGCACTGTTAAATATAGGTGCTATGTTGAAAAACAGATCTCTAGAATGTATGCATCTTGCATAATTGAAACTGCACTGACTAAATAAGTCTCCACCCCCCAGCCACTGGTAATCACTATTCCATTCTCTGCTTCTATTTGTTTCACTCATATGTGAGATATTAAACAAAAAGCAACACATGAACAAACAAAACAAACAAACAAAGAACTCATAGATACAGACAAGAGAATGGTAGTCTCCAGAGGGGCAGGGGGGTAAGAGGGAGAAGAAAGGGGGTCAAATACAAGGTGATGGAAGGAAACCAGACATCGAATAGCAAGAACACAATGGACTATACAGGTGTTATGTTACAGAGTTGTATACTTCAAATTTATAGAATGTTATTAAACAGTGTTACCCCAATACATTTTATGTACCTTAAAAGCATGAAAACTTCCGTTGAGACACATTTGTCCAGCTCCTACCCTGCTCAGTGCCCTTTTGCACAGTGTTTGGAGGCTGGTCAGACAGTGAAGGGGGTTGAAGAACAGACAGTGGCCCCAGCATCCCTATGCATCTTAGCAGAAGATTATTACTGAGCTCCCTCTGTTTTCCAAATAAGTGTTCATTATTTTCCAATAGTTTCTGAACATCTTTTTGTCAAAGGGTGAACAGTGTGCATGCATAGGGAGGGGCCCCTGCAGCTAGTAGACCCCCACGCTCCAGATAGAGGCCCTAGCGAACTCCCAGGTGGGAGTGCTAGCTAATATCAGCCTCGCTCCCTCAGAGACACACATTTTTATAGCCTTCTGATCTGCCTCCCTTAACTTGACCTGCAATATTGATTTTGAGTTTGCTTAATCACCTCTGAGCATGGTGAGAGTGGAATTTTAATATTTTGGTCCATGGAGAGGGATGGAGAACTGTATAGGCTCTCTTTTGTCTGCAGGAGAGATCTGGAGCCAGAAAGAGACCTCCAAAGAAGAAAAAAATAAAGCTTCCTCTGAGAATGTCAGATCAGAAAGGGAATATGAGGAGGAAGGAAAAAAATCCAGATCATGACATTGGAAGAGGGGGCGGAGACTGTGTTCAGTGCATCTTACTTGGTCCATGCAGCATCTTGGCAAGGCTATATCTCCTAGCTTCATCTTGCAGATAATGGCAGAGAAGCTCTGAGATGTGACACTGACCCTCCAGGTCATGCAGAGTGCAAGAGACAGAGCAGGCATTGCACTCAAGGGTTCCTATGCCATGGTCCTGTGCTAGAAAAAGGCTGTGATAGAATGCAAGGGGTGTAAAGCAATGGCCCTTCTTTGTAGGACACATGGGTGGAGGGGCTGTCCCCTAGAACCCCTACTTTCAGGCTAGAGATGCAGGGAGTTCAGTGGGTGAGGGAGGTGGAAGCCTTTGGTTTTGAGCTTGTGCAAGTAGCTGAGGTTCAGTGAGGTCTTCTGGGAGCCGTGGGAATCTCCAACTTCTAGGCAACCAGATACTGCTGGGCAGCTTATTAACCGATGTTCATTTCTCTAGCTCTGACTTCTTATAAGTAATCCTTTCCTAATCCTTCCTGATAGGAACTGTATTAATCAAGACTCTTCTGGTTGCAAGTGACAGAAGCAAAGTTTAAGCAAAACAGAGGATTTTTATGGGCTTGTGAAGGAGAAAAGTCCAGGGGGTTTACTCAGCTTCACATACACCTGAAATAGGTATTCTGTGCTGTCATCTGGATGCAGACAGGTCCTCTCTCTCTAGACCTGTGTTCCTAGACAGTGGATTCCTCTCCAGCAGACCATTGAGGAGAACACTAAGTCTTCTGGGTCTCTTGCTCAGTGCGTCTAACAAAGAGAGAATGCCTGTTCTTCAGAAATGCTAGCAAGCTTTGTCACATCTCTGATTTACATGGCTCTGTCATATACCATTGTTAATAGAACCAGGATAGCAGTGGGTCAAGGGCATAGACCATACTGATTGGCTTGAAGCACAATTCTACACCTGAACCGCAGGCCCACACATGAATCACAAGTAGAGTCCTAAATCATAAGACCAGTCCTGGATCACAAGTTTATTTCTGGATCACAAGCCCACACCTGGACCTGGACAGACCAGGAAAGAACTGGACAGACCAGGTGCCCCTGGACTGAGTGTGTGGTGGAGGTGAAGAAAAACAGGTGTTAATGAAAAACAGGTGTTAATGTCAAAAGATCATGGAAGGGATTCTGGAAGCAGTACTGAAAATGAACTGATGTAATTGGCGGCCCCTGTAGGAATCATGACAAGCCTCACTGAGCCTTTTCTAAATCCCTGCTTTTCACAGAGTGGTCTGTAGACCAGCAGTGTCAGCATCGTCTGGGAGTGTGTATACATGCAGAATCTCAGTCCTCACCGGGAACCACTGCATCAGAATCTGAGAGTTGTGTGCAGATTAAAGCTGTTTAAAGCATTATTATACCAATGAACAAGTGGTCCTTGGGTAAACAAAATAATGGGGATGAGGAGAATATGAGTCTGGAACCCAGGCTCTGCTGCAGAGCTCAGGACCTCTGGCCACTTTTCTCTTTCATTGTTTCCATCGTCTCATCAGACAAGTGAGGGATGGGGGGTAGTCAATCGCCAAGATTTCTGCCAGTTCCTGACCCTTTAACATCCTGGATCTGGTAAATCTCAAAATGGAAGTTAATTTGGGAATGATAAAAACCACAATAAAGGGTTTTCTGTAGCTGTTGAAAAAGATTGCATCCAGGGATTATCTTTGGAACCCTACATTTAGATTCTCCTATTTAGAAACCAAACTAGATCCACACTGGTGGTTTGAAACTATGGGTTCCAAGGAGGGCAGGCAAAAGGTGGAAAGTCCTGTGCTAGATACTATGGTTCTAAGGAGACATTCACCACAAACTTAGAGGAGAGGAAGGAGCCAGCAAGAATCCAGGCATCCATCCTGGAGGAGGCTAGGCAGAGGCATAAATCAGACCTTGAAAATTATGTAGGATTGAGTTTCTGGAAAGTCTTGGGGAAGCTCTTAAAAATACAACCCTACCTCTCCTACATCCATTAATTGCTTTTCAGAACAGAAAGGAACTTAAATAACAAGAGCGCCAATTAAATAATAGCTGCTACCACTTCCTGTGGTAATTAGGGAGATAGATCGCCGGTAATTAATCCGGAGCCCCCAGAAGCTGCTTTGGCCCTTTGGCAATCAGCTCTCAGCTGTTCACTTTTCAATGGAACGCTGAGGATTTCTACTTGCCTTTTATGTTCTCCGTGTTATTAATACCCCAAATACCTCTGTGTAAAACATTAATTGCCTGCCTGCCAGCTCACACCTGAATCTGAATACTCAGTCTGTTGAAACCAGATCCATCATCTCGCTTTGTTGGGGAGCTGACCTCAAGGGTGGAGCTCTACTGGAACCGCAGATGAGTTTGATGAAGACTCTCCATCCCCCACAGAATAGTTTTCAATACAACCATGGAGCTCAAGAAGAAAAATGCATTTTAAAACAGAAAGCAGACAAAAAGCAGGGCCCTATCCCACTTGCTGGCGCTAGTCATGTGTGAGTGAGCATCCCAGGGAGCAAATTAGAGAGATAATGGCTTTAGTAAAACTTGACTGGAAATGGCAATTGGGAATGGGAAGGATGCTAATAGCTTGTCACAGCCTTTGTTAGAGGAGCTGGGCTGAGGCAGAAGAGGGAACCAGTCAGTGTGCTTAGTGTCTGGCTGGTCAGAAAGCACTGAGCTGTAGCAAAGTGGCTCTTAAAGATGCAGGAAAACTTTCACTGGATGAGATAACCCAGTTCCACGACCTTCAGTGCCTTTTATCAACAAAAGACCCTCAGATCATGAACTCCAGCCTTTGGCCCTTGCTATAGCTCCCCATTCCTCTATCTGGGTGTTTATTGGCTTTGCCAGTTCACTCTTGTATATCAAGAAAATGGCAGCAAGGAGATGGTACATGCCAATGAAAACATTAGAATCCAGGTAATTTAACATATTGTCAATAAAAGGACTACTTACAAAGGTGTAGGCAGAGTTTAGATGAAGCAAGAAGAAGGGACAAGGCAGAGTATCCTGGAGCTGGCAAATAGGGGAGTACTTACATCCTAAGTCTGAAAGGACAAGAGAAGAAGAACCTGGAGAGAGTCCCTGGGGAGAGGACCACCAACCAGGAGCTGGAGAAGAGAGATGTTGTCAACCATTGCAGGCCACACAGGCAAGGAGCCAGGACAGTGTAGATCCTGCTCTTACTTGCCTTCTATTACCAAAAGCAATTGGGAAAGGAGGCCCAAAGAGCTATGGTCAACCTCTCAGGAGGCAGAGCCTGATGAGAAATAAGGAAGAGTCATTGGGAAGGTCAAACAGAATACACTGAGCACAGCTGGCTAGTGGGTGTTCCACACCTGCCAACCCCAAGCTGAACTCAGGGTAGATGTCTCCCTACTCTTCCCCAAACCTTTGCCTATTCATGGAAAAGACACTACCAGCCACCAGGGAGTCCAGATCTCAAACTTAGGAGTGTCTCTGAGTCCTCTTCTTTTCCTTTGTCCAACTTTCATTCTTTCAGCAAATTCTATAGCTGGACTTCCTAAACATATTGCATATATACTGTCCCCATGTATCTGCTTTCATTTGGGAACAAGCTACTTTGATCTCCCTAGTGGATTATGGCATTTTCTTCTGCTTCTCTAAAGTCCACCACAGATCCTTAGAATTAAATCCAAATTTCTTGTTCATCCTTACAGAGGACCATGTCATAATTCCTGATTATCTTTCCACCAATATTTCATATCACTCATTGCCTTAGAGACCCTCTTCCAGCTACACTGGTCTCGACCTGCCTTTTGAGAGGGCCGGTTATAGTTCCCGTATTAGGACTTGGCACCAACTATTCCTTGTGCTTGCAAAGTCCTTTCTGGAGCATGCGTGGTTGCTTTGGTCATTGAGTATCAAATTAAATGCCACCTTCTCAGAGACATTTCTAGACCACCCATTCTAAAGTTATCACTGGATCACTCTTTATCAAATCACTCTGGTTTTGTTGGTTTTTGTGGGGGGTTTCCTATGTCCATTCACTTGTTTGTTTACTTATTTATTTATTTTTATTTTTTTCTGACTCTGTCACTATGCTACAAAGCCCATGAGGTTAGTGACATTTTCTCTCTCATTTGTCTAGGAAAATAATAAGGGCACAAAGAGATATTTCTGATAGAATGTTTGGGGGCTGTTATCATTAATATTGTTTTTAAAAAATATACAGAATAAAGGCACAATGGAATTCTTTTGACTTTTGGATACAGAATATCTGAATTTAAATCTGGGTTATGAGAAACTATGGAGATATGCATAACCTATGGACACAGACAACAGAGTGATGAAGGCCTGGTAGGGGTGGGTACTGGGTGGAAGGGGTAAATGGGGAAAAAAAAAACAAACCACACAAACAAACAAAGGGGGCATCTGTAATATTTTCAACAATAAAGGTAAATAAAAAGATTAATATTAAAAAAATAGAAACATTGGGAAAATATTTTTCTGCCTTCCTTTTCATCTATTGAATGGGGATTACATTACTACATGTTTCATAGATTTGAGAGCATTAAATTAAAGAAGGCATATAAAGTTCCTAGCAAATTTCATGACAAGGAGGTTATACCTTATAAATGAGTGCCATAATTTTATTTTAAACAAAAATTATTGATGTTGTTAGGGTAGAAAAATAATTCACAAAAATACCCCAAATATATTTTAATTTACTTGACAAGTAAACTCCATTCAGGATTGTTTTTCACTTACTGCGATGGAATCAGATATCTGAAACATAATAGATATTCACTTTTTGCAAATGAATGACTGATGAATGAGTTTAATAGTGAGACAAACAATGTAATAGAATGGAAAGAAGGTTTATAATCCAAACCAAATTAATGTGTTTACTAAAGAAAAAAAGAAGAGTTATTGACTAACAGTGTGCTGGTTATTATTCTAGGTAATAGGGAGACAGCAATGAACCACACAAGCATGACTTCATGAAGCATCTATTGAGAAAAATAGTTTAGGAAAATGAATTCAGGTATGCTGAGCATTGTGATGTTAAATCGGTATTATAGATGGCACCATTGAAAAGGAGACATTTAAGAAAAAGCCTGCAGGAAGTGAGGAAACTGGTTGGACAGGTGTCTGGAGAACATTGTTTTTGCTGGAGAGTGTCAACCTATGGTTGTTGGCACCAATTTAATGCCAACAGGAATTCCCAATTTGGAGGGGCAGTGAAGACAGAAACTTTATTAAATGTAAACAGCTCAATTGTGATACACAGGGCTGTGAGGGAGCAGGGCTGGGGAACAGCACAATAGTGTTATGTCTCAATCCTAAAGCAGCACAGCTATGGACCAGCAAGCTGTGAAACAGCATCAGGCGAGGCACCTCTCCAGTTGAACAGCTCTCCTTTGCTCTGGTCTGCTCCGCCCGCTCCCGTTGCTTCTGCCCTGCCCTGTCCTGCTCCACACATGTCTGCTTTGCTCTGCTCCAGTGAGACATCTTCAGCATTTCAGCTCCAGCCAGGGAAACACAGTCTTTAGTCTTCTGTGGAAAGAAAAAGTGCACTCCCAGAGCCAGAGGTCGAACTGACTCCTATGGAGAGAGGGCCCTGCCCCTGGCCCCTGATTGATCTAGCCTCATGCAAACAAGACCTCCACAGTTTTGCAGTTTCATTGGTCCAAAGGCACTTTCCTGGTTGGTTAAAATGGAGCTTCTCTGATTGGTTGGTAAAGATGCTGATGGGGATATAACTGTACAGTTCTGATTGGATGGGGGAAACTATAGTCCCCCAACTATTGGTTGAAATACAATTCCAGGAGCCCCTTTATAAAGGTTGGCTCAGATGGCAGGAGCACAGCGCAGGCAGGCAGGTCAGTGTAGGCTTCTCTCTGAAGCCTAAGAGTATCAAACAATGGTGTAGCTTGTGAAAGAAGCACTGTGTAGAAATGGCCGTGTGTGTGTGTGTGTGTGTGTGTGTGTGTGTGTGTGTTAATTTGAACCTAGTTCACTACCAAGAGCCCTTCATGGTAGGTGTTTCCTTTCTCAAGGTTCACAAGACAAAGCATATGCGAATGCCTGAGGTCAGAGTGTGCAAACAGGAGCCGGCTAGCTGGGGTGGTGGAGCAGGTGAAATAGTGGTAGAGAGTGAGAACAGAGAGGTCAATTGGAGTAGAGTGTATAGGATTAACAAATCTATCATAAAGACTTTGGCTTTTATTTCAGGCAAGAAATGAACCCATGGATTGGATGACTAATGGAGCCATAGAGCCTGACTACTTTCAGCTGGAAGCACTCTGGTTGCTTTGATGAAAATTGACTAAAGGGGTAAAGGATGGAAAAGAGACACCAGTTAGGAAGAACTGGACCACGAGGAGAGCAAGGACAGTAGTAAAATGTGGTCAGATTCATGATATGCTGGCAAATGGGATTAGAAAGAGTTAAGTCCAAGATGAGGCCAGGCTAAAAATGCACGCGTGGTGTGGGAGCCATCTTTAAGAGATCTCATTCGATGGTGTGCCCACAGTCACTTTTCCTGTTAAAATGCTATCCTTTGACTTGGGTTGCTGTAGGATCTTTGTGAACCTAATTCCCCAGCAGAGAATCGGAATGAGCATAACACTACTCCACGTGATCTTTAGCAAGTCCAGACAGGATGCCGGTACTTCTCAGTTTGTTCCTTGTAACATCCTCCCCATGAAATCTTAGTGAATGTTATTCAAAAAGTCAAATACATGTAGTAAAATTGAAGATAAATAATAGCCATACGCCAAGGAGCGCGGCTTCAGAAGAAACCGACCCAGCCAATGACTTAATCTCAGACTTCTCTCCTCCAGAACCATGAGAACATTTTTTTTATTATTGTTTAAGCTGCCAGGCTGTAGTATTTTGTTATGCAGCACCAGGAAATCAATACACAGACTATTTGTTCCTCTCAAAGAACATATCTAAGGCAGCGCAGCTTTCTGCCTTGGCACTAAGAGGAGCTCAAGGCCACTCAGGAGATGCCAGGGCCAATAGGCAGGTGACCAGTGAAGAAGGAACTCTCTGAAAGAGAGCAGACGTGAGTCTCCGGTTGCTAAAGGTAAATAGCTATCAAGAAGCAGGTAATAAATGCTTAAAATGTGCCATAAAATGCACACAAGGAGGTTGAGTACTTACTCTGGGTCAAAAGTAAGATGAGGATTTTAAACTAAGGCAAGGGGGCCACACCCTGCTGAGGATGTACTGGGGGTCCTGAGACACCTAGAGATGGCGCTATGCCATGACCCCACTTTCTCTGTGCAGCTGCTGGGATTGAGACAAAAAAACATATTGGAATTTAGAAAGAATGGAAAATTACTGAATTCATTTTCATTTGGTATCCTCGTACTTAATATGCCGGTGACAAACTCTGCCCTGTTAATTGCATTTTATTTTGACAGTCTCTGGAGATATGACTGCTAGCAAAATCCTGAGAAAGTGCATGCATATATATGCTGTGGGGCTGATGGGTCGTTTACCATGAAAGGTTACATTTCATGAAAATAATCCATGGGAGAATTTTTAGAAGGGAGCATCTATACAGGTATTTCTTGAAAGAAAAGAAAAGAAAAAAACAAAACATATATGTCAATGAATTTTATGCTATTTCTGTTATTCAATTTAGTTTACTCACTACTCTTGAAGAGTTTTCCATAATTTACCAAGAAGATGAATTAAATACTCTTCCTGAAGGTTTGGAAAAAAAGGCCAGTGGCTGCAGAGATAATGAATTTCTTCCCCGTAGACTTGTCCTCAACACCTGATGATATATCACAAAAAGAAATTTTATGTCTGATACCCATACTTTTAGGTGGCATTGTTTAACTACCAGACTAATCAGGAAACATCACAAGATAGAAACAATTATAGAGCTACCAGGAGGTTTCTGTGAAAGATCTGGCTCAAAATTGCATACCTTGAATTCCTTTAAAACAAGCCTGACCACTAGATGGGAGCTTGTTTCCAAAGAAACCAACTAAGTGACCGGAGGAATGGACCTGTCAGCCCCTCCTTCTGCCATCGGATAGAAAAGAGGTACTAAATGTAGAAATACTCGACAACAAACAATGGTTACATCAGTTGTGTCTGTGTAGTAAAGCCTCCATGAAAATCCTATGTGATGGGTCAGACAGCTTCTGGGGGTAGACACTTGAAGGTCATGGGGGGATGGGGGGGGGGAGTCTGCGGGGGGCATGGAAGCTCTGTGCTCCTTCCCACATTTCCTGCTGATGTGCCTCTCTTCCTGGGCTGAAACTCTTCAGAATAAACATGTAAATAGTAATTAAACTCTTTCCCTGAGTTCTGTGAGCCACTCTAGCCAGTCATTGAACCTGAGGAAGAGGTCATGGAAACATCTGATTCATGACCAGCTGGTCTTAAGCACCTGGAGTTGGAGTTGGAGTCTGAAGCTGGAGAGAGGGCTGTCTCATGGGACTGCGCTCTGAACCTGTGGGATATGATTGGCCTGATGTTACTTCCCCAATAGCCTCAGAACTGAGTTAAATTATAGGACATCCAGATGGTGACTGGGGATTTGGAAAATTGCTGGTGTTAGAAGAGTGTGGTGCTGTGAGTAGCAGAGTAGAAATAGGGAAAAAAGACATAGATCCCTGGCCAGTGTTGCTCAGCTGATGGAAGCATCACCCATACACCGAAAGGTTATGGGTTTAATTCCTGGTCAGGGCATGTGCCCAGTTTGCAGGTTCCATCCCAGGTGGGGTGGTCAGGATACATAGGGAGGCAATTGATCTGTTATGTTTCTCTCTCACATGGATCTCTCTCTCTCTCTCTCTCTCTCTCTCTCTCTCTCTCTTCCCCCTCCCCCCCCGTGTGTGTGTGTGTGTGTGTGTGTGTGTGTGTGTGTGTGTAAATTTTAAAAATATATCCTTGGGTGAAGATGAAAAAAACCACACATAGTGCTTTTCTTTTCTACATGATGTCAAGTGTTTCATTCATAGTTCATATTTAAACAAGAACAAGAACAATAAACCAGATTGAGAAACAAATCATGTTTTAAGTCCTGGAAAAGTTAGCTGTATTTAAGAAGAAATGTAACAAAAGCACTATACAGAGCAATGATGGATAAAATTTACATAGGCAAAACACTGTAAATGCTGCGTACTGGCTTATCCACCACAGTTGCTGAAATTGCAGTGGGTAGATACGGTGAGAGAGATAGTGGAGATTTATGTCTGAAGTTGAGATTGGCCATAGCCTTTCATCTCTCAAGGTAGGACACCAAGAGATAATGTCCAAGGTCAATAACCAAATCATGGAATGTTTGATCTGCTAGAGCACCGGGTTCTAGGTATTTTGCCATGCGTGTATGCAGAGATCTTGTTGGTTCGTGGATGATTTCTTTCAGTAGCTATTTTAAAACTATCAAAGGCAAGTTTCTCAAAACGTAGCAGAAGGGCATTCACATCATGTAAAGATTATAAGAAACATAAAGCTGGAAAGTTTTACAGAAATGCCTTCCTTTGGAGCAAACAGTGACATTTTAGTGGCTTTAGGGGAGGCCAGGGGGAGGACAATGGGGTAAAAAAGGAGACATATATACTACTATTTGTAACACTTTAAACAATAAAATACATTTAAAAAAAGAGAAGCATTACAGTTTTCATTATCTCAAGGAATAGGAGACACTACGGCGGTATTGGTGAAGAAGCTGAAGGTCTCTGTGTTAGGAAAAGAAAAGGTTGATGGTGAACTCTACACTTAAAAAATAATTTATTTTGATGAAACTGGTCTCTTTTAGAAGCAGGTGCCCTTGAGCATCAATGCTTTGGGGGGAGAATGTTTGTGCCTCGGAGTAGGAGGCCTCAGAAGGTCTAGGAATGCTCGGCTGGGTGCAACCACCACTAGAGATCTAGCTGTGTGACTCTTTTTATTAAGCTTGTTATTATTTTTGTTGACGGTCTGCATTTTGACATCCACAGGTTTTGAGTGGTCTGCCCTTAATCCTGGTTTTCTCATAAATCTCTTCTTTTTCGGCTTTGTGGTAATACATTTGACATTTTAGCAGGAATGGTTATGCTTAGAGTCATGGAGATAAATGCCAGAAGAAATGGCTAAATAGATGAAATTATTGGCCTTTGGAGACAGTGCTTGAGGGAAGGGCAGTATGAGGGCAGGGCCACTTCCTCCTCTTTATAAGCCTACTATGAAATAAAATCTATAAAAATAAACTTTAATCACATTAATAATTTTCAATAAAAACTTAAGCAAAGTTATGTCTAAACATTACACCAGCTTAGTTATATGTTAAGTGAGTTAACAGATTAGTTAAGCAATAGGTAAGTAATTAGTTAAGAGATGTTAGGCAATCTAACAGATTACTTATATGTTGATAATATATTAGTTATATATTAAGCAAGTTATGTCTAGCAACTTAACACATATATAAGTTTCCATCCTCTGATTATATACCACTCACATATACTGGATACATCATAACCAGCAGCTTTTGAACACATGGTTGAGTTCTTAAGAAATTAAACCAGGGGCTAAAAACAGATAAGGAATTAAAACCTAGGGAATCCAATACTGAAAAAGAGAGAGAGAGAAAGAGAGATACACAAAGAGAGTTCAACATGGGTTACTGCTATTGAAAAAGTTTGTCTATCTTTGCCTGGACACTCTTAGTCATTTAATACATGTTTACTAAGACCAGTTAAAATTCAGGCACTGACCTATGCACTGGGGAAGGAGGAGAGAAGAAAAACCAGTTGCCAAAGCCGGTACATTCAGCTCAAGGAACCCAAGCGCAAATCCAGCAGGGCCCCAACTGAATTAGGATCCCCAAACTTCAAACAGTGGAGCAAGTGAGGAACCTATAGACCACAAATATTGTTAAAAATAACTAAAATTAAGGAAGCACTACAGTGATGTAATAGAATAAACAATTATACATCAAAATAAAAAATAGCCACTGAAATTTAAGATAAAAAAGGACAAAAAACCTCAATCCATGGCTTGAACTGCTGATTCAACAGAGCTGAAGAATTAATGAATTGACACCAGTCTGAAAAAAATATTCAGCATGCACTAAAGACAAAATGATGAGAAGAATATGCAATGATGACATGTGGGGAAGATAATAAAAGGTCCCCTTACTGTAGGAGAATGGGAGAGCAGCAATATTGAAGATACAGGGGGCATTGATAGTTTCCTAGAATTTATAAAGCTTTATGTTAGGGACAAACTCTGTTATTCCTTTCCTTAGTTAATAAGTCTATACATTCCATGCATTCTCATACCATCAAAATTTTTACATTCTATTATAATTTTCTCTTTGTAAGCACCTTTATTTCTTTCTCTTCCTCCTTTCATTTCTTTATTCCTTCTTTCCCTCTTATAAACATTGTTGAGTACCTGCCCCTCATGGGCACCACAAAGAATGCAAGGCTGCACTTTGAAGGGTTGTATGGCCCAATGGAAAGAACTGCCTTGTCCTTTGGGGGGTTCTGAGAGCAAAGCTGAGGAAAGGACTGGTCCTTGGACACATGAAGATCTAAGTTCAAGTCCAGAATCTTCTGAGGATTCTGGGATTTGGTGCCTGTGAACTTCTATTTCCTTTTCGTAAAATTAGGATAAAGAAGTCTAGCAGTGTCAGTCAGGGGTCAAGCAGGAGACAGAAAACACACTGGTGACTTGAACAGAGAGAAATTAGTATAAAGAAGTGTTAGTGCCTGGCCAATGTAGCTCAGTGGTTGAGCACTGGCCCGTGAACCAGGGGTCAAGGTTCAATTCTCAGTCAGGACGCATGCCCTGAGTGGCAGGCTTGGTCCCCATTAGGAGGCATGCAGGAGGCAACCGATCCATGATTCTCTCTCATCATTGATGTTTCTGTCTTTCTCTCCCTTCCTTCCTCTCTCTGAAATCAATAAAAACATTTAAAAAGAAATAAATCGTGAGCTAGGTATTGAGCAAGTGAACTGCACAGAAGGGAAGATACATGTTGGAGGTGGACAAGGGCAGAGGCTGGTTGAACGTGCATCCTGTGGTAGGGCTCAGCAGAGGGGCCACCCTGGTCCCTCAGGAAAGGGCACTGTCTGGTGCTGGCATCCCCGGAGCTCATGGGACGGCCTGCCCATCTGTGTGCAGGAGAGGATGATGATGGGGGGGGGGGGCACACAAAGAAGCAGCTCTTGCTAGTGTTTGGAAAACTACAAAGTATAAAATCAGAACTAACTGTCACTATGAGAGCAAACTGCTGCTCCCAAAGTCAGCGATGTTAGGGTGGCGCTTGACTGAACAGAAACCCAGTGAAGGAGCAAATCTCTCCTTCTTTTGTCTTCCCATTTGCCTTAGTTTTTCCAGTTGGCAGAGCCCCGCAGGCTGCAGAGAGCAGATAAAATGTAGCTACCATCCCAGCCCCGCTGTCCAGACCAGGAAGTCTCAGGCCAGCAGGACAGGTTTGAAGTAGAAAGGCAAGATCTTAATCATTGGCTCATTCAGCCCTGGGCAGGCTCAGCATCCACAACACACACATGCACGTGTTTACACTTTTATGGCAACAGAAAGGATGCTATAACTCTGCTAAAAAGGTGCTATTCTTTTTTATACACATAAAGACTTTCCCATCTTCTCCCCAAAATGAGGAGACAGAAAGTCCTAATGGTCCTTGTACCCATGTCTGGGGGAGAGTCCCAGTTCCCCTTGTGGGGACTATGTGAATTAGTTTGCAAGTTTGGTTATGGTCTTATCTGAATATTTTGTTACCTGAAGAGTCCATTGTGTTAACCTCCAATAAGGTTGGTTAAATAAAATAACAAGCTTAACCTCAAATAAAATGTATATAAAATGATAAAATAAAAGAGGAGAGAGAAGAAAACTGAGATTAGGTGTGTACCTGTGTACCTATTTACCCTTAAACTTGTAGACATACTCTCATGTACACACCCCAGCAAAGAACAACATATGCTTAACTTCTCAACCCCTTATTTCTGTAACCGGCCACAAAGTCATGGTTAGTACTCATAACTCTTTTCTTTTATTATCCATTCTGAGTTTCCCTTGACCTCACCCAGGACCTTAGCTGGTCAGCATTTTTGAACTTGCAGAGCAACCCAAACCTTCATTCCTGAAGGGTCAGGATCCTCCATGGTTCTGCTTCTTTTTAGTAGTTTTCCACTGCAGTTTCCCATGAACTTTTCCCACTGGGCATGGGAGTATGAAGAAGGGCCCCTGGGAATCACTCCTAGTGCCAGACCTGACCCTCTTTACCAGCACTTCTTGCTAATTGGGATCATTCCTCCCAGCCAGTGCGTTCATCTCCGGCCTTTCCTAACCTGCCTGGTTAGACCAAGGTGAGGACTAGTGGAGACAGTCTGGTTGCCAAGTATCTGGGAGGAAGCACAGTCTCTGCAAACATGAACCCCTCCCCTCGAGCTCTCCTTCAGAGGACATTCACTTATGATGCTGAAGGTTATTGTTGGGTACCTTTCTGAAAAGGTCCCCAATAAATCCCCCCCCCCTTTTTTTTTGCCTGAGCTCTGAACATTTTGAGGAATAATAATTTAAAAATGGAGACGAAACGATCCCTTTATGAACTATGGACGCAAACTGAAGAACGTATCTTCGAGGGTGAGTCAGTCTCACCTGCTGACTGAGCCTCGGGATGAGTGGCAGGTTTGCCCATCTTAGCCCAGCAGCACAGAGGCCAGCGGGGCCAGGTCAGGCTTGCACCACGAGGAGCAGGGGGGCCATATGCTTCTGTGGGCAGCTGGCTCCTAAGAGAAAACACAGGTTGGAATATAGCATGGTCAGAATTTCTTCCTCCTCCCGCCCCCAACTTCCCAGTTAGGGAACTTAGTCTAATCCCCCTTTCCTTCATCCAGGAGAGTTGGGAGAGGAAAGGATGGAAGCAGGGATGGCATTTGCTTAGGAGAAAAAACCTCTCTACAGGGACACTGAGGAGGCCCCTATGTCCACACTCTATCATCAATATATTGATTAAGATGGGCTACCACATTCTATCACCAATACATTGATTAATATGGTCCAAGTTTGTTTCTTGCTTCTGAGTTTGCAGGATTGAATGCAATGCATGCCCGAGGACAGGGGCATGAGGAAGACCAAACAAAGGTGAAGATGCCAAGTCTGGGGTGTTGCAGAGTCTGGAACCCTACAGAATGGGAGTTTCAGTGTGTTCAGCACTGTTTTAATCCAATATCAGGGGAACTGTCTGTTCAATACTGTTTTCTAAAAACTTCAGACATTACGTAAACAGCATTCTATTAGGATGAAATCCAACTCTGGGAGGATTAAATTAAAACATAGATTCAATGATATGTTTAGTCATTTAATGGGAAAGTATATCCTTTCATGTGTCAATACCCAGAAAGAGTTTGAATACTTCATATGTTAGTAACAAAACACGCATACATTTTTCTGATACTCTTTCTGGAAAGCCCCAGAGCCCTGCATGTCTGCCAGGTGTGAGGGTGCTTTTTATTTCAGTAATGAATACACAATGGCGCCACTTCTCAGAAACCCTAGATCCAGAACAGCCTTATCTCCACAGCTATCCAGTTTTGCAAACACCCTTCCTGTCCCTTTGCCCCTCCTGTCTTCCCAGGGTGCCCAGGCTGGAGCGCACCCACTTCTCACACAATCCGAGGGTCTGTTCAGTGACAATCACGCTGTGTCCTAAGAAGAAGGCCATCTGCTCACCTGGGCGGATGCGCGTGTCTCGTTACCTGTCAAGGTTTCTAAGTTGGCTCCTGTTATTGGGGTAGAATCCACACCTTTTGATTCTTTGGCTCAGGTCTTGTTGGTGCCAGAAACTCCTTCTGGAGAGCTGGTTTCACAGGTTCTCAGGGTCCCCCCAGGAGCCTCTTGGCCAGGTTTCTGATTGCGTAGACAATTGTCTGCTGTCCCTATGAGCAGCCACCTCATTCCTTGCCAGCCCCCTGCGGAAGGAGCTGTTAATCACAGAATGTTGACACCATTTCTCAATTGTTTGCTGTTTTTCAAATCATGCAGAAAGTGAAATAATGAAGGAAACAGGGTGAGTCCAAATTCCCAAATACTCCTCTAAATAGGCTTCTTGTTTGCAACCCGAATTATCTTTACCATAGACCACCACAGCCAGATTAGGTAGTAATGTGAGGACATTCATCTTACTGGCCTGGGCATAGATACCCGATTGAAATCAGAAACAGAAAGTAAATGTAAACTGTCCAATGCCCTTATTTATAGTTGTAAATTCAACCATTCCCCTTTGTTCCCCAAACTGAGAAAATGTGTTGTGAAGTAATGAAATCACTGTTCACAGCTCCAGCTGGGACCAGCCAGAGGCCAGTTTGCCAGGGATTAGCATTAAATGGGAAAAGATCCTTGTGAATAGACTGGCATTTAATGGAAACCAATGACATATTAGTCATTTTTAAGGTTCCTTCTTTGGATGACCCCTTTTCATAACCATCTAAGGAGGCAAAGGTTAGACATTGCATTGTAGGAATCATCTCACATTATATATGTATGTCAAAACATGTTGTACACCTGAAATGTATACATACTAGAGGCCCAGTGCACAAAATCTGTGCAATGATAAGGTCCCTAGCTGCTGCTGGCTGCTGCTGGCTGCTTGCTAGCCTGGGCCTCCATCCTAGTGGGGTAGCCAACACTGAACAAAGAAATATAAAGAGAGGCTTCCAGTTTCTGGTCTGACGTGTAGAAATCTTCTGTCCCCATGACAATGAAAGAGACTCAGCCAACTGAAAATCAACATCTTCTTAGATCCAACAGATAATCAAGCTCATAGGGAAAACCACTCCCCTCTCCCCCAAACTGGATAGTCTGGCCAATACCAGGAGCAGAAGCTGTGCTCTAGCCTGGTGGGAACACGTTAGCTATAACTGAGAAACTGCTGGAGATCAGGCATGCCCCAGTTTCAGGGACAACATCCTTGGGGAGGAGGCATACCTCCATGAGTTTTGCTCTAGGAGATGAGGTTATATGCAGCTCCAGCCCTTTCTAGCCATCCTATCTCACTTCTGGGGGCAGGGGAGCTATGAGGCATTGGGAAGGGCACAGACAGTGACAAAGGATCACTGAAGGACTGACATTGAATATTCTCCATTTTTCCACCATCAATAGAGTTTCTGTGTAAATCACAGAGGATTACTGGTGACAATAATTATAACCCCATAGCCCCAAATCTCTCTGAAATACAACCCAAATTCAGCCACCTCCCCCTTCTTACCTACGGTTAGGACTTGAGTGCAGATTCTCATCACCTCTTCCTGGACCTAATGAAATATCTTCCTCAGTACCTCGTCTGTTCTCTACATTACCTCACAAGAACCCCTTTACAGAGTGGGCCTGGTTCCCTTCACGGGCCTCCAAGATCACAATGCCTTCCTTCTACTGTTGGTTCTATTTCCATGCATCTGTGAGTTAGCCCCAGGGAATGGTGCCTAGACTGTCTCTTGGTGGCACCATTCCCCACCACTGGCAGACAGGTGAAATAGCACTAATGTATCATCTCTGTACCATCATTTTTGCTCACTTATTTATTGCCTCCTACACGCCAGGCATTGTTTCAGATGGTAGATATGAGATTGGTTTTTTAAGACAATCAGACCTTCAGGAATAGGATGGGAAAATATAGAGGGAATGAACTTGTTATTACTACAAAGAGAAATAGGAGGAACACCAGATACCAGAAACAGGGGAGTGAGAGCCAAGCGTAGCTCCTGCTGCATACTAGCACCAACCCCTGTGAGAAAAATGTTCCCACCAGTCCAGTCAATGAACAGAGGCCTAGAAACAAGATTTGCTATAATGGAAAGTAAAAGCAAATAAATATGACCTTATTGTAGACCTGAAATTGTATAATAATATTCTTATTAGCCACTGTGCAAATGTTTGATTTGAACCAGTGAGCAGATTATTTGGCTGAAACTGTGGGTGCAAAGAGGGTTAGGGGGAAAGGAATGGCAGGGAAAGGTTCCAACAGGTGGACTGGAACATGGTGAGCCAGAATCCTTTCTTAGCATTCAGCCGCCCCTGGGAGATGTTCTACTTTATAGCTGCCGTCTTGGCTCTATCCCCAGACCTGTTATAAACAATCTGAACTTTACATTTAACGTTAGGTCTAAACCAGAGGAATAAATGAAGCCATTCTCCAGACCGATGGGACACCTGGATCAAGTCCAGTTTCTACTGATAGGCATGGCTATCCTTCCAAAGCCTGTGCAGGGGCTGCAGCCTCTCAAAGTGCTTCATTGAGCCGGTGGTGGGAAAGAAAACCACCCCGTCTCAGAGACAAGAAATGCCAACCAAGGCCTGTGCATGTGGATTGATTAGCCAGCACTGTTTGATTTTGGTGATCAGAAGTCACACTGCTGAGTGGTATTGTTTGGTCACCACATGGAACTGCCCTCTGTAGAGGCGATCCCACAGTCTCAGATCCAGAAATGTGCATCTGGATGCTGCTCTGATATTGCTGCCACCTCAGTGTTGGGGGGAGGGCGGGGTCAGGGATGTGAGAGCGCTTTGAGGCTAGAGTCGGAGCCCTGAGTTTGAGTCCTGCCATAGTCTCCTAGTCACTTTCTTAGTTAACGATCTGCATAGCTGGCAAGGTGTTTATGGGAACAAATGAAATATGGCAGGAGCAGAGAATTTTTCAACTGTATAAGACAGATATTAAATAAGGCTGTACCTTTATAAATGACATTGATGATGATCATTTATCTTTAAACAATGTAAATAGAATTTATACAGTGCTTACTAATGACTGAAAATATGCATATTCTAAAAGTTCTGCACATTATAAACAAAGTCACCACATGCACCCTATATAGTAGGTGCTTCCATTATCTCTATTTTACAGAAAGGGAAACGGAAGCATGGAGGAGTTTGGTAACTCACCCTAGGTCACCCTGCTTATAAAAGGAATGACAATGATACTTAGTTTGTCTGGTCCTCGAGTTCTTAGTATTACCACTGGGCTATGCTACCTGTCTACCTTCTGTCTCCATGTTCTCCATCTCACAGTGCTTTTTGTTCCTTAGTGAGGCGCTCATTTCACCTGGATTCTCCTGAAGACCATGCACTGCAAGTCTTATAGCTGCACAGCAGAGGTCTTGGCCCAGCGTGCCTGATGTGGTAGTGATAATGAGGCATGTACATCTTTCAAATCCTTGAGAAGTGTGCAGAGATCACATCCAAACGCATTCAATGTATGGGCTGCCAAGGGCCATGAGAGGGTATGCCGATAGAGAAATGGGTTATTTCTAGAAATCAAGGACCAGGACCTTCATAGAGCACCTTCGTTCTCCTGGGTTGTGCTCCTGACATTTGCCTCAGCCCTGAAGTTTATCATGGCCACAGTGCAGAATGAAGTCCAACAGGGGAGTGTGGTGTCAGGACACAAGACACAGGGAAGCCTCAAGAAGGGACAGAGGTGGCAAACACCTGCCCCTGTAGCAGAGCACAAAAGCTTCCTTCAGCCTTAGCAGTAGGGGGCTTTACAGGAGGAAGAGCCCTTCCCTGGATGTTGGAACAGCCTTCATTGCAGGAAGCTGAGAGGATACAGAGGATGAGAAAGCTGAGAAACATGGGTCAGTCTTTCCATCAGCTTAGCACGAATTCTGTCTCTGTCTTCCTCTCTCCCTTTATGTTCTTTATTTTTAAACATTTTGTGCATTTAGACATATGTACATATTTATATTCTGGGAAGAAAAAGGCTGCAGAACTGGGGAAGTTCAAGTAAAGAGATAATGGGTGGGACAGCCATTAAGGGGGTCACAGGTGGTGGCATTGATGGCCAAGCTGGAGCACTTGTGTGCCTCGTGCTCAGATGGTCACTGAGGGTTGGTCCTCACCAGCCACACCACACCTGGCTCTCATGAGTGGTCAGACATCTGAAAGGAACACAGGAGCCTATAAGCCTGTAGTGGACAATGTGGGTGTCCCTCCTAAGATGCCTTTGAATTCGTATTTTGTTCATGTATTTGTCTGTTAACTGGTTTGTTTGGTTGGTTATTTATTATGCCCACAAAGCCCCTCAACTCTTCTTTGGCTTCTCACACAAGGGCCTGCCCTCAGAGAACAGGAGGTTCCTGGAACAGGCTCTTCCTGGGGGCCCCAGGAACAACAAGTGCAGGGGGCACAGGACAGCACAATCCCCTCACTCGGGTAAGAACTCAGAGACACAACTCACAATGAAGAGTCCTCCCTTCTGGGAGGCTTCACCTGAGCTCTTCTTGATCTTGCCTGGCTTCCTCCTCTTCTCTTTCCTGCTTCCTCCACTCCCTCCAATTCTCTGCATTGAGACCCTTAAAAAGCCACTTGAGAGCCAAAACCCGTTTGGCTCAGATAGAGCGTTGGCCTGGGGACTGAAAGGTCCCGGGTTTGATTCTGGTCAAGGGCATGTACCTTGGTTGCGGACACAGCCCCGGTAGGGGGTTTTGCAAGAGGCAGCTGATTGATGATTCTCTCTCATCGATGTTTCTAACTCTCTTCTTCTCTGTAAAAAAAAATCAATAAAATATATTTTTTAAAAAGCCACTTGAGAAAACTCCTCATCCAGGGTCAACCTCTAGAGACCTTCACCTAAAGTGGAGGCTTTTGAGCAGAACCTAACTGGTGAGGAACTCAATGAGAGGAGTTGGGAAAGGACATCCTAGCAATTAGCAGGGTCGAGGGGCCACAGGTGGATGCAGGGCCCTATGGCCAGGTGTGAGGGTGGTGATGGGCTGAATAACCACGAGAGGCTCCCATCCTGTTGGAGAAGACAGACCTGGAAGTGGGTGAGTCCAAGTTCCAATGTTTCTCTTGTCTTTTCCGGCTGAGCTGAGAATGCAGGTGGTAGGGTTGGATTTGGCGAGGTAGGATCGCTGAGTCTCTTCTGGTCTATCAGTGTTGCAGCAGTGCAGGGCACATCTGGCTCTATTTCCAGAGAGTTGTTGACGGAGCACCTGCTAGGTGCCCTCGGGGGGCTGGGCTCTGTACTGAGGACAGATGGCATGACTTGGGCTCTCTGGGAGCCCCCACACTAGCAGGGGATACGTTACAGTAGAAGATGGATTGTAAATTACAATAGAGGATGGACTATAAGAGATCCCCAGGCTAAAGCACCCCAAGGGGTGGAATTCAGAGGAGGGGTGGAGACTGATCTGAAGAAGCTTCTCTCTCCATGAGAGGAGCAGGCATCTGTCCTGACTCTCTAGTGGGCATTTTCAATGCAGAGTAAAGGGGTCAGCAGGTGAGAGGGCATCTGGGATGTAGCAAACAGCCCAAGACTAAGCTGGAGCACAGCTGTTCTGAGAATAAGTGAGTCCTAAAGGGCCCCCACTGAGTGCAGATGAATGGTGCTGGTGGTCAGAGCGAACCAGGTGTAAATGCCTCCATGATAATGGTTTGAATATTAATCATTAGGAAACAGTGAGTCAATGGATCTTAATAACAGGCATGTCAGGGTCCATTTTTCCCCTTCAGCCACTGATTGACTGCATTGAGACCAAGAAGGTTAGCCCCACTGCCCCCAGCACAAGCTGAGCATCCTTTCTGCATCCCTTCAGCTGGACTGGGAACCTATAGTGGTGCCTCGCTCTCAAATTCTTAAGATTTGTAGTATTTCTGTGTGCCCTCACTTCTAGGCAGCCACCCCAACAATGCCCCCTGAAGATACCCATGTGGTTTGTTTTTACATCTTTTAATTTGGTAAATTGCCCTGCAAGACTGCCGCGGATACTCACACGCTGCCTTTCCTTCTTGCCATTCCTTAGCTGCTTATTTCTGTGGGTAACTGTCTGGCAGAACTTCTCATTAACATACAATTAGACACAAAAGCAATCAACCCAGGAAGGTGCCTCCTATAATTGGCTACCATTTCTCCTGGTCCCTGCATTCCTTTTACTCCTTGATAATTCAAACCTGGGTAGCACAACATTCAATTATGAGCAGGCTTAATATTGCAAGAGTACCTGGATACAAGGCAAACTCTAACCAGGGGTGGGCAAACTTTTTGACTTGAGAGCCACAATGGGTTCTTAAACTGGACCAGAGGGCTGGAACAAAAGCAACCTGACCATGCTGGCACTCTCATCTTGGGCTGCTGGTGAAGGAGCGGAGGGGAGAGCAAGAGAACCCTCAGCTCTTTTGGCTCCGCGGGCTGGATACAACAACCGAATGGGCGGGATCCTGCCCGTGGGCCCTAATTTGCCCACAGCTGCGTCTAACCACTTAACAGCCTCTGGTTTCCTTTGCAACCTACAGAGAAGGGACCTTGACAGGTGGCAAAATACACACATTGACCAGGTCCTACATAGTTACAAATGAAGGCAACCTCGCCAAGCATGGGAGCTTTTTGTTGCACTTTTTTTTATTTGCTGCTAAAACATTTGCTTAGGAGAGAAATGCTGTCTTTTCAGACCATGTTAGTGCCACAAAGAGTTCCCAGGGCATGTGGTGAAAGAGGCAGCCAAGAGCCCTTTGTTGAAGCTTGTTCTGTGCCAAGCACCTTATGAATAGTGTTGCTAATCCTTATTACAATCCTCCCAGTGGCTCCAGTGTCCTCATCATAAACTTGAACCCCAAAGACTCAGGAAGTTTATAAGAAAGTTACTGTGGTAGATGGGAAGGGATATTTTAGACTTTCTGGTGAAGGACATGCGGAGGGGGAAATACATATTGCCTATTGTAACATGATATGGTATTTTCTGAACTATTATCAACAAAATCGCTTCAACACAAACAGAAGGAAGCAAAACTGGGCTCAATCTGCCCATCCTGTGGGGCCATCAGGATATAGGCCCTGTATTCCTTGGGTCAGAGCTTATTGGGGTGCTGAGGGCACTTCTGTATGACTCCTGTCCCAGGAGAAGTTTAAGCCGAATCTCTTGAGGTCCCCATGGTGGTCAAGTTTATCACAATGGTGTATGGCTGAGAAGAGACTGAAAAATACTGGGTTTCACCATGTGTCCTTATACCTGATTATCAATCAATTTAACATTAATCAAAACATAGGTCAATTTTACTTTTATTGAGCAACTGTTATATGCCTGGCATTGTACTGGCTGCTGAGACATAATTGGGTGGGGAGGGTAAAACAGAGTTTCTGCCTCAATCACTTTCTGTGAAGAGATGATGAGTAATAAACAATCCTATCTAATAAAAGAGTAATATAAAAATTAACCATCACTACGCTACACCCCTAAGTTATGCCCACAAGCCAATTAGAGCGATTATGCAAATTAATGGCTGTGGCCACGAACAAAGCAGGAGGGAGGCTTGGGTTTCCCAGACAATGGAGGAAGCCAAACTTTCCACACACTCTGGCTGGCCCAGGCTTCCACTTAAGGCTACAACGTTTCAGTTATAGAAGGTAAATAAATCCCCTACTGCCACTAAGTGAGCAGAAGGTTTGGCTCCACTCCAGGCTACAAAGTTTCAATTGTAGAAGATAAATAAACCCCAGATTCCAGGGCTTCTGCTTGGATCTCCAGGGGGCGTGGCCAGCCTGAAAACCACTGCAGGCCCCTCACCAGGCTGCCCCACACCCAAAGAGAACCCCCACCCTGATCTGGGACACTCTTCAGGGCAAACTAGCTGGCCCCAACCCATGCACCAGGCCTCTATCCTATCTAATAAAAGAATAATATGCAGATTGGCCATCACTCCAACACACAAGATGGCTGCACCCATGTGGTCAAAGATCTTGTCCCCATGTGGACACAAGGTGGCCAGCACAAGATGGCCAGCAGGGGAGAGCAGTTGGAAGGGACCAGGCCTGCAGGGGAGGGCAGTTATGCGTGACCAGGCCGGCAGAGGAGGGAAGTTGAGGGCAAACAGGCTGGTATGGGAGCAGTTAGACATCAATCAGGCTGGCAAGGGAGTGGTGAGGGGGTGATCAGGCTGGTAGGCAGAAGTGATTAGGGGTAATCAGGAAGGCAGGCAGTTGAGCAGTTGGGAATCAGCAGTCCTGGATTGTGAGAGGGGTCCCAGATTGGAGAGGGTGCAGGCTGGGCTGAGGGACAACCCCCACTGCACAAATTTTGTGCACCAGGCCTCTAGTACTAGTAATAACAGGAAATGAATGCTATGAAGAAAAATATGAAGCAGGGAAGGAGGATAAAGATGAGGATGTGGTTTCCCAGGGTAGACGGAATGGGTTGCCATAAGATGTTTAGGGTAGACACTTGAAGAAATAATATTTGAGCCCAGCCCTAAGTGAAGCAGCCAGAAAGTTCCGTAGAGCAAGGCTCTGAGAGGGAGCCTTGTGTGGGCAAGTGGCAGTGTGGTGGCTGGTCAATCCAGGAGGCAGCTGGAGCAGGTCAGTGCAAGGTCCTGTAGCTCACGGGGAGGACTTTGAATAATAAATATACGATAAATAATACATTAGCAAACACTTATGTGCCATACAATGTTCTTAGCCATTTCTGTTGAAAGCCTTATTATATTCTCCCAACAATCCTGCTTCATGGGTGAGAAATCAGAAGTGGTTCGAGGTCTCATAGCCAGTGAATAAGAACCTGGGTCTGAAGGCCGGGAATGGGGCCCCCAACTCTGTCCTTGGACTCTGTGCATAGCAATGCCATGATGAACAATTTTTCCAATAACAGACCAGGATCCCGGGAGAAGGTGGGGCTGAGGAGCTACATGACTTTGCAGTGCTCAGGCATTTCAGGTTGGCATCTGTGCTCTGTCCATCTGTGTGCCCTCCAGGCTGCTAAGAGATTAATTCACTAATTACTGTGCTGGCTCAAATTAATAATGGTGTTTTACGCAAGTGCAATGCTTTAAACAGAAGGTCTAGGAGTCTTCTTATTTCCACAAGTCCTTAATGGAGGGAGTTGGGATCAACTGTGACATACACACAGTACCCCCAAGGGCCTGGGTGCTTATCCAGTGAGACTGGCATCGTTGTTAGAAAGACTGACACAGTAGAGAATGGATATTGGGATTGGGTCATGGTGACCCCTGACTGGGAATAATCCTGTGGCTTGATACTGAGAAGTATTGGTGCTTATAGCAAGAGAAGGAGGCCAACTATAGGAGAAATTATAGTTCACACAGCAGAAATTCTAAGTACACATAAGCATCAACCCAAAATGGCTCAGATGAGTTGGTGCCTGGTGTCAGGAGCCAGTGTGAACTTATGAGGAGAGCCAGGGGAATAGCAAGGCAGAAACAGAGGCTAGAACATGAGGCTATCTACAATATTCCTGCTCGCTTTGAGGCTGGAGGGAATGCAGGGCAGAGGGAACAGGGCTGTCTTTTAGTTTCCAAGTGTCTGTGACCGGAACAGTCATTCCTTTGCTCATCTATTGTCTAATTTTCTCATTATATATATATATATATATATATATATATATATATATATATATATATATATATATTTTTTTTTTTTCCCATTTATTTAACAAAGTTGTTGCATGCCAGTGTTTTTCCAACTACTTGGGATGGAGCAAAGAATGAAACAGGCAAGGTCCCTACTCTCATCAACCTTATATGATCCCAAAGGAATAGACAATAAGCAAATAAGTAAATTAAAAATTGTTACAGTAAGTCACATAAAAATAAAATGGGGAAATTGCATAATGACTGACAGAGTTACTTAGATCACAGGGTCAGAGGAGTCATCTTGTCTTCTCTCATTGTATCTGGCAAATTTTAACATTGTGGACCATTTGAAAGAGTAGAACACACATCAAACCCTCGTGTAGGTTCACAGACTGCTCACATTTTTGTCACATTTGCTTTTTCTTTGCTGAACCATCTAAAACTAAATTGCAGACCATCATGACACTTCATCCCTAAATAGTTTACCATTTAGCTTGTAGGACAAATAACTTCTTCTGTGTGCTTCAGTATTACTTGTTACAGCCAAGAAATTTAACACTGATTCAACAGTAATATATTTTAGATTTTCAGGCCTTAGGCATTGTGTGTTAATAATTTTTAGTTGAGGATATCATTAGGGTCTTATGTAACAAAAGAAAAGGCAAATTAACAAAAGATCTTAATTGATTAAATTCAAAGTGCAATATAGTTGAGGACAAGTTTGTGTTGTACTACAGACACGTCTACTAATGAGGATAAAGAAATTAGGGGTGAGGGAGACAGGATAGTCCACTTAATAGGGATTCAAAGTTTGTGTTCCTGGTCACCAACCCAGTTGTAAATGTCCATCTGTTACTGCTGATCTATAATACGGTTTTACACATTTTATCTTTAAAAAATAGTTTTGGTTTTTTATTTTATTTTATAGTCTGGTACTGTCAAATATTGACTTCAATCTACAAGCATACCTATGAGCACAGTCAGTGTTGGGAAGGTAGGCATAGAATTGTATCAGGTTCTTTTCTGTGTATGCCTTTTAGCATGTCACTACATTAATATTAATCACTCTCAGGAAGGTTATGGGGAAGCTCCTCAAGTGAATATGTAAACACGTTTTAAATATGAAAATTTTCTTTACATTTGCTACTGTTGGAATTGTAGAGTTCTGTTGCAGGTTTGTGTGGGAGCGGAGATCTTGCTTCTCCACTTTAATTTCTGGTACCAGAGGAAGTTGTGAAGTAGGTCAACATTACCTGTGATTTAAACAACACAAATTGTCATTGAAATGACTTTAACGCAGCCTTAGTTTGGCACATCACTGTTTCACCTAGTAATTTTGTGTTGAATTCATTACCCAACATTTTCAAGGCTACTGCAAAATTTAATTTCTAAATGCATTCGAAGTGGTAAGCTAATGGTCGAGGGTAAATTTTTCTTGTTCAGAAACATTTTAATCTTGGCCCAGAGTGCAAACAATCACAAAATATAACTTTAATGCAATGAACCACTGTGTAATAAGTTTGGAATATTCAGCTTTCATTGCTAGCAAAAAAAAAAAATCACATAATTGATGACAGTGAAACCTACAAGATTAAGTGAAATACCCACTAAGTATAATGTTTAGAATGTCCTTCAACTTGGCTTCATTTTACATTCATTTGTGATTTGGATTATGCATTTTTGGCAATAATATCATAGAAATAATGCTGTTCTTCTTGAAGTTAAAATATAATATTGTGGGAAGTTGTTTTGAGGCTTGCATTTTTCCTCAAACTAGTTTTAATTTACATATTATGTGTACATTTTAGTCAGTAGGTACTCATGGTTCCCTAGTTTATCCAATGAGTTATAATCCTTTACTATCATTGTTATTTTGAATGTTCACTTTTTTCCAGACATGGCCAATGAGATCCCCATCAACCTGTTTTCTCCCTCTTTTGACATGCCCAATATTCTGAGATTCCTCTTGTACTTTCCTTGTTCCCACCATGGAATCAGATATTTCCCAACTGCATTGGCTTCTTTCTTTGGAAATGATAATTAGAGGCAAGATCTGGGGTAGGAGTTATTCTCCCGGGTACAGAGCTAATGATCCCAGACCGTCATAGTGGATGGAGCTAAGGAATTCATTTATGTATATGTACACACATTGACATTCATTTTTTCTGCTTATATTTAAAAGCATAAGTTCGATACAAGACTCCAATCCCAATACAACACCACAGAGTTGAATTTAGCTTTCTTTCTTTGCTTGTTTGCAGCTCCCTTCTTTACTAGGAAAAAAACCTGTCTGCCATTATCCTTACTACATGTATTCCATTTGATCAATTTTCCTGTACATAGCTTCTATTATGGCCACTATCCTTACCTGGCACAGAGCTCATCCCACCATTAAAAGTTCATGAAGTACCTGCTATGCTCCTTTCAAGGTGCTGGGCATTGGGCAAGCACTGGCAAATGAAAGCAGCATAAAAATAATCACACAAAGTTGTTAGCTGGAACCTGAGAACATGCTTGGAATTTGTAAAGCTCATGGTGTCACCAGAGCTTATAATAATGGTGCTGTTATAACCTTGCTTGGAGACCAGGTGTCCTAAAGAAGAGGAATTTCTAGTAAGAGCTCAAAGACATCTGGCTGCATCTCAGCAAGAAGGGGACACTGGAGGGAGAAACATCTAAGAATAGCAGCAACCGACTAGTGTAGAGTCTTTGATCCTATGGAGTTGGTGTGCAGGTGTCATAAGGTGAGGCCATGAGGTTATAAGCTAGAAGTAAGCTGTGTTCACTTGTTCAGAGCCATTGCAAAACCCCAGATAAAAGATGAAGATAGCTTGGACCAAGGTGCTAAGTGGAAAGCTCAATAAATATCTGCTGCATGTGTGCCTGTAGGCATGCGTGATGAGTGGACTCACAGCGCCCTCCCCTGATCACATCGGCTTCCTTCTAGCACATTCCGACACGCGTAGGTGTCAGCCCTCCATGACTTTGTCAGTGCATGTTCCACATGAACCTGCACACTGGAACAAACCACTGTAGCCTACATGCAATTTCCACGTCTATATTTTCTGACAACACTGACCATGCTGACAATGTGGTGTAGAAACTGTATTTATTTGTCTTTCTCCACCATTGGACTTGTTCTCTCCCGGGTCAGAGACCACACACACTTAAGTGGATTTATTTTCGGAATGAAGGATTCTTTTGTGAATCTCATAAGGGCAGAGGGTATTTCAGTCTGTGAGAGAAGTGTCACAGCCATGGTGCAGAGGGATTTAAAGAGCCATTATTTGGAAACCCACTTCTTAGCTTAGGTTCACCCTCTAACTTGGAGTGTGACCTGGGGAGGGGGGAGTATTGGGGGGGGGGAGAATCTCTCCCTTGCTGGACCTCAGTTTTCTCTAGCCAAATGATGGTAACTGTGGACAGGTAGGAAGTGATTCCTTTGAACTGGGCAATTTGTTGCAGGGTCTTGTTCTGTTAAAGTCTCTGAAAAGCCTTTTGAAGTAGATACAAGTTTGCCGTCATATAATAACTGATGAAAGAGAGGCAGAGAAAGATTCAATAACTTGGTTACTGTCACATAGCCTGTGGCAACCGAGGTAAATCTGGGTCATCTAGAGCCAGAGCTGGTACTGCTCAGCCCGATTCTGTCTGAACATAGCAACACCCTCCGAAGGTCAACTTTCCAGCCCGGCATTCATACTGATGGGTGAGCAGCTCAGGGGGCACTGAGGTTAGTCATTAAGGCTGTGTGAGCACATAGATAATCATCTCAGGGATAGATAAAGGGCTGTTTATATACTACCATACGGTTGATGTTGAGAATTGAGGGTATACTGAATAATACAAGTATGACCCAAATGCGCACTTTAATTTCAGATACTGGAATGCAGCATACCTGAAATTGACTTAGTATTAACAAAAGTATATGAAACTAACACTTCCATCAAGATGGGCATGTTCATAAGGATGGATGCAGTAATTTACTTGAATAGTAAAGTGAAATAAGAAACAAGTAACACACACACACACACACACACACACACACACACACACACACACAAGCAAAACTAGTCATTTGGTGCTCACATTAGGAAGGTACAGTACCGCTGAGGAGTCTGTCACATGCTTCAGGCTGGTTCCCGAGATAACAAAGAATGTGGTGGTTGGTGTTTCCTGGTTTCTCAGCCTCGCTGTCAGCCTGCAACGTGATAAAAATGGAAGAATTCCAGTTGTAACTGAGCCAAGGAGCATTCAGATCTCCGATGAGAGACAGGGAGAAGGCTCAGTGGGGCAAGGAGCTTTACACGGCTACCAGTGGCTAATTGCAGGTGTGAGGGAATCTGAATGGAGAGATATGGACAGGAGACAAGGTGCAGGAGCCAGGAAGCTGGCAGCTTGCCACCTTGCAGCCCCCGGATCTCTGAAAGCTACCTCACCTGTCACAAAACGCTCTTTTGAAACTCAGACACAGTTCACTCCGCAGGGGGCCGCATCTGGGGACTTCTGTGCACAAAGTAACAGGGCTTGTGTCTTGGGGACCACCTTTTCTTCAAATGTGTTGATTTGGGCAGGAAATGTTTCAGAGGCAGAACCAGGAAAGCAAGTGTAAGGAGAGAAGGGAGGAAAGAAACCACACCTACAAGAGGGTAGGATGGTGTAAGTGCTTAAGTTATGTCATTGCAATCTTCCACCAAGCTCATGAGTTGAGTGTATTATTCTCTTCCAAAATGAGGATCCAAAATTTAGAGAATTTAAATAACTGATCAAGTCAAAACAAGAGGAATACAAAAATCAATTCCAGTTAATTTGACTCCAAAGTTATATAATTATCCCCCCTTATCAACAGGGAGTCCATTTCAAGATCCCAGTGGATGCTAAGACTGCAGATGCTAAGACTGCAGTACCAAACCCTATATATACAATGATTTTTTTCCTATACATGCATATCTATGGTGAAGTTTAATTTATAAGTTAATGCAGTAAGACATTGACAACAAAAATAGTAAAACAGAGAAATTATAACAATATACTGAAATAAATGTATGTGAATTTATTTTCTCTTTCTTAAAACATCTTACTGTATTGTACGTATAGAATGGTCACATGGACAAAGGGATTACTCATGTTCGGGATGGGACAGAGTGGGACAGCATGAGAGCTCATCACACTACTAGAACAGGTTATACCTGCACAAGTTCACATGGAGAAGATGCACACCACCCCTGGACCTTGACTCCCCTCACTTTCCAAGATGTACACATTCATACTGAGATTCCAGGATATGATTTTCATCTCATTAGCACATATTCATTCAAGATTCAGCTCAACATTTCCTTTATTTCAGCAGTTCTTCCCTGCACTTCCCCTGGGAAGTAAATTGCTGCCTCTTCTAAGCTTTGATTGCACTTGGCATCTCTGTTATAATACTTACCATGCTGTGTGATAATCACACATACATATGCTCATTTATTTAGCAAAGATGTATTCCGCATCTTCTGTATCTCAGGATTTGGGACTAGGCGATGCCATGAGAATAAGATGTGCTTGGTCCTCCCCTCATGGAAATGACTCTCTGCTTCTCCCTCTGAACTTGATTGAGAATCAGGCATTTGTCTCACAAAAGAGCATCAGTGCCCACATTCAATTCCGTCTGAAGACTCCCAGGTAATTTTCCTACCTGGTGCCCTGGGGAGTGGGTTGAAAAATCAAGGCCTACATCTGTCCTCAATTCACTAGTACTGGTGACTATCTACAGCCCCTCCTGCTTGTGTCCGTGGATCTGGAGAGAAGTACAGAGTGCAGGTGTAAGGTGTCAGTGTATTCAGAGAGTTGTATAGGGAAGGAAAGACTTTCCATCTATCCTCCTAGATTCAGTAGCTGGGTCTATGAAATAAACTGACAGCAGGCACATTGAGGAGAAGATATTACAGATTTATTCAATTTTAACATCATGTGCATGGAGGTATCACAGAAAAAAAAACAATTACTGAAAATAAGTAGTGAAATTTGAGAGTTTATGTGCCATCTTAATAGGGGAAGGGGAGGAGGGTTAAGGGTCACTTACAGGAGAGATCTTGATTTTTAGGAAAGGTGAGTGGGTTCTTACAAGAATGGATGGGGATCTGAGTTTGTGAAGGTACGTCTGGGTGTAATGTCTGCTTCTGGTCTCTCCTGTGACCAGAGTCCATCTCCCTGGTTGATGGATTTCCCAGGAAGATTTATGATCATTGAGCCATTTTGAAGGATTAGTCTTTAGGAAGATAAAGCAAGTTCAGAGAAAGCCTCTCCTGGCATTTGCTGTTTTTAAGCTCAAAATCATCAATGTATCGAGAGCATATTTGGGGTGGCATGTCTGAAAACACCTTTAGCTTCAAAGAAAGGTGAATCTTATTCCCCTAAACTCAGTAGAGCTCTGGATTTCTGATCCTAAGCTCAGTAGGGTGGCCTCTAGCATTCCCAATCCTTCATGGGCAAACTTTTATAAACCCATAGTCTCACCAATGCCTGCTCAGTGTGGCATTCAGGGCCCTCTATCACCTGCTGATCATTCTCATATCTTTCCTCCCCTCACTAAGTACCTCATTTTCTTTCATGAAGATGGTGATCCTAAAAACAGGGTTGGTGTAATGGAGTATTTACTCTTAGGGAGGAAAGAACCTTCATTTTAGTATTGGCTCTACTAGTAACTACCGAGTGACCAAGGACACATGGCTTCAATATGGTGCCATGGTGCTTTTTTATTTAAAGCACAGGTCAGCTAACTATCGCCCGGACACCAAATCCAGCCCACCGCCTAGTTCTGCAAATAGGTTGATTGTGTCGCAGATATGTCCATTCATTAATTCATTGTCTACAGCTGTTTTAGCACTACAAAGGCAAACTTGAGTAGTTGTGTGACAAAGACAGTCTGTCTCACAAAGCTCAAAATGTTTATTATTTAGTTCTTTACAGAAAAAGTGCCCTAACTCCCAAACTCTAGAATAACCTCTGATGTTTTGTAGGCTCTAACATGTTACATCTATAGGTAACTAACTATATTTATAATGTTCTTATAAAATTTCCTGTCTATATAAACACCAGTGAAAAATTAGGATTTTTAATTCTTTGTGTATGTATTGCCATTACATGGAAGGGAGTTCAAAGTGCTATAGGCATGTCATCTCTTTGGGTCTCAATTGTCTCATTGTTTCACTAGTGCTAGCCTCTACCTCTTAGACTTGTGAGAGTTCAAGATAAAAGTACTTGGAGAACCATCCAGCCTCACCCCTGACACATGGCATATATTCAATACCTGTTACTTTTCCTTTCCTGTACAAAATGTCTTCCTTATCTAACAGGTTTTGAGATGAGCTCCTACCATTTCAAAATCAATATCCCATGGCCACCTTGGTTTACATGAATAAATTGAATCCCTTTGCATTCCCTCCCCGAGTACCCTCCCATTACTCTCTCTTTCCATGCATAAGAAGGCAAAACACAACCTTCTTGCATAATTATTCTATGAAGAGTCATGCCATTTGGAACAGGTACTGCTCTGAAGGGTGTGGGATGATAATCACCTTGAGATAACTTGACAGGACCAGAGCTCCACAGTGAAAGAACCATTGCAGCTTAGCTTCTGATCATCCTCATTGGCTTTCAGTGCATTTTGGTGTAATTCTGGAGAGAGAGTTTTCAGACCACATTTTAAGTGTGGTATAGGAGAGATAGAATGACCAACCTAAGGAATAGATGAGGTTTTCATGAAAATGTGCTGCTCAGATCATGTGCTTTGGGAGAAATGTTGAATTTCAGCCCCAGTGGATGCCCCTGTGACTCTCTCCCCATGTTTGTGCCTCCCCAGAGCTACTTACAGGCAAGAAAGACTAGTGCTGCATGTAGAATGTTGGATGCTTCCTTGGCTAGAAGACTCCTCATTGGTTCAGTTAAAACTTTCATAGACTGGTGCTAAAGATGGAGACTCCTCTTATCCAATCTCCTTCCTTCTTTGCCTTCCTACTCAGGTGTCAAACTTACATTACAGTCTGAAGGCTCTTCCTGACAACTTCAACTTCCTCTCCTTTACCCTTCACGGGAATTTCCACTGATAAATCTCTTGGTCCTGTCTTGGAGCTACTTCTCAAAGGACCTGAACTCACACAAGTAGACCATAAAAGGACCAAGAAAATAGGTGAAGAGATGGGAATTGGGTAGCTATCAGTATACAGGCTCAGATCATCTTTGGGACAAGGTGAAAGCCCAGGAGTGGGAAATTATACCATTGGAGATGTAGAAAAAAGAACTGGACACTTCTCCAGGGGCACATTAGAAGACAAATCACAAAATTAGGAGCCTGGCAATACTCTAAATGTGAAAATTCAAATTGAATTTAACCGTGTTCAGAAATGTGTTAGGATTAAAAAGGATTTTGTTGGTTAAATTGCCTCAGGTCTCTTTAGAAATTTTCCTCTTAATGAACAAGGATTTTAATTTGGGAAAAATCTGTTTACCAAGCCTATTAAAGATTTGCTTCTACCACCTGAATAAACAAAACAAAAAAAAATGCAGAGATATTAAGCCAAGGTGTGAGGAGTGAAGAGGAGGCCTGTGGTGAATTTCCCAATGAGTAAATTTTTGAAAATTTCGAGGTGTATAAAACTTCTTATAACAGCCAAGTGAAATCGTATGTATGGAATTTGTGATATGCTTTACAGAAATATATCCATTTCATGATGCTCATAGAGCCATGTTTTGGTGCTAAGGATCAGAATGTAAATCTCATGAGGAGGGATGTCACATCAGAGGCCCACAGTTCAGAAGCAGGTTACCTGCTTCCTTGCTAGTTTCAAATGCAAATACTGAGCTACCAGCAAAGAGTCATCTAGAATAATTCTAGCAATTAGTCTATGTGAGGGTTAATATTTTTTAATCATCTCATACTCATTCCTTTGCTTGGGTCTCAAGGCACTCCTCAGATGTCACCCCTGATTTATGCAAGGGGCACTGCAGTAAGGAAACACTTATGGTGGAACAGTTGCTTGACCCAGGGATTCTGATACTACGTCCTTGACTGATGTCACCACCATAGATTTCTATGTTGTTTTCATCCTATCATACATGCACATGCTATTTTCAACATCACGCATGTGCTCATTTGTGTTCCTAGGAAATGTCTAAGTAATGTGCATTTAGGGATTGGTATTATGGTGACTTTAGTCATTATCCATAATGATAAGGAGAAAGAAAAGACTTTATGTGCATTGTCTTGTTAGATATGCAGGTCCATTTTCATGACATGGTGCTTTGCACTAGGAGATATCCAAGGCAAATCCATGCTTCTTTATCAGCCTCACACTCTCTCTTAGCAAGCTAAATATGTAATTCTTCTAAAGGGATTACCAAAAAAAACTGTGCAACTCTGACCAAAGCCCTTGAGGTTGGAGAGGGCTCCTGCTTAGGACTCTGCTGGGCGCCTGGAGCTACATGCTCTGCCAGCTACAGGCATGAGGCTGGAGGAGCAAGCAGAATTCTTTATGAAACAAGTGGGGCTCCCACACTGAATTCCTCATCCAGGCCTACAGATCTCCAGATTCCACAGACCTTTCCCTAAGGCTCTTCTGTGATATGCAGGCATTGTTCCCAACCCCTGGAAGCTAGCCAAGACTGCTTAGCTCATCAAGAAGGGAGACAGCCTGAGCTTTGGGGACAAGAAAGGAAGTCCATCAATCTTCCTGGGATGACAGTGTATAGGTCTGCAGGCTCCTTTTTCTACAGACTTCCCAACCCCCGGTGGAGAAGGACAGAGAGGAGACAAGGGAAACCGGCAAGCTACTCCTGTCTCTCTGATGGAATCTTATAGAAATGGGAATGCAGAGTCCATCTCTGTTCTTTCAAACCATGGCTGATGAGGTCTGCTGTTTATTCCCCAAAGGGATGCCACACAAGGGACACAGCCCTTGAGGAACGCAAGTCTCTAAACTTTGAAAGCAGAACAAAGGTCCTTAACATGTGTGACATGATTTCAAAGAGCAAACACAATTTATTAAGGATACAATCCCTACTTCACATGCAGGACTGTGATGATGGAGGCAGACAAAACTGAACAATAACAAAAATAATCATAATGATAGAGCCAATTTGTTGATTACCGGTACTTACATGTGTTAGGTGCTGTTCTCAGAGTTACATAATTGTTGAATCAGTATAATTGTTGAATCTTCACAATGGAATGGAAGAGAGGAGCTAAAAGACCCTTCACAGAGCTGACCCTGGTGCACAGAAAGGTGAAGCTGACTAAGGCCACACAGCCAGGAAGCAGCAAAGCCAGACAGCATCCAGGCCACTGGTTTTCAGAACTTCTTCCTAATTACCACCAGACAACGTGAAAGACACAAGCCACAGGAAAGGCCCCCACAAAAAGCCATTCTATCTTCTTAGAGTAGTATCCTATTCCCACCACCTCTCATATAAGCAGAATTTTCAGAAGTAAATGCATTGTAATTCTGACCCCTTTGTACAGCTGAGGAAAGAGAGGCTCACAAAGTTTCTGTACTTTCCCAGGATTCCAGAGAGAAGTGACAGGGCAGGAAGTTGAAGCCTGGCTCAGGGATCATGCTGTTTCTCCTTTATTGTTTGTTCTCCCGGGAATGGTAACTCCCTTCTGTGAGGTCCTGCCCATATCACAGTTTTTGTAAACTAGCCTCATGTTGGAAAGAGACAATTTTTCATGGATATCTATGAAATTCCAAAAATACAGCACAATGAGGAAATGGGGAGCGATGCAGTTGGCAGGGTGTTAGCAGGCTAGGATTTATGTGACATTAACGCTGGCCTTTTGTTCTTTCGGAAAATAAGTCACACTCTAGGGGTTCCGCCTCACCATTTAAATGTCTAAAAGTGCCCATTTTCTCATGTTAAGAGTCTCCATTTGGGAGAATCTTTCCCAAGATGATTGGCTCTCCTCTGCATGTTGATAGCCCCAATCCCTTCGAATGGAGACTTTTATATGTTCTATCCATATAAAAATGAAGAAATGCTGACAAAACACTAACTGGATTCCCATTTCTACCATCTGCCAGGCCAAAAAAAAAGTGTCAATCATTTGCCAATCAAGTTATTTCAAAAAGTATTTTTGGGGGTGGGATAAACATTCTTCTCATCCAAAGAACAAGGCTTAATACCTCAATCTTAAAAGACTAATGTCAATAGAAACTACCAACATTTATTGAGCATTGTCTTTGTATCAGACAAGTAATTTATATGTTTTATAAGTTTATATATAAGCAATTTATATATTTTAATTCTTTGAATTCCCATATCAACCCTATCAGATAAATATTTCAATTGTATAGGTCATGCCCATGGTTCTCAAACAGAGGAAGCTTTGCCCCCAGGCAACATTTGACAATGTCTGGAGACATCTTTACTATAAAAACTGGGGGTAGGTATTGGGACCTGCTACTGGAGTTTAGTGTGTAGAGCCCAGGGATGCTGCTAAACATCCCATAAAGTACAGGAAAGTCCTCAAAAACAAAGTATTTCCCAGCCCCAAATGTCAACTGCATTAAAACTAAAGAAACCCTGCAATGGACTGGAAAAGAAATAGAAAATCTGACTAATTCAGTTGAGATTCTACAAATTGAATTTATAACCAGAATCTACTCCCTTCCTTTAGTCCCCAAATAAAAGGATAGCAAGGCATTACATACATGTCTTGCCAGCAATCCCAAACTCATTCTGTTAGGTGAGTACAATCTGGATTGCTAAATCACACAAGCACATTTCAAAACAGAAAGTTATAGAATGATCTACCCAATGAATATGAAAACCTCAAAAATTATGACATGGCAAATCCAGCAAAAACAGATGAATACAACCTACAAAGTTGAGTTTAACTCAGAAATTCAAGGATGGTTCAACATCAGAAAATCTGTTAGTGCATTGTATTATATCAATAAGTAACAAAAGAAGTAGATGCAGATAAATATTTGAAAAATAACTTTCATTCCCACATTTGAAAAATAAAAGTATTTAAATACCAAGAAAATAAAGGAATTACTTAAATTGACATCTATTAAAACTTTTAGCAAAGATTGTACATAACGATGTCATTTAGAGGCATTTAAATTAGTGGACTAAGAATCCTAGAAGGCATCACTTATATTTAGAAATGTAATACCTATCTAATATAAAAATATAAAAAGAATATGAATGATAAAAATTCAAAATGACAGGATTATATACAAAGAAAATGCGGGTAAAGCTACAAACTGTTAATACTAAAAAAATGATTAATCTGGGTTGCTATAAACAAGATTTGCTTATAAAAATCAATGGCATTTTTATACCTTGTAATAATGAATTAGGAATAGTAATGAAAAGATCCATTCACTATCACAACAAATTATGTAAGATCCTCAACAAGAAATATAATAAAAGTGTAATTCCATCATAGATAAAATTATAATACATTATTTAATGACATTAAAGAATATATTACTAAGGGAAGAGATATAAAAATTCATGGATAGAAGATTCAATATTACAAAAATATAAATTCTCCCAAATTATTATTAATCCAATATAATGTCAGTAATTTTTAATGGAAGTTATCAAACATCACTATTATTTATATATAAAAATATAGAGCCAAAAATTGGAAGAAAAGAACAAGATGGGAAGAAGTGACCTATGGATATAAGATTTTCAAATCACAGAATTTAAAACAATTGGCACTTTAAGACAATTGAATGGAATTGATAGAGTTCCCTAAAAGAGCTCTATACCTGATGATAATGATATATGTGATGCATATGGCAATAGATTGAGCTGTCAATGAAAGGATAAATAAAAACAAATACCAGACTTTTTTTAAAGGCCAATATTGTAATATTTTTAGAAGAAACTGCAGGAGAAACTCTTTTAAAAATATATTTTAGTAATTTCTTACAGAGAGGAAGGGAGAGGGATACAGAACTATCAGAGTGATAAACATCGACCAGTTGCCTCCTGCATGCCTCCTACTGGGGATGTGCCTGCAATCAATGTATATGCCCCTTGACCGGAATCGATCCTGGGACCATTTAGTCTGCAGGCCAACACTCTATCCACTGTAAAACTCTTACTAATTCATAAGAAAATAGGTACAAAACACAAATAGACAATATATGGAAAAGACACCTTAATGATGACTAAATAAGCATATGAACAAGATGTATAACCTTTCTGTGAATAGGGAATAAAAGCGCATGCTCACTAAGAAACCACTTCACATACATATCAAATTCTGATCTTTCCCACTGTTGTCAAAGATGTTGGAGAATAGGAAACATCACTCACTGTTTGAAGAACGGTGGGTCCCTGCTGCTCCTTTGATAGCATTGCAGTAGCATCAGGTAACAATGGAGATGTGGATGGGATGGAACCCCAACAAGCGCCTACATAGACATGGACCCTAGAGAAGCTTTGAGCATGTGCACAACATGACATATGCAAGATGTAAATTGCAGAAAAGGTTGATTCTGCAGATGAAAAAGTTGTACAAACCTGAAGGTGAACAGAGATCTATGGTACCTTAAGAGGCAGACCTAGGAGGAAAATGGAGACTTCAGAGGGCCATGGTGACCATTCACACAAGGGAAGCTGGGCACCGAGCAGCAGGAAAGACCCCCAATGCCCAGACTTGGCACAGAGCTGCAGAGACATAACTTTGAAAAGATGTCCAGGCCTTCGACAATGTGCATATCTTGTAGTGACCTTCATGGACCAAAGATTCAAGGGCACGGAGACCCTTTCCCGGCATCTAATTCCCTGGAAGACTAGCTATATGTTTCATATTGCCCAGTGAGGAGTTGACCTAATATGACGACCATTAAATTTCCCATCAGCCTAGCAAGGAAGGTGCTTGGTATCAAATTTTGTTTGATTTTAGGGGAAAAAATAGCAATAGTCAATTTTCCCAAAACACAATTTGCACAATAATGTTATTACCAGCTATTGTCAAGTCTACCATCTGAAGCTTACCTGTGGAACTTTTGTTGAATTTTTAGCCTGGAACCTGGGGCTGGAAATCCTTCTCTTAGGCATCTCCTTCCTCTGCACTCCCTCTGCTAGAACAATTACCACAATCCGCATAATTGCTACGATTATTTTTATCTCCCCATTCCCAGGGTCTGGCTTGCCTGGCATACAAGAGTGGCTTTGGAAATATGAATGTCTTCTTCCTGGTAGGTCCGATGTCCCATCACTCGTGTTACTCCCATGTCACCAACAGACAAGCCCAGGTCTCATGCAGGACAATGATATTTAGAAAGAGCATCTTGATTGTGTGTGTGTCTTTCCCTCTCAAAAGTGCCAAACATCTTTCTTTTAGCCCTGTGGCACATTGAAATCAATCATTCCTCTATCAAATTTCTTCTGGGCTTAGAGCTAAAAATGTGGTGTCAATCAAAACAAAATCAGGCCCCCTCCCTCCTTCAATGGCCTAATTTTGCAATGAAAACGCAGGGATTCTGTGGGAGCTCTTACTGCCGGACCTGCCTCTCCTGCTGCTCCTCAAGGGCTATTACACTAATAAGCTTTATTGTCTGTCCCATAACCACTGGTAGTTACACAGCTCAGTGGCCATTGCGGAAGAAAAACATAATGAGAGGAGAACCATGGAAATGTAATAAAGTATTCTTTGCTCTCCTGGTACAGGTAGCATAATGGGCAATTTCTTCTTGTTTATTGATCATATAAAGAGTTAGATGAGAGCCCAGTCTGGAAGTGGTGCCTGGGAGGCAGAGTGTGGACACGCCAGGCATTTCCACCTGTGCTGTCTCACTGAGACCTTCCAGCAGCTCTTTCTGCAAGCCAGTGAGGGCAGGTGGTGCAAGCCCTCTTTTCATGTGGGAAGGAGGTCATGAGTGTGAAAGTGACCTTCCCAAGGTCATTGAAAAGGCTGAGGCTGGTGTCAAAGCGATATGTCTCATTCACACCCAGTATCTCTTAAGTGCTGACAGTCATGACCTTTTCTTTCTCTGTTGTCATCCCAAGTGTGTACCACCTCCTCTGAGAAGCCCTCTGTGGCTGACCTAGCAGCCCAGAATAATGCTAGTTTGCATCAAATAGGTCAGCTCTGAAAATAGATGTGCCTTTACCCACTCGTCCTTCTTCTGGGAGGATATATTCTTAATTCTTCTAAATTGAAGCAAATCTCTCTTCTTCAGAAAATCTGTGTTACTTCTCACAAAACCCTGGAAGGCTGTTTTGTTGTGTGTTGGGTTATAATGATGTGTAGATTGGACCCTTTTCCCTGCTAGGGAACCAGGTATGTCATTATAGTTTAGAGCACAAACTCTGTGTATCTTTAGACCACATCGGACTTCAGTAATACAAAAGGCCTTAGAGGTCGCCTACCTAGTGGGCTCTCCGTCTCCAAAGGAGAAAGAACAAATAACAATGAGACATCATACATGGGAGGGGGAGGTAGGTAAACATTTGTTTTGTCAATGAAGCATTGATGCATCTTATTTAAACTGTAAAGCACATTTATTTGGCAAATACTGTATAAAACTCACTTTTTGCTAGTTTCTGATTCTCAGAATTTTATAAATATTGCACCATTTAACACTCCTAATACTTATTACCCCCATTACACAGAAAATGGAGATATACAGAGTTTAAGTAGTATGTCCAAGTCACAGCATAATTTTCCCAAATATTGGAACTGGGGATCAAACCTAGGCCATCTGACCCTAACAAATAGGATGAAATTTGAGGTCACAGATACTAAATCTCTCCAGAGTTAACCAACAATCCACAACAAACCCTTATTGATAATGGTGACTGAAAACTCACAGAATTTATAATGGGAAAGGAAAGAAGGAATAAATATTTATTGAAGATCTACTTTATAACTAGGAATGAAAATGTTACCCCATGCACTGAGATACACATAAAAATAATGTATGATTTTCATATCACAGAGGAAGAAACAAGGTGTATAGAGATTAAAAGATGGACTAGTGACTCCCCAGTTAGTCACCTGCAGAGCTGTGACTGGAACCCATGGCTGTCTGAACGAGGGCTTTGGTCCCAGCATCTGATCCCTGAGAGCCACTCTCCAACACACACCATGGAATGATGCCACACTTTTCATCATTCTCCTGCAGAACAGTCAATCTAGTAACAGCTTGCTTGATACTAGGTGCTCTTGTTTAGAAATTGGGTTCTCCTCTTCCCCACTGGGTGCTGGAGTTGAGATTCTTATGTTATCTTGAGAGAAAAAAAATTCTGAGATTCCCACATGAGGATGAGTCATTTTTCTTGTATGGCATTACATCCGTGGCCCTCCAAAGCCCCATTGGAGATGGAGAAGAGTAGCTGGGGACTCAGTAAAGCTAGGAGCAAAGCCAGTGTCCAGAGTTCCCATTCCATGTTGCAGCCAGGTCCAGCCAAGCAGCAGGCTAGTTGCGATCCATTAGTCCATTTTGTGTGGGGCCATGGGCCATGTGGGCAAATGCAGGAGAGCCAAAATAGCACCGCCCCTGCAACTAGAGAACAAAGTGCATAAGGAACCAGGAGAGCACAAGACCACAACAGCAACAAGAACACGAGCTCCTTTTTTTAGGGGATTAAATATCCTAAATTTCTGTACACTTGCAGTAGCCATGTCTGTTCTGGCAAATGACCTGTTCCCAGGTGTGGCTGACAGGCAAGAGGGCACCCCAGCTTTACTGGGCATGCGTGTATCTCCCCCTTTTGGACCTCTGGGGAGTGGAAAGTTGCAGCTTCCTGGCAATGCTGCCTAAATGATACGGCTATAATATTTAGCCTTCTCATTGCTCCTTTCCTATTATTAATAACCAAATTAATTACAATGTTATCACTATCATTACAAACACTACTAAATCAATCTAAAAGCATATTTTTGGCACAGAATGTTTTTTTCCTGCTTTTATCGCAATTCCCCAGTTCAACATGGTTTTGTATTATTGCTCGGCGCTCGGAGAACAATGTCTGGCTCCTGTTCACCATCTTGGTCTTCTCGCCTCGCCTACTTTACATTCTGCTGAGGGACAGGCTTGGTTTGCAACAAAGGCCCTGTGCAATTCCTTCCCCTCAGAAGTGGCTGAAAAGCCTACATTCACCGCATTCTCTGGCTGTCCCTTTGTGATCAGTCCTCCTGCCCGGCTCTGTTAATAATTAGAGAGATAGCACCCCTCTCTTCCCTTTGCTTCGCATAATCAGAGAAGCATCTCTTCATCTTTCCCCGGTCCCCTTCCTTGCCAGCCAAGAATTCTGAGCTGATCAAAAGTAGTTTATTCAAGTGTCAAAAGTATTTCCAGGAGCGCTAACCTGCAGAAATTCAATGTCACGCAGGTACAATATATGTATAATTTATAGATAAGCAGAAGGAGGATGGCGGTGCTTTTGATGAACCCTGGGACAGCTGCACATACTTCCAGCCCAGGCATTCACGGGCTTATTCAAAGGCCAATTCTAGTGGCCAGGTGACTGCAAAGAGTGGCATTGCTTTTCCTTCTAATTCTGTATTAAATCACAGTGGCAGCATGATTAGGCAAACAACAGCAACAAAAGCAAAGTAGAAATATGTATTTCTGTGAAATACACTCCCATTGACTTGAAATTTCATTTTCTTTTCTCTTTTTCTCACAAAAGTAGTTGTTTTTGCACCTGCCACCTCTCACCTCTTTTTGCAAAAATGCTCTCAGAGGTATAGTTCTGTGCCACAGAAGGAACATAAAAGAAATGCATCTCAATGGGGTGTTTTCTTTGGTTCCTTTTGAGGCTGTCAGAGAGGGTCTGTTCCACACTCCACCGCAGCCTGGTACTGGCAATCGGCTGTTCCTTGGCTTGTAGAGCATCGGTTTCTCCCTTCACCTTTGCATGGCCTTCTCCTTTATCTGTGTTAGTCTCCACGTTTCTCCATCTTATAAGCTTACCAGTCCTATTGGATCAGGGCTCAAACCTGATGATCTCATTTTAACCTGATAACCTCTGGGAAGACCCTGTCTCCATATAAGGTTACATTCTCATGGGGCATTTTCTAGGAGAGATCACATGTTAGAACACAAAACAAGTCTCAATAAATTTAAGAAGATTGAAATCGTCTCTGACCATCATGCTATGAATCGTGAAATCAACCACAAGAAGAAAACTGAAAGATACACAAAGGCAGACACTACATAAGGTCACATTCTGAGGAGCTGGGGATTAGGGCTTCAAATGTTTAATCTGGCCCCGCTGATGTGGCTCAGTGATTGAGCATAGACACATGAACCAGGAGGTCATAGTTCGATTCTGGTCAGGGCACATGCCCAGCTTGTGGGCCACATCCCCAGTAGGAGGCATGCAGGAGGCAGCAGTTCGATGATTCTCTCTCATCATTGATGTTTCTGTCACTCTCTCTCCCTCTCTCTCCCTCTCTCTTCTGAAATTAATAAAAGCATATTTTAAAAACACACACACAATAAAACAAATACAAACACACATTTTAATCTCAGGGGGACACAATTCAATTCATAGCCACTTCCTTGTTGTAACATGGTCCACTGAGCAGTGCTCAGGCACAGAATGGAGAGGCCATGGGTGCAGTGGAGAAATACACAGGTCATGGACTTGGAAAGCTTGGGTCCAAATCCTGGCTCTGGTCCTGGTATGTAACGTGTGTCTTAGTTAAGTGACTAACCGGTTACGGGCCTCATTTTCATCATGTTAGTACCGATCTACCTCACATGACTATGGAGAGAATTATATGAGATAGTTCAGTTCTCATACAGTATCTGGCACCAAGTAAACATATATTGAAATTTGATTTATTTTCTTTTACTATTGAACAAATGTACAAATCCTGTTGATTTTTCTGCTTGTTTTATATAACTAACATTTATCTAAAACTGTACTCTACAAAACTTTCCAAGGCTTTGTTGAATTTAAAAGTATGTTTCTTTTCCATACAACCCCGACCTAGAAATAACTAATTCCTTAAGAACCCACTGGAATAGTTGTCTCTGCATGTTCACAAATCATTGCTGTATTTTTGAGGCCTACAAATATTTTCCATCATTGAGTTATTCCTCATGTATTTCATTTATAATCCTCATTACATTAATCTGCATGTCTGTCTGAACTCCATCTTTCTCTCCCCCTCATCCCCAATCCCTGACATGTACACACACACACACACACACACACACACACACACACACTTCTTTTATTATTACAGGGTCTTTACTTGCTATTTAGTATCTTCAGCCATTCCCCATTCTCCATGTTCTCACATAATACCACGTTGACTCAACTATCTCCCATTCAAAGCTCATTCCTTTCACAAAGGAAGGAAGAAAGCCAGACACCCAGCATTTTAGAGATGATATTTCCAGGATGTTATGGCCTTCTTAAGGGGTCATAGTCAGGAAGTGCCAAAAACACAATTTGAGCCCCCAGATGATTTAAAAATGTGTAAAGTACTTTCCCACTATTGTACATTATGAAATAAATAAATATTGTTCAGACCTACTATATTAAGAAAATTGTAGCAGACAATTTTCTTTCTTAAAAAAAATTAATCAATTGATTTTAGAGAGAGAGAGGAAGGAAGGAAGAGAGAGAGAGGGAAATATTGATTGGTTATTCCACTTGTTTAAGCATCCATTGGTTGATTCTTGTATGTGCCCAAACCTGGGATCGAACCTGCAACTTTAGTGTAATAGAAGGACACTCTAATCAACTGAGCTACCCCGCCAGGGCCAGACTGTTTTCTTATGACTTGGATCACTTTTTCTCTGTGTCTCAAAGCTCCCAGGTGTGTGTGTGTGGGGGGATGGGGGTGGAGGAAAACCTCCCCCGCGCCGCACTCCCCCTCCCCGGGCCACCCATTGATTGATTGCCCCCCCCCCACCACTCATTGATTGATTGCCCCACTGGCCGGTGGCCTCAGAATAAGGCCAGTTCAATTGGGGACAGACAAGAACTCTTTAATTTATTTACAAACAATGTATTTATATGATTCAAAAACATGATTTGGCCAGGGTTCACCTTAATCTGCTTCCTATGCTGGTTGATAAAGAGAAGAATGAAAACAACATTAGGCAGCCTCTCCAGCTTTCAGCTTCACGGTGACAGTCACAGCTGCCTGCCCGGCCCACACCGCAGGGATTGCAGGCTGTGACGGCCAAGTGGCGTTTCAAGAAATGTGATGCTGCATATTTCATATTCCCCCCCAATAGTGCCATTCTTCCAGAAACTGCTATAAAAAATGCCCCGAGTCCTGAAATGGAAGGGGTGGGTTTTCCAAATGGCGCCAAGCGTTGCAGATGCCCCGAGTTTGTCTGTGGCCCATTTGGGCAGCTGGCACAGGAACATCAGCCTCTACCAGAGTATTTATTAAGGGCCCAGCTGTCCTGGCTGCCACACAAGATGCCGTGCAAACACCCTGACACGGGAGGCCCACTCTCCAGGCCAATGGTGAGGAGCGGACAGTCGAGGCCAAGAATCCCAGGTGGACATGGGTAACACAGCACTGCTTCCCCAGGGTGTTCTCCCCTCTTTAAGGCACAGTACACCCCACGTAACCTGCTGAGAAGGACATGTTACTGGCTTTTCCCCAGAGTTCACAAGGCCTCCTGAAGGTTCTACAACCTGTGGGGAGCAAAGCCGAGTCCCCATTCACACCCCAATCTTTGGAGTTCTCTCGCCTGCGTTCTTTGTAACCCACCCACTGCCTTGGTCTCAGACTTTGAACTTAAACTTTTTTTGTAGACATGCATCTGAGATGCAGATTTTGAAATGGCAGGATTTCACATTGGAAAGGTACCTAGGAGCCTAAAAGGAATACCCTTATTTTATTTATGGGGGGCCTCAGTTTCCAGGAAATGCCCAGGGAGCCCTTGAGTTGGTACACTGTTCTCAGGTTAAACCAAGAATCAAGGGAGCTGAGGGTTCCCCTGCACGATGTTTCCATTTGCATTGAGACTCCCTTGGGGCCAGATCTCTCATTTTAGATTTCTTTTTCCCTGGGCCAACTTCTTCTCATTACCCCATCGTGCTTCCCTGGAGGACGCCTGAGGTATCGATTTCCCTCTGAAACGGAAAATGCCCTGGAGGAGATGGGAGAGTGCAGTTGTTAAGACGTCAGAAACAGAGGGGACAGAATGAAGTCAAGCTGAGGTTCCCGGTTAGGAATTGGCTCCCTGCTACCCATTCCTGGAGAATCAGTCTGAGATAGAGAGAATGGTCTGCACACCTCTCATGCCACAGAGGCACAAACTAACCCAAAAAAGATGCACCACTTCTTGGGCTCTAACTGGAGCTGGGGAGAAGGACACTCAGGGAAACAGGAGTGCCAGGAAACTAGAATTCACAGTTTGGGGCACAAGGTGTAAAACTCTAGGACGACTAAAATTAGATCTGCAGAGCATTGATCCATGTTGAATTGAAATTGACTTTTTGTCATCCTCCATGGAAATGAACTGAACTGAAATACAATGTCCTAGAAAACTCTCTTTCCAGCTCCTTTCCTTACAAAAAAGTCACCCATAAACATTCACACACATACATTTGCCATATATTCATGTTTTTAAAATAGGTCAGCAAGATGAATAAAACTATGTTATTTATTTTTAATCAATAAATCAATACTTATTTATTGCGAGTCACAAGGATAGCATAACAAGATTAATTAGGCACAAGTCTGTGCCTCCAAAGAACTCTTAGTCTAGCTGGGAAAATAGAGACATAGTAATCAAAATACAACAAAAGGGTTAGGATATATGGTGACATGACAAAAGAATAGCTGACTTTGGGTAGTAAACACAATGCAATATGCAGGTGATATAAGTTATACAATTGTACACTTGTAACCATTGCCTCCACAATAAGTTTAATTTAAAAGACAAACAGCATAGAAAGAGATATAAAAGGTTTACCTGAAAAGTGTCATGGGGTTGAAGCATGAATCTGCAGAAGCTGATCAGGGAAGACTTCATAGAAGAGGTGACATTGGACAAATAGAAAGTGACATTCCAGAAAGAAGAAATCGTGGAATGACAGCAGTCAGGGGGAAGCATGAAATGGAGACGTAGCAGATATCAAGACAGAACAAAAGATCCAGCTTCAAGTCAAAGTGGGTCGCTGAAAAAAAAGAGAAAGAAATGCAGAAAGATTGGTATTTCTTTAAAGTTACTCAGAACCTCCCTGCTATGGATGAAATATGTGTCCCCAGAATTATGTTGAAGCCCCAATTGATAGATCAGACTGTCAGACCTCAGAGGGAAGGTAGGGGAGGGTGGGGATAAGGGGGAAAGATCAACCAAAGGACTTGTGTGCATGCATATGAGCCTAATCAGTGGTCACAGACAACAGGGGGGTGGGGTAATGCATGGGGAGGGGGATGAGGACAAATATGTGATACCTTAATCAATAAAGAAATTTTTTTAAAAAATAAATAAAAAGAAGTGGGATCTTTTGGGAGATTAGTGTGCAATGGGAGAGTCCTCGTGAAAGAAATGTGTGCCCTTTGAGAAGAGACAGGACAGGGAAGATCTCTCTCACTCTCACTGGAACAGAGACAAGAGTATGTCCACTCGGTACTGCAGATAGACAGTTGTGCTGACACCAGGACCCAGTGAGAGAAAATGGTGTTTACTGTACAGCTTGCACTGGAAAAATCCAAACTCCCCAATCCAAGGTCAGGGGTGGCTTTTTGAGGGTTTAGGGGAAGCAGGTTTGTGGAAGTAGTGGAGAGGCAGGTCTTAAGACCATTGGAGGGTCTTAGAGCTTGGCCATTTGTGGTAAGGAACATCCCCACAGACTTTCTCAGAAGTTCCAAAAGTGTTCAGGTTTCAAGTTTGGGTGGTGTTCTGGTCCTTTGGGTCCTTGTGTTTTGGAGGGGGCACAAGACTTTAGTTCTGGTTTCAGCTGGAGGTCAAAGTTCTCTCCTCTGCACTTGCTTCTGCTGCCTGACTTTTGGCCTTGGTCAGCTGTCTCTGAAAAGCGCTCAGCATCTTGTGGATAGGACAGGACCATTCTGACTCTTCCTGCAGCTACATCTCCGTGTGGGAGACAGCAGGAAGACGGCCCTCTCTTAAATCAGAAAGACGACCCCACCCAGCCATCCCATATCCCGGCCTCGCATATCCCGGCTCCTGAACTGTGAGGAAGAAATGTTTGTTGTTGAAGTCACCCAGCCCGTGGCATTTCTTTTGTAGCAGTCTGAGCTGACTGAGATTGTTGATGATGCAGGTTTTCACAGGTGTGTTTGAAAGTACATTACAGAAAAAATATATGTAGTCATACAGCTTGAAATAGCAGTCCCACATCAGATAATTTGAATGGAGAAAAATCTCTAAGAGCCAAAAAGACTGTAAAGATTTTTATTGCAGTGCCATTTATAATGTCCAGAAAAATATACATAAACATCCAACAATATCCCAATTATTGGTATATTGCAGCATACTGACCAAGTGAGATACGAAACACTGACTAAATAGCTATTAAAACATGAAAAGTTTAGTTAACATGATGTTCAAAAATACAAACATACATATACATTATTACTCTTGCTATGCAAAGTTATGTCCATGTAGCAATAAAAATTAGAAGAGAACAAAGACAAATGAACGCTACATAATGTGTTTGGAAGGTAGAATTTTTCTCATTACATTTAGAGCTGCATTAATGTTTTTATAATGATGTTTGTGTAAAGAACAGCACTGAAAATGACTATCATTCATTGAATGTCTATATTATGCTAAGCACTATACATATTTTTGTCATATTAATTCTCAAAAAATCCTATAAAGATGGTCTGTTTTAAACCATTTTAATTGAATTTTAATATTTTTCAAATTGATATAAATATATACTTTAAAAAGATAAAGCATTATGATTAATTATATTAAAAATAAAAGCAATCTCCCTGACCTTTCAACATCAATTTATTTTACTATTTTAGCAGTTTTTTCATATGATTCACCAGGGGGCTTGACCAGGGGGCTCACTGTCCTCAGACTGGATGGTCAGACACAAGAAGAGGCCCGAATATTCTTGCTCCTCACCAACTCCCCCCACAACTTAGTTGGCACATCTGCCAGTGTCTACAACAACCTCCAGCGCCCAAAGGACAGGCTCCTCAGGGTCCCAGCTCCACCAGGTGACTCCAGCCCCGTGCCCTCCAGCCCCCAGGTGCTAATCTTCAGGGTGACTTATCACCCCAGGGGGGATTCCTTACTCTTCCTTTATTTGCATAAATAATGTGCTACATTTGCTTCTCACTAAAAATGCATACACCCATTTTTCTTGCTGTTGATAATCACCCTGATATTTGATTTGAGATTGAATGACTGTTTATTTTTCTGAATTTTTCTAGATAGTCAACAAAGGGCATTACTCAATTAGCAAGAGAGTTATGTTCTAAATATTAATATTAATCAGAAATTACTTCATTTAATTCACAGCATCTTCAAAAATTGGCAATTTTTTCTTGTTTTAAAAAATATATAGTGAATACAGTATATTGATATATCTGACCTATTAATGATAAAAAGTAATTAAGAAGCATACTTTAGCCGAAACCGGTTTGGCTCAGCGGCAGAACATCGGTCTGCGGACTGAAAGGTCCCAGGTTCGATACCGGTCAAGGGCATGTACATTGGTTGCGGGCATGTCCCCGGTAGGGGGTGTGCAAGAGGCAGCTGGTCGATGTTTCTCTCTCATCGACGTTTCTAGCTCTCTATCTCTCTCCCTTCCTCTCTGTAAAAATATCAATAAAATATATTTTTTTAAAAAGAAGCATACTTTATCAATTGGGTAGCATCATGGTGGCTTGTGGTTGTTAGCTGTTTGCTATACACCAGGCACTGGTCTATGTATCTCACCTGCATTAAACCATTTAATGTTATAGCCAGTGATGAAAGTATCTATACTATTCCTGTTTCATAGGTGGCAGTACCAGTGCACAGCACAGAGCTTTGAATAACTGCCCAAGATCCCACAAGTAGGGGATGTGTATCTGGGACTTGAATGCAAATGGTTAAATTTCAAAATGTTCCCCCTTATCCTTTCACTTTCCTTGATGATTGGGTAAAACTCAGGGTGGCAGGATGAGTTTTGAAGGAGAGACAAGTGTGTGAGATAGAGACAGAGGCAGAGAGAGATAGACAGAGACACAGTGAGACAAAGACCTGGGCCACAGTACTTGGGGAGAAACACAGAGAAGAGATTAGAAAGTTGTGGATGCTTTGGGATTTTTTGTAGGAAGTTTTACTGGCATTTATTTGTTATAACCTATTTGTGTCTTTGTGGAACTTTAGTAAAAACATTCCTCACTTTATCAACTTTTCCCACCAAGATTGTGTTTCTTCTAGTGAGTTTTCAATGCGAGTCTGGGAAGGCCTGCTCTATGCAGGTAGAACGCACAAAATCTTGCACATAATTTCAGACCACCTCAGTGTCTCCAGGGCCACATTTCAGAACTGTTCATGTTATTATTATCTTCACAATAATGAAGGAGAAATAAAAGGAGAGCAAAATGAGTCTGCTGGGGGAATGATTCTTCCCAGCGCCATAGACCTGGGAGACAGGCGTACACAGAGGCTCTGCCCTGTGATGGGTTCATACTGCACAGCTAATACTGCCCTTAGTGGGCGCCTGGGAACACTTTAGAGATAATCACCCATGCCTCCATATTACATAGAATAATCCTCCTGTTCTTGGGGCCCATAACAGAGTAAGTCAATTAGCATACAAGAGATGTTAATCTATAACATGAGCTCACATACATTTTCTTGACAGATTTATAGCACACAAAAACTCACATTCTTTTATTTCCTGATAATTCATGGATCATTTCTACAAAAATCAGTTCCTATTTGTAATTTTTCAAAGGAAATGATAAATGGAAATATTGTTAATGTGTCCAGTTCAATATATATGTTTTTATGGAGAAATTTCCTTCCCTCTTTTTGCCCTTCTAATTCTTCTTTTTACATTCCACAATCCCAGTTGGACCACTAAAATGAGTTGATCAGTCTACTAAAATACAACCCATATTTGTTTAAATGATCCTCCTTTTTTCCTTCCTTTCTTCTTTTCTTTTTTTTATCCATGTTTATGCTGAATGAATTTTCAGGGGACTAAAATATTTTTTTTAGCAGTTGCTTAGATTCTCTAATTCAGTTGAAAGAAACCCAGAATTGATTCAGTGTACTCCATTCCTTGCATTTTTCCAATTAGCTTTTATTCTTTGAGTACTTAAAATTCGTTCACTGTGGTGAGTGATGAGGGAGATTTTAACCACTGGGTGGTTTTGAGCATAAAAAAAAAAACAGCCAATTCCCCAGGAGACTAATGATTATGTACCAGTAGGAAACATTGGGATTCCAGCTCCTTAAATGACTCGCTTTCTATAACGATTTCCTGTTGCTCAAACTAAAAAATGTATTTGTGAAAAATTTAATGGCAGGGAGGGCTAAACTATGATATTTTATAATTGGTAGGACATTTGAAGACCTAGTAGAAGATAGTATTTCCAACTTTTTTCCTGGAGAACACAGATTGTCATGGAACGTCCAACTTTGGGCTAAGAATTTAGTAGGTCGGGTTCCTAAGTTCTATTTTAATTTCACTCAGAATAGCCTTGAGTTAACCTAGCAAATGCAATCAAGTTCTGTACAATGACCTCTCTGTGTGGCTTAGATTTGCTTTTCTCTGATGATTGGTGGTGTTGAGCACCTTTTTATATACCTGTTGGTCATCTGTACGTTTTTTATAGAATTCTTTACTGAGGTCGTTTTTTATATTTTAATCAGATAATTGTTTTCTGGGTTATTGAGTTGTTCAAATTCCTTATGTACTAATGAAATAAGCCAGACACAGAAAAACAATTACTGTATGATCTCACTTACACATAGAATCTTAAAAAGTCAAACATATAAAAGCAGAGAATAGAATAATGGTTGCCAAGTTCTTGGGTGTGGAGAAAATGGGCAGAAGTTGGTCAAGGGGTACAAACTTTCAGTTATGCAGGATGACTAAGTTTTTGAAACCTAGAATCCAAAATAGTTACTATAGTTATAACATTGTATTGTATACCTAATATTTCCCAAGAGAGTAGATGTTAAGTGTTATCAAAATTCACAGAGAGAGAGAGAGAGAGAGAGAGAGAGAGAGAGAGTAGCTATATGAGGTGATGGATGTGTTCATTAACTTGATGTTGTAATCATTTTACAATGTATTAATATATCTAGAGAATCACACTGTACACTTTCTATATATATAATTTTTAGTTGTAAGTAGATCTTAATAAAGTTGAAAAAATATGTGCAATATATATTTTTGGTAGTAAAACATCAAAAGAGTAAACGGATGAGTAATGAAATTTTTTGGGGGGGGCAATGGTAAGACATGTACACATATAATACCTTAATAAAAAATTAAAAAGATAATTATTTTTTCAATCCCCTCATGGTATAGAAGAAAGATTTAAGGCTCAAAAAACAGTCAACTTTGGGAGAACCCAGGAGGGAGATTGTACTGAGTGTGTGGCTTTGGCCACATTGATTGTTACTTGAACTCTGCAAGTCTCTCCTCCCTCCCCCAAGCTCCACCTCTCATACAAAGAGAGAGAGAGAGAAAGAGAGAGAGAGAATATAAAATTCCCTTCTGCAGTTCTAATAAGGATCTCCATGCTCTGTGTGAATGTTCCTTGGAAAGTCCAATGACTTAATCATTAGAGAAAGCCCTTTGTACTAACCCCCATGCATTTGATGCAATTCGTTTATCACTTTATTTCTTCCTAGGATCTTTGGTTTTTCTGGAACTCATACCCTTGGAGTTTAAGGGGTGAGAAGTAATAAGTTAGGACTTGGGATTCCCATCCTCTTTGGAGGAAGGACCTATCACTTCCTCCCTCATTGATCAAATGTCAGCACATTCATCATGCTGCTGAAGACAGAGCTGGCATTTTCGATGGTGCATAGCTCTGAAGCTCCTGTCAATGGATTTTACTTCACATTTTCAGCCTCCTCTTCTCTGGGACCTTTGGTTAATTTGCTCCTGGACTGAGCTAAGAGTCATACTGCAGTTCTTTATCCTGTTCCCACCTCCCCCTCTAAAAACACAACCTTCTGCTTTGTTCATCCTTCAGCTGAGCCTCGTGGTAATGAGTAGAAATAAACTACTTCTCTTTTCCTCTATAAATGAATGTCCATGCAGCCATCTCTCTATATCCTAGCTAGTGTCTAGAGCAGCCATGGGAAAACTATAACCCGAGGGCAGGATCCGGCCTGTTCGGCTGTTCTGAGGGTTCTCTTGCTCTCCCCTCTGCTCCTTCACCAGCAGCCCAAGATGAGAGTGCCAGCATGGTCAGGCTGCTTTTGTTCCGGCCCTCTGGGCCAGTTTAAGAACCCATGTGGCCCTCGAGTCAAAAAGTTTGCCCACCCCTGGTCTAGAGCATCGTGTAATTTTGTGCATCCATAGCTCTCATTAAAGGAGTATTTTCGCCCCTGTAAGGAATAGATGAGCTAGTTGAAGTGCCACATTCTAGAGCTTCCTTCCAGCCTCACACCTGGGCTGTCCACCTTTCCTCTGGTTCTCTGTTTCTTCCGCCACTTTTCAATATGTGGATTTTAAACAATTTCTATTTGTTTAGAGTGGGAGAAAGGCTAGTGCTTGGATTCCTTGAAATGTAGAAAAATCGGAGGCTTTGGGTCCCTGCAAATGAACCCAAGCCTGCCCCAACTTCACTGTGTGATTGCATCAATGAATGTTAAGGGCTCTGGGGATCTGAGAATGAAATAGAATATTGACGGCACTTTTCAAGGACTATTGTGAAGATTAAATTGCAAGAGACAACATATAAAGCACTGACACAGGTCTGTTTTACATGAAGAATTTAGTGCAAGTTGATACTTCGAGATAATTTATACTGAGGATTTGTGGCCAATGCCCACATCCCCTTGCCTTGACCATTTTAGTGCATGCCAACCCAGCTTCCAATGCCAGCACCTTCATGTCCTCACCCAGGTGCTTTCTCCCCAGGGGCAGGCAGTTGGACCAGGGAGGAATGCCCACATATAAGCCATGAACAAGGAGTTGGTGCATACATGCTCCAGCTCCCACATCCTTGTTTGGATAACTCAGAAACACCTGTTTTACACTGGTTCACTCAAACTTCCTCAAAGGATATAAGCTCCATTTCCCATATTGATAACTGGCTTTATAACACAATCTTTAACCTCTGCCTTTCCTTCCCTGGCCCACCTAAGATCACACAGTCTAAGAAATATCCCTAGTGCAGTATGAAATTCTTGATTAAAGAACATTTCCTCTGTATTTTTTTCTGTCCCTGGAAGTCTTCAGACTCAAGCCAAGCAAATGCACTGTGGGTTTATACCCATGATAGGGTTTTTCATCAGTGAAAAGATTGAACACAACTTAGTATGTGAAAAGTTATGATTGCTTTCTACATAGTACACTAAGAAAAATACTCAAAATTATTTTATCATTATCAATCTGTCTTAATTATATCTAAGCAGGAAATTGTTTCTCAGGGAAGGAACCAACGTGGTCAATATTAACAGAGGATTCGGGTGGAGATAAGGCAAGCCAGTGATGACAGGAGAGAAGAAAAGTGGATGGTTGGATGAGATGACCAAAGAATTTAGGAGGAAGCTCACTAGAGAAAGATGCAGCCTTGAGTCAAGGACCAGAAGAGGGAGAAGGATTAGTGAGGTGGGTCTAGGAGAATTCCAAGTCTTCATAATTCACCCCTCAGCACCACCAAGGTGACTACATTACAACATTTTAAGAGCTGACAATGCTGAGCGCTAATTGTGAGCTGGGAAGCCAAGTGTAGACTGGCCTCCTGGAGGAGAGTCAAGACCCATAACCCCACTAGGGTTCAATAAATAGGACAATAGCACTCCTCAGTGTGTGAGCACCCCAGCCCTTGAATTCCACCCATTTCACAAAGCTGCCTTTTCCTTTTGTCATAATGGCTTCACTGATGACTTAACTCCCTTCACCACTCAGACATCACCGCTGTTTCTGGGCCAGCACATCTATTGTCGGCTGACCTGGAGCAGAAAATAGGCTGCTTAATAAATAGGCCCAGCGTTTGGTACAATGCGGGCTCTTTCTAGGCCAGCTGTACCTGGTGGGGAGGGAACAATGGTCTCGTGGTTTAAAGGAAATGTGCTGCCCTATTAGGAGTGTCACCCCTTAGATGTTTAATTAATCAGAGACCCGGGAGCCCAACACAGAGAGCGTTTTCTGAAGATGAGAGAGGAGTGTCAGAGGGGTGTAGGAAATAACCTTGCATGTCCTGTAAAGAGCTGGTCACACAGAATGTTCCCCGGAGAAAGACTGATGGAGCATTTGCAGTACACAGCATTGGAGTTTCTCACTGCTGGGGCCTGTCAGCAGGGGCTGTTTAATGTACTAGGACATTTAATCAAGTCCCTTTAAAAGTTTCTGGTCCTACATGCTCCCTTTCTCCATACAGGTCACCTTCCCCCAGTCCCTGACCAGGCAGTCAGTGCCACATAATAACAGTCCCGGTGCCCTAGCATGAGTCAGCAACTCCCCTTGACCTGGCTGCCTTGACCCTTCACACATTCCACTTGCTGACAATTTTCTGGTATCAATATCTTCCGACTGGACCCTTGATCAAATCCACTCTTTATCAAACATCATCTGTGAAATATTCAGCACAAATGAGAGCATAGAATGAGAGCTCCCGAGTAAACAGGCATGAATTTGAATCCCAGTATTGTCAAACTTTACTGGAGATGTGATCATGATGAATTAGTTAACATTTCTAAGCCTCAGCTGACTCATCACTAAAATAAAGATTCTTACACATAAATGCTCAATAAATATTAGCTAATATTATTGTCATTAACTGTTGTTTTTGCTATAGTATATAATAATTATATTAAATACAATAATAAAGTCATAATTCTATAAAGATAGAAATAAATTTTCAAGTATTATGAATGTAAATAATTATACAGTATTATTAACTGGTATTACTCTTAATAACTAATGTTATTACTACTTTAAATTGTCCACCATATTTATGTTAACTGGTGGGAAAAGAATTAGAACTCTTGGCTCCCAAATCTACATACTTTCACATTTCACATTTTCTTCTCTTTTTATTTTAAATATTACTCCATCCTACTCATATTCTCTCTCTCTCTCTCTCTCTCTCTCTCTCTCTCTCTCTCTCTCTCTCTCATCTCTCTCATTTTCATTCTAGATGTACAGAGTTTAGAGAAAGCTGTCTTAACATCTCACTTTATAGACAGGACTTTGAAGAATAGATATTTTCAACATTGGATTAAGTTGTACAACACTGATTTTGATTTAGTTGAAATCAGAGCTCAGACCTGGGGCTTTTCTAATGATGGACAATGACTGAGAATCCAGGTCACAGAAGATGGTTAGAAATCCTGTTACCTCCACCTGCCAAGTCAGAAAGCCAAGCTCCTGAAACCAAGATGTGCAGTGATGGTTTCATGTAGGTCAGGGTTCTCTACTTCAGCACTATTGATATTTAGGGCTAGATGATTCTTTGTGGTGGGGAGCTGTCTTGTATATTGGGGGCTGTTCAGCAGAAGTCCTGGACTTTAGGACTTACCCTGAGTTGTGACAAGGAAAGATGACTCCAGACATTGCCAAGTGTTCCCTGCGGAGAAAGATTACCTCCAGTTGAGGAAAACTGATCTAATTTCATTGGAAGAAGACCAGGAAGAAATAATAAAAGTGGGATTGGGGATAATAGAATTTTTATAGGGAGGGATATAGAGAGCTGGCTTCCCTGACAAGATTATAGAATTTGAAATTGAAAGGATTCAGTTAAGTTATAGTTTCACCCCCTTTTGGTTGCACTTGGTCAACCCACCTGGATAAGTAAGTTTCTCTCTCTGAGCCTGAGACTCCTCAGTGGGAAGAGAAGAAGTTCTGGATCAATGTACCCTTACAAATCCATATGCTGAAACCCTAAACCCCAGTGTCCCAGTCCATTGTGATGGTATTTGGAGGTGGGGTCTTTGGGAAGTAATTAAGACTGGAAAAGTTATGAGGGTGGAACTCATGATGGGATTAGTGCTCCTATAGGAAGAGCATCAGAGAGCTCTTTCTGTCTCCGTGATATGAGGTTATAGCAGGAAGGTGGTTGTCTACATGCCAGGAAGAGAACTCTCATCAGAACCCAACCATTATAACACCCTGATCACTGTCTTCTAGCCTCCAGAACTTGGGAAAGTGAATTTCTGTTGTTTTAGATATACAGTCTATATGGAATTTTTTTTATAGAAGCAAGAGTAGACTAACACACAAAGGTAATAATTTTGCTTATGGCTGAGGATTGTGAGAGGAATTAATTGAAATGAATTGGAAAATGCTGAAGTAGAAAATTATATTTTAAAATTGATATGTATGAGTTTTAAGGAGGTTTAACAATGAACTGCTTATGAAACTTGGCAAGTACTGGTCCTATCGACCCACTTTGCTGAAGGGGTGATATCATTGTAAGTAGCTCATCTGGTATACACGGAAAGCTGCTAAAAACTTGAAATTAGTTTACCCTAAATTAGTTAATTCATTCATTTTAGAGTAAGCAAACAAATCGGATTCTAAGTTGTTCATGCAGCTTACTAGTATACTTAGGGAAACACAAGAATTGGACTTACCACAGAGTCAAATGAGTCACACAGATATTATATAATTATCTTAAATAGATAATAAATATACAATTATATAAATATTGATATTAATAGTAGAAATTTAATATATTATATGAGTAAATATGTCATATAATTATATTAAATAGAGTAATGATTAACAATAGATAACCTATATTCATAAAAGCCTAAGCTACCTTTATGATGGAACGACCAGAACAACTGGTAGCTATGATGCCCATTGACCACAAGGGGGCAGATGCTCAATGCAGGAGCTTCCCCCAGCCCACAGTCTCCAATCACTGATGGGGCCTGCAGGCCAACCTCTTGGCCCCCCACCCCCCACCCTCCCGCACTTCCCCACCACCAGCAGGCTGCAATCGTCTGATCAGGGCCAGGCCCCTGGGCTGGGATGGAGAACCAGGGGGGCTGAGGGCTGGCTCCCTCCTCAGGGCCAGCAGCCAACCTCCAGGATCCCTCCTCCCATCCCCCCCCCCCCTGGCTGGAAGGCCCTGATCAGTTTGCTGCCCACTCACCATGGTGGCAGTTGGCTCCTCCCCTTGGCCAGCAGATGATCAGGACCAACCTTTCCCCCACCCATCGGGTGATTGGGACAAAGTGGCAGTAGATGTGGGTGGTGAGGAAAAGGAGGAGGGGGAGGTGGGTGGTGGGTAGGTGGGAACTGCATGGTGGCAGCATGCAAGCAGCAAGGGAAGGAGAAGGTGGGGAGGTGGGGAACATGATTGGCCCTGATCGCCAGCCAGGCCTAGGGACCTCATCTGTGCACAAATTTTATGCACCGAACCTCTAGTTAGTAAATAATGATAATGACTTAATATAATTATTATATACAACATTCACTTTGGAGGGGTAGCCATTTTCCCCATTTTTCACATTAAGAAAGGTGATGGGGATCCAGGAATGTCACATGAGTTGCCCCAATGACACAAATACAATTGGTAAATACAGACCTACAGCCCAGGTTTTCTGGATCCAAGCTAATGTAGTTTCCTCTATCACTTAATTGTTATTTTCCTCAAAATATATATAAATAAATGTGACATAAAGGAAAACCACCTACTCTCTATGACCACAGAGCTACCAGCTGCTTCCCTGCATTTATTACTCACCTCCATTTCATTTCTGCTGCAATCACCAGGTTTCTCAGAAAGGAAAGCTGTCAGCTTTCCAGACATCCTCTAGTCGATTTCTGAGACACGTCTACCTCTGAATGCAGGTAGCACCCATGCCCCAGCGAGCAGGGATGAGAAGTGTGGGTCTTCACTCACTTAAGGTTGCTTAAGTCCAGGTGCACTGTCCTGTTAAGCAGTTGGGAAAAAAAACACTAACCCTAAGGTTACTGGATGTGAGTGCTGCTGTCCATTCACTCTTTAAGAAAAGCACGAGACAGAGAGAGAATTAGCATTTCATTCCACAGAACCAGGTGCTGTGGCCTGATAACAACTAACCTTTCTGTACAGTTTAGAACATGATTAGTAAGGAACTCATTCTTTTAGTCAATATAAATACAAACTTTAGATATTTTAAATTTACTTACTGATGAGAGAGAGAAAGAGAGAGAGAGAGAGAGAGAGAGAGAGAGAGAGAGAGAGAGACATAGATTTGTTGTTCCACTTATTTATGCATTCATTGATTGCATAAATAAGTGCATGTGTCTTCACTGGGGATCAAACTACTAACCTTGGTGTATCACGGTGACACTCCAATAAACTGAACTACCTGACCTGGGCAGGAACTCGAATTCTTAAAATTACCTTTTATAATAGACATTTTAATCCCTATTTTTCTGGTTGAAAAACTGTCAAGGATGAAGAAAGAAAAAATACTACCTTGAGAGCACTGGTTATGTTAGTCATTCTAAGAATTTTGCATATATTCAATTGTTCACTTTTCACAACAACCATAGGTGACAATATTTTTCCCCCCTGTCTCATAGATGAGAATCAATGAGAGTTAGATTGATTTGTAAGTGGCCCAAAGTCCCACAACTGGTAAATACAGTGTTGAGATCAGAACAACAGATCTAACAACAGCTCTGTGGTCCTCCTGCATAGAATACCTTTAGGCATTGTCATCCTATGCGACCTCATTCAGTCCTGTTTGTCACCTGGGCAAACGGGATTGCCCTACTTCATGCTAAGAATTGAGAAACTAAGAGAGATACCCAACCTCACATAGCAGAGCTGGTATTCAACTCCAAATGTGCCAACACCACACCCCTCATTGTCCTAGTACACTCAAGGTACTGACAGAGAAGACAGATGAAGACCATGCCTTCTTTTATATACTAAATAAAACAGTTACAATCTCAAGGCTATATTGGGGAAGTGACACAAGACAGATAGTCACCATTATTATATGGGCTAATTTTATTTCTGTTTTTTAAAGTATGATGCCATTCTATTCTTCAAAATAGCTGGTGGAAAAGTCAGTTGTAAGGGAGCTCGATCTCATTTAAATACTCCATGTCTGAGAAGCAGAATGAACAAATATTCCAGGAGAGCTCACCTGGCGAACGTGATAGGTGAGTGGTCTGTTAGACTTGGGATGGGAGCCCTAGTCCTATGGATCGGAGGGTTTCTCTGCCAGAATCAGGGCCCAATTGACCATAACTCATTCCCAAAACCTAAGCTGCTTTGAAGTCACCAGGCCTATTTCCAGAAGTGCTTTGGCTTTGCCATCCACAATCCTTTCACATTCTTTTAAACTCTGGGTCATAATCCTCCAAATCCTGCTGGTTGTTTTCTTTGGCTCTTGAGTAGTTTTCAGATGGCTTCTTCATTTCAGTAAAGTACTATTCCTGAGACACCTTTTCCAGAGTTTTCTTGGTTGTCAAACCTTATGCCATTAAAAATACTAGAGAATCTTTCAAGCTACAGTTGCTGGTTTCAGTAATTATATAATAATCTATAATCTTAGCTGTATTTTCCCCCCAAAATTTAATTTGCAGCTACTAGGTAGAGATAGATCTGAAATAAGAAAAACTTGAATTTTAATTTTATTCCTGTAATTTATTGTTTGTATAATCACTGTATGAGCTCAGCTATCTTATCCTTAGCTTTCAAATCTCAAAACACTAAGCTCTGTTATACATATTGAATGGTAGTTCTTGAGATTAAAGGAGATATTCCCTCATTCATTCATCATCCATCAATAAATATGTCCTAACTTTACTAGGTACCGAGTATTCTGTCAATTACTGAAAATAGCAGAGGTTTCAATGCCTTCACTTTTGTTCTCAGAGACTGCACCATCTATTGGGAGAGAGTGAAGTGAACAGCTAGCAATCAGGGTGATGTATGCTAACAGGATGTATGTGCAGAAGCTACAGGGACAGCAGGGGAGGAAGGGAGAGTTCAGCATATAATATCCGCTTAGTGTTGAGAATGTATAAAGTAATTTTTTTCCTGAGGAAGAAAAATTAATCAAAGACTTAATGGATGAGTAAGAGTAAGCTAAATGAGGAGAGGGTTGGAGCAGGGAAATAAGAGAGGTGCATTCTTTCTGCAGATGCATATTTAGGACAAAGTGAAATGCTAAGTACTTGGTATTTTGAAACTCTTTGATTCTAAATAAAACTATGAAAAGAACCAGTGTGACCCCCAAACCTACTTATAATTGCATGTAGCCAAAGCTATTACTTTTCAGTGTTTAATGCTGAATCTTCACAGCTTCTCCAGACTTAGGAGCTATTCTTTGAAGTACCCAAAAGATAAGATCCTGTGGGGACAGGACTTTCTGAACGTGGGGAGATTCATTTATACCACCGCAAAATAAAATCAACCTGCCACTAATCAAAGTTTCGATACCTATTTTCCAGAGCATTTCACAGGAGGATTTCCCTACTCTGTTACAAAGTAAATTATAATAGGATATCAGTTTTGTGCTGCTTTGGGGTGAAACAAAATAAGGAGGCATGCTCTGATGGGAAAGTTAGTAGATTGCCATTGATAAGAAATTTCCATAGAGGAGAAAAAGGTAGCACATTCCAAACAATTCAAGTTACTTGAATAAGTGCTTCCCTATTCAAGTAATTCAATCTATTCATATGTTTGTTTTTACATATACCAATATGAGTGTAGTGCCATGTCCAGGATTGGGATTCGATTCTAGATAAGCAACTTAGATTGAGGATGATCATGGTGTAAAGATAAGACGACCATTTTGACTCAGTGCTAACTGTGCCACTGAGATGGCATGACCTTGGGTATTAATAGCATCAGCCTTGTCCACAACACTTTTGATAACCAAATAGAGAGCTATGAATGTGAAATTATTTTGGGTGCAATAATGCAAAATGAATGAAATACATTGATAGAATTAAATTTAGAAAATACCCTAAATATGAATTCATTCTGAGTTCAATCTTTCCTTGCTCTGGACCTGTGTTCACAGGGCAGTAAGTTTAGCAAAAGACTCCCAGGATTACATGACCCCCGTTGTCATAGTCAGCTCTGGCTGCGAAAACAACATAGTATAGGCTGGGTGGCTTATACACATTTATTTCTCACTGTTCTGGAGGTTAGAAGTCCAAGGTCAAGATGTTGGCAGATTTGGTGTCTGGTGAGGGCCCACTTCCTGATTTGAAGATGGCTGATTTCTCAGTGTGTTTATATGTTGGGGAGATACCCTCACTCTCATGTCCTTTTCTTTCTTAAAACACAATATTTAGTGTTTATTATATTCTAGATATAACATGCTCAGTATTTTAAATATATTTTTAATATAATCCTTAAAACTCTCTGATTATGAATCTGATATTATAGGTGAAGAAATAGATTCCTGGTGAGGTTGAGGGACTTTCCTAGAGTCTTATACCTCGTTAAGTGTCAGAGCTAGAATTTGACTGCAGACTTCTCTTATGCTGAGCCTCTCCCTTATACACTTTTAAAACCAGTGAAATATGCTGCCTAATGAAAATATATATTTTTTTAATTTCAGACAAAGAGTGTGAAAGTAGAAATATTAATACTGCATTGTCATTGCCTGCCCATGTAATCTTAGGCCACATCTTTTCCTTTAATTAAGATTTCCCGAATGTTGGTTTCCTTTACTGAAATGTGATTAAGTTAATAAAATATGAGCTACACAGTGGAGAGAGCTAAGCAGAGATTCTAAGTCTCAGCATGGTTGACCTTTTGGGTTAGATGGTAATTTGTTGGGGAGAACTGTGCTATGCATTAGGATGTTTATCGGACTTCATCCACTAGAGGCTAGTAGCAACACCTCCCACCCCTACCCTGGGTCCAGTTGTGTCATGTCCCTTTCTTCTAAGGGCACTCAACCATTCATGAGGGTTCCATTCTCATGGTAAAATCATCATCTCCCAAAGGCCCTGCCTCTGAATATCACTGCACTGAGCTTCTGAACTGTGGGGAGACACACATATTCAGTTCACAACACTTTCCATATATTTATGGGTAATTTCTACTATGGTTTTATCTTTTAGACTTATTATTAGTCTCTTCATTTTTTTTCATGAGAACTTGATCTCAATTTATCTACCCAGACCTTCCCACCTTACTTATTCCTCCCTTCCTTCTTTTTTTGTTTAACATTTAACCTCATAGACCATTCATCAGTTTCTGACATAATAGCATATTTTTAATAAATAAATGAATGAATAAATGAAGAAAAATCCAAGGTCTCCTTCTTCTGGAGGAAGTCTTACTTGCTACAGAAATTTGCTGAAATTGGTTAAAATGACTGACGTTTATTAACTAACATACATACAATAGTAATTGGGGAACCAAAGACATGGAAATGGGTCTTATAAAGATAATTCAATATTGGTGGGAGGAGTAAAATGATCTTTTATTGTTTTGTTATTTGTTTGTTTGCTTGCTTGTTTTGTTTTGTTTTGTTTTGTTTTGGCAAGGTGTGCTTGGTCCTATTCTCCTGGGTCCACAGCGCAGAGCCGGGCTGCATGAGCTGTCCATTTGGAAGGTGCTGAATGCTGTGGTGGGTGTCAGAGAAAAGATGCATCATTAGTTGCTTGTAGAAGCCTGAGCTCGGTTGGTCTCCAGGGTGGCATTTCTCAAAAGGGGTTCCACGGGGAAGTGAGAACAATCCAGTGTTCTCTGTGATGGTCCAAGAAAGAAGAATCTGGAAGAGAGTGATCCAACTCTTCATCCTGCATCTTCTACCCTGATGCTGCTCCTGGTGATGAGAGCTCTGGCCAGACCCTCCCTCTCAAATTAGTTTCTGTACATCTACTGGAAGGGACCATGGAGGAGAAAGAGGTGACAGTAACTGCAGTCCTGAAAGTCACTGCATGAATCAATGATAGTGAGAACATGGCTGTGACCTTCACCTGACAGGAACAATTCCTGTGGGCCCTTCATCTGAAGAAACTGTGCAGAAGTGGCAGGCTGGTAAAACATGGCTATCTTTCCTTCTCAGGCACCCCTGGGGAAATCTGTGAGACCTGCGAGTCAGATCCTGCAGAAATACCATGTTTGAAGAAAAGAGGACATTAATGTGACACTGTAAACTCGGGAAATAATGTTTTAAAACAAAGAGAAAACTTGTTAAAATTCTTTATTGTTTAAAGTATTACATTAGTATTGTTTTTCCCACCATTAAGTGGGAGCGTCTTGAGATAGGAGAATCCGATGTCATGAAACAGCCATTAAGAAAAATTACCCCCACATGCAGTTAAAGCCCTACCTTACCTGGTTCTACCCCTATCACTTCCTCCACAAACATACTGATGATCTTAGAGTGGGGTCATCCATCTCAAATTTGTATTTTTTTCCCAATTCCATATATATTTACATAAATGGTACCTATATACTTCCATACATATGAAAAAAAAGTTCTTTTTTTGTGTGTGTGCTATGGCCCTGGAGAGTATTTGCTAAGTGAAATAAGCCAATCAGAAAAAGGCAAGCCCATATGATCTCACTTCTATGTGGAATATAATGAACAAAATGGAAGCAGAGACATGGATACATGGAAAAGACTGACAGCTGTCAGAGGAGAGGAGGGATGGAATGATTGGATGAAAAAATGTGAAGAGATTAGAAAAAACAAACAAAAACAGATATACACAACACATAGACAGACAAATGTGTGTTGATGGTCAGAAATGCGGTGGAGGTGGGAAGAGGTGGGGAAAATGGGGACATCTATAATAGTCTCAATAATAAAAATAAAGTAAGTTACATAAGTTCTATTGCAACAAAAAAACATGGGAATCATGAGTCATTTACGTTTGGAAAATACTGCAAGGTTTCTGCCAGATTCTTCAGTAGGTAAAATATCAGTATGAATAGTGTATCTTGAAGAAGAAAAAGAACTCTGCAGTATTTATCAATCTCACTTAACTGCAACATTTAAAACAACAACAACAATAACAGCAACAAAAACATAACAAAATACCCAACACACTGCCAGGTCTGTCTGTAGCTCAGTGTTCAGACCCATTTTGGAGTGAATGCAAGACCCTTAGCTAAAGGGATCTTTATAATGTCTGCACAGACTGCCCCTGCACCCAGGATGAGACCGTCACATTATATAAGGGTAAGGGAGGCTCAGGTTGAGCTCATGTGTTCAGTTAAGCTCTGCTTGTCATGCCCCCTCGGGAGCCTAAGGGAGACAGCAGGCAGCCAGACAGAGTAAAGGTCTAACTGAGGTGGGAGTCCCCTGACATCTGGCAGAGGTGACAGGTAAGCCCAACAGAGGAGGATGCCCAGCCTTAGCCTCAGAGGATGGTTGCGGAGATGAAATAAACAGGGCTCATAACAACATATGCCGAATGTGGACTTTGAAAGCCAGTCTAGGGGTAGTGTCACGCACTTTGCTAGGTGTCGCCAATATGTAAGGTCATTTTAAACCCTCCAGAGCCAACAGTACTTTGGCACCTAGATCAGAGCCGAGCTGTGCTGATATGGTTCTTGGAGCTCCCTATCCATTAACTCTTCTAATACAGTTATTACTGGCACTGTGCTTTAACACTGTTATTATCTCCACTTGAGATGAAGTGCAGGAAGGGTTAGTAATATGCCCAAAGCAGGAGTTCATGAGTGGGAGAATTGGGCTCCACCCCAAGCAGCCTGACTGCCAGCCCTACTCTTAGGCTTGTCAGTTACCACTTAATAAGCATGTGAGAGGCATATCATTGCTCTCCTGTCAGAAATGAGAAAATTCAGTCTCATGGAATACCTGTCGATTGCCTTAAGTCATACCACTACTTAAGAGCAAAGCTCTCTGTCCATGAGAGAGCGATGTCTTGGGTTGAAATATGGCAGCTGCAGTAGTGCCCTCTAGCCTTGTCCCAAAATGCCATGTAAGAGTTTGCCCTAGAGACAATTCTCCACCACTTTGGGTGGCCTGCCTCCTTTCACTCTGCCACAGACAGCAGCTGGATAATCACTTTAATTAGGTAGAGCAAAAGCCTTTTGGGAAAAGCAGGCTATATTGTAGTAAATGCCATGTTTTATATTTATATAGTCAATTATGCTTTTTTGAGGAGGCTTCCATAGCAAATTTTCCACATCGTTTGTTCTCCCAGTACCTGGGGAGAGTAGGTGGTTGCTTTTTTAAAGTGTAGGGGATTTAGATGAAGATCTGTTTTAATCCCTGTTCAGCCACCTAGCAAGACCGTGATCATAAATAAGCTGCTTACACCACCAGAGTCTAGGACTCTCCTTAGAAAATAAGGTACAACTCATAAGGCGGTGAGAAATGCTGTTAGACACGCGGTACTTTCCTGTAGCTTCATTTATTCGCTAAGCATCTGTTGAGTCCTCCCTGTGTGCTGTGTCCTAGCCCCTCCTGTTCTAAAATATATTGAATTTTAATGGAGTGATTAAACTTGAGCCAAACTTGAGGAGCTTACTAGTTTTGAGGATAACTTCTGGTCTGAGATATCATTATTAAAACTCTAACATAGACACCCAGTGGCTCTATTTTTGCGTGATTTGTTGACTTGGTCTAGGAATTGGTTTTATTCTCTATAAGATGGCTATAAATCAGGTTTTCTCCCATGAGAACCAAATGAGAAAACACTTGCACAATATTTAGCTTAGTGCCTGACAAAGTATTAGCCCTTAATAGATAGTTACTAGAAGGAGAAGAGAATGATGGCAATGGTTCAGTCAAAATGGGTATGAAATTCAATTTTTCAGCTTTTTAGAAAAATCTAGACACATGGGTGTTATGGAAGGAAGGTTCAGTTTTTAACATGCAAGCTAGTGAAAATCTTAGTTGACTTTTAAAAAATGCATTAGGTAACTTATGTTCACACAATGGTCAGATAATATATTAGCAAGTGATAAATTTAGTGAGGACAATCAGATAAGTTTGCATATTGAGTAAAAGTCTCAGTCAATAGTTGACAAAAACAAATAAAACAGAACTTAAAAGTGAACAGCTCATCCCAATCAGGTTTTTTTCCCCCCACTTAAAGCCAAAGTAATGATTTCATTCGGCTTTTGCTCTGTGAGTTTCTGAAGGATTTTGTATTATCAGAAGGAAAGACATAATTTTGATTATCACAAGGTCCTCTGAGATTCTTCAATGGCTCTAATAACCTATCTTTCAAAATGATTATGAGGCATTAAATAAGATATTGTAGTTGAAAGAAATGGTAATGTGATAGTTTTTCTCAACTGAATGAATATTAACATGAGTTCCAGCATATAGAGCATATCATAGCTGCACAAGAACTAAAAATATTTGGCCCCTGGTTCCCTGGAAAGTTTCTAGAATCAGAAAATTAATATATAGCCTTATTGAATTGCTCAGTGCAGTAATAGACTCAGATTAAGATGCTTCCTAACTCACTTAGTAAAGATTCTCTGGAAAAAAAAGTATCCCCTTAATTCTGAATGATGAGAAATATTTAGCCAGGTGAAAGAAGAGTATGAGCAACAAGATAGATGGATGGAAATCATTGCAAAGGAGAGAAACCAAAAGTAGATTGTTTAGTGAGTAGGAGCATTGGAAAATCAGATAAGAGAAGTTTGTTCATTTACTGGTTCTGTACCTTAGGGATTTTAGGAAGGTTTGTCTCAGTTTCCCAATGTCCAGGACCTCAGCTGGGAAGATTTGAAGACTGAAATAACTTGATGGCTGGGGCCTGGAGTAATCAAGAGGCATGTCCCCTGGATGGCATGCAGTTGATGTAGGAAGACAGCTGGAACACCTACACATGGCCTTTCCATGTAGCTGAGCTTCCTCATATGGCAGTTCTCAGAGCCCCAAAGGCAAGTTTCCCCACTAACAATGCAGAAGCTTCACATCTTTTGGCAGCTATACTCAGAAGTCTCAGAAATCTCTCCTGCTCATCCTGTAGGTTATAAATGAATCACAAGCCCACCTAGATTAAAATGGAAGGGATGTAGGCTTCTCTCTTGGTGACATTGGTTCAACATTTCTAGAAGAGCATGTGGGAAGGGAAATAGTCTCTCATCCATCTTTGTTGACATACAAACAGGTTTCCACAGGTAGACAAGGAGGAAAGGTTTTGAATAGTTTGTGCAAAGATATGAAACATCAAAAATTAATAAGCTTGGAGAACCATTACTAGGTTAGCCTGTCTTAAAGATAAAGCACATGAAAATAAATTGGTAGGGGGTTGTCAAGAAAAGTGCCGAGGTTAAAGACCAGATATTTAAAAGATACAGGAGACCAGTTAACAAGATATGGTAACTAACTAATAAGAGATTGTAAGAACCTCAACTCAGACAACAGTGATGAAATTTGAAGAAGAAAATGACCAATGGATATTTAAGATGTAAAGTCTATAAGGCCTGTTAGTTCATTATCTACCATGTAGAATAAATATGAATGTACCATTATCTGTCACTTTCCTGATGCTCACCAACTTTCTCTTATGCACTGGTAAGGCTTCCAGGCACATGGACAAATTGAGGGAATGGCTGGAACCCAGGTTGGTGAATAGAGCATGCCATCTTGTTGAGGTTGAGTGGTAGGCATATGTTCATGTACAGCTAGTGTAGACTGCCATAGGCTTTCTGAAACCACTGGAATGGGAATCTGTCCTTTCTTATGTAAAACATAAGAATGACTGAACCCCAGAGCCACCATTTGCCATATTATCCAAATGGACTGCAATAGTCAAAGAATGAAGCTGACTCAAGGAAGATCAGAGTCAAGAGGGGGCTGGGGGAGAAGCAAACACTTGATGATATTGTTATAATCCTCAACCCAGCTATTTCAGAAGCTGTAATTAAGGTTCCCAGACTAGTATATATTCACTCTTTTACAAAGCTTTTTTTAAACTATGTTTCTATCACCTACAAGCATAAGAGCATTGACCTATGCAATGGAGAAAGTGAAGATGACTCTGAGGTTTCCACGTTGGGCGTCTGGAACATGGTAATGTGATACTAGAAGAATATAAGTAGAGGAGATGTCTTTCCTGAACCTGTGGCAGTGGAGGCACATGTCCATCAGCCCAGTGATTGGCATGCTCTTCTCATTGTGACACATGCTAGCTCCCACACATGTGTGTCACAGTCGTATGAGAATACTGTGCCAAGCACAGCTATTAGACCACTAAATCTAATTCCATCACACCCTCTTTCACCACCCTACAATCATTTAATAATGCAAGCAGGTAGAGTTATGAACAACCTTACTGATTCGTATATTTCAAATTAACCCTTCGATATATAAATAGTAATAGTGACAAATTAGTCCCAACACACTTTGTGATTGATCGCAGTGTTTGAATAGGACCTAAATGGTGGTTGGAATCCAATGCTTTCAGCTGCTGGAGTGTAGAGGTTGGCAGAACTGGATTTGGAACTTTGGAGTAAGCTAGGGCTTCATCAGCATTGCTGCAGCTGCTGTGACCAAAAACAATTCAAGCAACAATGTGAAGCCCCTAATTCTGAGTGTAATACAAGTAGCTTTTCTTTCACCAATGTGTTCTATTGATTGCAGACAATATGTAATTACCTTCTGAGGTATACTTTTCCCATCTTAACTCCCTCTACATGTGAAATGAACTGTAACAGACAAATAAGCTTTTCTTTCTTTTCTAGCTTCTAACATTCTTAGATTTTTTTTTCTGATTTGATGATCTTTTCCTCCTACCAATAGAGTCATGCAACTGAAAATTAATGGTGTGTCCTACACAGCCAGAAAGAAAATAATATGCAGTCTGCTGCAAAATCCACACTTGTACTGGAATAGAATGACACAGCTGCCAGGTCCCCTGAAATCATAGCATCTCCTGTATTTCTTATTTTCCTATCCAAATCCTTGTCCTACCCAGTGATAATCCAAAAGCAAAGGAATCATCCAAGATTGCCCACCCCTTGTTAGGTAAAGAGTTGCTCAAGCATCTCAGGACCCCTTTCCTGACTCCTTCTCATTGCCTTTAGGTTTGATTGCACATACAAAATATGTTGTATTTTCTAGACATTTTACATGATTCCCTAGGAATCCACATGTCTCATCTCAATGTCATTTGTTTCCATCAGAACATGGATGCCTCCCAGCTCAGCTTTACTCCTTTGCTTTTTTCTGGAAGTGGCAGCATCAAAGGTGTGTTTGTCACATGAGTATTAAGTTTCCAAAATCAGCGTACCTCAGTCAGCATACCATGTAGGCATAAGAATTTGGAGTGCTTGGTCTAAAAATGCTCTTGTAGGATAAGCATCATATTAATATTTGCAGAGCATCTTCCAGTTCATTCAGGGGTTGTTTAGAATTGGCAATGAGATCAAATGTCCTTTTTAGTGTTTATTAATGCCTAAATCAGAAGTAGAAGAGACGATGTGGCTGTATCTGGCCTTACTTGACTGAATTTTGCAGTGAGTATGTATGGTCACTGTTGAAAATGAAATGGAAATGCTTCAAGAGCCGATGAAGAAAGAGTGAGTGTAACTATTTCAACTATTGAATCAAGTCAATTCAACAAGCATCAATGATAACAGGCCACTGACTGCTATGTTCCCAGATAAAAACTGGGCTCTAGCAAAAAGTAGGAAAAAACATAAACTTGGTGTTTTGGTTGGAGGGGCTTAACAATCTCATTTCAGAGAGAACAGTAATACACAATAGAAAAATACAGCATACAAATCTTGGTTCTTACAAATTGTGTTCTATGATATATGTAACCCATATTTGTGAATCACTTGAGCTTCATTTGGGGACCAGGATTATGCTATAGACCCTACACCCTCATTTGGGAGCTGAAATTCTGCCTAGATGATCAACTCACCTGATATCACACAGTTAATAAGCAATAGAGAGCAGAATTTGTTCTTCCTACCTTCCTATCCAAATCACAGGCTCATGATTACAGGAAGGATATCTGCCTATTTCAGTATTATAGCTTTAAGTTTTATCTTGCAGAAATAAGGAGTACTGGATCAATAACAGAAAATAGAGAATGAGAGAGGACATAGGAAAGAATACATGGGATGCCCAGATGGTTGAGTGTCAACATATGAACCAGGAGGTCATAGTTTGATTCCCAGTCAGGGTATAAGCCCAGGCTTCGGGCTCTATCGCCATGGGGGAGGTACATGCAGGAGGCAACTGATCAACTCTCTCTCATCACTAATGTTTCTGTCTCTCTCTCTCCCTCCCTCTCCTTTCCTATCTGAAATCAATAAAAAATATGTTTAAAAATATATAGGAGAGTGGGGAAATGTCATGTCCCTTTTTCAACTAGAAGATGATGTTTCAATGCTTACAGGCATTTGGCAGGAGAAGGGTGGGCTTGTAGCACTGATAAATCAATTGGAAATGACCTCTTAACTAGAATGTAGGGGGAAAATAGATTTTCCCTGGTTTTCTTCATCTGATGCCTTTTTTACATAGATGAAGAGGTCGCTTCAATTCTATTATGATATTACTTTCTGAGTTTTCAATAACAACTTTCTCTGGTGACATCTCTGTACCTCACAGAATTGCCAAGTTTTCCCCATGATGGCACTCTTAGAAGAGACAATGGAAAATGTAATTGCTTTACTAACATTTCACAGCAACATCAAGAAAGACTTTGATGCCCCAGTGGTTTCAAAACCCAAGTAATATCAACTGTGTTTTCTGGGTTTTATTTTTCTCAACCACATTCATATTAATCACAAGGTGCTGACAGCTTGACAAATATTCCTTTGCGTGGTATTCAACCGATATTTTAAGAGCCCAATAATATATCAAATGAGGAAAAAAAAGAGCTGATAAAAATAAGTTTCCCTCTGTTGAAAGCCAGAGCTTTAGATCTCCAAAACTGTTCCTGGCTCCAAGGTAGCTTTACTTCAAAGAGATGAAAATGATCCAAATGGATTGGAAAACTTCAGCTCTTTCTGAACCACATTTCGATTGAGGGAAAAGAAAGGCATCTACATTATTAATCTGAGGTGGGGTGAGGTGTGGGGGAAACTCGACAGTGTATAAGTTTGCACAGCATGTTTGTTATTTTTTGGGGGGGACCCAGAACTCCAGGAAGCCCACCTAGGTGAGGAACTTAAACCCAAAGCAGATGGTCTTCAGAATGATCATACAGATTTTCTTTCATAACGAATCTCAAGAATCCTATAGGATTTCTAATAAGAACTGTTCATACATATGAAAAGACAGATGTTCCTTCAGATGCTGCTCACCAGTTCTTTGGCTGAATCCAGGAAGAGCCGTTAGCTCTGACTTCATTTTTTTAAAAGAAGTTGAGTTACATGGGGCTTTAGTCTCTGCTAATCAATGTCAAAATACCTTTTAAATGGAAATAACTTTTCCTCTGGGGGTGGGGGTGATGGAGGACATGTGTTTGGGAGGTCTGGGAGTTAAGTCCCCTCCATATATATATATTTTTTATTGTTGCACAAGACCTGGGAAGTCTATCAGGCTACTGTTTGCAATCCTTTGTCAATGAAGCAGGATGTTGTTTAAAGCCCATGTTTGCTGATTCTGACTAGATATCCAGAGAAAGAGAAGAATATATAGTCTGGCTATGGTTGTAGTTTCCAACACTGCTCCAGACAGGAATTGAGTTTGAATAACAAAGCCTGTCACTCACCAGGTTCTAAGTTCATCTTGATCAATATCCAGACATCTGCCAAAACTGGTTTGGCTCAGTGGATAGAGCGTTGGTCTGCAGACTGAAAGGTCCCGGGTTCGATTTTGGTCAAGGGCATTGGTTGCGGGCACATCCCCAGTAGGGGGTGTGCATGAGGCAGCTGGTTGATGTTTCTCATCGACGTTTCTAGCTCTTTATCCCTCTCCCTTCCTCTCTGTGGAAAATCAATAAAAATATTTTTTTAAATATCCAGACATCTGGAAATATTCAGCATAGCACAAACCTGACAGAGCCCACAGATTGCCCGAAGAGCTGCAAACCAGTTGTTATCAGAATTTCTAAGAATAGGGTAGGGTACAGAGAAAAGCTGTAGTTCAAAAATTCTCCCCAAATGATTTCTCATTTCCTCACATGTAGGAGAGAAAATAATACTCATTTTTCATTGTTGGTTATATATTTATTCCTCTGACTGGTTCCATAACCTCAGCTTTGAGAAACCTTTGGCTTAAACACTCTCATTTTGATACACATATGGACACACATGCATACAGTCACTCACACTTAAATTTGCTCCCAATAATGGTTAAGTGCATCTAACTACATGCAATCACACACACTCACATGCACTTACATGTACTCACACACTCATACACACTCACACTCTCATACACTCACATACATAGAGCTGCCACTCATACTTTCTCCACACTGATGTCATTATGCTATTAGTCACATATTTAATATGCATGTATTAATACATCCTATCAAATAACATGATAATATGCAAATTAACCATCACTCCATCACAAAGATAGTGGCACCCATAACCACAAGATGGCAGCACCCAGTCCTCTCAGTTCCACTGGAGTCCCCCGTTTCCCGGGGGGTTGAGCAGCCTGGCAGAATGCTTACTTCATCACTGAGGCAAGTATTCCACACCAGCCGAGGATGGGCCTCTGGGCCACCGAGAGCTTCTGGCAGTGGGCATGGAGCTGCCAGGCCCCACAGAGAGCTACTGGTACACAGATTCATGTGCAGGGCTACTAGTATTTTAATAATGAATTATTATGTGCATATAATGGTCTTTATCAATTTGTTGATTATCCATTCACAGGCACTTACATTTTTAACATTCTTTCACTAAATATATGTCTTTAATGTATATCTGTAATAAAACACACAGTAGGTACAATTACAAAATCACAATAAGTTTCATAGATTATTAAGAATCTATCTACCAGTATAATACTAAAAGCGTAATATGCTAATTAGGCCAGACGTCCTTCTGGACATTTTTCTGGATGACCTTCTGGACGAAGTGGGGCTGCAAGGGAAACCCAGGTCCTGGGTGCCAGAGGGAAGCGGATGGCAGCAGCTGGGGAAAGGAAGGCTTACTCTTGCATGAATTTCGTGCATTGGGCTACTAGTTGTTAATAATTAGAAATGTATGTTCCCTGGAAAAAATATAATCATTGCAACAATTATAATATTAGAAGAGCAGAAATAACTCAAATACCAGACAACTGAATGCAAAATACAACATTCCTACATCCCAGAATAGAAGATTATCTAGTCATGGACAATAATGCCCATAGTTTTTTTGTTTTTGTTTTATTAGTGATTAACATATTTGCATTATAAGGTTACTTTAAAAATTCAGGAGGAAAATGTAAATATGTAGTATAATATAATGGGTGCTTTTTCTTTATTTCCTTCTTTGTTTTTATTCCACCTAATTTTTTCTTAACCGCAGATTATTTTAATGCAAAACCATTTTATGCAATTCACTTTTCTAAATAAACATTTAAAAAGAAGTTGTGTTGATTGAAGTGGGAAGAAGGGTGCTGAGCTTTATAAGTTAATCCCAAAATCAAAATCAGATAAAGGTGGCAAGCCTGAGAGTGAGAGAGTGCCAAGGTCAGTTTTTATCAGGTGACCTTGAGCCTGCATTTTGATGTCTGCTAGGGAGACAGGAAATAAAGTCCTAGGCCTGCCCAAGGTGGGAATTCTACTAGAAAGCCTTCGTAAAGATGAGATCTTAAAAGCCTAAACTCTCAATAGAAAGATTAGTGCTAAAGCCCCCATTGAAGTGGATTGCCTATCTTGACCTTGGCTGGGAAAAGGAAAAAATTCCATATTAAGAATTCATAATCAATATTTTCCAAGGGTTCTGGTCAGATATTTAACTGTATGTGTCATGTAAAACCTCAGTCTTTTAATTCAAGTGGTCTATTGCTGATGTCTCCCAGATAGCTGACTTAAACTCCAAATCTCAGTGAAGTAGCACAGATGGTCTCAAAGGAGCTAAGGGATCAAGGAATATAGACACTCCAGTGTGTCCTCCTTCTCTCTGTTTCCTCTCTCTCTCTCTCTCTCTCTCTCTCTCTCTCTCTCTCTCTCTCTCTTCATAAAAATAATTGAAAAGGTATAGAAACACCATCCTAACAAAGTACCATGAGAAACAGTGAACATGACAAATAGGATGACCATACCTGCAAAGATTTCAGGTTTAGAATTATAAAATACAGAATTTCCAAACATATTTTATTAAGTAAAAATAAAGCAGATCTTTGAAAACATAAGTAAGGAACAAGAGACTATAAACATGACAATGGAGACCTTAAAAACATTTAAATAGAACATTTAGTAACCAAAACTAAAAGTTTTTAGTTTGCTAAAATTTATAAATAACTACATACTAAGCAAAAATAATTGCTAAGAACTAAAGAAAGAGTTAATGAACTGGAAGATAATGTGCAAAAACATTACCAGTATTCAACAAAGAGAAGATATAAGAGAACAAAGTATCTGGGTACAGAACAGCCTAGACAGCATCAGAAACAGATAACAGAAACAAGACAGTTTTCAGTAAGACAATGACTGAAGACATTCAAGAATTGTTGAAAATGTAAATTTTAGACACCGAAGCCCAATAAACTAAACCAAGATAAATGAAGGTAAGCTCACTCTCAGAGACACCTTAGTAAGACTCTAGAACATTCACTAGAATAAGACATTAAGAAGAACCTTGGGAAACTGACAGTCGGATAATTGGCTCCTTAGCATCAACATTGAAGGTCAGGAGTCTATGGACAGGACAATGGACACACAGTGCTCAAGGAATCAAACATTCAACTTAAAAAAGATTGACAAATATAAATACATTAAATTTAAAAGTTTTTGATCAAAATAGAAAGATTTAAAAGACAAATCAAAATGGAAAGAAGTTAGTTGTAACACATGTCTCATAAAGGATTAATACACAAAATATATGACTGTTCTATGAAATCAATAAGAAGTTAGCAAAATCACTATAGATAATAAAAAAGCAAAAAAGCATATTTCCCATAATAGAAAACAGTCATAAAGCAGTACACAAAATATTATCATTCTCGTTAGCAATCAGATGAGCTATAATTTCACATTTATAATGACAAAACTAAAGGTGTCTGCATTGCCAAATATTGGCAAAACGTAGCTCAATATGAATTCTGTGATAGTTCATAGGTTAACAAGTTGTTACAATTGCTTTGAAAAAGTATTTATCAAATACAGAGTGTCTCCCAAAAACGTATACACACTTTGGATAATTATTAATTCCAATGAGTTAAATCTGAAAAGAAAGACACATCAATTGAGCTATCAGCTGTTAAAGTGTGTAAATACTGGGGGGGGGGGGGGCATTCTGCATTTTTGCATCCCTAAAATGTGAATCGCTTCATTTTGTACTTTATATAAATGATCTATATAGGATGTATTGCTTTATGATTTATTTTCCCCCTCAACATCATTATTGTGATTCATCCATGTGGTTACTACACTATAGTTTATTTTCATTTCTATGTAATATTTCATTCAATGGCTATACCAAATTTATTTATCCAAGGACAATTTAGCAAATTTTTGCCATTATGAACAATGCCACTTAAATATTTTTAAAAATGTACCCTAGGATGCATGTACAAGAGTTATTTTAAGATAGGGCCAAGGTATGAAATTACTATATTATATGAGATGCACACGTATAACGTTGCTGAATGAAGCCAAACTGCATATGCACTGTTCTAAGTGTTTTTCAAATTAAAAAAAAAAGATAAAGTCCTTGTTCACATTCTAGTGAGGAAAGCCAGAGATAGTTGAATACATAAAAAAAATAAAAAATAAGTAAACAAGAAAATATGAGAAAACGATGAGAATTATGATTGTGTGAGGACTGATTCATGGCCAACAGATACCTCTCTGAAGAAGGGACCTTTATGGTGAAACTTCAATGATGAGAGGAAGACTATAAAGGAAGGTTATTCCAAAAAGAGAGAAAGATTGTCATAAAGGTCATAAAGAAGTGACCTTGAACTGTTTAAGAAAAATAAAGGGAGTGAGAAAAGGTTCTGAGCAAGGTAGTTGGAGGGAAGGCATTCTGGACCATGTAGGTCTCTGAGTGCCATAATAATAATTTTAGCTCATTGAAAGTACAGTAGGAATCCAGTGATGGATTCCAAACAGGGAAATGATTTGGATTGTTATAATTATAATCTATATCTATATCTATATCTATATCTATATCTATATCTATATCTATATCTATATCTACATCCACATCTACATCTACATCTATATCTATATCTAGCTAGCTATCATCTATCTATCATCATCTATATATCTTCAATCATTGTCAAAGGTTGAAGGAGCAATGTCAGTGTGAGAGGAGGAAGAGCAGTAGAAGGGCAAGTTTTGGGTGAGGTAGAGCAGGCTTTGTCCAGGATGGGGTATATAAGATGGCAAGGTGAACAGTGTCATGAAGCTCAGGTCCAGAGGAGCAACTGACAGGGTGAACAGGTGGATGGAGATGATGAGGGACAAGAAGAGGCAAAAATGTATTCTAGAATTTGAGATTAAGTAGGGGTATGGTAGTGCCAATTAAGAGCTGGGAAATTCTGGGAATGGTTGTAGGGGGAAGTCTAGAGTTCTGTTTTGGACATAGAAGGTTTGAAATGCCCACTAGAATCACCTCTCTCATTGGGCAGTTGTCAAGATAGTCATTATGTGGAATCTTACACACTACAGGCTTTGAAGTCATTTAGACACACATTTGAAGAAGGTTTCTGATACTTACATTGTAACTTTGGGCACAATAATCTTCCTTTTTGAGTATTTTGTTTGTTTTCCCCATCTACAAAGTTATCACAAGAATTAAATGTGATGGTGTAATTTATATTCTTGGTGCGTTGTAGGTACTTAATTTATAATGAGCTTTGTTCCCTTCCCATGTTTACAAGAAAACTGAAGCCATAGAGGGAATGGCACCTGCTAGAACTTAAGCAGCTGGGAAGAAATATATAGAAAAACCTCTTCTATTGACTCCAATTCTAATCAATATTTTTAAGCTCTAAGCTTTCATTTGTTCACTTCTCTGAGGCAGGTGAATAATCATAGGTGACACATCATTTTGCTAGTTTCTGGACAATGCCACAAGCTATGAGAGCTGATCATCCTTGCATGCAAGGGATACCAGTGTGAAAGGGAACAAGATAAGTTAAGGCATTGGGGAAAAAATAAGGTATGTAGGTCAAAGCACAATGACCTCTTGCGGGTTAAATTCAACATCTTATAGCAACTTGTATTTTGAGAATTTGCTTCGACTTATCAGAGCCAAGTCTTGCCCTCTTCCTTTATAAGTTGCCAATGAGATGAATTTCATGCAACACACACTGTTCTGGGGTAGAAGAAACAAGGCTTTGTTTGCTTTTATCCTCATACTCAAATGAAGTCCAAGTGAAAGGGAAATACAAAGAGAGAAGAGGGGGAATGAATGTGCAGTTAAGACAAAATGGATACCTTATGGGGTGAGTTTTTAAAGCATTTTAAAATTAATTTTGCAATGTATTTCTGGTGTTACTAGTGGCGTAGTAAGTGGCATAGTGTTTCAGATTGGTAAGCTCTATGTGTCTATTTTATTTTTCTCTCTCCTTCTCTTCTTCTCTCCTTCCATTCTTCCATCCTTTTCTTTCATCCTCTCCCTTCCCTTCCCTCCTTTTCTTCCTTCCAACTTCCCACCCTAATCTAGTTCTGTCATTAATCCACTGTTCTCAGTGCATTTCAGAGAGCAAGGTGAATGTCTACTCTTTCAAAACTTGTTTTACTGGATTCCTTTATGGCACTTTGGAGATAAAGTTTTCACTTTAGCACTTGAAAATGTAAAATTGGTGTGCCAGAAAATGTACTATTGTAAGGCATGGCATATACACCATGTGTCTGATGGAATGACAAGTGTTAATCTGGGATCATGTTCCAGTTTTATCTTACCCTTGCTCTATCATCTTGGAAAAGCCACAGTGGGTCTGTTATATAAATGGGCCAAAGGCTCTGCCTAGAATAGTCTCTATGATGTTTTCTTCTTCCCAGCAGTGAAGGGCCATTTGATGACACTAAACTCAGAGTGTTTATTACAGTTCTGTTCATTATCACAGTCCTATTTTTTAAAAAAAATATACTTCAAATAAACATGCTTAGCGATTTAGAACTTACATGCTTTACATGCCCCAGAAAACTGTATCCAATATCTGCTAATTACATATAAGAAATCCTGTATGTAGACCCAAGTAATACATCCTTTAGTCACTTTTGACTCATAGTCTATACATACTCTTACATGCATGCACATGCACACACTCACATGCAAACACACATTAACTCTGGAGAACATTGGAATTACAAGAAAGGGCATAGCTTTATCAGGATCCCAGGTGCCTCAATCCAGTGAGCAGTGGTTGGTTGTCAGACTCTCCCAGTTATGATAGGAAACCTAAAAAAATTGGCATTTTCTGAGCACTTTTGAGCAATATCCAACTATCACTCATTTTTATTACTCAGTATGATATGATAAAAAATTAGACTTGCAAAATCCAATGTGCTGTGGTCTAATTCATTCACCAAGGTAAGGCTTCTATATCTAGCTGGTGAATCTTCATAGGGTGTGCTGTAATGTCCATTTATCAGTCAGACAGATGGGGTAGCAAAATCGTTTCCAATGTTTGAATATTGTTAAGTGATTCCTGGTGAAACATATCTGGGAAACACAATTCAATCAAGTGTCTTTTTTGCAGGATTTCTTCGAACTCTCATTTGCTGTTTTAATGAGTATTGTGAAATGACTAAGCAGCACTAAACAAATATTTCCTAGTAACATTTTTTCATGGAACAAACCAGTGAATCAAGTAGTCCTGTATTTCTGATCATTGGCTTTTGACTACTGTTAATGTAAACAAACCATTAAAACCTGTAAAAAAATTTTGTCAGTTTATTTGAGCCAAACTGTGGACATATGCCAGGAAGCAGAACTCAATGAATTGAGATAATGCTCTGGAGAATAGCAGGTAACATTTGTATTCATACATTGCAATCAAAGGAGGGACATAGGTGGGTTACATGAAACTCACTGGTGATAGATTAAGGAGGTGGGAGAAAGCAAAGCAGAGGAAACTCCTGGGATTTGATAAAAAGTAAAATGATGGGCATATACTTAGGTGGGTGCAGGAACAATTAACATGATAATTAAAGAATTTGTGGCATCTGTCCTGGCATCCACCACATTTGGTTGTGACCCAGGGGCTCCAGAAAAAGAGAAGTTACAAATTACCCAGACATTTCAAGGGTATGTTATCATAGATGCAAAAAGACAGTCTCAGTTAAGGTAAAGGTTGACCTTGTCAGTGAAAATACTGGCCTAGAATGTAAACTGCCCACCATAAATGCCTTTAGTTAAAGTTTAATTTCAGACCATCCTTTGTGGATACTTTAGGTCTCTGAGTTTGCAAGACTGTCATGCTGGCCTCCCCTGAGCTGTCAGGTCAGCATGTGGCCCCTTTCGTCCACACTACCCATCCCATGGCTCCATCTCTGACTTTCCATGTCCTCATCTGTGAAATTTGAAGACTACTCCAAGCCATAGTTGTTCATCCCCTTTACTGGAGGCTGGATGCTACACAGGAGTTCATGGAGAGTGCTGGAGATGACCTCAGCTCTCATCAGCCAGTGATTGTGGAGAGTCAGGAATAAATTGAGAGCAGACCTGGTCCATGGGTCTGTGCTTATCCCTAATGTTTATCTCTGATAAGGAATTAGGTAAATAGAGAAATTAGAAGAAAGGTTTGAAAAACGTTCAGAGCAATGTGACAGTGCTGTGATAGCCACATGTGTGATCAGAAGGTGCCTCTCCTTTTACTGTATTAAAAAAAAAAAAAAACTAAAAAAAAAAAAAAACTAACAACAACAACAAAAAAAAAAAAAAACTGGAGCCCATCCAGTGTGGCTTATTGGTTGAGCATTGACCTGTGAGCTAAGAGGTCATGGTTAAATTTCCGATCAGGGCACATGCCTGGGTTGCGAACTCTGTCCCCATTAGAGAGTATGCAGGAGGCAGGTGATCAATGATTCTCTCTCATTATTGAAGTTTCTATCTCTCTTTCCCTCTCCCTTCCTCTCTGAAATTAATTAAACACACACACACACACACACACACACACACACACACACGAAGAAACAAACTGGAGGAGAAACAAAACACAGTTGGTTTACCTGGCAGACAGCTGGAAAGGTCCTGCTGTCCAGCACACCAAGTCTCCAGCTCTAAGAGACATTTAATTATTAGATAACCATAGATGTGTTGCCTTTTAAGTAGTTTAAAACTCTATTAAAAGCTTTCCTGAGCTTTAGCTTATTTGGATATAACAATTGTGCCCTCGTTGTGATACTTCAAAATGCTGAAGGCAAGTTCATTGTGAATGAACATAAAACAGAAGCAGAGCCCAGGGTGAGATAGGAGGTGTGAGGGACCAACCACTGGACTTTCTACTCTTTCTGTTTCATTTCTGTCCTCACAGCTCCCAGTGAAGGACTCCCTCCCTTGTCCACAGCATTCAGTAATCAATGGTTTGGTTCACTCTCCCTGGTGACACCCACTTAAGTCTTGTTGTAGGTCTAGCCCATTGTTGTTTTGTTTTGTTTGAAGTCAGAGAGAATTTGTGCAGAATGAGCACTAATGCAAATCCTACCTAACAGGGTTGGTAATGGCTTGGTGCAGGGCCTGACGGGTGTTTGAGGAGAATTATGGGAGATATAATCATTACTATAATTCAGAGGGGAGAAAAGACATGATTTCCAAGAAAAATAAGATAGCAGGTACTTATAATGAAAAGTTGACCAGGACCCAAGAGAATGTGCAATTAGGGGATGAGTCTGGTAGAAAATCCTTTCTGGAAGGAGGAAACTTTCAGAAAAGTAGGTTGCAGTCCAAGAAGTGTTGACAGAAAAGTTTGCCCAGGGGTCCCATGACACCTGACTCACAGGGTGGTCTCTGCCTCATCTACATCTGGGTCCACTTTTTGCTGAGACATATTTCACATATAGTATCTGGCAATAATACTGCAAAATGCCCAGGTTTCACTTTGGTCAGTTCAGGAAATAACAGGAGGTTATCTGTTTCCTGCTCCTCATTTTATTTATTTATGTAAGGGATGCTATTGCTAATTTAATGGTGTTTTTGTTTGTTTGTTTGTTTGTTTGTTTGTTTTTCGCTATATAAAACAAAAGTTCAAGAAATAATGGTCCTTGATACAAGTATAATGTAGGTCACTTAGTATTTTTTCAATGTGGTGTACCCAGTTACACACATAGATTATAAATACACTGCAGATTCTGTGTTCTTTTTATTTTAAAAAAATGTTTATATTGATTTTAGAGAGAGAGGAAGGAAGAGGGAGAGAGAAAGATACAAATAGCAATGAGAGGGAAACATTGATCGGCTTCCTCCTGCATACCTTCTACTGGGGATCTAGCCTATAGCCTGGACAAGTGCTCTGACCAGGAATCAAACCAGCAACCTGTTGGTGAGTAGGAGTATGTTCAATCCACACTGGCCAGGCAGACTTTGTATTCTTTAAAGGGGTTGGCATCCCTTAATCCATAGCAGAGGTAGACAAAGAATGACAAGGAAAAAAGTATAATGCCTAAGTGGAAGATGCAAATTCACCTCAAATAAATCTATTGCTGTCAGAAGCTCAGATTGTCAAGAGATATGGCATGGCTTGATTTTGTGCACATAATGAAGAGTTTTAGGCAGAAATCTTCCATACATGCCAGATATTTCTGTATTAGTGCTCAGGGAAAATAGCTTTTAATCTGGTGTGAATTTTTTTCCAGATTATTCATCATTATAATATAAATTGACTCATCCATTTATCCATTTGTTCATCTATGTATTCATTCATCCATTCATCCATCCATCCATCCATCCATCCATGCATCTATCTATTCATCAATTTATCCATCCATCCATCCATCCATCCATCTATCCATCCATCATTTATTCATTCAACCATCCATAAATCCATCCATGCATCCATTCATCTACATATCCATCCATGCATTCATCTACACATCCACCCATCAGTACATCCAACCATTGTTATGTCTCCCCCAAGTTTTCCTCTTCACCATTGCCATAGGCATATCTCTTCCGTTGTTCCTACATGTTCAGTGACATAGGAGGGGAGAGTGACAAAACTATACTTAAAAGTTTAAATAGGTAAACTCAGTTTCTATTTTTATATCTTATTTGTCTCTCTTCTATCAAGGAAACATTAACTTTAATGAATGTGGATAAACCCAAGCATTTAAGAATTTTCTCAAACAAGCTGTAGGTTTTCTGCCTGCCCTTTAGGTTGATTTCAACTTCAAATTTCAGGGCAATAGGCTGTGCCAAACCTATGAGTGCAGGAGCTTATAGTCTTTGTTCATCCACATCTATCAACTCTGCTATCTGCTTACTTTGTGCATGTCCCTCCAGGACCCCAGTCATTGGGGTTATTTTAGGAGCTTCACCTCTTTATAATCTTTTGCTTCTCTTTATACTTTTTTCCTGCCTATGAGAGTTTCATAAAATTTAGTGTGAAAAAAGTAAACATTTTTCACCAAGTGTTCTTAAGTCTAATAGATTTGGTGCTATTTTGTGTTCCAAGTCTATTTATGAAACCCCCAAATTAAAAAAAAATTCTCGGAAATAAAACACTTAATTTTAAAACATATATGTCATGAGTTTCAAAAGACTATTTGGAAAATCAAAAACGGAGTATCTATGCATGAGCTCATGTGTGTGTGTGTTTCCCCTAAAACAGCCCCCTTTACTGAGGTATGGATGCCTAAGAATGTAATACCTTTATAGTGTGATACCTGTGGAAGTGGGATACCTCAACTTATCATCCTGCTATATGCCCTGGGCTTAGCATAACCCAGAGCCTTGCTTCATCTCCTGTAGCCCCAGCACTTTCTGTCTCTACTCCAGCTTTATCCAGTCATTCTCAGATCCATTGAAACCTGCTATGTTGCTTCAAGATTGCACAAGTTTGCACAAAAGTCTATCTTTGTTGTAAACACCTTTGTCTACATACAAAAACACTCCTATTCATTCTTTCAAAACCTACTCAGGAGTTCATTCTTTTGGAAGCTTTCTTTCTGTTTCTAAGCTAAATTGAATACCTCCATATCATTGATGTCTCTATTCAGGACTTGCTACAATTTATTGTAATTTTTTTTTGGCTGACCTCCTTTCTCTAGAATGTGAGTATCTGAAGACCTGGGACTATATTATATGCACCTCTGCATCTCTGGAGTCTAACACATCACATGGTACATAGGAGGTGCTCAGTATTTAGAAGAATTGGAGGAAGCATAGAAGGAAGAATTTCTGAGACGTAGGAATAAAAAAAGAAGAAAGAAACAATTTTATATTGTGACCAAGTGAATAAAGTGCTAGAAAATAATAAAAGTTAACACTTGCCTCATTCCATTGTACTAGTCACTGTGCTATGTGCTTAGATTGTTTCATTAAACAATGAAATTTTATGACCCACTTTATGGGTTAGGACTATGCATTACCAAAAAGTTAAACTTTATTTAAGATACTTTACCCAACCAAAGGACTTGTATGCATGCATATAAGCATAACCAATGAAAACAGACACCAAAAAACGGGGGGGGGGGCACTATATCAAAATAAAAAGCCTTTGTACAGCAAACGAAACTATCAACAAAACAACAAGAAAGCCCACTGCATGGGAGAACTTATTTGCCATTGTTATCACCGATAAGGGTTTAATCTTCACCATTTACAGGGAACTCATACAACTTAACAAAAGAAAGATAAATAACCCAGTCAAAAAATGGTCAGTGGACCTAAATAGTATATTTTCCAAAGAAGACAGAAGGAAGGCTAAGAAACATATGGAAACATGCTCAAAGTCACCAATCATCTGGGAGATTTAAATCAAAATGACAATGTCAGAATAGCTATCATCAACAAATCAACAAGTGCTGGTGAGGATGCAGAGAAAAAGGAACCCTCCTTCACAGCTGGTGGGAATGCAGACTGGTGTAGCCACTGTGGAGAACAATATGGAGTTTCCTCAAAAAAACTAAAAATGGAACTCCCATTTGACCCTGTAATCCCACTTCTAGGAATATATCTCAAGAAACTAGAAACACCAACCAGAAAGGATATATGCACCCCTATGTTCATAGAGCACAATTCACCATAGCTAAGATTTGGAAACAGCCTAAGTGCCCATCAGCAGATGAGTGGGGATTAAAAAACAGTGCTACATCTACACAATGGAATACTATGCAGTGGGGGAAAAGAAGGAGTTTTTACCATTTGCAACAGCATGGATGGAACTAGAGAGCATTATGCTAAGTAAAATAAGCCAATCAGAGAAAGTTAAGTATCACATGACCTCCCTCATTCATGGGATATAATGAACAAAAACTGATGAAGAGCCAAGACCGGTTTGGCTCAGTGGATAGAGCGTCGGTCTGCGGACTGAAAAGTCCCAGGTTCGATTTCGGTCAAGGGCATGTACATTGGTTGCGGGCACATCCCCGGTGGGGGGTGTGCAAGAGGCAACTGGTCGATGTTTCTCTCTCATTGACGTTTCTAGCTCTCTATCTCTCCCTTTCTCACTGTAAAATATCAATAAAATATATATATTTTTTAAAAAAACTGATGAAGAAAAACAGATCCGGAAACAGAGAAGCATTGATCAGACCGACAAACCTCAGAGGGAAGGTAGGGGAGGGTAAGAGAAAGAGGTCAACAAAAGGACTTGTATGCATGCATATAAGCCTAACCAAAGGACACAGATACCAGGGAGACATGAGAGGGGTGGGCTAGAGGGGTAATAGGTGGAAAATAAAGAAAGGAAAAAATAAAATAATTACATAATTTTTTAAAAAAAGATTCTTTGTCCAATAGATGGTGGAACTGAGTTAAGATCCAAGGAAACTTAGCCCTGGAACTCACATAAGATATGGCATCAGAAACCCTGTTTGGAATCACAAGTCTGCTCTACTTTACCTTCTGCGAGTTATTTAAGCTCTTGAGACCTATTTATTCTCCAAATGTAGGTTATTTTGAAGAACAAAATAGATAACTTATGAAATGTCCCCTAAATGGTAGATTATATTTCCATCCTTCACTGAGATGCTGGCAGTAGTGCCTGTCCAAATCCTTTTGGTCTTAAAACTCTGGCTGTTGCACCTCTAATTGATGGGTTGTTTAAATGACTGAGAATACTATGACAAGCTCACAAGCATCCGGGATGCCATAATGACTCAGATAGAAATGAAAGTGGTTGGAAGACATGCAAAAGGTGTTCCACAATCTTAAGCCACACAATTACTCCCCTTGCTTCCCCACTAGCAGGCAGCACTGGGGAAACTCAGTATTCTACCTACAAGAATGTGGAATTTTTAATTTTTTTCTAAGTTTAGGGCCGGGATAAGGAAAAAACCAAGCTTATCTGTTCTGAGTCAGGTAGGTCAGAGAGAAGGCAGGATTGAAGCCACTGGTTATTGTTCTCATTCACACTCTTCCTTTGGAAAATTATTTTTGATGACTTTGGGAGGGGAGATTTTGGGATGGCGTCAGAAGCCAGGACTGTTTGAGTTCATTTCTGCTGAAAATAATCATGAAGGTGGTGAATAAATAATTCCCCTGAACATGTGAGATGTGGGCTCACTTTTTAAAATGATAACAGTGTCACTGGTACATGGATGAAACTATCTGTGGTTCTCTAGAGACCAGAACTTGGACCAGTGAGTGGTTTACATAATGTGAAAATTGGATCATTTTACTAGTAAAAAACACTCAGGGTTAAATGAATTGACCAATGTAATTTTGAACAGGTGCAAAGAGAGGCCATAGTTCTAAACATGCATCATTTATCAAAAAGGTAGGTCTGGATGCCGTGTAGTTTGTCTGGAATGAGTGGGTCTTGGATGAACCACATAAACATTAACAAGTCACGCGACACAAAGTTCTTAACACCAATCTGAGCCTCTTTCCTCATCAACAAAATTAGAGTTTCAACCCAAACAAGTCTAAGGTTGCGACCAGATCTAAACTTTTAGAAACACAACCACTTCCATGGACCTCCCTATTCTTTTTTTATTTCTTGTTTTTTAAAGTCAAAGAATCTTTTGCAAGTAAATCAGACTTTCTACTATTTTAGAAAGCCACGTGCCTAAATTTGTATTCCTGAGCAAAATAAAAGGCCAAATTAAAATTAAAATACAACTGTCTTAAAATAGGATCATCCTGGTGTTAACTCACACTAAAATTAAAATAATTTTCCATGATAAACTATAACATCTAAGCCAAAATTATGCTTAAGGCTACTTTACATCCTGATAGCTAAAATTAAAAATTGAAAAGGTACACCCTGAAATAAATTGTAAAATATGGATACTTGAAATGATGAACAGCCCCAGAACTTCTTTTTCTTTACGATGCCCTGAGAGTCTGTAACTGATTTCACAGATGATTGTACATCACTTTAAATGTTGAAAAAAATATTTGAAACCCTCCAAAGGAGGAAAAATAGCACACTGTTTTTAAGAAATGAGGTAAGGCTGATTATGTTCTGTTTACTATGATAGATTTTATTCCAACACATTTTTAACACAATAGGAAAAATAGAGGCTTTTGGTATAGTCATGTTAATGGCAAAAGATTGTGTCTTTGTTTTATGGGAAATATCCGATCTTTCATGCAATGTTTCCAGTCAGTTTCCACAGAGTTCAAAGCAGCCTCGATCATGGAGAAGGAACATTACTGAAGACCAGGCACCATGAGCCTTCTACATTCTCATACCTGGAGGAAGCTGTGCACCCTGTGGCAGCACATGGCTTTCCTCAGTGGCTGTGAGACAGGTGTTAATGGTAAGTAGTCACCAGAGTTGTCAGTCCCCACTGAGAAGTCAAGAAGTTCCAGTGAATCAGTCCTTCAGGACTAACTTTCACATGCTGCCACACCCTCTGACTGGGTACCCATTTCACTCCTAAGACTCCATCCTCATGGCTTAGGAGCAAGGGGGGAAGATGTTTGGACAACCCCATAAGGGTTCCTGCATTTCCTCAATGGTAGAAATGTCACCAGTATGTGGCGCATCAGGTTAACATTGTATCTCATAGTCTCAGTCTTTGTTGTTGCTGTTGTTGTTAAATACAGTGTTATCAACTGTAGTCACCATGTTTAGCATCAACTGCTCAGATTTTATTCTTCTCATAGCTGAAAGTGTGTACCATTTCACTAACTTCTCCCTAGTTCCCCAACCCCAGCCCCCAACAACCATTTTTTTACTCTCTGTTATTATGTCTAGTATTTGCCCTTCCCTGTAAGCCTTATTTCACTTGGTATAATGTCTTCTGGGTTCACCTATGCTGTCACAAATAGCCTATATATATATATATATACTGAGTAGCCAGATTATTGTGATCTTTGAACACATAATAATCTTGCCACTCAGTGTATATCCTATATAATAAGAGGCTAATATGCAAACTGTCCCTCTACCAGGAGTTTGGCCAGCAGACAGGCCAGCCAACAGCCCATGTCCCCTCCCCCTGGCCAAGTTGGCTGGACCCCACCCATGCACTAATTCATGGACCAGGCCTATAATATATATTTATATACACTGAGTGTCCAGATTATTATGTGTTTAAAGATCATAATAATCTGGCCACTCAGTGTATATATTTATTATTATGTGTATTAAGTTTTCTTTATCCATTCATCTATTGATGGAAACTTGAGTTGTTTCTATACCTTGATTATTGTGAATAATTCTGCTATTAACAGAGAGTGCAGACATCTATTCAATATCTAGTTTTCATTCCCTTTGGATGTATACATAGAAGTGATACCGATGGATAACATGGTGGTTCTATTTTTAACTTTTTATGAACTTCAACACTATTGTCTACAGAGTCTGCACCAATTTACATTCCCACCAACAGAGTACAAGAGTTTCCTTTTCTCTACATCCTCACCAGCACTTGCTATCTCTTATCTTTTTGTGGATAGCCACTCTAACAGGTGTTAGATGGTATCTCATTGTGGGTATCATTTGTATTTCCCTAATGATTAGAGTTGTTGAACAATTTTTCATATTTCTGTTGGCTATCTGTATGTCTTCTTGATAATAATGTTTATTTATTTACTCTGCCCATTTATTAATCTAAGTGCTTTTGGGTTTTTTTGTTATTGAGTTATATGAATTTTTATAAACATATTTCAGGTATTAACTAATCATATAGTTTGCAAATATTTTCTCCCATGATATGTGTCCTTTACATTTTGTTAATGTTTTGTCTGTGCAGAAGCTTTTAAAGTTGATGTGAATCCCCTTGTTCACTTTTGCTTTTGTTTCCTGTGCTTTTGGTGTCAAATCACTTACAGCATTTTTTTTACCAACAATAGGGGACTGAAGAGAAGGGAGAACTTGGCCTCTTTAAGGATCTAAAAACCAATGAGCTTGGGTAACTTAAGTAATCTTTTGAGTGTGTCTCTGTAAAACAAGGGCACCACGATGTAGGCCATTGCTCCAATTAAATGGGGAAGAACACATGGAACATCCTGGAAAAGTCTTAAGATAGTAGTTTCTCAAGAAAATGTATTAAAAACATGTCAAACTGTACTGTCATTCACCTATTCTTCCATTCAACAAATATTATTTAATATCACTATGCATCAGGGATTCTGTGAGGAACTACACGGACAGCAGGAAAGAAAACAATGGAAAATGCAGAAGTAACCCTTGCCGTTATGGAGCTTTGAGACTAGTGGCAAAGGGTGGAGATGAGAGGGGACCAGGTAGGGTATGGTTGGGAAGAATTAAATCAAAAGAGGCAGAGAGAGAAGTGAGAATGACAGCAAAGAGAAAGATCCTACACAATGAAATCAAGGAGGAGTGACTTGGTATGAAGAACAGACAGGGAAGGTACCATAGAGGTGCCCTGAGGCATCAGTGAGCAGAAGCAAAATTTGTTTTATAGAAACTCTGCTTGGGAACCCATTAGAAGGGCCCATTAGCAGCCTGGAGTATGTTCAGACACTCATCTTAGAAACTGATCTTGTACTTCCCATTCTCCTAACTCCAGTATCTGTGCTGGGTTCTTCTCTGCCCCACAGGACCTGGGACTGGTCCCCTGACCTCACACCTTTTATATATTTCAATAATGACAGAATTTCCTATTTCCTGGACTTTGGATATAGGATTTTGATTGGTCTCTAAGGTCAATTGTCTGTGAGCCCACCCCATGACTTAATCTTGGATCACCGATGACACCTTTGTTGGCTGCCTCCTATAGACTGTTGTCACGTTCCATGGGATACGGATTCTGCCTTCTGGTTAGGACTGTATCTCATGCCCTTTCTTGGTCTCCCTGAATGTCTGCCTCCTCCAAATATGCTCATGGCTTCTATCAGGGCTCCTTCTTTTCTACTTGCTCCCTAGTGTTAACCCTAATCAGGAACTGACTTATTTTCCTTTATACCATTTTCATCACTATAGTTGCACAATTGTTCTGTCCCATTTGACCTACAAGAAAAACTGTACTTGTATGTTTCATGTGTATCTTTGTGTGTGTATGTGTGTGTGTGTGTTTTATTTTATTTTAACATTCTCTGTATTGTCTTATACATTTTGCAGGGACCTTCTGGGTAATAGTCTTCAAGATGATGAGTTTAAGTGTCAGATCCCTATTCTCCACACATAAGAACCACAAGACAAAAACACTGGGGATCTATCTCCCATTCCCAAAGGTGACTGACAAGGGTGTGGAGATTCTCAGGTGGAGGATTCATTCATATCAAAGTGGGTCAGTCTTCCAGCTTTTAGTAATAATGGCTGCTTAGTGAGAATGGTTCCTTTTTTGCCTTACTAAAGAAATTGCAGATAGGTAGGGTAGATATCTGGGCAGGGAGGGGGGCCAGAGGTGCCATGATCAGCAACTTGCCTATTTGCTCTGAAAAAGCTTTATTTAGGATCCCAACACAGAGCTTCCTAAGAGCCGATGATTTAGCAGCAGCAACCTCTCTCTGATGACTGAAACTGAATCTGAAAGCTGAATAATGGCCCTGGGCCATGCATCTTTGAAAGATGTTTCCTTTAAAGAGTGAAGAAATTATTCAGAAATGTAAACCAAACCCTTCTCTCCCAAGCGTTTTCATAAATCAATATATATCAAATGGCAGGCGGTTATATGAAAAGGAATGTCTTATTCCTGAAATCTATGTTGCCTGATGATACGTTTAAGCATGGCTTCACATATCCCCTTCCTGCTTTCTCATCCACGAGATGGAAATATTTATATTCAGCAAGAGAAAAGAATATGATCACGTCAACACTGGAAATAGCTATAGATGAAAACGAAAATGGATAGCCAAGGGAATTAGTTGCATTAATCAGACTAGGAACACAAACTCATACCTCCACTTGAAGCATCCAGATAACTGAAGTAGAATCATCCTACCTCAATGTGGAACCGACCATTGACCATTCGTTTTATTTCACAGAGATATTTGCTCCATAAATCTATCTCCTTATTTACAATCTTGTTGCCAATTCCTGGGTTCACAGATGTATCCACTCTTCCTTGGGCCAGAGGATATGAAGTTAGGAATTTAGCAGTTATGCAAAATTTCCCTGAAACTGTAAGAATTATAACATGATATGGGTCCTTGGTAAAACAAGACTGGCATCATTTCATTTTGCCAAATAAGGTTTTTAAAAAAAACACAATTCACTATCATTAATGGTTTGTAAAACAAATAATAAACTTAATGTTGGGAGAAAAATTAAAGGACAATTTCTGAATATGTTTTTTCAGTTCAACTTCATGAAATCAAATGAATTCTGCCTTTTATATTATTATCATCTTTGGTTCTCACAATCTTCAGGCACATCTTCCCAACTCTATGCTTCTTACCCTGGGCTCTCTTACTACTGAAGAAAAAAAAAAAAAGATATCCCTTAATATGCAAAGTACCCCCTTGATTAAATACCCCTATAGCCTGTCATTATACTCAGGTTGAAGTTTACACTTTTTCTAAGACAAACCATCTCTCTAGGTTCCGGTGTCTGTGTTCAGGTGGTTTCACCTCCAGTGGTTTCCCAGATCTCACTGTAAGTAGTTCTGCAACATCAGATTGTGTCTAGCCCCTCCCCATCATCTCCTCCCCCTCCCCCCCCCACGCAAACCAGGCAAGCTTCCTCATGCTCTTTCAGTTTTGCAACTGCTGTTCTCTCTATCTGTTCTCACATAAAATCTCTCCAGCAGCCTTCACATCTCAAATCTAAGGCAACTTCTTTGCAGCGACCCTGAAGGCTGCATTAGACTCATTCATAAACATGTGCATGAACCTCTGCTGTGCACCAGGCTTGACTGCAGAACAGGGCAGGACACAGAGCAGGTTAAGTCTGTCTGCATGGGACTTATATTCTTACGTGGTCTTTCCCTTAAGCTGCCCTGCATCTTGTGTACAATGCCATCATACCATGAGAACATATGACTTGTCTTCCAAACCAACAACTTTGTGAGAGTAAAAGGGATGTTATCAATAATTATTACAGGACAACAGATATAAACCACCTCTTGCCATGGCAAGCTGAGATGTGTGATTGTCCAAGTGTAGATAGAATGTTAGTGTCTCAAACTTCCCTGAGAACAATGCATGCATAGCACCCAGAACATACCAAGGACATTGCTGGCAAGCAAAAATATATTGACTTATTAATAAATAATGAACAAATCACCATAGCTCTCTATTTAACTTTGCATGTGTAGATACTAATGTGTCCTCCAGTATTAATCAGAACTTTTTTATAAGTGACAGGTGACAAAATAAATTAACAAGGCAAAATATTATATCTGAGAACCCCTGGGGCCTAGCTTCAAGTGTGGTATAGGAGTTCAAATAATGTGATCCAGTTCTCTCTCTCTCTCTCTCTCTCTCTCTCTCTGTCTCTCTCTCTCTCTGTCTCTGTGTGTGTATGTGTGTGTCTTTCTCTCTGTCTCTCCTTCTACGTTATTTCTCCCTCTATTTATCTTCATTTTCAGCCTTACATCTCTCTATTTGGCCTAATTCTTAACTAAACTCTCTATATATAACAGCAAGATGGCTCCCAGGTCCTCAGAAGCTTCAGGCTTCCTTAGTAATTATAGCTTATGATCCCAGAGAAAGAGAACATTTTTATGATGAGTTTCACCTAAAGTGTCAAGGAAGGCTTTGATTGACCGGACTTATTCTTGAAACAGTAATGAAAAATTACCTACTATTTATACCACACTTTTTTGTGTGTTAAGAATTGCCCTAAGGCCTCTGCCTGGCTTCTCTGCTTTGATTACGCAGTAACCTTACAAGCCAAACATTGTTTCTGAACCTCACAGAATCAATGGGATTCTCTCAGAGTGGTAATAAAGTGGTTTCCAAAGGCAGGTATACTAAGAAGAAAATAAAGTTGCATTCTAGCCCAATAAATTAATGAAATGCTTGTTTAATCCTAATATTCTAGAAGATGCTGATTAAATGATAAATGCATCTATTCATTTCTGATGGACTCATGCAGAAGTGCACACACCAAGATCACAGTCCTTTCACTTCATCTGGGAGGTCCTTCTGCTGCTTACTGTACGACCTGGGGAGAGAACCAAGGTCCAGAACTTAGGCCCCAGTGTCAGACAGCAGGTGTTTGAGTCCTGCTCTATTTTCAGGCTACGGGATCGCAACCAAGATAGTTGCTAGTATTTTCCCAAGCCTCAGTTCTCTCATCTATGTAATGGAGATACATATAAGATTACTGTGAAAATGAAATTAGGTGAATTATATAGAGTATTCATCACTTAAGCAATTATTAAAAAATGAAAAGGTCAGAGCAAGTTTCATGAATCTATGGCCTGTGGGTCTCAGATGAGCATCTTGCTTGGTCACTACTCTGTGCTACCTTCTTGGAATTTTTAATCACTTTATCTTTGATTTTATGTATTGTAAGTGAAGTCCAGTGACCAATAGGGCAAGTCAGTGAGCAGAGGACAGGAGTGCAGTGTGTCTGCCCACCCTTCCTCATGCCCTATTCACAGGAGGCAATGCAAACCTGCAGAGCATGGAAAGCCAGTAGGGTTACCTTGCACAGGAGCTCAATGAGACACAAAGCCAACAGAAAGCAAATGTGTTATATATATTTGATGGAGTAAGTAGAGGTACTGGTAGCTCAGAATCATGCTTTCTGTTTGAACCAGAACTTGCTTAAAGCTCAGAAACAAGGCAAGCCCATTCAAAGGAATACCTAAGCCCAAGGAACTGTGTCAATCCTTTCCTACTGCCATTGCTTCCCTGTGTTAGTCAACCATTTACCCTGAACATGATGACATAGAAGGAAAGGAAAAAGTAGGGCAGCCCTTTCGTACTTACCAGTAAGCAGAAGTCAAAGAGTGTTGGTTGAATGTAAGTATGTAAATAAGTGGAAGAGAAACAGTTGAGCTAGTTTCATGCATCCTTTTCACTGTTGTACTAGGAGTGAAATGCATATGTACTTTAGAGTTATAAAGTGCAAGTGGTATAATTTCAGCAATTCTATATGAGATAAATGCTCTTATATTTACATTTAGCACTAGCATTGCAAAAATAAAAATGAATGAAAAAATCCAGGCTAATAATTTAATATTTTCATTTTTATTTATTAAGAATGACATTAGCCGAAACCAGCTTGTCTCAGTTGATAGAGCGCTGGCCTGCAGACTGAAAGGTCTCAGGTTCCATTCCTGTCAAGGGCATGTACCTTGGTTGCAGGCATATCCCTAGTGGGGGGTGTGCAGGAGGCAGTTGATCAATGATTCTCTCACCAGTGTTTCTAACTCTCTATGCCTCTCTATTCCTCTCTGTAAAAAATCAATAAAATATATTTTTTAAAAAGAAGAATTATATTAAATGGCAAATAAAAACACCAAGACACACACACACACACACACACACACACACACACACACACACACAGAGAGAGAGAGAGAGAGAGAGAGAGAGAGAGAGAGAGAGAGAGAGAGACCACAGGAAAAAGAAAAAGCTTTAGTTTTAATATCTTTAATGGTATTCATTTTCCTAAATTTTGAACAAGGGGCACATCTTTTAATTTTTCATTAAGCCCCATGAATGATGTAGCTAACCCTGGCTGTGTTATGATTTCATCCTCAGAATAAATCTAGGCCTGCCTAAATGCCACCGCCCCCAGAAAGGTAACCTAGATTACTTGGTCCAAGTCAATCTTATTCCCTCCCTCTTGTTTATGTCTGTAGCACTGTGATTAGGTGTCTATTTCAGTATAATCCCCAGTATGTCTTGTATGTGCACCTGTCTCACCAACCAGAATGTTTATGCCTGGGCTGGGGAATGTTGTTTAGTGTCTCCTGCGGCCCCGAGCTCTCAGCTTAGCCGTCAGCTCACAGCAGCCATCAACGGAAGCTTGCTGAACAGAATAACCTGCCTCTTTGGGAGCTGCTCGACCTGATAGAAACCTCTCCTCAGGGGCTCAGCCTGGATATTGCACTTTGATCTAATTCAATCTAATGCTGGGAACATCAGGACACCACTTTTCCCACAAGAGTTTTCTTTCTCGTTTTGATGTGGGCCTTGCTCTTTGGAAGTCAGGATGATACGCTGACTTCACTGACTGCCCTAGAGATGGGCCTTCTTTCTTGGGGAAGCAGATTATTGCCCTTCCCCCAAACCCTGACAATTTTTTTCTGGGTTATCACTGCCCAGACCCAAGCCTGGGATCTGATAAATGTCTTAGCAGGTAGCAGAGGGCTCCTTCTTTCTCTTTCAGTAAAAAGAAAAGAGCCAGCTGCTTAAAATAGACTGTGGTTCCTGGTGCTGGATCCTTAACCTCCTTCCTGGAGGGGTCCCTAGACTAACAGAGAACAGTGAAGATGAAAATTCCCATGATACCTGGAGGAAACGATGGACTCCTCACCATGGCCCTGAATCCATGGCGCTGGGACTCAGCCCTTGACCTCTTCCATCATGGGCCCATTGCATGCCCAGTCCTAGCAAACATGTCTGCACCAGCCCTGCCTTGTTCAGGTGGTCATGCAGGCTCTGGATGATCTAGTCTCCCTTAACTACCCCTAAGAGTATCCCCAATTTAGCCTATCCACTCCTTGACTGAATTCTTCCTTAAGGCTCATCTTAAACATAAAACATGATTATTCATTTAAGAACATAAAAAAAATCCCTTTCTCAACTCTGTCCTAGAGGAAAGAGTCAAGTCAGCTTGACCACATGACTATATATATATATATAATATATAGATAGAGCAGTTACTAAGCGGGAGCAGTAACTATATATATATATATATATATATATATATATATATATATATATATGATAACCAAGGTAGTTATTTTTCCAAACTTCAGTTTGAACCAGAATCTATACTAATAAAAGCCCAGGTGGCCCTCATGTACAACGTTGTCACAAGATGGCCACCACAAAAGTGGCCACCACAAAGATGGCTGCACACACAGCAGAGGTGGGGCCTGGTGGCCCTTCATGTGGTAATACCTGGGGGTCCCACAGATTTGTTCAGGGGCAGAGGAGGTGGGTCCCATCAGAGCAGGCAGGTTACAGCTGGGGAGGGCAGTTAGGATTGATCAGGCTAGCAGGGGAAGCCAGTTGTGGGTGATCAGGTCGGCAGGTAGGGCAGCCGGGACAATCAGAATAGCAGGGGAGTGGTTAGGGAGTGATCAGGCTGGCAAGCAGAAGTGGTTAGGGGCAATCAGGCAGGCAGGAAGGAAAACCATTAGGAACCAGAAGTCCCAGATTGTAAGAGGAATGTCTGACTGCCAATTTAGGCCTAATCCTGCAGGGGAGGGCAGTTGTGGGTAGCTGTGCCCATAGGGATCAGGTCTAAACCAGCAGTCAGACAGCCCTCTTGCAATCTGGAACTACTGGCTCCTAACTGCTCACCTGCCTGCCTGCCTGATTGCCCCTAACTGCCCTCCCTGCTGACCTGATCTCACCCACAACTGCCCTCCCCTGTCAGCCAATTTAGTTCTGATTGGGTTTTTTCCTACACCAGTCAGAGTCAAAAGCTTTGCCTCTAAGGCAGCCATTAGCTCCTCATAGTTCACCCAGATTTGGTTCTGAATGGTTGGTTTCTATGCCAGTCAGCATCTCTGGGACTATCTCCAGGCCTGATGAGAGAGGCAGGGCTGATCAGCAGACCCCCACAGAGGCCCAGAGAGAAACAGAGGTGCAACTGCTGGCAAAGCCTGGAGAGAAAAAGAGGCAAAGGCAATGGCTGATCAACAGATGCCATGGAGGCTGCAGATCAGAACCTGCCTCTCTCTTCGGTCCTCTCTCTGGGCCTGATCCACAGCCCCCTCGGCAGTCAGTGCTGGTGTTCAGTCAACCTTTGGTCAGCCATTATGGACCCTGGATTTTTATATATTAGGATGATACTGTGGTAAGGACAGTCTTCCTAAGTATGGCAACTAAGACAGAAATTATAAACTAAAAATTCATATATTTGAGCATAGCAAAAATTTACATCTGCATATCCTATTTAATAAAAGAATAATATGCAAATTGATCACCACACTAAGACACAAGATGGCAGTCCCCATGTGGACACATGATGGACACCACAAGATGGCCTGCAGAGGAGGGCAGTTGTGGGAATTTAGGGGTGACCAGGCCAGCAGAGGAGGGAAGTTGAAGGGACTAGGACTGCAGGGAAGAAAGTTGGGGGACTAATCCCTCAGTGGAAGATAGTTGGGGAAGGCCCAAACCTGCAGAGGAGGGCAGTTGGGGGGGGACCAGGCAAGAATAAATGCTATAGGTATTAAAGATTATATAAAATTTGTTATTCCTAAAAGGCATCAAAATGAAATCTACTAGTGTCAGTTAGGCATAGATTTTTGAATGAGATAGTCTGTTATGCCCTAACCATTGTTCAGCAAATATTCATTCCTTGCCATTCCATTGATGCTGGCTCTGTCATGTGAGGGGTTGTCACCCACTCCTTGACCCAGTGCTCTCCACATAACTTGATTTAATCAGTGAGGCATTAACAAACAGTATTTGGTCAATGGAATAACATGTGTTTATATATGCATGCCTGCTTTTCACTATGAGAAGAACATGCCTTCTGAATCTGCTGGTTTGGGAAGAAGGGAGACAGTGGAGCAGACCTAAATGTGACTCATATCTTGGAGCCCAGCCTAGACTGGACAAACTCCAGCCAACCCATAGACATGTGAGCAAGACATCTGTTTATCATTGTCAAGTATACGGCTGCATAGTGTGGTGTGTTTTACAGGATCATTGTAGATAAAGCTAAGCAAAACAATGTTTGATAATGTACAAATATTGAGACATTATTTTGGTCATTTCAGGAAAGGATGGCTAAGAGAATAATGAAAAGAGCAAAATAAAAAGGGGGGATGGATAAATGAAGAGAAAATCGTGGTGAATTTTTTTGAATCATTATGCCTAATGTAATTAGAATTAGAATATATAACAGAAGTAACATCAAAACTAAATAATTGAGCAAAAGGATAAATGAAAAACCAGAGCCATGTTACCACATATGATTACCAGGCTCACAGTGATGATACGATGAAGATGATAACTTGCATCAATAAAGCATTTTTCAAACTGGAAACAGTACTGCTTTCAGTTTGAAAAATGCTTTATTGTTGCAAAAATGCTTTATTGATCCAAAATTAACTTTTCCCCATTTTATAGACGAGGAAGCTGAACTCAGAAGTTTTATGGCTTCCGAAGGTCACAAGCAGTACTGAAATTTCAGAACTGGTATTCCAACCACTGAGGGAGTATCTTCTGCATTACAGCTGCCCCAAGTTGCCCCAGGCTGGCTCAGAGTTTCTTCACCGGACTCATGGACATGATTTTGCCAGAGAATCCAACACCCATTCCTCTTCTAAGTAGGGGCAATGGAAATGGAGCTTGTTAACGATCACACCTTTACACATTATGAGCAGCAATGGATTTGAAGACCTGACTTTAGACTCTTCTCAGATCTTGTCAATTACCATCATCGGAGACTGCCCAGGATATTTCTCATGAAAGGTTCATAATTTCTCATTTTCAAAGGATTCAATTAAGGGGCCTCTCATCAAAGGATCTTAAACACTTGCTGTGCTCCTTCAGAGGCAGTGAGGGTATTCATGGCGAGAGCCAGAGAGACAGAGCAACATTCAGAGATTAAATGTTTGATGTGCTATACCAGGGAGCACGCTTCCCACACGGAGAAATTACAGTGAAGCCAGCTGCCCTTTGAAGAGTTGCAAATGGAAAAGACAAGTTTGGATTTCGATTTCTTCTCTACAGCTATTTGTTTAAGGGTGTAAAACCCTAGGGAAGTTTTAAGTCAAGACTGAAATGACAGCGTCTACAGGGCAATCTACGCTCACTAAAAGGAGTGGGTGTGAAGGGTGGAAAAGAATGACAGATGGGGGCTTAGGAGTTCAGGTTGACATTTGCCACTGACCAGCTCTGGGAGCTTCAGCAACTCTTTTCACATCTCACCCCCCCCTTTTTATGTTCTTCTTCCTTCCTTCCCTGTTTACATCCCTCTGACCCTTTGCCAACAATTTTAACAGTTTTTTTTTTCTTCTTCTGTCATATAAAGATGTGTATATGGGGAAGGGGAACAAATAACAGAAACCCCAGTCTATAATAACTAAAGCAATGAAGTGCTTGAATTTGATCATTTGAGTTAAAAATCCAGGAGAGAGAGTGTGTCTATGGGATGGAGGAGAGAGCTCAGAGCCATGTTTCTGTGGGTTCAGTTTTCTTGGCTCTGTGAGTACTTTGCTCACACTTGCAATTCACTCCCTTCCTTGCTGGTAATGATTTTGTAATCACATGCCTCTGTAGGACACAGACCTCCCTCTCCCCCTCAATTCCATGTTCCCACTGAGAAGAGACAGTAGGAGTGTTTCTAAATATTTGAGCATCCTAACTCCAGAAGCATATTTTGAGGGTCTCTTTTTCTGGTGCCACCTATGTTTGGAATGTCTGCCAGAGTCCTAATGGCAAGACGATGACATATCCCAGTGGGAGGTTAGAGGACTAATTAAGTAAGGGACTCATTCCAATAATGTGATCAATGTTTAAGGAGGGATACCTGGAATAGTTCTGTGCTGAGTGATGGTGACAGTGGGAAGCCACTGTCACCTGCGGGTCTGAAGAACAAGGAAGATGTGGTACCAGCTTCCAAAGAGATAACTACATGGAGAGGAAAACCTAGTGAATAAATTGATGCAACCACTTTGAAACAGTGTCGAGAGTCCTCAGTAAATTAAAAATAGAACCACCATGTGACCCAATAATTCCACTTCATGGTAGATATCCACAGAAACAAACCACTAACTCAAAAACCATATATGTGCCCCTATGTTTATTGCAGTGTTACTTAACACAGCCAAGAAATGTGGGAAACCCAGATGTCTATTGACAGATACATGGATAAAAAAGATGTGGTCCATGTATAACATAGAATGTTACTCAGAAATAAAATAGAATAGATTCTTGCCATTTGAGACAACATGGATGAACCAATAGGGTATTATAAGTAAAACTAATCAGACAGAGGAAGACAAATAAATGATTTCACTTATATGCTGAATGTGAAAATAAAATAAAACATATGGACAAATAAAACAAAAGAGAAACAGACTCACAGATACAGAAAAAATTTAATGGTTTCCAGAGGAGTGGAGAGGGATGGGTAAAAAAAGTAAAAGGGAATGAGAGGTAAACATTTCCAGTTATAAAATAAATCAATCAGAAGTAGGTAATGTACAACACAGGGAACCTGGTCAATAGTGTAGTAATAACTGTGTGTTGACAGATGGTTAATAGACTTATTGAGGTGATCACATCATAAGGTATATAAATGTTGAATCACTATGTTGTGCACCTAAAACTAATATAATATTTTGTGTCAGCTATATTTTAATAAAATAAATACTGGGTCTTTGGAGGGCACCCCAGCCCCAAAGGAGTCAAGACAATAAGACCACCAACTTCACTGCCTTGGTGTTTTTACTGCTTTACATTGCTGCCCTCTCCTTTTCCCCAAAAATTCCCTAACACAACCCCAAGCCTGAAGTAACAAGCAAAATAGAGACAGACTCATAGATAGAGAGCAGGCAGACAGATCTGGTGTGAGGGTGTTGTGGGGGATTGGATGGACTGAGTAAAAAAGAAGAAAAATGAAGAACCCATGGACATCACCAATAGCGTGGTGATGTGGGGAGTATTGGGGTGGGTGGAGGTGGAAGAACGTATAGGGGGATTAACAGTGATGAAAAAACTAAAAACATTTTTAAAAATCCAGAGTGTAAGACTTTATTACAATGGTGATAGTCAGCCGAATTTCTTTGCTCCCTCTTCTGCACACAAATGCTTGGACTTTGCAGAGTGTTATAATGTTTTCCTGAAGGCAGATATTGGGTAACAATAGTATAGTGGTTGAATAGTTGTTCCCAACAGATATGTCCCCCTAGAACCATGGAATGGGAATCTATTTGGGATATAAGTCCTTACAAAAATAAATAAAATAAGGGTCTCAAAATGAAACCATCTTGGATTAGGGTGGGCCCTAAATCCAATGAAAGATGTCCTTATAAAGGACAGAGAAAAAAGACACAGAAAAGAAGGCCATGAGAAGATAGAAGAGGATAATGTAACGTTGCTGCCACGAGCCAAGGAGCACTGGGATCCCCCAGGAGCTGTGGAGGCCAAAAAAGATTCTTTCCTGGAGCCTTCACATGGAAGTGGCCCTGTTGACACCCTGGCTTTAGATCCAGGGGTGGGCAAACTTTTTGACTCGAGGGCCACAATGGGTTCTTAAACTGGACCGGAGGGCCAAAACAAAAGCATGGATGGAGTGTTTGTGTGAACTAATATAAATTCAAAGTAAACATCATTACATAAAAGGGTTCTGCCAGCTCTTTCGGCTCCAAGCGGGCCAGATAGAACAGCTGGAACAGGCTGAATCCGGCCTGTGGGCCGTAGTTTGCCCATGCCTGTTAGCCTGTAGAACTGTGAGAAAAAAGATTTCCCATTGTTTTAAGGAACCCATGTGTAACAATTTGTTATGGCATCCCTACAAACTAATCTAAGACCTTCAGGGGCACCGGGTAGATGGTCTTCTCCATGGAAGATGAAGGAAGGGAAGATTCTTCATCTTATTCCTGAAACCTATTCCTCTGCCATTTACCCATTGAGTGACTTTGGACAACTGATACAGAACCTGGAACCTAGCAGTGCTCAATAAATATTTATGGGATGAATAAGTGACAAATGTTTTCACATTAGTAACTAAGGGTTAGCAACTAGTTATTAAGCATCTAATGTTTTCTAAGCATTGTCCTGGGAGCATCACTTATATTTTCCCTCAACTTAAAAACATCACGAGGAGCCGAAACCGGTTTGGCTCAGTGGATAGAGTGTCGGCCTCCGGACTGAAAGGTCCCGGGTTCGATTCTGGTGAAGGGCATGTACATTGGTTGTGGGCACATCCCCAGTAGGGGGTGTGCAAGAGGCAGCTGGTCGATGTTTCTCTCTCATCTATGTTTCTAACTCTCTGTCCCTCTACCTTCATCTCTGTGAAAAATCAATAAAATATATTTTAAAAAATCACGAGGAAAGTATGAGTATCCCCATCGTAATAGTATATCTGAGAAGACCAAGACTCACCAAAAAAAAGTGAGCTTTCCACTCCTACTTAATAGCAGGTTGGGCACAAAACATGCGTGTCATTCCAGATCCAGCATTCCAGCTTCTACATTGCAGTGGGTCTCCTCTGGACATGGAAAGAAGTTGCTCTAGGGAGAGAAGGTGTTTAGTCACATTAAGACATCTGAGGTTAAAAGCCAAATTCTAAACTGTTTGTGTTTCAGCAAGGAAAAGCCACTCGGATCTCCAGACAATCTTCTGGCACTGTTGTCAACTCTTTCTCTACTGTAAGGAAGGGCTTTGGTAGTCAGAGCCACGCCATCAGGGGAGTTGGTCATCTAAGTGAGCATGGGTTCCTAAGATGGTTGGACACTAGGTGAATACTGGGACAGCAGACCTCAGAGGTCTGAGTCTCTTTTACTCTCTGAGACCACCCCACCTGTCTGATTCAAGGATCAAAGGACAGAGTAATTATAAAGAAGCTTTGACAAGCTCTCAGCTATAGGTGGGAGTAAATATTAAATAAGCAAACATGTAAAAATGTCCCAACATAATGCTCTGAATAAAGTACACATTTGATAGTTATTGCTTAATTATTGATTTTTCCAATGTGCTTAAGGCAGTTTAGTACAATAGGGGTGTCTCTCATAATTGAAGATGTTTGAACAACATTATAATATGGATTTAGGAAATTATGCAAGTCCTGTGAGTTAAATTTAATTTGAAAATTAAATGATATGATGTTTGAAAATTTCCAACACTGTTTGACACATAGCAAACTTACAATAAATGGTAGTCATTTTCTTATTTTAAGAGATGGGTTGTATAATATCTAATAAAGAAAATCTATACACAATATTTTTAAAAATATTGCATTCAAAGAATATTCCTGGCAGAAAAACAATGCTCAAGATATAATATAAATGGAAAAAAACAGCATGTCCGAAATGTAGATAATCATAAAAATTGTGCAATATTAATTTTGTAAAAAATATTTGAAGAAGACATTTAATAATGCAAATGAAATGTGTTTAGGTTTGTCTCTGCTTATAAATGTATGGTCACATATATAATCTACAAATGGATACTCATATAACAAACATAAGTATTTGCATATAGATGTGCTGAGTTAAAAAAATATTCTTTGTAATGACTACAAGGTAGTTTACTTTAAAAATACTTCAGCATAGTGTGGTATCTATAGATAAAGTTTAATATTTGCGGGTAGATTTTAATTTAATGGAGCATTTAAATTATGTGTAACAAGAATCACTGCCTTTAGCATGGTTACATGACACAATATTGTTAAAATGGACTCAAAAGGACATGCTAATTAGAATAAAGGTAGGTAGAAATTAATGTTATTGGTGAAGGGAGTAATAGTTAAGATGGTTAGGAATATTGTAAGGGATCTATCACTCCCGTATCAATATGGCAAACGCAGTCATCTACAGTCATCTATTCAATATTTGAGGTCCAGAATCCCTCTGGTTCAAATATTTGCATGTCACATAGGTCTGTCACCCAACCCAATCACAAGTCCAGTGGATCCTGTGTCTATGTGTCTCGGTTTCCACTTCCCCTAACAGATGTCGGTCTAACTGTTCTCAAGGGGACAGGAATAGAAAAGGAAGCTCCATGTTCTATAGAAAAAGTGAGATCACTTTTGCATTTTTTGTGCTAATATTTGTTCCACTTCTGACAGAATTTTATAGAATGCTTGCTTTATTGTAACAAACCCAATCTGATGTAAAATTAAAATAAATTTAACATAAAGACTTTTCTAAGCTCTAAGGGAGCTTCTAAGGGAAGAGCATCATTAATATGTACCTACCAAACATTTATCAATAAACATGTCATATATACTCTTACTTTATCAAATATTATAATGAGCCATAAATTAATTATTTATTATGTACTTGCTTATGTTTCAAGACTTGGTCACCCTATGTCTCACACACACACACACACAAAAAAATTATAAAACTGGAAGGAAATATATTAAAATGGTCATAGAAATTAGCTCTAGGTAATGTTGATTTTGTTCTTAATCTTTTTTATTTTCTAAATTTCCTTCAACTAATAAAACAAAACATTTATAATAAAATACAACGAATGCTATAAAAATCTGTATTCACACTTTGCTGCTGCAGATTTGCTCCAAGGAAACAGATGGCTGCTGGCCCTGTAACATTCTGTCTTCTAAAATTAGAGCCAGCAACTCTAGTGTGATGTATTGCATGAAATGAATTCTAGTTTTCAACACTCAAGTAGACATAATCACAGAGCATTAATCTAAACTGTAGGGGCTGGTGTGGATCCGATCATTCCGATCATACATTCAATAGATATCATACGTATTGAATGCATGCAGTGAGCTCCAGCTATGTACAGGACAGTTTAGAAGACAGACACATCCCTGCTCTCACAGAGCTTTCAGTTGAGTTGAAAATCTCAGTTGCAATGGCTGTGCAATGCTGGTTGCTCTTACTAGATGAAAGTTCCACGAAGGCAGAGATCCATCTTCTTGTCTACAATTGATCTTGTAGGTCTTCCCCCAGTTGTGTCATACAACAGGTGCAAAATAAATATTAGTCAAATAGAAATGGAAAGGATTTACTGATGAAATTCAAACCAATGCAAGTGCATTCTCCAGAACCTTTGAGTCCTGGTGCCAGGCATCTGGCTCAGCCACAAGATGAGAGCAGCAGGTGAACCCTGAGGTTCTAAATCTCAGGTTCCCTCCTAAAGAGTCATGACATAGTGTGATAAATGAAATAACAGGGTTACATACAAAGTACACAATTAGCTCAGTAGAGGGAAAGGTTGATTACTCAGATATGAGAGGTCATGAAATACTTTATCTAGAAGGTTGTTCTAGACCGAGTTAGTAACGAATGAGTCAGCTGGGTGTAAGTAGGAGGAGGCATTCCAGACAAGGAGAAGTAGCATATTAACTACACTGAGGGTTAAAACAATAGGACACCCCTCAGTAATTGGACATTTAGAATTATAAGAGCAATAGAGGGCTTACAAACCATGGCAGGGAGCTAGACTAGTCAAACTGTAGGCAATGGGGAGACCTGGAAGATTTATTCGCGATGAACCTTTTGGGCATCGTTGTGTAGGGTGTTCTGTGGAGAGGGAAATAATGGGTGGAAAGGAGGATGGTAGGGAGGATGCTGAGTCAGTGGGAATAGAAGGTTAGGAGCCAAGGTCATGGAAAGAAAGGAGAGGATAGAATTAACGTATATTTCTAAAGTCACAGTGACATAATTTAGTGACATCACCAAATGACATTAAGTTCAACATCATATTGAACTTGGAGAAAATATTTTGGAGCATGCCCTGTCAAAGTACTGTTTTTGAAAGAAATTTTGTGAATTGCATTTTTATATCATGGTGCTGAATCATTTCTCATCTATTGCATAATAATAACACCAACAGTAATTATATCTCATAATCTTTATAACCATCAAAAGCACTTGATCATCTAGAGACTCTGGGACTAAGAATGATACATTATAGTTATTTCCATTTTAAAGATAACATGAGAAGAATGATGCTTAGATAAAGTAAAAACTTGCCTAATGCCAAATATTACTTAAATGATGGTTTGTATGTGTGTTTGTGTGTGCAGGCATGTGTAGGCATATTGAGTTTTGTTAAGGTCATTCCACCAGGCTAAACTGTAAAAAACAAACAGACAAAATACAAGCAGTATGTGATAAATTGTACCTATGAGAACCATAACCTAATCTGATCATAATTAGACCTCTAATAGCAAAATGAAGAGTTCCAAGAACATTATGGAAATATCACATAAAACATAATTTTTGCTTCAATCAATTTTATCTGAAAGAAAATTATGTTTTTAAATTGCAAAGCATGATTAATTAATCATGCTATGACCTGGGCTATATGAACCAGAATTTCCTCTGCTCATGCATTTACTTCCATTAGCTTGACAAGATCAATTATCTCTCTTTCAGAATAAGAGTAGTGAGTCCTAACAGAAATGTTTAAAAAAATAATTATTGGGTTTTTTATTATTTAAAACACCCACTCTTCTTGGACATGTCTTCAAAGAGTGAAATCATAGGTCCTAGCTAATGGCCGAAAACAGAACTAAAAATAAAATAACTCAAAGACATTGATTTTTCTGATTGATGCATCAATGGACAATGAAAGCGCCCCTTTCATCCCAACTGTCATTCTCCATTGAACACACTTTCAAATCTCCTCTCCTTATGTTTTTCAAAACTTTTGCTCCTCTATTATCCTTCCTCACTCAATAGCCATGATAACTTTTTGGAAACACATATTAGAGGGTTTTCCTTCTCAAGTAAAAACTCTAACATGGGTCTCATTTCATTTGAAATTGGGGTCAAAGTCATTGCTATGATTATCCTATCTGCCTACCTGTGAAATGGACCTACCATCAGATTTCCTTCCACACCTTACCTTGGCTATCTTCTCCCTGACTCTTTCCTGGAAACTCCACATTTTTTCAGTATCTTTGTACTTTGGAAAGTTCCAGAGTTTTAGTATCTGGAATTTACAGAACTTTCTACATATTAGCATGTGAGGAGGAGGGAAGAGGAGACATGGATTTAACATTATATTTCTAATTTGTCTTTCTTCACTTAACATTAAATTAACTCTATGGAAAACTGGAAACAATGGTGGTGAAGAAGTATGACTGTTTAGGGAGAGATAGTAATTATGTCATGACTAGAGGCCCAGTGCATGCAATTCATGCATGGGGGGTCCCCTCAGTCCAGCCTGCACCCTCTCCAATCTGAAACCCCTCGGGTGATGTCCAACTGCTGGTGGGGATTGGGCCTAAACAGGCAGTTGGACATCCCTCTCACAATCCAGGACTTCTGGCTTCTAACTGCTCACCTGCCTGCTGGCCTGATCGCCCCTTGCCAGCCTGGTTACCCCCTCCTGGGCTGGTTGCACCTCACACCCCCCTCCTGCTGGCCTGGTTACCCCAACTGGCCCCCCTGCCAACCTGGTCACCCCTAAACGCCCCCCATCAGCCTGGTTGCCCCACACAGCATACTGTTAAGTCATTTGGTCATCCCTCACTAACCCCCTGCTGGCTGTTACTGTTACTGTGATGGCATCCTGGACAATTTGCATATTCCTTTATTATTAGTATAGATAATGACTAAGGGTAATTTAATTGAGATTTCCTCATACATTTTGGTCTCCTCTCTCACAGCATAAACAAGAGAGGAGACCTAGGGGCATATTAGTGCACAGGATCCACCCCATATTATTCAGGGAAGCACAAGCCCTGGGGGAAGAAATAAAGACCTAAATTCTGGATGCTGATCAGTTGACTACAAAAGACTAAGGTGGGTGTGAGGCCAAGGGCAGGACCATGGCCTATTGGTTAGAGAACCCAAAAAAGGCGCTTATAAGACCAAAAGCTACGTAACACTAAATTGTACACAAGAATGGGAGCTTAAGTGTAGCTAATTATGGATTTCAACCTGAGGACCAAATAACCAAAGAGGCTATAACAAATGAGTTTAAAGGAGTATATCAAGGGTGCCAAAGGTGAATAGAAAGCTGGAGGAAAAAGAAACCATTTGCACCAAATGTAGCAAACAGCCACTGTTTTAGAGATACATAAATAACTCCCACAAATCAATGAGGTAAAGACAAATAGCCCAACAGAAAAATGCACATGAAATTTACAGAAGGAGGGGTACAAAAGATCAATAAATATATGAAAAGCTATCCTAGCCTAGTGAAATTAACATAAATACAACAACAAGATACTACTCCTTACCCACTGGGATGGCAAAAATTTAAAGATTAAGAATAGCCATTTTTATCAGAAGGTTGAAAAACAAAGACTCTCTTACATTCTGCTGGGAATGTACATGAACAGAGCTCATTCATAGGGTAGGTCAGCATTACATGGGAAACCACATAATGACCATTGATTATGGAAGAGCTAATACTTGTGGACATTGAACAGAACACTGTGTGATCTCTAAAATATGTTAAGGTTTCAGAGAAATATTCTTAAGTGAGATAAATGTTATGACTCCAATTGGTCATAATCATGGTCCCAAAATGCTATAGGCAACCAATACAATGTACATAAAAGCTTTTAAGATCAGGCTAGAAAGATTATTAGCCTCATGGTGTCCACAGAGTAGTTGGTAATCATCTGTTCAGAGAAGAGGGACCTGAAGCCAGGGCTTAGGAAAGATCTTGGCCCAGCCAGTGCTGCTTAGTGGTTGAGGGTCAACCTCTGAACCAAGAAATTCCAGGTTTAATGTCTGGGTTACTGGCTAGATCCCCAGTAAAAGGCAGTTTTCTCTCATTACTGGTATTTCTCTCTATCTCTTTCCCTCTTTTCCTCTCTCTTAAGTCAATAAAAACATTCTTTTAAAAGAGGGATCTTGTTTTTTGTTGTGTTTTTTTTCTGGAGTGTTTGAATAACATTTATCTAGACTGGACATTAAGCAAAACCCTGGAAAGGTGTATACTTTAAAGAAAGAAAGAGTGCTGGCTGGGTAGCTCAGTTGGTTAGAGTGTCATCCCACTATATCAAGGATGCAGGTTCGATCCCAAGTCAGGGCACTTATAAGAAGCAACCAATGAATGCATAAATGAATATAACAACAAATCTCTCTCTCTCTCTCTCTCTCTCTCTCTATATATATATATATATATATATATATATATATATATATATATATATATATATTCCTCTCTAAAATTGATCAATAAATAAAAAATTTAAATAATCTATAATAATAAAAGCAAACTGCAGTGGTGGGGCTGAGGCAGAGGTGGTTTGGGGCCATCAGGCAGGCAGCCAAGGAGTTAGGGGTGATCACACAGGCAGGCAGAGTGGTTAGGGATGATAAGGCTGGCAGGCAAGTAGTTATGGTGTGATCAGGCAGGCAGGTGAGCAGTTAGGGGTGATCTGCAGGCAGGTAGAATGGTTAGGGGCAATCAGGCAGGCAGGCCAGTGGTTAAGAGCCAGTGGCCCTGGATTGAGAGAGGGATGTCTGACTGCCAGTTTAGGCCAGATCCCTCAGGATCCTTGTAGGATCGGGCCTACACTGGCAATTGGACATCCCCTGAGGAGTCCCAGATTGCAAGAGGGTGTAGGCCAGGATGAGGGAACCCCTGCCCCATGCACGAATTTTGTGCACCGGGCCTCTAGTAATAGAATAAATAAATAAATATACAAACACACACATTGGAGGGACAGGATACATACTCGTACATACTCCCACCCCAGTTCTATAAGATATCATGCGAAACTTTTAAAAGTCACTTACATTAACATTAAGTTGGTTTATTTTATTATTTTCAATTTTCTAATCCTTTTTTTAAATTTATTAAGGTATTATATGTGTACATAGCTTAACTTGGTTTATTTTAATACTTTATTCTTAGAAAATGAGATTAGATAACTGAAAAAAGACCAAGAAAAAATAAGTCAAACAACATTTGCATAGACTCTGTGATTGTGAACCTGGGCATGAAGGAAAATTTTGTAGAAAACTAAAAAGAAAGGTAAAAAGGCAGAGAGGAGAGAGAGACAGACAGAGAGGGGGGAGGGAGAGAGAGAGAGAGAGAGAGAGAGAGAGAGAGAGAGAGAGAGAGAGAGAGACTGTCAGGGTAGTTTAAGCTGTATTATCCTGCATGCCTAAATTGTTTGCAATATGTACAGCAATCGCTTTATCTTCATATTCAAGATGCCAGATACTTAAAAATTAATAAATTAAGTGAAATGGTAGAACCTCATTGCTAAGACAGCATTTACCTAGTTCATATCAACAATTTCATAGATGAATAAATAGTATTCTACACTGGAAAATAAGGAAATTTTGGTTACAGGCACTAGTAACTGGTTAACTAGCATGAAAGCAGAATCAATTGGGTGGATAAAAGTGGCTCACAGAAGAGCAGAAATACCTGAGAAATAAGACTCAGAATGAGGGTTTATGCAAGGATCTCAGGTGCAAAAATAGACATTAATATTAGATGTTAGGTTTAGGAAGCTATATAACAACAACAACAAAAAACACACTTTATTGGGTTCTTGCAATATTCTTAATGTGGTATTAGCCCTTAGGTATATTAACACATATATTAACTAATTTATTTTCTTCCAATAATTATTACTATGTTAATTGTACAGATCAAGGAACCATCAGTAAATCAGATGTAGAATTGGGAGTTTAGCCAAGCAGTCAAATTTCAGGAGCCACATTCTTTATTATCAGGAAATTCTGCCTGCAATGTATGATCAGCAAAGCATGCATAGAATGTTGTGGGAGAAATGGCAACTCAGCGATCACATACACTAGCCTCTCTCTAGTTCTGTCCAGTGAACTGAGCAAGGATATATATGCTACTTCCAGAGCTCACCCCTCAGAACTTTCTGCAGGATCTTTCATGATCTCTCTTCCCCCACCAGCCTGAACAACACCAATGTCCTGAAAGACCTTGGAAGCCACATGGTGAAACCAAAGTCTCCACAGCATGGGTGCCCGATGGTGTGGAGAACAAGCTCTCCCCCCACCTCAGGTCCTCCTTAATACACTTCTCTCATAATGAAGTGTTGAGATTTCAAGATTCATCTAGCATAATAACCAGCATTACCACACTAATCCATCCAGGCATGTGAAATGTATTAGAAGAGTACAGGGCAGAGGTAGGATGTCTGAGAACACCTTTCCAGTGCAGGTGACATCGGAAATTAAAGTGGGAAAACAAATTTATAACTTTTTGAAAATGTCTCCCAAAGTTAGCTAAATTTTAGGACAGAACTGGATTTGAAATTAGCGGGGCTGGAGTGGTCAAAGATTTGAGGGACTAGAATTTCTCAGGCTGCTCAGGTCCCATGCACCCCTGGCAAAGGCCAGGTCCAGACATGAAATGATGCTGCTATCTTTTCTCTGTTCTGACCCAGCCAGGTTACTTCAATGTACTTTCTTGGGCACCATCTTTTGCTCAAGATTTTGGGTTAAAGCCAATGGGGAGACACACAAGGAAAGGTTAGTCCTCTTTCTCTCGAGAGATTTATAATCTAAGGATGGAAGAGTGGACCTGTTTTAGGGTAGTGGGTGGGTGAAGGTGTTATTTCCGTTGGCATCCTCCTGTGAATTGGAATGGAAATGATGATGAACCAGAGCCAAAGAACATTTTGAGTGTCTGTGTACCAGGTATGGGAATGATCTAGGGCAGAGAATCTCAATTCATGATCTCATTCATTATTTCTCCTGAAATTGTAACTTGTCTGTCAAGAATCCATTCAATCTCTTTATAGTGTTGCCACTATATGCTAAACACATTGGCACATATCCTACAACATAAGCCTTAAGATTCATATTCTGAAAATGGCATAAGTATTTAAAAGGGACTGTGGATTGGTAGAATTAACATCATTAAAATGTCCTGACTACCCAAACCTATAGACTCAATGCAATCCCCATTAAAATACCAATGGCATATTTCACAGACCTAGAATTAACTCTCCAAAAATTCATCTGGAATAAGAAAGGACCCCAAATACCCACAGCAATCCTGAGAAAGAAGAACAAAGTAGGAGGGATCTCAATACCAGATATCAAGCTATATTACAAAGCCACTGTTCTCAAAACTGCCTGATACTGGCACAAGAATAGACATATAGGCCAATGCAATAGATTAGAGAACCCAGAAATTGACACAAACCACTATGCTCAATTAACATTTGGCAAAGAAGGCAAGAACATAAAATGGAGACAAGACAGTCTCTTCAATAAATGGTGCTGGGAAAATTGGGCAGACACATGCAAACAAATGAAACTAGACCACCAAATTATACCATACACAAAAATAAACTCAAAATGGATAAAGGACTTAAACATAAGATGGGAAACCATAAAAATACTAGAGGAATCCATAGGCAGCAAAATCTCAGGCATATGCCAAAGCAGTATCTTCACCAATACAGCTCCTAATGCAATGGAAACTAAAGAGAAAATAAACAAATGGGACTACTTCAAAATAAAAAGCTTTTGCACAGCAAAAGAAACCATCAACAAATCAGTAAGAAAAAGCCCACTGTATGGGAGAACATATTTACCAATGTTATCACCTATACGGGTTTAATCTTCACCAATTACAGGGAACTCATACAACTTAACAAAAGGAAGAAAAACAACCTAATTTTAAAAAAGATCCTAAATAGATACTTCTCCATAGAGGACATACAGAAGGCCCAGAAACATGTGAAAACATGCTAAAAGTCACTAATCATAGGAGAGATACAAATCAAAATGATAATGAGGTACTACCTCACACCTGTCCGAATGGATATCATCAACAAATCAACAAATGACAAGTGCTGGTGAGAATTCAGAGAAAAAGGAACCCTTGTGCAATGCTGGTGGGAATGCAGAATGGTGCAGCCACTGTGGAGAACAGTATGGAGTTTCTTCAAAAAACTAAAAATGGAACTCCCATTTGACCCAGTGATTCCACTTCTAGGAATATATCCCAAGAAACTAGAAAAACCAACATAAAGGATTATGCACCCCTATGTTCATAGCAGCACAATTTACCATAGCTAAGATTTGAAAACAGCCTAAATGCCACAGCCTAAATGCCCATCAGCAGATGAATGGATTAAAAAACTGTGGTGCATCTACACAATGGAGTACTATGCTGCAGTAAAAAAGAAGAAATTCTTACCATTTGCAACAACATGGATAGAATTGGAGAGCATTATGCTAAGCAAAATAAGCCAGTCAGAGAAAGATAAATATCACATGATCTTACTCATTTGTGGAATATAAGGAACAACATAAACTGATGAACAAAAACAGATCCAGAGACAGAGAAACATAGATCAGACTGTCAAACCTCAGAGGGAAGGTAGGGGAGGGTGAGGGTAAGAAGGAAAGATCAACCAAAGGGCTCATCTGCATGCATATAAACACAACCAATGGATACAGACACCAGGAGGATGAGGGCATGTGTGAGAGTATAGGGGGCAATGGAGGGATAAAGACACGTACATAATACCTTAATCAATGAAGAAAAAGTAAATAAATAAATAAATAAATAAATAAATAAATAAAAGGGGCTGTGTGTGTCTAGGACTAAAGCTTCTTGCTCAGATCTGCTCGGGAGAGAAGATTCCAAATGGGGGTTTGAACCTAGTGTTCTATCCTGCACACCCAGAGCTGTGTCTGCCCAGGAAGCTGTCCTCTCACCCTCTATCTCTATGGCATTATCCCATTCCATGTCTTTCCCTAAACTCTACCCTTTTCTAATCCTCTTCCAAGTAGCTCTTTCCTTCTGAGCTTCTCTTACATGAGATTGAAGTCTCGGGATGCATTCCCATCTCACTCAGGCTCAGTAGACCTGATAGGGGTTGGTGGCTAAGAAGGAAGGGGGAAGGGAAGGAGAGAGGGAAGCAAAATAGCTCAGCAGATGTTCCTGGATAACTGTGTGTGTGTTTTTAGGTGCAAGTTGCTAATGTGGAAGTTTATTTTGGGGCCTGCCAGGGTTAGCAGATGTTTGAGAAGCCAAGTACCTGCTCAAACAATTATACACAGAGATTGATGGTAGGTTCGCATCTAGAGCGGATCCTTAAAAAAAGATAGTCTAATAGGATTTTGAATGTAGAGTCGGTATGCTTCTCCTAGATTGGTGCTTGGGGACCCATTTGAGCCCTATATTTATTCCCTGAACCTTTGTACTTACAAAAATGGGGCCACACAATCAGGAAGCAGAAGTAGACTGTGCCTCCTGGTGAGTGTAATTAGAGGACACAAAACCTAGACACTCTGACACCCAGGGGCTGGACCTCCAATTAATTGCAGCTATATTGTTTTTGGACATAAACATTTACACTTCATTTCTCATTAAAATTCTGCTTCTTAAAATATTAAACCCAAGTCTCCTATTGCTGGATAATTAATGGCAAAATAACGTGTCAAGGCTTTCAAGGAAATCGAAGGTGTGCAATTTTCAGGCTGGGTGTTCTCATCGTGGGGAAGGTAGGAGCCCCCGAATTTCATTCGGTAAACATTCAGGGCACTTCTCCCTAAAGGCTCCAGTATTGAAATTCAGAGATAAGTAGGACACAACCCCGGCTCCGCATCAGATTAAATCTCATGAATGTCATGTCACAAAGCTGATTGATCCCAAAGACCTCATGGGAAAATGTTCCCTCCGAACGGGAGGAAGTTGCAAGAACTGATGTTAGCTAAGCTTAAAGGGCTACCTAGGCGTACCCAAGGAAAGTGTGCCCTGAAAAATGGCCCTTTGGGAAACCGTGAGAATGGTAAGGGGGGTTTATGAAGGTTCTCCAAGATCAGTAGGTATCTTGGGCAATGAGCTGCTTTCGTTGGGACTTTGGGACCTGAGGAGCTTGCTCTCCAATGGGCAACCACCGCTGGGGTCCTACTTCGACAGCAATCTGACATCTGACATTCTCTCTTGGACTTGCATCTTTCACTGTGCCTGCTGGTAATCTTTCAGCACACATCCTACCCCGGCGTTATCCATGTGCAAGTTATTTGTAATGGAGTGATCACATTGCTCTTAGCTTAAAACATCTCAGCATTTTTCTTTGCTGGCAGGTTGGTTGCTTTCAAAGCACCCCACCATTGGGCTCTTTCCTATCCCCGGTCTCATTCCCAGAGACTTCCCCTGGACAACACTACTCTTCGCAGCGGTCACCAGATGTGCAGAAATAGTTCCCGTTTCTATATTTTGCAGATGTTCTCTGTCTGGACATCCTTCACTCCTGAGCTTTGCTTCAGAGCAATTAACTACTCATCATCAAGAACTAAGTTATCTGGTGTCTCCAGGTCTGGGAAGACTTCCTTAACCTATTCTTTATATCTCCAGTGTACAAGGTACCCATTTCTATTATGGTTATCATCCTATGGCATCACCATTATAGATGTGCATATATGTCCCCAAACCAGCTGCGACCTCCCCAAGGGGAAGAGCACCACATTCATTATTACAGTTTCTCCCCCACAAACACCTTGACATATAGTGGAGCCTCAGGGTGTATGTTTTATATTTCTGCCTCAGTCTGAACACTGCCCTTTGAAGTGACAGAGTTTATACCAGCTTAAATACCAAAAGGAGAGTCTTGATTGACCTGAGTGGGGAGGGTAAGGTGGTGCTATACTCAAGCATGACAGAATCCAGGGACTCACATTGTCTGAACTTGACTTCTCTTGACTTTGGTTCTGCTTGTCTCTGATAATTGACTTTATTTGCCCACATTCTAATGAGTACTTTTTAAGTTGTGGCTGCTTGATATTCTGGGATTCCAGCATTGGCTTTATGAATTCAAATTAAAGAGAGAATATCTCTCTTCAGTGACCCTATATAAATTCCCAGGGAAGAATTCTGATTGGTCAAGTTTGGTTTCATGGTCACCCCAAAGGCACTCACTGAAGTTAGGAAGATAGAGTAATGGGTTTGGGGGCAGGTCTAGGTGAGTGACCTGCTCACCCCAATGGCTATAGGGAACTGTGATTGTCAGGCACACTGAGTGGGGCAGGTTTAAAGAAAGAAAGGTAGTGAGGTGGGGAAAGAAGAGGCAGAGGATGAACCTTCAACAGACAAAAGCATCTGCCTGTTCTACTGGCCTTAGCAGCCATAGTGAGTGCTCAGTGCATGTTTATTTACTGAATAAATATGTAAAACTATAGGTTCTGATTTGTTTATTTCTTCCTATCAGTGACTTATATAATTACATAGGGAGAGTCTGTTTCTGTGAGCTTCATGACTACAATTTCAATTCTTTGTTCAAGACCCAAACACTGCTCAAGCTCACTATACACTGCATTTAGTTTATAACATAAAATTTACATTTCTATTAAGAGATTCTTCAGTCCAGCAATCAGTCTACTTTTAGACTTCTTCCCACAAGCACAGACATCAATCTGTTTCTTACAAAGTGTTGTTTGCTGCGATAATCTCACCTCCATAAAATGTTCCTATCTTTACCTCCTTGTTATTACAGTTGTGTAGAGGAAACTCAAGAGCGATAATGACCACTGGGATATTAGAAAGACAAAATAAAATAATCTACAGGAACTCACTTACGACTGTGCTTCGAACATGGAACAAGTTTGTGTCACTTCCAGGGAGTGAACTTCCATGGAGCTGTTGAAGCCCTTCCTTTCACTGCACTGCAAATAAAATTCAAACTCTTCGCCAGGCCTCACAAAGCTGGATATGATCTGGTTCCTGCTCTTTCTAATGAAGAGCATATCGATGGTTCATAATTTTTCATTACTGAGAATGAGTCTATTGTATGGGTATGCCAGTTTTTCTTTCTAATATATATTTTATTGATATTTTACAGAGAGGAAGAGAGAGGGATAGAGAGTTGGAAACATTGATGAGAGAGAGTCATCGATCAGCCACCTTTTGCACACCCCTTACTGGGGATGTGCCTGCAACCAAGGTACATGCCCTTGACCGGAATCGAACCCGGGACCCTTCAGTCCACAGGCTGACGCTCTATCCACTGAGCCAAACTGGTTTCGGCAGTATGCCAGTTTTTAAGTGAACATTTAGGATGTTTTTAACTGTTACAAAAAGAGCAGCTGAGGGCATTCATGCCCAAGTGTTATATAGATATATAATTTCATTTCTTGGGGCTAAATATCTACTAGTGAAATGATTTGGGTCATATAATAGTACAAGCGTACCAGTAACTTTATAAGAAATTGCCAAACAAACTATTTTCAAAGTGGTTGAACCATATTACATTCCTAACTGAGTATGTGAGAGTTCCAGTTGCTCCACATTCTGGTCAACAATTGTGAGCATCAATCTTTTAATTTTAGAAATTTCTAAAGGTGTAAAAGACTCTCATAATGGTTTTGAATTGCATTTCCCTCAGGACAGTGATTATGATATCTTTATATTTGCTTATGGGCTTTCCATATGTCTTCTTTGGTATGTGTATATTCAATATTTTGCCTGTTTGTCTTTTTTTAATTGGGTTGTTTGTTTTCACATGATTGAGTGTTAAGAGTTCTTTGTATATTTAATATGCAAATCATTTATCAGTCATATATGCTTTGCAAATATTTTTCCCAGCTTGTGGCTCTTCTTATTCCTTTATGAGTATCTTTCAAAGAACAGACAATTTTACTTTTGGTTATTCTAGTTTGTCAAGTTATCCTTTAAAAAAAATTATACCTTGCCAAAACTGGTTTGGCTCAGTGGATAGAGCGTCAGTCTGTGGACTGAAAGGTTCCAGATTCATTTCCGGTCAAGGGAATGTACATTGGCATCTGGTCGATGTTTCTCTCTCATCAATGTTTCTAGCTCTCTATTCCTCTTCCTTCTTTCCTCTCTGTAAAAAAAATAAAATAAAATATATTTTTAAAATATATAACTTAACACTGTACTTAAGAAGATTTATTACTTTCTTTTAAAAATGTTATAGTTATATGTTTAATGTAATACATAAGGTATAGAATAAAAAAACTTATAATAGTATTCTCCCATGGCTGCTATGCTATTTGTTGGCATAGTACAGAATTCTAGGTTGAGAGGTTTGTTTATTTGCTTGTGTTTCTAGTCTTTTAAAGACATTTTTCAACTGCCTTCTTACATACACTGTTTTCAATGAGAAATATGCTGTTATTTTTAACTTTGTTTCTTTATATGCAATGTGTTTTTTTCCTCTGCTTTGGAAAATTATTTCACTTTGTCACTGGTTTTAAGAAATTTTGTTCTGTGCCTTGGTATAGTTTTCTTCATGATTCTTGTGTTTGGGTTTCATTACATTTATTAAATCTGTGGGTTTATGGTTTTCATCACAATAGGAAATGTGGGTCTATTATTCTCTCTTTCATACACACACACACATACACACACACACACACAGAGACACACTCACAGCCACACAGTCACAGTCATACACACACACAGCACCCACACACACACAGCCACACATATACAAACACAGCAACACAATCACAGTCATATACACACAGCCACACATCAAAACACACATAGCCACATGTGCACACACCTCCCTTTTGGAAACTCCAGTGTTGCATACATTAGTCCAGTAAAAGTTTTCCATCAGCTTACTGAAGCTTTTGCTCATTTTTTATTCTGTTTTTCTCTCTATGGTTCATTTCTATAGCATCTTATTGCTGTGTCTTTAATTGAACTCATTGTTAACATGTAATGTTTAATTTGCTTTTATTCCCATTAACTGTATATGCACTGACATTTTATTTTCTGCTTTAGGAACTGATTTTGGTATGTTATGTATCTTCTGCATCTCTACTTTTCTTTTTAAACATAAGGAAGCCATTATAACTATTTCAATGTTCTTATTTTCTAATTCTAACACGAGTGTCCATTTTGAGTCCATTTCAATGGAGTGATTTATCTTCACACTGTAAGCCATGCCCTTTTGCATGCCTGGCATTTTTAGTTAGGGTGATGGATACTGAGACTTTTACCTGGGTGGACAAAGGATATTTTTATATTCCTATAGATATCCTTGAGATTTTTTCTGGGAAGCAGTTAAGAGTTGCTTTAAAACAATTGAACACTTTAGGTCTGGCGTCACTGAGGTCCTGAGCAGTGTTCAGTGCATTGTAGCTATTCCTTATTATGGATGCAAAACTCTGTATGTACAACTTGGTTCTATGCCCTGTGAATCTACAGGTGCTCCAGTGTGACTGATAGGAACAGTCACGATTCCCAAAACTGAGAGAGTACTGGGCTCTAGTACTTCCGGGTGATTTTTCCCCTTACCTCTGGCAGTTTCCTCACAAGCACGTGCTAAGCAGTCTTCAACTGAAAATTTCAGGGGAATTCTCTGCAAACCCCCCAAGTTATCTTTCTGTGCAGTTCTCACCTCTCTGGTACTTTGTCTAGTAAATTCTTAGTTCTTAGGTCTCCTTAGACTCTCAGCTCTGTCTCCTGGGTTCACAGAGTCCACTGAGCTCAAGCCCGCATCCCACTTCTCACACCAGATCTTGGAAAATCCCTCAGGGAAGTAAGCTGGGGGTTACCTTGTTTGTTTCCTTTTTTCAGGGCCATTCTCCTTTGTAGCTTGTTTTTCAAAGTCTTATAGAGTTATTTCATATATTCTGTTCATTTATTTTGGCTACTTTAGGTGGGACCAACTTCTTTCCACTTACACCAAGTGGCCAGATTATTATGATCTCTGAATGCATAATAATTTTGTCACTCAGTGCGTGTGTGTGTGTGTGTGTGTGTGTGTGTGTGTGTGTGTGTGTGTGTATTAGAATCCTGGTACATGAATTCATGCATGGCTGGGTCCGGCCAGCCTGACCAGGGGGAGGGGACATGGACAGTTGGCCAGCCTGCCTGCTGGTCAAACTCCTGGTTGAGGGACAATTTGCATATTGGCCTTTTATTATATAGTTTATACACTGAGTGGCCAGATTATTATGCATTTGGAGGTCATAATAATCTGGCCACTCGGTGTAAAACCATATTCATTAAGTTGCCCTTTCTTTTTCTCCTGTGCACATACCAATCTTGCTCACACCTTAAGCCCTTGAAATTTTCTACCCATTTCCTCCTTGTTTGTAATAATTTCACCAAGATCTCTACAAGTTGATGGCTTCACATCATTCACATATCAGCTCCAATGCCAGCTCCTCTGGAAAACCTTTGGCTATCCTGACAAAGCCAGACATAAACCACTGAGTCATCTCCACCCGGTGCCATGCTTCATTTTCATTAGAGCGCTAATGTCCAGCTGCACTTATTCAAATGACTGAATGACACTAAGTAAATGTTGAAAGAAAGACTCTGTCAAATATTGAAAGAATAGCTGAAAGTAGGTTTAAAATATGTACATGTGGAGGATTAGACAACTTGGAAGTGACTGAAAAGGAAAGGCTTATTTTACATAACAAAAGGGTCCAGAGCAGGACAGTTCCAGTATCCGCTAATGCAGTGGCTCTGTGACCTCATCAAGAATCCTGCTTCTGCCGAAACCGGTTTGGCTCAGTGGATGGAGTGTAGGCCTGTGGACTGAAGGGTCCGGGGTTCGATTCCCGTCAGGGACATATACATTGGCTGTGGGAGGCAGCTGATCGATATTTCTCATTGATGTTTCTAGCTCTCTCTCTATCCCTCTTCCTTCCTCTCTGTAAAAATCAATAAAATATATATTTTTTAAAGAATCCTGCTTCTTTCCACCTTTCTACTTGTCACCATGGTGTGTTGATTGTCACCTCAGCCCAGCAACCTTCACTGTTCCAAAATGGCCACCAATTCCAAGCAGCATGAGGAAACAGCTCTCAGAAATTATAAAGTTATGGCCTTTTCCTGCATCTTTCCTAAAGATAGGGAAAACTTTTTCAGAATCCTTCAACAGACTCTCCACACAACTCAGCAACCAGATGTCAGTACCATTCCCAAGTTAATCAATGGCAGTGGGGATGGTAATTACATCTATTGGACTAATCAAGATGCACGTTTACCTCAGATGGCTCATCCTATAGCCTGAGTTTTCTGGAGGGTCCTTTTCCGCCCGCCCCTTTCCCAAACACTCAGCTGCCTGCAGTTTCAGAGAATGGGGTTCTGTTAGAAGAAATATGGGAAGTGTGTAGGTAGGCTGCCACAGATGACTGTATTAGTGAGAGTGTGGCAATCAAAATTTAAATAAACTCATTTTAGTTCATTTAGATAATCTCCCAATTGGTTTAAATATTTTTCAGAGTGTGAGTCTGAGTTAGGGCATATGATTTTTAGCTTGCATTCCTAGTCTTTCACTTTGTGTGACATCTCCAATTCTTAGCCTTCCTTCCTGGCACTGTGCCACCACAGGTACTGTCAACTGAAAATACTGTTTCCACATACTTCCAACAACTGTCAATGGAATTTATGAAGTAGAAACACATTTCATTTTTTCTATTTAAAAATGAAAATTTAATCAGTCCATTTCTTGTCATGATATACCCATTCAAAAGTATTTACAGCTGATTCTGTTGACGTGAAGCCACAAATTTTACCAAATATTTTTATCAAAGAGATGATGCTATGCTTAATTTATCTTCTGCACAGCACTGTACTCACAATTTAAATTATTTATTTTATTTCAGGGATGGAATCCAGAGCTCACCTATTCATTCCTGGTGTTGAAAGTAGAAAGACTGAATCAGAGGAAACTGATTCCATCAAGGTCATTGGTGGTGGTGTGTTGGAGTTCACTCCTATAAGGTTATGAGAGACAACTGGGGCATCTAAGGTGACCAGGCGTCCTGCTTTTGGTGGAACAGTCCCGATTTTTAACAATTTGTCCTGCGTCCTGTGGCATTTTAAAAAAGTCCAGATTTTTGAAGCGGGACTTCTGGTCACCTTAATCTACTCTTAACTCCACCATCCGTGATGTCAAATTGACAGTTTGAGATTGATCATCATGGAAATATTTACACACGGAAATTGCCAAAATACTACAATTTAGGGCTTTTTCTTTTCTGAAATGTTTGTAAACATCAATCAGCATACCACACAATTAGAAAGATAGACATCTAGATCTAGAATTTAAAGAATTAAAAACTTTAGAGCCATATACTTCCATAAGCCAATACTAATACTGCCTATTTTATTATTATTATTGACATTTTCTGACTCAGACCTAATTTCCTCTTGCCCCCAACTAAATTGTGCTTCTATAACTCACACTATCTACCCTTCTTCACAATTTGATGGTTTTTTGTCTCTGGATAAAATTGTGTTGGACACTCTTTTAGTAAGGTTTTTGGTGGTGAATAATAGAAAGACTCTAACACAAGGAGAAGTAATTTTCTAATTATTATAAGGATATGTACTCACTTAAAAAATCAAGGGAGAAGGGAGAACAAGACTTAAAAAAACGGGCAGGAGCCAAAAGGACCTGGCAGGAAAAAAAACATGGTCAAGTCCATGCCTACAGGACAGTCTGGTGGTAACATTGCCACTAGGTTCAGGTTTCACAACTGCTGTGGAGCAGTCTGGTGATTTTATGAACCACAGAAAATAATGTTTGTATCGTCTACGTCTCTTTGCACTAATAACTCAATATTAAAACGTGGGTAAAACCGTCTTACTGGTTGAGCCTGGGTTATGCTGCCAGTGGTGTGCTATAGAAATCTTTCTTTGCCTCAACTTCCATAGTCAGAGGAGGGAAATCAACTCCCACCAATACAATTCCCAGTGGCAAGCTCACCCCAAAATAGAAATAGGAGTTTGTTACTCAGTGGCAAAAACTAAAATAAAGAAAAGGTTCCCTGACATCATCATTGTTAAAAAATAGGAAAGAAGACAGTGTGCTTACTATCTGGTTATGTAAGAATGGGAGGAAGTACATGATAGGCATGGAGCATGGCAGATGACGGCCATGGTAGCCAGAAGCCTCTCAGCTATAGGATTAAAATGGATTTCTGAATAGTAAAAAATGGCTTAGCTAGCTGGTAGAAACCTGGAAGGCAAAAAGTGATGAATCTCAGGGCAAAGGGAGAAGGTGAGTAGAGATCAAACAAAGAATTTATATGCATATGTACATAACCCATGGACCCAGACAATAGTGCAGTGAAGACCTGGAGGAGGACAGGGGAGGGCTGAAGGGCATCAGTGGGGCAAAACAAGGGGACATCTGTAATACTTTCAATAGTAAAGATACATTTTTAAAAAAAAGAAAATCAGAGACAAGGGATTCTGAGGAGACATGTCATTAGCACATGGAAGTGCATGGTTGTTTGTGTCTCATGTTAATGCCCACAAGCAAATAACCAAATTACACTCACTGAATAACCAGGTAAACATTATGATTCAACCAGTCCCTGTGTCCCCAGCCACCCCATACTTGGACAAGGAGCCCACAATTGGCATAACCATGATGGCAGGGATGCAGGCTGTGCAGTGAGCCCAATAGCCTGAATTCTTACCAAACTTAAAACAAGTTTCTTCTGCTGCCATATGGTCAGATATTTAATAGTAGATGTGGATTCCAAATCCTCAATATGACTCTTTCCCTTGAGCCCAGCCTGCCATTTGGTAACTTGGTTATGCTGAGGCCAGTGGTTGGCAGGACTGAAATTTGTCATTATTGAAACAGTAAATAGAAATAAGTAAACTTGCCTTCTTCAACTCCAGTATGTCTCCCAGAAGCAATTTTCAAGGGTGTAGACTGATAAACATGGGACCCTGCATTACATTGGCTCAGACCAAGGGGAAAATTTCATTAAAAGAAAGTGCAACCATAGCTACACATAGAAAAGATCCACTGATCCTACTATATCTTAATCATCTAGAAACAGCAACCTGATAGAATGTTGGGAAGATCTATGAAAGGCTCAGCTAAAGCACCATTTGAGGACAATTCCTTTCATGATGGAGTGATCTTCTTTGGGATACGTACCTGCTTGGACACAGTGTTTGATGCATGATGTATGGTAATTTGTCCTTAATAAATGGAATTATTGGGTTCAGGAACCTGTGGGTGAATGTAGGACTGGTCCCTTTGATGACTCCCAGTGACTTATTTGCCAACACTGTGTTTCCTGTCACAACCAGGGATCACAGTAAGGATGTGCCCAAATCATGCAGCCATGACTGCCATCTGCTCACTTTGGACTCTTCATTCCAGTGGACAATCAGAACCAAAGGCTATCAGACTGATTAAGGTAACTGAGCCAATCTTCATGGGGAAGTGATGTTGCTATAATAATGGAATCAGGGATATTCCCTCAGGATTCAGAGCCATATTTTTGGTACTTCTGTACCTGTGATGACAGGCACCAGTCAGTTAAGGTAAACTTTCCCAATAAGGGAAGGTCTGATGGGGATAATAGTCTGGATCCTAACAACATGCAAGTTACCTTAGAGTTTCTGAAGTACTTCTGGCTGAGGGTGAGGAAATATAAGTTGGATGATGGAAAAAGGAAGAAGATGAATCTCAGTCACAGTCTCAGGGGTACTCGCAGTAGTGTGATGTGATACAGTAGCTTGTTTCAGTGGTCCTCAGGACATTTTAAAAGAGAATTATTTTTAGAGAATATTTCTGGCCACCTCTTTGAAAAATCAGGGACAGATGGACTTCATGTGGGCATGATCAGAGCTGAGCTTGAGAGAGGTAGCAGATGCCTCTGCCCCATCTCTTTTCCTTTCATGCAACCCTAGAGGGTGGCTTTGGCATTCTTCTATGAAAGTCACCAATAATAGATGCTTTCTAGGATTTATTGGATCTACACTTGCTACTCCTCCATACGATGATATAACTTGCAAAAGAACATCATCATGCTGACCTGGACATACCTCAAGTAGCAGTTTCAGCATCTCTTGCTTTCTTGCTTCAGGGTTCGTTTGTTTTTTTCTGATGCCATAACAGCTCACATGCCGGGAAGTATCCCATGGGCCCTTGAACCACAGGGGCCTGAGGGTTGATAGATACATGTTACAGACTCCCATCCTTAGAGAGATAGTGCTGTGAGGACTCTATGTGGCCAGAGAACAACCAAAGTCCAGATTTGATTCTGGTAACCACTTCAATATGCACACTCCATTGACTTTTTCCCTCTCATTGTCTCACTCATTGTCAATATTCCCTTCTCCTAAATACTGGATCTACTTCCCAAAGATACATTCTGCACCCAAATCCTTGTTCAAGTTCTGTTTTGAATAGAACCCAAATTCCAAGAATAGGAAGGCTGAGTTAGGATCCCATTGTTGCTTGGTGAGCACAAAGGATGATCACTTCCTGGCCTTAGAGTCCACAGCCTCAAATTCATGGATCCCACACTTTGTGTCTCCTTCCACAACCATGTCCACCCTCTGTGTAGTGGACATAACTTTTAAGTAGTACAATTTATGTAAAGCACTTAACCCAGTGCCTGGTGCAAGATCAACAATGCATGCTATTGTCAGTGGTGTTTACTGTCATTATCATCATGATTATTATTTCACTAATTTATCTACTGTTAATTTGGTTCAGCTTGAAAATTAGTTTCCTGCTCTTATTTTGACTTTTTATTTCTCTCTTATTTCAAAGACCCTTTGAGAAAAACTGAAAATTGTCATCAGCCTAAAACTCTTAATTTGCAAACTTATTTGAAATCAGCATATATAGGTGACTAAAACAGGGTCAACATGTGGTATATTCCCAATAGTATTTATTTTCCCTTTCATTGCTATTATCTGTTACCATTATTATTACCAATCATATGATCACAATTATCATTACTGCTTCTTTGGAATATAAAAGCAAAATGCAAGGACAGAGATTCCACTTTGCTTTAAATTATGAGCCAATTAATTTTGAGAGTTCCATTTTCATTAAATTTAGTTGCTCGATAATTTATTTTTACCAAATTGGATGAACCTTACCAAACAGACAAATAAAAGATGGCATTTGCAATGTGAATGTTCTTCTACGAAAGTCACCAATAAGAAGTACTTTTTAGGATTTATTGGATCTACAATCGGGACTTATTCATAAGATAATATAACATGCAAAGGAACATCACTGATGAGTGTCAACTTAGGACCATGAGCTCTGCTGGGTATGAGCTCATTACTGCCCAGAACCACCCCTCTGACCTCCTGTCATTCACTGGTGAGGCACTAAGACACAGGGACATTGAAGCATCTGAACAAGGTCATGCATTATGGACGTGGCAGCAAGAATATCTCCCTCCATTTAAATTAGTAGGTGGTATTTACTACATGTTTGATTCCTAATGAAGGGACCATATGCAAGCCTCAGAAAAAGAAAGTCATTTGTACTCTGAACTCTGATCAAGAAGAGGAACGTTGAAGGTGACATTCAGACCCGGGGGCCTGTCAGAATTTCACTGTCAGCCAGGCGCCCTAGTTAGTTACTGCCCTCGCTGTGTCTTTCAGAATAGCCTATTTTGGTCCCAAAGCCATCAGCAAACTTGAAATAACTGAACCATGTAACAAGGGCTTATAAAAAATATGAAAAGAAAGAACCGCTTTCAGAGACAGGCGCCCTCCCTGTGACTGTACAGAGTGCAGAAAGCTCATCTGCAAAGGAGGAAGCCCAGGAGGGCCCCCGGGGACTGAGGCCAGGGGTGGCGGCAGTGGGGGGTGGGCTTCAGAGGCCCAGGTCAATTTCTAGTCCTGCTCCTGCCTGTACCTTTTGTGGCGACTCCTCCTGTAGTGTGAGCCAAATAAGCTCACCGTGGGTTTACTTTACACTGTTTGTTTCTGGCTTGGCTCTGCTAGTTGCTTGTCACTCACATGCCCACCTTAATAAAAAGCCAATTTTAAGCTCCATTTTGGAAAAAATAAAAGCATGATGTCTTACAAAATGTATGGATTTTGTAGTCGCAGACTTGCATTGAATGCTTGCTCTACACCTGTTTTCTGTGTGACATTAAACTCATTCCCTGACCTCTTTAAACCTTACCAGTGGCTGCGGTTAAAAGGAGTGGCATGCGTGTTGCAGGGTTATCATGAGAGTTTAATAAAAAGAAAAAAAAATCCCAGCGGTATTCGAGATGCTCAGTGTGATATTAAATGAATATTGATTCCCCTCGTTTATTCCCTGTCTTCTCTCACATTGACCATAACCTGATGAGGCTTAATTTGGAGGAAAAAAAATAATGTAGCTGAAGGCAGGGACTCTGAGCTACTGTCTAGTCTTTGGCTTTTCTTAAATGAACTTTGTTAGTGAAGGAAAAGACGGCATGATGCACCTGAGAGTGCAAAGTCAGCTACTTGACTCTCCTAGGATGCTGGGCCCCTTCTTTGCTTGCTCAAATCTCCGTTGCCATGGGAGTAAGGACTCATTGGGTCATCTGGCATGGGAGAAAATAGCTCAGGCTCTGCCTCCTGAACCCTCTCGGACACTAGACCTTGTGACCTTAGGCAAGAAGTGTGACCTCACTGATTCATAATAGTGCCAACGTCATAAGCCAGTGAGAAGCACTAAGTGGCACAGGATTAATAGAGCCGAGGCTGATAATAGGCATTACACATGCTAGTAGTTATCTTTCTTTTGCTGAGGGGAATATTCTCTTCTAAATGTCTATGTAGCTGTTCATTTGTGCATTGATAAATTTAGAAGTTGACACAAGCATTCATTCGAGAAGTTTCTGGAGTGACTGCTGCAGGCCAGGCACTGCCAAGAGATTGGAGAAGCAGATACCAAGGTTTTGGTCTTGAAGGAGCTCATGGTGTGTGAAAGTGCAAGGCAGAGAAGCCACCAATTGCACCGATAGCTTCTGCAGATGCAGGTGTGTAAGGAAAGCAGTGGGCACACCTGCCTTCGCAGCAAAACCAAAAAGGAGCAGGAGCGTCCGTTCCTCACTAACGCCCAGTTACTGCATCAGGTGCTGGAGATGAGCTCATGTCAGGACTCTGATGATGCAAATGGCTTCAATATTTCCTGGTGGCTTCCAATAATCCAATGTGCCCATTACTCAGGCTGATCGTGGCATGTTTTCATTTGCTTGGTTTTCATTGCTCTAGCAAAATCCTTACTCTAGGAAGGCTGTTTGATCAGCTTGGGAACCCTTCCGTGGCCATAAAAGATGGCATTTGCAATGTGAGCGTTGTCTGCAGGCAGGATGGGGTGATTCGTAGGCATCAGCTATCATTTGCAAGGAACCAGAAGGAAGAACAAAAATCATTAACAGAGACTTCCTCTGAGAAAATGTAGAAAAGCTGGGTCGAGGGGTGACTTTAAAAAGTAGAACAATCGGAAGTGATTTTTATGAGGTTGATAATCATGCATGAGGGTACATCGTCTTCCCTTTTGCTGGCTGGAGAACAGGAAGAGCACTGGGCAGCGAGTCAGGCTTGAGCCTCAGCTTCATCTCTAATTGCTGATGGGCTCTTGAGCAAGTCAGAACTATTCAGAGTCTCAGGCTCCTCATTTGTAAGAAAAGAATAATTATAATTATAAGATAATGAATGCTTAGGGGAAAAAAAACCTCCAGAGTCACTGACCAACAGAGGACATTTAGTAAATAGTATCCATTAATGATAATGATGCTGTTGATGATAAGTAATATTAAAAAAAAATCTGTGCTGCTCATTTTAAATGAAGCCTGTCATTGCAAGTTGCACCAGCTTGTGATTATAAATTGGGTTAAGAGATTGAGAATCCAGAATAGATATAGGAAATAATAGCCCGAGAGGAAAGCAGAGAGAGCCTGTAATCCTTTCATTAGGAGGAGTAGCTGAAGCATGCCAACGTCCCCATGGCCCTCAGGAAGGCCGTGTGGAATTGAGGAGCATTACAGAAAACTGTAGGGTTATGAAAGCTAACCCATGTCTCCCAAGAGCTTACGAGACGATTCTGTGTGCTTCTGCCTGAGGCAGGTGAGTCTTAGGATGCTGCAATTGGCCAAGTGTCACTCGTGGAGGGCTTCTGTTGAATCAGCGGGGAGATCTGGGACAGCCATTCTCCTCTGGTGTAACAGAACACTTTCACAGGGTGCCTGTCAATACGCACCCATGTGCAAGACGAAGTGGGATTAAAATTGAACACAATACTATTAGGATGCAGCCTGCCAGGTAAAATACATTGCCACTGTAGCAGAACAATAGGAGAAGCGTGAAGTACAATGTGCTTTGGGGAAGAGGTGAAATGCAAAGCCCAATGAATAACTGTTGTTGGCAAGTGCCAGAATCCCAAGCAGTGAGAACTTGAGAGCTGAGCGAGGCAGTGCAAGGGGCTCTCCAACAGCAGCCTGGTATCCAAGAGCAATTATGTGAACTGAGCCAGAGTTCACATAGTGGGGTCCCACTGCTAGAGATGATTTTCTCTTTTTTAAAAAAATATTGTTGATGCCTCCCCCTTTACCCAAATTGCCCCTTTCATTCAGTTTCCCTTGGTTGCATATACCTTGGTTGCGGGCACATCCCCAGTGGGGGATGTGCATGAGGCAGCTGATTGACGTTTCTCTCTCATTGATGTTTCTGACTCTCTACCCCTCTCCCTTTCTCTCTGTAAAAAAAATTAATAAAAAATATTTCTAAAATTTTTTGGTCCTTAGGGACTCTGATACAATTAAAAAAAAAAACAAACAATGTCAATTGGAGTTCCCAAAGTTAGACCTAATTTTTTTCAACTATTTATACTGTATGAGAAGCATGGATAAAGCACTTCACTTTTTAATCTCCAGTTTCTTAAACTGTTAAGTGGAGCAACAAGGCAATATGATGTGGTGATTATACACAGTATCTAGAGTCAGACATTGTGAATTATATACCAGCCTTTTTCTTTCTTATCATTATTTTGTAAAAATACTTTACATTTTTTGCTTATTTTAATTTCATAACACTGCAAGTTAGAATCTATTTCCAACTTATATATGAGGAAAATGAGACATAAAAATTTTAGGATTTGGAAAAAATTCTTGGCACCCAGCAAATGCTCAATAAATTGTTGCTGCTCTGAATTAATATCATATCTGATATCAAAGAGGAGTGATAAGAAAGTGTGTATCCAGGTGGTAGAGAGTGATCTCCACATGTGCTAACCACATGGCACATAAGGAGCCATAGATACCTGGTGACCCCTACCTGGATTTTGATAGACCAATGTGCAGGGGATAAATCCTGGTGTTTGGGAAGAATGGGAGGTCAAATATTTTATAAGTGGAACGGGGAACATGGATGAAATTCATATTCTACTAAACTGTTAAGCAAGCAAAACCTCTTCATTTCAAAATATAAGTATCATACAAACTAAATATTTAACCACATGGTAATTGAGTGAAAAATAAATAACAGCATATTAGCAGTCTAAAAACAACATGTTTTTTATAAAAATAACAGTATGAAAATAACAGAATGACTCCCCACAGTGTTCTCAACACCACATAATCACTTATTGAGACCTCACAACAAATCCATTTAGTGATGAAGCTGAGGCCAACGCTGAGAAAGTGCGTGTCTGCCCAGGCATCTCACTCCAGTTCCCTGCCCCTGACCGGTCTAGTGATTGCCACTCAGCTGCAATAACCGTAAAATGTTTGATTTAGTAATTTACACTTAGTAATTTAAAACACACACACACACACACACACACACACACACACACACACACACACAGTCTCTAAATAGCCCACACATTAAATATGATGATATAACAAAAATTAGAAAACACTTAGAAATTAAATTTAAAGTGTGCTGTGAAATGCTTCTAAAATAGTATATAGCCTTACGTGAAAGTAGAAATATAATTTATCATATTAATTTTAATATAAAATGAAGAAATATAAAATTGAAATAAGCTTCCAAAATTACAAGTTATAAAGAAATGAACAGAGGAAATAAAAAACATGAGTCTAAATTAATGACTAGGAAATTCACCAATACAAATATTAACTTAAAAAACTGAAAATTAAGACAGCCCTCTGCTTAGATTAATCAAAGGAAAAGAGACAGCACAATTTAAAATATTAGAAATGAAAACTTAAGATTGAAAATATCTGGAACTATAGATGCAGTGATGATTAAAATAAATATCAGGGAGTAAAAGGGAGACATTTATATAGTGAATTGAAAATTTAGGGAAAATAGGAAAGTCTATTTGTACATATGTATATATGTGCCTATATATACATATGTATATGCATATGTGTGTATATATATATACATATATATAGTACATATGTACATATATAAACTTCCAAAACTATCTGAAGAAGTATAAGTAAACCTCAGTTAACCATTGTTTATAAACATAAAAACATGATAAAATAATGGAAATGATTTTATTGTATTAAAAATAAATCAGTAACATATCCTCAAAGAAAATGCCCAAGTCTAAGGTTTTTATAGAATTCTAAGCAAGTGTTGAGAAACATGCATCAGTATTGTATAAAAATATGTCATGACTAAATTAGATGTAATCCAGCAATTCAAAATTAGTTCAACATTAATTCATTATTGTAACTCATTACACTAACACATTAGTAAAGACAAACATGGTCATATCAACACATTCACATAAAAACATTCATGTTATATTACATGAAAATTAATTAAAAATGACAATTCAAAATTGTATAATATCATTAACTAGTATTAGTTTGACCCACACAAATTATATTATATTAGAGGCCCAATGCATGAATTCGTGCACTGGTGGGGTCCAGCTGACCCGGCCCCAATTGGGGCAGATCAGGGCTGGGCCTGTTGAAAGGAGGAGATGGCCAGCCAGCCTACCCCAATTGAAGCCAGATCATGGCCAGGCTGTCTGTGGAGAGGGGTTGAGGATAATTGGCTGGCAGCACTGCCCCTGATTGGAGTGGGGCAGGTGATTGGGGATGGGGCTGTCCATAGGGAGGAGCTGTGGGTGGTGGGCTGGCCAGCCCCTCCTCCAACTGGGGAGATGGCTATGAGGAGGGGTCACAGGCCTATCAGGGTGGTGGGGGCTATTGGGAGGTTGGGCTGGCTGAGGGAAGGGGCCCTGGGCCAACCATAGTGGTGAGGGCTCACCAGGGGCAGGGCCAGCTGGAGGGGAGAGGCAGCAAGAGGTTGGCAGGCAGGCCTGGCCCTATTGGGGTGATCAAGGAAGGGGCCAGCTTGGGGGAGGGGCTGTGGGAGGTTGGCCAGTTGAGTCTGAAGTCCCTGCTGGAAGCTTTGGCAGCTTTTTCTCTTAAAAGCAAGAACAGCTCGCCCTGGCCAGTGTGGATCAGATGTTTGGATGTCCTTCCATCCACCAAAAGGTTGCAGGTTCAATTTCCAGTTGGGGCACATGCCTGAGTTTCAGCCTGGGGGCATGCAGGAGGCAGACAACCAATGTTTCTCTCTCCTATAGATGTTTCTCTGTCTCTTCCTGTCCCTTCTCTCTAAATAAATAAACAAATAAGAATGTTGGAAATAGCCGAAGCCGGTTTGGCTCAGTGGTGGAGCGTCGGTCTGCGGACTGAAAGGTCCTGGGTTCGATTCCGGTTAGGGGCATGTACCTTGGTTGCGGGCACATCCCCAGTAGGGGGAGTGCAGGAGGCAGCTGGTTGATGTCTCTCTCTCATCGATGTTTCTAGCTCTCTATCTCTCTCCCTTCCTCTCTGTAAAATATCAATAAAATATATTTAAAAAAATAAGAATGCTGGAAACAGCTTCCAACTCAGGGAGTTGTGTTACTCCCCGACCCACCACGCACACACACCCAGTCTGAGTCCCTGTGTAGTCTTTAGCATTTGTCCTGTCTGAGGCTCCGCACAATCCCACTACCACAATATTGTTAAGGGAAGTGCATGTTGGATGGGGATGGCTCAGAGCCTGGACATTGATGGAAACAACAAGCCCTGCGGTCTTGGAGCTTACATCCACGAGGGAAATGATCATGAAGGGACAAAGAAAGGGTCATGCGGCCACCTGCTCTCCCACCCCAACTCCTGAAGAAGTCCATGGAGGTTAGAGCAGAGGATGGGCTGTGGACTGACATGATCTTCTCCACCTTCTGGAAGCTACTAGCCTCATCCTCTTCAGCAGAGGTGACCCTCCCTAGTGTCTGCATCCCCAGACCCATGACAGTGCCTGGCAGGTCACTGGCATCAGTGAAGGTTTGCTGGACGAAGCCAAGGAGTAGGTGCAGCGTTTCTCACCGGTGGGCAATGTTGCATCTGAGAAGCATTCCGTGCTGGTGGCAGGGACAGTTAGGTCATAGGGTCTCCCTGCAGAGCTTGGGGGGGGGGGGGTCTGTGCTGCCTCTCTGCTCAATAAACAATCCCAAAGGCCCATTTAGCTTCCCGGCACCCAGTGCCCAGAACCAGGAAGTTCTCGTAAATACATTAACCAAAGCGCCTACCCCATCACCAGAGCATCCCTGCCATTTGCAGAGCCAGGCGATGCTGTGGAACTGAATAATTTATTCAGCACTTGCTGACTCTGGGCATTTCTGACATCCCAATATTTTCAGTCCTGCATCGTTTCTGGTGCAAGGTGGGCATGCCAGAAGTCTGCTTGATCTGGAATTTCGCAAAATTCCAAGGGAGGTTTGCCCAAGGATGTCTGGCAACAATTGAGGAGTGGTCAAAACTTATTTCTTTAACCTTTACTCAAAAGGGCAAGACAGCCTGGCTGGCCTGGCTTAGTGGTTGAGCATGGGCCTATGAACCAGGAGGTCAAGGTTCGATTCCTGGTCAAGGGCACATGCCCAGGTTGCACTGGGGTTCTGTCCCCAGTGTGGGGCATGCAGGAGGCAGTCGATCAATAATTCTCTCTCATCATTGATGTTTCTACCCCCCCCATTCCACTCCTCTAAAATCAATCTATATATATAATTTTTAAAGGGCAAGAGATATTTTTATCAGTCCAGTTGTGGGCGCTCCTAACAGACTTGAAGGGTCCCTTCTGTGTCAAAGCCAAGGTGGGTGAGGAGGAGGTGGTGACAGGGACAGTCCCTGCCATGGCTGTGCACAGGCTGAGTGCCAGGTCTGCCCCTCCTCCCACATGGGTAATACTGTTCTCTGCACAGAGGAGGAAGCAGGTGTCCAGCAGAGGACCCGGATGGTGAGAACACCACTTCCTATGGTTGGGTTTCACCTTTATGACCTCACTTGGCATTTCCCAAGAATGACAAGTAGTGTCCTGCATATGTTTAGTGACTTTCATTTCACTTTTTAGTGACAAGAGGAAGTGTACAGGAAGAGGGATCTGTGTTTTATCAAACAACTATTATATATCTCTACACTTACTTTAAAAACTAGATGCATTCCTCACACTGACCCTCCAGGGGAAATAACTTCAGAGTATTTGCCCCTCTGGTTCGAGGATGAGGAAAAAGAAGCTCAAAATGTCCTGTGACTGTTTTGTGATTGGGGTGGGTCACAAAACCATCTTGTGGCTGAGATATGACTTTGCCACTATGTTTGACTCCAAGCACTGTCCTCCTCGGTGTTGGAGGGGACGTGCCCCCTGGGGTGCAGTACCAGCTGTTGCCTGCCATGGTCTAGCCTGTGTTTCAGGACCAGCCAGCTCGTGGAGAGCTGTGTCCCCATCTCATGATTATGGCCCAAGATGCAAGACATAGAACTGCAGTTATCATAAGAGGTCATTTTAAAAGACATGGTGCTTCATTTGGTATCAAGTTGCCCAGGGTGTGGCTCATCAAGTTGGGGGCCCATCCATAAGATGCATGAGAAGCCGAAACCGGTTTGGCTCAGTGGATAGAGCGTCAGCCTGCATACTGAAGGGTCCCAGGTTCTATTCCAGTCAAGGGCATGTACCTTGGTTGCAGGCATATCCCCAGTAGGGGATGTGCAAGAGGCAGCTGATCGTTAGTTCTATCTCATTGGTGTTTCTAACTATCCGTCTCTAAAAAAATCAATATATATATATATATATATATATATATATATATATATATATATGCATGAGAAGAGGAATTCCTTTCGCTTCCAGGACGAAGAAGCCCACACTCTGCTGTCCCTCAGTGTGTTGTCTCCCACTTGTCCTTGCCCCCAATGCCCTGAGAAAGTCAGAGCCACGTGTGCAGCAAGAACTTGAGAAGTAACCACCGGTGGCTCAGCTTTGGGGAACTAACCCTTTGGTCATGACTCCACAACCAGACACTTTCCTATCCGAACATTTCCTTCACCACGGTTTCCTCATTGGCAATAGGCTCAGGCACTAGATGGATTCTAGAAGCTGAATCCTCTGTATTCTTCTGGAATTGGGCAGGTGACATACATAAATTAACATCATTTTCCCATGAAACAAGGCACCCTGAGAAGCTGGGAGAAGGGGTGACTTTCCTAGGATGTCACCCCAAGAGAAAGCCTATAAGACAATAATGACAATAACAAGCATGGCTCATAATTTAAAAGGATGTCATGCTGCATCCTTACGATGAAGCTACACTAAATGCTTCCTCTGCGTTGGGTCCGCACAATGAACGTGGGTATATAGACCACATACGTTTTAACAGTAAAGAAATTGCAGGCTATTAAGACCTGCATGTACCCGAGCTCACCCCCTAGGGAGGGGTGGATCCGGGGTCCCACTTCGGATCTGTGTACCTGCAGACTCCACATCCTCCGCACTATGGGAAGCTGCCTCTATAGATGGGGTAGTTCCCACTCCCCCCAAAAGTCCAGCAAGTGGGAAAGGGCAGAGCAAGGAGCAGGGAGCCACCTCCATGGGACCTTTCAGCTCATCATTTTCAATTCGGTTGCTTTCAGCCCCCTGAGATGGCGGCCTTACCTGATAATATATATTGTATCTGCACTCTGCAGGATTTTTCATTTTAAAAGGAGGGGGCTTATGAGTTTGGCCAGCCCTATTTCATAGCTGTGATGTGGATACCTCCCCAGGGAAGCAGCCTGCAGGTGCTGCCTTTGTTAGGGGTCAGCGCACTCCTAACTGAATTGACCCCACAGAGGAGTGAGTGAGGCCTGGCTAAAGGGACATCACAGGCAATGCACACCAGCACCCAGGAGAGGCGGGAATTTAGCTCGAGTTGGGTTTCTCAAGGGGGTTTCTCTGCCTCCTCACCAACTGGGGGCAAGTGTCTTCGCCTCTCTCACTTAACTTGTAGTGTGTTTCCAAAATCACTGTGTGTCCATGTGAGAAACTAGGATACGCAGAGAAGCAAAAACACATTAAAATTCACATTATCTTATCCTCCCGGATGACTACTGTCATCAGATCTTATCCTTCCAGATTGTATGGAAATGAAATTAGAAAAAAAAAATCCTACTGTATCTGCTATTTTAAGAAAAGCTATTTTTCTATTTAAAAGATGTATTTTGAGCTCTTATTCATGTCAGTACATTTTCCACTGCAACAGAAGTTAGTGGTCGGTGGCCTCAGGGTACCCCCAGTGGAACAGGTGAGGTAACAGATAGTAGGTTGTAGGCTTTGGGTCAGTTTAAAAAGCTGGCCACTTGTTACTGATGTGAGGCCTTCCCTGTGGCTGCCTGGCCACTGTGAGCATTGGGGTAGAGGCCCCTGCTCTATTGGAAAGCTGTAGGAGTTTCCTGCCATTGCTCTCACAAAGGACCCGAGCCAAGATGCATGCATTATCTCACAGTCCTGTGGGTCCGACCTCTGAGGTGGGGCTCCCTGAGTCAAAGTCAAGGTGTCAGCAAGGCCGCAGTCCATCTAGAAGCTCTAGGAAACACTCTGTTCCCTTGCCTTTGCCAGCTTCCAGAGGTCACTGCATTCCTTGGCTCAATGCCTCTTCCTCCATCTTCAAGGTAGCAACCCTCTGACCTGGTCTCCTTCTTCATCCTCTTTCTTTCTCTAATTATGGCTGGGAAAGTTCTCCCCTTTTCAGGATGTACTAGTATATGACTCGATTGAGCCCACCTGAATAATACAGGATGATGCCCCACAGCCAAGGTCCTTAACCTCAATCACACCTGTAAGGTCCCAGGATCTGGAGATGAGGACATGGACCGTGTTGCCCTCCCGTACACCATCTCAGAGCTGCAATCGTTTAAGCCGTTCCCTATTGATGGGCACTTAGGCCACTGCCAACATTTTTGCTTTATAAACAGTTCTCTATAAAAATGAATATAACTAAATCTTTGCTTAGCTTTAATTGCATCCTTAAGGAAAATGACTAAAAGCGGGTTTCAATGAAAACATTTGTCCATTTGTAGAGCTTTTCAGTGAACGTTTCCTGAGTACCTACATTGTGCCAGGTGTGGTTCCAAGCAGCAGGATTCATTAGTGAACGTAACAGACGAAATATCTCTGCCCCCACGGAGTTCATATTCAGTGCGTCACTGATGGCTAATTACTTTTGGCATCAGAGAAACTGCTTTTGACACCGCTTTCTCAGTTGCCTTTGTTCAATTCACCTCATTTTCTTAGGGAACCAGCTCGGATTCTTTTTTTAATTCAATGTGTTAGGAACGATATTTATATTAACATTTGGTAAGCAATCCCTTAAGCTGGAATATAGAGACAAATGCATTTTGCTTTCATTCAGAAGACCCAGGCTGAAAGCCCAGATCTGCCAGGTCTTCACAATGTGAACTTGGGGTGAAGGCCCAGACCTGCTATATCCTCATGATGTGAACTTGGAGAGATGACCCAGATCAGTTATGTGAACCTGGAGTGAAGACTCAGACCTCCTGGCTATGCCCCACAGTTTGAACCTGGAATAAAGAGCCAGATTCGCTTTGTGCTCACAATATGAACTCGGAGTGGCCACCTCATTGCTACAAACATGTGATAAAAATAGGATGCATTTTTGGGTGAAGCAACTTTTAGGTCATTTCACAGATATCATCTGTGAGTTCTATGAAATTGAGGTAAATAGAGGATAAGTAACCTACTTGTCTCCATTCCTCTGACCCCTTCCTCCTGGCTGGAAGACCTCACCCCATTCCCACACAATCTGAACTCTACTTCTTTAGCTGACCTTGACCGAGAGGGCTCTGAGAGCCCCAGTAGTACAGGTGACCCAGGTTGTAGACACCTGAAATTGTCTCACTCCAAACCCAGGTCTTTTCACTTTGTCGAAGCTGATTTGCAATAAGATCTGGTGCCCACAGAGAGCTTTCTTATTAATAAAATTACTGAGGCAGTGGGGAGGGGAAAAAATCAATAAAATAAACTGATAATGTAAAGACGTTGGTAATATTTCTCCTACCAGCTGGGTGGTCTGGGACAAATCGCTCAGCCTCCTGTCACTTACTTGCTTCATCTGTGAAATGGAAGCCCTACCCCACAGGAAGGTTACATGGGCAGGCAGGGGATCCGTGGCACACAGGTTTTGTCCCACAAGCAATGTGACCCCTTCCTGATGTCTTTGCTCCCATTGTCCAATTAATTGTCTCAGTTTCTGCTGCTACAGCGGGCCACGGAGAGAGTGCGTGCCAGTGATGAATTAGAGTTCAGCCTTGTCCTCTCTCCATCACTTGACTCCACTGCAGCGTGAATGACAGAGCTTTGGGAACAAGAAGACAAAGGCTGCCCTGGGGTAGGGGAGAGTGGAGCAGGGAGAGAAGGTGATTGCTCTGCATCATCTCAGCCCGGCTCCTTTGACGGACGAGACTGGGAGTTCTGGAGGCACAAGCTGTCTCTTTCTAACTCGCTCTGGCGGCTTCATTGTTGTTAGGACGGGACGCGTGAAATCTGAATAGCCCCAGTGACCAGCGCTCAGGCCTGTATCAAACAGAAGTTGACATTGCATCCTGCGCACGTTCTCTCTAAAGCACCGTTGCACCAAGAGCTCAGCAAACTGTGGGTCCGTGTTGAGGCTGGTTTTTAGATTTCACTCTCAGAGGGTGACGCTGGGACCTGGAGCATCACTAGCCTGGGGGGAGAAGAGAAGAGGCAGTGACATCCCGAGGACTTTGACACGCCTGTGGCCTCCGTCCTTACCATACCCCTGCGTACAGGACGGGGTGATCTCCACTGCGCAGATGAGACCAGTTCCCCAAGATGAGTCATTCTCCCCCTTTCCCCACTATGTCTAAAAATGGGGCTAATGTCCTCCCCCATCTAATCCTGTCCTGCGCACAAAAGGGTGCTAGTCAAGTGGGTCTGAGCCAGGCAGACAGAGTCTCTGAGCTTCATGGTCTCCACTCCAAAACAGAAACATTCCCCTGTTCCTTATCACTCCAGAGTCACTAAGCACCTCAGCCACAAAAATCCCCCAAACCCTCGTGTGCTACGACTCCAGGTCCGCACCTGTGGAGGGTTGTGGAAGTTCACTGGGGCTCCACATATGGTGGTCCTCACAGCCAGGATTTATACAACAATGTGACGAGGATACATAGCTTAAGAGAAATAGACACGCACAGTATATAGCATCCATGAGGCCTTTTTCTGCTCCATCCCCACCTCGAGGGGCACCGAGAGCACACTTGTCCCCAGCAGGGAAAATACAGCGATCCGTGTGCTACGTTCCAGCCCAGGGAAATCCCCTAGAGGTAGAGCCCCAGCTTTTCATTGGGGCTGCACCCAGACAGGAAGAAGCAGAAAGTCACTGTCTCCATGGTCTAGCCACAGTGAGCCACCAGTTAGGGGAAATTTTATGTCAGCGCAGAAAACGGTGTACCCTCCAAGGGACTAGCTGAGAGCCAACCTTGGGAGAAGGGCTTTCTAAGGATAGTGGTTTCCAATCTGCTACATCAAGTCTTGTCTGCACCCACGATTCCAATGAGAGTGGAAAGAGTGCTTATAGGGTGGTACCCAGGATGACAGGCACAAACCAGGAAGGTCCCAAGCAAACCCAGACATTGGATTTGCCAGAAATAAGACACTGTGCTGTGTTGTGTGTGTGTTGGGGGCGGGGGGGGGAGGAGGAGACTTCAAAATTAAGGTATTTGTAAAAAGTAGCTTCACATTATTATGGGTTTTTTGTTTGCTTGAGCATCTTTAACTCCAACGATGTACTCAAATCACAAAGTTTGAATTTTAATATTGCGAACAGCCCAGCCAAGAGGCTGTTAATTAGGATTTCTAGCGATCTGCAGCCCATTATATCTGTTGCTTGTCAGAGGGAATAAGGTTTTAAGTTCAGATGGCTTAAAATAATGAGCAGACTCATCTTCGGTTCTGCAACACAGTTGTCAGTATCCCCAGACAGGCGGCAGGGCCATGAGTCTCCCGTCCAGAAGTAGCTGCCCAGCTTGGGGGCGCTTTTCCGGGTCTCTCCGCCTTAGCCATCCTTGTCACGCTGCTCAGCAGTGCACTGTCTCATTCTCTGATCTTTCTACATTGTCATTTCCTGGTAAGAGAAAGTTAATCAAAAGATGCGTGCTGGAATTTTAAGCAGAAATAATGTCCCGCAGAAGTTCAGCTTTCTACATGATCACTCTCATTAGAAGTGTGCATAATCTCAAGGCAGGCCTCTGTGGAGCGCAGTCACTCCCAGGAGAGCCCAGGCAGGCAGGGTTCAGCCGGTTTTGTCTCATCTGCACCTGCACCCACACACCTGGGCCACAGGGAGAGGAAATCTTAATCAGGAGGGCCATCCAAAGGCACAGTTCATTTCTGCCTATATATTCCTGCAAGCCATATATATAGAGAGAGACCTGCTCTCTCTCTCTCTCTCTCTCTCTCTCTCTCTCTCTCTCTCTCTCTCTCAGCAGGTGAGCAGGTCTCTACTGTGGCCTCACCCCTTAGTGTTTAGAATTGGGGGATGTGTGCAATTCAGCCTATAATAGATGAGGTCAAGGATAAGAGGTTTTTCAAGTGAAACTTTTTGATCCAAAGAGTGAAACTGGATAACTGGATAATGGAAATTTGGTATAGATGGGTGCTGACTTTTCAGAGCTAGCTAGCTAGATGATAGCTAGATGAATAGATGATAGATTATAGATAGATAGATGATAGATAGATAGATAGATATAGATAGATAGATGATAGATAGATGATAGGTAGATAGATGATTGATAGATAGATAGATAATAGATAGATGATGATAGATAGAGATAGATGATAGATAAGATGATAGATAGATGATAGATAGATAGATAGATGATAGATAGATAGATAGATAGATAGATAGATAGATAGATAGATAGAATGCATACATATGTGGTGGGTTAAATAGTGCATCCCACCCATACCTCTGTTTGCATCTTTACCCCTAGAGCCTGTGAATGTGACCTTATTTGAACAAAGGTCTGTGCAGATGTGATTACACTAAGAATCTCAAGATGAGATCATCCCGGATTATCCTGTTGTGGCCTAAATCCAGCGACAAGTGTCCTTATAAGAGAAAGAGAGGAGAGCTGAGACAGAAGAGACTGAGATCAAATGCTGGGTGGACAGACCAGGGAGCACCAGGAGCCTTTAGGAGCTGGAAGATGCAGGAAGGACCCACCTTTGTAGCTTCTGGAGTGAGAAGAGCTCTGCTGACCCTGAATTACAGACTTCCAGCCTCCTCAGCTAAGGAAGAAGTTCCTGCTCTTTCAAGCCATGAGTTTGTGACAATTTTTATGGCCCATGAGACCATATATATATCTCGCGCGCACGCGCACACACACACACACACACACACACACACACACACACACACGAGGCTGGGTGCACAAAATTCGTGTAAGGGGCTCAGCCCTCTCAGCCCCAGCTTTGTCAGGAAGGTCATCCAAAAGGACATTCGGCCATCTGGTCTAATTAGCATATTATGTTTTTATTATTATAGATATGCATACATACACATCTATATGTATGCATACATACACTATAGATATCGATATATATTGTGTATATATGTATAATATATGCATATGAATGTTTACCTAGCATACAGCTTATAGTCAATAAATGGTTGAATCTATTCTGTTCCCTCTCCTGACCTGCCTCAGTTCCCTGTAATAAAAGTGGCTCTGAAAAGTCAGCACCTACCTGTACCAAATATCCCTTATCCAATTTCATTGTATGCACCAAAAGCTTCCCTTGAAAAGTCTCTTCCTAATCTATTATGGGCTGAAATAGTGTCCTCCCACAAATTTATATGTTGAAGCTGTAACCCCCAGTACCTTAGAAAATGACTGCATACAAAAACGGGCTCTTTGACAACGTAATTAAGGTAAGTTATTTAGGTGGGCTCTAATCCAATCTAATTAGTGTCCTTATAAGAAGAGTAGATTAGGACACAGACCTGCACAGAGGGACAACCCATGAATAGACAGGGAGGGATGGTGGTCTGTCTACAAGCCAGGGAGAGAGACCTCACAAAAAAACAAACCTGAATAATGTGATCTCAGACTTCCATCCTCCAGACCTGTGAGAAAATAAATGCATGTTGTTTAAGCCCCTTGTCTGGAGTATTTTGTTATGCAGCCCTCACTGACTCATACACCACTGTTGCAACAAAGGAAGATCAAGACATCTGTCACTCTCTGAAGCAGGATTTGGGGAGTGTCATGAAGGCCCACCAAGATCCACACTGAATATCACACACACACACACACACACACACACACACACACACACACAGAAAGTCCTCAAAAAAATCCCTCATCAATGGCACAACATGGTCAAAAAATTAGTACCCCTGTGGGGGACAAAATGTCCTCAAATAAGTCATTGTTTCAATCACCTCCAATGGAATGTTGGCTGTAAAGATAGTCTTGGGGGATGGGCCTCCTTCACCCCATATGCTGCAACTCTACCTTGCTCTCAGCCTTTGCCATGCATCGGGCTCTGTGCTGAGCTCTTCTCAAATGGTAAGTCATGTTATGCTCATGCTGTTTCTTCCAGTTAGCGACTCTCCTATTATTGCAAGTCACTGAAGCATAGAAAGTTCACAGTTTGTGTGCAGAGCCTCTGGGGGTATAAACCTGGCCTCCTGGATGCTTTTCCCCACCACAACAGCCTATTCCAGCCCGTTCTCACTGCTGAACATTTCCCCGTGATTTAGATGCTGTGATTATTTTCTCTTAATCACCCAAGAGCTGCTCACTTTGAAACTGGTTTAAAAACAACATTTTTTTGCATCAACTGCTAAAAAGACATCAGATAGAAGCAAATATATAGGTAATAAAGTTTCCTGTGGGAAACTAAAGATTTTTGAAATATGATGCAATATTCTGCAATGACCTTTTCCAAAGCCCTGAGCACAAATTGATAAAGAGGGGGAAGGGGACAGAACTCATATCATATCTGGCATTGGGGGGTATTGAGGGTCTCCTGTCTGGTGGTCTTGGTGAAGAATCCCAGGTTTATCACAAGTTTTATTTGCATCTTTGCTTCTTCCAACACACACTAGAACCTTAGGACTACAAGCAGGTTACAATTTTCCACTTGGGATTTCCACAAAGAGAGGTAATTTTTCTAAACACATTCAGGGTCTCTGCTTGTTTGACTCACTCTTCACTGAGGAGGTGGAGTGACTTACAAGCTTGATAAATTGGGGAAGAAGAAACCTTCTTTTTCATCTCTGTCTTGGCTGCCCTCGAGCACTCTCCTGGACCATTCACACTCTAGCCTTCCCTGGCAATGGACTGTGTGGGGATGCCTGACAAGGCAGAAATTTCGGGGTCCTCCACCACATAGTTTGGGTCCATCTTGTTGCAGCTGTAGCCACAGTGATTCAAGCTCAGACTCCTGTGGCAGAATCTGCCCTCATCCAGGGCATGTGACTAATCTGTCTACTCGATGCCTCAGGGACTTCTCTGAGGCTAAGGGACACTGCTTGGCCAGCAGAAATGCCAGGGAATTACACTCTGGGAGGTGACACTAGGTCACAGAGAGAGGAGTCCAGGGATAATGCTCCACTTCTTCATGACAATTCTGTGAGGTGTTCTTTAATTTTTCAGGAACCTGGTACAATCAAGCTTCTCTTGTCACTAACAGTGACCTTGATAAGAACTCTTCATGCCAGCTTCTTCTTCCCACTCTCTCAGACCCTGCGCTCACTTCTTTCTGCTTCCTGGAATGGCCTTCCAAATAACCTACTGACACCCACGTCCTCATGATAATTCCTGGTTCTCCAGGACCCAAATGAAGACACTGACTATCCTGCAATCTGTGAGCTGAGCTGTCTGCTTTGACACTAAGTGAAGCCCTCAGCTTCTATCATAACAAAGCTTCTGCTTGGCCTCAGGATTAACTTGGATTTATTTCTGAAATTTCTCAGACCTGGCAGGAGGGGATATGTGCTTTATTTTGGGGGGGAGGCACACAGAGACCCCAGCATGTTAATATATTAATATAACAGATGTTAATATATTCATAGTATTTCATAGTGTGCAAAGCACCCTTGCATCTGTGGTTTCCACAGTGTGGAGTTAAACACACACAGAGAGAAAGGGTCTCAGCAAGGCTACCCATTACATGGTCAACCTCAGGTATGGTGCAGACTCATTTGGGCAAGCATGAAGTAAGATAGAGGGCATCTTGGAAAAAAAATGTTGACTTTAAATGTTCACTTTGAACTCAAATGACAGGTATAGGAAGATGTAAATTATTAGAGCTTGGCAAAAAAAAAAGTCATATGGCCTTTAAGCCCCCAGTATGAGATAGAAGACAGCATTGAGAAGTAAGAGTCTACCCCCCATGACCTGGGCCTCAGGCCCCTTTTGGATTCTGGCTCTACCACTTATTTGTTAAGTGACCTTGAATAGGTAACTTAATATTTTAGGTCTAGGTACCCACATCTTGGAAATGGGCATAAAGATACTGAAATCTGCTCTAACCAGTTTAGCTCAGTGGATAAAGCGTCAGCCTATGGACTGAAAGATCCCAGGTCCGATTTTGGTCAAGGGCATGTACCTTGGTTATGGGCACATCCCCAGTGGTAGGTGTGTAGGAGCAGCTGATCAATGTTTCTTAACTCTATCCCTCTCCCTTCCTCTCTGTAAAAAATCAATTATATACATATAAAAAGGTCAGTGAAGAAGTTCTTTTGGCATATGTCAGAGATTTTGCTGCCTGTGGATGCCCCTAATGTTTTTATGGTTTCCCATCTCATGTTTAAGTCCTGTATCCATTTTGAGTTTATTTTTGTGTATGGTGTAAGTTGGTGATCTAGTTTCATTCTTTTGCATGTATCTGTCCAATTTTCCCAGCACCATTTATTGAAAAGACTGTCTTGACTCCATTGTATACTTATGCCTCCTTTGTTAAATATTAATTTAGCATGGTGATTTGGGTTGATATCTGGATTCTCTATTCTATTCCACTGATCTGTATGTCTGTTCTTGTGCCAGTACCAGGCTGTTTTGAGAACAGTGGCTTTGTAATACAGCTTGAAATCTGGGATTGAGATACCTTCTACTTTATTCTTCCTTCTCAGGATTGCTGTGGCTATCCAGAGTCTTTTTTGGTTCCAGATGAATTTTTGGAGAGTTCTTTCTAGGTCTGTGAAATATTCCATTGGTATTTTAATGAAGAGTGCATTGAACCTATAAATTGCTTTGAGGAGTATGGACATTTTGATAATGGTGATTCTACCAATCCATGAACATGGTATGTTCTTCCATCTGTTTACATCTTCCTCTATCTCTTTTTTCAGTGTCGTGTAGTTGTCTGTGTATAGGTCTTTTACCTCCTTAGTTAAGTTTATTCTTAGGTATCTTAATTTTTTTGGTGCGATGGTAAATGGGATTGCTTTTTTAGTCTCTGTTTCTATAAGTTCACTAATGGTGTATAGAAACGCCATAGATTTCTTGGCATTAATTTTGTATCCTGCTACATTGCTGAATTCATTTATTTAATCTATTCGTTTTTTGATGGAGTCTTTTGGGTTTTTTATGTACAATATCATGCCATCTGCAAATAAGGACAATTTTACTTCTTCTTTTCCAATTTGGATGCCTTTTATTTCTTCTTCCTGTCTAATTGCAATGGCTAGAACTTCCAGTACTATGTCAAACAGGAGTGGTGAGAGTGGGCATCCCTGTCTTGTTCCTGTTCCTAGAGGTATCCACAGGCAGCAAAATCTCAGACATATGCCAAAAGAACTTCTTCACTGAGACTGCCCCTAGTGCAATGGAAGCTAAAGAGAAAATAAACAAATGGGACTACATCAAAATAAAAAGTTTTTTTACAGCAGAAGAAACCATCAAAAAAACAATAAGGAAGTCCACTGTATGAGAGAACATATTTGCAAATGTTATCACTGATAAAGGCTTAATCTCCAACATCTATAGACAGCTTGTACAATTTAATAAAAGGGAGATAAATGAGCCAATTAAAAAATGGGCAATGGACCTAAATAGAATCTTTTCTTTTTTCTTTTTTCATTTTTTTAAATTTATTAAGGTATTATCTGTGTACATAGCTTACCATTGCCCCCCCCCATAGATGCCCTCCCTCCCCAGAGTTTTGTGTCCATTGGCCGTTCTTATATGCAAGCATACCAGTCCTTTGGTTGATCTCTTATCTCCCCCAGATCTCCCTACCCTCCCCCCCACCCCGGCCCCCACTGTCATTTGACAGTCTGCTTGTTGTTTTACTGTCACTATATCTATCTTTCTGTTCATTCGTTTATAATGTTCTTTAATATCCATAAATGAGTGAGGTCATGTAGTGTTTCTCTTTCATTGACTGGCTTATTTCACTCAGCATGATGCTCTTTCAAAAGAAGACAGAAGGAAGGCCAAGAGGCACATGAAAACAAGCTCAAAGTCACTAATTACCTGAGAGATGCAAATCAAAACGACAATGGGGTACCATCTCACGCCTGTTAGAATAGCTATCATCAACAAATCAGCAAACTACAAGTGCTGGCGAGGATGTGGAGAAAAAGGAACCCTCGTGGCACTGCTGGTGGGAATAAAGACTGCTGCAACCACTGTGGAGAACAGTATGGAGTTTCTTCAAAAAACTGAAAATGGAACTCCCATTTGACCCACTCCTAGGAATATATCCTAAGAAACCAGAAACACCAATAATAAAGGATATATGCACTTCTATGTTCATAGCAGCACAATTTACAATAGCTAGGATTTGGAAACAGCCTAGGTGCCCGTCAGCAGGTAATTGGATAAAAAAACTATGGTACATCTACACAATGGAATACTATGCTGCCATAAAAAGAAGGAATTCTTTTTGAATATATATATATATTTTATTGATTTTTTTTACAGAGAGGAAGAGAGAGGGATACAGAGTTAGAAACATCGATGAAAGAGAATCATCGACCAGCTGCCTCCTGCACACCCCCTACTGGGGATATGCCCACAACCAAGGTACGTGCCCTTGACCAGAATCGAACCTGGGACCCTTTAGTCTGCAGGCCGATGTTCTATCCATTGAGCCAAACTGGTTTCAGCAAAGAAGGAATTCTTATCATTTGCAGCGACCTGGATGGAATTGGAGAACATGATGCTGAGTGAAATAAGCCAGACAATGAAATAAAAACATCATATGATCTCACTCATTTATGGATAATAAGGAACATTATAAACTGATGGACAAAAGGACAGATACAGAGACAGTAAAAGAAACAGACTGTCAAATTATAGCGGGGAGAGTAGGGAGATATGTGGGAGATAAGAGATCAAACGAAAAACGTGTATGCATGCATATAAGCATAACAAATGGATTAAAAACTCTGGGGAGAGAGGGCATGTATGGGAGTGGGAGTAGGGTGGGGATTGGTAAGGTAAGTACACATATAATATCTTAATAAAAACATGAGAACAAAATAAAAATAAAAGAATATAAAAATAAATAAAAAGATACTAAAATCCTTTTCTGAAGTGAGTGATGATGAATGCAATAAAGTGGAACAGTTAGCAAAATAGTGCACAATAAGCATTTTAATTTATTGTACATGTTTGTATTAGTTACATTACCACAACACTTACTGGTTTTAAAACATACATATATGCTGCCTTGCCAATGTTGCTTAGTGGTTGAGTATTGACCTATGCACATTTTGCATAGGTCACATTTTGATTCCCAGTCAGTGCACATGCCCCGAGTTGCAGGCTCCATCCCCAATGTGGGGCATGCAGGAGGCAGCCCATCAATGATTCTCTTTCATCATTGATGTCTCTATCTCTCCCTTCCTCTCTGAAATCAATAAAAAAATATTTAAAACTATATATTTTTTATGTCACAGAGTCTCTGAGGGTAAGAAACCTAGGGACTGGCTACTTAGCTGGTGGCTGTGGCTCAGGGGATCTCATGAGGATTCAGTAAGAGGTTGGCTTGGGCTTCAGATTCCAAGATGGCTGCCCCTCCTGGTGGCATGTCCATGTGACCCCTTTCATTGCCATAGGGACTTCTCCATAAAGCCACTAGAGGGTCCTTATGACATGGCAGCTGGGTTCATATATGTATGTTTATGTGTAAGTATGTCCATGTCCATGTCTATGTCTATTACTGTTTCTACATCTAGTTCTATTTCACTCTCTCTATTTCTATTTCTATTCCAATACAGTTTAAGATAAATTTTGAAGTCACTGGTTCTAACCATAAGAACAGAGAGAAGTGAGGATGCCAATAGGGACATCCCATCTTTCATCAAAATGAATGTGTTGGATTTGGATAAGTGGGGAAACAGCAATAATTCATGAAAAGATATGGAAGAGTGATGCATATTTCAAAGACAAATAAAATGACCAAGTGGATAAGACACATTGGGTAGCAAAGGACTCGGGCTGAAAAGAACACAGGGAGAAGTGAAAACCAGATGGGAAGCAGACATGGGAGTAGTGAGGTCAGTGGCAGGTTATGGGGAGTGTTGAGCAAGGGACTCCCCTGATTAAAGGGGCAATGGCCAGGATGGGCTAGTACACCATGTAGCTGAGCAGCTTGCAAAATCCTGGAGGCAGGCAACTGCTCAATATTTTGCTAATATTCATGTATTCATTAATTTACTTAGATCCCTAGAGTGAGCACATACATTGTGCCTTCCATAAAAGATGAAATGAATATTTCATAGCACTTGTAGAAGATACTTCTGTGAGCTGAGAAACCAAGGGATATTTCCATTATAAGTAATGCTGGCTATTATGAAGTCTGTGGTAGCAGATGTCTTGCAACTTTTCTTAAATCATGTCACTAGTACCATTCATTTGAGGAGCTTGCATTTGCACTGTTATGTACAAGAGTCTTCATTGGTCCCTCACAGCTTATCCGATGGTATCTGAGCATCATTTCCTGTTAACCTGGTCCCACCTCATCATCCCTAGAATTTGGGGGAGGGAGCAGATGCTAAATGGAGCAGAGCATATACTATTGAGAGATCCAGAAACTCCAGAAACATAATACCTATGATCTTATATACATATGTTTCTTTAATTGCGTGACAAAAGAGAGGAAATAACATGATACCTGAAAAGACAGTAGTGAGTATTAAATAAAAATTTCTAAGAAATTATATAGCATTTGGTAGATGACAGCTTTCTTCTCTTTTGCTTGTCTCCTCGAGTCACCTGAAGATGGTGACATTTGAGCAATAGGGCACACCATGGGCAGGTTTTAACCCAGGAGAATACTATTGGCAAAGTGAGGTCTCCAGGAATCATTATGGTTCAGACACGCTCCAGTTTCTCCTATGTTGTACCCTCTTTAAGTGTACAACACGTGCTGGTGACCCTGGAATTTCCCTCTTAGACTCTGGTTATACTAGTAACATCCTGATCACAAAGCAGAGTTATAACCAGAACATCCTGGTTACAACTCTGCTTTCAAATTCCATGTTTTTATCTATATTGGGTGCTTAATCTCTGCCCTACCTGGAGTTTGCCCTTTATTTTTGCTTTCTACTCCAGATTGAAAACTCAAAATCTATTCTCTGGTATAAACCTAAGGAATTATCCAGTTCAAACATGCCTTATGATATGTGACCCAAGCCTACGAGCCAGTCTTGGGGAATAGAGAGGGTAAAGCATTTGTAATAGAGGCCTCTAAGTGTCAGAGCCATTTGCTATTATAGTACAATGTCATCCATTCTGACTAGAGACATCAGAGGTGTGGGGGTTACCACTCATGCTATAATCAGCAAATAATTGATTCCTGATCCCAGGGCCAGAGAAAGCCAATGAGACCGCATCCACATGGGAGGGGGTAGGATAAGAGGAACTATTTCTGGGTTTCAAATCTGATTAGGAGAAGTTTGATCTGATGAAGGCCAAGGGATTTGGGGCCAGAATCCTGATGAGTGGAAATGCATCTGGGCTACATGCAATGGTATTTAGTGTTTGGTCGAAAGAATAGAGCGCAAAAGGGAATTGAGAAAAAAGTTGAAAATACATATCGCACAGGGTCCTGGGCAAGAGGAAAGCAGCTATGTGTGGGTCTGAGGTCACAGATGGTTCAGAGCTCAGACCTGGAGGCAGGTATGACAGGGGATAGCCATGAGCCTAATTGGATGCTGATTCTCTGAGGCCCTATTCTTCTTGTAAAATGGAGGTGATCTTGTAAAATGTGATTATCTATCTCAGGTACTGAGCCATGTATGAGGAAGGAAGCAGAAACAAAAGGTAACACAGCAAAATGTGAGAATTATATACAAGACAAATATTAGTCCCTGTTTAACTTTAAACAGATGGTGCACTCTTCCAAGACTTCTGCAGGAAAATTTTCTCATCATGAGAGCCAATTTACAAATAGTTCCAGCTGTTGCAAAATCCCATCCAGGTTTATAGCCAGGCAGAAATTATGGTTAACTCCACTACCTTTCTACTGGAACCTCCCACTCTCAGCAGAGATTCTCTGATCTAAGGACGCATTTGAGAAGCCAAAGAACAAAAAATGACTCATGGCTCTGGCTGGTGTGGCTCAGCAGTAGAGCATCAGGCTACTCACTTAGTGTCTCGGGTTTGATTCTCAGTCAAGGGCATGTACCTGGATTGTGGGTTTGTTCAGGGCCTGCCAGAGGCAACTGATGGATGTGTCTCTCTTCATCCCTTCCTTCCACTCTCTGGAATAGTCAATAGAAAAAAAATATCGTTGGCTGAGGATTAACAACCACAACAAAAAAGATGATTTATGGCACTGCGCTGGATGTCTAGGGGTTCTAGTTAATTCAGATGTTAGCAAGTGATTCTCTGCAAAAACACAAGCCCAGGACACCTGTTCTTGTCTTGATGTTGCTCACCATTTCCTCTTGTCAATGTAACATACATAATAATATATAGAATTGTATATGTGATGCTGTTTGTATAAGATATAATATATGTAGTATATAGTATATTTTATTATATATAATGCATTGTGGATATATAATAATTATGCAATATACTAATAAACTCACATGAACTGGGAACTTGTAATGGTCCAAATGTTCAAAATTCTTTTAACTCTCAGTTCTCTTCACATGGAGGGAAATGCCATCCTCAGTTTATAGATGAGGCTGCTGAGGCACAGGAACACACTTAGGGAGGTGCCCTGGTAAGGGGGGATCAGAGAGTGAACCCAGACAGCCTGCTCCAGAGACAGCACTGGGCCCTGTGGACCCTCTTCTGCCTCCGTCTACCATGTGTTGGAGAACTAGCATGGTTCTCAGAAGTTGGAGAGCGACTCAGTCACCAGGAAGCATTATAAAATGGCAACATCTAAACCTAGCTCTCTGTGTGAAAAGCACATCTCTCGGATCTAGGCATCTCATCGCCTCCTTTATCGGCTAAGTGATCTCTCCGTCACCTTCCCCTGCCCCTCACATCTCACCTTTACTTAACATGCCATAAATATGCCACCTGCTTTCTTTGGATGTTTTTCTTTTTGCATAAATGAATAGTTTCATAATGGAACACATGAATATGAGTTACTACAATTTCATAGACTCTGCCTAAATAATCTTTTAATTTTCTAAATAGTGCTTTGGCTACCTAGCCAGGTGGCTCACTTGGTTGAAGCATCATCCCATATACCAAAAATTTGTGGGTTCGATTCCCGGTCAGGGCATGTACAGGAGGAAACCATTCGATGCTTCTCTCTCTCTCTCTCTCTCTCTCTCTCTCTCTCTCTCTCTCTCTCTCCTTTCCTCTCTTCTAAAATCAACATAACTTTGGGTAAGGATTTAAAACAAACTTTGGTCAAAAAGGGATATCGAAATTATTAGGAGATGGGTATTCAGATTTTTTAAACACTGGCACCCCTAAATATAAAAAGGTGCTGCTCATTCTGTTATTTCATGGATCATCAATTAAAAAGAGCCACTTGTCTTAATTTAAAAATACGTATATTTAAAGAAATAAAGTGGGCTAGTATAAAACACCTTAGGCCCAATGTGCCTAAATAATCATTTCCACATGCTAATAGCTATCATATTTTTAAGTCATATACCCAAGAAGCTCAAGGATATAGAGTTCAGCTCATCTAGAAATGCTGAAATGCTGAAAAGTAAATTACACACAGGCAATGGCCTTTGACCATGAATGGGCCCCTCAGTCCCTTATTCAGCTGCCTTGATTTTTGTTACATCTTCTACATTTGAGAGTCTGAGACAATTTTCTCACAGAACAAAATAAATCTAATTTTCATTAAAAATTCAATCGAGCAGGCAGGATGTAGTGAAGTTTCCAAGTGTGTCTGGTCTGCATTCCTCTCTGGGTATAAAAATGAAATCAGGGAATTCAGTATTGCTCTTAAGGGAAACATATATTTTTTTTCCATGGGATATATATGCAGTTTTATTTTCTCTCTTAGGAAAAATGCACACATCTCACTTAAAGTCCACTGAACAAATTGTAAATTTTAAACCAGAATATCCTTTTCTTCTTCCTGACCCTGAGCTATTATAATTCCCTGTTTATTTGTTTACAACTTATTCAGTGCCTGTAAACCCATAAATATGATCACACATCCTCACAAATTCCCAACTCATAAATGAAAAAAAACTGAGAGGTTAGCAAAATTGTATGCAACTCTTAGATAATTATATCCGTGGGGGTTCAACCAGAGGAGAGGAAACAGCAGAGAAGATCACAAGCAGGCTGAAACCCAGTGAGAACAAACTGCTACCTGAAGGGCAGTCCCACCAAAGAGAATCTCCCTTTTGATGCATTTAAAATCAACTGATGAGGGACTTCAAGCACATTTGCAAAACCTCTTCACAATGACACCTGGATTCATATTTGTTTGAATGTCTCGGTGTTGTAGTAAAGTTGACACATTAACAAGTCATCCAAGTAATGGGATTGGCCTGTTGTCCCTTACAAAGTGGTCTCCAGCTTTTATCTCCCCAGAAAAAAACACTTAAATGACAAGTGCACTCCCTTCTTACAAATTCACCATATCTCACAGTGATTCACTGTAGAGATGAGTTTAAGGTTGGGGATGGTTATAGGATGAGCCCATCAAAATTCAGATGATGGTTTTCAATAAGTTGAAAACACCTTTCTTCAGATGAAGATAGTAGCGTCCCTCTTTAATTATTTGGCCAAAGAGAAGCATAGACCCTCTGGGAAGTAAAGTGTGATGTGGCCATAGAGAATGACATTGAGTTAGCTGGAAAGCAAGTAATTGTAAAGTAGGATATTTTGTTCCCATAGAGTTTAATTTTTCCCCTACTATTTATATTAAGGCAAATACATCCTATTCCATGTTCTGTATATTTTTTTCTAATATCACCCTGATTACGTAATCCCCTGGGGGCCTGCCTATCCTTGTGTTCCCCATGAGCAAGGAGGGTTTGTTCTGAATTCCAACTACCCTGAGTATGTGTTTTCCTACAATAGATCCACAACGATGCATGACAATTTCAGGGCCTCCTAAAGGACCCCTGCCAGCACAAAAGTAAGGAAGAGCACAGTCCATGAGAGGCAAAAACTTCGACAGCAGTGATAATGCAAAATATCAACAATCTGGTGCCACTTCAGGTAAAGGCTGGTGACTCTGCGTCCTGTGGTTGGCACTGGCATCACTACAGTTACCGTGCTAAACTTTGGGAATCACTACAGACCATCATGAAGGGGCATGCATGATTCATGATTCGGGGCCCACATTTAAATGTACTCAGGTGTTTGGAAAGTTTTCCTGGAGAAATTGCTCCAGCAGGTGCAAGTGCTTGTCTGAAAAAGAAGTCACCTGGTTTCTCTGGTGACGCCTCGTAAATTGCACTGACTACACATTCATTGAATCAGCTTCTGGAGTACATCCACTCAGAACTACTCACAAAATCAGCACCCAATATGCAGCCAAGACTACACACATGGATGGAAGCTGGAACCTGCAATCAAGTAGGCGCAATGGAATCTGTGCAATGGATTGGATTTTGTGCCCACCCTCACCTCCAAATTTATATATTAAAATCCTAACACCAAAAGTGCTTTTATTAGGAGGTGGGGCCTTTGGGAGCTAATTAGATCATGAATGGGATTAGTGCTCTAATAAAAGGACCCCAGAGAGCTTTCTTGGCCCTCTTTCTGCCATGTGAGGAAGTCAACAGTTCTGTAACCAGAACTCAACCATGCTGACACCCTGATCTTGGACATTCAGCCTCCACAACTGTGAAAAATAGTTTTCTGGGGAAAGCCACTAAACCTACGATTTTGCTACAGCAGCCCAGATGGATTAAGATACCTGAAACCTCAGTAAATGGTCAAGGGTCTCCATTTACTTCTTTAGTTGAGGATGTGGATTGAATACCCTATATATGTCCCCAGTTCCTAAGGGACAGGCCCACCTGGCTCCTGTGGGGGTTCAGATAATACCACAGAGACACTGCAAGTGTTGGAGTAAAGGGGAAGGTGAAGACAGGGCATTTAGGAAAGCCACATAGAAAAAAAGGAATCATGAATACTTGAGAAAAGATCGCATTGGTTTTCTTCAAACCAATTTAAACCTGACCGTGAGCCTATGTGGGGCTTGGAAGAGGGAACACACTTCAATCTGTCCTTACTGAGTCTCCCAGGTCAAAGAGAGGACATGTGCTTCTATTCCTGTTGAAGAGCTGAAGCTAGAAACAGAGGCCAACTTCAGATAATTCTGCTTTTCATCTTGCAGCCCCTACTACCTCTTCAAAAGACAGTGGCCCAAGGGCTTAAATCAAGGTGAGGAAAAAATACAGCAAGAACAAAGGGTAAAGCACTCACTAATATCCCAGTAAAATATCATACCACAATTATAAACTCCTGGAATTGGTGAGCTGCTGGAGCTCTGTGGGGAGTCATCTCAGGTGTGGGTTTTAATGAGTTCCTGCCAGGATTTGGAGCTTGAGGGTCTTTACATACCTATTGTCTCCCTCCCTTCTGTCTTCTGACTCAGTCTTTCCTCCTGTTCGGACTTAGTGTTGGGAAATTGGTCATGAAGCATTGCAGGTGACACCTGCATTTTGCTGCTTTCAAATCACAGGTCCAAGGTGCTCAATTGTCATTAACTCAGAGGTTCAAGGATGTCTCAGAGAGGGCAATTCCAAGAAGACTGATGGTGTATGGATGAGCACCGGCCCTCCTATCTAGCTGAAGATGGAGTGTAGAGAAACAGAAACTCTGTATCAGGAATTAATCATTGCTGTTGAACACAGGAAACGTTTTGAAGAAGTAAATAATTGTGTGTTGCCGTTATGTATTCTACCAAATAAAACTCTGTAAAGCTGCAAAGAAGAAGAAGAAGAAGAAGAAGAAGAAGAAGAAGAAGAAGAAGAAGAAGAAGAAGAAGAAGAAGAGGCAATTCAAATACACTCCTGGCACATGTCCAATCATTGTAGATAATTACTGTGTTATCTCTGCAGAGGAATATAAAATTATATGGGAGCAATATATTGTTCAGCTATCTTTGAGAATTCAGTTGAGTCCATCAGAAGCAAAAGAAAATTCAGAGTGGGCCAGATATATTAGAAAATTAAATATAGACATATTTTACTGAGTTCTAAAAGAAATCTTAGCCACCAGACAGAATATTGTTATTCTGAAAGTATTTGAATTGTTAAATTGGTCATGGGGATCTCACATGAGAGATTATGGGAGACAGTCCTGGAGTTTAACAGATTTAAGGAATATGAGTATTAATTTTGCATTATTTTTCAGAGTCTGAAGCTAGTTAATATGGAAAGGCTAAGATGAATTGTGTAACCTTTAGCACATTTCTTGCCTCTCTCTGGCCTCATTTTTCTTATTATTCCACTTAGGGGTCTCAACTAATGAAGACTTAAATTATCTTTCACGTTCAACATCCAGAATGGAGGAGACATTACTGAGTCTCCTTGGAAGAACAGAATCCTGTACAGGAAATAAAGCATGTGGCCTTCAACAAGCCACTTTCTCTCACCCTAAGTGGGTTTGGTGGGGGGTGGGGTGCACTTGGAAGATTTTGTAAGGGAGAGAGCTGCAGTGAGTAATTCCTTCTAGTTCTTTAGGACTGTATTTTTAATTTGATTAGACCTTCCCTGTCCTAGGACAAGGGTTTTTAACATGAGGGTCTTGGACACCTGGGATACCATAGTATGCTTCATGCATGCAGGGATTCCCTGGGATGAATGCAAATGCTATGTCCATCTGTATGCATGTGTGCATGAAATTATACATATATTCCTTTCCCCTCAAGGGAAAGTGATCCAAGGATTTCATTAGATTTTTAAAAGGACCCAGGATATTCAAAATGTTTGAGAAGATTTAATATTCTCATGGAAGGTGCATACTATTGTGTCCCCCTTTCCCATCAAATTCATAAGTTAGAGCCATAACTTCCAATGTGATGATAGTATTTGGAGGTGAGACTTTTAGGAGATAACTTAAGGTTAGATAAGACCATGAGGGTAGGACCCTCCTGATGGAATTAGTGCCCTCATAGGAAGAGACACCAGAGAGCTTGCTTCCCCCATCTCTCTGCTGTGGCCAGGTGAGAACATAGCATGAAAACAGCTGTCTGTGAACCAGGAACAAATCACCCAACATCTTAATCTTGGACTTTCCAATCTCCAGAATTGTGAGAAAATAATTGTTTAAGCTATACCGTCTATGGTATTTTGTATGACATCCTAAGGGGACTAATACAGCACAAAACATTGAATTCATAAGAACTACATTCTAGGCAAAAATTATATCTATGATCTTGAATATAAAAACATGACTTACTCTGAGAGATGAAAACACCATCACTCCGAAGGCTCAAATTCGACTTGTATTTCCTCCATCATTTTGAAACTGAATGCTATCCATAAATTGAGTTTGTACTTCCCTTTTACTTTATGGATGAAGATAAGAGAGGTCCCTTTGCTGGCTGATGAAGTCCTTAGCTGCAGAGTTGTAAATGCCCACCCTGGCCTACAGGATCTAACACTGGCATAACATGGAAGCAAGCCCCCATAATTTCTGGTTAATGGAGTAAAACATGAAAAAAAAACATGCCTAGTTTGAATAAAGGCAAATGTTCATTTGTAATTAACTGGATTATCTACCTAGGGAAAATGTGCTAAAAAAAAACAACAACAACATTCTAATTGCTGCAATACAGATGAAGAATCTGACCCAGAGGCAAGCTCAGGAAATCGCACAAGATTTCAAGACTTGGAAGAGGTAGAAGCTGTATTTGAAATCTAGCTGTTTATCCTGTAAAACCCTGACTTCTCAGCTGAGCAACATGCCTTTCCCTTGGCATCAATTTAAGAGATGTTTTAAAAAATGTAATGTAATTTTAACTTGCATTAGTTTGAACATACGAATTACTTTACTTTTTATTTACCTTCTAAAATAATTTATGTATTAGTTTCTCCTTGTAAGTCTTAAATAACTCACAGAGCATATCATAGAAATAATTTCTAATAACTGTTTTCAGTTGGTTTCTTTGTAATTGTCTATTCATGTTTCCATTTTCTGTAGTCATTTCAGTTATATGTGTATTATAAAAAATTACTAAATATTGATTGGATGTGTGCTAGAACAACGTGCTTCATTTTCACTTTGTTCCCTTTGGTCCTGGAGATACAATGACAAGAACTGACTAGAATCTTTACCTTTAAAGATTTAGTATTAAGGAAGATGAGAAAATACACTGGCAATTGCAGTACAATGTCCTATGCCCTAGCCAGTTTGGCTCAGTGGAGAGAGTGTCGGCCTGCAGACTGAAGGGCCCCAGGTTCGATTCCTGTCAAGGGCATATGGCCTGGGTTGCGGGCTTGATCCCCAGTAATGACATGCAGGAGAAAGCCAATCAGTGATTCTCTCTCATCATTGATGTTTCTATCTCTCTCCCTCTCCTTTCCTCTCTGAAATCAATACAAATTCATGTTTCCATTTTCTGTAATCATTTCAGTTATATGTGTATTATAAAAAATTACTAAATATTGATCGGCTGTGTGCTGGAACAATGTGCTTCATTTTCATTTTGTTTTGTTTGGTCCTGGAGGTACAATGACAAGAATTGAATATTTTAAAAGAAGATTAAAAAAATACAATATCCTATGTTCCTCAATATATTTTAGGACACCTTAGTACATAGTATTTCCTTATAATATGAAACTGTGTTTGTTGAATTATTCTTCTAATCTCTAATTAGTGTGTGATGTATTTTTCTTTTTATTTTCTTGATTAAATTTAGCAACTTTTTTTTTATCTGAAGAGTCAGCTCTTGGAGTTGTTTGGCAATTATATCAGTTTTCAAGCTTTTAGTTCATCTGTTGCCCTTTCCCTCTCTATCTCTCCACTCAGGACTTTAGGTGCCTTCTATTGTCTTGCTTTTTAGTACACTCTCTGTCCACCATTTTTGTGTCTTATTTTCTAAGTCAATGGCTGGTAATGATAAAAGACAGACTCTAAAACAAAGGATAATTCATCTTTAGGTCCCCAGGCAAATAATATTGGAGAAAACATAAAGCAGGAGAGAATGCTTCTGTCTGAAAACCGTCATCCGCTTCTCCTCCAAAACCCTTTTAGGTAACACTCCCAGAGCAGGCACCAGAGTTTGAAGCACTCTTCACTGGGTTCTGTAAAGCATACACTTTAGCATCAGCCAGCCAGGTTAGGTTCTAATTCTGACTCTGTTATGTCAGAGAGGCATATATTTGCCTCATTGCCTGAACTCCTTCAGCTTTTCTTTCTGCTTTAGTAAAAATTGAAGTTCTCAACACTGGCCTAGGAAGAATGGCATAATGTATGTGGAAGGGGTAAAAACTCTTCCCACAAATTCAGGCATAGAAACTCTACTTTCTTTTAATTAAATTAAACATGAATCCTCCCCCAGCTTAATGGGAAATTGAATCTCACTCAGTGTGGTTCCTCGCCATCTGGTTGCCTGGTCACGTGTTCCAGAAGATTTAATTGGCACTTAGAAAAAAAAAGCCATGGTCTCTGACCCTGGTTTTGACATCCTCATTGTCTCCACTCACTGTGGCTCCTGGAAGTCTGAGGGCTTCTCTGGAAGTCCATGTTCTCACCAGCATACGTGCCAAAACAATGTGTGTCCACTTGAGGACTTAACCCTGCCCCACACTCATTTTTAGATGATGATGATGATGATGATAATGATGATGATGATGATGATGATGACGACTATTTGATTTGTGCTTTACAGATCAGCTTAGATGGCCCACCATTTGGGAAGCTTCCCTGTATATCCATGAGCCTGGTGTCTTCCCCAGGTTATCTCATGTCCTGCCCAGGTCATCACATGGCCCATCCTCACCTTTGACTCTCTAGTCTTCACTAGCTTGTAAGTCTGTGGGAATGAGGACATGTCTGCCTTCTCGATCACCACACCTCAGTGCCTGAACAAAGGAATGAGTCAACAGGTGTTCCTGTTGAGTGTTTCACATTTGCATTTCTTACATTTTACTTAGCCCTTAAAATTGTGCTGGAATGGAGAGAACCATAAATAATTATTATTGTCCCCTTTTTGCAATTAAGCAAACTGAGAACCTGAGGGTTTAAGAGGCTGGTGTGAGTTCACATTTCATTGAGAGATAGGACAAGAACCATAACATAATCTTCTGTGATTTACAGTTATTGCCAGTATTCACATTTAAGGGAATAGAGAAATTATGTTCAATTGTCCCATGATCACTTCGTCTGATATGAAAATACAAAATCACTTTTTCTATTTTTTTTGCAAAAATTGGCTTTAAATGTAATTAGATCATTTAAAAACAAACCAACATATGAGTATATCAATATGTGCAGTATTTATATATAAAATGTACATATAATGTTGAGCTTTTAAATATTTTATTGATTTTTTTACAGAGAGGAAAAGAGAGGGATAGAGAGTTAGAAACATCAATGGAAGAGATTCATCGCTCAGCTTTCTCTTGCACGCCTCCTACTGAGGATGTGCCCACAGCCCAGGTACATGCCCTTGACAGAAATCGAACCCTGGACCTTTCAGTCTGCAGGCTGATGCTCTATCCACTGAGCCAAACTGGTTTCGGCAATTTTGAGCTTTTTTGATGGATAAGATCACATAACTCCTTGAGGAATTGATGTTCCTTTTGACCCTTGTATTCTGCTGAGATTTCACACTAGTGTCTTGCACAGAGTAATACATTTTCCAGATTGACAAAAAATGTGTTGTTTATTTGTGCATTGATTTAAGTCATTTTAAAATTTGTAACTTCATATAACTTGATAATCTAAAAGTAGTTCCCAATGCTATTCTTCAAAATATTGTATTAGCCTAAAGTCCATTGCCCTCATTGGCTTTGAAATATTAGTAGAATATACACATTATTTGAGAGAAAGTGTACGCTAAGTACTGTGCCTGATTCTTAAGATATCCAATTTCACTTAAGCTTTACAAACTGCCCTTGCGAGTAAAGATTATGATCATAATGGTACAGAAAAGGAAATTGAGAATAGGACCCCAGTGTCTAGATTCTTTCCATTTTTTGTGTGTGTGTTTCTTCCATGATCCAGAATATTTTCAGTACTTAGATCCCAGGAAGAAAGATAATATAGAAATGAAATTATTCAAAGACTATTAAGAATGGGTTTAATTCCCATATCTGGACTATCACAACCAGGTGACCTTCATAAAGTTAATCACTCTTTCAGTGCACTGAGGCTATGAGATGAGAATTGCTACTGCATCAAGATTGATTTAGATGCCCATACAGGTTCTCAGATACACAACCTTAGATAACTCACCACACCCCTCTGGGTTTCCATGTCCAATGTACAAAAACAGAGACCTGGAATCCAATGGTCACCAAACCATCTTGCTGCTACAAAATTCCATCACTGGAACTTATGGGTAGCCAGCCCATAGCTATAAATAGACAGGGTGGGGCAAAAGTGGGTCTACAGTTGAGAGTACACAAAAGTTTGTTATTGTATTATTATTCATTAATCATTGTATTATTTTCCTTATGAAACACTATGTATGTATAAAGTTTTTGTTGTTGTCATTGTTAACCACTGACTTTGAGTTTTGATCTTTCTTCATATATCTCTCCCCTACATTCCCAAGTTTACTAATTAATGAAGCATTTGGCCTTTTTCCATCCTTTAAAATAAACACAAGCATGTGCTGAACCTGTTTATAGGTATTCACTCTGTTGTGCTATAACACATTTTTGAAAAATGTACTCATCTTCAGCTCTAGCCTGTGTCTGAACACAAGCGTGTACAGATGTGTCTTTCTCAAGCAGTAGGAGGTGTTGTTCATGGCCAACCTTTTTTGTAGCTGTCACCATAATGGCCTGTGAGAAACAGATGGGCTGATGGAGAGGACAGAATTGAATGCTTTGTTTTTTTCATTTTTTCAGTTAAAAGAGAAAAGCATCATTTAGGCCATCCTGCTGAGCTATAGATCTTTTCCAAGATGGTTTTCTGGTTGTAACAAGTATTGATATCAGAGAGATAAAGAGAGACAGAAATGACCAAGAGGCTGATAGCCAACTAAGAACATTTCCAGGGAATACTTGTGCCTTGGAGGGATCACAAGGTTTTAGTATCTGGCCCTCAACATTTCCTCCCCCCAGGTGATACACTTAAGAAGAGTAGAATTTTCTAATGCAATACATGCTGTGTTGAAAAAAATAAAAATAGCTATTTTGTTTATGTATTTATTAACACCTAGATATACTATGAATTCTAGTAGGTGGTGGATATATAATGGCTAGCAAGGTGTAATCTTTTAACTCAAGAATTTTATAGGCACCTGGGGTAGGGGACAGAGGCAGGCTAAAAGAGACCAATGGGGGACATGTATAAATAATTCTATAATAAAGTGAATAGAATTATGCAATGCAATGCATAAGCAAACACCTAGAAACAAGCTAGAAAGAGATGTGAGGAGTTCATTATTGCTAGATCCTGAGGTGTAAGTTTAAAGAAATAAAAGTGATCTTAAAGAATTTGAAAATTCTGAAAATTTTCCTAAAATATGGTAACAAGTCAACACATTCAGATCTTTATTTTTGAAACCTCTTTCTGGTTATGGTCTGGAAACCGACAAAGATGAGCACCAGTGGAAGCAAGAGCTGCCCAGGTGTCACAGAGGTGGCCTAGGAGAGCAATGATTCCATCAGCTGAGATGGAGAGATACGAAAGGTAATTACAAGTAGGCTTAATGAGACAACTGAGCAAAGCCTTATCTGCAGAGCTTGAGATTAATGGAAATGCCAGGAACTATCCAAGTTCACAGCCAGGATACACAAAAGGAAGTTTGTGCAACTCAGTAAAATAGAGAATGCAAAGGAGAAGCTGGTTCTGTGAGGGATTCCCTTCCAAGTTTATTTCCAATAATGTTTATTAATCAATCATTCATTTATACAACCATAACTATTATTAACAACATATTCATAACTCCTCATTATTTTTTTAGAAACTATTATCTTTGGAGAAACAGAAGGAAAAGAAAGTTCTTACCTTCATAGAGATTGACTATTAATGGTAAAGGCAATTAGAAAGAACAAATGAGCCCTAGCCGGTTTGGCTCAGTGGCAGAGTGTTGACCCTCAGACTGAAGAATTTGGGTTCAATTTTGGACAAGGGCACATACCTCGGTTGCAGGCTAAATCCTTGGCCTTGGTCAGGGCACATGCAGGAGGCTACTGATCAATGTGTCTCTCTCACTTTGAAGTTTCTCTCTATATATATCTTCCCATCCCTTCCTCTCTCTCTCTAAAAATCAATGGAAAAATGCCCTCCGTATTTAACAAACACACAAACAAAAAGAACAAATGAAAACAATATATGACATGAGAGTTTTAAAAACTGTGAAGAAAGATTAAGCATCTCAAGCTAGAAGAGTTATGTGGTACAGTGAGGATTGGGGGCACTAGATTGAGCAGCCTTTGAGGGCTGACATGGAGCAGATTTGTGCTATCCCTGCAATCGGTGTCCCTGGGCTGCTGGGTCAGTAAGAAGCATGGTAGCACAGGTAAAGGGGTGGTGTGCTCCGGCCATGAGAACCTTAGGAAACCATTTCCACCCTCACCCTGATTACTAGAGCTCTCATCTCCCCAAATTCAGAACGTCCCTTTTATTGGCTGTGTGGATATACAGGAAAAGGGCTTTTGTGTAGAAAACACCTTGGGCAGGGTTCTATGAAAATCTCCCTTCCTGTCTCCCACACACCAACCACAGCAGCCACAGGTATTGGGAACTTACTTTATGGCGCGCTTTGTGTAGGGCTTCATGTCCACCAGCTCTTTACTTCTTTAAATCTCTCCAGGGAGGGTGATTTGGGGCAAGTTCCTTAAGCAATGCAAGTTGCAAGTTTTTTTGCTTTATGATACAAGGATGAAGATGGCAAATAATTAGTAAGTGAAGAAGAAGGAACAGAAGTTAGATGTCTCTAATTCCAAAGTGTGTACTGTTCAATGTTGAAAGCCGATAGTGCAGACGGAAGCATATAAGTAAATCAAGTTCAGTCCTTTCAGATTGTTTTGCTTCTCCGTGGAATCTCTGGTGAAAGTGGGTTCTGGCAGTGTCACAAGAAAGGAATTTCAAAGAGCTATGTGCGTGGGAGAACTTTAAGCACAGTGGCAAGATTTATTGGGGTGAAGAGAAATAATATGCCCTCAGGAATTAACAGCAACTGCTCTGAAATCCTTGATAATACACCATATGTTTTCTTGGTTTTCGGGGAGAAGAAGGCTTGCTTTCAAACTATCCAACCTACTTCCTGGATTTTCCCAGACTTACACTGAACCCTAAGTGTTGCAAACCCATGGTCAGCAAACTGAGGCTTGTGAGCCACATGTGGCTCTTTGGCCCCTTGAGTGTGGCCCTTCCCAAAAATACCATGGCCTAGGAGATTCTATTTTGAAGAAGTGGCGTTAGAAGTTTAAGTTTAAAAAATGTGGCTCTCAAAAGAAATTTCAATTGTTGTGCTGTTGATATTTGGCTCTGTTGACTAATGAGTTTGCTGACCACTGCCCTAAACAATCCCTTTCTTGGACCTTCTGGGGTTTCACACCCTTATCTAATCTAATTCTTATCCCAGATTAGACTCCACCCATTGATGTCACCATTTTGTCTCCTACTGTGTATGCCTTAAAGGTCTATAGTGTCATCAGTTTTCATCTGTGCCAGTACCTGCAAAAGAATGTCTTTCCTCTTTATCCACCCCTTGATAATCCTAGCACCAGGCCCATTGCTCCCCAGGGATATTCCTCCTTCTACTCAGGGATCACTTGGGGATTAAGTCATCAGAGCCCAGGATGCAGGATCTGCTGGGAGCCTGTAAATATCATAGCTTCCTGGTAAATTAGACTTAATGTCCAATTCAGTTCCCTAGTTTATTAGGCTTAATATCTGGTTCCATTTGCTCCCTTCTTTTATTAATACCAACTAGCTACCTGTGCTAACAGAATGAGCCCTTGATGAACATTGAGCTTCAGCTCCAATATCACGTCCTCTGGGAGCCTTGTCTGACCTCTACAGAATAAAAGTATTTCATCTACATCCTCAAGCATCAAAGGCAACAGACAGAAGGATTCTCTTCACCTCTGTCCCGGGATCCTCACAAGTGCCTGGCAATGAGGGATTCAATGAGTTGGCTTGATGGATGAATGAGTTATATCTAAGTTCTGCCTTCCTGTGATTGCCCCCTATTCTCTCTATGCCCATTTCTCTCCTTTTCTCAGTAAATCTGTAGAGGGTATTACTCATACATGGTTAACACCCTTCACCATCGAAGTGAAAATTCATATGAATGTCCACGCTCAGAGCATGATTTTATTTCCAAACCCACAAAGCACCACTGGCTCCCTTGTGTAATACTGCCTGGGATCTTACTGCCCCTCCAATCTAAAGCATACAAAACCTAAAATTAATCTGTATATCTAGCTGGGTGCCAGGGGCCCTCAGAGTACAGGTTTTATTCTTTCTCCTTTTATTTATTTTTTCTTCTCTAAGTACACATTTGAGGCTTGATCTAGTCCTTTATGTTAAAAAAATATACTTGCTTTTATCCTAGGTTATTTTTCTGATGGAAAAAGGCTGTATTTGAAGATCAAGACTCACCCTTTGTTCAGAGGAATAAACACGGTGACTGTTTTGTGTTGTTGTTGGCTTCGGAGTGTGGGCCTCTCTTTTATCTTCTGTTATTTTTCTCTCTTCAGCGGGTGAAGTGAGTGATTCTATCAAGTGTCCCCACGGGGATCGGGAGGAGGCCAGCCTCACAGAGCTCTGTGTGTCTAAAGGGGAGAGGCAGGAAGGCAAGATCACATTTTTTCCAGCCCTAGTTTCTGTGCTGGACACTGTGCCAGGCTACATGATTCTTTGATACGTCCACCCAATCACCCTACATGTTAGGCATTGCTACTCCAAGTTTGCCCCTTCCAATAACTGGGGCTGGGCAGTTTCGGGGAAGAAGTCTGAGGCCACACAGGGGGCAGGCGGTGTGGGTTTATATCAGGCACCTTTTAGGTACCACTCCTGATTCTCTCTTATTTCTGCCACTGCCTCGGTGACCTGTTCTGCATCAGGACAGACCAGTTTTAAGGTGGCCCAGATGAAGGGCACCACCACCAGGCCTCAACCTGTGCATCTCCCCTTCAGCCCAAACTTCTCAGTGGTCTTGGGGTGCCCTGCCTGTGCAGCCTGGGCATGAAGCTGTGCTAGCCTAAGCAAGGGGCATGAAAACAAAGCAACAATGGGTTTTCTTTCTCTTTCCTCAAGTAGATAGTGCCAGGGTTCATTTCAGGTGACTTCTTGGAATGGTCATATAAGATGGAGCAGCTGGCCACCATGGCAGTGGCTGACTTCCCTTCCCTCCCTGATCCACTCTCCCATCCTTCTTGCCTGTTCCCTGGGACAACATGACCCCCCACCTCCCAAGCTCTCGCACTGAAACTTTTGCCTTAGGCTCAGCTGCCTAGAGAATGCAGGCTGCATCAGAATTCTAACCCAAGCTCAGAATCCATGTTCTTTCTTATATTCTAGTGGTTCCCAAGCTTAGATATGTTTTAAATCCTGGGAAAGATTTAAATACTACAGATTCTTGGATCCTGTCTTCAGAGTGCTAAAAATATTTACTTTTTTTCTATTTGTGTTTCTGCTTCTTGTTTTGTTTTATCCCCCCCCCCCCCATAAACTCCAAAGATGATTCTTATGCAATGCCAAGATTCTTCATCTAGACATCAACTGGGTTCCTCAAGGTCAATGACTAACTCTTTGCTGCACTCTTAATCTGGCACACTCTGGGGTCATAGAAAACACATGAGTTAAATGGTGTTTTCATAGAAGAATTTAAAATCTTACTTCCATTGGGGAACAACTTACTTGGAAATGTCAGACACTCTACCCTCCAAAATCTTGGTCCTCTTATTGGGATGCTAATATGACTTGAGGCTTAATTTTCTCCTCAGAGATAGGGGCTCCATGAGAAGAGACGTTATGATGGAGAGGAAAATGCATTATATACACATTGTCTTTTAGTTGCATAAAAGCATCATGGTATATCTCAAAGAGAAAGAGAAAGGAATGAAAAACTTACATTTAAACTTCCTATCTATCTTGTAGCAAACATCTCTGAGTTTCTTTTATGTTATCTATCAAATGAGAATTAAACTATTTCACTAAGTTTTATAAGAATTATATAAAGTAGTATATTTCAAAGTAATTTATAAACCATAAACCATAGCTATTCCTCCTAGCTAGCCAAATAATTTTCCTCTTCCAGGGAAACTTGGGAAGTCCAAGTGACATTTGTCTAGCATCGCATTGCTTAATCTGGGACACAGGCAGCCACTGTATTCCTACCATTTCCTTTGCAACTTTGAAAGGAAGGCCTACCAACTTCCTCATCTCATTACTGTGCTATCTCACAGGTGAAGTGATTGGAAATCTATCACTGGAACTCATGTGGACCATTTAGTGATCATCTTCAGAAACAAATTTAAAAGTAGTCTCCTTAATGCATCCTTAAAATTATTACACTTGTATTGAAAGCCGGGTGATCTAGAAAATGAAAATTATTTATTTTGGAAACTTGGCAGTGCAATGATTTGAATGTTAACCAATGGTGGGTCTACAATCTGCAGTATATATTTCCATGGACAAAACTGTCCATCTGTCATATATAGTAGACATGCAAGTCAATATCCAAGTTGTTTTTCTTCCTTCCTTTAATCCCCAAATGCCAACAACTTTACTATTTTTATTCAGAAAAATACTTGTGGATTTTTTTTGTTATATAAAAACATAAAATTTAAACAAGGGAGCTTGATTTAATATAGTTCAATTCAATAAGCATTTCCTGAACCACTTTCATATGCAAATATCTGAGACATAATAGCTGGAAGAACCACTTACACTAACCTTATATGCAAATTGTAGTTTAAAATCTAGTTGCCTAAAAACAGATCACCTAGTTTAACCCTGACAGCTGCCTTGAGAGTTAAGTAATCTAAGTGTTATGTACATTGTGAAGAGAGGAAAATTGATGCATAGGGGAGGGGGGAATTAAAATTGATGAGTAAAGTATAATATCTCACATGCTGTACTAGTCATCTGAAATGTTTAATTCTATCAGCAAAACTACACTATAGTCATCTTTACTATTCCCATTTTATTGAAGAGACAATTGAGTCTCAGTGACATTAGAGGGTTTGTCCAAGGTCACATAACTAGAGCCTCCCCAGACTGTTTGACTCCAGTTGTAGGTGACTTTTTATGCCAATGGGAGCCATCAAAATGATGAATCACAGTTGAAACAAAGCAAGCTTCTGAGCTCATCCAAATGTTACTGAGAAGCTGAGGTGCTTCAGAAACAAAGGCAGTCAGGCCCCTGCCCCAATACTAGTCCCTCTCACTACGAAGATGTGATTGGCAGTGCCTGCACTGTATTATCTGGCATATTAAAACCATGCTCATTTACATCACTGGAATCTGGCAGGGGTTCATTCATCACTCATTATCAATTCTGTCCTTTCTCTAAACAGCACAGGATCATTTTTAATATGGAAATATTGTATAATTCATAGCAATTGAAAGGAGGTGTCCGTCATCCTTTGCAGAACCATTTGCCTCTGCCTACTCTGTAAGGGCAGAGGGATGATGTGAAGGTCAAAAGACCTCAGCTTCCATGTCCACGGCCAAGCCACTTAACCCCCCAGTTTCCTTATTGGCACAGTAAAGATACAGGACATTAAGCTGATTCCTCAGAAAAAAAAATCACTTTGCCTCTCAGAGCTACACTTCCCTCTCTGCAAAATGAGATTGAGGACAGTGACTGACCCAACTAATCCTGAAATCTCACCCCCAGGTAATATGGAAATAGTGGTGAGATAGAAAGTGAGAGAAGATAATAAAGGGGATGGGGATACTCAAAATTCCTGCCAACTTGCTTTATATTCAGACCAGCGAGGCTCTTTCATACACAGCTGTCTTGGGTTAGTATAAAATCCAGGTCTGAGTCTGTGTGTTCCCAAAGCTATGTAGAGCTCTGGGTGGCAGAAACCTAAAGGCTCCATCAGAGTGATGACCCAGTCATTCCTTTGCAGAGGCCCCCATAACAAAGTACCACAGACTAGGTGGTTTAAACAACAGAAACTTATTTCCTCACGGTTCTGGAGGCTGGAAGTCTGAGAATGAGGAGGCTGCAGGGTTGGCTTCTCCTCTGGCCTCTCTCCTTGGTGTGTGTGTAAAGGCTCATCCTCTCCCTGTGTCCTCACATGGTCACCCCTCTGTGTGTGTCTCTGTCCTAGTCTCCTCTTCTTATAAGCACACCAGTCAGATTGGATTACACCACACTCTACCAACTTCATTTTATCTCAATAACCTACTTAAAGACCCTATCTCCAAATTCAGCCACCTCTGAAATACAACATAGGAATTAGTTGTATGGTTCTATTTAGCCCATAACAGGTACTCTCCTTTTCCTCATCTGTAAAGAGGATATAATGATACTGAGATTGAAGGTATATCATGAAGATTAGAAATAATGTGTTTGAAGTGCCTAAATAGTAACTTCCTTCCATTATGCAAATGGGCTACCCAATGGAACAACATTCAGAGTTAGTGGTGTAATATATGAAAAGTTATTTCATATATTATCTCTTTTATTTTTCCATCCAGTGAGCTCTTCTTCAAACATGTCTCTGGAATGCAGCCTTTCTTCCTGCCTGTGACAGTGCTACCTTGCAGCAGGAGCCTCCATGATGGCTTTTGTAGTGGGCCAGAGCGTGGAGATGCACCACACAGCATTTCGTAAGGCAATGTGCTTCCATTGGCCCCAACTGGTCATGTGACCCACCTTGGGACAAGGGGACCGGAAAGGAAGACCATGGCTGAAGGTCCTCTTTCCAGAAACAATTCTGCATGGTGGAAAAGAAGAAGAGAGACATTTGGTAGTAATTACCTGCATCAGTTGGGGCCTTCACAGAAAACAGCAGACAGCACACTCAAAGTGGAGGACATGAACAGTGGTTACTAAAGGAACAATTTACAAAGGCAGGTTTTGAGAAAAGCTCAAGATCATTGTCAGTGGGGAGGAGCATTGCTACTTCTAGTCTTGAAGGAGCCAGAGGAAGAGGTGGATCCCAGGACCCTGATGGAGGGGCAGTCTGTGGAGGGGGCTGACTGATGGAGTAGTAGTCTCTGATCACCACATGGGAGGAAGCCACATGAAAAATATCCATCCTGGTCCTATGCTCCATCTGGCTTCTCACCATGAGTCCTGTTGACTGAGCTGCCCTGGAGTCAGAAGACTGGCTCATGGATGTGGTAGCTGCAAGATCCTGGCAGATAGATACTGATAAGTGTGAAGAGTAGGTGGAGAGGAAATTAGAGAAACCCAGCAACATAACAAATATTTTAACTTTCACACAAGACTGGGGGAGGGGGAGTTTGTACGTCTACTGAGTCAGCTCCATGACTCCTTTTTCCACCCTATACCCTGTGTTTAGAAGGCAGCAGGCCAACAGAAGTGTTGGAGAATAAAAACCACCAGGCATGGGCCTGATGCCAAATATCCAGGAGGTGAGGGGCTTCCCCAATACTCACAAAACACTGCAAAACAAAATATTACAACATCTACCTTAAAGGAGTTTTGAACTGCATCCCCTCCTGCTCAGACCTCGACTGGCCCCAACCACTCCAGCAACCAACGTGCTTCCCAAGAAATCTGAAAGATCAGGCCCAAGTGAAAGCAGGGAGCCAAAATCCTGCAAACCAGCAGACCCCCCAAAGAGTCTCAGCATGTGGAGTTGAAAGAGTTCCTACAAAATTCACAGCCAGCTTGCATACTTTCAAGAGGAATATGTAAGCATGCTCCTCAAACATTTGCTGCATAAATTCTTCTTTCATCTTACAAATATTGTTTTCAAGTAAGGAGGCAGAGGACGTGAGACATTAAATGGCCTTTTATAAGGTTTCTGAGTCAGTTAGTGAAGAGCCAGGGTCCTGAAGCAAGGCCTTTAATTTATTTGATTGAGGAATTGGCCTAAAAATGATGAATGTGGACACTTCTGCTATGATCACAGGGAAAATAAATTATAATTAAGGTGCCATGGATCAATCTGACAGGAATGGTGACAAGGGTTATATTTAGCTACAAATGAAGAGCACATGTAATTAGGAGTAAAATAATATCAATAAAGGTTTCACAACCCGCAGCTGTGGCAAAGAGTCTAGCATTTTTAAAGAAGCAATTAGTAGTTGAGCAAGCATGTTAATAAGGCAAATATTTATTTTTTAGGAGACTCTGGAATTGGTACTGTTCAAAGTCAAAAGGATTAGCAGTTGATGATGAAATAAAACTGTAGAAAAACACATCTTGGATACCTCTTGATAAGTGAGACTAGCAGCAGCTTGCCAAGGGTCACACCTTGGCCTCTCCTGGTTACGTCCATGTCAAACACAAGCAGCAGCCATCTGCAGATCACTCTGTAGCTCTTGCTGGATGGCATAGGCAGGGCACAGGCAGTGGCTGACTTTGAATCTCCTAGATGCCTCAGAGCCAGTACACCTGGTAGACAGCTTCAGACCATGCCAGATTACAACTCTACCACATCTATGAGCAACACACTCAAGGGTCAGACCTGCTGAGCACCAAAGCCCCACTGAAGCAAGTACTGCTCCATAGGGTCAGCTCCTGCACAGCAGCTCTTTTGTTGTAGTCACAACTGGTCCTCACAGCCAATTGGCCTGAGAGTTAATTCCTCCCAGTGACACCAACAGAAATCAAGGTTCAAATAGGACTGTGCACACAGCCCACACATGAATGTACCTACAGTGCCCAGCTCAGGTGACAGGGAGGCTGAGCCATTGGGTCTACAGGACAACTACTACACAAGGCCACTCTACCAATTCCAGGAGACATAGTAACCCAACCTAATAAATAGAAACAAACACAGGGAAGTAGCCAAAAGGTGGAGACAAAGAAACATGTCACAAATGAGAGAACAGAAGAAATTTCCAGAGAAAGAACTAAATGAAATGGAAGAAAGCAAACTACTAGATACAGAGTTCAAAACAATGGTTATAAGGATGCTCAAGGAACTTAATGAAAGCTTCAAGGAATTTAGTGAGAATGTCAAGGGATGTAGAATTTCAAGGGAATTAGTATGTCACAGTATTCCCATCTCTACTATTACTAAGAGATAACAGTAGTGTCTATCTCATAAGATTGTTCAGTGAATTAAACTGATTTTGTAAGGCCTGCACCAAAGCACTACTAATAATAGTTTGTTGGAACAGAAGAACAAGCAGTTGAAGAGCCAATGGCAGTGAGTGTCATCATTGCACGGGTAAAGAAACAGACTCAGAGAGGCCCTGTGGGGCTCTCAGTCACACATTTAGCCATCACAAAAGCTGGATTCAAACCCAGCTGCTGCTTTTCTACAGAGTCCCCCACTCAAACCCTGTGCTCTCAACCAATACCTTCTAGGAGGGAAGGCCTGGCATGGTCTCCATAACCTGTGGGGTCCTTCAGGGTATCTTTAGGAAGTGTGTATGCTCCCAGGTATGAATTCCATAAGCTGTTTTCATGCGCTATCCAGATTGGACATTATAGAACTGTCCTACTCAGTTGAGTGCCCACTAACAACAGGTGGCTATTGAGAACTTCATTATGGCTCTTTGAATTGTGATGTGAGTTTAAGAGTTAATGTGTGCTTTAGAAGATTTTATTTAAAAATAATGTAAATGGTAAGAATTCCTTCTTTTTTATAGCAGCGTAGTAAGTACATTGATTATAACAGCAGGGATGGAACTGGAGAGCATTATGCTAAGCGAAATAAGGCAGTCATAGAAGGATAAATATCACATGATCTCACTCTCCCCGTCTCCAGGCCTGAGACAATAAATTTCTGTTTTTGAGTCCCCTAGTCTATGAGATGTTGTTATGACAGTCAGACCAACATAATAAAGGGGTGAGAAAGTAAGACAAGGAAAGTAAGGGGCATTCAGGCAACATGAATGAGCAGAGAATTCATGAGGAGCTCTGGGGCTGGATGCTAAGTCTCTCAAGAGCTCCCCTCTGATTTATCTTACCCTCAGAGGTGGACACCTTGGGTGCTCATTCACCAGGAAACATCTGTTTGGGGCTGGGGCATTAGCATCCTGGTCTGCCTGTCCCATTGCAGGCTGAGCATGTCCTGTAGTCAGAGGTTCCTTAGTCAAGAGCTGTAAAAGTCCTTCAGAGCAACAGGATCTGTGAGTGCTCAGTTCACATGATGGAACATTGACGGTATCTGCTACCAAAATGCTCAGGAAATGCCCAGTTACACAATAAAGGCAGCTTTAACTAATTCAACACAAAAATTCTGACCCCAGGCTGTGTCCTAGGCTCTGGAATTCCCTGTGTGACCCAGACAGATCAGAATCCTGCCATCACTCAGCTTAAAGAATGGGCAGGAGCAAGGTGAAGCTGAGGGAGGCAGACAGAAAACATAAGAAACAACTTCAGGGAGTGATCAGTGCTATGAAGGAAAGGAAGCAGGACAGTGAAACTGATAGTCAACCCAGGGACACTAGTATTTATAAATGCGAACTGAAGCCTCAGAACCCTATTAAATAATTCCTCACATATACGGAGAGTGACTTGATTTACCACAGGACTCAGAATTCCAAGGAGACCTCAGCTCTGGTTGGGGCACAGCCCAATTTATTTCTGGGAAGGCTGAGTGTGGAAGGGCAGAACCCTGAAGAACCGTGGGGAAAAGATACAAGGTGGCTTTATTAAAGGTCAGGCAATTATACTTTCAGGAAAGTGGCCTTCAGCTGGACTAAATTCCTGCCTGTTCTTATGATAATTTCAAATTTCTAGAGTCACAAACTGTGTAGCAAGGAAGAAAAAATAACTAGGATTCATCACCAAAGGAATTAGTCCATCAACAGATAATGCATTTAAATATCCTTGGGCAAATGATCTAATATAAACTATCCAGTAGTGATCCCTAACCCCAAAGGGTCAGTCTAGCAAAGTAATGCTCCACTAGGGAAGATTCAGATCCCAAGAGACATTTGGCAACATCTGAAAGCATTGTGTTTATCACAGCCAGGGTTGCTCTATTTGATGGATGGAGGTCAAGAATTAATGCTAAACATCCTACAGGATACAGGATAGCCCTCCCCAATAAACAATTAATTACCTGACCCAGAATGTTCATAGTGCTGAGATAGAAACCTTCAGGAAAGTCAGCAATATTGGGCTTTCATCCCTCGCCTGCAAAGTTCAAGCTCATCCCCTTTAGCGGGTTCTCTCAACATCCAACACAAAGCCACAATGTGTTGGGTGCTAAATTAATACCAATTATCACATGATAGATGCTGATCATCAAGGAAGTTTGATATAGTAGAAGAATAGGTATTGGAGGTAGATGTCCCTCATTTTTAATTATTTAATGCATAGCCAATGGGACTCAAGGCATGTGGCACAGCCACTCTGACCCTCAGTTTCTCATCTGTTGCAATGGAGTGGATACAAATGGGTAATGCAGAGATACATAAAAAGCAGCCAGCATCATAGGACATGAAGTAGGTCCTCAACAAATATTTCTTTTTGACAATCTCCCTTCCCCACTAACCCTAACCCTACCTAACCCTAACACCATTGTTAGGTCACTCTTTATATATATGCCTAAGTGGCTGTTAGACTGTTCAACTATTCGACTGGCAGCTATGATGCACACTGACTACCAGTGGGCATACATTCAATGCACAGGCATGGAAACATGGAAAATATTGATGAATCTCAGAGGGAAGGGGGAAGGGGGGCGCAGAAAGAGGTTAACCAAAGATATTACATGCATACTAGAGGCCCAGTGCACCAGTAGGATCCCTTGGCCTGGCCTGTGGGGATAGGACTGAAACTGGCAGTCTGACATCCTCTGAGGGCTCCTGGATTTTGAAAGGGTACAGGCCAGGCCGATGGACCCCACTGGTGCACCATGCATTGGGCCTCTAGTTTTGAATAAATGACCAGGTTTCTTTCATTTTTTCCTAAGTAGATATTAGCCCCAACCCCTTAATCATTTATTTCATAGGACATACACATTGAAATTATAAAGAAAATGTAGATTTTGATTTTCAATACACTAATAGTTTTAAAATTCTCATACAACAGGAGGGTGAGGGCATGCGTGGGGAGGGTAGGGGTTAATGGAGGGATAAGAACACATAGGTAATACCTTAATCAATAAAGAAATTAAAAATAAATAGAATTCTTACCAATAAATTCTTCAGAAGGAAAACAAACCCTAACAGAGAAGATCATGACCTGAAAAATAATGCTTCACAAAAGGTAAAAACAACCTTTTGAGGGGAGATATTTCTTTGCATCCCTAAAGGTTTATTCTCCCATTTGTCAGATCAGTGGGCTAGCTAATCAAAAACCAAGACAAAAGGATTTCAAGGCATGTGAGGAAGTGCCACAGCCTTAGCTGTGTGTTATCATAGCAGCAAGGATACCAGTGGAGGTGCCCTCAGTATTTGGCTAAGGGGTCTTTGTTTTATTTGATCCTCATACCAGCTACATGTTATTCATCTCGTTTTATTGATGGGGAAAATTATGTTCAGTGACATTGAATAATTTGTTCAAGGCCACTAAGGAAAAACCTAAACAACACAATTTAATTTTTCAGATGCATTCTCATTAAATACAACATGGGAGTGTTTGCTCTTTCTCATTTTCCCCACAAGGAACTGGCAACACAGGCCATGGTCCTTTCAAAGGGATGTTTGCCTTAGGAAGGAGTCAGGGTGAACCAGTTCAATGTCATCATGGTTTCTAATCTCAAAATAGAAAATTTGGTCTCATTTTCTTGGGAAAATCATTGTGGATTTCTGGGGTGAAATTCTACATATATAAAAAGATAACACTAATGATATAGGTAGACATAATTCACCCCTTTACATCAATTGCCCCTTTTGAAACTCACAACAGCTTGCCGACAAGATTACAAGGAAGTATGATGTAGTAAAAAGAGAATAGGACTTGGATTATTAGGTACAACCCAGGTGTCTGTTCCTTCTGCAGACGTTGAATTCTTTAAGTCTGGGAACTGCCTGCTATTTTTTATTATGTAATCTGGATACAGTCAGCGGCTGACACATAATAGGGTTTCTACAAATGTCTGTGGGCTAAAAGACTATCCAATAAACATTTAGGAAAGAATGCCTTCTCCCTACAGAGCATATGAGTTATTATAGAAATTTAGTATCATTTCCTGTTCTGTTTTAATCAATTAAATAGATGTCCACTATTGCATAGGATGTCAATAAAATTACTTACATACAAATAATTCCTGAACTTGACTTGACATTTAATACAGAAGGAAGGGTTATCAATATAACCATAGACAGTAATGGATTGTAGATGGATAACTATGAGAGGCACTGTCCTAAAAGACTGTCTATGTATAAAATCCCATGGTTTGAAAATCATTGATTCCTTTGAACTGACCCCTTTACTGAACTTTAAGCTCATCAAGCCAGTGCCTGAGTTGTATTTCCATCTGGTTGTCTAGTACATATTTCTAATGTAATGCATCCAAAACTGAGATCCCAATATTTTCCTTGAAACCTGCTCCTCCCCTAAGCGACCCCATCTCGGTAAATGACAACTGCATTCATTAAATTGCTTGGGTCAAGAACCTGAGAATGATCTACAGCTGCTCTCTTTCAATCAATACTACCCACCTCCAATTCATCAGCTCTTCCTTTAGACCCTACTTTGGAAATTACCTAGAACCTGACCATTTCTCTTGTCTGGCTTGACTACCATCTATCAGCTCAGGCCACCATCATGCCTCTGCTGCACCATAAAAATAGACCCAGATGTTCTCTCTGCTCTGACCCCTGCTCACCCACAGTTAAAAAATCTGTTTTTCTCTCTTCTTATTTCCCATATTCCAAAACCTTACCTTTAATCTGCCCCTTCCTTGGTGGGCTTTATGCCATTCCTCCTAGGCACAGATGTATTTCCTTCTCAAGGTCAGTATATGTACTGTTTTCCCAGCCCAAGACCTGGACTTTCTTGTCCGTCTTATATTCCTAGTGCCTAAAGCAGTGCCTGACCCAGAGGTGCTCAATATGTACATGCTGAGTCAATGAAGTCCATGCTATGTAGACTCATTTTGAAAAAAAGTCATTGATGGCCATTCATTTATGGATCCATTCGTCAAAGTATTTGGAAGCCACTGCCTGTCAAACCCTAGTAATAAATTGTTAATATGAAGTCAAAGATCATGCACTCTGACACTTTATTTTTTCAGAGAGATAGGCATTAATCATACACATAAATGAACTAAAATCATTAAGTACATGAACATTCTGTGTGCTATGGAGATGGAAATAAAGAGGAAGCATTGAGATAGAGAATGAGGGCCCTTTAATAATGCATCTCCGCATTCAAGCAGACAACTGGATCATGAGAAAGATAAAGACTATGGTAGAAGCAGGTGTAAGTTACTTTGAAATGCCTTGAGACGTTTAATACAAATGTCCATTTAAGAGAGACATCTAATAGAGGTGTCATGTGGGCAGTTGGGCACACATGTCTAGAGATGAGGCAGTAAGGTCGAGGCATAAACTTGCTATCACCAAATATAGACAGCATGCACAGCCTCAGAATTTTGAGATTCCCTTGGATTAGAAGACCACGAATCAACGGGCTAAGCCTGTGCCTCAAATCACTGCAGAATTTATAGGTTAAGAAATAAAAATATCCTAACCAGTTTGACTCAGTGGATAGAGCGTTGGCCTGCAGACTGAAGGGTCCCAGGTTCGATTCTGGCCAAGGGCATGTACCTCTGTTGTGGGGACATCCCCAGTGGGAAGTGTGCAAGAGGCAGCTGATCAATGTTTCTCTCTCATCGATGTTTCTAACCCTCTCTCCCTCTCTGTTAAAAAATCAATAAAATATATATTTTTTAAAGTAATTTTTAAAAAGCCTGCACAGGAGACACAAAGAACAGCTGGTGGAATGAAAAGAAAACCAATTGTCTTGCTCAGATCACTGGGCAGAAAGGAGGTAACTTGCAGAAGAAGCATGGTGGGCTGGTCACTGGAAAAAGATGAGATAGGAAATGGGCTCCTGTAGCTTGGCAACATGGAGCTTGTGGAGAGATCCTGACAAAAGCTTGTTTAGCACAGCAGTGGGACGGAAGGCACACTGAGGAAAGCTGGATGTGACATAAGAACGGGACACTCTCCATAGCTGTTTTGTGGGGAGGAATGCAACACACAAAGCAATCACTGGGAGGGAAAACGGGGGTCAGCGGTGAATTTCATTTCAAGAATCAGGTACTCTAATGGGAGTAAGCCCACTGTAGAAGGAAATAATGCTGGAGTGTCTGAAGCAATGATCACCAACCCCTACTACAGATGAGAACTACGAGGTTTGCAGATGCTGAGAAGATCCTGATAGGTCGCACCACCCTCACGTGATAGAGGCAGATTTCACACCAGGTCCTGCCTTGCTCCGAAGCCACTATTGGTTGCTTAGTAGCATGCAGTGTCACCAAAGGGAGGTAATGCCCATCTCATGCCACTTTGTTACTCTATTTTGTCCAAGAAAATATTCCACCCTATTTTTCTTCTGACAGATTACCTTTTGAGTTTTGTAGTAGTAAATGCTTGAACTCATGAATGTGAACGAATGTATCCTGCTATAAACATTTGCTTTGAACGTTGCAAGTAAAAATAAATAATTACAAAGCTTAGACTCTTTATAGACTGTTGGAACATGGACTAAGCTTTCATGGAAAAATAGAACCTTGTAACAAGACATAAATTCAGATCTCATGCACTCTCCTGCTTGGAGAGAGGACGTGGGAAACTTTCTGTGAGAAGAAAGAAAAGAGTCTTGGAAAAAAAGAAATGCTTTGAAGAAGATAAATTAAATATAATTAATGGTCACAGATTAAGAATCAGAGTTCAAAAGAAAAACTAGTATTTGTGTGTGTTTTATCTCAAATAACATCCAGCAATAATATGGCTTTGAGGAACCTCCTAGGCAAGAGAAAGTAAAAAGATAATAGCTTTTCTCTAGTTATAAATAGAAATGAATGGTGGAGATGACAATCATGGATACCATTTAATTAGCGACAAATAAAATTAATTTGTATTTGCATTCACGAGTATGTACTGCTTTAACCTTTGTTTTAACTGGTATGTAATCTTGCTTGAGAAGAAAAGCATGAGTTAATTAATATGAACTGTTTCTCCAATAAAGTTTTAGCATTTCAGTTTAAGGGAGCTAAGAAGCACAATTATCTCTCTAGTCCAGATTTTCTCGTTTGTCTTCTTTTGTAGAATGCTTCCAAATCTTCCCTAAGCTTTTAAAAATAGGAGAACTAGTTCCCTGGAGGCATCTAAAGAAAATTTTAGCCCAGAGTCTAACCTCAATTTTGCCAAGTCATTTTAATAACAAAACTTTTACAAGAGGTCAGTGTTAATAAAATCTCTATATTCTCATAAATAAATTATTTCAAGTAAATATCAATTTTAAGTCAACTTACTAGTGCAAAGTGATACAACCAGTGCCTTTACTCCAAAAGAAATGAAATCCCTCTCTTTAAAAATATTGGTGTTCGCTTTCTGGCCCCCTCAACCTGAATAGTGCAGCAAATTCTGAGCTTCAGGTTACTCATTGCAAAAAGAGGAAAATTGCTCTGGCAGTGTTTTCCTTACCAGAATATTTTGAGAATTAAATTAGGTAATGAGTAAGAGAAAACGTTTTAGAGGTTACTATCAGTACCCCTATGTATGTTCCTATAACTGTCCACTCAGAGCCATGAGACAGCTGGGCTCTATGACCATGCCAAGGTCATGCCAAGGTCATGTGTCTATGTCAGAAAAGTCATTTTGGGCTTGCTTGGGACTGGGGAGCACTCCAGCTGTTTCTGTCTTTAGAAAGAAGGTCTAGTTATAGGAATAATGGGTTCAAGCCTAATAAATTTAAAATAATAAACTAAATAAGAGTTTTTCTCAGAAAATTATTTTCAGTAACACTATCTGAGGTGCTGAATTCTACAAACCAGGCCAAGGGGAGCGCCCAGCATCAGAATCAGAGGGCCCTCTCCAATTCATTCCCCTATTACCAAGGACTGGCTTAAGAAAACCATTTGTAGCCATGGTCACAGTTTTTAAAAATGTGGATTTGGTGCTCAGCTCTTCTTGAAGACAGGAGGAGAGAGCCTACCTCCCTGAGTCAAGTTTAAACACCCACCGCCTGGCACTAGACTTGCGGGCCAGTTATGGTGACATGACTTTGGTTTGTCTGGTTATCAGTTAAGGCTGTCCTATCCTTAAAGTTTAATTAAAATTGATGTGGAAATTCCACATTTTATGGGACTTCTGTTTTAGTTCATTCAGGATGCTATAACAAAGGCCATAGACCAGCCATGGGCAAACTACGGCCCGAGGGCCGGATCTGGCCCGTTCGGCTGTTCTATCCGGCCTGCGAAGCCCAAAGAGCAGAGGGTTCTCTTGGTCTCCCCTCCGCTCCTTCACCAGCAGCCCAAGATGAGAGTGCCAGCATGGTCAGGTTGCTTTTGTTCCAGCAATCTGGTCCAGTTTAAGAACCCATTGTGGCCCTCAAGTCAAAAAGTTTGCCCACCCCTGCCATAGACAGAGTGATTTATAGACAACAGAGATTTATTTCTCACAGTTTTCGAGACTGGGAGCCTGAGGCCATGGTCACATGACTTCTCACTGCAACCTCACATCATGGAAGGGACTAAGAGGCTCTGTGGGCCTCTTTTAAAAGAGCATAAATCCCATTCGTGAGGACTTCACCCTCATGACCTGAGCACATATCAAAGGCCCCACCTTCTAATCCCATTACATTGAGGGTTAGGATGCAAATGTATGAATCTTTGGAGGACACATTCAGGGCACAGTAATTCCAGTGTTGGCCCCAAAAGTTCTATAGGCTGTGCGTTTGCTCACTGTGCCTTACATATTATATATATATATATATATATATATATATATATATATATATATATATAATTGTGTTTTTACAGAGAGGAAGAGAAAGAGGGATAGAGAGTTAGAAACATTGATGAGAGAGAATAATTGATCAGCTGCCTCCTGCACACTCCCCACTGGGGATATGCCCACAACCAAGGTACATGCCCTTGACAGGAATCGAACCCAGGACCTTTCAGTCCGCAGGCCGACTGAGCCACTGAGCCAAACCAGTTTTGTCTGCTTTCCATATTTTAGTATTTCGTTCTTGTTCTGGTGGACATTGCTCTCTCTTTGTGACTAACCACGGTAGCTCTTCTCTGTCCTGCTCTGAAATTTACAAGATAGAGAAATTATCTCCTGTGCTTCAAATCAAGAAAATAAAGTGTATACCCAGCATTTGGGACCCAGCATTCCTTATTGAACTTCTCATGAACAGGGTTTTCCACTTATCATCAGCCATTCCTAATTGTAAAATCCCAGCCATCTGAGTACAGTACATTTGTCAAAGCCAATGGCTGAGAGTTTTACAATTTGTTGTTCCAAAATATTTTGCTCTGAATCAACCATGGTATGTCTAGTGACTCAATCACATGCTTTGTTAAAAGCAAACATCTTCAAATATGTGTCTCCCCTTTTAAAAAAAGCTTTAAACATTATTGTATTGTGGAAGAACACTTATAAGCTCTATCATCTCAATGAGTTTTAAAGTGTACAATGCATTACTCTTCACTATAGGAACAATGCTGACCAGCAGATCTCTAGATCTTTCTTAAGTAAAACCTTATTGCTGGTTGGTTAGTAAACCCCCAATTTTGCCTTTGTCCCAGCCCCCTCCTCCCCCACTTTGTCAACTGAAATTTCACTCTTGGAGTCTGCGAATTTGACTATTTTAATTATTTCACTCTTGTAGTCTATGAATTTGATTATTTTAGATATCTCAAATACATGAAATCATGCAAGTGTCTTTCTGTGACTGGCTCATTTCACTTAATGTACCTGTCTTGAGGTTCATCCACACTGTGGCATTCTGCGTCTCACCTGTAAGTGGTGTAAATAGTTGAGTGAGGCTGTGACTCTTTCCCTCCTTCTCTCCAGCTTCTGTTCATGGGTGAGAACAATGTGGACACTTACCTTCTTTCTTATATAAAAATCACAAAATATTTCCTTTCTCACAAAGAAAAAAAATTACCCTACACAAATTTTATCAACTTTTATTCTTTTAGATTTTAGCTTAGATTTACAAAAAAAAAAAAAAAAAAAACCCTCTGAGGGTGGTAGAGAGTTCACATATACTCCACACTCAATTTCCCCTCTTATTGCCATCTTATCTGAGTACAGTACATTTGTCAAAGCCAATGAACCAAAGATTCATCGATATATGATTAGCTAAAGTGCATACTTCATTCAAGTATCCTTAGTTTTGCTTAATATCCTTTTTCTAGTCTAAGATCCCATCCAGAATACAATATTATTTCAATCATTTTTTTGTTTTAAATATACAAACAAAAAAATCAGATATATTTTCTGATACAGTTTCTCAGAAACCTTAAAATAAACTAAAAAAATAAAAATTAAAAATAAAGTTAAAAAACAAACAAACCATAGTTTCATGGGATGGCAAATTGAGAGGAACATTTCATATCACACTCTCTAGCATCTATTTCACTAAATATAGGAAATACACGGGGCCCAGAAAGCGGGTGGGCTCCTGTCTAGGTTCCTTTGCAGACTAGTGATGGGTGGGGATGGAACCGCTGGTGGGTGACTTTGAGCACTCCTCACTCATGTTGGTAATTTTCCACATTGTGAGTCTGGGTTATAAAGATGTAAATGCGCCCTCAGAGAGAGACAGTCACGTTTACTCCTTCCTCCACAATCCCCTATGCTCCACATCGAATCAACCACCAAGCCTGCCAATACCACCTCCTCAGTTTCATCCATGGTTGTCCTTGCCTTTCAAATTCCTTCTCTCATGGTCATACTGCAGGGCCTCAGTTGCTACTGAAACTGTGACAATAACCTTCTTTTCTTTAAGCATCTCTGTATGGCTGTGTTTTTGTTTTGTCTTGCCTGTTTTTACATTTAAGTCTTTACTTGTTTAAAACTTATGGTGATGTAAGAAGTAAAGGAGCAATCCCAATTAATATTGCCTTCACCCAATGGCTTGCTAGTGGTCCCAGTAAAATGTATTGAGTAACCCATGTTTCTCCATTTATTTCCAGCTGTCTTGGTCACAGCCTAACTCCCCATGTATACTTGTCTCTAATTTGAATTCTCTTTCAATCATCATTTTGTAAACTTCTGTGTTAATTAGAGTAGGTTTACAATATATTATTTTTATTTATGACATTAAAGTGGTCTGTAAATTATCACTCTATTTTGAAGGTGCCTTTCTTATTTCTCAAATAAAGTTTAGAATAATTATGTCAGTTTAAAAAATCATTGGGACGTTGATTGGAGGTGCATTAAATTTAGGATTGGAGAATGGGCTAATTGCCATCATCACAACAGAGTCTCCCCTCCGCTCAAGCTCATTTTGCTCATTCTTTCAAGTTACTGTAAATATGTTCTTTTCATTTTTGACATAAAAAATCATATGTATTTTTTAAGTTTACTTAGATTTGTTTGATGCTATTGCAATTGTGAATGGGGTCTTTTGAGGGGGATTATTCCTTTAGAGTTTTTATGATGAGAAAGCTATTGGTTTTATATATTTATTTTATAGTTGTTGAATATACTGAACTTTCCTATTGGACACATAGGTTATTCAATATATCTCATTAGTTTTTCCAGAAATGCAATAGTATCATCTTCATGATATTATAATTGTCTACCTCTGCCACAGCTTGACTTCAAAAACAGAAAACATCAAAGAAAAGATGGGGGATATAACCACATAAAAATAAAAATTGAAACCTGAAATTTAATAAATAACTGTTAGATTTATACTGAGTCATGACAAAGAAATGAGAAAAAGATGACAACTTATTGTCAGTGAAAATGAACAAACAGCCCAACTGTCTGATTCCCAAAGCACAGTAACAGGAAACATGAAAGGACATTCAGTCCCACTTGCAATGCAAAAATATCAAAATAAAGTGGCATATTATTTAACCCATAATATTGGCAAAGTTTACAAATATCAGTATTAGTGACTATGGAGAGGTAAGGGATAAGGGGGTTTTCTTATACAACACTATTGAAAATAGAAATTATTATAACATATTTTTTAAAAATTTATTGTATATTTCTCTATCCCAGTCTTCATTTTTGGTTAACGTTAACACTTCCCATTTTATTACAAACTTTCCCCAGCTATTGGGGAAAGGGTATAATAACACACTCTATAGATAGTCAGTACAGCATTTTTTAATAACAACAAATAGCCAATGGCCATCCATAAGGAATCAGCTACATCAATGATAGCACATGCATATAATGGATATAACAGAAGACTCTATAGCCATTTAACTAATAGTGTAAAGCTATAGTTATCCATATAGAAAAGCATTCAGACCATTTTATGCAGCAATAAAGTGGCATTTTATTAGAATCCTATTTCTTTAAAGTTATTTTTCTATTTACATACCATCTTAGTCCATTTGCACTGATATAGCAGAAAAGCATAAGCTAGGTCGTTTATTACAAAACACATATTTATTTCTCAGGGGCCAGAATGTTCAAAATCATGGTGCTAGATATTCCTTGTCCGGTGAGAGCCTGCCTCCTAAGGTGCCATCTTTTCCTGTAACCTAGAATGAGGGAGGGGCAGGGAGCTTTTTCTGGCTACTTTTATTAAGTCATTAATCACCTCCCAAAGATCTTGTCTCCTAAGACCATCATCACCTTGGGCATTGGGTTCAGCATAAAAATTTTGGGGAGACACAAACAGTAATCTCAGAGCATATATTAATCTAAACTTCCCAAATTGTCAGCCCTATTTAAAATAAATTTTATATCTTTTCACTGGGACGCAGTTCAAACTCTAGTGTTCTATAATCCATTTCCCAGCCTCCTCTGCAATTTGAAGTCTTGTCGTGGCCCCTTCCTCACTGTGCTCAGCAGCACCGGAGTCTCTCTTCACCATGGGCACCACAAGTTCATTCTCACTCAATACTTGTGCCTGCCCCAGCCTCCACCTAGGCAGCTCTCATCTGGCTGGTGGCCTCTTTCAGGTCTCAAATCAAATGTCATTCTTTTCTTATATTTTTAAAAAATAATTTTATTGATTTCAGAGAGAAAGGAAGAGGTAGGGAGAGAGAGAAAGAGAGAGAGAGAGAGAGAGAGAGAGAGAGAGAGAGAGAGAGAGAGAGAGAAACATCAGTGATGAGAATCATTGATTGGCTGTCACCTGCACGCCCCCTACTGGGGATGGAGCAGCAACCAACCATGACCTCCTGGTTCATGGGTCAATGTTCAACCACTGAGCCAAAGTCTAGCCAGCCTGGCGAAATGTCATTCTTTGTCAGAGCCTTCTTTGCCTGTTCCCTGTAACCTGCCCCTGGTGAGTATCAGGACACCCAGTGGGCTTCCCACATGGTACTTGTTAGAAATTTCCATTGTTTCTGTGTTGAGTTGTTTTTCATTTATTGCCCGCATCTGAAACCAAGGACTATATAACTTATTCATCACCACCAGACACATACCCAATGATCAATAAATATTTGTAAGTAAATGAATACGCATAAGTAAGTATCTGTAGATATCCTCTGAAATATTATCAGTGTTTACCTCTAGGTATTGGGATTCAGGGTCATTTTAGATTTCTTCTTTTTTAGACTTATGCTTTTGCGTATTGATATTCTAATGATTACATTTTATATTTCTAATTATAAAAGTCTTTCATGTATTTACACACATGTATATATAGATTAAAATTTATTATATGTTTTTGTGTATATGAGACTATAGAGTGCATGTCTAGTTTTAAAATGTGCATGATCAATGCTCCTTCCTAGCTTAACTCACCATCACTTACAGAATGAATTTTAAGCAACTTAGCATGACATTCAAGTCCCTTACAAAACCGTTTAATGTCCCATTTTGACGGCTCACTTCTCTAGACTAACTCATCCTGACACCTCATCCTGAGCTTCAGCCACAATGGGAAGCATCCGTGTGACAATGGCACGTGGCACTCGCACTCCTCCTGGCTTCTGCCAGCAGTCCACCTTCTTACTGTGAGCTTGTCGCTAGCCTCTTTGCCCATACACTCTCACTTAGTCATATCAACGGGACAGCACTGGGCACTGTAAAAAACAAACAAACAAAAAAAAAAAAACACAGTTCCTAATCATCTGCATTGCTGATTCTGCCTCCAGAGTATGAGCTCTTTAAGGCCGGGGGACCTTGTCTTGTTCAACTTTCTCTACAGTCTTGAGGACAACATCTGGTAGGAAGTTGTGTGTGTTTTTGAAATTGATTAAATTGCAAGTAAATCTGATAAAGATAATATTATAGTTATTTTTCTATAATATGTTGCCCCCAAATCAGTGAATTCCAACAATAATCATTTTATTATCTTTCCTTGTTTCTATGCCAGGGATTTAGGTAGGTCTCATCTGTTAAAAAAATCTGACCGGCTGTCTGGGATGGGAATAAACATCTCAACAGCTGTAGTTCTAACAGTTATACCATTAACTATTTAATGTGTAGTTCAGCTCATTTTATTTTCTCCGAATAAAGGTGAGTTATCAATGAATTATGGTTTTTCACCTTTACTAGTACAAAGCCTCTAAAAAGTTAACATATTAAAAACCAATAAAATAAGCATTTATTACTTCTAGAATTTTGTTTACCAGGGGGGATAAAGTAATAAAAATCTGCATGTGATTGACAGACCTACTATGTGCCAAGAAATGTGGACAACAATATCATTTTATTAATTTTTAGGAGAACTGTTTGTCATAGGTGTGTTTTTAATTCTATGTTAAGAAATTGATGTTGAGAGGTGAACCGATTTCCCTAAGGTTACACAGTGTGAATGCATCTGGAAGTAAAACGTAGGCCTGTTTTTACTTCCACTTGCTTGTTCTCTTCATTATAACACACCATGCATAGCTTTTGGCATCTGACAAAAAAATGGCTCAATTCATGTGCATAAAAGCATATAAGTAAACAGGTATTATTTCTTCTATTGTTTTAAATTTAGCAAAGATATTGTAGAATATAAAGCACACCCAAGTTTGAGTTCTGGTTGAGCTACTCAGAAACAGCAGGTCCTTGGATAAGCCATTCATTTAGCCTTGTTTGGGTCTATTTCTTCATCTTTAAAATGGAAATATTAACCCATATTCCATTTGCATCCTAAGATTACTATGAGATTAAGATAAAACATTATATAGAGAAGCAGGTGGGAAACTGATGACTCCAGGTATCTCTCTATGAAACACTGACTTCAGTAATTTAAACATCTGCTGGTTCTATTTTTGGCCCATGAACCCCTTTGGGTGTTCGGTTTTTAAGAGACTCATCATTCGGTGTAGAAGGAAAATGTTTGAAGAGATAATTATTGCGAGTCACTTTTCTTGCAATCATGAGTTCATGCAAGAGCTGTTTCCTCTTTGGATCTTTTCCAACACTAAGACGGTTTGAGATCCGGGTTTCCTGACACATGTACTGTGTGCCACGTGGTAACCGGAGGTGAAGACTCTTGTCCTTCCCCGCCTTCATGAACCCATAGATTCAAATGTGCTGAACCTGCTGAGAGGAAAACATGCTGTGACCACTCTTGCTGTCAGGAATGGAGAAGTGAATCTATCTGTTTATCATTCATGCATTTGTTTACTGATATGATAAACATTTGCTGAGTGCCTGGGCACTGGATGTGAAGTGACACAGATAAAAGAACAAAAGTTTAAGAATGAAGATAAATGAGGTTCCATTCCCAACGGGTATGTAGTCTCCAGCCTCGTGGAAGAGATAGTTACATAAACAAAGGATCATAGACACATCATAAGAGTGGTAGGCACTCACACCACACTGCCCCAGAAAGACTACAAAGGACCAGGGTGGGTTTGGGTCTTATTGGGTGTAGGGAATGCAGCCTAGAGGAAGTAATGTGAGTCCAAGCCTAGTTGACCCTCACCTACATTAAAAGTAGGGAAGCTAATCTTAACCTATATGGGTAAATTAAATAAATCAGCCAAAAATACAGTAACACAAAGACAAGAGCTACAAACTGGGAGACCTGATGGCTGCCCTGAAGGCCAGTGACCAGTGAGCTGGGAAGGAATTGCACTAATCTAGAGATTTGGAGCCGGATACATACAAAATGGGAACTGAATGGAAAGCAGCATTTGTGTTGGGTTTTGACAGCTCTTGTAACAACAGCCCAGGATTGCAATTGTGTAATAGGGTTCACATATAGGAGCCTTCTCAATAGGGAAGAGAAGATGTAAATTTCCAAGGCAGTAACCAATATACCCCAGAAAATCAGGGATTAAACAAAGTTATAGAATTATGACCTTGGGTATTCATTGATCACTGAGTATTCATTGATCACTGTCATTGGGTATTCATTGATCACTGTCTCTGAGACAATTTGGCTACTTAGCCCCATCAAAGGAGCCACTGGAAAATGGGATGCATCCCTCCTACTCTCTCTCCTCCTGCCCCAGAAGCTTGGTAGTTCAGGAAATCATCCTTCAAAGCACACATCTCAAGATAAGAGATGGGAGAGGTAAGGACTTTGAATTGGAAACTTACTCTTACTTGCCAGGAAAGGTAGGATCCTAAAGGTGAGGGGCTTAGGGTCTACTAGGACAATGATCTCGAAAGCACAAGATGCACCTGGGTACCTAATCAGGTAATGAGGCAGGTAGAGATAAACAGTAAGTCTGGGACTTGAAGCTGGACTTATCAAAACAGGAGAATATAAAAGCTTGGCCTCTGTGTTTTGAACAAATGGCCAAAATATCCTCATTTTAAAAAATAAAAATATTTGGGACTACAAATATTTTACAAATGAATAATAATATTAAAAATACAGAAAACTAATCAAAGCTTGGGTTGACACATAGGCTGGATGGGGTGGTATCATAGGGAAATAGGGAAATTTACCTGAATCCTTTTAGAGGATGCAGGGCCCCTGCGTGGCTCCTCCCATCTTAAATGCACCTGAGAGCAGGTGTCTGGGTTGGGGTTTGGAAAAGGACAGCCACCTGTGTAAGCTCTAGAGCAGAATGAACAGGGAAAGAAATGGAGCCAGGGGTAAAGGGACCAGGGACCCAGCAGAGGGAAACTACCTGCCCTCTGGGTAGTGACTGGAACACACCTGTGATCCCTCCCATGTAGAACAGAGCCACACAGTTTTCTTCTAGCATTTCTGAGATAGTGGCCCACATTACTTACTGTCCCACTGTGCAGCCTCAAGCTAGCCATTTGGTCTGTCCAGCCCTGAGTTCAAATGTTTTAAATAAGGACAATGTTGTCTTTCTTGGAAAAAATAGGAAGATGCTTAAACAAGGCATGATTTAGTAAGTTCTTAGTTCAGGAAAATGACTGGTTTTCTCTTTCATTTTGTTACCTCTCTCTGCAATATCATTCTAAATAAAGGTATCAGGCAATAGGGATACACTGTAAGAATCCGGGTCTATATTTTCCTAGGAGCTGGTGCTACCTCAGGCTCACAGAATCCAATCTGTATTTTCCTAGGAGCAGGATGCATTCACACCAGGGCTTCCGGAATCAGGCAGCATTGAGCCATGATCTAACCACACCTGGAATTCTCTGTGGCCCGGGGGGTGGGGGTGGGATTATTTCACATAGACATTGGACTGGGGCTGCTCTTTACTATCCAACACATAAATATAACGATTTGTATCAATAGTTTTTCTCTCACAATATTATAAGACTGTGGAATTGCATTTGCATACCCTTGAGGATCTCATTTTACACTATTTTTTATCTCCTTCTTTTTATCTGTCCCCAGTTAATTGGGTCCTCTGGTCTTAAACTGTCTGAAAAAGCAGTTTCCACTCCCGCATTTCAGATTGAGGCTCACAAGTAGGTTGGTGCTGATAAAGTGATGTTATATGTAGATAGTAAGCACAGGAGGCCTGCTGGAGGCCTTATTTCCTTCCTTAATATCCTTTCAGTCAACCTTTTGAGGTTTTATCTGCCTATGCATGGAGCTCAAATACACAATACACCGAAAGCCACCTCCTGTCCTCATTAAATGGATTCAGTCCGAACCTCCCCATCAGGATGCTCTGTCCCAGTGAACATTTGGCCTCGTCGCCTTTTTATTTCTGGCTGTCAGTTTGAAATACGCAGACTGCCTATCGGTCTTTCCCATCTTGCAGCATCAGCAGAACGAGCTGGCGCTTCCCTTTGCAGAAGGCTCGCCATCACCCTCCACCAGAGGTGCTGAATCTGCACAGCTGGCCACGTTCAGCAGATGGCTGGCAGGGGATGCAGCCCAGGATTACACTGGCTAGGAAGACAAAGCCCTGGACGTGTGCTCCGGGCTCCCTCGGTGCATGAGATGTGACTCTGACAGAGCAGCTCAGCAGAGATCATGTGGGAGATGAGAGAAGAACCTGGAGGAAAGAATAGAAAAGGAGGGAGATGCATGCTTTGCTCGACTAATGAAAAAAGATGCCTAGTCCAATTCTAGAAACATCCTCTATCTTTTTATGAGTGTTAGTATTACTCATAAAATGCTCTGTCAAAAAACTTGCAGAAATCCAGATATAGCTGGCCCCCTCTCATGAGTTCTTTCTCCTCCCCTTCATCATGTTCACCTATACTGTCCATCAATGGTGAGCTAGGGGGAATTCCTTCATCTGTTCTCTCTCCCTCTCTCTCTCTCTCTCTCTCTCTCTCTCTCTCTCTCTCTCTCTCTCTCTCTCTCTTACACACACACACACACACACACACACACACACACACACACACTTAGCCCCATCTTCACACATGCCGCACTGGGTTATGATTGTTAAATTGTTTACTGTCGTCAGACCCCCTAGTTTATTTATCTCTGCTTCCCTGATGCAAGGATATGGTGAAAAGAAGAAAGATGCACCAAGGCCGTGGCCAGCCCCATGGGGACCACAGTGTCTGCCGATCGTGTGAGGAAGGACTCCAACAAGGTCAGCCAAGTGCAGTGACTGACACCTTGAATCATGACACCACCATGTCCCAGAGGGTTCTTGGTGAGCCCGACACCACATTGTTGACAGGTTGTGGGTTTAAAATAAAGCATTTTGGGCTAAATGAACAAACATTTGAAGAAAGAGATGAAAAAATGAACAGAGGAACAAAGAAATGAACTAACAGTTTTCTCTGAATTTTCTGTTTTACCATCAAGCTTTCAAAAAAGGAGGGAAGACAACACTTTGAATAAGGAGCCAGTTGGAAAACACTGGCACAGGTTAGTAAAAAATCTGAAATACAAATAAGACCAAGAAGTAAAATCTATTTACTTGGGTTTAATAGTTTATATGAAATACAAAACATGCCCATAACTATGCCCTTGCGTCCCCCTAAAGATCTTTTTGTTGTTGCTGTTTCGGAATGCCTCTTTACGGGTAGATCCATGACCAGTCCATCAGCATGTTATACAAACATCGCGGGTAACATTTGGGTTTGGTGCTCAGCTTCGATGTGCCTATGGGAAACAGGTAGCGTGGCTCATGCTCCATAGAAGGAACAATGATGAAGGAAACAATGAGCAACCCGAGTCACTTCTCTAAAAGCTGCTGGTGCATTTGTACAGATCGGCACCCATAGGACTCTAATTATTGCATAAAGCCTTCTATTTTTTTCTCCAAGCAATCGAGAACAAAAATTCCACAGTAAACAAGTGCTTCAGTGGAACAAAACTCCCTCCATTTGAATTACGTTTTTTAAAAATATAAGCATTCATTCATCAACTCTAGAAAAAAAATCCATCTATAAAAGAAGCAAACATCTTTTCAAATGCACCTCCCTTCTGAAACCTGTTTACGGGAAGGAAAACAAGGAGACATAATTGTCTGATAAATGGATGCCCTTAACAAAGGCAGTTGGAGAACTCTTATTCATTTCCTAAGCCAGTTCTCTTCCAGCTGTTTATTGGACAACCTTGGAATCTACAAAAGCCAACTATTGGCTTTTCAATCTTTCTTTATGACACAGGGTTGCAGTAAACATATCTGTTGTGCACAGTCCTTTTATTTGCTAATTTATTCATCTGACAAATATTGTTGAGGTCTTCTGTGTTGCAGCCACTCTGCTGGGTGTGCAAGATACTATGATGAGCAAAAATAATGTGCTTCTAGCCATAATGAAGTCTTTAGGGAGAGAGTATATGAAATAAAATAGAATCACATAATTGACTCATTGATAATCATAATGATTTGCTACAGGGGTCAACATAAAAAAATAACCAGGGTAGATTGGCTAATCAGCCAGTCTGGGACCACTCCTCTAAGATGATGTGTGTTTGCTGGGATCTAAAGGATCAGTCGTTTTAACAGGCAACAAATTATTGAGAGAGTGTTCCAGATTGGGAGGGGGGTGGCCAGTGGGAATGCCCAGAATAAGGAGTTTTATCATGTTCTTTCATCTGTGTACACATGTACCAAATGCATAGTTTCTGAGCACTAAATCCTTTTACAATTCAATTCTGTCCCAGCCTCCAGGAATCATAAACCAAGGATCCAAACAGGTGGGAAGTCCCTGTCTCAGGTCCGAGAAGCATCACAGTCTAACAGAGGAGACCAAGGGACCAGGCAGAGTTCCAGCCCCAGGGACATTGTTTCTGTCCTTATAGAGCTTAAGGGGCAGTTGAGGATATAAACAAAGCCCAGAAAATTCTAGTGCCTTAGTACGAAGCTATCCCTGGACATGGGGATGCAATATTAGCCAGTTCCCACTTGCTAGAAGTGTAAGCTCCAACAGAGCCCTTCTGAGGTTCATACTAAGCAGACCCTTAGCGCTGTCTCTAATAAGTTCCCAGCTGGGCATAAATGAGCTAATCTCCTAGCCTGGCATAAATGAGCATGATGTCCTGAAGTGGAGGAAGAGTACTTCCAGCTTCACTGGTCCTAATTGATGTGCTAAGAAGCCTCAAGAATCTGGAACTAACAAGAGTCCCTGGCAAGATGAGGCTGTTACTCCTCCACTGCCCCCTAGATTTTATCTGAGGCATTACATTTTGAACCAACACCAGCCTGCCCATCTTCAAGTCCTCCTTCTATTCACAGAGAGTTGATAAAAATTAGAGTAGCCATCTCAGCCCCCTGGAAGGATTTGGAACAAACCACGGTGTGCTTGATTTAGGGTGTGTGGCAGGGATTAATGCTAATCATTCCCACAAGGCAGCCTCTGCTGCTGCAGGACTCTGTCACTACTGCCCACTCTGTAGGCTTCCCGGTGGCTGTCGAGTGACAGTGTGGCCACTCTCTCCCTACCTGGGCCCATTGTGCCTGTATCTAAACTCATGGACAAGAGGAGTGCAAGGTTGCAGTTAAGTCAAATGATAGAACTAACCAAGGCTTAAAAAGCTTACTCTGTACTGTTTAGTGTTCTGTGCACATTTGTGTGTGAACTTATTTATTATTATCCCTATTTTAGAGATAAGCAAACTGAGGTAAGGTAGGGTAAGTACCTAGGGGAGCTGGGAATTATATCTACGTGGCCTGACCCCTGAGTCTGCATTTGAATGTCCCTGCCATACTCCCCAGTGACAGAGCACTGGCCAGGATCTCTGACTGAGCCAGGGGCTGATTTGTGCGAGGTTGGGTTGTGGTCTTGATGTGTGTTTTAGTGGGAACTCTCTTTTAGTGGCAAGAAACATACTCACTCAAGCAAGTTAGGTAAGAAGGGGGTGGATAGTTTAAGGATGAATACAAGTTCAAGGAAAAGGCTGAGTCTTGCAGACATCGCCAGGAGTTATTTTTGGCCTCGACGTCACTGCAGCTTGTAGTGTGTATCTGGGTCCACGGGGACTCCAGGAATCTTGGCAGGGAAATTTATAGGTCTGATCTTACCACCTGGGCTGCCCAGTCTAATTCACATTCTTCCTTAGTCTGCCACCCTCTTGCCTCTTAGCATTATGTCTAGCACAGTTCTTTGTATAGATTCAGATTATCTCTGCTCAATCCAAAAGTCATGAAGAAGTAACTGCACGTTTCAGTATTTAAGACCTAAAAGCAACATAAAGTGAGATGAGTGGTGGGTATAATATGCAGACTGGGCCCAGGACCTTCTGTAGGCTAGGTATAGCTGGGTAAATGCTGGGTGAAGGCTGGGTGAAAGCTGGGTGGAGGCTGGATTAAGGCTGTGTGAAGGTTGGGTGGTGGTTGGGTAGAGGCTAAGAGGGGTAGTCACATGGCAGGTCACTGTGGCCTGAAGGTCAGAAGTTAAACTGAGCAGCTGCAGAGATTCCTCCAGCAGAGGGGAGGGTTGTGCAAAGGCCCTGGGGTGGGAGTGTGGAGGGCTTTATAAACCACTAGAGACCTGATGCATGAAATTCATGCAAGAGTAGGCCTTCCTTCCCCCAGCTGCTGGTACCAGCTTCCCTCTGACACCCAAGACCAGGACTTCCTTCACAGCTCAGGCTTTGTCCAGAAGGTCATCTGGAAGGCCCTCAGATCTAATTTGCATATTATGCTTTTATTATTATAGAAGATGTTAAGGAGTCTGGAAGACATTATGGTAACCTTGAGTACTAATGTTGAGGATTGAAAGTCCAGAAGTGTCATCATCAAGTGGAAAATTCTAGAACTTAGACTGCTCTGTAGGGTTACCCATTTGCTGAGAACTTGCTGGAAATAACCTGCTTGAAGATAGGGCTCAAATTGTGTTGTGGTCTTGCCAAGCTCAAGCCACACCCCAACCCCCATCTAAGTGACATGTTCATCTTGAGAAGTATTAATATGGCAAGGTTTGCTTTGGAAAGGGGTGGAATATAGAGAAGGATCTGAGTCACCCAGAGTCTGTGATCCCAGCACAGAAGACATCCTGGCTAACAAACTCAAGTAACCCAGTGTTAGGAGCAAGGTCATGCCATCACAGCTGCTTCAAGGAGTCATAGGTTCTGTGTGCCTTGCTCCTTTAGCTACACTATTCTACATACTGAATACCATAGACTCTGGAGCCTCTGTACTATATAGGCCTACTAGTATTACAACAGCCCTCTTAGGAAAGTACAGTTACTCTCATTTTGTAAATGATGAAAAGACTGTGGCTTAGAAAAGTTGAGTAACTTTGCAAAGGTCACATAGGTGGAGGCTGAGATGAAAATTAAATTCCCATCTGTCCAATTCCAAATGCCACACTTCCGTTGATGGAAAGAGGATGTCATTAATTAATGACATTTCCCTTTATTGTCTTCCAAGCAAGCTGCCACAGCTCTTAGCTCAAGGTCCCAAGCAGTCTCTCCCACCTGGCTGTTGAAAGCTTTGGCGCACACTCTCTTCAAGCACATGAATACTTTAACACGCTGGGTTCCTCCTCTGAGATCCGACTGTGACTCAGTTCCCAGAACTGGCTTTCTCTTGTGGAGAAGAGAATCCGAATCCATCCGCCTTGAGAGTAGGCAGCAAGTTCTGCAAAGAGGCTGCTCGGTAAGAAGCCTCCTGGCAGCACAGTAAATGGCCACTGTTATTATGAAAGGGAAGGGCCTTGACTAGAGGATGAGGGAATGCCTCCCAGAGAAGATTGCAAATAAGCCAGGGGTGGAGAATGAGTGGGGTTTGCCAGGTCGGCCTTAGAAGAGAAATCTAGACCAAAGTTGTTTGAGCCATTTACTTTTATTATTCCATGTGTGGGATCTGACAACCCATCAATTATATTTAGTATCTGAGGCTAGCTGAAGTCCAAGAAACTTTTTTTTATTTTTTAACCACAGTGATTGATTCAAGGATGGACAAGTCATCCCATCAGAGTCAAGGATATACACTGAGATTTGTGCTGAGGCCCCCAGGAAACAAATGGTGATTCTGATCCTGAAGATGTGAAACCTGAGAGGCGTTGGGTCTGAAGTGGCTGCTTCCATCTAGCAGACACTAACATTGAACCAACCCAAGGCAGAGCTAAGGGCTAGAAGAACTGAGTCTCCATGATGCCATTTGATCCTGACTCTGGAGGGAACTGCAGTTCCATCTACCCCACAGGGGTCTTCCCCAACAGGAGGCAATACATGCCCTTCTTCTTGAAGCAATGAACATCCTGCTGGCACTGTGTATATTTTTGGAGGACCATTGCTTTACATACCAAAATAGATATTTGGTCGACATATTTGATGAGTTTTAACCTTAATTCAAACAATTCTCTACCCCACCACTTCGCCCCCAGCCTTTCTGGTTCCCCTTCAAAGATGTAATTTATGGGCAATATCTTTTGGCTTTTCTCTCATGGATATACTGTGCAAAGGAGAAAGGCAAATGACAGGCATGGCCTCATTGCAGGAAATAATTTACTTTTCACATATTCGAATGAAATTAAAAAAGGGCATATCGGTTGCACATTTAATCTACAGACTCCTGACCATTCCTACTGAAGATGTGATCTGGTGTAATGAAAAGACCTCTGGGGTTAGAATGCCCTGAATGGAAGCTCAGGCATCACCATTCATGTGTGTGAAATACTGAGCTGGTCACTTAATCTCTCTGAGCTTCAGTTGTTGTTGTTGTTTTATCTGATAGTGGGAATAACAGTACCTTCTGTGTAATCAGGTTGAAAAAATTGAATTCGTGCTACATTTTCAGTGTCTTCCACCCTCTAAAGTCTTCATTCTACCAATAGAGTTGAGGGCAGCCCCTACCTGGCCAACCACAGTAGACTGAACCGAAGCCTACCCACCTAGCCCCAAAACAGCCCATCCACAGGCTTCCAGTGATTGCATGAAGAGTCTGGTCTAGAAAAATAAAAGGAACAGGGAAAATAAGATTCTCTGTCAGAAATGTAATTTAAACACTTGGTGGAAATAAGGTAGTTAGCAGTAGGATCTGAAACTAGAAGTCACAGTGCAGAGAGGCTGATGTGTGATCCATCTGTATCCCTGTTTTGTTTTTGTTGAAAGCAGAGTCTGAGGCAAGAGGCTGGTCCAGGTGGTTTCTTTGGCACATAATTCCAGGGACTGTAAGAGAGAGAGAGAGAGTATGGATAGTGGGACAGGGAAGGGAGAAAGGCAGAAAAAGGAGAGTTTATGAGTGTATTATTGCAGTGGCCAACTTCTAAGTTCTCAAGGGGCCTTTCCTAAATTTCTTAAGTCTGGTTTAAGTAGGACCCCATCCGTATATCAGCCTCTAATGCTCAAAACACTTAGGACACTGTATTTTAAGTGATTATCTAAGTAGATTAGGCACATGTTTTGGAGAGTATTAAATATTTGATGAAGAAAGAAAAGAAGGAGAAAAGGAAGCAAGGAAGAAATTAATGAAGGAAAGAAGGCAGGAAGAGAGCAGAAAAGGAAGGAAGTGTTACTGGGAAACCCCCGGTTGGGCTCAGGCTGCCTGCTGCTGTGTCCAATAACAAAGGCAGCAGTGCATCACAAGGCAGCAGGGTCATACAAGGCATTTTTTTGAGAAGGCCAGCCAACCAAGAAGACAGGGTGCTTAAGAGCATTCAAATTCTGTTTCTTAGAAAAGTACAGGGGACAGAATTATAAAGGAGAAGGGGCTAGGGTGCTACGTGCAGCCCTGGGGGTCCACAGATGTCAGCTATTGTCCTTTAGTCAGCAGGTGATGAGATGATGTTGATGTGAAGATATTTTCACTGCTGGTGTGTCCATCTGACCATGCTTATCAGTTCTGCTTGCTGGATTCACAGCTCCTCAATCACTTCTCATAAGCCTTGAAAAGGAAACTTTAAGAAAAATGTAACCCCCTAGTTACATATGAGAAACTTAACCCCCTATTCACATAAGTATATGTATTCTAAGATTTAAAATAATGTGATTATTTTTCAGATTAATTCAGGTGCTCCATCTATTAAATTATAAGTCCCCCCTATCAGAAAGAAGGAAGGAAGGAAGGAAAGAAGGAAGGAAAGAAGGAAGGAAGGAAAGGAAGGAAGGAAGGAAGGAAGGAAGGAAGGAAGGAAGGAAGGAAGGAAGGAGAGAAGGATTTAGAAGGAGAGTAGTGTAGGAAAAAAGGAAGGGCAACTGCAGAACTTGATTGAGGCTTGTGTGACATCACAGAACACAATGCAGAGGAGCCTGGTGAAGCAGACAGTCTGCTAAGGAAGATAGTTGGATAGTATAAGGACCTGTTCTGCTGTGCATACACCAGAGTGATGAGACCCAGTCAGGCAGCAGGGGTCATGTGGGAGGAACCAGAGAAAAGGATTTTCAGAACCTGTGGGTGTCCAGAGGGCTGGCTCCTTAGATGCCTAGTGACTCTTCAAATGAAAGCAGCTTAGAAGTAAAACAAGACAGAAAATAGTGTGAAATGATTTTAATCACTGTCTCAGTTGGCAGGAAAGTAAGGAGTTTGCAGAGGTCAAGAGCACCGGTGGAAGTGAAAAGTCTATGAGGTGAGTGAGCACAGAGCCAGCACCCCCAGTGGACCAGCAGGCCCAGGGCTGGGCTGAGGACATAAAAGCCTTCTCAAGCTGCAGCAACAACAAAACAAAACAATAAAGCCCACTTTATTCTTGTGATCATACTCTTTAATTCCTTTTCTGTCTGAGTGAAAATGGCTTTGCCTCCTTGTGAGCTTTCAAGGTGGCAAATTGATATCCTGCTTTCCACCTCACTACAAGTGAATTCCAAAGCAGGACTCTACTTGGAAGATTCATAAACCTACAGTAAATTAAAGAGCCGACAATTTGATATGTAAGTATTTGTATATTTTAAGGTTATTTTGTTTCATGTTATGTCAGTTTGAGAATCAATAGTGGGCAGTTAGAGTGGTCTACCCAGGGGCAAGAATTAAAGTGATGTGTTGTATTTAGAGTACTGATCCTATCTAATAAAGAGGGAATATGCTAATTGACCATCATTTCCTCACAAAGATGGCAGCACCCACAGCCAATAAGGAGGGGATATACTAATTGACTTTGATGCCCTCAAAGATGGCAGTGCCCACAGCCATAAGATTGTGGCACCCAAGCCCCTCCACCCAGCCAAGGTGGCAGGCACATGGCATAGCCAGGCCTGCCCCCAGGTGGATCCAGCTGCTCCGTGCGCCTACCTCCAGAGTTCCCCAGTCCCCTCAGTCTCCCAGCCACCCAGGGCTGGCCCGAGGCTCAGGTAACCAGGGCTGGCTGAGGCTCGTGCTGCCAGCAATGGCAGCAGCAGAAGTGTGATTGGGGCATTGCCTTCTCCTGATCACTGGATCGACTCCTGCCCCTGAGGGCTCCCGGACTGTGAGAGGGGGCAGGCCCAGTGGAGGGACTCCCCCTCCAGTGCATGAATTTTCATACCAGGCCTCCAGTAATAATAATAAAACCCACTGAAATTTCACATAGGTTACCTAGTGGGAATAACTCTACAGGGTTAGTGATAACAATAATCCTCCTTTCAAAATCATTTGTTGCTCAAAGTTCTAAACAATTGCTGTGTTTCCTACTAGTTTTTAATAATGTATATGCAAATTGGATAGTAGGATATTATTTTTAGCTCTCCTTTAATCAATTTAAAATAAATTTTCATGGAAGTAATTTGGAAAACTCCCATTACACAGTGGAACACACCCCCTCACACACACACACACAACACACACACACACACACACACACACACACACACAACAGCACACACACACAACTGCATGCATTTGTTTATCTTAATGCCTTCACATTTTTGCTGGATGCTGGAATTCTGAGTTATCTTTTCCTTTTGGTGTGAAGTTTTAGATGAAGCTAATCACAGTAGAAAATAACCACCAATGATGGACATTTGTATAGAAAAAAGAGTCAGATCTCAGAGAAGAATGCCTGGAGACATGACAAAAGATGTCAGTCTTCCATTACCGGAGGAGATGTAAAGAGCCATGTTTGCATGCCACCCTCACTTTCCCCAAGAAATGGCACTCCCCCTGAAGCCACGGATGAAGTGGTCTCAGTATCTTTTATCACTCAGCTAGCTCTCTGATATCCACAGGGGAACATCTTTGAAAGTCTGCATCAAAGATCCTGAAATTCTATATAATAAAGTGCTAATATGCTAATTAGACTGAACAGCAGAATGACCGTCCAGATAATCTTCCAGACAAAGCCAGGGCTGGAAGGGCCGAGCCCCTTGCCCTAATTTCATGCATCGGGCCTCTAGTTTATGATAAATTGTCAGGTGAAGTTGTATCAGCAGTAAGTTTTAGACTGCAGAAGCATTTTAAAGCTGTGAGAATCAATCCCAATAGACCCAGATATACTGCAGTTTCTAGACTATAGTATTTATGAATTTCTTCCAAATGTATCCTTACCTTCCAAACTTTTCCTTTTTGTTATATTTGTTATTGTCTATAAAATAAATTATTCAAAATTAAAATGAACAGAAAATGTACTACATAATGTGAGCGAAGATATGCACATCTAGCTGTGCTGGGTACAGAACATAAATGTACAAAGAAGATGAATTTTGATGAAGTGATTGACATGCGTGCATATGTACAGTTGAGTCAGCCATGTTCAAGCTTTGTGCACCAAGCTTGTAGGGATCAGAATTATGCTACAATCTAATTCTACTCATCTTCTTGTTTATTAATTAAACTTTTGCAAATATTTGTTGACCCAAAAAGGATATCACTTGCATAATCTAAAAGACATTTATTTTTTCCATCACCATTTATTCCCCCTATACCCTCCTTCACCTCCTCTCTGTGCAAACTGTCAACCTACTCCTCTATTGAATCATTTGTAAGTGTTGGTTAATTGCTTTATAACACAAATGTAATAACCTTAACAATCACCAGACACAGAACACAGTTTATGTGGCTCCCAGAGGCCCTCTTCCCCAACCTGCCTCCTGGGGGCCTCAAGCTTGCCTGGAGAGTGGAGGGCCCATACAGCCCCCAAGCTGCACAGGCCCTAGGCTATCAATCATGTGTCATTGCCTTTAGGTTCACTCATTCTGCGTCTGGTTTAAGAAGTCCTTCTCTGCCCTGGGAACTTAAAGCTGTGGTCCTATGATGTTTCCTAAAAGTTTTATAGTCTTGCCTTTTAGATTGAAGTCAAATCCACCTGGATTGATGTTCATGTATAAAGTGAATGAGGGATTTCATTTCTTTCCCCCTATTGATAGCCCAGAGTCCCAGCACCATTTTTAAAAAGTCTACCCTTTCCCACTGATTTGCAACCCCAGCCTTGACGTAAATCAGGTTTCCATATTTGTCTGGGCTCTCGGTGGGTGCTTGTTCTGTCCATTGGCCTGTGGCTGATGTCACCGTTATTTAGTTACTCTGATTTCGCACTAATTCATGATATCTGCAAGGGAGAGGCCACACATATTTTTTCTTCTTCCTGGAACTATTGACCTTAGCACTTCCAATTATATTTTGCCTTTTAACTTGTCAAGTTCTATGAAATACCCTATTGACATTTTTCAATGGAGTTGCATTCTGTCAGGAGCTCAATTTCCTGAGATGATTGACATCTTTATAATACATGGATAGGCGAAAAGCTTACAGTTGTTCATATGGAAAATGCTACAATAATTAATAAATAATAATACAAGAATAAACTCTGTGTTTCATGTACTCACAACTGTAAACCTATTTTTCCCACCCTGTATTGAATGTCTCTATCCGTTCTGTTAGGTCATTAATATCTTTCAAAACATTTTTGTAATTTTAACCATAATGGGCTTGCCTAAACTGTACTGGACTTTTTCCTTGGTATTTTACATTGAATATATATATATATATATATATATATATATATATATATTCAAACTTACTTTGGCATATTGATTCTTGTATTCAGAAAATTTGCTAACTCTTTTTTTAATCCTAATAATTTATCTTTTGTTTGTTTTTTAAGATTTTCTACCTAGAGAATGCTGAAATCTATTCATAAGAATTTTGTTCCTTTCCAAACATTATACATCTGTGACACTGTCCTGCCTTTCACACTGGTGGGGACCAATAAAACTGGACCCAGTGGCTTCTAAGGCAAAAGTAATGTTCCCAGTCTTAACTTGCTTTAAGGTTAGATGGAAGTACATTTTGTTCTTTTTAACTTGTTCATGTTTTATTACGTACACTTTTTGTAGACTTGCTATATTGACCATCTATTTTTAATAATTAAGAGTAAAATTTTGAACAGGACCTAGAATAAAAATTGACTAAGTGGGTGGAAAGGAACATTTTTTTAAAATATATTTTATTGATTTTTTACAGAGAGGAAGAGAGAGGGATAGAGAGTTAGAAACATTGATGAGAGAGAATCATCGATCAGCTGCCTCTTGCACACCTCCCACTGGAGATGTACCCACAACCAAGGTACATGCCCTTGACCAGAATCGAACCCGGGACCTTTCAGTCCACAGACAGACGCTCTATCCACTGAGCCAAACTGGTTTCGGCAAGAAAGGAACATTTTTATGTGTTCAGAAGAGAGGCAAGTTTGAGAGCGAGCGAGCATGGGAACCATTTGAGGATTCCTGGCTGCAGATGGAAAAGAGGAGGGTTCTTCTAGTTTAACTTGTTCAGGTGGGCAGGGCCAGGTAATCAGGCAAGGTCCCAGGAGGTGACAGTATTTTCTCCTACTCCCATCTTCTTCTTCTACACTTGTATGAAAACAATTTAGTGCAGAGAGAAGAATAGAAACTCAAAGATTCCCAGTTTCAAAGATGTTAAAGATGTTGGCACGGGCTCTAGGGACCGAGCTCTTGAGACCAGTGATTACATTGTAAGCATCTGCTATGCACATCAAATGGACCCTAATCAGTTATTGATGCATCAATAGAAAGCACAAGTGGGAGAGTTTTATAGTCAAATACATTTGGAGAGATGGAAGGTGGCAGCTCATGCCTTGGACTCAGCATGATGCTAGTCCCTGAAATCAGAAATACCCAAAACTAAAGGCACAGACTTCCAGCTGTAAAATAAATGTCCTTGGGTGGTGTGTGCAGCATGAAGACCATATAACGGTGTGCTGCATATCTGAAAGCTGCTGAGAGGGCAGATCTTAAAATTGTCATCACAAGAAAAAAATGTATCATGATGTGAGGTGGTGGGTGTTAATTAGACTTATTATGGCAGTTAGCAATGTGTACAACTATCACACCACTATGTTGTACACCTGGAGCAATTGTGACATTATATGTCAACTACATTTCAATTTTGTTGTTGTTGTTGTTGTTATTGTTGTTGTATGGCTATGCCATAGTTTACTCTGTTGTTGGACATTTGTGGTGTTTATATTTATTGATAGAGACCCGGTGCAAGAAATTTGTGCACTTGGGGATGGAGGATCCCTCAGCCTGGCCTGTGCCCTCTTGCAATCTGGGACCCCTTGGAGGATATCCGCCTATCTGCTCCTGGCAGGGAGCAGGCCTAAGCTGGCAAGTCTCCTGCCACCGCCACTGAGCTCTCCAGCCATGAGCCACAGCAGCGCTCCCTCTGTGGGAGTGCACTAACCATCAGGGGGCAGCTCCTGCATTGAGAATCTGCCCCCTGGTGGTCAGTGCATGTCATAGCAACCAATTGTTCCTACATTCAGTCGATTTGCATATTAAGGTTTTATTATATAGGATTATAAATAATGAACATTCTTATTATCTTAGAACACATAAGTCTATGTTTCTGTAAGATGTATACCATAGTAATAATTGCCAGTTTCTGTGTACTCTTTTAAAAAGCATATATTTTTATTGTTGATAGTATTATAGATATCTTCCACTCTCCCCTCCCGCTATGCCTGCTCTTCCTCACAGCCAATACCCACCCCTCCAGGTCTTTGCTATCCTATGACCTGTGTCCATGAATATACTTCCATTTTTAAAGATAACCAAAATAAATGAGTGCCTTCGCTGGTGGAGATTGCAATGGGGTGACACTAAGTCCCACTCAGAATTTTTCATTGGCAACATTAAAGCCAGTGCCATGTCCATTTACCCAGCGTGGCTCACTCTATCATGTGCTGGCATTGATATCATGTGCTACCTCTGGGCTTCACCCTCAACACCCAGCCAGCCACATTCAGTCGCAACCTTTTTAGTTGAATTTGGACACACCCTGAGCCCAGTCCTGAGCTAACTGTTGATTTGTGGTTTTGTTTTGTTTTTTACTTTTTGAATCATAATTTTTTTAAATATCCAAAAGTAGAGTGAAAGGTATAATGAACCACCATGTACCTAATCATCTCTCAATATTTTCAGTTTTCAACATTTTGCCATCTTGTTTCATCTCTCTGTCTCCACAATTTTTTTGAGTTCTTCAAAGCAAATTCCTTATACAAAGCCTTTTTAATCTATAAATAATTCACTATGCATATCCAACAAATTGAAACTAAAAAAAAAAAAAAAAAACCATTAGTGCCATGACATTATTTCTAACATAGAATACAATAATTCCCTGAAATCATCTGGTATCTCATCCATAGTTTCCTAATTGACTCAAAACTGCCCTTTTACAGTTTGTGTTTGAATCAAAATCTGGACAAAGTCTTCACAATGCATCTAGGTGACATGTTTTCCTAAATCACTTATTAAAAATTAAATTTCTTATCTTGAGATCATTATAGGTTCACACACAGTTGTGAGGTTATTATAGAGAGACCTGTGTGCCCTTCAGCCAGTTACCCCTGAGGGTAGCATCTTGCAATAGTGTACAATTTCATAGCAGGATATTAACAATTGATATTGTCATTGAGCCAATTTTTCGAAAAATGTCAGTGGTCAAAACTCATAAAATAATAACGGTTAACGGAGAAGTGCTATTTTCTCTCTTGTTTACTTCACTCATTCTCATCAAACTTTACTTCTCTGTAGGAAAAAAACCACTATTTTACAGAATACCTTGATAGGAGACCCCTAATACACACCTGCTTCATTGTGATAGCATCAGCCATGTTTCCAAGGTACTGGGCCTGACAGAATCACACAGGTCAACAGGGCCAGCTGGCCTGGTTTCTCTGGTGCCCCATTATCCCCCTAGAAAATCACTCCTAGGAGAGGTGGTGCCCCTGTAGCTTTAGAGGACACTTTAGTTATGTCTAGTGATAAACCAGCCTTTGGGCATCAGCCCTAAAAGTGAGTCAGGCTGTGAATCAGGGTGGTCCTTCTGGTCACCCTCCTGGTGGAGTCAATGACCTCTCAAAGTCAGGGCAGCAGGTTGCACCCATTCATACATTCCTAGTTTGTAGAAGGTCTTGCCTGGGGTGCCCTGCTCTGTAAATGATCCCTCTTACAATTAATGTTTTTCAGCAGCAAAATAGAAATCATGGGCTCTTTTGCGTGATCTCAGTGTTTGCAGCTGTTTTTCAAAGAGAAAACAGTCCTGTCCTCAGGGTTCCAACAATTGGGAGGGGGTAATTGTGGACTTGATATGGACATCTCAAGGGGAATGAATTTAAAAAAATGTTTTTTAAACATCCTCTATGTACGAAGAACTGTGTACTTGCATGCATCCTGCCTTTAAATCCAGACATTTGGATTTATGCAATGAAATTTCTCCATTTTTATGATAAGGAGACAGAGAATGTTCTCAAAAACCCCCAGGTGGAGAATGCAAGTCAACATTCAAACTAAACTTCAGAGGACAAGATCTTTCGCTGTTCTAGAACTGTCTTTTCAGGTACCAGTTGTGCCCTGCACTGGGAGTGTCATGGAAATGTATTATGGGAACTTCTAAAGGAACTAGAAATTTGTGCCTTAAGAAAATAAAAAATTAAGAGAATATTAAGAATATTAAAAAGACTTTTCACTGCCGAAACCAGTTTGGCTCAGTGGATACAGCATCAGCCTGCGGACTGAAATGTCCCAGGTTCGATTCTGGTCAAGGGCATGTTCATTAGTTGCAGGCACATCCCCGGTGGGGGGTGTGCAGGAGGCAGCTGGTCAATGATTCTCTCTCATCGATGTTTCTAGCTCTCTAACCCTCTCCCTTCCTCTCTGTAAAAAAATCAATAAAATATATTTTTTAAATAAAATAAAAAGACTTTTCACTACTGAAAACTTCTCTCTCATCACAATCATTTATAGCACCTATTACTGGTGTAACAAATATTGTTTTGAGCAAAGAGTGAAGATAAGAAAGTTATGAAATGGAGTCACTTTGGCCATTCCATTCTTGTTTTAACTAGCCTGAAATTTTTGAATTTTTCAGTCTTGCTTCAATGCTGGATATTCATCATAACTCCAGATAACCCTCTGGTTACCCCATGAAGGACTTATGTATTTAGGCTACTTGACATCAGTTATCCAGACCACTGGAAGTGACCAGACTTCCCAGCGCCCAGCCTGGACCAATCTGAGGGCTAACAATGCAGGACTGATAATTCTCTAGCGTGCACTTTTGTTTCTATAAGCACACTTATATTTCTTCTTTGAAACACTTCTGGGTTATTGTCTAGCTGTGCTCCCAGTTTTCAAACTCTAAGACTCTTGAATACATTTTTATCATTTAGTTCTAGCCAAAGCCTCGAGACCCTTTTTCAAGTTTATTGGACAGTTTGTTAATTTTGGCTTTTAAATTAATTAGTTCATTCACTTGTGCTTATTTCACTTTAGTTTGGCTCTACCACTAGAACTAAGGAGAGAGCAGGTCTGTTCAGTTCTCCACAGGAGTGCCTGGAGCACAGTTGGCACTAAATATATACTTATTGCATGGATAAATTAATACTTTGTAAAGATCAAAAAGCTAAAGTAAAATGTATGTGTCTGGGGTTTATGTGATGCTTAAAAATAATGGGATCCTCTTTTGCTACATGAGGAAGGAACATGGTAAGGGCTGCATAAAGCTTGGCCCAAAACTACCTTTCCAACCTCATATCCTGCTGCTGCATTATAAATAAATTATCTTCACTCTTACTGGTTTCTTTTCTCCTCTCTGACTACCTAACTATGAATCTGCCTCTGGGCATTTGCTCTCACCAGCTCCCCACAAGCATTCTCTCTCCCTGATACCTTTCTCTTTCTCAGTTATTCTCTATCCTGAGAGCATAAGAATCCTGTGATCTTTTTATCATCCCAATGAGGATCCTGATACGCAACCACAGTTGAGAACACTGATGTGTCTGGTGTCTGTGCCACTCAATAAGCAGAAGGATGGAGAGATTTGAGATGTCCACAGCCATTGTTAATGCAATTTGGAACTCTTACCAGGTGACCAGAATTACCTCCTACTTCTTTCTCTCTGTGGGTCATGCTAGATGCCTCTCTACTCTGAAATCCTGAGTCCCCTCAATTTCTCCATATTTCACTTGACACTTGTTATATTTCACCGTATTTCTTAAGTTATTTTATTAGGTCAGCTCTTTTGTTTGTTTATTCAGATTCCTCGAGAGGAGGGCATTTGCAAAAATGCAAAGCAGCATAGACAGTTCAGAGCTTTTTATGGGTACACTCACCCTGATTGGCTCCAGGGCTCCTAATTGCTGATTGATAAGCATAGTTCTCTGGTAGTGACATGACCCCCAAATTTTCCCTGTACTGACACAGTACACCACCTCATCTGAAAGCACTAGAAAGTGGGAGTGGAAGCAATAAAGTGAGCTCAGCATAACAAAGCCAAAATTTTCAGGGAGCTGGCTCTGTCCTTCTCCTTCTTCCTGCTGTTCTTGACACTTAGCTCTTTCAACAAACATTTTTAAAACATCAACTTAGTGAGCTGATGGAATGAGAAATAAAACCTCCTCTGTAGCAGCCCTGGCCTCAGGAAAGTTCTAGGCCACTTCCAAACACACATTAGTGGGTCAGGAGAAAATTGAGAGATATTTGTAATTCCTCTTCATGCTCATTCCATTTTCTTTTTTGTATGAATATATAGATATATATATATATATATATATATATATATATATATATATATATATATGACTAGGGAAACTGGCAGTTGGAAGGGGATACACAGAAACTGTCTATGCTTTTTGCTATTTTCTATAAACCTAAAACTGCTAAAATAATTTCAACAGATATGTGTTCTGATCACCCAATCTCTTTCAATTCCAATGACAATGCGCATTTTTTGATCCAGGACCCGTTTTTATCAAACTGAGCAAACACTTGTTGAGCATCTCCAACATGTCAAAAATCACGCATAATACTAGCTAAACAGGGGTCATGGGAAAGGGCCCGCCCAAGGTCCACAGGAGAGACACAGCTGTTCTCAAAAAATATGCTTGGATGATAGCAGGGTATAAATGACCTGAGAGAAATAAAAATTGTGATAGAAAAAAGACCCAGCTAAAATTGTTAATGGTGAACCAATGTTAGACCTCAGTCCTTGAGTTTGGCTAAGAAAGAATTCAGAGCCAAAAATCAAATACATGTGAAAGTTGATTTAGAAAATCACAGAGGTAAAGTGAGCTGTGAAAGAAGTGAGCCAGGTAGGCTGCATGGACTCAGGAAACAAGTTACAGAGGCAAAAGAAGTGCCCTTGGAGCTTAGAAGAAAGAAAGGCGAAGAAAAAGTTCCTGAGGGAAGGAGTGAGGGAAAGGCATGTGTTTGTTCCAGAGAAAATGCACTTGCAAAAAGAAGGGGGTGGGAAAAGGTTTGGGCGTACCTGTCTGTGTGTGTGTGTGTGTGTGTGTGTGTGTGTGTGTGTATGTGAGAGAGAGAGAGAGAGAGAGAGAGAGAGAGAGAGAGAGAGAGAGAGAGAAGCTAGGAGAACTGGGTTCTTTATCTTAAGGGGTTTTATATATTTTCCAAACACAGGAATTTTAGAGAAGGATCTCAATAGAATATTCAACAGTTGTCCTGATGTGTCCTTTGAGGGTCATGGTCTCTACTGATTGGCGGGCACTAAGGTAGGAGGTCCTTAGTCATTTCAGCTGGTCCTGAGGTCAGCCATGGTATCACTTCATCTGGTTTTGTGCTTTTCTGGGCCTGGAGATAAAACACAACTTAGGCCTAAATGTCATCTCTCATTTGACCAAAATTCTCTCTGTGGTCAACATTATTTGATGCAGGCTAGAACCTCACTGTGCTAGGAGTTTTACACTTAAGGGAGTGGTCGTGCAAGCTATTCTCCAGCCCCTTGATCCTCCTCTAAGGGGATCTACTTCATGACTAAGGACATGCCATCTTAGGAAAGTCAGGGGAGGGTCCAAACCTTACTGTGAAGGACTATAGCTAGGGGGACACATTCCTCATTGCTCTTCCAGATCCAGGGCAAGCAACTTTTAAGTCTTTTTTTTTAACCTGCAAATGGATGAAAACTCCCTTCTGAGCTAAGTTGGTGCAAAGAGGAAATGGTGTAGCATATGAAAAAACTCTAGAAATGTAACCAGGGCAAGCAAGCCCCATCCAATTTCACTGAAATCGTCCATGTAAAATGTGTATACCGTACCTGCACGAGTTTTTCCTAGAATTTCCTCCCTTTCCATCAGACGACCTTCCTGAGAGGGGCAGGCTATTGTTTATTTCCTGTGATAAGCCGGGAGAGGCCTGACAACCAGAGCTCCTGCGGGAGGATGTGCTTGCCTCCCATTCCTCCAATTCCAAAGAGAGGGGGCTGAGCACAATACAGCAGGGTGGCCAGAGGACTGTCCAGACTCCAAAACTTGTGCTGCTTCAGAAAAGGAGAGTGTCACATGCCCAGGCTTACTCTCTCCCACCAGAATGCCACGTGGGTCAGGCCCAGAAAGTGTCGGAAAAGAATGTCCAGACCTCACCAGATACCAGCTCTTACATGGAAGCCTCTCTTGGGTGTGCATATTGTTGATATTTTGCATATAGGTTAAGAGATTTTAAAATATATATTTTATTGGGTTTTTTTTACAGAGAGAAAGGGAGAGAGAGATAGAGCCAGAAATGTCGATGAGAGAGAAACATCGACCAGCTAGCTGTCTCTTGCACACCCCCTACCGGGGATGTGCCTGCAACCAAGGTACATGCCCTTGCCCGGAATTGAACCTGGGACCTTTCAGTCCGCAGACCGATGCTCTACCACTGAGCCAAACAGGTTAAGAGATTTTAAAACTTCTGGAAGCCACTGCATAGATGGGCACCTAGTTAAAAAGTCTTCTTTGAGATATAATTGTTGATTTATTGAAATCAATTTCTAAATGCTACCTTACTCAGGATAAATACTAGTTGTATTTATTTAACATTTAGATAAGGCACCTATGATATATTTTTACATGTCCTAAGATTATTTGATCTATTTATTTACATTTAGACATTATAAAATATATTTTATACAGAACGTTCAAACACAGGGGTTTATTTTTTGTTTCATTTTATTTCATTTTTAAAGAGAAGCAACATGATAGCGGACGACAACTTCTCATTTGAGAGACCTTTCCTGGAATCTGCCTTCCAAATCTGCTAAGTCACTTTGCCAATTCAATTCCCCCTCTTCTAATGAGGATTAACTTTCAGCCCGGTTCTGCAGCCCCACTTCCCACCCATTGAGGTTAGGACCAAATATAAAAGTGATTTAGAAAGATTAGAGTTCCATTAAAATGTAAGAAACATTTGTTGCAATAAGTTCATTACTCTTGTTTCTGAGAAAATTAGCTCTTAAAGCCAGAAAAAAACTAATGTCAAATGCTCAAAATAGAAGAGGCAAACCGATGATAAAAGCATGAGTTTTTCACAGTTACTTGTAGTAGGTATAAGTGGATGTGTGTTTTTCGCTTTGTTGAAAATTCAGATATAGACCCACAATTTGCTAAAAATCTTCCAGAGACTTCTATGCTAGCTTCCTCTGTTGTCTCAACCCACTGAGCAGAGGTGCTGGCACTGAAGTACCAGCCCTTGACCTCTTCCTCATGCCAGGTTGTCTAGTAGACCAGTTGTGTAAGGTCTAATTCTTATAAAATCCTCATTTCACAAGCTTCCCTGATTGGACTGGTATGTGTGTGTGGGCGTGTGTGTGTATGTGTGTGTGTGTGTGTGTGTGTGTGTGTGTGTGTGTGTGTCCATACTTGTCACTTACTAGCCTAACTCTGACTCAGAGGCCATCTCTTCAACCTTTGGCACAGTGAAGTCCACACCCCCATCTCCCTGACTGCTCCTCAGTGAACAGGCTCTGGAGCATGATGCTGTGGTTGACCACAATGAACACATGCTGTGGAGATTACAAGAAGCACTCACGGTGGTTTTCCTGGTCTGAATCAGAGGGCCATCTTTCAGGATACACTCTTTCCTTGTACAATGACCTCAATCAAAACTCTTAGGCCTATGAGAACAAGAGAGGCCTAGAGAAAGTGGGCAAAAGTGATAGCTATAACTTACAGCTCCAAGGATGAATCCTTTCCCCACCAGTTCCTGTGGCAGCTGCAGCATGCAATAAACTCAGTAGTCAGGAGTTCTAAGTCAAGTGTTTACCTGCCCCCAGCACAGGACACGTGCTCACTTCACCTCTCTAAGCCTTGAGCTCCCTTCTTGCCAATGAAAGATAGCTAAGCATATTCAGTCCACGGAGTTGTGGAAATGATAATCTTTCATGAATAATAAAATTATTCATGGAAGACATAAGGCATATTATAAATAAAATGTAATACACATGCAATCAAAGTTCAATTAGGGAAGCAGAAACTCTGTGGGGAGTATGGAATCAAAGTTTATAAGATTTATACTTTAGCCCAGTTGGTATTTCTCAGTGGTTGAGCCTCAACCTATGAATCAGGAGGTCATGGTTCAATTCCCAGTCAGGGAACATGCCATGGTTGTGGGCTCGGTTCCCAGGATGGGGCTTGCAGAAGGCACTGATCAATGATTTCTTTCATCATTGATGTTTCTATCTCTCTCCCTCTTCCTTCCTCTCTGAAATCAATAAAAATATATTAAAAAAAGAATTGGACTTTAGACAACTGGTCTGTACCAGCAAGCCCTGGCATGGGTGAGCAAGTTGAAGCTTGCCAGAGAATCTTGGAGCCAACACACCTAGTGACTGAATTGGGACTTCAAAGGAGACTAGTGTGTTGTATAAGTCTCAGGATGATCCTTAGCTCTTCATACATTCACCCACCTCTGTGCATTTGCATATATATATATATATATATATATATATATATATGTGTGTGTGTGTGTGTGTGTGTGTGTGTGTGTGTGTGTGTGTGTGTGTTATTTAATTGGGTAATTGAATGAGAGAGATGGAAGCTAAAATAAGAATTTAGGGAAGAGTACCTTCCAAATAATCCAGATATTTTATCATGAATCCTACATAGCATTGCCTCATTTTGTATTTACCACAATCTTAGACAATAAGTATTTATATTCACATTTTAAAGCTGAAGGAAGAAGCTCAGGCAAGTTAATTTACTTTCTGAGTATCGTAGCTCAGGTAACAGAATCTCTTATTAACTCTAATTTTGAATACCTTTATTAACCAAAAGAGACCACACAGATAATTTTAAAACTGTATTACTATACTGCCCATTCCTCGGAGTTATGGGGTGTATCTATTGGATAATATCTCCATACCCCATGCCCAGGAAGGTGCCTCACGTACAGGAGGTGACCAACGTATCTGATGATGAATGAGTCTAAGTGAGGGCCCTATTTGGCCTATTTGTTTGTTCTGTAAATGTCCCTGGTGCTCTGAATTCTATTTGCAGAGATGAAACCTGGAATGGAATGTATCTGGCCAGTTTCTAAACTGAGCTTAGGTCTGTATGACCTAAAATGTGGGCCATCTGCCTATGAAAGCTAAACCAGAACACATTGCTCTGATGATATGGTGTGTTTGCCTGAACTTTTGTTTTGTTTTGTTGTGCTGTGTTATGTTTTGGAAAAATGCATGACCTTTTCACACATCAAAGCACATTACTGTTATGTGGCTGGTGTCAATATTTATTCTAAAAGGTTTATATAGGCAACAAATATTTGGAATTCTGCCCCCAAAGGAGAAGATTTCCCAGATTTTTTCAAAGTAAATAGGGAATGGGCTGCCTGCAAATATGAGTACAGTCTGTTTTCTGATTCATTGAGGGGACAAAGGTGTTTTGGCACTTGCCTTCATAATTTTATTTTATTTCTCCAATTCAGATACGTTTGTGTACACACACACACACACACACACACACACACACACACACACACTGTTCCAGGCCTTAATGTAAATATTTTAAAAGTAGAAGCTGTATTCAGATTTATTTTAGAGGTTAAAACCTTATTAGAGAAATAATAGAAGCAAGTGTAAATGATTAACCACACATATAAAAAAGCAAGCAGGCACCAGTAGCAAGATTGGGTATAGATCATGTCAGATTTAAGACGAGCAAGTGAACGTGAACAAGTCCCAAAAACATAATGAAGAAATAGAAATAGACTATCCATCCATGTTAAACCTCTTTGTCTTGAAAACATTAGATAGGAACTTAAGCTAACTTAGAAATGGTGAGTATATTATCAGGAGAGAAGGACACGTGGCTGCTGGGTCCTCCAGCAGGCAGACAGTGAGACAGACTGATTTTTGGGGAGCTAAGGCCTATACAAGGAAAAGGGGACAGGAGAAAGATTGGAAAGGAAAAGCTTTCAGACTGGTGCTGGTCAGCCTCTGTGAAAGTGAATGGGAAGAACCAAAACTGGGCAGGAGACTCTGGGCAGAATAATTTCAATGCAACACCGAGATTAGTGTTTGATGAAATAATTGAGTATGGAAGACTAGCCAAGTTTTCATATAAAATTAACCATCACAGAGGCTTACCTGGAAGTGTGATCCAGACCTACTTCCTGAGTGGCCTGAGCCCTGAGAACCATTCATTACGTTGAGCAGGTTTACTGGATAGTCACACCTGAGCAAGGCACTGCTGAGAGTCCCTAACTGGGTCTACACATCTACAATTACCCAAAGTCTACACATATTCCCCACTCCACTGGACAATAGCCACACCAAGCACAGATGATCAAGATCAATGACCCTGGACTAGATGGTGACTCCTCCTTTCTCCTGCTTGATCACAGACTCAGGATGTAGCTCAATGGGACCCTTGTGCAAAGAGCATTGTTATCACACAACCTTCATATCATCAGGGATTGCTTTAGCTGTGGAAAGCCACAAGAAATGGGAACCAAATGCAAGCAACAGCCCATAGTCACCCACATCCAGTGACTGATTAATGTGGAAATGTAAAGGCTGGGTCACCTTGTTCTGACTTAGGATGAATATGAAGGGCCATTCTAGCCCCCAGCTTTCATGGAGCCAGCTGCATTGGCCCTACATAAGCTGTGTGGCAACTCCACTTCTCTGTCTCTGCCCAATGCTGCTTCTCCCATCTCCCCTTCAAAAGCACTGATATCAAGGTCACTAGTCCTTAGTAAATATCCTGCACTTTAATCTCTGTGGCAGGATCTGATTCCTGGGAACCCAATCTGCAGCCAAGTCTTTCTATAAATGGGCAATCTATCTTGGGTAGGATTATAACTTAATTGAAAGTAGCTTTCTCCTGCCAGGATGTGTTTTAAATATTCTTCTTTTCAAAGCAGATAATGATGGCTGTCACAAGAAGGGTTTGTTCTGCCAGGATAAGAAGAAATGAGAAGAACTACAACTCCTGGGAAAGGGGGTAGCAAAAGCCACACTTAGTTTCACCAGAAGGTTGGAGCTTGCTCTCTACCGAGGATAATGGAGAGACTGAAATTCTGAGAAGTATTGCTGACAGGCAGGTACTAGCAGGAGCAGAAGCAGGTGTAGATGCAAGGACAGAGCTCACAAGAGATGGGAACCAAACGCAAGCTTGATGCACACCACCATGGGACATGAGTGAGAGCTACAGCAGGATTTTAAAAGCTAGTAATAACTTAAATCAAAAAGTCTTGGTTGATTCCTGCATTCAGTCCTCTTTTATGACCCCAGATTACCATAACAGTCTTCTATTTTAGCAATCATGGCACAGTTGTAATTGTCTCTTTACTCATTTGTTTGTTTGTTTGTTTGTTTGTTTGTTTTTTAGGCCACAGTGAAAAGTCCTTCCATAGGCAAAGTAGAAACTTGTAGGTCCAGAAGCACTGGCAAAGAAACAGGGAGATTATACAGTGAGGTTCAGTCAGCCACAGAAACGTGTTCCCCATTCACATTGCCACCCCTCATGGCCAGGATGCTTCCCCACAAATGCCCCTTGAGCAGGAAGCATCCTCGGGCTAGAAGGAAAATTCTTCTGTTGGGCTCCCTTTCAGTCAAGTGACCTGAACTGCCTAGGCATTGCTATTCTCTTTTACCCATGCAACAATCTTCCCCATGTGACCTCCTCCCAGCAAAACATAAAAGCATGGACCAAAGTTACCACCCTGATGGGTTCTAGCATCAACTAGAAACTATGTGAAAAGGCAGCTCTCACTCCAACTCTTGGTAAGAAGGCTGGCTTTGGGTCCCACAGCTTCCATCTTCCCCATCTCAGCGACAGAAACAAATGGGGGACAGGATAGCTGGGACTCATGATGTGTACAAGAAAGAGCTGCAAAAGGAGACCTGGGGTAGAGTAGACATATGGGAAGAGAGAGGGCATGGAATTTGGGGTAGAGTTGGTGGTTCAAAGCACCCAAATATTGTGTGGCTTGAAGAACATGGTGTTCAAGGAAGAAAATGAGTGAGTAAGACATACAGGAAGGGACAGGTCTTAAGACAGTGCTTGAGAGAATGCCAGGGACCAGCTCATCACATCCAGGGGTCAGGGCTAATGACCCCCTCCCTACCTCTTGCTCTCCTCTCTGTATGGTTTAGAGTAGGGGTGGGCAAACTTTTTGACTTGAGGGCCACAATAGGTTCTTAAACTGGACCACAGGGCCGGAACAAAAGCAACCTGACCATGCTGGCACTCTCATCTTGAGCTGCTGGTGAAGGAAGGGAGGGGAGAGCAAGAGAATCCTCCGCTCTTTCGGCTCCGTAGGCCGGATAGAACAGCCAAACAGGCTGGATCAGGACTGTGGGCTGTAGTTTGCCCACGGCTGGTTTAGAGTCTCTACAGCAGGATGACAGATGGTCAGAAATCAGGCATCTGATGTCAGAATGCCTAGTTCCATTTCACTCCATCACACTAGTTGGGTGACCTTATGCAAGTTAACTTCTCAGTAAAACCGGGGTAATAACATGAAATAACTGTATAGGGCTGTTGTGAAGATTAAATAGAGCATTATGTATATGGCACTTAGAACAGTGCCTGGCATCTGGAAAATTCAAGTTCTCAATGATATTGATGATTGGTCTGTTTATCTATTTGTCTTTGATCAAACCTTCTTCAAAATTAGATATGTGTATGTTTTCTCCTCGCTTACTCACATGGAAGATGTGAAAGTCACCCAGAGAGATTACCTCACCATCTTAATAATGATTTTGTTTTTATTATTTTTATTTTTTTTCTAACCAATGTCTCCAACCCACCTTCAGTATGAGCCAAGTGATGTGATTACGTATGATAGTTTGGGGAAATCTCTGATCCCCTGAACCTTAACATCTCTGTCTATAAAATGAAAGGTTTGAAACATTTGTTTGAAATTCCTTTCCCATTTTAAATTATCTGATTCTATTGTCCCCTCCTTCTCTATCAAGTGCATTATTCACCAATGGACTGATATTCATTGAAATATCAATCAAATAGAGCTTGACAAACAGAACAAGACTAATTCCATAAAACCAGTCTCTACCACTAAAATCCAATTCTATGGGATGTTCTTAGTCAAGTGAGTATCCAGACACTTATTTCCCACACTTTTCACTACCATCTACCGCCTGGACAGTGGTTACTGTTGGTAGGTTTAGTCACCATGAAGCCCTACGAAAAGTCTTGGGCTTTCCAAAGCTCCACTGGTTAGGGTCACTGAGATCTTCTTCCAAATCCAGGAAAAGTATGATGCATTGCAGAAGTATTTAGAACCACAAAAGAAGAGACAGAGGGAAAACTTACCAACACACTAATGCTTTGTGGCATGATCATTATTTCATTGGTTCAGGATACATTCACCCTAAAGAAATAACTTTCTAATTGTGGGGTAGCTGGGAAAAGAATGGGGTGAGGTATAGGAATGGGAGGTGGTGGGATCCATATATTGAACTCTCCCCCACCCATGGTTTAAGTCCATAAATTCAGCTCTGCTAGTATTTGTTTTCTTTGTTTATTTTGGTGGCTTCTTTGTGAGTAAAAGTTCTTTGAACAAAGGCCTCTTTGAGTTAAAATTTAAAAAAAAACTGCCCTGAAGAATGTTTCCACAGATACAATACTCATGACAAACCCATGCAGGGGTTATTAGTATGATATTAGTATTATGTTGCCCACAAAGGTCTGCAAACCTCAGAGTGATGGGAAAACTTGCCCACTGATAAGTCACCAAGCAGAGACTCAAAGCCAGGGCAACTGATCATACATTTATTCTTTGCAATACACCTCAGTGACTTCTTTAAAATTTATAGTAACAGAAACTTCCGGGCATCATATAATTGTAAGTTTTGCAACTTTATTCAAAAGAAATTCAGAAAATGTTTTAATAATTCCCTTTTCTAATGCATCTATTTTTGCAATTACTATGCTGTCTGTGCTCTTAACATAAATTAACTCATTTAGCTTTCTTTAATATGCCACCAAAATATGTATGTTAAGTGCCATTATTAGCCCCTTTTTACACATGAGGAAAATGAAACTCAGGAAGATAAAGACATTTGTCCAAGTTCAAATAGCTAATTAGAGACTGGTCCAGAAGTTGATGCTAATCAATCTTACTAATTAGAGCTGATACATTGCTAGATGGGCTAATTTGAGGTGCTGGGAATTTTAAGATGAATAAGACATTGTCCCTGTGCCCGTGTAGCTCACCTGTAGGCACGTAACCTCTAAGGTAAGGTTTACCATGAAAGTCACTATTCCATCATAATATATGTTGCTATGCAAAACAGATTTTAGAAATAAAAATGTATGTGATATCAGTTTTAAATAAGGTCAGAGGTCTTTAAGAATTGCCTAAGATGGCAGCATTTCTTACATTTTTATGAGAATAATTTATGCTAGCTTCAGGAAGGTTATTGAGAAATTCTCAGAGAATATACCCCATGACAGAGGCAATGAATTAATCATGGTGGACATAAAGGCAAAAGAAAAATATTATACTGGAGAACTAGCTCTCACACTTGATGGGGGGATGGCACACCAAGGCTTCACTGGAAACTTGAGTGAAGAAATCTGAATATTAAAGAAAGAGATGAATTATTCTGCTTAGGTCCACGGTTTATGAATTCATGTGAATTGTCTACCAAGAGTTCAGTTACTCAGAGACTACAATTCAACTCTGACTCTGTTCATCTATTGGGAATCATGCTCAAGGCCAGAGTGTGTTCAGGAAAACTTTAGGGTGTGATAATATTTTTTGCATTTCGACTTCTGTGCTTGTTTCAAACAGTTTCCTGGTAAGATGGCAATACATGGGTTCTGCTTTAAAGCATCCTCAGTGTAAAATTAACATCACAATTTGAGAGAGAAAAGACAAATTATACAGATGTTGCAGATGGAGACTTTGGCGGTGAGTCATGGCCAAGCAGTTAGTGGTGGAATGTTCCTTACCACTGAAATAGTCAAAACAAGCTTTCAGTGAACACGAGATGAAATGACCCCTCTAGAGAGAAATTTTCATCATAAAATCAAATTTCCTTTATTGCAGCTCCAGAAACCTGAGTTGCCTGTGGAAGTGAGAACGGAGCAGGTTATGTGTTCACCCCATTAGGTCAGCTGGTCTCCGCTCTGTCACCTGATCAGTTTCTGAAAATGGGTGAGGATAGAATCAGGATGATATATTGGTTATTTAGAATGGGTGAGCAGAGAGAGAGAGAGATAGCAACAAAAAGAGAGGAAATCAGAAGGACTAGAACTAGGGGCATAGAAATCCTTGTGCCAAAACTTTCCTGAGCCTCCAGGTTGGTTTGGGTTTTGTTTGTTTGTTTGTTTGTTTGTTTGTTTTAACCTGTAAATTTTTAGTATAATGATAATTAGCTCCTGAGTCATTGTAAGACAAAAAGAAACATGAAATATTTTTATTAAGTTGATTTATCAACTATAAGGCATGATACAATTATTGATCATGCTGTATTCTTATTTTTTGTTTTTTAATAAAAAAGCAAAATGACCCACAAAACAAGAAAAACAGGAGGAAATTATCTAAGGTACCACCCATGAGTGGGCAGCGATGTGTGAGGAACGAGGAGGGCATTTGGTTTGGGAAGTGAGACTCCAAGCTTGTTCTACCCTTCATGAAGACACAGGAGTTGATATATGTTAACTTTTTGGAAGCGTGCCTGCCATAATCATGTCAACAAAGATTAGTTAGAGTTGGCAAGTCTTCCAACTTATCTGAGCCTCTAGTTCTTGCCTATAAAATTATGGAGCAGTGCACCTACTTCCCAGGCTAGTGAAGGGGGATTCGTTATAGTTACATGCATGAATGGACATTATGAACTATTTACAAATCGGTCATTACTATTACTTTGGTTGGAGTCCATTTTTAAACCAAAGTTGAAAGGAACATGTAACAGAGAACTTGCTGGTATAAAAAACATTTTTTTCAGAAACATAAAATAAGTGCTACATTAAGTATTTAGCTTTTGCCCTAATTTGGGAGTGATAAGATCAACTTTGATAGATATGAAGAACATTTGGAAAAACATCTGAGTATTTGTCAAAAGGGATGGGCAGAGAGATCTCTAATGGCCTGTCCTAAATGAGCAAATTAGAACCACAATGGCCCACACTCAGATGCTGCTGGTGATGATTTTTAAAAAATGTATTACATTTAGGAGAAATAATAAGATTTCTCACAACACAACAGACTTCAGAAGCAGGCAGCTTATGACCCTGCAGATCCAAACACTGAAGTCTCACTCATAAAGTGTTATGCTATGCTGTACCCTTTACTTCCCTACGCTTCCAGATCAATAGCTTTGGACTAAAGCCTAAGACATGAGTCACAGCCTTCAGTAGCATCCAGTGTAGAATGGCTTGTTGTAACAAACCTTGATGTGGTGGGAACAGTATATTATTTGTCATCAATCTGACCTGAGTTCAGATCCCTGCTGGGAATCTCACTTTGTGCTTGATCTAAGGAAATTGAATCATTCTGAACCTTCAATTAAACTATTATAGTACATATTGCAGCTTCCTTCAAGGTTTTGATGAAACAATACATAAAAAAGACTTATACATGTGCCTGCACATAGTAGGTCTTTATACAAGTCAACTCTCTTCCTTTCCCCTGTTCTGTCTTACATTCCATGGTCCTAAGATAAATACATCAAAAGTGCTGTTTTAGTCACACTCACAAAGCCTTAAATTTTAATAGGCTTTGTAATAAAACTTAGGAAATCAACAAATCAAATTATCTTGCTATATAAATTAGTAAACAGGCTTAGAGAGATGTGTGACTTGCTTGAAACAATACTCAATTTGCAGCTAAAACATGACTGGTAGACTTAATTTCCAGTCTTCCGTTTCACAAGCATCCCCAAGCCCAGATATGAACTAGTTCTTGGTTGTTCCTATGGAAATATGTATCTGTGCCCCCAAAGGGCTTAGATTCTAATAGGACAACAGCAAAAACAATGTAGACTCCTGTCTACAGTCCAAATACCAAAAAACTGCTGGTGGTTAGATGTCCCTAGTCCTTTTTCTTCTTCCGCATGCCTGAATGTAGCCATGCATTTATTTAGTACCTAAACAGACCGACAATATATCACATATGAGACAATCCGCTAAGCGCTGTACAAAGAGGAAATTAAAATGCAGCCCAGGAGAGAAGGTACATGCAATCAGCTGCACAGTGGGTCAGAGCACAGATTTCAGCATCAATTAAAAAAAGAGTTCAAATCCCATTTTGGCTACTTACTGTGCACTCTCTGGGTAAGGTTCCCAATGCCTCCAAGTCCTTTATTTCTCTATGCTAGGTGAAGAATTGTACTTGGTCTTTAGATATATCATGAAAATTGACTGCTATAATGTAAAAAAAAAATTCAGCCTGTTATCTCACTTCAATGAGTGGTGGCTATTGTTCAAAGCCATTACTATTAAGAGCGGTAAAAGCAAAGTGCTGACTGTTAACCTTCTAAAGTAGAGATCAACAAACATTTCCTGTAAATGGAGAGATAGGAAATATTTTCAGCTTTGCGGGAGGCAGGGTCTGCCTTCTGTCATCTCAGTTCTTCAGTCTTAGCCTGAAAATAGCCATAGACCACATGTAAATGGTGGGGGTGGCCGTGCCATAATAAATCTATGAATACAGGAGGCCAGACTGTGAGCCATATTTTGCCCACCCCTTTTCTGAATGGAAAATTATGGAAAGTTTAACTATAAGAAATGATTGGTGGATTAAAGAAGCTATAGGATTTAGCAGACAGAAAGGCAGCAGTAGGAGTAGAAATAGCATAAACCAAGGCAAAAATGGGGAGTGGTTTGAAGCAAGTTGGCTGTCGTCTTGAGCTGAAGTCCCCCCACTGGGAGCCCCTACACTACCATATATGATGTGTCAGTGAAAGGGAGCATGGAATATGCAGCAAAAGACATCCTGGAATTCACATTTCAATGCCCTTCGTTACATCCTATTGAAAGACAGCTTTTGAGTAGGGGACTGATGTGATTGATAACAGACTTTATTGCAAGGAAGTGCAATGACAACTCTCCTAAAGCAGAATAAACAAGGTGACCAATTTAACTGGAGGGAGGTGGAGTGGGCGATAGCACTATCAGTAGGGCTTATAGAACAGAGACATGGAATATTGAACACAGGAAGAAGAGCTAGTTTGGGGAGTTGAAAATGACATATTAAAACGTGAACTATGGGACTTTGGCTACATCATTGAACCTGCATGGGAAATGGTTTGGATTGTCTCTGAGCCCTTTTAAATCCAGAGATGAACAGGATCAGGTGGAATTTGGTATTGGGAAGACACTGTTATTGTGGGTCTCCATTACTCAGCAGCTGGACTAAGCCCAATATATTAATTGGTAAGAATGAACAGCAAGAGCACCTGTCCTATTGGAAAATTCTTTATCTCTGGCCCTCTTTCACTCTTTTCTCTCTTTTTTTTTCTTGACTGTTTTGTTTCATTTGCTTTTTCGTGTCCTATGGAACACAGCACTCTAGAAGGTGGTGCATATGATTTGACGCAAGAACATTGTGTTTGAGGCTCTGGCAGAACATTCTCAACAATGGTGCTTGGGTGGGTTTTTCAAAACACTGATATTTTCATATCCATCCCATGAATTAAACAACATCAGCCACTTCAAAAGATTCTTGCCCAATGCCCTATCACTTGTCGTTCTAGCTTGAGGTCCCACCCTATAGCTCTAGTTCAGGTATTTGACACATAAAGTTTCCAAAATGCTCCCAATTGCTTCAGGATGCTGATCTTTTGATCACATCATTTCCTTCTATTGAGGCTGCTGAGGGGGCCCACACAAGAAAAAAATGCAATTCCCCCTTGCCTGTCCAGATTATTAACAAGTAGACAAATAAAGCAAAGATGAAATATGGAAGCCAAACATGCTATGTGTTACAGATGGAGGTCAAGGTGGAAGACTCATTCTTAAGGGGATTAGTCAAGTGGGCAGTAATAGCAAACCCTGGATCTAAGGAGCCCTCCCATGCAAACCCAAGCATTATTGGACTTGGGCAGGCCGTTCTGGTCCATAACTCCTGAGACATCCTGGCTTACCTGAGATGTGCTATTATTTTCAAGTATCTTGGCCAGGTAAGTCATTTAACCAACTCATAATCCAAAGGGGCATAGAAAGACCCAGGGTTGCTCTAACTGAGCTTCTTTTATTAGACAAAAATGCTAGAAGTCTGGAGGAAGTGTTCCTGACTAACACGACTACTGAAAATGTTTTCTTACACAGTAAACCCTTCTTATCCATCAAGTATTTACTTTTATCATCAACAAAGAATCTTCAAGTGGAGATCCCGATGAACTTGTGTAAGAAGAATTAAACAAGAACAGAAAGATGGTGTGCACCTCTACCTCCCAAAAGTCTCAGGTCCTTGAGCACTATGTGAAAAATATTATTTTTTTTATCTGCTCATCATCACTTTCCAATGGCCAGGTTGCTGCAATAGGACTTCAGTGTTTTTCTTGAGCGCTCTTCTCTTCCAGTTTACATGGATTGAATTAGGATGCCAATCAAGATGTAATTCCAGGGATGGAGAGTACTGAATCTTGGATAGAATGAAAAAAAAATATGGAAATGAGTGGAGTTGATTCATCCCAGTTTGATGCTGTAAATGTAGCTTTGGTTTCTGTATAATGGCCACAATTATGTCCCTCAGCACTGTGACCATGCTATAGGTAACATCTATTCCCCACTCTCCACCTTGAATCTGGGCTGGCCTAGGTACTTACTGTGATTCACAGATGGGATGTAGGTGGTGTCACACCAGGTCAGAGCCTAGGCTACTAATACAAAAGGCTTCCCACTCTTCTGCTCATTTTCCTGTATTCTTTCACCTTCATTTGAACAAGAGCCACATTTTTAAAAAAATGCATTTTCCAAACAACAGAATATACATGAGTCAACTGAAATGCTAGTTATTACCAGATTTTTTTTAAAAAAAGAAATCTGTTTGATGTTGTGGCTATTCAGAGGTTATTGTTATACTAGAGGCCCAGTGCACAAAATTTGTGCATGGGGATGGGTGGGGAGGGTGTCCCTCAGCCTGTCCTGCACCCTCTCCAATCTGAGACCCCTCATGGGATAACCGGCAGTTGTACATCCCTCTCCAGAACTGCTGGCTCCTAACCGCTCCCCTGCCTGCTTGATTGCCCCTAACTCCTTCTGCCTGCCAGCTTGATTGTCTCTAACTGATACTCCCCTGACTTTATTGCCCCTAACTACCTCTGCCTCAGCCCCACACCTGGTACTCCTCCAGCTGACCATAGGCACCCGGGATCCAGGACCCCTCCCTCTAGTCAGCCATAGGTGCCCAGGCTGGCTGCAGACTCTGAGGATGGTGGGCAGGTGGCTTTGCCTGTGCTGCATCCACAAGTGCTGGCACCTGGGACCACAGGGTGGGTGGCTTCTCCTTCTCCCAGGCCACAGCCAGCCACATGTGCTGGTGCCTAGGACTTCGGGGTGGGCAGCTTCTCCATCTTCTCTTGGATGCAGTGTGGGCAACTTCTCCGGCTGGCTATGGCCTGGGATCACCAGGAAGGCAGTGTACTCGTACCCCCGGGCGCACCCAGCCTCAGGTACTGGGGCCCAGTCTCTCTGTCTCCCCAGGATGTGAGGCAGGAGGATGTGAGGCTTCTGAGGCTGGCTGCCACCTGGGATCATGGGGCAGGTGGCTTCTTCATCTCCCAAGCTCCACCCAGCCTCAGGTGCTGGCGCCTGACTTCTCAGACTCTCACAGGCCCTGAGGGGATGTGGAGCGGGGCTGCTGCCATGTTTTCGGTTCAATTTGAATACTAACTCTGATTGGCTGTTGGGCGTAGCAGAGTGATGTGATTTGCATGTTTCTCTTTTATTAGTGTAGATAATGCACATACACATACACATCCAATGGAATTACAGATGGCTAACCCATTTGGCCAGAGGGCACCAGAAATCACAAGCAAAGGCCAATGAAAGGTTTTGATTTATGTGGGAGGTTTTCCACAAACAAGTCACTGTTGCTGATTAAATCACCATGACCAGATTATGTCTGTTGGTGGGCAGGGTAGCAGAGTGAAATCTATTTCTGCTTCTTAATGCATTTTTGCTATATGTTACCTTAAGGCAAAGCATTCTCTGGACTCCTTGTGTCACAATCAAGGAGAAACTTTGAATTTCTGCCAAATCATAAAACATTTCTGAGTGTGTTTTTTTTCCTCTTTCATACCAAAAGTAAAAAAAAGAAACAAGTTAGATTAATTCTTGTGTTTACCAAGTAGTTTTCAAATAGCTTATATGACAAATCAGATAGTGAACAATGAAGGTCCGGCCTTCTCTTAATTATTATTTTTTAATATTTTTATTTATTTTATTTTTAAATAAATCTTTATTGTTCATATTATTACAAATGTTCCTCATTTTTTCCCTCTAATGCCCCCCTCCACCAGGTTCTCACCCCACCCTCTGCCCTTTCCCCACCCCCCATTGTCCTCATCCATAGATGCACAGTTTATGTTCAGTCTCTTCTCGCACCCACCACTCCCCCTAAAACCTTCAGTTCACTCCCCTTCCATACCTCTGATTCTATTATATTCACCAGTTAATATTGTTCATCAGATTTTTTAATTCCCTTGGTTTTTAGATTCACTTGTTGATAGTTACATATTTGTTGTTCATAATTTTTATCTTTATTTTCTTCCTCTTCCCAAAGAACCACCTCCAGCAATTCATATAATTCTGGTTTGGCAGTGATGAACTCCTTTAGCTTTTTTTTATTTGTGAAGCTCTTTATCTGACCTTGGATTCTGAGTGATAGCTTTGCTGGGTAGAGTATGTTTGGCTGTAGGTTCTTGCTATTCATCACCTTGAATATTTCTTGCCATTCCCGACTGGCCTGCATGGTTTCTGTTGAGAAATCAGCTGACAATCATATGGGTGCTCCTTTATAGGTAACTACCTGCTTTTGCCTTGCTGCTTTTAATATTCTCTCTTTGTCTTTTGCTCTTGGAATTTTAATTATGATGTGTCTTGGTGTGGTCCTCTTTGGATCCCTTTTGTTTGGGGTTCTGTGCGCTTCCTGGACTTGTAAGTCTAATTCTTTCACCAAGTGAGGGAAGTTTTCTGTCACTATTTCTTCCAGTATGTTTTCGGTATCTTGCTCTCTGTCATCTTCTGGAACCCCCATAATTCTGATGTTGGTTCGCTTGAAGTCGTCCCAGAGGTTTCTTACATTATCTTCAACTTTCTGGATTCTCTTGTCTTCTTGCTTCTGTGGAAGAGTGTCTTCTGGCTCTTTATGTTCCAAATCTTTGACTTGATTCTTGCAATCTTCCATTCTGTTTTTAGGACTCTGTATAATATTTTTTATTTCAGACAATGTATTCTTTATTTCTAGTTGATCCATTTTCATATCCTCATAGGTCTCATTTATTTCATTGGCCTTTTCTAGGAAATTCTTGAAAAACCTTATAACCGTGGTTTTGAACTCTATATCCAGTCTCCTTTTGTCCTCCATTTCTTTCATTTGTGATCTATTCCCTTGTTTTGGCATTTTCACAGCTTTCCTGAGTTGGTAGGGTGGTTTTGTGTGTTTAGGTGTCCTATATGGATCAGAGGGGCAGCCTCCCAGTTACCTGAGGTGGACACTCCTGGTGCACCCCTTTGTGGACTGTGTTTACAGCCTTATTGTAGTTAAGTCTTGATTGTTGTTGGTATTACTGGGAGGAACTGACCTCCAGGCCAATTGGTTGTGAGGCTCAGCTGTGTCTATGCTGGGAGATAGCCTTATTCGACTAGACTTGGAAAAATGCAAAAGCCTCTGTGTTCAGCTTGGATGGGGCGGAGTTTCAGGGTGGAGCCTACAGCCTTGGCTTCTGGTCAGCCCAGCCCTATGAGGTTCCTGAGTCTGTGTTCCTCAGTGTCCTTTGGTACTCACTGCTTTAGTACTCCCTGCAAGCACCTCTGAGAGAAGGGTGCCCTCAAGTTTCTCCCACCACTAGACAGTCTAATATCTCCCCCAATGAGCCCAGAACTGGGGTTCAGTGCAGTTGTAGGTAGGGTTGGAAGTGGAGTTCAGTGCAGTCCGGAGCTTTTGTCTCCTTCCCACTAGGGCAATCCAGAAGCACAATCAACAGTCCGTCTTCTGTGCACAATATTTGTGACTCCGGGGCTCTGCTTTTCACTGCTCCCCTGAGTTTCAGCCTTATAGCCTAGAATCCCTCTATATGAGACTGGGTCCCCAGGGTCTCACCCAGAACTGGGGTTCTATGCAGTCGGAACTGGGGTTCACCACAGTCCAGAGCTTTTATCTCCTTCCCACTAGGGAATGCCAGCCAGGCACTCAGCCACCCCCTCCTCTCCAGCTCCATTCTCTCCCCAGGCATGCACCATGTCTCTGTACCTTAGGCTTTTACAGCTCCTATGATTTTCTTTCTGGTTTTCTCTTTCCTTCCAGTTGTAGAATTTCCAGTCAGTCAACTTTTCTGTAGTTCTGGATAATTTTGTATTTTAGTTGTATTTTTTTTAATTGTTGTGTGAGGCTGCAGTTAGGCGTTTACCTAAGCCACCATCTTGGTGTCTCCCTCTTAATTATTATTAATTTATTAAGCAACTTCTTATTTGTCAAGAATACTCTGATAATATTTCTCTATTTCAAAAACACTGTACTTGAATGAGCTTCCTATTGATTAAAGAACTGGTTAAGCCAGGCTTGTGTGGCTCATTGACCTATGAGCATTGACCTATGAACCAGGAAATCATGGTTTGATTCAAGGTCAGGTACATGCTCAGATTGCAGATCCAATCCCCATTAGGGTTTGTGTAGAAGCAGCCTATAAATGATTATTTCTCATCTTTTATGTTTCTGTCTCTCTCTCCTCTTCTTTCCTTTCTGATATATATATATATATATATATATATATATATATATATATATAACTCAATGGAATACTATTCTGCTGTAAAATGAAGAAGAAAAAAATTCACCCTTTGCAACAGTATAGATGGAGCTAGAGAGCATTATGATAAGTGAAATAAGCCAGACAGAAAAAAAAGACAAATATGATTTCACTCATATGTGGAATCTAATGAACAAACTGAACTGCAAAGCAGAGTCAGATTCATAGATGCAGAGCAGGCAGACAGACAGCTCTGTTGCAGTGGGATGGGAGGTTGGAGGGTGGACAGAACGGGGGATGCAAAAGGATTAAGAAAAAAAAGAGAGAGATTTTATGCACATGAATAGTATGGTAATTGTGGAGGGAGAAGGGAGAGGTAAGTGGAAGAAGGTATAGAGGAGATAAATGGTAATGGAAAAAATAAAATAAAGAAAAAATATAATAAAGAAAAAATAAAATAAATAATTATGTAAAACCAATTATAATGATGACATTGCCATTTATCGTGGCTGAGAAGAATCATAGTCCTCCCTGAGATTTCTGTATACCACCAGAGCAGTGCTGGTTACACCCAAGCTCCACTCATAGGCTGCCTGTGCTCATGCCTCAGCTTGCTGTTCGCTAGCTGTGTTAACATTGGGCAAATTACTCATCCTTGCCTGCATTTATTCTTCTGTAAAAAGAAATAGAAATAGTACTGTCTCATTATATGTTCTGAAGATTATACAAGTAAATACATGTGAACTGCTTAGACCACCATCTGGCATATAATAACTACTTAATAAATATTAGCTATTGCCATTAGCTATCATCATCATCACAACCATTAATTATCTAATATTTCACACTATTAGATAGCACTTACAACATCTCATTTCTCAGATCAGTCCTGTGATGTATATTATTATCCTTACTTTATGGAATTGAAACCAAGACTAAAGTTTGTGAAATAATTTTCCCAAGGTCATTTTAGCAAGGAAAAGGTCAGGGATAAGCCCAGGACTGTTGGACTTCCAATGTATATTCATTCTCTGCACCCTGTCCCATTCATTGGTGTTGAAGGAAGTCTATCCATTTTCTCTTTGCCTTCTTTTCCCTGAGTCCTCTATGCTCTGCTTACTTAACCACTGTGATCAGCACTGGTGAGATTTGAGCAAGGTTTCCTTCTAATATGTTGACCTGGCATGATTCCCAAGCCTGCTGCTATTGTGAGGGAAGAAGTTCAATGCAGTGCTTAACCATTTGGAAATCACCAAAATTCCTGGATTAATGTCTAGCTCCAGTGCTGATAACTACATTAACTTGAATTATTGTGTTGAAATTTCCTCATCAGGAAAACAATGCTTACCCAATAGGCCATTCTGAAATAACCAGAGATTAACGCAGTATTTGGCATGTAGTAAGCCTTGAATAAATGTTAGCATGAAAGGCTGACAAATGGGACCCCTCCTGCCTCCTTATTGGCAGAATTCCCTAAGACCACAACAATAGGTGCCAATTAGCCAGGTTCAAAATATAGGCCTAGGGCTCATTTGCTACAAAATTGTACAGCTCACCTTAAAGGAATAAATCATTTGAATAGAGGAGGAGGAGAAAAAAATGTTTCTTTTTTACATTCTGAGTTTTTGGAGCTGGCACACAGACCTCCTAAGCAAGGAGTACCCATGTCATGTGCTGCAGGACCCAGCACCTGGTCACACATCAGCTCACATGCTGGCCCTTTCCCTCCTCCTGCACCTGACCATGAAAGGATCAGAAATCTGGACTGGAGAGTGCGGGGAGGATCGGAACAGCAGTGTGGGAAAACAGAGAAGACACGCGCAGTCCAGGAGCCACCCAAGGCTCCCAAACAGGAAGTTGGCCTGCTTCAGAGCAGCAGCAGAGTTTATCAGCTGGAATAAAGGCTTGAGTTTTGATCATTGCACCAGTCTGGACATTTAAATTATTAAAAAGGGCCTGCATTTTTCACTTCCCAGACCCCCAGCGCATTTGAGAACAGCTAAGGCTTAGTCTAACAGTGGGGAATCATAGGTGCATGGCTCCCACATATACTGAGTATCCCACATTCGCTGAAATTGATTGGAATGACAGTGACTCCACATTAAATGGAGGCTTGGCTGTGCTGTGCAGGGGACATACACAGCCTTGGGGTCCAGATAGACCTTTTTAAAACCTTACACATTTCTCTGACTATTCCTTGCTATTCTTGAGCTGAACTACCTCATCCTGGGTCTCAGAGTGATCACAATTACAGAGAAAATTAAGGGCTTCGTGTTAAATATCTAAGGCTATACTTAGCCCTAGCCTTAAATATAAACTCTTTATATTTCCATCTTGATCGGATGAAAAAATAATGGAAAAAGGCATTGTTATAGTCTTCCATATATACTTCTTTGACAAGTATATTAACCTAAAGGGCATTTAAATGTATTGTCCTTTGAGTCTTGAACTACCAGAGAAATCTTTTTAAAAGTGTGATAGTATGACCAGCCCTGTAACACCTTTTCTTCCCAAGGTGAGCTAACCCTCCACTTAAGGGAGCGACTATGCGAGAAGCAGTTCAGTGCTCGTGCCCTGGTAGGTCAGACAGATGCTATGCACTCCTGACCAGTTTAACTGCTCCTTCTGTAAAATCAGAACAGTAAGAAGCACACCATCACCCTACTTCATTGGATTTTGTGAACATCTAAGGATATAATATATAAAACATACTTAGGTCCCAAAAATGTGTTCATCAATACCATTAGCATCAGCATTATAAGAGAGACACCTCAGGTAGTCCCTATGAGTTAGGTGAAGGGTCTTCTGGTTCTCTCATGCCTTCAACTTTGTTAAACTTTTATAAAACTTCCATCATCTTTATTTTTTATTAAGTATAAATGGTTGTTTGAATGTGGTAACTAAGTAAAATGTCTCATCAACGGATAACTCGGGTCCCTTTTGCTCTCCTAATAAAATAAAGAGGCAGACTCCATGGTAATTCTCAGTATGAGCTGGGCCAATGCAGCATGAGTCTGTGTCCCTGTCTTCCCCAGGCAGGAGTTGGTAAAAGCAGCATCTGAAACTGAGAGAATGCATGGATTATAACTCTTACAGAGACATAAAGCTAAGCACTACCGTAGGTGTACTTAGGTGGGGACTACAGAATCCAGGGGTTTTAGAGTTCTGGATTCCCAGCCCTATACCATATGCATCTGTTTTCTCATTTGCAAACCAGGAAGAAGAATAAAAGAATAGTTATCTTACAAGGTGGTGGTGAGAATTAAGTGGAATAATGTATTTGAAAGCACCAGTTAAATTCTGAAGTGCTATGTAATGTTAATATGTGTTATAATTGTCAAGTCTGGCTCATTTTTCTTGAAGAACCAGATGAGGCATTCAGGATGGTGAAAAGGGACTTGGGCATGAAGGAAAGACTGCAATCCTACTTCCACCACCAGGTAAGTCAGTTCACTTTGCTGGTGAAAGAACTTTCATATAACAAGCAAGAGGGATATGCTATTTCTGAAGCTGCACCATTTCTATACTCAACAGAATCTATTACTTTTATAGCAATTAATTCCATCATCGTTAAAGAGAGGGGGTAGTTTGATATCACAAAAAGAGTAATAGAAGCCAGATAAGTTTTTGTTGAGCCCTGGCTCTTCAGTATATTAATTGACTTTGGGGCAAGTCATTGAATTTGCCTCAATTGTCCTATTTTTAAAATGGGATATGTGCTTCATGAGGTTGTTGGGGGTTGGGGGTGGAATAATACATTAAATTGTGCTTTCTAGTTCATCTGTTCTGCCCTTTGGAAAAGTCCAGTGGTCACAGGGCAGATGAAATACTGAGCCCCTTAGTTCTGCCTGACTGGAGGCATTGGGAGTCAGGGAGTTAAGAGAGATCTCCTGGCGTCAAGGGTGAAGTCGAGCCCTTTGTGTTAAATCTGGGTGATGGACACAGAGTGACTGGCTGAGTTAGAAAAGACCCTTGTTTGGGCAGTGTCAAATTGCAGGTGCATTCTGTAATCTGTGTCGCCAGGAACCTTGGAGGTGGAATGCTCCGGAAACAGCAGGAGCAATTCACACCAGGAGACATGCTCTCATATGCCAGCTCTCTATGGGTTACACTGGAAGAAGAGGAAACACGATATGTTTCTGGACAATATGTTTCTTTCCCTCCTTCATGAAAGCATGAAGATTAAGAAGTGAAGCCGTCGGAACAGCACACTGCCTGATCTTCTCACCTCCCTGAGAGGCTCCGGGGCTCATTTTCCATGCTAGTCAAGCCTCTCATGGAATCCCATTGGTCTGTTTCCCCTTGAACTCCAGCCAATGGTTTTCACTGGGGGGGAGGGAACCCAGGGCCCACGTAAGGCAATCCATTAGGATACAGCAATAAATTAGTAGGCCTTTGATTTATGCTTAGTCTTAGCTCATCCAATGTTATAAGTTTTGTAATGTGAATAATATATAGGCAGAGTAGTGCATCTATATAAGGTGTGAAGTTATTTATTACAGTTGTGCTTAATTATTATTATATGCAGAAACAAATAGCATGTAAACTACTAGGTATAGAAAATTTTTAAAAATTGTATGTCCTTAGACTGTAAGTTCTTCAGAAGCCAAGATGAGGGCATTCATCTTTGAACCCCAAGATTCCCGTATAATGCCTGACAGTTGAGAAAGGATGGAGGGATAAGTGAAATCTAGGCATATATTTATTGGGCACATAATATGGGCAAAGATCAGTTTCAGGCACTTCAGATTCAGAGACTCCTCATGGTCTGGAGAAGACAATCATGTGACAACCAGCCAGAAGACAATGTGGAGAGAGCCCCATGTGAATTACAACTGCACTGATGGGTCAGCGAAGAGGAAATGATTCACTTCACTAAGGTCAAGAGCACGACTGGGCCCGCTTCCCTCAAGAGCGGGAGCTGCACTGAGCCATAAGGGGTGGGCAGGAATCTTTCAAGCTTTTTGTGGGGGAGGGAGGAATGGGTTGCGGAAAATGTGCAATTCTCTGTAACTTCTCATAAATCGCACCCAGTTGAGAACATTGGGAAGTTTGCATAAATACAGCTGCCATTTCAAAACATGTATTGGCTGAGATAGCTTTAGTGATTACTAATAAAGACTGCATCTGCATTTGACTAAGAAATAAAAATCATTTCTCGCTTATGACAATTACCACACTAACAATTGGGGGGATTCCAGGCACAGTTCGGTTCAAAGGGTCACAAGATCATCAAGATCACCACTTCATTTCCCTCAGGAACTCTGAGCTCTGCCTCCTACTGTGCTTTCCTCTTGGGCTGGCTTCCCGACACTGGCCTGGCAAGTCCAGGCCTCACGTCTACAACTTCAACCTTCAGAGACAGAGCCGACCCAGGGTCCCAGCAGCCGCTCCCTCCCCACAACCCTCCACCTGGCAAGTCTCAGCGTGAACCCTCATGCATTAGGCTCAGTCACAATTCCATTCCTGCATCAAATGTCAGCCACGTGCACCCAGACAGGTGGGAGCCAGTTTCCCCAGTCACGTGGTCCTCCAGTGGAAATCAAGGGGTCTCCAATAGAGAAAGAGGAAATCTGACACTGCTGGGGCAGCCGATGGAACTCTCTTGCACATCTGGCAGCCCCATGCAGTCTTTGGAGAAAAGAACATGCATCCGTTTGTTTTGCAGATTGTGAAGGTGAAGAACATACGGAGTGAGTGAGTCTTCATTGGGAACTTGTTTTACTCTCCTGGAAATTCTCACCCAGTTTTCTCCATTTTGTTCCATTTTGCCTCAGTCCCTGAGATAAACCCTCTTCCTGCAGCAGAGACACACTGGCATGGTGAGGAAGAACTGGGCTTCCTTTGTTTGGGCTTCTCTTTCACTTTGTTTTGTTTAACTTTTTAGAAAGTTAAAAGCTAGGAAACTAAATCATACTCAAAGCACACTGTTTTGTTCTCAGCATCCCATGTCCGATTATGATATTGTTATCTTCTCCTCCGAGAAATAGATATTTGCTTTATCTTGTATAAAACCAGCCTGTCTTCCTGGGCGAAGTGCGAGTGTATAATAACCATTTTGTTAGACAGAGATTGGCTTCAGAGACACTGGTGCTTTACGAAGAAATGGAAAACATCTCTGAAAAGGAATCCAGGCTGAGCCGTATCGTCCACAGTAGAAGCTACACCCATTCATGGGGCCTATTCTTGTCCTCAATCCAATTCTTTTGCCTGAGACTCCTCTTCACAAAAGAGTCTCCCGGTTCCCATTGGAGACTCGCTGCGTATGTCAGACCCCCTAGCTCTCTCCTCTATCCTACTGTTTGCTTTGCCCAGGGTGGCTTGACATTCAATAAATATTAAATGCAGCTGTAATAATGATGATGACGACTGTGTGAATAAATAGATAATTTTCACAGGTTGTCTGCACTCTGACTTCATAATAAGAGAAAAGCCACCTCTTGGGGTCAAGCCGAATGTCTTTTGGCCTCTCCCTAGATTATTACGTCATACTATGTTTTCCAAAGTCAAAGAGTAAAGCTCTCCACCAGAGTAAGGTCATCCTTGAATGGACACAGGCCCATTTAGAGATCATGGTCACAGTATTCTTGGAGGTAAAAACAACATTTTTAGCACCTCATTCTCAGGTGGAACTGAGTCTTTTCTTGTGTCTAAACCTCGATTAAAGTAACTTTAAACTTACAATGTTGGCTTGCGCTATCTCTCACTGGGCTGTGAGTGTTTTTCACAATGACCACAGCTTTTACATGTGTATGTAGCTCACTCCAGACACCGAACCTGAGACATAGTAGGTGTTCATTAAATGTTTTTAAATGCATAAATTAGGTATATATATACCTTCTCAAATATGGACATTCAGCACATATACTCCCAGTTGGAGAGAGCAGGCCAAATAACACGACCATGTTATGAGCACAATTTAAGGCAGAGATTACAAATGACTTTCATTTTGCAGGCCAAGCCCTGGGTTTAAGAGTAGTATGAGTACCCTATGCTTGATTAGTGATGTCTGAAATGGACACAGGGCAGAGAATGGCAGCAGAGGGCCAGCGAGCTTCCATCCAGACTTAGGGATGTTCCTTCTCCCAGCAGAGGGACATGTGTGCAGAGAAGAGGGCAGCATGTCCCGCTGGTGGAGCTGAGTACACCACAGAGCTTAGCAGTGATACAATTAAAGGGTAACTGCCATTGACATCTGCTTATAACTTGCTTACAGTTACTTTTAAATAAATGGGATCAGTCTTTCTGCAAATCTGAAATATACATGAACAAACACATGGCCCTCAGTTATTTGAGAATTTTTAGAATCTGCTTACAATACAACCCCAACTAACCAACCCTTGAGGTTCCCCCATTACAGGTGCACTTACCTTTATACAATAAAGAACAGACTTCGGTTGAAATGAAACAGAAAAGATTGTTGTCCATGCCTGCCACTTTACATTTGGCAAAGCAATTCCTGAATTCCTGCACATAAGACAAATTCCAAATATTAACCCCAAATCACCCCCACCTCACGTGACTGCCTACTACACTATTACCTCTTCTGGGCCATTCTCTGAACTGGCAACTCTCTGCCATATCTTCCACTTGCTCATCTAAATCCACTTCTTGGTGACTGACCTCTTGGGTAACTGTCTCCAGTGCCCTTTGACCTCTGGTTGAGTTCAGTCAATAGGGAGCCCCAGTGTGAGAAAGAAGAGGCGAGAGACTCGGGTATTTCTCCTATTGGATCCCTCACGGTGAGGTCACCTCAGCCTAGCGGTGTCCCCTGCCAGGTCACTGCAGCTTGCTCTGCACACAAACTCTCTCTGGCCACCCAGGTTCCAGTAAACCCTCCTGCTCCCCCTCCCTGTGGGCCTGGCAGAGTAACAACCAGGGTCACCACTGCTTGCTTTGGTCTTGGTAGTTCCTTTGGGGTTTCCTGCACCACATCCCACCTTCATTAGTCTCCGAGGAAGTAAACTCTGCTTGAATTATAATTTCCATTTTCCACCTTTGCTCTTTGGACCTTGACAGCTACAGTGCTTCTCCTGACAATCCCCTGCCTCATATCACCCTACCGTGGCATTGAGCATCCATTCTCCATCAGCCTTAGCATCCTCTGTGTCTCCCTGCACTTTAGTGGGAAGTCTCTGCTTCTGTCCACTGTGGAATCCACTGCATGCAGTAGTTCAATATTACCTGTATGTGTGTGTGGGGGGGGGTGTTTCAAGACCTCCAGTGGATGCCTGAAACTGTGGGTAGTCCCAAACTTTATATATACTATGCCTTTTCCTAAACATACAGACATATGATCAAGTTCAATTTATAAATTGGGCACAGTAAGAGATTAACAATTATAAATAGCAGTAAAATAGAATAATTGTAACAATACCCTACAATATAACTTACAGGAAATTGGTCTACCTCTCACTCTGATAACCAACTGGATATCCGAGATGGTGTCTGAGTGACTTAGGGACAGTAAGTGCCTATGGCGTAGACTCACTGGACAAAGGCAGAATTCATGTGCCTAGAAGCCGAAATGGCCAGTGCCAGGTTTCTTCACGCCGCTAAGAAACGTGCACAATTTACTATTTCTGGACCACAGGGTAACTGACACTGTGGGGAGTGAAGCCGTGGATAAGTGGGGAAGACAGTCCTTATTTTAGGCATTGTCACAGTTACTCTATATCCTCATAAAGCAGGGCCCACTCTAATGATAGAGTAATACATTAAGCAAAATCTCAAAAATAAAAAAAGTGAGAACCTGCTTTTTTAGAGGTATGATACTAGCATTTTTTTACATCAAATGAAAGATTTTTAAAAATATGTATTTTATTTCAGAGAGGAAGGGAGAGGAAGAGAGAGATAGAAACAGTAATGATGAAAGAGAATCATTGATCGGCTGTCTTCTGCACACCCCACACTGGGCATCAAGCTCACAACACATGCATGTACCCTGACGGGGAATCAAACCAAGACCTCGTGATTCACAGGTTGATGCTAACCATTGAGCCATATATGCAGGACCAAATGCAAGATTTCGAAAAGAAATATTACTTTCAATTAGAAACAAAATTATTCTAAGGCTAATAGGAAAAAAAAGTATTTCAAAAATGTTTTTAGATTTTTAGTGCATACCCATATGTATATGACATGGTAAGGAGAATTCACTACAGAGATGACTTAGGACATTATTCCTACACTTAACCAACATTTGTAATTAAATGAACAAGCAAACAGACACTCACATGCTCATCTCCAAAGTTCACTGAAGGCTATTAGATGCCGTGTTTATATAAAACTTTTCTATTTTTAAGCCCCTCCACCTCTGTGCAAGTGACATATTCCTATTCTACTTAAAAATATGAGTGATGGAGCATGAGAGGGGCGAAGTGACTTTATCAGATAGACGGATTCATCAGAGTGAACCCACAAGTTGAGGCAACAGATTCTTATCCATTAAGACTCTTTCCTTGCAGTCAAATAGCTGCCTTCTTGATGCACTCATCTCCACACGTTTAGTTTCAGAGCCGATTCAGCTTGCAGCTCTATGTTTCCAGCTGAAGGGGATTTTGTCTCCCAACCTCCCCCCCCCACACACACACACACACACTCCCCAGGAGACATTTGAAAATATCTGATGACATTTTTGGTTGTCCCTGATGGGAGAGAGAATGTAATGCCCAAAGACTGACCAAGCCAGGGATGCCGCTACACATCCCACAACGCACAGGACCACCTCCATGACAAGGCTCAATACTGTCTTGTCCTAGGAAACCCCCCCCAGCCCCTCTGCTGACAGGTCTCCAAGCCGGGCCTCTGGTCCTTGCTGCCAGGTCTCTGGTCTCAGGGTTTCAGCCGGGCCATTCACTCGTCCAAGTTATTTCAATGTTCTTGGAGCCTCATTACTCAGAAAAACACTGCACCTCTCTGTGCTGTAGGCTCTCGTCTTTGAAGGCTTCTTATGAAAATTAAATGGGATAATGTGGAGGCAGCTTTATCACTTTCACCTCCAAATACTTTGAGCAAAAAGCGTTTGCCACCACCGTCCTGTCTAGCACGAGAGAGAAGGCGTCTCTCCTTCGGGCAAGTGAGACCCAACACGTTTTAACAGCTGGTTTTCATTACGCAAATCAAAATGCTGGCTCACCCTCTTCCAGAAATGCCCTGGAAGGGTCTGATTCTCCATCTCCGGGGTTTGTGTTTTACATATGGAAATAAAGGTCCTGGCCTAGAGAATCTCGGGTTCTTTTTTCTCCTTCTTTTTTAATAGCCGTGCTTCCAGCTGGTTTTATTTATGGCTACCCTTTTGATCTCTTTTCAATTCTGGGCCTGGGTCCAACTTGGCTGTCAATATTTCCAAAGCTCCCTCCGAGACAGCCTGGCTTTGAAGATGGCCCCATGCCAATCAGGAGTACTGGTCTACCCCGTCTGACAGGGTGGTGAGTGTGCTGGGGTTTCAGGACCATCCCATTGCGTGTCTGAGAGGAAAAGTATCAGTCAGCCTGTGGTGATGCTGCCCAGGCCACTGCAGTCAGAGAACAGTAGAGCCAGACGTGATTGCATCATCACTCCGTCCAACAGACTAATTTAACAGATGTGAACGCCGAGGCTGGAAACACCGAGGCTCATACGAGACATCTATTTTCTGACTCTGCATGCAGACCTCCAACCACAGTGCTACACGGCTTCACTGCTACACCCTCTAGGACTGAAGCAATGAAATGGAATAAAGCTCTCTCTTCGTGCCTCGTTTCAACTTTTCCTTGCAATGGAGCATTTACTACTTTTATGTTGCTTTCAGCCTCACATGTCCTCTTCCTTTCTACCCATACACCTGCCACTTCAATGTTCAGAGGAGAATTTCTCCTAGCACCTCGTTCTCTCCATTCTCCCACATGGGCATCTTCAGCCACCATTCCCATGGTCATGCCCTGCCCTTATCTTCACCAATGCCCCTCTGCTAGTTTGGGTGAGACACCACCCTATTCTCTGTGCTCCATTCAGGTCTATCGGCTCCTTCAGCCTCGTGATTCCTTGTCCAGTAATTCAACCTTGCACCTTCTCCAGTCAGAAATCCTCTAACTTCTTCTCCAACTCCTTTCAGCTATCTGTCCCGGCATCCTCCCATGTCCTCTCTTCACACCTTGCCCAGTATGAAATTGTGACCAAATAAAATAAATCTAAAAGTCTCCCCGCGCCCTGCAGAGTGGCTGGCTCAGTTTGCTGAGCATCATCCTGTGCACTGAAAGGTTGCCAGTTAGATATGTGGTCAGGGCACCTACCTGGGTTGCAGATTCAGTCCCCAGTCAAGGCATGGTGCGGAAGTTTGACCTTCACCTCACAATCAGTCTCTCTCTCTCTCTCTCTCTCTCTCTCTCTCTCTCTCTCTCTCTCTCTTTTTCTTCCTCTCTCTCTGTCTGTCTCTTTCTTCCTCTCTTTAAGCATGTTCTCTGGTGAATATTTTTTAAAAGTCTTCCTGAACCTAGAGGGTGCTGTGTGAAGTGAAATAAGTCAGACAGAGAAAGACAAATACCATTTTATTTCACTTCCATGTGGAATCCAAATAACAAAATAAATGAACAAACAAAATAGAAACTGTTCATAGATTCAAAGAACAGACTGATAGATGCCAGAAGTGAAGGGGGTTGAGAGGGCTGGGTGAAAAGGGGAAGAGATTAATATGTACAAATTGGTAATTACAAAATAGTCATGGGGAGGGAAAGTACAGCATAGAGAATATAGAATATTGTAATAACTATGTAGAGTGTTAGGTGGGTACTGGAAATGCTGGAAGGTTCACTTTGTAAAGTATATGATTTTCTAACCTCTCTGTGTAGACTTCACACAAATACAAAATAATATTGAATATAAACTGTAATTTAAAAAATAAAAGTCTGCCTGAAAAATTCGAGAGGAAAATGAGAAAGTGGTAAAAATATCAACAGTGTATGTCACATAATGGCTGGTGTCCTAAGCATGAAGTGATGACCTAAAACTCAGCAAGGAATACAAATTTACTGAGGACCTAGTGGAGAAGTGAATATAGGCTGTGCACAGGGCATTTTGAGAAAAGAAGACAAACAAGTTTCTAACAACAAATACACTTCCATTGAACTATAAAGAGTATTATTTTTAAACCAACTTGTAGGCAAAGACCTAGAAGTTTGATAGTACTCACATGTGGGGAAACACTTTCATAATTGCTGATACATGTTTATGTTGCTACGATGTTGGGAGGAAATAGATAGCAAGTCTTGCTATTTTAAAACCCAAATAACTTTTGACTCAGCAACTTCAGTTTCAGGAAATTGCATCAACTTGAGCATGTGTGGAGTGACAGGTGCTCATCAGGAGTCCATGCCGCTTTGTCTCCTTAATAGCAACAGATTGGCTATTTCCTGAAACTCCACTGGTAAAAAAAAAAAAAAAAAAAAAAAAAAAAAAAAAAAAAAACAACTAATAAAATACATTAAGTCCAATACATTACAAAACGAGACAGCCCTAGCTGCTGATTGGGAATGATTTATAATATATATATTTTAAGTGGGAATATCTGGTTATAGAACTGGGTGCTTTGTAGTTCTATCATTTACGGAGAAAATTTTAAAACATCCACATCCATAATTTTGTATGTGCAAGCTGTCTGCAGAGGATGCCCACTCATCTCTGGGTAGAACTGGTGAGTTCAAATCTTGCATGAAGGGAAGAAGGAGGAGGAAGAATTACTTTTTTCCCTATGTTTTCTTTTCTCTCATTGACTTTTTAAACATGTGTGCAACCAAAAAAAGTAAGAAACTCATAAAGAAATAAATAGCCCTTCAGTGACTTTCTCACCACCATTTGATTCTCTGCATAAAATGGTTCATTTATAATTTCCCTCTTTATATGTTCTTATAAGTCTCTGCCACTGGAATACAAGCTAAATAAAGATAGAAGCCATGTGACCTGGCTGGCATGACTTGGTGGTTGAATTTCAACCTACGAACCAGGAGGTCACAGTTAAATTCTCAGTCAGAGCACATGCCCAGGGGTTCCGGGCTCCAACCCCAGTAAGGGGGTGTGCAGGAGGTAGCCAATCAATGATTCTCTCTCATCAGTGATGCTTCTCTCCCTCTCCCTTCCTCTCTGAAGTCAATAAAAATATACTTACAAAAAATAAAAGGCAAAATATCTTCATCTTTATAAAAAGAGAAAGAAACCATAAGCAATGGCTTGAAAACCATTTTGTCTTTTTTCTAATTGCTGATGGTTCTAGGAGACAAAGTGGGTCTGCTCTTCCTGTTTCACCTGGATCAGATGACGTCTCTTCAATGTAATTTTGGGATGCGGTTAAAGTACATTGTTTTCAGCAATATATTTGAGACTTGGTTTCTGTTCAGATCAAACCAAGAGCTAGTGATACCAAAAAAAAATGTGTAAGAGGATGATAGAATGGTACTTTTTTAAAAAAAATTGTATTATACATGCTTCTGCCCCATCATTAGCTAGAATATTTTAAGTCAGGTATTACATAATATTCTAGTGCAAAATTTATCTTAGTTATTAGAGAAGTATGTAAGGCTTAGCTTTCTCTCTTGAACATTTTTTCTATTATCATTTCCTTAATGTTGGTCATTTCTTTCACCTCTCTTGTTAATTTTATTGTTGTTATCTGATTTGTTTTGTTTCCATTTCTTGGTGATTTGACATCTGGCAGTACCAGTCTTCCCTTCTTCACCACAGTTACTGCTTCTAATTTTATTTCCTCTCATAACAATAAAAGATTACCAGGGAAAATCATAAAAGGCAAACTGGAAGGTAATAGAGGGTTTGATTTAGCAAAACAACATTTACAACCTTTTGTTCCCAAGTCATAAAGTAGCTCAATATTTCTCCTGTAGAATAAAGAATATTTCTGTGACAGTCCGTGCAGGAAACTTGTTCCCTGATACCTGATTGGGAGCCATGACCCTGGGGTTGAAAGAGTGAACTGAAGCGAACAAGAGTTGGAGTGGGAGACCTTGATTTTCATTCGGAGTCTCATTTGCCTGCCATAAAACCTTCTACAACATGCTTAATGCTACTGAAACTCATTTTCATTGTCACACTAGGAATGATTATTTTTGTCTTATAGGCTTTAGTGAGAATTTATTTATTCTTTGCAAAGCATTTATTGGAAGTCCATAGGCATTGTGCTACTGGTTAGAATAAATTATTAAATGAGAGAACATAAGTGAGTCTAGGGCATAAAAGTCATTCGATAAAATATAAAAAGTGAGGCATAATGGAAGGCCAGAGGAAGGAGTGGTTACTTGTGGTTGAAGAGACATAAAAATTCCTTAGGAAAAAGGTGATTTTATAAGCAGTACCCTGAAGGATGTGTTAGGACTTTGATTTCCTAAAAAAGAATAGAAAGACATGTATTTATTCAAGGCATATTTATTGATCTACTATTATGTTCCAGTGTTCTATATGCCATGGATATAGTCATTAATAAGAGAATGTACCCCTTCTGTAAGTTACATTCTAATGGTAAGCATAGACAATAAATACCTCACCAAGGCTTCACCTCCTGATATCATCATGTTGGGGGTTGAGATTTCAATATATCATTTTTGAGGGAACACAAACATTTAGGCCAGAGCACACATATAACCTATATGTGCTATATTCATACACACACACACACACTAGTTGGTGATAAGTGGAATAGAGATAAAGGTAAGGTGAATGATAGGGATTTTCATTCGTTGGTATTTCAGGAAGTAAAATAATTGAGGTTATAAATATGGTGGCAAAGATTAAGAATCTGGAGAAAATGAGTGAGTGATGATGGAAACAATGGAAGTGATGAGAAGTGTTTAGGTCTGGATATATTTTGAAGTTAGAGCTCATAGAATTTGTCACTGGGATAAAAGTGGGACATTAATAGAAGAATCTTTGGGAGAAGGTAGAAAGCTCATATTTGGACATATTTAATTTGAGATCAATTAAACACCTAAGTGGAGAGGTCTTGTGTCCAAGAAAGAAGTGATGATACAATATTTGGAGTTGCTAACATATAGGTAGTGTTTTAAATGCTAGAGTGGATGAACCCCCTAAAGAACAGGGACTGAGTTCATGGATACTCTGAACTAAGAGGCTGGGAGATGAATAGGAATCTACAAAGAAGATTAAAAAGGAACATTCAGAAAGTTTGGAAGGAAACCAAGATAGGCTTGGAGCTTATGGGAGATAAAGTTTTAAAAATAAAAAAATCAAATATTTCCAATGCCAGGATGACTCAAGAAAGAGTTATTTTTTAATTCACCAAATACTAATTGAAGACCTACTATGTGCTGGTCACTGTTCTTCCTAAGAGATGAAAATGCCATCATGAACAAAACAGATAAACATTCTTGCTTTCTTGCTTTAATGGAGTTTACCTCCTTGTCAACTAAGATTTGACCACTGGGCTCACGTGTGGAGACCACTGATTCTTTACAAAGGTGTTTTCTGGTCCTGCCTGGTTTTGGCTCAGTGAATAGAGCATTTGCCTGCAGACTGAAGGGCCCTAGGTTCTATTCCAGCCAAGGGCACAAGTCCAGGTTGTGGTCTCCATCCCCAGTAGTGGGCATGCAGGAGGCAGCCAATTAATGATTCTCTCTATTGACATTTCTATCTCTCTCCCTCTTTCTTCCTCTCTGAAATCAATAAAACTATTTTAAAACAAAATAAAACAAAAATGTGTTTTCGTAGTTGTGGAATAAAGTCTAATTGAAATGTGACCAGGCATGAAACAGAGCAATTCGAGAAAACAAGTAAAGTTCCACCTTTGAGAAGTTTTGCTGTAAAGACAAAAATAGTGGGGGGGGGAGTTTGTACTGGTTACTTTATGGGTCAACTTGACAGGGCCACAGGTGCCCAGATATTTGGTCAAACGTTATTCTAGATGTTTCTGTGAAGATGTTTTGGGAGGAGATTAACATTTAAATCAGGAGTGAGTTAAACATCCCTAATGTGGATGGGGCCTGACCCAACAGTGAGGTATGTACCAGGATAGACCAAAAAATTGATCCTCCCCTGAGAAATTGATCATCCTGTCTGCTAGCCTTTGACCTGAGGCATTAACTTTTTCCTGCTTTAGAATCTGAATAAAAACATTGGCTCTTCCTGGGTCTCAGGCTACTGACCTTTGATTCTGGGTCTCCAGCTTGCAAATTCCCTCTACAAATCTTGGGACTTGTTAACATCTATAATCATGTAAGCTAATTTCTTATAATAAATATCTTCATATATATATGTATCCTATGTATTCTGATTCCTTGGAGAATATGGCTAATGCATAATGCAGATATCAAGAAAGGTTTGTTTGTTTGCTTGCTTGCTTGCTTGCTTGTGTGTTGGTTTGTTTCAATATGCAAGAAATAATCCCATGTTCTATGTTGATGAAGAGGATTGTGTAGAGATGGGGAGATGACTGATGATGCAGGAAGAGAAGGGAGACGAGTTGGAGCTATATTCTTGGAAAGAAGGAAAGAGATTGGATCTGGGACACACCTGAAGATACTGGCTGGAATTGAGTTGAACTGTGTCCATCAGGAGGACATATTCAAGTCCTAACTCCAAAGACCTATAAGTGATCTCTATGGAAACAGAATCTGTACAGATGTAATCAAGTTAAGATAGTGTCCTACTGGATTAGAGTGGACCCTAAATCCAATGCCTACAAGGATGTGAAGACACAGAAAACCACAGGGGGCAGTGATTGGAATAATGCGTCTACAAGACAGGCGGCACTATAGACTCTTAGCTAGGAACCAGCAAGAGGTAGGAAAGGATCCTATCCCAGAGCCTTCATAAGGAGTATGGTCCTGCCACCACTGTGAGCACAGACTCACAGTCTCCAGAACTGGAAAGGATACATTTCTGTTGTTTTAAGCTACCCTGTTTGTAGTTCTTGGTCTTGGAAGTCCTTAGACACTAAATCACTGGCCTAAGTGGCACTCATAGTCATGTCAGGAAAGGGCAAAGTGATGAGAACACAACAAAATCCATGTTGTGCTTAAGAGTAACAAGTTATTTTGTGGGCATCATGACAAATATACTAATGGTGTCATAAAGGGGCTCTGTGGCGGCAGGGTATCAATCCCTTTATCCTTTCTTCTTTCTACAAAGCCAAAGTACATAGTAGTTCACCAAAAAGAACATGAGTATCAATTCTATAAATGTTCTCAGGTTTTCTACAACTTCCCACTCAGAGGTCTCTGGTTAATGTTTTAATAGAGGTCAAAGTGAAGATTGCTCCCCCCTGACCCTGCTGAACTTTTGAGGCTGGAACTTGCTGTTGCATCCACCCTGCAGGCATGTGGAGCTGCTAGGATGGGCAATCTACTCCAGAATGCACACCATCTTCTGGAAGGCAGGCCCTGGCTCTCTCTCCAGGTGTAATAAGTACTTCAACATGGTATGAAGAAGAGGGTGAAAAGAGAAAGTCCAGGAATGCCCCCCCTCACCCACACACACACTAACCCTTTGGAGGGGGACATTGGATACTCCCTTCTCTTTAAGAGCATGGAGGGAAGAGCTAAGGAGTTCTGGTCTAATAATGATGGGTCGTATGTATCAGGCTAAGAGATTATATTTCAACCCAGTAGCAAAGATTACTTCTAGCTGGGGAAATTTGCATTTCCATAATGCTGCAGAGCACTTAATAGTACCCCAGTGGGCAAAGATAGTTATGGTGCCTCTTAAGCCTAATTACAATGAAGCCTAAGCCAAAAGCTATATATGAAAAAGTGTTTGAATTCCAGCCAATGCAATATTTAACCCAGCAACATTCCAACAAAACAAAAAATGCAGACATTCTCATGACCCTTTTAGAATACAGTTTGTTCTTCTAAGAAACCGCAGTTTTCAATTTTATAATATCTACATTTAAATTCTGACTCCACTACCTACTAATCAGATGATCTTGAAAAAGATATGCATCTTCTCCACCCTCAACCTCATCATCTGATGAGAATTAAAACTTGTCCTAAATAGGTGTCAGCCCATGTTTGGGGTGATCCTGTGTCAAGACTGTTCAGGTCAATCCCAGAGTTATTGTTGCCTCCACTTCATCATTATGTCCATTTACTTTCACTCAATCCGTGTGTAACCATATGAAAGCAACATATAATGTATAATTAGTATTATACATTAATGTAACTTGCAATGATGAGAATGATGGTCCCTGAGCAATCTCTGAATGAAGAATGCTTTTGTGTCCTTGGCTTCTGTAGTCTGTCTGGCAGTGGGGAGCCTGAGTTAATGAAGGTCTGGAATGCGTGAGTGAGTGAGTGAGTGAGTGAGTACATAAACTTGGGTGGTAGAGGGGTGGAGAGGCATTGTTGAAATAAAATGAACCATTTCAGTTACTTAGCATGTCACAGATGGGTTTGTCCACAGGCAGGGGAAAAAACAAAAACAAAAACAGGAGCATCATAGGAGCTAAAGTAGCTAGAACATCAACAAAATGCCAGGTGTCATCATTTGATTTTTATCTCTATACTAGAGCCCCAGTGCAGGAATTCGTGCACCAGTGGGGTCTCTCAGCCTGGACTGCAGGATCAGATCAGGCCAAAACCAGCTATCTGACATTCCCTGAGGGGTCCCAGATTGTGAGAGGGTGCAGGCCAGGCTGAGGGACCCCACTGGTGCACGATCAGGGCCAGGGAGGGATACATGAGGTTGACCAGCCGAAGAGGGACTGCAGGAGGGCTCCAGGGGGTGTCTGGCCCATCTCATTCAGTCCCATTTGGCAGGACCCCAGCAGCAAGCTAACCTACCAGTTGGAGCATCTGCCCCCTGTTGGTCAGTCAGTGCAAGTCATAGTAAGCAGTTGTGTGGCCTTAGCATATTATTAGCATACGAGGAGCCCAATGCATACAATTTGTACAGGGGGTGGAGGGGTTTACTCAGCCCAGCCTGCATCCTCTCCAATCTGGGGTCCCTTGGGGGATCTCCAACTCGTAATCTGGGACTGCTGGCTCCTAACCAATCACTTGCCTGATTGCTTCTAACCACTCTGCCTGCCTGCTTACCTCTAACCACTCATCTGCCTGCCTGGTCACCCCTAACCCCTCTGTCTGCCTGAATGGTCATCCCTAACTACCTCTGCCTGCCTGCCTGATGCCCCTAACTGCTCCCCTGCTGACCTGATCATCCCAAACCACTCTCCCCTGCCTGATTACCCCTATATGCTCTACCCTGCTGGCCTGATCACCACTATCCATTCTTCCTGCCTGCCTAATTGCCCCTAATCACCTCTGCCTCATCCCCGCCACCCTGGCTTTGTCTGGAAGGACGTCCAGAAGACGTCTGGTCTATCCAGTCTAATTAGCATATTATCCTTTTATTAGTATAGATTATGCTTTGATTGGTTGAATGGCCAACCAGACACTTAGTATATTAAGCTTTTATTATATAGGACTAGAGGCCCAGTGCACAAAATTCCTCAGCCTTTCCTGGACCATCTTGCAATCTGGGACCTCTTGGAGGATGTCTGATTGCCAGTTTAGGGCCAGTCCCTCAGGGGTTCAGCAGTTGAACAGCCTGCTCATAACCCAGGAACACTAGCTCCTAACTGCTCACCTGCCTGTCTGCCTGATCAACCCTAACCACTTACCTGCCTGCCTGATCACCCCTAATCATCACTGCCTGCATGCCTGATTGCCTCTAACCATGTCTGCCTCAGCCCTTGCCACCACAGCTTCATTCAGAAGGACATCCAGAATAATGTCTGGAAGTTCATACTGCTGTCCAGTCTAATTAGCATAGTATGCTTTTATTATTATAGATAAATTAAATATAATTAAATTCTTACCACAACCTTATGAAATAGGCATTGACATACAAGTGTGGCACAGGCATTGATATACTGACTGAGCAATTATAGGAACAATTGGAAAGGTGGTAAAATAACTTTCCCAACTTCACTGTGGAGCCAGGGTTTAGATCCATTTCTTCCCCAAATCTTGCTCTTTCACATCCCCATTCATCCTTGAGCTGACCCGTCATTTCACAGTCCAGGAAATGTTTGAGAAAGTAAAGTGGGGGCTGAAACTCAAATCCCAGTCTTTGCTTTGTCAGAGCCATCCAGGACCTATGTCACCACCAGTGGGTGAGCCAGACCTTCTGCTGATATCACCACAGAGGACTGTAGAGGAGCTGGCCTGGGAAAATGAGCTACCTCAGCACAGCACACCTGAAACCAAGTCAGGATGCAGCCTCTCAGCAACCACCACGTGTATAGAAGACAGCTTTCCAGAGAGTTCAATGGCTCCAACTAGAGCACACAGGACTGAGGGACAGTGATGCTGAGGAAATAGACATCTTTCTTTGCCCCCCATTTAGACAATAAGGACCAGAAACAGGAAAGAAATTTTGCTTATGACAACAATGACTTAATGCTATTTTTCTGTGGTTCACCTCCATAGTGGCAACCCCTTTCCCTCCCTTGCCCAGCCTCTACTTAGCTAGGGGGCTCTACATTTTTGCCAAGGCAGCTGGGGAAAAAAAAGGTAATGAGGCATACCAAATTTCAACTTTTGACCTTGTCCATCTCCCCCACCAGACCAGGCACCTCTTAATGTGGCTTTCTACGGGAATGCAACTGGAGGGGCAAAAGCTAAGCAACGCCCCGGGAAAGCTGCTCTCTCTTGCTTCTTGTCTCAGTGTCTGTTCTGAAAGGCACTTTGCATCACTCTGCTCACCAGCCAGCATCTGTCATGTGTTCCAGTTCAAACCCCACCCATGTCTTTGTAGTTGGTGAGTTTTTATAAATAATTCTGGAAAGTCATGTATAATCATAGCATCTGGCTGTTCAGATGGACAAAAAAAGAGTGAAATTTTCTAAATACATACTGGTACCAGTGCCATTAAATAGGACTGCTTGCTTTTATGTTCTCTGCTTACTTGTTTTTCATTTTATTTATATACTAGAGGCCTGATGCATGAATTTGTGCACTGCGGCGGTGGGGGGCAACAGATCCCTCAGCCTGCTCTGTGCCCTCTCACAGTCTGGGACCCCTCAGGGAATGTCCATCAGCTGGCTTAGATGCCCTGTCTGCCTGCTTGCTCCTTTCCACTAGGCTTGCTGCTCCCTAGTGCTGCTGCAGAGGTGGGAGAGGCTCCTACGACCACAGCTGCACTCCCCAGCTGTGAGCCTGGCTTCTGGCTGATCAGTTCTCCCACCATGGGAGCGCACTGACCCCCAGGGGGCAGCTCCTGCATTGAATGTCTGCCCCCTGGTGGTCAGTACACATCATAGTGACGAGTCATTCTGGTTGTTCACCATAACAGTCACTTAAGCTTTTATTATATAGATATTTAATTGAGGTATTAATATTATTAGAAAAATGCATGGTCCTTAAAGTGTGAAATTCGATGCATTTTGACAAATGAATACACTCCTGTAATTGCAACCACAAGAAAGATAGAGAGCATGTCCATTGTCCTAGAAATTTCAGTCACACTCCTTTACAGTCCATTCTAGAGCCACCCAGCACCTCACCCGCAGCCCACCTTCAGAGGACGTCGCCTCCTTGACATCAATCACCGTAGATTGGTTTTATCATTTCTTGAACTTCATATAAAAGGAAACATTACATAATCGTTTCAAGTCTCCCTTTCTTGTTCATCCAATTTGCATGCATTGTATGCTGTGTTTATCCATTCTTCTATTGATGGACATTTGGGTTGTTTCCAGTTAGTTCTTTTCAATTATGAGTAAAACTGTAATCAATATTCTTCTATCAGTCTCTCCCACAGACATATGCTTACATTTCTTTGGGGCAAATATCTAGAGGAAAAATTGATTACAAAGTCAGTGTGTATTTAACATGATAAGAAATCACCAGGCAGTCTTTCAGAGTATGCCAGTCTTACTCTCACTAGCAGTGTGTCAGTGCTGCAATTGCTCAACATTCTGTCCAAAATTTGGGAATATTAATCTTTATGTTTCACCCAACTCTGGTTGGTGTATAATGACATATTATTGTGGCTTCAATGTGCACTTTTCTAGTATCTCACCTTAATAAATGTCTTTTCATGGACTTATTGAAGATTTGTGTATCCTCTTTTGTATGGTATCTGACCAAGCTTGATGCCCACTCTTTTAAGATTGTTGTCTTTTTATTACTGAGCTGCAGAAGCTCTTTGCAGGATACAAGTTCATTATCAGATATAGGGTTATAAATTATTTCTCTAAAACTGTGGCTTGCCTTTTAATTTTCAAAGTTGACTTAGGATGATCTGAAGTTTTCATTTTTTTATTAAGTCCAGTAGTCCAGTTTGTAGATTACATTTATGTTTTTATGGTTACTGCTTCTGAAATTTTAAGAAAACTTTACCTATATGAGACACAAAGATATTTTCTTGTGTCTTCTAGAAACATTAGAGTCCGGGTGCTTACATTTAAGGCTACAGCATACCTTGAGTTCTGTGCATGGTGTGAGGCATGGTTTGAGACTCTTTTTTCATACGGATCTTCCTATTTTCCAGCATGGGTGTTAAGCTACACTCTCTATTTTGCATTGAATTTCTTTGATATTTTAGTCAAAGATCATTTCACAGTGTATTTCTGAAGTTTATATCTGGTCTGTTTGTGGGCTCTTAATTGTTTTCTATTGATTTATTTGTCTATATTCATCTCCATAAGACACAGTCTGAATCACTATGGCTTTATGGTGTATGTTGCAGAGATAAATATATCTGATTTTTTGTGTGTGTGTGTATTGACTTTGTATTCTGAGACCTTTCTTAATTCACCTGTCAGCTCTCAGAATTGTGGTTTCCTTTGGAATTTAAGAGCACATAGCTTATCAAAAGACAGATTTTCTTCTTTCATGCCCAACTTTATGTCCTTTATTTTTATTTTTTCTTGCCCTATTGCACTGACTAGAACCTCCAATACAAAAACCATTTTGAAATTTATTGTAATAAATATTTGCTGGAATTCCCTCAATTTTTATTTGTCCAAAAATGTCTTTTATACACTTTCTTGAAACACATTTTTTTCTTGACAAAAGAAATCCTACTTTGAAAGCTTTTTTTTTTTCTTTCAGTACTTGAAAGCTATCATTCCACTGTCTTCTGCTTCACATTGCTTCTGGTGAGAAATTAACCATCATTATTATTGCTGGTCCCCTGTTTTTGAAGCATCTTTTCTAGCCTCTCGCTGATTTTAAGAATATTTTTATCTTGGTTTTGATTTGCTTGAGGCTCACTAAGATTCTAGAATGTCTCAGAGAATTTATGTCACTTCTAATGCTTAACCCTTTGGACCCACACTCACAATCAGAACCGGAAGAAGCAGATAAGCAGGTGCAGTAGGGGACGGTGTGCCTAGTGATGCTATTGCTGAGCACCGAGTAAGGGTTCACTGCTGGGCCTTTGGAGCGAGTCTCTGGTCTGTAGACCCATGTTGTGGTTCAAGACTCAAAGAGGCCCTTCCCTCTCAGGCCGACATCTTGGCGAGGCAGCAGCGTATCCCTGCTCTCCGACCCCCACGATGCCGCCCAAGGACGACAAGAAGAGAGATTCTGGAAAGTCATCCAAGAAAGACAAAGACCCCTTGAACAAGTCGGGGGGCAAGGCCAAAAAGAAGAAGTGGTCCAAAGGCAAAGTTTGGGACAAGCTCAATAACCTGGTCTTGTTTGACAAAGCCACATATGTGAAGCTCTATAAGGAAGTTCCCAACTATAAGCTCATCACCCCAGCTGTGGCCTCCTAGAGGCTGAAGATTCGCGGCTCCTTGTCCAGGGCAGCCCTTCAGGAGCTCCTTAGTAAAGGACTTATTAAACTGGTCTCAAAGCACAGAGCTCAAGTGATTTACATCAGAAGCACCAAAGGTGGAGATGCCCCCACTGCTGGAGAAGATGCATGAACAATAGATCTCACCAGTTGTACATTTTGAAAAATAAACCTTTATTAAATCAGGGGGGAAAAGAGGCCCTTCCTTCTACCACTCCAACCTTGGACTTCCACAGGAATCCCCTTGAGCCATCTTGGGCAGTTTTTAACCTAGCAACACCAAGAGGTTACCAGAGAGAAGGAGCTCAGTAAACATTCATTTATGATGCCTGTTACTTGAGGCACAAAGCATAAAGCTTATAGGCCCTACTCTCTCCCCTTCCAATTTAGCATTGCAATCTTTGTTCTTCCCTGGGGTCACTTGAATGTCCACCCAGGTAAAGGAATGAAGGTGCTGGGACATGGAATTGGTATGGTATTGCTGGGAATGATAATGATCAAGGGGGCATGGACACTACCTGATAGTCTCTGCTTCATCCAGCTTGGGGAGCAAATGTCATATATGGGTACCAGTCATTAATAGCCTCCTTAGAATAAGTTAACAGAATGACAAAACAAATGTTTTTACCCATCAGGGATATGAGAGGATGGTAAGTAGGATGGGTAAATACTGTGAAAGGCTTACAGTGTAATTTGAAACATATAATAGCCATTTTAAAAAAAATAGAAAAGGTAGGTATGAATGGACCCATTTTATGGATGGCAAAAGATGAAGGTTGCAGAAGTGAATTGACAGGCAGTAAATGGGATAATCAGGATTAGAATCCAGGCCTAGAATAAAAAGAGGGTCAGGAGATAGAAAAGAGGAGGAGATTAAAACAAAGGCTTTCTGCCTTCAAATCATACATTCTCTTTTCTCAAATCCTTCTTACCTGACTTCAGCCAAAATCAAGAATGTGCAATCAGCCAAAACCGGTTTGGCTCAGTGGATAGAGCATTAGCCTGCGGACAGGAAGGTCCCCGGTTTGATTCCGGTCAAGGGCATGTACCTTGGTTGTGGGGATATCCCCAGTGTGGGGTGTGCAGGAGGCAGCTGGCATATCCCCAGTGGAGGGTTTGCAGGAGGCAGCTGGTTGATGATTCTCTCTCATCAGTGTTTCTAACACTCTATCCCTCTCTCTTCCTCTCTGTGAAAAATCAATAAAATATATTTTAAAAATAAAAAAATAAAAATAAAAAAGAATGTACAGTCAATCCATGAGGACTTCCCTGAGCTAAGAGATTGTGACTGCCCCACCTACCTCCCAGCCCCATCTATAAATGCACTACACATTTTTAAAAATCAAAGTCCTCTGTTCCTGGAATAACAATTGCCTCTGTCCTCTTGCTCTCCATAGCACACCCCTGGGAAACATGTCCTCAAACTCTCGGGTCCTTCTCGCTGCTTTTGGACTTGATCCAGTCATTTAGTAACTACCGAGAAGCCCAATGATGCAAAAAGTTCAAAGCTACTTCCTGTTAATTAGTCCAGGCAGTTCCAAGGGTCCCAGCTGTACGATTTATTTTCCTGTGCAGTCTCCCCAATTAGGCAAACTCTGCCTGAGATTTCTGGAGCCACCACTGGATAACCGGCGGGGAGATGCACCCGGTTAACGTAGGTCAAGGAAGGCTTTCTTTCTCAGTTCCCCCAAGACAGTGCTTCAGAATCACTTACCAAAGTAAAAACAATTCCATATACATTATGAAAATAAATGTTCAGTCCTTGAAAGGGAGGTATTCATGCTAAAAACCTGACCGTTTCTCTTAATGCCAAATTCTACAGGAAAGACCATTAGGATTTTTCTGACCCCTCTTGTCAAAATAAACTGTCCATTGATGACAGGCTGTACTTTTTTTTTCCCAAAAGAACCATGTTGGATTGCTGACCAAGGAATTCATTTAGCTCTCAGCACCTACCATGTACTATATACTATTTCTTAAAGAAAGCTCTCTTCTTTCTTACATAAACTATGTGGAAGACATGGTGATCACAATGCCTGCCATGTCAACAGCCCCTTTGAAGGGAAACTGACCACCAACTGAAGAAGTGTTCCGTGCCAAGAGACACAGCTGATGGACCAGGGCAGCCTATCCAGAGCACAGCCACTGCCCTAGTGTCTAGCATTTAGGTGAAAAGTCATACTGAACCAATCAGAACGTTTCTTTCCCATGCAAAGATGGAGATGGAGATGTTAGAATGATGGGTCCACAAGCCAAGGGATGTGAGGAGCCATCAGAAGCTGGAAGAGACCCGGAAGGATTACCCCCAGGGATTGCAAAGGGAGTGTTGCTCTTCTGACTCCTCCTCTTGGACTTCTGGCCTCCAGAACTGTAAGAGAATAGATTTCTGTTGTTTTAAGCTCAACCCCGCCCCGCTCCCCCTCTTCCCTAGTTTGTTACAGCAGCCACAGTGGAACAAATACACTGGGTGGTCAAGCTCTTATAGGGACCACATGACTCGCTCTGTGTTGCCATGAGTGGCCCTATGTGGGCAGGACTGGGGCATTTGGTACTGCCTATGCTGAGCTGGATGAATCAGTCTAACAAAGATCAGTATAAGGAAGCCCCCTTGCTGACTGACACACGTCACTATCTTTCATTTCAGTTTCATCGGTACTAAAAGTGATCTTTGCATCTGTGTATGTCTAACTGCTCCTTGTCTTGTGTAGAACTCAGTGTGTAGAACTCAGCAGGAAGGTCCAGTGGCTACCATGAGCTTGTCTTACTTTTGTCTTTGAACACATCTCTCATGCCTGCGCTTAGGGTAAGAGTGAAATTCTTTCATGACAGCATCTGGGCCTGTTTAACTGCTTTCATACAGTCTACGATTTTGCACCACTTCAAACATTTCTACCATACTTTTGGATGATTTCTGGAGGTTTCTGCCTTTTTGTCAGGCTCCTCTGATCCCAGCATTGAGCGTTGGACACTTGCCTGTGGCTCAGTTTTGGAATTTATTCTCTCTTCGCATCTCAAGGCTGACGCAATGCTATATGAGATTTGCTCAGACTTCATAGGGCTCACTCCAGCATCATCCCTCCCCTCCTGCACCTGAGTCCTCCAGCTCCAATGCCAGGTTCCTCCTGCCCATCTCCAGTGTAAGTCTCCCAGGTGTGTATTGTGACTGCGTAATGGTGAGCAATGTCACAGCTCTGTGTGCATTCTCATCCTAGGTGATAACAAATGTATAAAATAAGGTGTGATGTTTTTATTAGAATTTTATGTAATTTTTATGCTATGTAGTCTTCCCTGAGTGAAATTCAGTGAGTGACCCATGCCTGCAACTCCACATTATTAAAAAAGCTACTTGTCCTTGTCACTACTTGTTGACTAAGTCATGTGATGCCTTGTCATGCTTCATAATGATTCTATATTTCTGACTCCTATTTGTTCAACTAGATTATAAAAACACGGAAAGGTATGTTTCTCAAACCATAACTAAGGCAGGAGAAAGTTTTTTCCCAGACCTCTAGGCTTCAAAGGATCCCTTAAAGCATGTGCACACACACACACACACACACACACACACACACACACACACACACACATTTATTCAAGGAAATAAGAATGCCTGTGGTACTTGCAACCAGGTACTTCATGCTGACATAACATAACCTTTTCCCATAAATATCTTCTCTCATGATTCACACTATTCAGGCCCCAGGGAAATGTGTCCCATAGCTCTTGACCTACATCCTTGAAAAAGAGATGACTGCATCCAAATTATTTGGTTTGTGGGTTATGCCAACTGTTGACTTTGAACATGAATGCTGCCTCAGAAGCCAGGGAGAATTGGAGCAGAGGAAGGACTAAAGACAGATTCACTTGTTACATCTTTCCTTTCAGATGACATGAATGCATTAAATGATTACATGAGGAGGAAAAGTTTTGCAATAATTATAAGAGTCCATGTGTTCTAATCCTTGGTATCAGAGATATGGAGGAAATAGGTAGGAATTATAACATTTAAATAGTTTATTTTTTCCTAACCTTTAAATATTAATATATATGACATATGGGCCTGCAATTGTTCTCCTGGGCCCTGCTGATAAGAGGGGTGGGACTTCCTGGCCTCAGAGGATCATGTCTGAGGCTGCTAAATATGCCCTCAATATACCTCAAACCTCTCTCCATTCGGGAAGTATCAATGCACATTTGTCAGGTGAATCAAAGGCAGACTCTTCTTGCAGGTACAAGAAAGTGACCTATTTTGATATCCACAAGCAGGCAACCTGAATGAGCTTATCAAGGGAGCCTCAGGCAGAAACTGATTTAACCAAGCTCCGGGGTAGTATTACCAACATCACTGCAAGCAGAGACAGGAAACGCCAACAGAAAAAAAGTCTTTTGAGAATTGAACAGTTTTAAAGATAGAGCTTATCCCAAAAGGTGTCATTTTTCTCTCCTGTAACTAAGGATGCAAATCCATTTCCTCCTACAGAAGAGGGAAGCAGAGACCTGGGAGGAATCACAGAGGGAGGACAGTGCCAGGGAACTGCAGAGCCTTCTGAAAGTTCCACATCTGTAAATTTTCACAACCATATAGCAACTCCACTGTACCAAGGTCAGGGGTGCTGGCCTTTGAGTACCTACAGCTCAGCAGTCAGAGAATTATATAATCAATTAAGGTACCAGAAGTAAAGTAGGCAGCACTCTGAGGTGAACTAATGAGTTGGGGGGTGATACAGCCCAGGGAATCGGGACCTGAGAAGGAGAACTTGGAGGTTGTATACATCTGCCAGATCCTAATTCCAATTGAAATTCATAAATGATTTAATACATCAAGAAGGCATGCTATTTTTCAACTAATAGTCTTATCTTTATGAAATCTAAACAAAGAACTTTCTCAAGCATAACCAAGAAAGGAGTTAATCTATTGAGAATTTTAACAAAACTTCTGGTGTCTAGATTGGGTATTCTGAGAAAATGTACTTCTTGTTAAATGACAAGGAAACAGAATGAAATGAGAATAAAGTATTTGTATAGTGAAAATGTCATTCTCTAATATTTTTTAATATATCATACTTGATGCATGAAGATTAGTGCAAGAATGGGCCTTCCTTCCCCTGGCTGTCAGTACCTCCTTCCCTCTGGCCAGAGCCACCTTTCTGGCTGCCCATGCTTCCCAGAGTCCTGGAGCTGCTAGGGCAATGTGGAATGCCTGTTTTGTTGCCATGATGATGACATAAATGCCCCAGCCCCTTGGCGCCTGCATATACAAATTGACCTTCCATCTTTGTTGGGTTAATTTGCATACTCACTCCTGATTAGCTGGTGCGTGTCACAAAGATATGGTCAATTTGCATATTTTTATTTTATTAGTGTAGATTACAAAATTATAATACCTCTAGTAGGAGAAAGCTAGTATGATTCCCAAGCTACAGATAAGTAATTTAGGATGCATGGGATATAATTAATATGCCCAAGATCATGAAGCTAGTATATGTCCCCAAAAGATTCAAATCCAGAACATCTCACCTTACATTCCTGATTTTTGCACTTTGCACTCTACTTCTGGCCTCAGTACTAACACATAAAGTTGACATGAGACTATGTATTATTAGCTAGTGCATTAGTTTCTTATTGCTTCTATAGGAAATGATCACAGACTAGGGGATTAAGACAATATATATTTGCTATCTTCCATTCCAGAAAAAAAATCAGTAGAGCTATCCTCTTTCTAACGGTGAGAAAGAAAAATCTGTTTGCCTGACTTTTCCTACTTCCAGAAACCACTTTCATTCCTTGACTCATGACCCTTTCCTCCATTTTTAAAGCCTCTGCTTCCATTATCACCTCTTTTTGTCTTGACTTTGACCTTCCCAATTTCCTCCTTATAAGCACTTTTGGGGATTATATTGGGGCAACCTGGATAATCCAAAATAATCTCTCCATCTCAAGATCCTTAACTTATATATCTTCAATGTCCCCTTCACTTTGTAAGGTGATATCCTTCTGGGGATCAGGACGGGGGCATGTCTTGAGGGGGCCATTATTCACCCTACCAGCAGCTCTATATTGATTACTAATGGCAGCAGATTGTAGATGTTTTGCCTTGATTGAGTGCTGGCAGAGTTCAGACTCTCTCACAGACAATAAAGGTTAGTCTCATCCTGGCCCATTGCCCAACTGCATTAAACAGGAGTCAATGTAAGTGGCAAGAGGAGAGGATGGTCTTTCTACTTCTATATGGTCAGAGGTCCTAGCCCAACAGCCCTGTCTTTGGAGGATTTACACAACCACGTGTCTACACAGGCTCCCTGGGTGGGGATAAGCCTGAAGAAAGCACTTGATCGGGGAGATAGGGACCTCTGTCTCAGTAGAAGAAGGGAAATTATTTTGCTTCAAATCTACATGCAAAATCACATGATCTGTAAAAAAGAAAAGGACAAGGGGGTTAACTGGCTCCAAGTTATCTTCCTTCTCTCACTCTCAGATGCCCATGAGTCATCAGCTCTGCAAATAACTTAACTATCGTCAGCCTTAGTTTCTTTATCAGCAAAATGGAAATGATAGAGCCTGAGTACCAATTGCTGGGGTTCAAAAATGGCTTACAATTTACACTGTAGACGGCTCACCCCAATGCTTAGCATGTAGCTCAAAATAATTATTTTCTTCATTGTGTTTCAATGTTGTATCCAGTTTGCTGCACAGATTGGTTATGTAACCTCTGGCTCTGTTTCTGGCAGCTTTGCTTTTCCTCATTAAAGGATGAAATAATAAATATTTACCTACCAGGATTACTAAAGTCAGATAATTTATCAGCTCTCACAATTCAAATGCTATGGCCCATAAACTGCTGGCCTGTGCCTTGTGGTGTATGTGACTTTTTCAGAGCTCTGTGTCAAACACACAAGAGACCTTTTCTACCATGAATGTGCTCTAGTAAATGTGTTCACCAATTAAGGACTGGCTGCACCAATGATGTTGGTCTCTGCTCTGTTCTGTGTTTGTTCTCAGGAGGTATCTTGGTCCTATAACATCTTCTTTCTTGTATTCACAGTGCACTTCGAGTCTCTACTTCCCATGAAATATATACCCAACCCTTCTCTTACCTATCCCACTTCCTGTTGTCTTGTCTTCAATGCTTGGATTTTAACTCTTGGTTCATTCTTATTGTTTCTCTGTGAATAAGTCGTGTATGGTATTATGTACAAAACTGTAGATATCACTCTGGCTGTGTGACTCAGTTTATTGGAACATTGTCCCATACACAGAAAAGGTCACTGACTTGATTCCTAGTCAGGGCATGCATCTGGGTTGCAGATTTGATCCCTGATCAGGGTTTGTATGAGAGACAGTGGATTGATGTTTCTCTCTCACATCAATGTTTCTCTCTCTCCTCCTTCCTCTCTCACTAAAATCAATACAAAAAAATATATCCTCTGGTGAGGATTGAGAAACAAACAAACCTAAAGATACCACCTGGACTGTGCTCTCATTGGACCTCTGTGAACTCAAAGCTGCCTTTATAGCCATGGAGACTGGTTGTCCATCAGAGTTCAGCACAGAAGTCATCTTAGTTTGGGTTTTCCCAAAACAGTCTTAGCAACAAGGATACAGGTGCATGTAAAAAGCACTAGGAGGAAGCCAGTGGAGAGAACCTGGAAAAAGAGAGCAGGCAGTAGGATTTGTTAACACTGGACTACTGGAGGATTTTGAAACTATGTAGAAGATGCTTCTCAGAATTAGCCTATGGGAAGGGCGAGTGACCTGGTATTTCAACGTGGATTCCTAAGGTCTCTGAGAACTTTTGGGGCAGGGGACATGAGTTCCCTATTATTTCTAGTTAGTTGTTTCATGGGCAAAGTAAACTTAGGACTTTGAGAAAAGAGAGCAGGAGCTAAAAGTTGGAAATTTGTCAGGACAAACAGATGTGGGAGGGACAGCTTCTGTCTTAAAAAGTGAAAAACATAAAATTGGAATCAATTAAAACTGGACTCTGAGGAAAAATATTCAGTAACTCTGCCCATTTTTAATCAGGTTATCTGGAGTATTTTTGATTATTGAGTTGTATGAGTTCTTCATACAGTTTGAATATTAACCCTTATCGGGTATATGATTCACAAATATTTTTGTTGCCTTTTCATTTTGTTGATTGTTTCTTTTCCTACATAGAAGCTGTTTGGTTCGATGTAGTCCTGTGTGTTGATTTTCACTTTTGTTGCTGGTACTTTTGGTTTTATACCAATAAAAAGTGTTGCCAAGACCAATGTCAAGGAGCTTTTCTCCTGTTTTCTTCTAGGATATTTATGGTTTTGGGTCTTATGTCAAAGTATTTAATCCATTTAAAGTTTATTTTTGTGAGTGTTGTATGTTGTTCTGTGGTTATATAGTTTTCTCAATATAATTTATTAAAGGAGCTATCCTTTTCTCATTGTTATCCTTGTCTTCCTTATCAAATATTAGTTCATCATATAAGTGCAAGTTTATTTCTGGACTCTCTATTGTGTTCCATTGGTCTATGTGTCTATTTTTATGCCAGCACCATACTGTTTTAATTGCTATAGCTTTGTAGTATAGTTTGAAATCAGGTTGTGTGATGCCTCTAATTTTGTTCTGTCTCAAGATTGCTTTAGCTTTTCAAACGTTCTTTGAAACTCCATGCAAATTTTAGGATGCCTTTTCTTTTTCTGTGAAAAATTCTATTGAAGTTTTTATATAGATTGCTTTGGATGGTATGAATATTTTAATAATATTAAGTCTTCTAATCCATAAACATGGAATATCTTTTCATTAGTCTTTTCTTCAATTTCTTTCACTGATACTTCATTGTTTTCTGTGTAAAAATTATTCAGCTCCTTAGTTAAATTTATTCCTAAGTATTTTGTTGGTTGTAGAGCTATTGTGAATGGGATTATTTTACAAACAGTCAAGAAGTAGGTACATGAGGAGATTCTCAACATCACTAATCATTAGGGAAAGGCAAAACAAAACCACAGTGAGAGATCACCTCACACCTGTTAGAATGGTTATCATAAAAAAGCAGATAACAAATGTGGTGAGGGTGTGGAGAAAAGAGAAATCTCATACTGTTGGAGGGGATGTAGAATGGTGTACCCAATATGGAAAACAGTATGAAGCTCCCTCAAAAACTAAAAATAGAGCTTCCGTGTGATCCACAATTCCACTTCTGGGTCTATCTTCAAATGATATTGAAGAAAGAAGTACATTCCTATTTTTATTGCAACATTACTCAAAGTAGTCAAGATGTAGAAACAACTTAGGTGTCTGTCAACAGGTGAATGGATAAAGAAGATGCAAGATGTATACATAACAGCATAGATGGACCTTGAGGGCATTATGCTAAGTGAAAGAAATCACACAGAGAAAAGCATATACTGTATGGTATCATTTATATGTAAAATCTAAAAAAAAAAACTCAAGGGTATAAACTTCAAGTTAGAAGATGAATAAATTCTGAGGATATAATATATAGCATTGCGAATATAGTTGATAATACTTGAAAGTTTATTATATACTTGAAATTTGCTAAGAGAGTAGATCAGAACTTAAGTACTCTCACTATAATAAAGAAATTATAATTATGTGTCATGATGGAGATGTTTGCTAACTCTTTGGTGGTAATCATATTACATTATTTTTATTTTTGTATCAAATCAACTTGTTGTGCACCTTAAACTCAATACTATATGCCAATTACATCTCAGTAAAACTGGGGAAAATTTAACTCAAAATCCTGTTTCTACCATATTATGTAGACCTTAAATTATTCTACTTCCTTGCTCTAAACCTGATTTTCTTCTAAAAATGTATATTATAAGGTAGGTTTATTATCTTTTGTCATTGCTATAAGAATTAAATAAAATAACAGAATTAGTATACTGCCTAGTCCATTTATAGAATAGCAGTTATTATTATTATTATTTATTAAAGCCAGTAATAGCATAACACAATAGTCTTCACATAGACCTACCTAATACATATTTATTGAATCTTAATTTATATATACCAAAAGTCTATAAGTATCTCCAAAAGACATTAACTTGAATTTTCCTGATTTGTATTTTTCCACCACACTACTCAGAGTGACAGAAAATTACAGGCATTATTGAAAAGAATTCTTCAAGCATCAGGAATGCATTTTAATATATGTTAACAGAATGACTTTGCTTCCCAGCACTTCACAGAAAATAAGCTAATTAGGAGGAAGAAAAGAACATAAAAAGAAAATATTCTTCAAACAAGACATGAAAAGAGAGCTATTCTTCAAATATTTATAGGGCTTTGGCCCCAGAGTCTCCCATGTTTTCATCTCAATTCAACAGCCTCAGGGAACCGGGGGAGGGTGTATTGTATAGTATGGTGGGATGGAAGAACCCCAGAGAATTACAAGATTGCAAGACTTGGAATCATGCTAGGAGAGTCTGGACAGTGTTTTCCACCTCCTTTCCCTGGGTAATAGATGCTGGGTAGAGAGAGATTGGAAGTAAAGGGATTTTGAGTCAGGAAGACTTAGAAGCAAGAAAGCTTTTGAAAAATGAAAATAAGACTTTTCATTGTTGCAATAGTTATATCCTTTAGGTTGTAAGACACAGATCTCCCATGATGAGAGGAAGATGCTAGAAGGAATCAGAGGATCAGTTTTAGATCGGAGACTTGGGAAGGGCTCACTAGACCTCACTCCAGGGCTGGTGGTCTTTACTCCTGGCAGGTTGGTGTCATTAATATGACTCAGCACCAATGCCTTCTGTTGACATGTGACATTCCCAGAAGAAAGAGCATCCCAGATGGCAGTGCTGCAGGTCAGTCAGAAGTACTAACAGACAGAGTCCCGTGTAATAGAGATGGCCACTGGGGAGAGGCAGCCAATGCTCTGGCATTTCATGCTGGTCTGTGTTCCATCTTCCACTCTACTATTCTCCCTCTAGGGCTCCTAGAGACTTCAAGTGAGACAAGGCTGAGGTGTTTTGTGTTTTGTTTTGTTTTGTTTTTTTCATTTGAGAAGTTTCTTTGACTCCAGAGAGTTATAAAATGCAGGCTAGAGACCACGAAACTAGTAGCAGAGAACTGGTGACTTTAAGGCAGTCAGATAAAGTCAGATAAATGTTTTCTAAATAAAGTTAAAAAAACAACAATAAGGTATTCATTTTTAAATATATACATATATTATTGATTTCAGAGAGGAAGAGAGGGTGTAAGAGATAGAAACATCAATGAGGAGAATCATTGACTGGCTGCCTCCAGGACGCCCCCTACTGGGGAATCAGGCCCACAACCCTGGCATGTGTCCTGATAGGGAATTGAACTGTGACCTCCTGATTCATGGGTTGATGCATAACCAGTGCACTACACCAGCTGGGTAACATTAAGTATTTCTTAGTCATTATCTGAATTGAAACCCTGTAAGTTCTTTCTTAAAATCCACATTCCTAGGTGCCATCAACAATCTATAAATCTGGGCCTATTGATTCAAGTGTTTGATAAAGCCTGAGTCAGTTCTGATAATCTCTATTAATTGCTAAGACACACATGTTTTCAACCCCAGTCTTGCATAAACTAATAGCCTGGAAAATTTTCCTTGAGATGCTTTGGCTTCTATTTTCAAAGGTTTTGAATAGGCTCTGATGATTTCTTTTGCATACAAAACCATACCCAGTGGGCCCACCATTGATGGGCACTCAATAAATGTGAGTTCTCTCACCCTCCATAAATCAGCTTTGTCTCTGATATAAAATTATCTTGGCACATTACAGAATCAGACAGTTCAAATAAAATAAAAAACTCCAGACACTGAATGGATCCAGCTTGAATTGTGCAAACTACCAACAGCTGGCTATTGAGCAACTGGTATGTGCCCAGCATTCCGTTGGATGATGTGAGGAAAATTAGCATTGTAGGAACAGACTTTTATGCCTTAAGAGGTCGCCTTGACAGATGACATCAATGCAAGGACATTTCAGAACCAGAAAATGTTGAAAATGGAGGATATTTTAGAGGATTTTTGGTTAAACCTTCCATTACGTAGAGAAAGGGAAGAGGAGACTGTGGAGTTGTGATTCCCTCGAAACTATAGAGACAATGAAGGAGAAATATACCAGACTCAGTTGAACAACTCAGAGATCACTTTTCTTTTGAATACAAGAGTGATTTTCAATTTTTTGAAAATTATTATCAGCTAAAACATTTCTTCTCATCATATGTGACATGGAAGTTTAATAATTACAAGCAAACCTTCTCTGCTTGAGGTAGGATCCAGATGTCCATGGTTATACCCACTCTGACCCTTCAAGGAACCTGTCAAAACTTGTCTATCCAAATATCATCAACATAACCTGTCAACAAGACAGATGACTTTATTGCTTACTGAGGTAAAGGAAAACAGTATCTTTGTAAAGTTTTAGCACTGTCTCAGCATCAAGGGGGTAAGATCAGAATTTACTGAGGCTTGAAAGTTTGACATAAGAAAAGTATTTCAGTATGGGGACTTTATAAGAATTGAGTGAGAATCATGATTCAACAGTCTGAGGTTGGTGAAAATGGCCAAGGGAAGACTTTGTGATAAAAGATTCAAAGGGTTTTAGGTGCAAAGCACCTGTTATTGCTTTCCATTGAAGAGTAAACGGGTCTCTTACGAAGTTTCTGAAATGAACAATCTATTCATTTGCTTTGAGGAGAACAGTTCTAGAAAAGTAAAGTCTTCATTAAGACCATAGAATAGCAAAGCCAAGGTCATGTAGACAATAAAGAGAGGTTTCTGTTCTTCATCCTCAGGCACAGTGGGGGTTCAGGGCTAGATAACTGGTTTTGAAACCTTGAGGAGTTTTTTGCATCAGAGCTAGAATATGACCCTCACCCTGACCCTGAGTCTCCACCAGTGAATCCTAAATGTAGACAACACCCAATGCAAAGCATCCTAGCTTTATTCTGTATGAAAATTGTGAAGCCTCAAAACAATTCATGTTGGCCTTGTGAATGTGTGTATTTTGCTCTGTGCTGGCTCTCCTATAAATAGATCCAAGTAGACTTTAAGCAGCATCATTTTATCACGTTCAGATGACATACAAAAAAATTTAACTTTACTACTCATTCTTGTTTTATTCTGTTGTGCATGTGACTGTTTTCTTCTTCAGTCATAACTGCTTCATTAAATTTGAAATCACTGTAAAAGAAAAAGAAAATTGTGAAGTCTCTTCTGTCATCCAATCTTGCCTTCACCTCCACACCTTCTCAGTCTGTCCATCTTCACTCATGTCTGATATCCCATGAATCCTCATTAGTCTCCACCTTCATTCTCTGCTATAAGACCATGCCTGCACTCGTGGTCTAGCTTCATCCTCTTCTTGCCAGCCCAGTCATCCAACACATAGGGCCTAGTCCTGATCTCTGGTCCATGTGCTGCTATCAGTCCACAACTTAGGGGAGCTCCAACTTTATCCCCTGAGAAAGAGTTTGACACCCAGCCTTCCAATCTATACTTTTTGGTGATAATATTTATGTTGACACAAGGTTTGGCAATGATAAGGATGCTCTATGAAATGAAATAACATCTCTTGGGAATAAATTGGGATGAACTTTGTAACAAAACATTTCAAGATGGCATGTCAGGTATATTGCTTCATCTGAGTGTGACAAACTTGCATTTTAAAAGCAGATGTGGTAATGCTTATCTGATAGTGATTGTCAGACTTAGAGGTTAAAACTCAGCCCCATAGGGAAGGTGACTCACTGCTGCCCATGCCCACACCTGTTTTCAAAATTTAACTTTATTTTTAAATATTAGAAGAGATAGGAGGAAGAAGGGAATTTCTCTCTCTCTCTCTCTCTCTCTCTCTCTCTCTCTCTCTCTCTCACACACACACACACACACACACACACACACACACACACACACACCTGAAACCAAAAGTGAATAGCAGAGAATATTACATCTTGGAGCTATCAAGGGTCTCAAAGAAGCTTTAAGTGTCCATTAAAGAGTAATGACATCCTCTTAGGACAATCTCATTCAATGCCAGGGTTAAAGTTTTTATGTGTTCTGGCTCACTATCAGAAAAGTGTTCTCAGAGAAACAGTGCACAGACAGCTGGACACCGATCAGACCAGGGTGGATGAAGGATTTGGAAGCACTAATGACAAAGAACTGAGACCGCCCCTTTTCTGCTGAAAAGTTCACATGGTGCTGGGAAACAGAAGATTTCTGTATGCTGCCATGAATGTCAGAAAGGAGAGACTGCAGGTCCAAGGGCACCATAGGGTGGGCAATGAACTATTTCAAGGGCACCATAGAATGGCAATGAGTTAGTTCAAGGGCACTTTTAGTTATAATGATTGTTAGGCATAAAGGTTACCTTATACTTAAAAAAAATAACTGTGTTACAAAATTTAAAATTCTGTATTTACTCTCTTCCTCAATTAAATATTCTTTCTCGCCAAAACCGGTTTGGCTCAGTGGTAGAGCGTCGGTCTTCGGACTGAAAGGTCCCAGGTTCGATTCCGGTCAAGGGCATGTACATTGGTTGCGGGCACATCCCCAGTAGGGGGTTTGCAAGAGGCAGCTGGTCGATGTTTCTCTCTCGTCGACGTTTCTAGCTCTCTATCTCTCTCCCTTCCTCTCTGTAAAATATCAATAAAAATATATATATTTTTTAAATCTTCTTTCTTTTTTACCAATACATCATAATTTTGGGAGCACATGCATTTTAAAGATTTCCAGATTTATCAGAGTGATCTGTGAAGTGAAGCAACGTAACAAAAAGCTGAGCATTTGTCCATGTATGTTATAAGAAAAATACATACATATATATATATATATATATATATATATATATATATATATGTGTGTGTGTGTGTGTGTGTGTGTGTGTGTGTGTGTGTGTGTTAAATTATGAGGAGTGAAACTCCAGTAATCCTCACATTGCCATGTTTGAGAGCCAAGGTCTGAGCCCTGAAGATTCAGCAAAACAATGTATGTTAGCAACTTGAGTAAAAATGCTCCTTTCTATGGGTGATTCACATTAACCAAATTCACGAGTGTGATGAATACAGGCAAAGAGGCAAGAAAATAAACCATCATCATTCATAACAATCACAAGGATCAAAATGTTTAAATCTATAAGGCCAGCTGTTATCACCCTTGGGTTGATCTATAGGCAAAATTACCCAGTGATTAGAATGTAGATTGGAGAGTATGAATCAGAACATGGAGAGCTGGGTGAGTTGAATATGCATATTTCTCCCAATTTCTTATGTTCCCTTCCATTCAAATGCGTCAGCTGCTATCTCTCTGAATCTCTCTTGCTTTCGATTTTATGTCTCACGGACTCCAAGCCAAGACATATATTCCTCCTTCCCATTTGTTAGAACAGTAGAAATTCTTCACCTGGAACATCCACTTAAAGGCAGGCTATCGATTGATATTTATGGAGTTTAGGTATTTGAACTGCAAAATAATAACAGCAATGAACACTAATATTTAGTGAATGCTTGCTATAAGCCAGGCATGAGTGTTGTTACCATTTTATAATGGAAATATTACTATAAGATAGATGCTATTAGTAGCCTATTCTATTAAAGAGAAAAGAGAGGCCGTGAAAGATTTAGTAGGTGCCAAAGTCAAGATTTACAGCCAGACAGCCCGGCTTCTGAGGCTGAGCTATTAACTGAGAGTTGAAATATACTTCATCATCACATGATACAAACTTTTTTAAAAAACTACAGTAGGCAAAAAGAACATATAGTACTGGAAGAAATAGTTTTGATTAAAAATACATTTATGTAAAATAAATAAATTGTGGGTCTTGATATAGTTAAAATATATAAACTATAGCTATCTACATCAACATGGATTAACTCACTAACATCACAAGACCAACACATAATTTTAAAATATAGGATATACAAAAAATGTATATACACTTCAATGACTGATTGCTTAATTTTGAAAATGAAATGTATTTTAGTAAACACTGCCTTTATAATTATTCAACATGTGTGTATACATTTTGGGACACCCTTTATATATATTTTCTGATTTCACATATATAAAGTTAAAATAAAAATACCTAACTTGGAAATAAGACAGAAGTGACACTGCTAAGGCAGAAAGAAGCCCTTTCAACATTACCCGAGAGACTTCTAGAGCAAATTTACCTAAGGATCATCTAACTCAGCCTTTGTTTAACCTACTACTTACTACTTATTAGGATCTGGAAATAGTAAACCAGAAAGCTCAGGAAAATGTTAATTTTTTAGGACTGATAAGTTGCAAATGAGTTTTTTCCAGTAGAAGAGAGAAACCCGAAGTTTACATTTTATTGACCTGTATGACATTAGAGGTTTTTCCTAACTTAGCGATTCTATTTCATCACTATTCATTAACTTTATGCTCTAGTCTGGCTTACCCTCCTTTGAATCAGTGCTGTCATCCTCTAATTCCCTCATTTCTGAGCTGAATGCATTAACATGCTCTCACTATGTAAATGCAAAGAAGGGCATCTTTCTAACTTTTTTAAATTTATATTTTAAGAAAGTTTAGAAATAAGTAAAACTAAATAGCATACTTTTTAGGTATATTTAGTAAAATTTTAAAGAAAAGCAAAGAATCACCCTGCCCATGTGACTCAATTTGTTGGGCATCATCTGTGCACCAAGGACTCACTGGTTCAATTCCAGATCAGGGCACATGCCCAGGCTGCGGGATCAGTCCCTGGTAAAAGAGTGTGCAGGAAGCAGCCAATCATTATTTCTTCTCACATAAATGTTTCTCTCTTCCTCTCTATCCTTTTCTCTCTCTAAAAATCAATAAAAATAATTTTTAAAAAGAGAAGGATTGACAAACAAATCCTGGAAAGTAGTTGCCTCTGGAAAAGATGGAGAAAGATGCATCAAGAAGAATGGAGAATGCTGGGAAATGTTATTGCTTCAAGTGGATTTTGGGCACCTGGCTAGTTTTTACATTATTACCATGATGAATAAAATGTACTCATCCAGGTTTTCTTTTATAGGTATAATACTTTTATATCAATGCTTATAATAGATATCAAAATATTTTATCTGTTGTGACTACTATAAACCAATTTTAAACATTTCAGTATATATTATGTTGTATTTAAGGAGATACCAAATTTATTCTTGTCAATTTACATTTTCTTGTCAAATTACACCTTGTCATAGTTGTAACTGTGCATGCTAAGTAAATCCTATCCGTGTAAATATATCTAATGCTTTGATAGCCCATGCTGCCTCCTGCCTTCTGTCATTGCTTTTGTATATCATCCATGCATCTTTTCATCCACCCATTTATCCATCAATCTACTCAGTCTATTCATCTGCCATCCATTTACCCATCCACCCTTTAAGCACAGATGAAGTTCCTACTTTTTAAAATATACTTTTTACCAGGAAGATAGGTATTTACAATTAAACTGTGATAAATGTTGAGAAAGGGAAATAAAGTATGAAACCATTGAACACAGAATGGAAGTTCAGAGACCCAGCGAAAGTTAGTTAACACCTAATTCTTAATTCCTTGGTTTAATATTTTGTGAGATGAACTGACCTCGCGTCCTGTATAATGATTTCCCTTACCTCCTACACCTGGGAAGGCACAACGTCCCTGCAACCACACAGTCAGGAGGCAGCAGTGATGTTGCCCAGTGTACCTGGGTCTGAAACCCAGCTTCCATCAGCGTGCCTATGGGAACCTCACATTTGTGCTGGTATGACTTAGAAATGTTCAGCAGGGTTTTATTGAAATCATTAAACAATCATTTGTATAAACAAATATACCAATATCATGCAGTAGGTCGGCCAAGACTATTTACTATGATTCTGCTTGCATAGAAATAAAATTTTAAGAAATATATAGTTACAATATTTGAAAGACTTTTGTTTAAGCCACTGGGAATTGGATTTCTGTATCTCATGATCACTGATGCGTGGAGCTGAAGATTTCCAAAGGGTAAAGCTGGGCTCCAGATGCAGTAGAGTCAGATCCTCAGATAATGTCCTGAAGGTCAGCAGGTGCCAGGAAAACTCTCACACTCAAACAAACATTAGGCAGGGCAGGCGCGCATAAAATGTGTCGGCATTTTGGAATCACATGTAAGAGTTGGTTTGTTCATCACTGATTAAGCCTTTTTGTTCTGAGAAAATAATAGACGGTAAAACATCATCTCTCTCAACCGGTTACAGCAAGAGATGCTAGAGGGTTTAGATGGAAACCTTCTTCAGGCACCAGGTGTGGGGCTCTGGTGAAATCCCTGCCCCTGGGTCCTCAAAAGGAATGTTAATTGAGGAGGGAGATGAGAGAAAAACTCTGCAAAAGAACTAAAGAAGTGAGAAGATTTGTTTTAGAAATAATCTCTTTTCTTGCGGAAAAGGTGACAGACTCTACCAGAAGGAGGCATCGCAGCCCGGAACTCTAGTAGAATTGAACTGGGCTGAGCAAACGTGTCCTGGGCCTTAGGATCAGCAGAGGGACTCACACATTCTAATAAGCTCCAGGTTTGAACCTGTGTCTGGATACACGGGAATCAACGTGAACGTGGCAGTCAAAGGAAACTTATCCTGAAGGAAATCTTTGGCAGTGGATTCTTTCACGGTCTTGAGTCTCGGGCCCTCACCTGCATGGTGGACGAAACTACCAGTCTGGTGACCAAAACAAGGCAGTCGACATCTCTGCTCCGTCAGTTGTCTGGTAAAACGGAGGGGATGGCACTCATCTCAGAGTTCTTGTGAAAAGGAAGTGCGATAACGGATGCAAAGGCTCTTCTCACCCGCGGGCTCTGCAGGTGAGCCTGCCTGCTCCATCCCAGTGTTCAACTTTCAAAAGTCGTTTTAACATTGGGACATTCATGGTGGACTCCTCGAGGATTATGAATCCCATTAATATTTGTCACTCAAATAAAAGAACAATTGGAGGGAAAATTGCATCCAGGCAAATCTATTATTTGAAATGGATGAGAGTTGAGTGGTAAATAATGAAGAAGAATGTAGACAGATACAGAAAGGGACTGTGACCGTTTTTGCTGCTAATAGGTACCACAGACAGTTCATTACTGATAAATGCAGAATAATGATGTCCCTTAATGAGCCTTTTCACGCCCAAATTCATCATAAAACAGGAGAATGAGGTAAAACAAAAAGTCTTTGACTAGTGTTCATGCGGCATGGGAAGCAAGGATAATTTCATGTCTCAGACAGCTGCAAATTTAATGCCGTCTTCTGGGGCTTTCTTCACCGGGTGCATAGGCAGCTTCCCAACTGAATAGCCTTTTTTAGTATTTGGAGGTACAGGTATACCTGCCATGCCGTTTGGAGCACTTCAAGGAGCCAAGAGGAGGAAGTTCTGTGGCCCTATGCTTACAGGCCTCTGTGCCCCTTATTAACGATTTGGCCTTGAGCCATTTCTATCTGCACCCCTACCTGTTGAAGCTCTAAAGCTCTGGGACCTCAAAAGTGTGACTGTATTTGAAGAGAGTTTTGAAAGAGGTAATTAAGTTAAAATTAAATTAAAATTAAAAGTCATTGGGGTGAGCCCTAATCCCACTTGACTGGTCTCCTTCTAAGAGGGGGAAAAGTAAGACACAGACACACACAGAGGGATAATCATGTGAGGACTCTGGGAGAAGGCTGTCTACAACCCAAAGAGAGAGGTTCAGAGGAAACCAATGCTGCCAACACCTTGAACTTATAGCCTCTAAAATTGTGAGAAAATAAAGTTCTCTTATTGAAGCCCCAAGTCTGTGGGATTTGGTTATGGCAACCCTAGGAAACTAGTACAGTTGGAATATTCAAAAAAAGTATATGACAATTTTTGTGTACCTGCTCCTTAAGTGGCACTTCACAAAGCCTTATTGGCAACTCCAGATGAGGATGTTAGATTCAGAGGTTGTACAGAAGTGCTTTGGAATTAATAGTGATAAACCCTGACAGGTCATGTCCACTACTTCGTCCTGCTTTCTATGTGTATTCCATGGAAGGTCTTTCTGTGCCATATCCCAAATAGTGGGCTCTGGAAAAGTGATAGAACCAAGTCAAGTTGACTGAAATCTAGGTGTGAAATGATGATTGATATTTCAGATCAATACAACTCAATGTCTGTGGTAGGCAGAATTCTAAGACCCCCACCCACCTCAATTCCTTGGTACATATGCCCTGTATATAATCTGACCACAGATTTTTTCCTTCTTCTTTTATAGAGAACCAGAAAACTTGATAAGCCCTAGCTGATTTGGTTCAATGGATAGAGTATCAACCCGAGGACTGAAGTGTTCCAGGTTTAATTCCAGGCAAGAGAACATACCTCGGTTGCAGACTCAATTCCCAGCCCTGGTTGGGACACAAAGGAGAGGCAATTGATTCATGTGTCTCTCTCACACTACTTTTTTCTCTGTGTGTCTTTCTCCCTCCCTTCCATTCTATTTAAAAATCAATGGAGCCGAAACCGGTTTGGCTCAGCAGATAGAGCGTCAGCCTGCGGACTGAAGGGTCCCAGGTTCAATTCCAGTCAAGGACATGTACCGTGGTTGTGGGCACATCCCCAGTAGGGGGTGTGTAAGAGGCAGCTGATCAATGACTCTCTCATCGATGTTTCTAACTCTCTTTCTCCCTTCCTCTCTGTAAAAAATCAATAAAATATATTTTAAAAAATAAATAAAAATAAAAATCAATGGAAAAAATATCCTTGGGTGAGGACTAACAAAACAAACAAACAAAAAAAGTTAACTTGATGAAAAGAAACAAAATTCTTTCTGCCTCCCTCTGATCAGGAAAAATTTTTTTTTCAAGTCTGGGGACAGTTACGTAATTGGACAGGCTGAATTAGATTGTTCTCAAGGAACTTGACATTTATTACCAGCAGGTGTTTCCTGTCAAGTGACCAAACACCAGTCATGCAATCCATCGGAAACTTGGTTGTGTAAATTGAAAGAAATAAAGATAACTGAATCCTAGCTCTGCTCCTTGCCACCTGAGCATGGCTAAAGTCTTTCATCTAAATCCAAGTTTTCACTTCTCTAAAATAGGGATAATAGTGTTTTCCTCATGAGATTTCTGGTTTTTATTGAGATATAATCTCATAACCTAAAATTCAACAATTTAAAGTACACAAGTAAATATTTTTTACATATAGTTATGAAGCTGTGCAACCGTCATCACTATCTAATTCCAGAATATTTCTATCACCCCAAGAAGAATCTCTGTAACCATTAGCAATCGCTCTTCATCCCATATTCCATAGTCCCTGGCAACTACTAATTTACTTTCTATGGATTTGCCTATTTTTGACATTTTGTATAAATAGAATTATAAATTCTGGCATGTTCTTTCTGTTTGTTCCACTTAGAATGCTTTCAAGATTTATCCATGTTGTAACCTCATGAGATTTTTATAATTAAAAAATGTCTTAATCTAGAGCTTGCCTCACAATGAGGCATCAATAAATGTCAATTATTACTACTTTAAGACAAACATTATAGAATTATAGACAACTAGTTTTTTAAAGCTATAGAGATCATTACTACTGATCATTTCATGCAATGTAGACATCCCTGTTCACAACAATCTTGGTTGAGGTTTTTTCAAAATCTCTAGGCAATAGGACCTCACGTTGAGGAAGGCAGATCTTTCCCACGGCTTCCAAACTCTGACTATCGATTCTTATACTGGAAAAAAATCTGCCTCCTATCAACATCTGCCAATTAGTCCTTTTATGGGTTGAGTTATGAGTCTCCCTCAGAAGAGATATGGTGAACTCCCAGCCCTCAGTGCTTCAGAAATGGGCCTTATTTGGAAACAGTCTTTGCAGATGGAGTCTACTTAAGATATTATTATGTTGAGTCATAATATAATATGACTGTTGTTCTTATAAAAAGGAAAATTTTGACACAAATACACACAGAGAGGGTATCATGTGAAGATGGAAGTCAGAGTGATGCTTTTCCAAGCCAATGAACACAAAAGATTGCTAACACACTACCAGACACTAGGAACAAGACCTGAAACAGACTCTGCCTCCCAACCCTCAGAAGGAACCAAACCACCAACACTGTGATCTCAAACTTCTAGTTTCAAGAACTATGAGACAATAAATTTCTGTTATTTATGTCACCAAGTTGTGGCACTGTTATAACAGCCCCAGGAGGCTAATAGAGTTCTGGGTTGCACAGGTGCCGAACAGGTTGCCTCTTTCTTCACTTGATAACTCTTCACATATTTGAGATCAGCTCATGTGTTTCATCCCAAGAGCCCTTCTTGTCGAGTGAACAAGATCATTGGTCATTCTCTTACAGCTGTGTGGCATCCACTCTCCTGAAGTCTTCTGGTCTTCTTGGGTTGTGCAATGGCTTATAAGTCAAAGCAAGTTTTCAGAATGCTGATTGAGCCTTGCACAGTAGATGTTCTCACTAGAGCAAATATCCCCTTTTGCCATTTTGTTTGAATTTGCATAGGAAGGACCCACATTATTCAATACCTGCTGGAATTTGAGCAAATTCAATCAATCATGTTGATATAGGCAAGATGGAACTGCCCAGGGTGGAGCTTCCTCAAAAAAATATCCCATTCTTACTTCTCTCACCCTAGTCAGGCAATCATCATTTCATACCTAGATTTCAGCAACCACTAGCTAAATGCCCTCCCTGACCCCATTTTTTCCACCTTACAGTTTATCCTGTACCTTACAGCCAGTATGATTTTTGTAAATCACAAATTACACTGGAAATTAAGATTTCTGTGTACAGCTTTACTAGGAAATACTAAACTCCTTAACTTGATCTACCCAGGGTCCTAAAGGATACAGCCCCTGCCACCCTTCCCAATCTCATTTCCTATCATTCTCCCCCATTTATTAACACATCAGCTCTATTACTAAACACACAAGACTACTGATACCTCTGGATTCTTATTGCCAATTTTCCCTCTTTGTGTATCATTTCTGCATCTTCTCATTTTTTAAAAAATATGTTTTATTGATTTTCCACAGAGAGGAAGGAAGAGGGATAGAGAGGTAGAAACGTCAATAGGAGAGAAACATCGACCAGCTGCGTCCTACACACCCCCTACCGGGATGTACTCGCAACCAATGTACATGCCCTTGACCGGAATTGAACCTGGGACCTTTCAGTCTGCAGTCTGATGCTCTATCCACTGAGCCAAACCGGTTTTGGTGCATCTTCTCATTTTTATGGCTGGATTTTTCAAGATGCCAATGTGCTTTGTTGATGTGTATGCCAAGCCTCACTTTTTGTCTCTTTTAGTGCATGCAGCAGCCAACCATGCCGGTCCTGTGAAGTCCACAGATGAGATTTCGGATGCACACCCTTAACAAAAATAAGTCCACTATCTGAAAACCAAAAGATCTCACATATGTTTTTAATAATTTACAATTTATACTGAAAATGGGTGGGCAGATTTGATAGTGTAGACAACAGATTTTATCTAGCAATAATCAGCTGAAACTGAGGCACATCTTTACAGAGAGATCCCATAGACCAGCAGTTCAGTTTCCCCACATTTTAAGTGCAAGCTAGTCATGCACTGAGTATCTTGTTTCAATGCAGATTTTTTACTTAATACAACTGGTATGGGGCCCCAGAGTGTTTATTTCTAAAAGTTCCACCAGATGCAGATGCTGATGGAGTGGAGCTCTCCTTACTGTCCCCTCCCTGTTGACTTTCAACTTGAAGTCCAAGAGCGGGTGCCATTTATCACTACACTTGCTCTATTGCCCTTTTTATATTAGAGATATATTTTTCTATACCTGTCCTGCTTCACTCACTTGTCACCAGCCAACCTAAGAATATATTTCAATATTTAACTCAACTTTAAGAGATGTTTGATCATCTTAGTCTGATGGATTCAAAGTCTCACTAGGAAGAAAAGGTACCATTAACTATTTTCAATGGGGAGAATTTTTGTTGCAGACTGGTTTGGCTCAGTGGATAGAGCCAAACTGGTTTGGCTCAATGGATAGAGCATCAGCCTGCGGACTATAAGGTCCCAGGTTCGATTCCAGTCAAGGGCACGTACCTTGGTTGTGGGCATATCCCCAGTGGGGGTGTGCAGGCGGCAGCTGATCAATGTTTCTCTCTCATCAGTGTTTCTAACTCTCTATCTCTCTCCCTTCCTCTCTGTAAAAAAATCAATAAAATATATTTTAAAAGAAAAAGAAAAATTGGACAAACTGATGGAGAAGCTAGATTGAAGGTACCCAAGAACTGGATTTTTTTTGCAACTTTTCTGAGACTTAAACTATTTTAAAATTTAAACGTTATAATAAGAAAATTAGGTTGGGGCAGTAGAGAAATTATTTCGGTAAAAGAGTTCACCCTGGCAATGTCTTCAGCTCATTATTGTTGGTAGAAGAGCAATACTGGTCATGATTTTTAGGACGAGCACTCTTAAGGGCTCAGGCACTTTAGTGATGATACTTCAAAGGCTTATCCTTATATTGATACAGACAATTTCATAGACGAGATGCTGCCATCCTCAGAAAAGGAAAACATGGAGGTGTAGGACTTTAGTACAGGAGTGGTTTGAAATAAACTAGCAAAACTCAGAAGTGAGTGAGGTTTGTTTGGACACTCAATAATATTGCAATGCCTGGATGCTTTCTTCAGATGCAGTTTTTTTCAGCCTGTCCTGGTGGATGGATAAAGGTTTCACATGTGTGAGGGTCTGGTCTTTATTCGTGGGAGGTTTTTCCAATTATCTGCAGAAGTCATCTCCACTTGCCCTGCTTGAACCCAGGTTCTTAATGAGGTTTAGAAACTCTTCTCGGCATGTTATAAGGTGAATTTCACCATTACTTTATAAGCATCATCTTCCTCCAGGTGCCTTGCCCCCATTAGGCAAGAGAATGCTGTTTCTAAGTTTCCTCTTCCATGGCTCAGGGGCCATCAAGGGAAAACAGTCATTTGGGACCATCTCTAGGCCCCTTTTTTCTCTTTCAGTGTAATTTATAAGTAAGAGACCATTGTTGTTTTACAAAAACTGAGCATGCATAAGGATCCTTAATAACTCAAAGATTCAGAACCCTCCATTTGGATAAGTATCAAAATTAAGCACACACAAAGAAGAAATAACCCTTTTAGAAGAGGGAAGTTGGGATCACAGAGGAGATAGAAGGCCAGACAAGCAGACTCAGCTTATGCTTCCCACCAAGATAAACAAAAGCTTCCTGAACTTAAAACAGTCTTCCAGAATAGCTTGGAGATAGAGTTTTCCTTCAGCATCATTCCCTGGCTGGCAGAGGGAGAGGTCAGGAGAATGCTAAGAATGGAAGCATCTGGGTGTCTCACCTTGTAGCCCTTTCCCATTATTCTCCAGATCTAGGATACTCTACATCTTGCCATTTATTGTGAAAATAAGATGGCCACACAGAAATGTTAGAAGATGGCATGGTCACTTACTGAGGTACCTGTATGTGGAAAGAGATGAGAGAATACACCAGCCAGAAGTAGGCTAATGACTTAATCTCTGTTCTTAACACTCCAGTTGTCCTCAGGTTTGTTTTATTCATGAATATTAACCTAGATTCCATGCTTCTCACACAAACATATTAGGTTTCTGAATTAGCATGGAGGCCATTTCAGGGGGAGGTCCCGAACTCACAAGACATCAAAAGTCTTTGAGTTTCTTGTTTTCTTGGTTGCTTGTTCTTTATGTAACAGTTTATTCTCATTATCAAAGAACAAAGTTGTAGGTAATTACTCTACTGGACATCAAGGTTTATTTTAAGATGTAGCAAATGAGACAGAATGGTTCTGGCACAAAGGCAGATAAATTGGCATAGAGGCAGATTCACACAAATATGAACATCAAACTTATGAATAAGATGGACCTGGAGAATAGTATAGGAAGGACTTATTAATTAATTATGCTGGGTCAAAATATCCATATGGAAAGAAAATACATTGATTCCTACTTCATACTATGTACAAAAAAAATAAATTCCAGGTAAACACTCAATCATCTAGAAAATAACATTTGATAATATCCCATGACCTTGAAGTAGCCAAAGGTGCAGGTACAAAAGGTAATAGTCTAAAGGAAAAGAGTGATAAACTAGATTACACAAACATTAAAACCTTCAGTTTATGAGTAAACACCATTAAGGGAGTATATGAGTAAATCAGAGAGTAGAAAATATTTGCAATCCATAAAACCACTAAGGAGTTACATTTAGAATATATATGTGTCTATATACAAACATATATTTGATATTGTTATACTGTAAGCATGTATACATATATAATATATAATTAAAAGCATTTAGATCATGTATACATTATGATTATCCACCTGTGATGTGGTTTTAGTGTTGCTTGGTTGTTTAATTATTTAGGGCTTATCGTGTTGTTTCTTTGTTTTTGTTAGCTTAATGGCAAAGATTTTAAATGTTTTCCCTAAACATTTAAAAAAAAATAAAATGTAAGCAGAGCTTTAAAGACATTCGCTGACTATTATTTCCCTTGCTTATTTACTTATGCAACTGTTTGATCTTAGTAAGAAAACATATGCCTCATTACAGTATAAAGGAATCCAAGAGATTGATATTTTTAAAAGATATGCAAACTGTTCAATTCAGTGCTTTAATCAAACAGTTTGACTGGGCAAACTTTTTAAAGTGAATATTCTGTTTCTATACAAGTACTGCTGATTTGCATTTAGTTCACAGGAAATCCCTTTTGGCATGCTTGACTTTCTGGTAACCTTACTTTCATCGTCTTTTTTGTTGTGTTTCCTTTATTTATTTTTTTTTTTCAGTATAGTTGGTAGAAAATTTTGTTAGTTTCAGGTGTACAATGTAGTGATTCAATGTTTATATACCTTACCGTGAAATAACCACACTGTCTAGTGATCATTTGTCACCTTGTAAAGTTATGACAATATTATTGACTATATCCTCCTTACCTTCTTCACTCCTCCTCCCAGGTGCCCCTCCCCTTTGGCAACCATCAGTTTGATGTTTACATGAGTCTGGTTTTCTTTGTTCATTTGTTTTATTGTTTAGATTCCACATATAAGTGAAAACATACCATATTTATCTTTCTCTACCTGACTTATTTCATTTAGCATAATACTTCTTAGGTCCATCCACGTTGTGGCAAATGGCAAGGCTGTATTCCTTTTTATTGCTGTGTAATATTTCACTGTGTATATATCATGCCTTCTTTATCCAATTGTCTATCAGTTATCCAATTGTCTACCTAGGTTGCTTCCATGTCTTGGCTATTGTAAAATATATGAACATAGGGGGTGCATATATCTTTTCAAATTAGTTTTGGATTTCTTTAAATAAGGTGGAAATTCTGTTATATGGTAGTTGTCTTTTATTTTATATTTTTTAGTTTTTGAAAATTCTCCATACTGCTTTGATTAGTGCCTGCACCAGTCTGCATTCCACCAACAATGCACCATGTTGTTTGTTGACTTTGATAACAGCCATCCTGATGCTGTGAGTTTTTTCAGCTTTGTTATTGTTTTGTTTGTTCTTAGACCCAAAGAACATGAGAATCCTTTTATGGCTTGCCCTGGGAAACTGACTCTCTGCTTTACTCCCTCTATAGAAGGATATATTTTTAAAAATTCTAGCTAATGAAACATTTTTGTCAACTATGGATATTAAGTGTTTAACTGTCTATTGTTGCCATCGAATATTGTACAGTATGTTATTTTTAAGGCTGATGTCACAAAATATTTTAACCCTAATGTAGTGAACTACAGCAATGATAATTTGTATACATGATCAAGGGTTTATTACAGAATTTCTTTTCCTGGTCTCTTACTTTTTAAAAAAATAATGGCTAGTATTAACAAACCAGAGGCCCTGTCATGAAATTCTTGCACAGGTAGGGTCACTAAGCCTCACTGGTGATCAGGTCTGATCAAGTTCCCCACCTCCTCTTTCCCTCGCCACCCGTGCTCTACCACTGCGTGCCCCCCCCCCTACATCTCTCTGCCTCCCCACCTCATCCTTCCCTGGATCGCTCAGTCTCCACCACCACTGCTGCTGATCATCTGCCATGTTCCATGCCACCCCATGATAGCCAGCACATGTCATAGCGAGTGACTGAACTCCCAGTCTCCCAGTCAAACTCCCCAGGGGACGCTTTGCATATTAGCCTTTTATACAGAGAGATGACAAGGAGTAGAAAAGTCAGCATAAAGCTTTTAGAAGGAGAACTTACAAAACACAAATTTGTGATTCTTTGGAGGTGGCAGGTTATAATATGATTCTAAAAGTTTCTATTGAGCATAGTCCAACGGGTAAGCTTCCTAGGGATGGACACCACCTCTAAGGCCCTTCTCTATGTGTTGCCCTAGATATGAATTCTTGACCTTGACATACTCTTTGAGAATGTTAAACCTAGAATTCTATTAACTTCTATTTTATTAATTGGCTATTGTATTCCTGCAAGAGACTTGGTTTTCAGCAGTGTGAAGTTCTTCCAAATGCATATGTCCTTTTTCCTAATTCCATTTTGTTTTAAAGCACTTTGTTTTAAAGCATTTTAAATGTACTATTTTTTCATTTAGTAGAAGCTGTCTGATTGATAAGAAATATATATACATATCTGTGTAAACTCTAATAATCAGTAAGGAAAAGTTAGAAATCCCAATTTCAAAATGGATAACAGTTACAAGTATGCATTTTATAAGTGGGGATATCCCAATACACAATAAGCATATGACAAGGTGTTCAACGGCTTTTTCTAAGAAATACAAGTTAAACTACAATGAAAAACCCAGTCCACCCTATGCCCACCAAGATGGCTCACATTTAAAAAGATGGGCAACACCCAATACGATGAGGATGTAGAGTGAAATTCTCATAAACTTCTGGCAGGCATTTTGAGTCGGTATAACCAGGTGGAAGAACTGTTTCCGGCCATGACTACTAGAGTTAAATATTGTCTATCATATGGCCCAGCAATTCCTCTCTTCAGAAGAGCATTTTGTCAGCAACGTTCATGGAATCATAGTTCAATAATATTGCCAAAGCAGAAACAACTCACGTCCAAGAACAGTTCATGAATAAGTAGTTGGTGGTATATTTAAATAATAGTGTTCTACACTACAATGAAGAGCAATGTCGCTGCTATATGCAGTGACTTGGCTGGACCTCACAAAGATCAAGACAAGTAAAGAACAGCAGACACAGCGAAGCACTATAAATATCTCAGAGTTCAAAAACAAGCAAAACCAACCCGTGGTATTAAAAATCAGGGTGGCGTACATTTACACAATGGAATATTACACTGCTGTAAAAAAGGAAGGAACTCTTACCCTTGTGACAGCATGGATGGACCTGGAGAGCATTATGTTAAGTGAAATAAGCCAGTCAGAGAAAGACAAATACCATATGATTTCATTTATATGTGGAATCTAATGATCAAAATAAATTGACAAACAACATAGAAACAGAGGCATGGATACATGGGACAGACTGGCAGCTGTCGGAGGGGAAGTGGGAGGGGGGACTGGATGAAGGAAGGTGAAGGGATTAGCCAAAAAAAAATATATGCATAATCCATAGACACAGACAATAGTGTGGTGATGGCCAGAGGAAATGGGTTTGGGGGTAGAGGAGGTGGGCAAAGGGGGGGATGGGTATATCTGTAATAGTGTCAACAACAAAAATAAGGAAAACATCAGGGTAGTGTTGTCCTCTGGGCAGGGACGGCTCTGGTGTGCAGGTGGGTGTGCAGTGAAGCTTCCTAAGTCCTCTCACATCCTCTTTACCATTTCTGTGCACCAGTCCCCAGCCCCAGCCACCTCCACCTGCTCCTCTGCGAGGCTCCCAGTGTGCAGCCATGCCTGTGTGGCTTCTTGGAAAGACTGTCCTATGGAGGCTTTGTCCAAAGGCAGAGAGAACTGGGGGCTGGGAGTTCATGCTTTCTCTCCCCATAGAGCCATCACCCCTGCCTTTAAAAAAATTATGTTTTATTGATTTTTTACAGAGAGGAAGGGAGATGGATAGAGAGTTAGAAACATCTATGAGAGAGAAACATCAATCAGCTGCCTCCTGCACACCCCCTACTGAGGATATACCCGCAACCAAGGTGCATGCCCTTGGCCAGAATCGAACCTGGGACCCTTCAGTTTGCAGGCCGACGCTCTATCCACTGAGCAAAACTGGTTAGAGCCACCACTGACTTTTATTGGGGATGAGAAAGCAGATGCCCCATTACCCTTCAGTAAATGGCATCTAAACTCTGATGCTACTTTCCTTCTGAGTTCACTCGGCCTACCCTGAAGAAATGAATGGAGCTTTTGGCTTTGAGGACCTTTATCCTCCCCGCTGCTCTATTTCTCCCACTCCTTCGGTGACTTACCTGGGAGCTTTTCTTAATAATCCACTTGCAACCAAAACCAGTCTGGATCAGTGGATAGAGCATTGGCCTGCAGACTGAAAGATCCCAGGTTTGATTCCTCTCAAGGACATGTACCTTGGTTGTGGGCACATCCCCAGTGGGGGGTGTGCAGGAGGCAACTGGTCAATGTTTCTTCCTCATCGATGATTCTAGCTGTCTATCCATCTCCCTTCCTCTCTGTAAAAAAATCAATAAAATATATTTTTTAAATAAATAAAAATAATCCACTTGCACACAATCCTCATCCCTCTGCTTCTGGAGAACCTACCTGAGTCAGATGACTATATTCAGCTTCTGTTTAAAAGCTGGTTGGGTAAAAAGAACATTGGTCATGCTGATGTGGTCAATTTGTTGTAACTTTTCAAGGTGTGCAATTAAAATGTTTAGTTTTCTATACATGTACATTATTCTTCAATAAGAACTTTCCTTAAAAATTTCCAAATCCTGTGACTCAAAACATTCAAAAATGTGCCCTAGAACAATTTTATAGTTACATAGTGGCTTGTGGGTTTCTCTGTTGTTTTGTTTTGTTCTGTTTTTATTTATTTTATATATTTTTTTTATTGTTGACTATTATAAATGTCCCTCATCCCTGCCCCCACTTTGCCTCCCTCCACCCAGCCAGCTCCTTCACCACCCCAGGCCTTTACCCTGGCCAGTGTGCTCAGTTTGTTGGGCATCATCCCACACACCAAGGGTCTCAGCCAGGGCACACACCCAGGTTGTGGGCTAGATCCCCTAATGAGAATGTGCAGGAAATAGCCAATTAATGTTTCCCTCCTTCTCCTTCCCTCTTTCTTCCTCTCTTTCTAGGAAAAAATAATAATAATTAATTATAATTAATTTAAGTCTAAATCGTCACATCTAGCCAGCTATGGCCACTATATTAACACTGGTCTAGATTTTTCATCCCGAAATAAACTCTTCTGGGAATGACTGTAAAGGCTTCCTCTATGAAGCAGAGGCAAAGCTCCCTACACCTTTTGCCAGGTTGCATCCCAGGTGTTGAAACCCCTGCCTCTGAACAGTGTGCACCGTCTCCCTCTCCTGCATGAAGAGCCTCCGCCTCTGCCATCGCAGGGACCTCATCGCTCTGCTCCAAACATTAGTCACTGTGAAGTAGCTGATAAGCACCTCCCTGTGCTTTCAACGAGTATCAGATCGCAGTCCTGTAGATCACTGGTGCCTCTCAAGGCAAGACAGTTTGAGTAATTTGGGGTACCTAGAGCTGCTCAGGCCTAATTAGCTGCTGCTGGGATGCCATTTCTTTGCCTGGAGAAGTCAGGCATTCAGAGAGATGGCTGGTCTGATAGTGGAATAAACCCCTCCCAGAGGCAGCAAAGCAATATTTTGAGGAAGGCAAAGATAAGCACTGGAATCAGACGACCCTGGGTTTAGTCCCATTTGTGCCATGTACTATCTGTCACCTTAAACCACGGGCAAATCTATTCGGATCTCACCCTACCTTGGATCTACATGAAGATAATAATACATCTCAGATGATTAAGCCCGAAAGATCATGATCCATCAGTAAATGGCATCTATAGGTTGCTAACTCCAGGTTCCCTGCTCTTATTTTCACTACCTCATCGTCACCTCTTCATCTAGCTCTCTGGAATGAAAATAAGATGGTTATAATCCTATCTGCCTTTTAAGAGAAGTGTCTTTATGAACTTGGCCCTTCATTTTGTTTGGAAAAATAATATGTGACAGAAATAAATCATTAAATACTTCAAGTTGAAAGAAAATTGAAGTTTTCATATGCTATTTTATTTTGTTTAATTTTGTATTGTGGGCCTGGAGGTGGGTTAAGGGAGCCCAAAAGATGAGAGATGAAACAGAAAAGTTGGACCTGCGTGAAGTACTGGCAAAATGGGTGGGGGTAGGAGGGAGACCATCCCGGTACAGCCAAGCAATGACTGAAGACCAGAAACATCTTATGGATTCTGAAGATGTTGGTTGCCAAGTAAGTGATGCAAATTTCCTGCTTTGACACCCCCATAAATGCTTGCATAGAATTTGCCTTGCTGATCAGAACTTTTTGCAGGAGTGGATGCTCGTTAGGAAACTCGACCAGAAGCTCGATTCTGCATCAATATGAATGTGGGACTAAAACAGAGTGAGATGGCACACATCTGGGTTGCCCATTCATCCATACTTTAAATCAACCGGGATTTATTAAAATTACATTCTTGAGCATCTCATCATGTGAGATATCACCAGGCCCAAAAATATAGTTATAAGCTTTGTCCTAACGGATCTTATGAGATAAGGACAAGTATGACAACCAAAGAGCTGGAAGGGATGCTGTATATCCAGTACATCTGCCTCATTTCATTGATACGGAAAGAGGCCTCAAGGCTCAGAGGCTCAGAAAGAAAAAGTGAGTGTGATGTACTATCAGAGCTGAGACTCAGAGCTCAGATTTTAGATTGTTTTGTTTGTTTATTTGTATTTATTTATGCATTTATTTATTTATTTATTTATTTATTTATTTATTTTACAGCTGGGATTTTGGACACATAGAATAGTAGTTGTCCTGTTACACTGAGAAAGCCGAATGAAATATCAGAGAAAGATAGATGGATCCTTCCATAGTCACCTCAACCAAGTGAATGACGAAGTGTAACTTGAGCAGGGCTATGGCAGACACTATATATACTTGATTTCCAGCATCTTTTCTCTTCTTCCTCAGCACCAAAACAACAATAATGAATGCTGGCTCTTAGCTAAGACTCCATCTCCAGCTTCCCTTGTACTCAACTGTGCAGTCCTGTTTGCGAGCTTTGACTGGAAAAGGGGAGCTGTACGTAGACCTGCTCTAAGGACTCTATGAAATCCCACTGAAGGGGTGCAATGGACCCCTAGGCCTCATTCCTCACCTCTATCACAGCCCTCCCTGCAACCAGATCAACTCAAGGAGTTTTATGTACGACATGGTTTGACCACCTCTGTCCCTCCCAGGTATGTGTTTATTTATTTTATTCTAATGTGTGATGCCATGACCTCTCTATTGGAAACTTATTCCTTCAGCTCTGAAGAATCTTTGGCTGACAACACCCACCTTCAGTAATGGCTCTGGCCTCTGAACATCTGTAGCACCTGCTACTTGTATCACCCATGCTGAGGTAAAGGCCTGAAGACCACTCACTCATGCGGATGTTTCAGACCCCACAGCTTCCCAGAGGCTTCTCCTAAGCCTCTGCAGAGCACAGTCTGTGCTTGTGTGAGTGTGTCTGTTTGTGAGTTGGGAGGAGCATGGAAAGAAAAAATACACATTAGTGTGGATAATCAAGAGTGACCAGAGAAATGCTGTGATGCCAACCAAAATAACCCATGTATAGAAAAACATTTGCCTGGTGTTTGAGGGTAGAAAGGCATATAATTGAATGTACAGTGAACCACTAGCTACTCTATGAAGGCAAATGAAGGAAAACATGAATATTGGACCCTGTCCATGTTGAATACAAAGACTAAACTAAACGTATGGGTACACAGGTATAAAATGAACATGTGTCAAAGGCTTTATTAAATTCACTAATTAATGGAAGAACTGGAAAATATGTTACAACCTGTTTAGATGAAAAGTCAAAGAATCACAAAGTTACATGGAGTAAAAGAATGTTGGTATGACTTTACAAAAACTGGTCTAACCATGGAGCAGTAGTCAACTGCATTCCACTAGACACAATTAATTGACTACTATCTAGGCAAAATTATTTGCATTGTTATCAGTTTTCTACAAGGTAACTTCTATTTTCACAGAGTTGCGCAACAGCTTAAGCAAAAACCAAAGCTCACAACCTGATAAAATCAACTGTTCTCAGAGGCTCCATCGTTCCATGGAAAGGGTATCCATTACTCTCCTTAGCCCATTCCAAGGACTTAACTTTTTCACTTCACTGCTTATTTCTCCAGTATACCTTAACTGCCTCTCACTCGGTAATTTGCTCATAACACCTCCTTCCGGCCTTGAACTGCTTCCCCCTGCCTTTAACATTCTTTCCTCTCCTTTAGCCCATTTTCCCCTACCTGTTTGTCCAATTGCCTCTTTCCCTTCCTAGTCTCATTTCCAATGTCTCCTCAAACAAGCCTTCCTTCTTGATCTCCCAAATTAGAGAGACCTAATTTTGTTTTGTTTTGTTTTTCACATTTTTAATGTTACCTAATGCTACCTAACTCTACATGTTTTCTTGTTTTACCTTGGTAAACTCAATGAGGACAGAGAGAAGTTAGAATGAAAAAAGAAAAGAATAAAAGAATGTATGAATTGAACTCTGCTTCCATGTCCTCAGGCATAATGAGAGGAAAGATCCTTGCTCTGCCTAGTCTCAAGAACTGGGTATTAAATGAGACCTATAGACAATGACAAATGAGCCTGGCAAGTAAAAAGAGGGTATTTCATTTAACTTTTTTATTAAAAAATTTTATTTGGTAATATCCACCTCTGACAGCCTTCTAAACTGTGAAATAAACTCCCAAAGAGTCAATGATAAGAATAAAGATAGAAAGACTATTTAAAAGTTGATTTTTTTAAATGTGGTTCATAATAAAAAACAGACCTTTTATGCATCATTGAAAAAATGAAAGTTAAAATAATACATGCAAACATGAGGTTAGCATATATTAGTGAACAAGACCGTCAGTTAATTCTGTAAATATTTATTTCCTTCTGACACGTGCACCATGTCATTTTGGGGAGTTTTGGAGGAGCTTGGTAATGTAATGTTTACTTTTTCATTATCTAAAAGCATACCAAGGCAAATGTGAAATGCAGTCACCTAATTAAGGAAGAATAAATAATATGCCATTGTCAAAGCCTCCCACTCACCTGAACTCCAGTCCCATATTAGGCCTTCCAAAGGCACTTAAAAGCTGTTTACCGCGTGTGCCATATGATGCTCACATGGAAGACAGATCTCCTGACTCGTTAGAGTGCACTAATTATTCCACAATTTTAAAAGTGCGAACATATGGGAACTGTTTTCCTTATGAGTGTTTCTGCTTCAAAAACAAAGTACATGAAACTGAACAAGTATTTTTTCATAATCTGTGTCATTTGCAAATAGTATTCTAAGTTCACCAAATTCATTCAGATTGAAAATGCTTAATTCCTCCTGGTCAGAGGATGCCTGATATTTCATTCTTCTGCTTTTTTTATTTCCATTTTTTCTTTCTCCCACTGAGTGTAGACTATTTCTACAGCAATAAGCACAGCTAAATGAAAATTGATATACCCTCACCATTCAATGAGTTGTTGGGGCAACACAATGTGAGCAGCTGGTAAGAGGCCTTTTTTAGTTTTCCCGAATGGAGCAGATGCCATGGCGCTATAAGGACATGGCCTCCAAGGACACAGGGCCCATCTGTGGTGGACACAGCAGTGAGCACCCCAGAAAGAAAAGAGAAGACCTTGAAGGATGAGGAGAAACTATCTCAGATAGGAAAACTCAGTTGCCTTTATTCCTATGGAAAACACCAATCTCTGGCTTCTCAATGACAACATTTTAGAATTTGGGGCCCATAGGTAGATGTACTGAATGCACCTGTCATTCAAAGAAGCACCTAAATCCAAAAATAACACTGAGTTACTTGAAAATCAAACCAGTCATAGGAGTGTGAATCTGAGATGATTCATTAATAATGATGTTTACCTAGATATTAACTATTGCATTATTAATGCAATTTGTATTCTTTCACCTTTCAGTATACATAACCTTTGTCCTTGCCAGCAGGCATTTGCCTGGGGAAGAAATGAGAACATGTCCCAGACAGACACAGAATGCAAAGAAAAGGAGCAAGGTAATATATGGCTTTTGGCATGAAAAAATAGGATTGGATACTAAGATACTAGTAAAGGTTCTTCTAAACTGTGAAATAAACTCCCAAGGAGTCAATGATAAGAATCATGATAGAAAGACTATTTAGAAGTTGATTTTTTTTAAATGTGGTTCATAAGAAAAAACAAGCCAGGTGATGGTCATGAGAATAAGTTTTTAAGTATCTGTTTACCCTCCTTTGGCCTATGAACAACCATGCCTAAAGAACCCATCGTCATAGTGGTCTCCTGCAACTTGCAAGAGAGAACCTACAGCAGCAAGGGCAGGAAGTCAGACATTTCTTGATTAAAAGGATGTGATATGACTACTGTTGATGGTTAAATCATCTCCTCAAAAATACATGCTGAAGTTCTTACCACCAATAACGATAAATGAATGTGACTTTAATTTGAAATTGTCTCTACAGATTAAATCAAGTTAAGATAAGGTCCCTAGGATGGACCCTGATTCAATACATCCAGGATCCTTAAACTAAGTGAAGACACAGAAACACTCCATGTGACAATGGAGACAGAGACTGGAGTTAAGCATCTACAAGCCAAGGACCCAAAGATTGTCGGCCAACACCAGAAGCTAGGAGAAGCAAGGAAGGATTCTCTTCCATGGGTTTCAGAGAGCACATGCCCTGCTGACACCTTAATTTGAGACTTTGGGCTTCCAGAACTATAAAATGGTAAATTTCTGTTGTTTTAAGTAACCCACATAATGGTACTTTCTAGGGGAGCTCTGGGAAATTAATACAGTACTATGGGAAGATGAAAATAAAGGGGTGGGGGGAGAGACAAGAGGTGAACATCTATGTCCTTATTTCTCCATTTGCCTTCTGCCTGAAGAATGCCAGAACACCAAGTATATGTGATACCAAGCTTTGGGTGGCAGTGGGGGGTTTCCAGACAGACTTCTCAGAGGGCTGGAAAGGATACCTCACAGATGTCCTGCATCAACCTGAGAGAGGCCCGGCCAGATAAAGCCGGTGTGAAGTGTGTCTGATAATGGGACAACAACAGGTCTAGCTTTCCCAAGGCCCTTCCCTAGGTGCCTTTGTGTCATCCCCAAGGATGAGGAAATGCTGGGACCAACAGTATTTTGTCAGAATACCACATTTGTCTTGAAGTTCCAATTACTACTCTTGTGTATCTCTTCTTTTCTCTATTATAGATTTGTTTGGAATGAGGTGGGAATTCAACTCCTGATTTTCCAATGAAGTTACCATTGTACAAGTTGGTTAAACAATGATTACTTTCCCTGACATCCCAATTTCTGTTAATGATATGACCATTCATTGAGTCACCCAGGCTTGATACTCACATTCAGCTTCAGTGCCTGCCTTTCCAACTGTAATGTTCTTCAGATCATTCCTCAATTTGTTAAATACCCTACAGGCCTTCTGAGATCAGCCTTCTGCCTCCTTCATTTATTTAAGAAACAAACAAAATTAATGCTTACTAAGCAAGAGTCATCTTTTTAGGTATTTGACATTTAACAATGAGCAAAATGAAAATAATATGTTTCCCTAAAGAGTTTATGCAGTCTACTAACAAGAGTAGATATCAACTAATTAAATATCTAGCTAAATACTGAATTGAAACTGTCATAAATTCTGTGAAAAGAAAATGTACATCCCTGTGAGAGATTATAATGAGGGATGATCTAGTCTGTCTGGTTAGTGGGTAAGGAAAGACTTTCTGAGAATGACATTTAATGCAAGATTTTATGAGTAGAAGTTACCTGGGTGGAGGTAGGCAGGTAGTGGAGTGGGAGGTGGTGGCAAAAACCTTAAATAAGTGTGAAGGAAGAAAGTATTATTCAAAGAACCTAAAACAAGACTACAAGATGTCAGTGGAGAGCAAAGGATGCATATGGATTTTATATACTCTGTGGTCTTCATGCTGCATCTTCAAGGGAATAAGCTCTGGCAGAGCATTTGTTACAACTTGAGATCATTGTTTTTGTGTGCATTTAGCCCAACAACCTAATTCTTCATTTCTCCAAAAGTCCATTGACTGCTGGTGACAGATGGGTAATGAAAATGGCTTTAGCTGCTTTCAAAGGGAGTTCTGAAGTAATTCTCAGGGTAGAGCTCTTTGTCTTTTAATCAAAAGTATTTAAACTCTTTAAGAACAAAATAAAATAATACCAAAAAAATCAGAATCTGTGAGAAAGAGTGGTTGAGTGTTCACACCAGCTGGCATGCTCAAGTCTCCAGTTGTTAAATAAGCTTACGGGAATTCTTTTCATCTCCAAAATAAAAACGATCTCTGCTGGGTAGAATTAAATGTGTTAATGCACGAAAGCCTTTTGGACCCAGTACGTTTCTGTTCCTTCGAACTTCTAATACATGCAGATGAATGTTGTCTAGGAAATGCCAGGCAAGCTTCCTTTCTCAAAAGTAGTTTTCAAGAGTTTAGTTTACTTTTCACCTGAAACACAAGTGTGATTGGCAAAAGAATGCCTTCCTTGCCTCAAAAATGCCCATGTTTTATTCTTCCTAACCTGTGCCTGTGTTACCTTACAGGGCTAAAGGGGACTTGTATATATGATTAGAGATTAGGATCTGAGGGGTGAAGATAAGCCTGGGTTATACAGATGGGCCCAGATATAAGTAAAGGTATTCATATAAGAAGGAGGCAGGAGACACAGAACCAGAGAAGGAGACATGATCATGAGAGTGGAAACTGGAGTGATTGGGTGGGGCTACAAGACAAGAAATGCTGGCAGCCTCTAAAAGCTGCAAATGGCAAGTAGGCAGATTCCCCTCAAGAGCCCTCAGAAGGTATGCAGTGTGTTTAACACCTCGATTTTAGCCAACTAAAACCTATTTTGAATTTCTTATCTCTAGAATCCTAAGACAACAAATTTGTGTTGTTTGAATTCACTGTTTGTAGTGATTCATTTTATCAGCAATAAGAAGTTACCTTTTTTCATATTACCTATGAAAATTAACTCAGAATGAATAACAAATAGAAGTGACTTCATCAAAAATAAAAACTTCTGCTATGAAAACTTTCTTTTAATAAGATTCAGGGGTGGCCCCAGATGAAGAGAATATATTTTCAATACATACATTTGGCAATGGACTTGTATATGAAAAATATAAAGAATTTATACAATTCAACAACAATAAAAAAGCTAAAGCATGCACTTCCCGATAGAAAATGTGCAAATAGCCAATAAGCAAACAGATATTCTCAACATCATTGGTAATAAAAGATATATAAATTAAGCAAAGGATGAAGAGCCACTGAGATGCTCATACTTGTTTGGTGCAAAGGTAAAATGGTACAACTACCCTGGAGAATAGCTTTCTAGGTTTCCATACAGTTAAGTCTATACTTCCCATATTTCTCATTAATTCTACTTCCTGCTATTTCCCCAAGGAAAAGGGAAATATCCCTCCACACAAAAACTTCTGTTTGAATACTCATGGCAGCTTCATTCATTTATATCCCCAAATGTCCATCAATAAATAAATGGATGAACAAATACTGGTATATCCATGAAATGGAATACTACTTGGTCATGAAAAAGAATAAATCCTTGCTATAGGAAACCACAAGCAATGAGTGAATCACAGAAACTTTATTCTGAGAGAAAGATGCTGGACACAAAAGAGTACATTCTATTTTATTTCATTCTGACCAAGTGCAATAATAGGCAACAGTAAAATATATCTACGTCATAAAACGTAGGTGTCTGGTTACCTGGACTGGGAGTACTAGCAGACATTGATTGGGGAAAAGGCAAGGACGGTTTGAAGTAGAAGAAATGAGAAGAAATGTTCTAAAATTGATTGTGGTGGTCTTTTCATAGATAGATACATTTATCAAGATCCATTTAAGCAGGTGTTAATTATGTAAATTATACTCCTATCAAGTAGATTTAATCTTCCTTTAAATGACAATAGTTTTAAGCATGAAAAGGGTAATAATGAAGTTAAAGTTCTCTTTCCCACTTCTAAGACAAAAAAAAAATAATTAAGATTGAGAAACTCCATTGTGTCAGAAAGCAAGAGAGTCTTTCAAGACAAAGACAGAATTTGTCAAATGGCAGTGGAGCAAAGATGAAGATAGGGCAACATGGGTATTAAGTGAAAAATAAATGCAGTTAATATAAAAACCAACATATTCCTAATAAAAGAGGAAGAATACAAATGCTATTAGGAGTAACTGGGAAGTTGGACCACCTACTTCTTTTCCTGAGCATTGCTAATTAAAGGAAAATAATTAACTCTCTATCTTGTATTTCCTGTATAAATTTTATGTTGCAGAATCTGAATAGCCCTAGATGATAGGGAATATTCCTAATGTTAAAAAAAACTGCCAGCTAATATATATGGAAAAAATCATGGAATTAAAAAATCCCTATTTTAAAACCACAACTGAAAACATTGGTTCAGGCAATGACTGGAAATTTATCTCAATTTATTAACATGAAGACATTATAATGATAAGACTGAGCTGTCCTACTTAAACCCACTGATCAATTTAACATCAGTCATAGTGGGACAAGAAAGCATTGCGCACCTCCTGGGGTGATACAACCTGAAGTGCGCTAAGCAGTGCTCTTGCCCAAAATGTTGAACTTGATCCTAATTAAGTCCATAGCACTAACTTCTACGTATATAAAATATAAGGAGGATAAAACACATGTTAAATGGCACCATCAGGAAGCAGCCAGACAACCCCAGAATATGGGATTGTCTACAAAATATCTACACCAGAATCTGGGACAAAAGTGCATGGACTGTTGTATCCTAATAGTGCATTATTAATTCATGAATTAACAATTAATGTGTTATTTGTTCAAGACTGGAGGGGGAAAAGCAATGAAACAGAAAGGAAGTGTTGTTGGTTCATAACCTCGGGAGTTCCTCAGATGAAATCTAAAACTGGCCCCCATACGTGGAGGGTGGGGAAAGATGAAAGAAAGAGCCAGAACCTTCAGATTGGTAGTTGGCAGGTTTAACAAGCTAGGGAACTTACACATGAGGCTTGGGTGGCCTTGATATGAGTAGATCTCCACATTGCCCACCAGAATCTTACATTTCATATAGAGGTCTTAACTGGTGCCATCACTTCTTCAGTCCAGATCATCTCAACAACATATTGCTCCCTCAAGCCTGTGTCCTTGAAAACAGTTCCCACTTTGGGAATTGTGGGCAGAATGTACAGTCCAGAGAGCACAGTCGGGGGGGGGGGGTGGCGGTGAGGAGCCTTACATCCAGGTCCAGCTCATGGGCCAACTGGCAGTCATGCTCTCTCCATGGCCTTCTCCAACAGAAGTCCAGTTTGTCACATAATAAAGTGGGTGTCAAGTTCATGGGAATATAATAGAAGAGCCAATAAATGGTTTTGTGAAAATTAGATAAATATTTAGGAAATCACAGTAATAAAATTGTTCCTACCATATCATAAAAAATTAATTACAGATGAAGTAAAACCTAAGCACAAAATAATATGAAAATGTAACAAAAATAAAACCTTTATAATCTTGGAATAGAAAAGGCCTTCATCATTAAAACAAAAAATGCAAAATCCATACATGGAAGTGCTGATCAGTTAAGAAAAATGTTTTCAAATTGCATAAATAGACAACACAGTAGTTAACAGACTATATGAAGAATTTTTAAAATATTCAAATAACCCTAAGGAAAAGTGGGTAAAGGACTTATATAATAGGTTAGTTCATACAAAAGGAAAATGTGAGGACTTAACACAAAAATATATATTCAATTCTTCAATAACATGCAAATAAAAATAAACATATAAATACTAGCAATAATCTAAATAAATAATGACCATATCATAAAGATATATATTACATAAATTCTATATGTATCATAAGATATAACATATAATAATATATGTAATGAAGGTATATAATTTTTCAGCCCACAGAATAGGGTTTTCCCAGCATTTCAGCTCTGTCCCAGTAGCTTCTTCCCAGAAGAAAGGATTCCATGAGATCCAATAAAAGCAACAAGGCTTTTTATAGCCTAGATTTCAAATTGCCAAATGCCACTTCTATAATATTCTTTTGGTCAAGGCTATTCAGTAGTCTCAACCCAGATTCAAGGTAAGGAGGCTTAGGCTCTGCCTTGGACATGAAGAGTTCCATGTGAGTACAGATTGGGATGAAGACAGTGGTGGCCACCTTTGATTTCTACCTCACATAGCTTTTTTTCTCAATATTCAATCAGCCCAGAATCCACATAGGGAAGAAGAGAGCTTTCTGTTAGGCTTCCACAAACCTGCCACAAAACTGTTTATGGGCCCTGGCTGGTTTGGCTCAGTGGACAGAGTGTTGGCCTATGGACTGAAGGGTCCCAATTTCCATTCCGATCAAGGACACATGCCCAGGTTGCAGGCTTGATCCCAAAGTGTGGGCATGCAGGAGGCAGCCGATCAATGATTTTCTCTCATCATGGATGTTTCTATCTCTCTCTCCCTCTCCCTTCATCTCTGAAATCAATAAAAATACATTTTTTTAAAAACCATTTATGGGAATAGAGATGGTCTTATGATGGTCTTATGAAGGGCAAAATCCTTACTTAAAAATAAAAAGAATGTAAAGATTTTGCAACATATTTTCTCTTCACTGGGTTTCAAGACTGCTTCAAAGAACAAATCTGATTGTGGTAACTCGCCGTGAAATCCATCTGCATCAATGTTCATGTTCCTATCTCTCTATTTTCTTATAAATACATATTCTTCCCTGAAAAACAAAAAGGATGTCAAGATATAGGTTTGCTGCCCTCCTGGATGTTTTAATCTGAGAGTTCAGTGTTAAGTGGATAAAATTGCACTAACATGGCTCCCATAATTTATAACAAGTGATTTGAATGTACCAGAAATATTTTGTTCTTATATGAAGTCCACTTTTGTACATGTTAAATAGATGTTTTATTACATGGAGTGGCTGGCAACTAACCAAACAATTATTTGAATTGCCATACTGACATTTTAATACAAAAGATCGCATTGCAATCAGCCCCAGGAACCCTCGCTGTGTTTACCTGAAGGGGAGGTGATTTTTTCCAAACAATTTAACTAAAAACCCTAGGGGCTGATGTTTGCATGGCATACCCTGGCAGCAACTCATGCGGAACAGTAAGTCAAGGCAAAACTTTCAGTTTGATAAGGAATCACTGGGTATATTTCAAGGTCCCAGTGATTGAAATGGTCAAGGAGTTATTGTTGCCTGAGGGACTTAGGGATTTTTGGGATTCCGGGTGCACTGGCAGACCTGAGATACTTTAAAGGGGAACCAGTGAGGAAAGTAATAGAACAGGTGGGTGCGATACTGGTCTCAAGGTTGACTACTTTCTGTATTAGATGATCCAACTCTGGGGGCCTGCATTTTGTAGGCCCAGGAGACAATGATACCCTTTATAATTGGATCCTCAGAAGAGGTTGACGGTGGGGAGACTATTAATGAAATGAATATCTGGGCCAGAAAGCAGGAAGAAGGAAAAAGGAGAGAATGCACGTGGATTCAAAGGCAGGGCCGGAGAAGGAACCCACCTACTAACGCAGTTTAAGGAAAGGTTAGGGAGCCCAGCTGAGTCCTCCTGAGGGGACAGGAAGGGGACATGAGCAGATAGAAATGCTATTTTCGGCCTGGCATATCTAGGAGCCAGGAAAAGGTCATTTCTGGGGGGACCTTCGGCAGAGGTATTGGAGCTCTGGGGGCCCCCCCGGGAGCATGTGCTTCAGAAATATCCATAGTTTCTATTCAGGAGTCTGCTGAGGGTGTGTGACCCAGCAGAGAAAAATGTAGGTCTAAGCAAGACCTTTCCCGGGAAGCCCATCGCAACCTGGGGAGGAAGGTGAGAGAGTCCTCCCCACCAAGACCAGGAGCGCCTGCTTCGGAGAGAACAGCAACCAGCCACCCGAGAGGCTCAGACTGGGCCCAGCGGCCGAGGTTCAGAAACAAGAAGCTCTAGGGGTCCATGGGACTGAGCAGCTTTGCACAGTCGGGAGGAACTGAAAGGCATGCCGATGCCCCCTGGAGATCAGGGTCCACACCACGTGGAAACTAAACTTGGAATAAGAATGGCCAGCATTTCTCTCAGGTGCTTGCTGTGGGCTGGGCACTGCTCTGCTGCCCACAGGGAAGCTCCTTACTCCTCACCACGCTCCGAGGGGGTGAGAACCACTTTGCTAGACGAAGAAATCCAAGCGTTGAGAGCAAGTCACTTGCCCAACTTCTCACAGCTGGGAGCCAAGCGCTGGCTCCTGGGGACAACATCTGGCTGCACACACAGAAAGCACTCTTTAAAAAAAAATACATTTTTATTGATGTCAGAGAGGAAGGGAGAGGGAGAGAGAAACATCAATGCTGAGGGAGAATCATTGATCAGCTGCCTCCTGTCCGCTCTCTACTGGGGATCAAGCCCAAAACCCAGGCCTGTGCCCTATTGGGAATCTAACTCCGACCTCCTGTTTCGTAGGTCAATGCTCAACCACTGAGCCATGCCGGCCGGCTGTTTCCAGTTTTTACTTCTATTAACATTGCGCAGCTACAACTATCACTACTCATGGCCACACTAAGTCGCTCCGTTGCCCCCTCCCCTTGCCAGACACGATGACTTTGAAGCAACTCAAAGCTCATGTCATTTCATTGGTAACCTGGAAGGATCCTTTGGAGGAACAGAAATTCTTAAATGTAATGTGGTCACACTGACCAATCTTATTCGTGGCCCAGGGTTCTTTTAGACTAATTTGAAGGGAAGAGGGTGGAGAGGATCTTTCCTACTTCAACTTTAAGAAGAAATTTTCCTCTCATTTGTAAAACCTTTTATTTTTGGCCTTTGACAAATAGGTCATGATCCAGCTGAGACTGGTTTCTGTGTAGGAAGGTTTGGTTTCCTTTTTGGTTCCAGGTGGTCACAAGTGTCTCTAGATTGTCCGTAAAGACTTCAGCAGCTCACCAGTGTCCACAACGCCTCTCTGTCCCTCCGAAAGCTTCTGTATCTATGTGGGTTTAGCATTTAAGCTTTCTATTGTGTCCCACTTGCTCACCTTTCAGTCCTTGCACCACGGACCTAGCGTCATATGCTTTAGCTTTCTAACCTGGTAGAGAAAGCCCTCTGCTTCTTCTTCCGCTCAGGGCCACGCCTACTCTGAGGCTCTACAATTCCCACACAACTTCTAGAACCAGCCCATCTCTTTGCACAGTCATTGTGGAGTTTGCTGTGATTGGCATGAGCAGTAAATCGATTGTGAGGGAATTGATAGCTACCCACCCTGGACTCTTAATCCATGGACCTAATATAGATCAGCATGTTTTAGTTCTTCTTTGGTTTATTTGAATAGAGATTTGGGGTTGAGTCTTAAAAGGACTTAGATGACTTTTGTTGTATTTATTGTTAGGTAATTATATTTTACGCTATTGTAAACTTTTACATTTGACTTGTGTTTGTCAGTACGCAGGAATATCATTGATCTGTATAACGATTTTGTATCCAGCAACCGTGCTAAATTCTTATTAATTCAAATATTGTATCTATACTTTTAATACGTGTAGTATCCAGTGGAGTGAAATAAATTATCCCAAAATTGAGTGGCTTAAAGCAAGAATGATCACTTGTTATTGCTCATACTTTCCATGGGTCAGGAATTCAGATCGGGTGCAGTGGGTATTGGTGTCTCTGCTCTGTGACATCTCAGCTGGACAGCTGGGGGCTGGAGTCATCTGAGGCCTTGTTCATTCCCAGCAATTGATGATTTTAGTTGCGACTACAGCGGAGGCTGTCAGCTGGATACCCACGTGTCCTCTCTCCGTGTCCTGGGCTTCCTCCCAGCATGGTGGCTGTATGCCAGAAACTGTGTCCTGGGGGAGCCATAGCATCGCTTCTGCTGGTCACGAATCCCTCCCAGATCCAAGGACAGGGCCACAGATGCCACCTCTCCCTGAGAGGACTGTCAGTCTCACTCTAAGCGCTAGCCTATGGGATGACATTGTCAGGCTGTACTAGAACATACCACTTGCTGTATTTTCTATACAGATATGTCATCTGTAGGTGATGACAGTCTTATTTCTCCTATTACAACCTTTTATCTTTCTTTTTTTCTTTCTTTCTTTCTTTCTTTTCTTCTCGCTTTTCTCCACTAGCAGGAAGCTTTCATACGATGCAAAACAGACAGGCTAAGAGGAAGATCTTTATATTTTTTTTCTCCTTATCTCAGAAGGGGTGCTTTTAAACATCTCACCATCAAGAATGATTTTGCTGTAGGTTTTGTTTTGGTGCACGTGACGGTGTGACACTCACACCCCTGTAGGAGGGTGCTCAGCAGACTCTAGCTGTGGGAGTGCCTTGCTGTAGAAACAGCTGGATTCAGGAGCCTGGATGAGATGGGGGATAAAGGCTGATGGACAGTACAGGGGCGGGGGGTCCAGAGCTTCCCACTGGTTTTTCCAAAATGTTTCAGACCCATGTGATGTGAGAAAACCCACCCTAATGAGAGAGGAGCCCCATGTAGGCTAGTCTCTCCTATGAGGACTGTGGGGGGACCCTGTCACATAACTGGACTCCCAATGGGGTCATCAATAAAACTGGGGTGCAATGTTCTCCCAACTGGTCTGTTTCCTGCTCCCTAAGTCCTTAGAGAAAGTGTAGCCATGCAAGGTGCCATCCAGTGAGGTTGTGGAAAAAGGTTTTACTCACTTGGGCAAACTCTCTTTGCGAAGGGAGCAGGGGCATCTCTGGGGAACAGGTGTTAAGTGCCAGATCCCACTCAGAGCTGACCTTGATTTTCCTCAGAGAACCTGCACGTTAATATATTAAATCTGAATATACCCGAGGCCATGGGGACTTAGGTTATGATTCACCTTTCCCATTGTAAGAACTGTCTGGCCTCTCAGAGATAAAAAATAAATAAATAAAAAGCTGGACACTGGTTAGAGTGGCAAGCACCTATTTCAATCAGCAGTACTCTATTATCATAGGGAAAGGAGCCCTGTGTGGTCCAGGCTCAGCTTGGATGTATACAGAGGTGAGTAGGACTTAACAGGAGACTGAGGGCATGGGAGGCTGGGGACAGTCAGAGAAGCAGAAAATTACAAAGAGCAAGAAGAGGGTTGGTTCGTGTGAAGTTCGCCTGGGTTTGCTCCTACCCTCCCACAGAGGCAGCATTTTATTGGCAGAAAGTGTCCATTCACAAAGGCAGGAGCCCTCAACTCTAGAAAGCCAGCCACAGGAGCCATGCCAGCTAACAGGAAACAATAAGACTATGAATCTCTTTAGCTCGCTGCTCAGAAGGTGACATGCGGAGAAGCCTCTTTCCTGGCACACAGTGAGTCTCCACACCACTGCTGCCCGCGTCCTCGTTCGGAGGACTGTGAATTGCGTTCATTGCAAAGAGCAGCTCTGGAGCAACATGGATCAGCAGGAAGGAAGAGGGAAGAGATCAACACAATTTGAAACCCGTCTCCGGGTGCAACTCGCCATCTGGGGATGACTTATTAGGAAAGGAACAAGGAGACCCCGTCCATGTATTACTTTCCCATTTTACCAAGGCAGTCAGTGTTCCTTCATCTGGGTCCTCACCGTGAACTGTGTGATAAGTCAGAAGTGACATGTGCCATCCGCATGTTCCACTCCAGACATTTAACCTGGGACGTTACATTCCAGTGCAAGTCAGACACATTCCCCGCCGCTTTCATTGCTTCTCTTTGTGATCATGTGTATATAATGCCAACAATGTACACACTGGGCCAAATAAATAGATTAATTTCTATTTATTTATCCCATTTCAGTTGTTTGGACAATTTTATGCCCATTTCCTCATTTTAAATGAATACATTTCTATGATAAGAACAATTCCCTTTCTATTGTGTGCTATTCCATCTCAAAAACTTCTTTTACCTGAATAACAGAGAACTATTTTTATTTTTCATTTTTTAAATATATTTTATTGATTTTTTTTACAGAGAGAAAGGGAGAGGAATAGAGAGCCAAAACATAGATGAGAGAGAAACATCGACCAACCGCCTCTTGCACACCCCCTACAGGGGATGTTTGGACAACCAAGGTACATGCCTTGACCAGAATGGAATCTGGGACCCTTCAGTCCACAGGCTGACACTCTATCCACTGAGCCAAACCAATTTCAGCCAGAGAAATATTTTTAAATAAATGTTCAAAGTAAAAATGCAATAACATAAGAATCTTGGTCCCAGGACCCTTCTCCTACAAATACACAGAAAATTCCTGCATATCAAGTTTGTTCTTGAAGATCATCTTCCTTTTTGTACGTATGATAATTGAACAATTAGCACTCTTTGGGTGACTTTTAAAAATTGCACTCTCCTAAATCCATTACCCAAGTTATTTTTAATAATTCCCTGTTTACCTGCAGTTTTAAATTTGTTTTGATTTCTCCTTGTTTTTCCCATCCAGATTATTCCTTCAGATGAGGCCTAAATGGGCTGACTAAAAATGCAAACTGTTTCTAAAGAATATGAATTGACCAGCATAATTGAGCGAGAATTTGAAGTTAATGGAAGAGAGGCTCTATCGTGAGGCTGGAACAATAGTAGGAGGTAAATAGCACATAATTATTCATTTCTTCCATTCACACTTCTTCTGGGTTCCTTATAAATTTCCCATTTTTTCAAAATGATTTCAAATTAAAGCTAATGACCAACGATACATCAATTTTTTTTTATTGTAGCCAATACAAAATAAAAATAAATGTCTCCACGTCAGGGCACCGTGCTGAAGAGAGGAGTGAGAGTCCTGCCAGCTGCAGGCTGCATGCTCTAGTCGGAGGGGAAATGGCAATGGACACGGAGGTAACAGATGGCTGTGTATTAGCTTCCAGCTCCACAGGCCGTTCTTCCCCATGCCCCAGCATGTCCACCATCTTCCTATACTCTAACATGGGCTCATCCTCATTCAATTATATTTGCAAAGCCCTCATCGCTAAATAAGATCCCATTCTGAGGTTCTGTGTAGACGTGAATTTTAGAGGGATGCTGGTCAACCTACTACAAGTGCTAAAAAATGGTGTTGGGAAGTGAGGGGGGGGATGTCGGTCTGAGTGGGACCAAGAACCCCCAGGAGCCCAGAGCTGCGGAGGGAACAGCACTTCTCCAGCTGGGCCTCAGGGCTTGCTTCCTCTGTGTCCAGGGAACTGTGGGGGCAGCTGGACTCAGGTTGTCTCAAAGGACCCTCCCCAGGAGGTCTGCCTGCAGGAAAGCAGACACCAGCAGGAATCGCAGCAGACGTAGGAATTAAGGGGAGTCAAAAGCCATCCATGGGATCAAGCATTGCCCTTCTCATAAGAAGCATTGCCCTTCTCATAAACACTGCCCAGTAGGAATCCCAGGATTCTACTCTAAAGAACTCCCAAAACACCCAACGAGGGCAGAGTCAGTATTGGAGACCTTAGCCACATCAAAGAGCATTTAACAGTTAAGGGAGAACTACAATTCACATCTACTTGAAACTGTACCGTTTTCCCCCTGGTATGCCAGTGAAGCATCAGAAACAGCAGATCTAACTGGAACAGGGAGAGAGAATTATGGGGAAGGCTAAACTAGGAGATATACGGCAGATAAAAAGAAAGAGGGAATGAGAGAGAAGGGAAGGAAGGAAGGAAGGAACAGAGAAAGGAAAGAAAGAGAGACAAAAGAGTTAACTCCATTTTCCTAAAACTCTGTCATCTAAACCTAATTACACCAATAATGAGGCATACTTATTTTAATGGAGATTTTCATTGTATAATTTTTAACAATTAGAAGGTGGCAGAGACAAGTAGTGTTCAAATGCTAATTACAAGCGATGCTGGTTAGAAAGCCAGAGGAGAAATCCCAGACCAGTGCCTGTTCCCTGAAGATCGCCCCACCCTTCTGGACGCTGCACTGGTTGCCCTGAGATCCCTCTTTGCAGGAGGTGCCCACAGGATGCAGGAGACAAAACCAAAATAGCCACGACTCTGGAGTAAACCACCATGGAACAAAGTACAAATGCCCACCTATGACTTCGGAGCTGTGCAGAGCAGAACACCCATTCACCCTCCCAAAATGTCCAGGCCCCCACCTGCTACCTGTGGATCAGGACACCTTCCCCAGGGCACTGTGGGTGCATTGCCCATAAGGCATGACATTCTGGCACATGGATAGCACTCGTGTGTGGCAGCAGGTGCTTGAGATGGTGGAATAAAGGCCCCTCCAGAGAAGGTGACTGTCATGTGGGCATTGTCATGAGACCTGAGAAGAATAATGTCCATGCTATAGTTTGACTTGTGTTCCCAAAAAGATGCGTTGAAGTCCTAATCCCTGGCACCTAGGAATGTGACCTTCCGTAGATGTAGGGTCATTGCAAGTGTAATTAGGATGAGGTCCTTGGGATGCAGCCGAATCCAGTGTGACGGGTGTCCTTTTAAGAAGATGGGCACATGAAGACTCAAAGTGACATGGGGAGAAGGCCTGAAGACAGGGGCGGGGACTGAGGTGTCTACACCAAGAAACACCAAGAATGGCTGGCGGCTCTAGAGCTAAGAAAAAGGTGTGCAGTCAATTCCCCCAGAGCCTTCAGAGGGACAGACGCCTTGCAGACACCCGATCTCAGACTCCAGAACTGAGAGGGAATAAATGTCTGTTTTTGAAAGCCCCCTCTCCCCAGTTGGTAGAACTTTGATTTGGCAACCCTCAAAACTAACACAGCATGTAAAGCATGTAACATGATTGCATTTATTAGTCATTCTCCTCTCCTCCTCTACCATCCCACCTATAGCATTGCCTGGTGTGAGAGCCTGGTTCCTTTTGTCAGACTTGTGTTCCAGTCCCAGGGTGTCACTGACAAGAGGTGTGACTGGGCACATTATGGTTGACCCACTGGTATCCCCGAAACTTCTCTCCCGCAACCAGTCTCAAACTTCTCACAGTGTGTTCAGGCAGGCACTGCCCCCCTGCCCTACCGGGTTTCCTACCCCTCTGCTGCCACATGAGGTCCCACAGTCACGGAGGGAACATGGTGCAACTGAGGAATTGAAAAGTGAGGGTCAGGCCCTTCCCACGTGAGGGCCCACTGTCAGCGATGGTCCTCACATCTCCCTTCTCCCAGAAGAGAGCCCAGCCCCTCTCAGATCAAACACCACTGACCTCTGAGACCAGGTCAGACCCTCATTTACAAGTTATTATTGCCACAGGTATTTTTTCCTTGGTGGCACTTATCACAATTCACCCTCCCCAAATGTCCATGCCCCCACCTGCTACCTGTGGATGGGGACGCCTTCCCCAGAGGACTATGGGTGCATTGCCCACAAAGCACCAACAAGTGCTAGAGATGGTGGAGAAGAGTCCCCTGCAGTGAGAGAGAGAGAGAGAGAGAGAGAGAGAGAGAGAGAGAGAGAGAGAGAGTGACTTATGTGACTATAATATTAACAATTTTTGAGATGCCCGTAGATTATAAACAAGAAGACAGGAACTGAGTTGAGTCAGTGTGCACAGCATTGTATCCTCAGTACTTAGCACAGCAGCTGCCCGGTAAAAAGAGTGAAATTTTGCCGGGCAAAATGGATGACTTAAACAAAATATGTCTTTGGCCCAGGCAGTGGGACATCTCAATCCGGAGGATAGGTAGGTACAGAGAGACCCAAGTCAAGGTCTGACCCTGGCTTTGCCTTGCCCTTTCATGGTCCCTATTCCCACTGGCCTGGGACTCTCTACCTTACCCATTGGCATTTCTGTGCTGGTTTCTGTCCCCTTGCCTGGCTGAAGATATTGACCACCTTAACCTGGATGCCCTCTGCTCTGTCATAATCTCCCTCACAATCCTTTGGTGGATGAATAGAGGTTGGATGCTAAGTCTATATGGGCCAAAAGCCCGCTGTCCCAAACAGTGGTCTTGGCACATTTCAATCCTCATAATAACTATGGAATTGTATATTCCTATCCTTTTTTGTGGATTAGAGAAGTCACCTATGTGAAAAGAAATAAGGAAACTTTCAGAGAATTGACTTTCTCAAGGTTAAAAAGGAATGAAATTTTTTTTAAAAAAAAAATCTGGGATTTCTAACTAACGGGTATTTTTTCTCCTTTTTAATCATAGTTCCGAGATATTTTCCATTGTTACCCAAGATTATGGCGCACTGTTCCCAGTCTGAAGTTAAGCTTTTCTTCATTTCTGATGCTCAATTTAAATCCTCTGCTCCCACCTATTTAAAGAAAAAGAAAAGGAGTAAAATAATGAGGAGACGTGGAACAAATGGGAAGAGACGTCCTATCACAAGAAATCTTGATTATTTTACTTTCAATGCGTTGTTATTGCAGAACGTGCACAGTGAGCGTTGGAGAGGAGTTATTCAAAAAATTAGCCAAGGTTAAATAATGAGTGGGAACGCACCCAAGCTACACAGATGATAACATTTAAAGAGAAGTTTTACACAGGCTGGAGAAAAATGTTATAAAAATAAAATGAATGAGAATAAGTTTGACATTCAGGTGTTAGTTTAGACCACCTTGCACGTTGAAGAAAGCTGGGGAAGGGAGGTGGGGGGGGCCTTCTCTGCATCTGGAGCCCATCTGGACCCTACACATGGAAGCTCACACTTGTCTCAGTCAAGTCCGGGTTTCTCACACCTCCTGAGCCAGGCCCATGTCTATTTTCCTCCCCAGTCTTTCTGCTCTGCACTCAGAACCAACCTGGAATTAAGACACGAAACAGGTGACCAGGGTAGTGTGATTGAAAGGCACAGACTGAGCCCAGAGGGCTGCCCATGTATTCTAGTGTGGCCTGGTTATGTGATGCTGTACCGTTCAGTTTTGGTGTCCTTGTTTCTACCATGGTGACAAGAAGCCTCTACCACAAACTTCCTGGGAAGATGTTTTGCCCCTTAATGCATTGGAACAATATTTAACATATTGTCTGCCCCCTAATTGGGGGTCTCGGTAGCAAGCCATGGAGAGGACTTTGGACTCTGATACAGAGAAAGGGGTTTTTTAAAGGATGTGGGTGCCCAGTTCTGACAGCTCAACCACACAGGGAGCATTGCTAGACCTGACCTGGGCCCATGAAGAGGGAGTCAGATTCCTGTTACAGACTGAGATTTGATTTCATCATTCACCAAATCCTGGTCAGAATCCTGACTTCACTGTGACCTTGCTTCACAAGCAAACTGCTTAACCCCTCTGAGCTTGAATTAGTTTCCTGGGGTCACGGTAACAAAGTCTCACAAACTGGATGGTTTGAAACAGCACAAGTTTATTCTCTCAGAGCTCTGGAGGACAGCTGTGGGAAGACACGGTGTTAGCAAAATCATTTCCTTCTCCCTTTGCCCCTGGGGTTTGCTGGCAATCCTTGGCTTGTGGACCCCTCACTCCAATCTTTGTCTCTGTTTATGGTGTTCTCCTCATGTGGTTCTGTCTGTGTCCAAGTTTCCCTCTTCTGACTATATATGACCCACCCTACTCCAGTACAAAATCATTGTAATGTGATTACTTCTTCTGCAAATACCTTATTTTTTTCAAATAAGGTCACATCCACTTCAAAGTACACAATTCTACCCATTATAGAGTTCAAGCTCCGTTTCCTAGTTAACTTCAGAGTGTTTGTTGTGAGGGTAAATGAAATAAAATCATAACTATATAGTCCCTGAAAGGTGGGCCTTCATACATCCAGACAATAACAGTAGTTATTGTAGCATTCAGAGTCCAAATTCACAGGATAGAAATGTGCAGGTCCTTTTATCACACAAAGATGTGTCAGTTCCTACAATGTGAAAAGCACAATGTTTGAGGCCAGGGCCCGTGGACAATAGAAGACCCTGGGTGGGGGTCAGAGAGCTTGCCCCAGCCCTGGCTCTTAGCTGGTGGGGAGAGTCCAAGGTCCTCCCTATCCTGGCCCAGATAAGAGGTCCTCTCAGAGCTCAGAGATAGACCAACACAGCCCTATCAGGAGTCCCGGGATTAGGGTTGAAGAATGCAAACTTGGGCTGTCTCCTTCCCTTTTCCAATGGCCAGATGGCTCTGGATAAGGTTCAAAAAAAGTGCAGAGGGTCTGGTTGTGGGCTTGGAAGCCCGGATTCAAGTGACTGAGGCAATGAGTGCAGGGCTGTCTGTCTCAACAGAGCACTGCCCCCCTTGTTATCCTCAGACTCAGAGCCCTCTTCCCGCCTTCCTCCCCTCTGCTTCCCCTTTGCTCCCCCCTTGCCTTCTCTCTCTGTCCCCACACTGGGTTGGGAAAGTTCCCAGCAGATGCTTCAGTTTTCATCTCCTTTCCACTGCCCTCTGCTTTCCAGGCTGCTCCTCTTCCTCCCCTTCCCGGGGGCACCAGGAACCAAGCAATCCCTCTCCCAACCAGCAGTTAGCCATCTGGCGGGCCTTTGGTTGAACACCCCATCTGCCTAAAGAGGCTCTCCTGGGCTGGGCAACCCCCAATCCTCTCCCCTCCAACATTGGGGCTGATCATAGGAGTCACAGACTGAACAAGACACTAGACTATAATTCCCTGAGCCCTTACTAAGTGTCCAGCGTTTTGCAACTTCCTATAATAATATACATATACTTGCCTCGAAGTCATATATATATACACTTGCCTCAAGAGGCAAGTAGGTGGTGGGTCCAGGTTCAGTCTCTCTCATCATTCAGTAGGTCCTAGACGGATGCCCAGCTGACGCCCAACAAGACAGGTCGGAAAACACGCATCATTCTCATGGTCTCTGAGTCCTGGTCCAAGGGGATCCTTCCAGCCACAGTCAGCTGCCCTGTCCCCTCCCCCATTTTATTCAGCTGCAAGAGAAACATGGAAGGACTCACCTCTCCTGACACTGCTCCTGTTACAGGGGGCCTCAGACAATTCCCATCAGCCCATAGCTCATGGCCACTGTCTCATCCCTAGCCCCATGACCTTGAAATCATTGTAACTAGACCGAGCCATCATGGGTGATCATAAAGCACAGCAAGGCTCAGGGCCTCAGAGGGCTATCACCAAAGCATCAACATGCCCTCCCTCCAGTTAAGTTCATGAAATAACTTGTTGTCAGTGTTGCTGCAGTGTTTTTTTGTGGAAGGTCAGGAAGAGCTGAGTTTCACACTTGAAATCAACAAAAGTGAGGAGCACAGGTTGTCCAGGAGATGCAGTCTTTGGAGCCTGAGGTGGCCTTGAGCCACAGCCCATCCTGGAATTTGAAGAAGCCATGGGGGAGGCTTCAGAGTCTAGCAGGCCCTCTCTGGTCCTCCCAGGTCAGAGGACCACGACGGACACCCAGGGGACAGGGTGACAGGCTCCGAGTGCAGGAGGGGCACAGTCCGCGATGCATTCCTCTTTCCTAACAGAGAAACCGCCATCTATCAAAGGATGCTGATACCCACCTGCCAGGAATCTCTAAACAATGCTGCTTGGAGTGCAGTTGCCCCCCATCCATACACTAGTATAAGCAACTCCTTCCTGGGTCACCTGGGGGGCACGGTCACCCAGTCTTCTTCCAGGTGGGGCCCTGGTCTATTCAGTTCTCTTTTCAAGCCACCCGGCGCCTTTGACACAGGACAGGTACACAGCACTTCTCAGGGGCTCTGAACAGTCGCACAAACAAAAGATGACAGCTTGAGAACGAAGCTGTCGGTGGGAGGTGACCCCCAGTGCTCTGAGTAATAACAGCGATAACAGCGATTATCCAAAACAATCGCTGTGCATGCGCATCTGCACGTGCCCTCCCTGGAGGACCTCACCCGCTGGGACCCGCAGAGACACCAAGTGTGAAAAGAAGAGACAGGGAAAGAATAAAGGGGGGTCAGGGCTTCACAGACCCCCAGCCCTAGAAGGCAATGGGAAAGCAGCACAGACAGGATGTCAGTTCTGGGCAACGGAAGGCAAAGCCTAAAGAGGGATGGCCCAGCGCAAAGGACCTCCGCCCGTCAGAGGGGCAGCCCTTGTCCTAGAATAGGCTATGAGTGTGCAGAAAATTAAACACCCCATGCTTATAGCTTGTAAAACCAAAACCGAACATCTCCCAGCTTCGGAGAGACCCACACAAAATAAGCCCCTGATTCAATCCAGTCTTTGCGACTTCGAGACTCTGGGTGGAAGCCTTACAACACCCCCACCCCCACCCCCACCCCCGGCTGCCTCCGCATTCTCCTGTGTGAAATGGACTTAGCACAGCCCTCCCTCAGAATCAGGGTGTCATTATTGAAGACAGGTGAGGTAGAGTCTCTGAAACATAGCTGTTTACAAAAAAGTTTACTTCACCTCAAAATATCAAGTGATCTTTGCCCAAACCTAGGTAAGTTTCAGCCATTAAAAAGTTAAGCCTGAAGCTGAACACCATTTTAAATTATCAAATATTTTTTTAAGTGAGTTCCAGATCAGCATCCAGCATTTCTCGCTTTATAAGAGATTTTTAAAACTTTGCCAAGTGTCTCCTTGCTGATCTTATGTCAGAAATGACTCATACCTCATCTTATTCCCCATTATGTTGTAACATCAGTGGACACTCCCCGCCTCCCATGCCCCTAAGTTATGTTTTAACCTTGGAGAGAAGAAGTGACTATTCTCACTCACTTCCAGAACCACATCACACATATAGTACCTGGTGTTATGATTAAATACCCAGTTTTATAAACGGATCAAGAAAATATGTTGAATTTTTAAGGGTAGGTAATACTTTGCTGAAATAAATTTAGCTCATGAAAAATTTTGATATTCCTGTTGAAAATGTTTTCAGAGCACTTTCAGAGTACATTTTAAGTGCGTCACATTCATGAGGGCTGAATGGCACGTTTGGAACCAAAGACATACATAAACAAGGGCATGGAGTCACAGATCTGAGTTTAAATCCCAGCCTTTTAATTGAATCAGATCACAGGTATCAGGGAGTTCATTCAGTTCTCCTAGTGTTGATCCTCACCCAGAGATATTTTTCCATTGATTTTTAGGAAGAGTTGAAGAGAGAAGGAAAGACAGAGAGAAACATCAATGTGAGAGAAACACATTGATTGGTCACTTCCTGCACCAACCCTGACCAGGGTCTGGGCCAGGGAGGAACCTGCAACCTAGGAATGTGCCCTTGAGCAAAATTGAACCCAGAACCCTTTGGTCTGCAGGCTGATGCATTATCCACTGAGCCAAACAGGCTAGGGCTCTCTTAGTGTTTCAAAGGTTAGCCTATAGTCTCCTCCACTGTGGCAGGCAGCGCTGGGATGGGACAGCCTGGCTGAGGACCCTTTCTGCATATCTCTAATATCTTGGTCAAGTCACTGACCTCACTGAATTACTTGTTCTTTGCATTTCTAAACCAAAACAAAATATCATATCTACGGTATATGACATTGAAATGTCAGCCCCAGCCCTCCTCAGAACAGAACAAATCAAAACAAAACAAAAAAGCCTTCTCTGTTCTGCACCTGGCATTTAGATGGAAAACAATAATTTCCCCGGCTCTGGCCCCTCACTGGCATGGCTGAGTACACAAGCAAAGCAGTGTTTTTTCAGCTGAAATGGTGGTGCTTCAATTAGCTTAGCAGTTTGCTGAGAAGATTCATTCAAAACACTGAAAAGCAAACATTGGCAAAATGGAAAGTTTGGTGTGTGGTTTTTTTTTTCTAGCTTGCTCTGGAGATATTTTCAACACAGAAACTTGACAGAAAAAGAGCTACAAATGGCTTCTTGGTCCAACTGATGTAGAAGTAGCTTCAGTTCACATTACCTTGTAACTGGCTAGTGATTAATCACAGAAAATGACAAAGGGAAAGCCAGACATTATAGCCATGTCATTCGGGCAGCTTCACCAGGAAGCTGCAACTTTGCACTCCCCAAGGAACCACTGGCCATGGCCTGCAAATCACTAGGGGAAGGGGTCTTACACAAGGGAGAAGATGCACGCATAGGGAAGTCAAGGTGACATTGAGAAGATGCCTGTCAGTCAAACGTGGGAACAGAGATCATTGGCTAGGAGCAGGTGGAGCCAATGTAAATCTCTCAAAACTTTGGGACTATGTAATCCCCCCAGACAAACAAACCTCTCTCTCTTGGCTCTTTGGTCCCTTTGACTTTGTTCCTGCCTGTTCTCCCATGGCCATGCAGACTAGACCCCACACACAATAGGCTGCTGGACCGCAGCAGGAAGCACAGACTAAGCTAGTTTTACGCTGGATGGGACTGTGCCCTAACATGGGCCTGAAACTTTGGACACGGGCTTTGATCTTGGCCCCTCGGAAAGCAAAATGGGACTTCTTCCTTGGCAGGACAAAGGGAAATGGGACCTTGGAAAGTCAGGGGTTTGATTCCACAGAAATAAAGCTCTCTATAATATTCCATCTCCTGTGCAAGTCTCAGAAAATTCCTTTTTTTCTTTTTAGGATATGGCAAGAAGCCCATTCCCACTAGCAACTAGTGAGGATGAGAAGCTTCCCCCATAACAAAATGGATTCATGGAGAAATGAGAATTTGGACTTGGCTTGTGTTTGTGTATGTTTCTGTTCACGAAGATGCAAGGTCCCAGACATTCCCTTATTATTGCTCATTCTTCTGTTTAAAATTTATCTTATTATTCCTTTATTTATTTTCAATGGTTTAATCTAGCTATCCTCCCTTTACTACACCAAGAGTCACTGAAGGTAAAATATCTTCAGATTCAGAGAGTGAAGAGCACATTAGCAGTGCTCTGAACAAACAGGAATATAAGGCTTATAGGTGAGTCAAGACTGACTAACACACTAATTCCTGTAGTATGTCTAGGCTACAGTTACATACATCTGGGTTTTAGCCATAGCTCAAACACATGGAAAAGTCACCAGTTCACACCGAGTCTCAATTTTCCACCTATGGAATAACAATTATGTCTCCTAGCCTGGTAGCTATTTGAAGACTTGAGGTGAGGAGTGGCATGTTAAAAGATGATCACTTGATGTCTGCTGGTTTTCCTTCTTCTCCAAAAATCAGGTAGGAGATAAGGACATTGAAGGGAGTCAGTGACAAAAAAATAAAATCTTTTTGTGGACATATGCTGACCACCTACTGTGTGTAGGCCCATTCATGCATTGAGTCAGGCTAGGTGCCTGGGGCTCACTCTTGGGTTCCTACAATGACTGACTTTGTGCTTGCATAACCCTGAGAGTGTATGGCTCCCTAAACATTGGTCCTACCAGCCTGTCAGCCTCACCCTAGTGCCTGCCCTGCCTGCTGTCTCTTGGCTCTTGCGTGTTTTTTTTTCTCAGTCAACCATAACAAAAGTCCACAAACTGGGAGGTTTACAACACAAACTTATTGCTCAGAGATTTGGGAGCTGGAAGTTCAAAATCAAGGTATTATAGGACCTCAACCCTTCTAAAGGCTCTAGAGGAGAATCGCCTCTTGCTTCTAGCTTCTGATGGCTCTGGCTGTTCATTGGAGTATGGCTGCCATACTCGAATCTCGGCCTCTATCTTCTTAGGATCATCCCCTTCTTCTCTGTGGGTCTGTCCTCTTGTGTCTCTTATAAGAACATTTGTCATTGGATTTAGGGGTCTCTGGGATAATCCAGGATGATCTTACCTCAAGATCCTTAATTACAACTTCGAAGACCCTTTTTCCATTCACAGTTTCTGGGACTAGTACATGATTATATATGTTGGGAGGCCACCACTAAACTCACTATAGTTCTCTTCTTCCCCTCTAAACTTCTTCTCATACTATATATATATATATGATTTTTTTACAGAGAGGAAGAGAGAGGGATAGAGAATTAGAAACATCGATGAGAGAGAATCATCAATCAGCTGCCTCTTGCACACCCCCTACTGGGGATGTGCCCGCAACCAAGGTACATGCCCTTGACCAGAATCTAACCCGGGACCTTTCAGTCCGCAGGCTGATGCTCTATCCATTGAGCCAACCGGTTTAGGCTCTTCTCATACTTTTTTTCTTTTTTCTTTTTTTCTTTTTTTAATATATTTTATTGATTTTTTTACAGAGAGGAAAGAAGAGGGATAGAAAGCTAGAGAAACATTGATGAGAGAGAAACATTGACCAGCTGCCTCTTGCACACCCCCTACTGAGAATGTGCCCACAACCAATGTACATGCCCTTGACCGGAATCGAACCTGGGACCTCTCAGTCTGCAGACCCATTATCTATCCACTGAACCAAACAGGTTTTGGCTCATACCCTTTTTCTGAATCCCCTGTTTCACAATAAAGAATGTCACCATCACCCATTTTGTTAGAGCAGACACAGGAAGTCCAACTGAGACATTTGTATTTTGACAGGTGTGAATATTCACAGCATGTTACACTCATTTGTAATTATAGCACACATCAAAAGTATAATTAATTTTAGATTGTACACTCAGTGAGAACAGAAACTGGGGCCTCTTTAAAGATCTAGCATTGTGGCTCAGAAATGCCTCTTAAATACATAGATGGAGGAGGGTTGGGAAGGCACTAATCCCCATTATGCAGCTTCTAAGAGCATGGTCTAGGATTCACCTTCACCTGCCTGGTTTAGGTGAACAAAAGCATTCTAAAATGAAAACTGGACTAGAAATTAGAAGAGTCAGGAATAAAACCAAGTCCTAACGTTTCATCTGTTAAATGGGGAACTAATTCTTGACCTACCTAAGTCATTGGTTCTGGCCAGAAATACACTGAAAGCATGAAGATCTTAGGAGAGGAACAAATAAGTCTTTTTGGTGGATCTGAGCCAAATTATCCTATATAATAAAAGGCTAAAATGCAAATCGACCGAACAGTGGAACAACTGGTCACTATGATGCACACTGACCACCAGGGGGCAGATGTTCAACACAGGAGCTGCCCCCTGGTGGTCAGCATGCTCCCACAGGGGAGTGCCACTCAGCCAGAAGCTGGGCTCACAGCTGGCGAGCGCAGTAGCAGTGGCGGAGGCTTCTCACGCCTCTGTGCCAGCACTAGAGATGTCTGACTGCAGGGAGCAGGCCTAAGCTGTCAGTCAGACATCCTCCAAGGGCTCCTGGGCTGTGAGAGGGCACAGGCTGGGCTGAATCGCACCCCCCCCCCGCCCATCCCACCCCCCCCCACTCCTGCAGGACACAAATTTTGTGTACCAGACCTCTAGTTTTGTATACTATCCAGACAGCTTGCTCTTCCCTCCTGCAATCTTTCACAGAGAGGTCTACCAGAGCAGGCTCTGGATAAAGGGATATGGGAGCCAGGGACTCCATGCCTAGGAACCAGGCCTGGAGTGAAAGCTACATTTTTCCCTGCAGCCAATTTCCTTGCCCCTGCCTCGTTTTTCAGTGGTCTGTGTAATATCAGCACATGATGAGATGTAATTAAAATGTGTGTCATGAAGCATGAGTATCTTTACATTCTAATTACAGGTTAATAGAATGGACCCAGGGAGATCGCCTAATTAATCCTGGGAGGAGATGCCTATATGTAACGATCCTTCCATGAAGGAGCTCTGTTCCATCCATGAGGGTGGTATTGAAAGGAGGTTACATTCGGGTAGGGAACTTATTTCTGGATGAATACATACCACACACATGAATATTAGGGTCCACCCAATGTATGGTCATGAGTGTCAGTATTGGAAAAGTCTGTCTCTCTCCACACCCCAAATGCATACACGTCACATCTGTTTAATTGTAAAATATGTGTTATATTGATCTCTCTGCTACTTTCACCTCACAGTAATTAGGCACATAATTACCAAGTACATTCAACTTACAACTACGGCCGGGAATGAATTATTTGATATGCCAGAGTCACCTGAATCTCTGTGACTCTTCTGATCTATTATGATCACCTCCTAAATGATGCCTTTTACTCAAACCCCTCCCAGTTTTAACCTGCACACAATGTAAAGGCCATCGATCTTTCAGTTCGGTGATGACATTTTCCTGATTGAGCAGATGAGAGGTCCTCATGGCATACAGAAGGGACTCCCAACTCCTCCACATTGCTTTCAAGACCTGTTGAAAGGTCGTGAAATGCTCCTTAGAAAGGCATTTTTAAATCTTTCTTAATCCAACCCCTAATGACTTGCCCACATCATCTCCCATCTTCAGCCTTCTGCTTTCACCTTGCAGACAGAGCTTTTCTCTTACTTGGGTTTTTGGGCACATCTATGTCTGAATCACTGAACTGCTGGGTAACAAAGTGAATCCTGGATTCTCAGCCAGACAGTTTGACTCTGAGCCTCTAAAGGTAAATCCCTGATGAAGCCTTTTGCTGAAGAGTTCCAGATAATTCTGATGCCACTAAGATTTGAATACCAGTGCTGTAGGAATATGGAGTATTCTTCTAACTTCTGAAGGCCCCCTTTGTCTCACTTCTTTCTTCTATAAACCCACTTGTATTGATTTCTCTGCCTCCACTTGAGATTTTTGCTTCCACTCTTCTCAGTGAACTCCTCTCATTTTCCAAATCCTTCACATCAACAATTTGAGAAAGCTTTCTACTCCCTTCCATTCAGTACTCACCAGAGTCTCTCTTCCCACTGGGGTCCCTCACCCCTTGCTCTTCACCTCCATTTATAGCTCCCAGTGTGTTTCACTGAAGAGATTTGTTTTCTTCACTATCTCTCCAGTTCCTTGCAGAGAAAGAAAGATTTATTTGTCTCACCATTTTCAGCTTGGAGTGCAGAGCTTGTATTCTTGACCTAATGAGTATCAGTGTTCCTTAAAATGAGGATGATGCTAAAATAAATGTGAGGTGGATCTATAGAGCTCTGGCTTTGAAACTCAACCTTACCACCATTTGGGGGAGTGGCTGTGTAAGCCTCAGCTTCCTCATAAAAATTAGACTGACTTTGCCTATTCGAGGTCAACATTTCATCAGTGGTCCTAACTCTTTATCCTCCAAGATTCCACGCTCTTCGAATATGACTGTGAAGTCCCTCACCGTAGATGTGGAATGTGTTCTGCCACCCTGTGAATCTGGACCAGCCTTGTGATGTGCTTTGGCCAGTGAGATGTGGGGGAAAAAATCTATAATTCTTTAAACAATAACAATAAATTTAAAATAATGAATGCATGTTTTTAAAAGGTGTAATACAAACAGGGGCTGGAAAAGGCACCTGCAGAGGTGAGCTGGTGCTCTGGCACCTCTGCTCCCTACTATGCACTCGGCATTATACAAAGTCTGGAGATATGTTCCCTAATGTGTCCATCCAGCAATTCTGCAAAAGGCTGTAACACACATGTACCTTGTCTGAGTAACTTTAGATATTCTTGCCTTCTGTGGTCACCTGTCCTGGATTTTTAAAATTTAAATTAGCTTATACCTCATTCTTCATAAAGTACAAAACCCAGCATTCCCTACCAGAGATCATGAGGACATCACTTCTGATTCCATTGTTGCTCCAGTTTCCTGTCTCTGATGGATTCTGGCTCTCACTCATGCCCCATCTCTCACAGTTTATTTATTCTCATACAGCTCAAATATCACAGTCCCTCTCCTCTGTTTCTCCAAAGTGAACACAAAGAAAATATGTTATAGGATTTACTAAAGAGTTAAGATTAACAAGTAGGATTTCATTAAACACACTACAGAATGAGATTTCTAAAATAATATTTTGACATGCTTTTCTTAAAGTCTCTTTACCATGCATAATATTGGGAAACCTCATTTGCTTCTTCTTAGCCCTGATTACTTTATACCAAGTTGCACAGGGACACCTCCCTACCTCAAGACCATCTCAAGTGTCACTATCACATCTTTCCCACTACTACTTCCAGCTTCTCAAGCTTCCCCCAGGGACTCCATTTCCTATTAAGTTCTTAGCAGAACAAATCACTTCTTGAGGTCATGGTTAATTTTATGTCAACTTGTCTGGCCCATAGTGTCTAATTCTTTGGTCAGGCATCAGTCTAAACGTCGCTATGAAGGCACTTTTTAGATGTGATTAACATTTAATTTAGTAGGTGTTGAGTGAAGCAAATGGCCCTCCGTAATGTGGGTGGGCCTCATCCAATCAGTTGACGATATTAAGAGAAAAGACCAGCATCCCCCAATGAGGAGTGAATTTTGCCTCTAGACTCCCTTTGGAATCAAGACTTCAACATCAACTCTTGCTAAAATTTTCAGGCTGCCTCTCTAAAGATTGTAGACTGGCTGACCACAACACATTCACCAATTCTGTAAAAGAAATATCTTTATATATACCGGTATCGCCCGAAAAATGTATACACACTTTAATAGCTGTTAGCTCAATTTTGAAAATTAAATGTATTTTAATAAATACTGCCTTTATAATTCCTGAGAGTGTGTGTACACATTGTTTAGGACACGCTATATTTTTGTGTATGTGTACATGTATGTGTGTCCTATTATTTCTGTTTCTCTGGAGAACCTTGATGGATACACCTCTTTTGCCCTTGCCTCTTCTCTCAACTCTGCCCGGGGCAGAGGAGGTCTTCATCGTTCATATCCAATTGGGTCTATCGAGGCATATTGGCACCCAGCCAACTAACCCTAAAGATTTTTCCTAATTCCTAAGAAGGCAGAACAAACCATAGGCAGGTTGTCGAAGTGCATTTTCTGTCAAAGAGAGCTTGGGTTTTGCATTTGTTTATCCACTTATAAAGTGTAGAAAATGGACATTAGAGGAATTAGATTATTTCCCCCAAGCTATTAAATGGCCATCCTGGACTCATGAACTTCAAAGCTCAAGTCCTGTAACACACATCACTGTCTCAGCAATGTCAAAGGAGCTAAGAGGGAAACATGGCATCCATCTTGGCTCAGTCAGGGAAAGCTCCACTGAGAGAAGCAGACCTTGGGACCCTGAAGGGTGGGTTGTCAATTCTAGGAATGATGGATGGGACAATGGCAGGAGAAAAGGCAGAGAGATGACGAATTAGAAGGTTTATTTGGGGGGCTAGAGAATAAAGAAACCTAGCTGAAATACAGTGAGCATTCTGAGAATACTATTAGAATCGTCTGGAAAGCTAGAATGACCATGGCTATGAAATAACATAAATACCAGGACAATAACTTTAGTGACAAATTCACATGGCAATTATATTCAAATATTAAGTTCTATGTGTCTATTGCCCCAGACCCTCTAATGTTGGCACTACTTAGAAGAAATGAAGAGCCTTAATTGCACAAAAATAAAGATTACAAAGACATAATTCATAATTTGCAACCCCTCTCACATATTAAGTAACCTGCAAAGCATGTCGACTCGAAGGTCATTTGTGGTTTGTGGAATGTGAAAGACACTGAGCAAAGTTAAATTGTCTTTACTCTCAAGCTTCCACAAATGTCTGTGCAGAGGTGTCACTGCCTTCATGAAGATGTTACTAATGAAGAACTGTCTGGAAATAGGTGAGATTTCAATGGGCTCTGTGGACCTCAAATTTCTCCCTCCTGCAAGATACTACCTGGACCCCCCATCTGCAGTGACTTTGATTGGTTTGAGGGCTTGATCCCTGAGGATGTCCTCTTCAGCTTAGAATCCTTTGTGGCTTCCCATTTCTCTTAGAAGATGAGACGGGTACAAGAAGGGGGAGGGTCTTACAGGCCATGAGAAATGTGTGGTTGGTCTTTATCCTGATACTTTCCCATGAACTCTCTATCTCTTTGAGCCTGGCCATCATGATGCCCATCAGCTTTCATGCGCCCCTTGTGCCCTCCGCACTCCCTCCCCCACTAAACTCAGCACAGGCTTATTCCTCTGCCTGGAAAGCTAATTCCCACTTTCCTCTCCCATTTATTTCTTACTCATCAGTTAGATTTAGTTAGACGGCTGCTTCCCTAGAAAAACCTTTCATGGGGGTTGGAAATATCAGACGCCTCTTTTCTTGAATACTTTCTGACTACCAACCACAGGGGACTTCTCAGCCTCTAGTCCTCTGGCCCGTTGCTATGACTGTCCCCTCCTGTCACGCAGGGATTTTAGCCACATCCTTTGAGCCTTATTTCCTGCTAACGCCCGGTCCTCAGACATTCCTTTTAACCTCAACAAGTCTTTCAATGTCACTTTGAGCAGTAGTTTCTTCCTAAGACAAGCACTCATTTATGTATGAAGACCATAAATTATTGTTATTCCTTAAATGAGGCTGAAGATTTCAACTCGGGTTGAAGCATTGATAATAACTTGAGTCAGATTCATCACCTGTCCCCGGAACTCACTTCTGTACCTCAAGAAAGCAACCCAGGGCAATAGACAAAGCATGCTTTCTGAAGTCAGGAAACACAAGTCCAAATTATGCTCCATGACTTACAAACCCTGTGACCTTAACATTCTTACCCTCAGAATCTTATCATGTGCACCAAGAAAGGAAAAGGATGACTTACCTTGCCAGGTAGTTAAGGATATATTACTCGTAAATGAACTAATAAGTGCAAAACCACCTGGACCAAAAAGAAAACAGTTGTTCTAAAGATTTAATCTGTAGTGACTCATTTTATCTTCAAAATAGTGCTATTTCAATTCAATTTGGGTGTTTGTTAGCACTGGTATGAAAAAAATGGCTTTCTTTAACTGAGCTTGGGATGCAGTGGACACTCGGTAAGGATTTGTAGAGCAATAAAAGCTAACATCAAATGGGCCTGCTAATATTTGTTGAATTTATTACATAGCACATGCTACTAAGTGTCCCACCTGTATTAATTCATTTTATCCTAAAAAAATAAACATTTGTCCCGGTGACAGGTTAGAAAATGCACGTGTTCAACCTAGTCATTGTTGGTCAGGTTCTCATATGATTTAAGGATCCTGGGAAGACAGACACTAAAATAAAATAGGGCCATTTTCTTTTTTATGATGGGAGAATGTCTGTGGGGCCAAGACCTCTGGACTTAAATGCATTGTTACAACTTTCTTTCCCGGTGCTTTGACTAAAGAGGAATATCTGAGGAGTGGTGGGCTTGGATCATTGAGGATTCTGTCTCCTGCCCACTGAAGCACATGTATCTTAGCAAGGTTGCCAATGCACTAGCCACATCTTGCTTATTCAATCTAATTAGGACAACATCATCAACACTGTGGACCAGGGTGATATTCTGCACAATGCCAGCTGGTCCTGGATCTTCATACTACCACATATTAGAATAGAGGATGGGAGAGTTTGTGAAGCCCTGGGGCAGGACAGAAAACATTTATTGCTGTCCAATCCAGTAGAATGCATCTCTTTCTCATAAAAATAAGGATGGATTTGCCAAGTTGATGGTCACATACCACATACCTGAAGACATACCAACCTGCTGTAATAAAAATCCCAAATCTGCCTCAATAGCTGGAGTGGGGTTACTATTTGGGGAGTTAGAAGAAGTCTACTGTCACCCTCTGAAATCTCTCTGGGTTTTCAGGAACCAGTTTGGGCAATTGAATTGTAAAAGAGTGGGAACCACTGTCCTTTATCTTCCAAGTATTTAGAGGTGATTCTCCTTTCTGATACTCCCCCAGTATGCAGATTAGTGTGTATGTAGGGCTACCACTGGGGAACAGGTAGTGCCAGAGATTCCCATGTGGCATTACCCATTACAAAAGTTGTTATCCCAGAGACCAGGGGTTAATGGGGAAGTCATGACATCCACCAATAACGTTGTTAGTTCACTCAGACTGCCTTAACAAAGCACCACAGGCACCCTGGCTGAAACAATAGAAATGTGCTTTCTCCCACCCCTGGAGGCTAGACGACTGAGATCAAGATGGACAGAGTTATTTCTTCTGAGGCCTCTCTCTCTCCTTGGCTAGCAGAGAGCTATCTCCTCCTGGTATCTTCCCTTTGTGTGTATCTGTGTCTTAATCTCCTCTTTCTGTAAGGACACAAGTCACATTGGAGTAGAATACAGCCCGATGACCTCATTTTATCTTAATTACTTCATTAGAACTATTTCCAAGTACAGTTACCTCTAGAATACTACCGTGTTTCCCTGAAAATAAAACATCATCCGAAAATAAAACCAACTTCATGGAAAAATAAGACATCCCCTGAAAATAAGATCTAGCGCATCTTTGGGAGCAAAAATTAATATAAGACACTTTCTTATTTTGGGGGAAACATGGTAGGAGTGAGGAATTTAACACATGGATTTGGAAAGGATATATTCAACTCATAATAGAAATTTATTCCAATGATATCTTTGGGGACCAGAAAAAATGGGGTGTGCCCATGGAACAATCATTGAATGAAGAACCTTTTTGAGAAAGAGGCATGACTTCAGGCAGTAGGATTTGCTTGAGCTGAAGGTATTACTATAGGGGGTTAGAAGCAGAGGGCTGTTTGTTGTTAACACTTTGGTAATTGTAGGATTTCATTCTTCTTCCTAAAAGTGGTTCTTCTGTGTGACACATCACAGCATCCACCACACAATACTTGGGCACTTTGATGACATTCAAATTGACTAGTCAATCTACTTGTTGACAATTTTCCTGAATATTTTGCAAATTCAGACTCCAGTTAGTTAAAAAGTAAACCACTCCTCCCAAGTGATGAATGACCATCATCACTCTAAGCCTCTGTGGTTTTCAGCAACAACGGATAATCCTGGTGGTAAAAATAAAACAATAAACTGAGTATTAAAAAATCCTAACTTCCATTCTCCTCTTTGAACATCCTTGCTCTTCACAGAATGGTCTGCAGACCTGCAGTAGCCTATCCGCCTGAAGCTTATAGCAATGCAGAATCTCACCCCCACCTTGCACCTGCTGAGTCAGGCTCTGCATTGTAACAAGATGCCCTCAGGTGATTCTTATTAAAGTTTGAGACGCTCTGCTATACATGACCTTGGGCAATTAATTAACCTCCCAGAATCTGATGTTCATCTGTAAAAGGAGGCAATTATAGCTAGAAGACCCTCAGATCCCTTCAAGTGCTCCAATGCCGACAAATCTGAGCAGAGTTTGATCTTTAAAAGGAATGCTCTCCTGGAAAACGCATTGAACTTCTGGCCCTCCTTATGCGTGAACGTTCTGCTTCCTGCAAACTTGACTCCCATCTGTAATCGGCCATTAATGTCATGGTTGAAAGGAGACATCTGAGAGCCTAAGTGTAAAAGGCATTCTTGTTAATATGTCCGCTCTGTACCCTAAGGCTAAAGTAACGTAGAAGTGTCTCGGGGTAATGTGTAAATGTGCTAGACCAACACTTATCGAAAATGGAGAAGTGATTTGGGTGACACCAGCGAGGACTATTATCACTTTTACCACTCAATGACTTGCCCCTCAACAGAGGACTGATGACTCTGGGTTAGCCATGTAATTTATGGCAATACTTCATTTAGAACCAGCCATCAGAAAGATAGTGAGGGCTGTGGGGGAGGAAGACCTGCATTAACAGAAGATAGAAGCTTTAAGGTTGAACACCAAATATTCACCCACTGTCTCCACACAAATCATCTGAAGCGCTAAGCCTCTTCTAAATCAATTCACCTCCCAGATGGTTCAGAACCACAAAGGACATGAATGGTGACCTACAAATAGAATTTGGTATTAAAAACTGGCAAGTCAAAGTTTACCATCAAAAGATGTGCTTTTTTGTGAAAATCGCAAGAATAAAGTTGCAAGGTGGATAAAAAGTATACAGAAATTATTTGGAAAAACAATAATGTTAACACCATCTATAATAATAAAAGCATAATATGCTAATTAGACCAGACATTCTTCCTATGAATCCAGGGCTCTGAGGGAAATCCAGGGTCCTGAGTGCCTGCCAGTGGCCAGAGGGAAGCCTGGGTCTCAGGTGCCAGAGGGAAGCCAGTGCTGGCAGCTGGGGGAAGGAAGGCCTAGTCTTGCATGAATTTCATGCATTGGGCCTCTAATATACTAATATAGTTAATTACCACTAACTTTTATTGAGTATTTTATCAATACTAGGAACTTTTTATGAACTTCATTTATCCTTAAAATTAAGGATGAGAAAACTGAAGCTTAGATTAAGATATGTTCTGAATATGGTGTAGCAGCTGGAATAGAAACCCAGGGAATCTAACCCCAAATTCCTATTTCTATACAATCTTACATTTCTCTGCTCTTCCATCTTCACTGCTGACAACGTAAGTCTTATTAACAAACTAGTGGCCTAGTGCATGAAATTCGTGCATGGGGTAGAGGGTGTTCCTCAGCCTGGCCTGTACCCTCTCCAATCTGGGGCCCCTCGTAGGATGTCCTACTGCTGGTTTACAGGGATTGGACCTAAACTGGCAGTTGGACATCCCTCTCACAATCTGGGACTGCTGGCTCTAGCTGCTCACTTGCCTGTCTTCCTTGTTGCTTCTAACCACTCTGCCTTCCAGCCTTCTCACCCCCAACTTCCTCCTGCTGCCAGCCTGCTTGCCCCCAAATGCCCCCTGCCAGCCTAATCACCCCTAACTGCCCCCTAATTGCTCCCCATGCCAGCCTGCTCACCCCCAACTGCCCCCTGCTGGCCTTCTCACTTCAAATCGCCCCCTTTGCTGTCCTGATCACCTCCAACTCACCCCCACTGATGGCCTGCTCTTCCCCAACTGCTGGTCTGCTTACTCCAAATGTCCCCATCCCCCACCAGCCTGATCACCCACAACTGCCATCCCATCCTGACCCAATCACCCCAAGGCAAACCAAGCTCCCAGCCCCTCTTTTTTTTCTTTTTTTCTTTTTACAGCACCTCCTTGAGTGGAGGCCAGGGCCAGCTGGAAGCAAGTATCTGGGATTTACTTATCTTCTATAATTGAAACTTTGTAACCTTGAGTGGAGGCTAGGGCTGACCAGGGAAGATGGGAAGCTTGACTTCCTCCATCGCTAGGGGAAACCCAAGCCTCCTGCTCGCTCCAGCTCTGTGGCTGCCCCCATCTTAGTTGGGTTAATTTGCATACTCATTCTGATTGGCTGGTGGGCATAGCAGAGGTACAGTCAATTTGCATGTTTCTCTTTTATTATATAGGCTATGCATTGTAGGAATTATCATCCCTATTTTATAGATGAAATAAGGTCAATTACCAGATCATCCCAAGTTTGTATCTGGGCAGAAGAGACACTAGAGCTACATGGCTTGGCAGCCCTACTCTGTCTATGGTACCCACCTGTGCCAGAACTTTTCCCATTTGTTACAACCACAAGCTGGTAAACAGGGTGATGTCTATCTTATCATTCCCATCAAGTTTTCTCTCCTGATTTGGCAGGGCTTTCCTTGGCTCATTATTAAAAAAAAAAAAAAAAAAAAAAAAAGACTACAATTTCAACCTACGGTAAGAAGGAATAGATGCTCCCACTTTAAGGGAAATAAAGCCATGTGAAACAATATTGTTTGATTAATGATTTATCTGAAGAGTAGTGTTCCAAATAGGGTCAATAATTCCTTCAATCTTCAGGTGGTTGTCGTGCCCATTCTATGAAAGAGGAGCCTTGGTTGAGCGGGGGGGGGGGGGGGGGGGGGGAATGCTGACACAGCAGACACCATAGGTGCCCATTCTTACCCCCTCAGCATGCTCAGCATGTGCCATCCATGAGCCTCTCTTCCAGTTGCCAGCATCCAGGTGCCCTCTCTGTAGTCTTTCTTGTTTCTACTTGTGTGTGTGTTTTAATATATTTTTATTGACTTCAAAAAGGAAAGGAGAGTGAGAAATAGAAACATCAATGATGAGAGAGAATCATTGATTGTCTGACTCCTGCATGCCCCACACTGGGGATCGAGTCCACAACCCAGGCATGTGCCCTGATCTTGAATCAAACTGTGACTTCCTGGTTTACAGGCCAATGCTCAACCACTGAGCCACACCAGCCTGGCTGTGTTTTGTTTTGTTTTGTTTTGTTTTGTTTTGTTTTGTTTTGGCAAACATGTTCTCTACCTGCATGCCAGGCAGGTCATCAATGTGGCTAATTGCCAACCCTTCTCCTACATCCACCCCATCACTCTCTCAAACAATCCCTGATGGGGGCTGTGACTTCTTGTCCCAGCTCCTCGGACTCTCTGGCAAAATAACTCTGAGATGTGCTCTATGCCATCTCTCAGAATAACTCAGTGACTAGGTGATTGTCCTGCATGCCCACCGTGGAACATTGTCTGTTAACACCCTCCTTCATAACTTCCTCTCCTTCTCCCTTTTACTTACCCACTCCTCCAGTTTTTCCTGGGATCACCTTCCAAATAAACTATTTCCATTGAAACTTTAATTTCACTATCTCCCAGAAGCAAGCTCCTAGATGAGACAGATGACTCTCAAGTTCACCCTCATCCCATGTGCTGAGTGCCTGCTTTGGGCCAAGCACTAGCCTACATGTCGGGGACATCCTGCCGAACAAGACGGAAGGAGTCCCTACTCTCATTGAGCCTCCAGTCTGGTGGGCAAAGAAGGCATTGAGTAAGCAATGGCAAGTTATCATAGTGCCATGAAAGGAGTCAGACTAGATAGACTAAGTGGTGTTTCATTGATATTTAAAGAGAGAGTCACACCTGCCCAGCATGGCTCAGTGGTTGAGCATTAATCTATGAACCAGGAGGTCACAGTTCAATTCCTGATCAGAGCACATGCTGGGGTTGCAAGTTCGATCCCCAGTGTGGGTATGTGAGAGGCAGCCGACCAATGATTCTCCTTCATCATTGATGTTTCTATCTCTCTCTCCCTCTCCCTCTCCATTCCTCTCTGAAATCAATAAAAATATATTTAAAATAGAAAAATAAAATAAAACAAAAATAAAGAGGGAGTCATAATGGGGAAGAAGGCTGCCAGGGAATGCAACAGCATATCAGAAGGTAAAACCAGGGGACTGTGTGGTACAGTGGACCAATGAGGAGGTCAGTGTAGCTTTAGGACAGAGAGTGCAATGAGGTGGGTGATGAGGATGGGGAGGTAGGCAGGGGCCCGGGACTTGGGAGAAACTCTGAATTATAACAAGGGTCACAACAAGGGTCGGGGACTTTATCCTCAGGGCAATAATTTGTTGAGAAATTTTAAACAAGGCACTGGGAAAAACACACTGACTAAAATATGGAGACTTGATAGAGAAAATGGAGCTTAAAGACCAGTTAGGAGATCTCAGCCTCTAGTCTAGGGCTTCTGGAATAAATCTGCTTCCTTTCGATGACTACGTCACCTGGAGATTGTGCTTAGCATCACACCACAGAATGCCCCTACAATGGAGACCTAAACAAACAGGGGTGGTTGTTGGTGTGTGTGTGTGTGTGTGTGTGTGTGTGTGTGTGTGTGTGTGTGTGTGTGTTTTCTTGCATAACAAGGTATTCAAGAGTACATGTTTTGGACTTTGGTTTATTGACTCAAGGATGTTGGGGACGAAGTCACTGTGGGTTCCTTGCTATTGTCCTCATGAACTTTTATTTTATTAAGCTTTTTTTTTTTTGTCTGACATTGGTTAGTAAGACTACCGGTACTTCTGTCCCAACCATTATGTCTGAGTGCCAGATAAGCCAGTAAGGAAAGGAATATGGAAAAGTAGATACTGGGCAGTCAAGGCCACTTTTTAAGGATTCCAGCCAACAATATCTGCTTCCATTAAAGTTGTCCCAAATTGTGTCATGTGGCCATATCAGTCACTGGGAAAATGGGAAGTGCTGGTAACACTGCCCTGGAATAAGCACCCCAAGTTCCACTAATGAGAAAGGAAGGGAAAACGGGTGCTGGAGAAGCTATTAGCAGACGCCACCAAATCTACACACACAATACAAGAGGCAGAGTAGATGGAAAACAGACCCTCCAACGGCAGCAAGAGAAATGCTCATGAAACCGTGAGGATAATTCTAATACTGCCTCTGTTTGCAGAGCATTTGTACTTTTCAAAGCACACTTTGTGAATTCAATTCCCCTGTTTAATATACTTAATAAAAGAGCAGAGCATAAAGATATTGATGTTTCACTAAGCAGAAATAAGCCAAGAAAAGCTGAAAACATGATAAATTGGAATGGCAGCGGAAACTGCTTGTCACGGAGCCTGAAATTGCTTCTTCACCACAAACTCTTTCTTTTCTTCTGGGCTTTGACTTACATTGGTAATCGGGCCTGTCTTCCTGAAGCGGGTGTATTCGGGGCCATTTAGGGAACAAAAACAAAGGGGTAGTAAAGGATAAAGGGGGTCAAATATATGGTGACAGAGGATGATTTGACTTTGGTGATGGGTGCACAATGCAATATACAGATCATGTGTCATAGAAATGTACACTCAAAACATGTATGATCGTACTAACCGATGTCACACACTCACACACACACACACACACACACACACACACACACACACACAAACTTAATAAAAGAACAAAAAAAGAAAAGACCAAAAGTATTGTATCATGGGGGGTGGAGGGGAGAGAGATCCGGGTTCAATCTGACCTGTGCATTGAGAACTCATGGGAAATGAGCAAACTACTTTCTTTTGAGACTCAGTTTTCTCTTTTGTGAAACCTGATCACTGTCCCTGCCTTACAGATTAAGACCATTCCTGCCTCAGTCCATGCTCATCGCGGTGCGCTTGCATTTTCTCTCGGTGTTCCTCTGCAGGTGAGCTGCGGGGAACATGTGAGGGCAGCACGTTCTCAGAGTCGAGTGGCAAATTGGAGGAGGGAGAGGGGGTTCTGTAACCTGAAGCTGAAATGTGGCCGCTGTGGTGTGAGTGAGGAGCTTTGCCCTGCACCCCATGTACCTCAGGGACAGAGCACCCGGGCTGTTGGAAGGAGAGGTCTCTAGGTCAGCGTCTCCTGGGACAGGGAAGCCCGGCTGATGCAGGGAGCCAGGGAGGAGGGGAAACCTGAGAGGAAGTCCCTGACTTCTATTTGCCCTTGGAATGGTATGTGGGAAGCGTGACCACAGTCCACATAAACGAAAATAGTCTCTTCGCCCTGAAAAGAGCTTTGAGAAATGCGGTTGCCACAGTGACTCAGGGCTCCTGGGGAGAAGATCCCCGGGCCCGTGGGACAGGCCTCAGAGTGTCTGCAAGCTCTGAGGCCGGGCACTTTCTCTGGCTGTGGTCTGCCACCCTCTGTGGATCTTGAAACCGACCCCTGCTGAGCTCAGTTAAGCTGCTCAGAGTTGCCAGAAGAGGCCACCCATATACAGATTGTCCCCACAAAGTGTACGCACACTTTTTCCTGATAGCTCCACTGATTGTTATTTCTTTTAAGATTTAACCCATTGGATTTAATCAAAGTGCATGCACATTTTTAGGGACATCCTATGTATCTCAGACGGGTGACATCTGACAGGGGCAGGTAACGGAATCCAACAACAATTTGCCAAATACAGACTTCATGCCAGGATCTGAGCTCAGCTCTGAGGACAGAGACTAATAGAGCCTGGGCCCCGTCTCAAGGAGCCAAGGTGAAAGACCGGAGGGTCGCAGGTCGGAGGAAAGGGAAGGGCACCTGACTGCCTGAGGATCTCAGGGACTTTCTGAGGAGCAAGGTGTATGGGGGGGGGGGGCGGGGGGGAAGAAGTCCAGAATGAAACATCGGGCCAGTAGAGATTGCCCAAAGGCAGGGAGGAGGGTCAGAGGCTGGCAGGGTCTGGAGGGTGGAAACAGCATGCCTAGAAGCTAGTTTTTTGGAAAAATATTCGAGTTCTACCATGACTGCAGAGCTAAAGAAGTGACCGTTTCCTCTACAGCCTGTAGGGAGCCAGAGAGATTTTAACCACAGGTCGGCTACATAAAGACATTTATTTACATTAGTATTTCAGCAGGGTGGAGGCTGAGTTGGGCTACTTGGAGGGAGAAAGAGGAGCTAAGGAAGTAACGTAGTCCAAGGGAATTGGAAGGGACCAATCGCAATCCACTTCCAGGCAGCATGATGGGCATCAAACAACAGATGCCACCTCCAGGAACGTTCACGACAAAACTGTTTCCATTGTACAGACGAGAAGACTGAGACACCCCCAGAAGAAAGGACTTTCCCTCAAGGCAGACTCAGGGCTCCTTGCACACAATTCCAGTTGGTCAAGGCAGGGCCACATGCGGTCTCAAAGGTTGCTGATGAGGCAGAGCTTAGTGGCAGAAGTCACTGTCATCCCTGGAATTCCTGCCACATTGGTGAGTATCTTCAGTGTTTTTGAAAGGAGATCTTCCTGGGCACACACGGAGAGAATTTCAGGGGTACACCTGGGGCCGTGCGCATTTCCTCTATTTTGATTTGGGGATCCCTGGCAGGTAGATATTTTTAAATATGGTCCCAGAATTTAAGTGTCTTTATTTAGTCCCTTCCTAAGTCTCTAAAGAAGCCATGTCTTGCCTCATCGACTCTACTCTGGAGCAGATGTGTTTAAAGTCTTAGTGATATTTGCTGGAAAACCTAACCATTTCGTAACATTTGTATTCATTTCTTTGAGCTGTTGGCTTATTTCTGGATATTAATTTAAATCTGTTCCTAATTTTAATTAGAGGTAGGATTTAACAGTGTTGAGTCTTTGCTTTTTTTTTCTTCTCCTCCTAGGAAAGAAAGCTAACTCCAGCAACCCAGGACTTAATGTCTTTGTGTTTACTCTGGGACTTAGCAACAATAAGTGGGAATTAATATCTGGATAGGGAATCTGGGAGTGCATTCACTGTGCCTTCTGAAATTAATTAAAAAAATGTTTCCAGATCTTCTAAAATGTTATTTAGTTAAATCACTCTGAAGTAATGATCTAGTGGGAGCCACACTTTAATATACGTCTTAGGCATCCCAGTGTTTTATGGTGTCCGGTTCTGCCCTTATTATGTTCTTTTTTTAAAATATATATTTTATTGATGTCAGAGAGAAAGGGAGAGGGAGAGAGAAACATTAGTGAAAGAGAATTATTGATTGGATGTCTCCTGTATGCTGAGAATCAAGCCCACAAACCTGGGCACATGCCCTTGGCTGGAATAAAACCTGAGACCCTTCAGCCCACAGGCCAATGCTCTATCCACTGAGCCAAACCAGCTAGGGCCTCTGTGATGTTTTTTAACTCATTTCCCCATCCCGTCTCTTGTGTAGCCACCCAGCACCCAACCTTTCCTCCCAATGCTCCTTGAACTGCCCAATGTTTTACCCTCCCCCCTCACCCTTCCTCGCCCTCCCTCACCCTTCCTCATCTTATTCCCTCTGCTTCAGTCCCCTCTCCACATTCTTATGTAACTGTGTGAAGTGTATGTGGGAGAATTCCTACACATTATTCAAAAGGGATCCTCTTCTTAGCAACACTTTCAATGAAATCCTAGACAGAATTTATAATCCCTCCTTTTATCATTTCTAACCTTCAAACAACAACATTTGTATTTATGATAAAAGCTTGCATTTAAGCATAAACGCCTGTCTCCCTTTCCAGACTAAAGGCTTTTTAAAGTATTATTTGCTTCTGTATCCATCCCCTGGCTTAGCACAGCATTCAAAAATCCTGCTGACTCAGAAACCTGAACTCAGCCCCTACTCCTAGGCAAGTGGTGCAAGCACACAGCAAAAGCTGACTCTTCTGACCTGCCAAGTAGATTATGCTTCCAATTCATCAACAGTTTGCGTTGGATTCCATCCTGAGCTAGAGACTGACTTGGGGCAGTTATTAAATGCCAACGGGAAGAAGGGGTGGGAAATGCTATCGATTTATCGCTTTGAATTGACAGCTTTCTGTTTTAAGGAACACCACTGATAGAAAGAACTGAAATGAAACAAGAATGACATGGTCTAATTAAACTGTCCGCCATGTTGCAGAATCCTTTCTGCACCAGGAGTCTTCCTATTTTTTTTCTCTGTAAAGGAACCTAAAGCGGGAACTTTGGTGAAGGGCAAAGGCCTACAGCTGGCTTTCTTCTATGGCTTCTGATTGTAGCTGGGACCAACCTGTCATGCACAACAAGGACCAATGGTCCTTTAGGAGAGCTAGGTTCATAGATAATGGTCTGAAAGGGCTTCACTCAGGAATTTAACAAACATACCTAAAGCTGACCCCCACCACAAAATTCCTACAAGAACCCTCATAACCATTTCCTTTGGAAACCTAGGATTTTATAAGACCCACTGTCAAAAGTATTCCCTAGACTCAGAAACATCTGTTTTACTTCCTCTTCTCCATGTTGTTTTCTTTTATAGCATCATGGGTCACACACACACACACACACACACACACACACACACACAAACACACACACACACACACAGGAGCCTGGAACCTCATACAGAGCTCACATCCAGGGCTGTCACACACCATGGGCTGGGTGACTGCTGGCTGGTAGCTCATCTCTCCCAGCTTTATTTCTTCATCTTAGGAAAATCCCATCATGTGATAGCCCACATAAGCACCTCATACCGTCCCTGCCAGTAAAACGTGATTAGCAGAGGTGAGGGCCCTCCTTTCAAGCTTCCCCATCCTGTTCTCTCTCTTGTTCTCTCTCTCTCTCTCTCTCTCTCTCTCTCTCTCTCTCTCTCTCTCTCTCCTTTCTGCTCTCTTTCTTTTCTCCTCTCTCCTCTCTCTCTCTCCTCACCCAAGGATATTTTTTTTCCTAGAGAGAGTGGAGGAAAGTAGAAGGAAAGACAGAGAGAAGCATCCATGTGAGAGAGACACACATTGGTTGGTTGCCTCCTGCATGCACCCCTACCAGGGCCAGGAACCTGCAACCAAGGTGCATGCCTTGACCAGAATTGAACACAGCACCTTTCAGTCCAAGGGCCAATGCTCTATCCACTGAGCCAAACCAGCTAGGGCCCCATGCTCTCTTGAAAGGGAATAAATTGAACTTTCGCGCTTCATATTTCTATTCTAAGGAATGCCATGTTCTGATTTATCTTACAATCTCCTGTGAATTGACAAACCAAACAGCCACATTTATTTGAACTACATAAGAGAAAATAAAAAAATAAAGTTAATGAAACAAAGGAAGTAAATTACCAAAAATTTAAAGTTTTATACCCAGAATAAGACCAGGGGTCAGTAGAATAGTGATGAGGCCACAATTTCTTTTTTAGAATACTAGTAAATATAATTTGCAGAACACCATCATATACCAGGCACGATCTATAGCATAACATAAACATAATTTCATTGTCTTCACATCAAAAGAACTTTATCTTTGTTTTATTTGTGAGAAAACTGAGGCTTTGAGAGTTCACCTGGCTTAATTACTGCCTTGCAGCTGGAAAAGTCCAGTGAAGCTGAGATTTAAACCAAGATAGCAAAGACTCTACTTATAACTCTGGCACTTCTTTTTTTGCAGTTTACAAGACAATGTTTATTACCTGCTCGTTATCAGCAGAGGGTGGGCTTTGCTCCGGGTTCCAGGCTAAAAGAGCTGCCCAGCCAGGACATTGCCTTTCTGCTGGAAGAGGACAGAAGAGGTCCCAGGTGGTAGCATTTACAGATTCTGCCCCAAAGGAGCATGTCACTTCCACTCCTAATTCACTCACCGGAGAAGGTCACGTATCCAAGCCTGATGCCCCCGGGGTGCGAGGAGAATTCTCCCAGAGGGACAGGCCCAGTGAAAAGGTCGGCAAGTATTTTTGTAAGAATGCAAGAATAGTTGACTCCTCTCTTCCTTTCCCACCTTATAAGCAATCTATCACACATTCCTGCAGGTTCCATCTGCAAAATACACCCTGGATGTAACCATTTCTCCCCACTGCACTGCCCCTGGTCCAATATGCTACCATCTTGTGATGAGGCTACATGGAACAGCTATCATCTTATATCAAACAAACATACATTCAACAAACAGTGCTCAGCCTTCTGAGTCCCAGCTAAGGTACTGGACTCTGGATTCAAAGGTGAATTAAGATAGACACACCCTTTCTACAGCCCAAGAGCTAACAGGTCAGTGTGGAAGCAGAGTCAATGAGATTAGGAATCCTCTACCTCCCCATGCTATAAAAAAGCAGCCATCCAGGCATCACAGGAAGAACAACATCTGGTTCTGTGTCCCTCAACTATGTTAGAGGCAGTGGGTAAGTGGAGTCAGAGAGCACTTTGCAAGGACGGACCATGACCTGAAAGCCATAGGGAGTAGCCAATGGGGTCTGGGCAAGGGAATGACTTTATAGCAAGACCAAGTTTCTATTTTAGAAATGTGATGTTCATAGTACTGACCTTTGTGATTTTATACAATCTATATAAATAGTTGTACTTCAGTTACCCATGACTTTACTGCACAGTATGTTCTCATTATCTAAAAACTAGAGGCCCAGTGCATGAATTTGTGCACCAGTGGGGTCCCTCGGCCTGGCATGCAGGATCAGGCCGAAACCGGCTCTCCAACATCCCCCAAGGGGTCCCAGATTGTGAGAGGGTTCAGGCCAAGCCAAGGGACCTCATCAATGCACAACTGGGATCGGGGAGGGGTGCAGGAGGTTGGCCAGCTGGGGAGGAACCACAGTAAGACTCCAGGGCATGTCCAGCCTGTCTCACTCAGTCCTGATTAGCCAGACCCCAGCAGCAAGCTAACCTACCAGTCAGAGCATGTGCACCCTGGTGGTCAGTGCACATCATAGTGACTGGTCAACCTGTCAACTATCTGCCCCCTGGTGGTCAGTGTACATCATAGCAAGTGGTTGAGCAACCTTAGCATATCATTAGCATATTACGCTTTGATTGGTTGAATAGCCCACTAGTCAACCAGACACTTAGCATATTAGGTTTTTATTATATACGATAACCTGAGTGGAGAGAAAAGTGTCATCCTTCAAAGTGCCTGCAGTCCAGTGCCCCAGAGGAATACTCGAAAGGAAGAAGATCGATCCTAGAAATGAGGACTGAAGGCAACAGAGGACAGTTGGAAACAAAAGCCTGTTGGGTGCTGAAATCAATAAGAAGACCCTGTTGCTTCTAGCTTCACAGTGGAAAAGATTTCAATATTTCATATATTTCATATATATATCCACCCACCTTTACTTCTTCTTCCCTCCTTTCCACTGTCTCTAAAAATCAATGGAAAAGCCGAAACCGGTTTGTCTCAGTGGTAGAGCGTCGGTTTGCGGACTGAAAGGTCCGGGGTTCGATTCCGGTCAAGGGCATGTACATTGGTTGCGGGCACATCCCTGGTAGGGGGTGTGCAAGAGGCAGCTGGTCGATGTTTCTCTCTCATCGACGTTTCTAGCCCTCTATCTCTCTCCCTTCCTCTCTGTAAAATATCAATAAAATATATTTTTTTAAATCAATGGAAAAAATATCCTCAGGTGAAGATTAACAAAATAACGATAAGAAGAATCCATGTAGAAAAACAAGGCATCATAGTAATTTCCAGGCTTTAGTTAATAGACGCCAATTAGCTGGGGTTTCATTCTATAGTTCCACCTCATTTACCTTCCCTGGAATAGCTGGGAATGCAGGAAATGGCAAACCACTTCCCAAAGCCTCCGGAACACCTTGCTGAAAATTCCTGCTCTGAAGCAGAGGCAAACTGTCTGTAGGCTGGCTTCGTCTCCCCTTAGCCCTGCTACTCATTTCTCCTGACCTGGAGGCTGCTGACTTCCTGTTTAGAAAGGAGTCTAACCTGTTTGATTATGACTGACCAGCCACTGCACAGGGAAGTGGCCCGCAAGGGGTCTCAGAGGTGCTGCCTCAGGAAGTGATGGTGAAAGTTGCAGAGTAATGAGCGGAAGACAGACAGGCAGATGCCAGGCAGCCTGGCAGTGGCTGCTTTCTCCTGAGGGTGACATCCTCCTAGACAGAGTGTGGAACTCACTCTCGAGGAGGGGTTGACCAAATCCAGCCTGCAGCCTGTTTTGTAAGTAAAGTGATATGTTGGATCACAAACAAACCCACCCCTCATGGCTGCCCTCATGCTGCAATGGAAACGCTGAGTGGCTGTGAGAAACCCCTAAAGCCTACCATTAGTTGTGTGGCTCTTTACTGAAAACTTAGGCCCAATGTTACAGGAGTCCCCCAGCAGCAGGTGGGGCTCCGTCCTATGAGCGCCCCCTCCCCCCTCCCGGCTGTCCTCTGAGCAGCTATAGAGTTAGCTTGTGACCATGGCATTCAGAGCATCTTTCCCTGGACAAAGATTCTCCCCAATACAGGTAAGTCCTTAGAAATATACTGATGCTTCAACCAGAGATCTCCCCTCACAGGAGAGCACTAACAGGCCTCTCTGCCCAGAGTTTCCCTTATGAAATCTGTGTGGCATATCCATTTCCCCCAGGCTCTGCACTGCTGCCACTGCCTCAAGGTCCCCAACCCCAGACCCATGGGCCACATCCCAAGCCCCTAGGGAGTCACCCTGGGTGCTCAGGAAGTAAGGGCCTAATGACCAATGAATGGAGTCAAGCAAGGACACTGAGCAGGTGAGATGTTAGCTTCTTAAGTCAGGAGGTTTGGGGAGATAAAGAAAAAAAGATCCCCCAGTTAAAGCATGAACTATTTTTTTTTATTCCATGGTATAATAAGAAGTCTAATGGAAACATAGAAAAATATCTCTTCTATTCTGTGGTGAGATAATGATACAGGGTGGCAAATGCATAGAGTGTCACAGGCTCAAACTCTAAGTCTGATAGGCCTTTTTATAGATATACTAGAGGCCCGGTGCACGAATTTGTGCACAGGGTCTGGCCACCAGCCCTCAATTGGGGTAAGGGGAGGGGGGCAATCAGGGGCAGGGCCAGCCAGGGGGAATTATTAAAGTCACAGATCTTTGCAGGGTGTATATACATGTTTGCTGTTGGCTTTCGGATGACTTGAAGCTTAAAAGGCGCTTTAGTGTCAGGGACACTTACAGTTTCTATTTTCTAAGCCTCTCCCTAGACAGGTAATACGGTTTAGTTCCCTGCTGACAAACCCTCTAAGGAGAGGCCGTGGTGTGATGTGGCTGCCCTCTTTGGTGTAAGCAGTGGAGAGAGAATGCGGGAAGATGGTGGTTGTGCTGGGCACCTCTTCTGAACACCTAACTGATGGTCCAGACCATGAGCAGTTTTCCTCCTGATCACTCATCATTCAGGTTCCTGGCCTATGAAGGCTAGAGAGCCACATCTTCCTTCCTCAGCCCCTGCCAAAGAGTGTGTTAGAATCACTGAAGGTCACACTTCAGTGATAGTGGTAGGGGGAGCCAATCAGGGGTGTGGCCAACAGGGGAAAGGGGCTGTGGGTGGTTAGCTGGCTAGCCCTGCTCCTGATTGGGCCAGTTAGCTGCCACAATGTGCGTTATAGCCACCAGTTGTTCTGGTCATTCTGCTGTTTGGTCGCTTGGCCTAGTGTATGAAATTATTAGAGGCCCAGTGTATGAAATTTGTGCATAGGGGAGGTCCCTCAGCCTAGTCTGCACCCTTTCCAAACTGGGACCTCTCCACTGACTCCTAACCACTTGCCTGCCTGATCACCCCTAAGCACCTCTGCCTACCAGCCTTATTGCCCCCTAACTGCCTGCCTGATCACCCCTAAGCACCTCTGCCTACCAGCCTTATTGCCCCCTAACTGCCTGCCTGATCATCCCTAAGCACCTCTGCCTACCAGCCTTATTGCCCCCTAACTGCCCTCTCCCACAGCCTGATCACCTCTGCCTCAGCCCCCACCACTGTGACTGACTGGAAGGACATCTGGAAGATGTCTAATTAACATATTCCCATTTTATGAGTATAGATAGGTAATATTTGAATATACATATGTATATACACATATTTTACATATTCATTATTGCATGTATGTGTGTATGTATGTATGTATATATATATATGCATATATGCAATATATAATTAAATATTACATGTCTTTTATATATACACACATGGATATAGTCAAATATTTTATATATAAATATATAGATACATAATACATCTATTAATTAACTCAGGTCAGTAATAATGAATAGAAGTAGACATGGTTTCAATAATGTGATTACAATTGTTAACACTTAAGGGTCATAGGTTATGAAGAGGATTTCACCTTTCTACATGGAAAATACTTGAATATCCATACCTGTGTATATATGTTCAATTTTTGTAGTTCATATATAAAATGTTCACATTATAGCTGTATTTAGATGTGACTATGATGCATTACCTTGGGGTTATCATGGTCAAGGTGCTGTGTGCAGTGGCTGAGTGGAGCTGACCCTACCAGGGCATGGTGGCAGCTTTGCTTTCACCACTGCAGGTGGCTGCCTGGTGGAGAAGTGAGATGCTGCTACCCCCGCCTCCACGGCTCTGCGTGGGCCGGTTCCTCCCTTCTCATTCTGAAAGTCAAAATGGGAACCGGGAGCGGCCTCCACGCGGCTCTCCTGGTCACCGTCTCCTGCCAGGAGGGCAGGCTGCCTCGCCTCCAGGGAACCTGATGTGTTTGGACCGGGGCTGTGATTTGTTCCCTGTTCTCCATGGGCCCCTGTTGCCAGAGCTGGACTGGAGGCCACCCTGGTCCCAGCTGCCCCTTAAATAAAGGCGGCTCTGTGACTCCCGTGGCCGGTGGCCTGGCATCTAAAAGAGACCGCTGGCCACCCTGCCCAGCACCGCGCTCACAGCCAGAGGGCACCGCCTCCCCACCCAGGACGAGCCACATCTTCCTTCCTCAGCCCCTGCCAAAGAGTGTGTTCAGTCTGGGAGGTTTTGGAAAAAGTTTCTTCCAGCATAAAAGGCAAATCGTATGCTCTGATCAAAATAACTGCCAAGTTTTTAAAATGTCACCGTTAAAAGGCGTTCTGTGAAAAGGGAGCTCTGGGAGAAGGAGCGGGAGGTGAAGGAATGTTCTCGCCCAGACACTACCTCACTGTGGTAAGCAAAGCAGAAGCACATCCAATCAAATGCACGGTTTGCTTCTCGCTTTGGAGAGAGAGTAGCCAGCTCACAAACAAAGAGCCCTTGTGAAGTCTGAAGGACTTCTAATTATGACAAGTAAGTGCGGCCTCCGACAGACATCCATCCCCAAGATTTACAACCTCCAGCTGTTCGGAGAGCTTGAGTTCTTCAGTGGAATCCTTCTGGCTCATCTAGTCAATTCTTGTTTGCCTCCAGTGTTGAGAAAATAAAAAATGTCTATTCTATTAATTAATTCAGGTCAGTAATGATGAAGAGAACTGGACATAGTTTCAAATCCTGGGTTTGTCATTTCACAGCTGTGTAACCTTGAACAGATCTTACTCTCTCTGAGCTCATTTTTGTCACTTGTAAAATCTGCAAATTGCTGCCTAACTTTAAAGGCTGACAGAGAAAGGTAAGTAAGAACCTATTTTCAGAGAGTGGCTTGAAGTAATTCCATCTTATTCCTCAACCTTCACGCATCACACTTTAAGACAGATGCCGGAAAGTGCTCAGGACCATAACTTGAAAACCTGAGACAACCATGATGCATATTGAAATGCTTATTATGGGGAAGAGAAGACTTAAGGACACAGGAAAACCATTTTAAAAGAAGAGCTGTTAGGTAGGAGAGAGATTAGACTGTGTAAGTGACATAAAGAATTATTAATTATAGGCATTATAGGAAACATACTTTAATTACTATGAGAGTATGTATACATATAATTATATATTACATATCTTTTATATATACACACATGGATATAGTCAAATATTATATATATACAAGCATATATTTATATTCTAGTCTATTCATTAACTCAGGTCAGTAATAATATGGGATATTACTGAGAAGTGCATTGTGGATTCAGTTTTCCAGTGTTAGCTGCTACACTTAGGCCTTTTATTACATTGATTCCTAATTATTTTGATTTTTTGATGCTACTATAATTATTTGGCTTCTTAATTTCATTGGAACTTTCTTAAATACTAGAAGCCTAATGCACGAAGATTCTTGCCAGAATGGCCTTCCTTTCCCTGGCTGCCAGCACCACTTTCCCTCTGGCCCAGAGCCACCTTTCCACCTTCCTACACTGCTCAAAGGCCCATAGCAGCCACATATGCAAATTAACTTCCATCTTGTTGGGTTAATTTGCATATTCACTACTGATTGGCTATGGGCGTCATGACGGTACAGTCAATTAGCAAGTTTGTCTATTATTAGGTAAGATAATTGGCATTGTTTTCTTCATTTCATTTTCAAATTGTTCCTTACTGGTGTAGAGAAAGGCAACATCTGGTTTTGCATCTTTTGAATCTTTGAAAAACATTGCCAGAGGGGGTCACAGGAAGAGTCTCGGTAGGACCAGGGACAGGAGGCCAGAGCCTGGCTGCTCTGCCCATTCTGCAGTGTTTGCGTCTTTACAGTTTTGTCATGAAAGACCATTGCACATAGACGCACATTGTTTTGTTAACCCTGTGTTAGGACAATAAGGGGGAAATCCTGTGTCCTATTCATGTGTCGTCCTCAGTATAGTGTTTTTGTTCAATCTGTGCTTCTTGTTTTACTTGGTTTCAGTCTGATTCTCCCCAAACCACTTCTGCTGCTAATCCCCAGGGATCGTGTTCCATTTTCAATTTTAACACCGTTCTCATTTTCCAAATCACTCGGGCCGCACACAGAAAGAGAAACACAGGCTGCCTTAGTCAGCCTGAAACGTAACTATTCACATGTCCCTGTCTGTACAGGGACACTGGCACACTTTGCACACGCCTCCCTTGCAGCCTTTTGCACACAGGTCACAGCCATCGGTCCATGCATCTGTCTCACAAAACCCTTCAGGAAAAGGAGCCCACCTTTTGCATCGCTGCATCCCTAGCACATCAGGCACAATGTCTGTCCCACAATACAAGCTTAGAAGATGTTTTCTGGCTTTGTGTACAAGGGAACTTACTCCCTTTTGAGATTCTCTGTTATCCTTCCTGAGTCCCCGAATGGCTTTACAAATATAACTGCTATGGTATAAATTTTCTCCTGACATTTCTTTGGGGAAATAACTTTGGCAAAAGTCAACAGAGTTATGGAGCACCTGCTCCACCATATGTCCTGGGGCATACAAGGAGCTGAGCTTTTTTGCTCTAGCCGGAGGCACAATTTATGTACGTGACAACAATAAACACAAACAACGACCAAGAACTTACAATGTTCCAGGCAAGGTGCTTTGATGGATATAACTCATATAGTCCTTGCAACAAACTCATGAGGGGGGTGTGGGCATTGCCCTCTTCGATAGGTCAGGGGATGACAGCCTGCATGAGGTCAATGGCCAAGCCAAGATATGACCACAGACCAGAACACATTCTTAGCCAAGGGATTTTCAACCTGTGTGCAGCAAGAATCTTTAAAACATACAATACCACACCATTTAGTCAGAGACACTGACCTCTTTTCCCTTAGATTATGAAATTTAAAAAATGATAATGGTAAATACAACAATAATGGTCTTGTTTCAATGAATCAAATTTAAAGCTATATTTTGTCAGATAGGCAAAAAATAGAATATATTTTTGTGTGCCACATAATTTTAGAAGTTTATATGTGCCATGAGATGAAAAAGGTTGAAAATTGCTGATTTAACCCAAAGCTCCCCTCTGCACATACAAGAGCACTGATCACCACCAACAGTACATAAGCCAGGAGCAGCGTGTCAGAGGACTTCTTCTTAGCAACATATTTTATTCATCAGTTTAATGCCATTGAGCAGAAGAGACATTGGGGCAAGGAGACAGCCACCACTTCCTTCCATCCCTACTGTGACTAAAGGTGATTCTTACTGATGCAGCTCATTGTAAATGTAGAGTGGATAAATTCATACTTTCTGAACACTTGATACATGTCCTATCAGGTATAATTGGCAATTAATTTTACTACAATTTTATAGTTTTATTTTTAATATTACCACATGCTAGTATAAATATTTACAGCTAAGTTACTTAACCCAAGATTTTTTTAACAATTCCTAGCAAATCCTGAGAAATTGCTTTTGATGGACAAACTAATAATTTCTCTGTAATGTGCAAACTGAAAACTTGTGTTAAGGGGTTGGGAGAGGAAGTAAAGGAATGGTGGGTCTATTAAGAACAGATCAAAGAGACTGCATCCCTCAGTCGGGTCTTAGTGATATGAAACCCAAATAATACTAATAAAAATCCTAATATATAAAAGCCCTAGGTTGTAAGGATGGGTTGCTTCCACTGCAGGGGAAGCAGTGAGGGGCTGCAAATCAGGACCAGAGAGAGGCCTGAAGAGAGAAGCAGGGACTGCTCCATTGCCTTTGAGGCAGCTTTTCATCAGCACTTGCCTCTCTCTTTCTCTCACAGTCTAGCCAGCAGTTGTGCCTCCATTTCTCTCCAGGCCTCCACCCGGGCTATTGATCAGCCCCACTTTTCTAATCAGGCCCCATTGATAGGCCCAGAGATGCATAGGAACCAACCAATCAGAACCAAATGAGGGTGCTATGAAGAACCAATGGCTGCCTAGGATGTGGAGCTTCTGACACTGACTGGCATAGGAACCAACCAATCAGAACCAAATTTGGGTGCTCTGGGGAGCCAATGGCTGCCTAGGAGGCAGAGCTTTTGACATTGACTGGCATAGAAACTGACCAGTCAGAACCAAATTGGCCAGCAGAGGAAGGCAGTTGGGGACAAGATCAGGCCAGCAGCATAGGGCAGTTGGGGGCAACCAGTCCAGGAGGGGAAGGCAGTTGGGGGCAGCAGGGGAGGGCCATTAAGGGTGAGATCAGGTTGGCAGGGGAGGGCAATTGTGGGCAACCAGGCAGGCAGGCAGGCAGAGGCAGTTAGGGGCAATTGGGCAGGCAGGCAGGTGAGCAGTTAGCAGCCAGGAGTCCCAGATTGTGAGAGGGATGTCCCCAATTGGAGAGGGTATGAGCTGGGCTGAGGGAACACCCCCACTGTGCACAAATTTCATGCACCAGGCCTCTAGTTGGTCAGAAAGTCAAATTTAGAGTTTTTAAGAAGGGACAAAAATGTTAAATATATAGTTTCCTTTACATGATCTTAATAAACATCCAAATAATTACTCAGAAGTAAACTCAGTGAGGATTTAGTCTTCATTCTTTACTCTCCAGGCAGAGTTAGCATGACTTGCCCAAGGTCCACCATCTGGTGAGTCTTAACTGTTTTAACCTGAGTGACCTTCTGCCCTGGGATTTATTGCACTGCCTGACTCTGAATTCCTCATCTGATGACCAGTGCAGCCACTGTGAAAGAAAGACAAGACGTCCCATGTCAGCCCTCCATCAAAAACCCACATTTCACTCCTAAAGAAAACAGGATTTCCTTCCTGGTGTTGTGTTTAACTTTGAGGGCTGGAGATTTTTCCTATCAAATGTGGCTACCTCTGATTTCTCCACAGATGTCAGACATAAGAGCAATGAGTCCTTATATAGTAGATAAGCCAGGAGCAGCGTGTCAGAGGACTTCTTCTAGGCAATATCTTTTATTCATCAGTTTAATGTCATTGAGCAGAAGAGACATTGGGACAAGGGGACAACCACCACTTCCTTCCATCCCTTCTGTGATTAAAAATGATTCTCACTGATGCAGCTCATCGTAAGTGTAGAGTGGATGAAATTCCTACCTTCTGAACACGTAATATGTGTCCTATCACGTATAATTGGCAAAAGAACTTTGTTTTTTTTAACTAGTTCAAAGAGGGAAATATCAGTTGTAGATGACTTTGCAAACCTGAGTATCGGTCAAATTCAACAACAAAATTATTTTACCTTCTACCCTTTCAGGCAAGGAGTAGAGAAGGAAACCAACAAATTTGGTAAATATAAGGTGGAAAAGCCTTAGAGCCTCCTTTGAAATTGTTAATGAAAGGGAGCAGTGCAGGCCTGCATCTTTGTATCACACCTCCTCTACCCCCATCTCTGTCATCCACCTACATATACATGTGCCTGTCTGTCCCTCTATCCATTGCCCTCTCCACATCTGCCCATCATCTGTCATCCATATCTATCCATAAACTATGTAGTAAGTGTCCATTCATCTATCTCTCCATTCTTATTTATTAATATGTTTTCATTGATTTCAAAGAGGAAAAGAGAGGGAAGGAGAGAGAGAAACATCAATGATGAGAATCATTGATTGGCTGCCCGCACACACCTTGTAACCCAGGCATGTGCCATAACCTCCTGGTTCATAGGTCAAGGTTCAACCATGCCAGTCAGGCTCTCCATTTTTTAGCTGTTCTTTATTTTATCCTGGGCACCATGGCATCAGTCAGTTCCTCTATTAGAAGGGCATCACAGTCAATGAGGTAAAGACCTCCTCAGTTAGCTCACAGTTTACACAGGGAGAGTCTGACAAGTGACTGTTCAGTAAAACATTTGCTACAAAGGAAGTCAGCACAGGTTATCTGGGAACTCAGAAGGGTGTTGCCTGAAGAAGCTCATTGGATAGATAGGAATTAAACTGTCAAGGAAGGAAGGAGGCAGAGAACACACCGAGATGTGGAGGTATGCAAGAGAAGTCAGAACCTGGTCAACCTGGAAAGGTGCATTTGGGACCAGCTTAAATCTTTAGTTCTACTTTGAAGTTGTTCGAGTGTCACCGTAACTCTGCCCAGAGCACCTGTGATCACACCTGCATGTGTTTGAATTCATATTCCCAGAAATAGGCGCAGGCTGATGTCATGTGAAACATTCAGGTTGTCAACAGGGACTTGAGTGGGCTGTTAGTTTAGATCATAAACTTGTGAGCGGGGATGTCATCAGGCACTACCGGAAAACAAGCATCTGTTCAGAGAGGAACTGTGGGGCATGAAAGGAATACAAAAGGAAATAAAGGAAGGATGTCACCCCAGCTGTAGATGTGTATTTTCTTTATCACCACTTGGAGAGTTTGCTTCCCCACTTACTGTGGTGCTATCCCAGGTGAGAATTTCAGTTATTATCAACATAGGGTTAAGAATCTGGCTTCCACACTGATGTGTTAATGTCACACACTTTCCTCTTTGGATTTGGTCTTTTAAACACAACTTATTAAAAGTTGCTTTAGTTGACATTTTGTTAGAATCCTAATTCAAACTTACCAAAAATAACTTGTCAGAGAAGCAAAGAAAAAAAAAACCAGTTCTAATTGCACAAATTCTCCTCTTTCATCCAAGCTTCTTCTCAAAGACAGTTTTAAACAACGTGGCTCACTAATTGTCCTGGGGGTCTTGTCTCTCCAGCCCTTTCCAGCGATCTCCATTACTCCTTGAGAGATCTCTTTGCTCCTGTCCTGGTCTTCTATTCATGGATTGTTGGTTAGAAGGTTTCTTAGTCACTCAACCAATATTGTTGATGAGGCATTGTGTGAATCTCCTTACTATACACAATCTCAGTTTGACTCTTCTGTTTATCCCTGTTCCAAAAATCTATGTTTTCCTGTGCATCCTTTGAAATGATTAATAAATGCCATGCTAGAGAGGTTTTACTACAGTAGACCAATATTCTTTTCACAAACACAAAGATTCACTTTGACTCTTTTATGCCAGGTACCAAAGATAAAATACACCCATAGGTATCACCTCCAAGAAGTTCATTATCTGGAGGACAAGACAGATAAACAGAAAATTACAATGAAATTCTGCACATGAAATGTTAAAGATTTCTACAGAGACAAAGGGAAAGAGAAAACAATAGACTTCAGAGAACATTCTCAAGATATTCTTTGTTATATTTGGTAAACTCCTGGTCATCCTTCAAATCTAGAGCTTACATTACCTCCTCAAATAAGATGCAATCTGCTGGGCCAGTATTGTTTAGTGGTGGAGCATTGACCTATGAACCAAGATATCACTGTTCGATTTCCAGTCATGGCATATTTCTTGGTTGTGGGTCCAATCTCTAGTAGGGGGCATGCAGGAGGCAGCCAATCAATGGTGTTTCTCTCTCACGGATGTTTGTATCTCTCTATCCAACTCAATAAAAACATTTTTTAAGTCTGTAAAATATGCTGTTGGTATTTTAATAGGGATTGCATTGAATTTGTAGATTGCCTTAGGTAGTATAGGCACTTTAACTATATTTATTCTACCAATCCATGAACATGGTATATTCTTCCACTTGTTTATAACTTCCTCTATCCCTTTTTTCAATGTCCTGTAGTTTTCTGAGTACAAGTCTTTTACCTCCTTGGTTAAGTTTATTTTTAAGTGTCTTAATTTTTTTGTTGCAATGGTAAATGGGATTGTTTGTTTAGTTTCTCTTTCTGAGAATTCATTTTTTGTCTATAAAAAAGCCATTAATTTGGGGGTGTTGATTTTGTGTCCTGCTACATTGCCAAATTCATTTATTAAATTTAATAGGTGTCTTTGGTGGCATCTGCCTGCAACATATATATTATTGATTTTTTACAGAGAGGAAAGGAGAGGGATAGAGTTAGAAACATGGATGAGAAAGAAACATCAATCAGCTGCCTCCTGCACAACCTCTACTGGGGATATGCCCGCAACCAAGGTACATGCCCTTGACTGGAATCGAACCTGGACTCTTCAGTCCACAGGCCAATGCTCTATCCACTGAGCCAAACCAGTTAGGGCCTGCCTGCCTCCTTGAGAGCGAGAGAATGTGTACATGTCTACTGTCTGCACAGAGTCTGTACTATCCCTGCTCTTTTCAAGGATTTCTGTTCCCTGTTACCTGTCCCCAGAGTCCCATCCAATTTTGCTAGCTTATTTCAGGGCTATAAAATGACAGTCCGGGGGGCCCTCGTGGTTGTCAAACATCCTTAATAGATCATGTGCTTTTTCCTCCTGAGCCTGCTCCTGGTCTCAGAACCCTTTGTAAAGTAATGCTCCAGGCAAACAGCACCAATCAATAAAGAATGGAAGAGGAGCCATGAGAACAGTGGAAGGCAAGCCTCATCCTGGGAGAAGACATCAGACACGTATAGAACCAAAGGTTAGCCTCCAGATCTTATAGAGCATGCTGGCAAAGAGAGGGAGGAAAGGAAGAGCACATTGGCTACCTTTGCTCTGGGGAGGAAGAGTCCTGCCCTGGGGGAGTGGGAAGCTGGAGTTCTCTGAGCTTAGCCTTGAGGAACACAAGCAAAGCGCACCACGGGACTGTGGAACTGTTTGCACCAACAGCAGGTGTGAGTCAGGCTTGTGGCCCCGCCTGGGCTCTGCTCACCTGCTCTGGCCCCGAGCCAGCGGTCTCCAGCCTCTTGCTAGTACCTTCATATCCTTGTGAGTTTCCAGCGGTGACATCAGCCTGGTTCAGTTCTCCTGGAACCCTGCACCCACCTACATACAAGATCCAGCAGGGAGGCTGGAAAGGGGTGAGCTGTCTGAGTGGCTCACACAAAACACGTGGGCAGTGAAGGCGATCTGAGGGCTGCATTGGTTACCGAAGCTGGGGTTGGGCCATAATCTAAAGGCCTGTGGTGAACGCCGGAGCGAGTCATTTAGCCAGATTTCCTGCCAAACTGCGGCGCGTCAATGGTGAGTCAGTCAAACTTTTGTTTGGTTAAGCTTCCCGCGGTGTGACAAAGACAATTGCTGTCAGCAGAAGGGCCCCTAAAGGATCACCTGGGGAAAGAGGAGGGAAAGATTGGGCTGAGGGAGTTGGATTCCCTGGCCTGACGGGTCAATGCTATTGCTTTTGCTATAATGTACTGAAGGCATAATGCTGGGACTGAGGGAGGGTTGCTAGATTGGTAGCATTGCATGCAAGGAGACGGCCCAGCTTTGGTGTCATCACACGTATCGGGTTTGGGGGCAATGCCTCAACTTCTCTGACCCCGTAGTTAATTCAACCCCAAAAGTGGGGGAAGTTTATGGATAATAAAGATTATAAACTAATGAAGACAAAGATAGATATAGTGACAGTAAAGCAACAAGCAGACTGTCAAATGATAGTGGGGAGGGTAGGGTGATCTGGGGGAGATAGGAGATCAACAGAAGGACTGGTATGCATGCATATAAGTACAACCAATGGACACAAAACTCTGGGGAGGGAGGGCATGTATGGGAGGTGGGGGGAATGGTAAACTATGTACAAATATAATACCTTAATTTTAAAAATGGTGGGGGGGATAAATAAATAAATAAAAATAATAAATATTATTTTAAATTTAAATAGTCTAAACTACTCCTAGTAGTAAAAGGCAGGGGTGATTAGACCCAACTATATACTGCCTATTAAGGAATACTTTAAATATAAAGACATAAATAGATTAAAAGTAACAGGATAGAGTCCTTCCCTAGTAGCTCAGTTGGTTAGAGTGTTGACTCTATAAGCCAAGGTTACGAGTTCCATCTCCGGTCAGGGCACATACAAGAATCAACAAATAAATGCATAAATAAGTGAACACCAAATCAATGTTTCTCTCCCCCCCCCCCACTTCCGTTGCTCTGTATAAAAAATAAAAAGTGGGGGAAGGCTGTCTCTTCCATGGTTGTTGTGGGGAGGAAATGAGCTAAGGCCTATAAAACCCACTGCAGCGCAGGCATATATATGGTCGATGCTGTGGCGTAGCACTCTGCCTCCTCCTCCCCTGGTCCACATCCCTAAGAAAAACAGGAGAAGCGCATGCTTATCTAACAGGCTGGGATTAAGAGCTATAGACTCACTTTTAAATGCACTTGATAGAATTAAGCATGGGTGATATGTGACCAGAACTGACTACTTAGGAGAAGGGTGCCCGCATCCAGTGGACACACGGAATGTCCTCTCTCTGGGGCCAGGGACACACCACTCACTATCTGTGCATGCCTGGCCCTGAGCTCCACAGCAGCACAAAGATAATATTCTCTGGAAAGTGAGAAGAGCATCTCTGACCAAATACAACAGGCATCAGCTAAATAGTCCCTATAATTTTCAGTCCCAGCAAGGAATGCAGATCCCACGGTGTCTGACACATAGCAGACACTCAGGCTAAATGAGTAAAATGAGGGCTCTTTCAAAAACATAGAGACACCAGGGAGGCCAGGCAGCAGATAAAAATAATAAGTGATTCCTGCCTCACATGTATGTTCATCAACCTTTTAGGTTTCACTGTCATCACCTCACAAAGAGGCCATTACTCTGTCAGATGTTCTCAATGAGTGGTCCCCAACCTTCTTCTTGATTGGAATCATCTTATTAACATCAACACGTTTTTACTTTATTTGGGCCTTTAGTATTTATTGAATGAGAAAACTACCTAAGGGCAAAAAAATTACTATCAAACTATAACTGAAAACTAACATAAATTGTTAATATCTACAGATATTTTTTTAAATAATAGCTATATATGAATCATAGTCACTCTTCGTGCAAGAATTGAAGATCTGTATTTATTAAGGCTCTTTGGATTGCAAGTAATAGAAACAAACTCTGGCCAGAGTAGATTAAAAGACTCGAAGCAGGTGATATGTTGTCATTTATTGATGGTGCATGCATTTCCTCCACACCTAAGCTGGAAAAATGGGGAGCATTCTAATCTGCACCATGTAGATCAGACTGAGGCCCAGAGAGGTCCCCTAATTTACCCAACATCACACAGCAAAGCAAGAACCTGGTGTCTCCACACCATTTTTCTTACATACCTCCAACCAGGGCTGCTGGGGACTTACTCCCAATGACAGTCAAGGGGAAAGTGGGCTGCTGCCAGGAGTGTCTGGAGTGGCAGTGGCCTGAGGGTATGGTGCCTGGAGGATGGTGAGCTGTGGCACAGGGTCCAGGAGCAGACACAGCTGCTGTGCCAACTTCAAAGCTCCTCTCATGGGGAGATTCGAACACATGCTGGCAGAAGTGTTCGAATCACAGTCACTAAGGTGGGCAGTGATGGAGTCAGGAGGCCACAGCTGAACCCGAGAGGGCAGAGGGGGTCACAACAAACAATGCCATCACCACAGCCGTATATAAAGGCGCTCTCTGCCAGATTACTGCCACTCCTATTGGAGGCGATTCATCGGTTTTCTGAGTCCTGGTTTGTGTTCTCTGAAACCTCATGCACAAGGAATTTTCTAAAATGAAATGTTGTGGCATCTACAACATTGTCCCATTCACTCCCAGGAGGGAATGGCATAAATAATTCACGTTATCCATTTTAGGATCATGTCGGCAAAAAACGTATCCGCAGATATACCAGTAATTGTCTGACACTTGGAGGAAGTGAGGTTTCAAAAATAGAAACCTAGGAGGGAGGGAGGGAGAGAGAGAAACACCTGACTCGCTCTGCATCCTGTGGCTATTTACTTCAGAGAGAGGCCTTGTTTTCCTGGTGTCAGGTTGCTGGCATAGTTAAATACCTATTTCTAACGTGCAAGACCAAGTCCAGGTCCCTAATTCAGCAGCTCTCACCTCTTCTATCTGTCCTAGAAACTTCAGTCTTTCTCTGACTGTCATGGGATTTCAGAATTGAGAGGGAGTTCATTCAGAGCTTGATTGTTTTTCTTCCTGTGTGCTTACTGAATTCAACCCAAACCACTCAGGGGCACCTCGGTTTAAAGGTCCCCTCTATCCGCACTTTCTGTGGATGCCTCTTCCGGTCCAGTGTTGGTCAGATTCATAGGTGGAGTAGTTTCACAGCACTGGATTCCTGTCTTGCAAAGTCTTTTCCTTTTTATAGCAGTAAGTGGCACCGCTAACTACGTGGTTTCTGCCCTCGAGAGCAAGGTTCTTGCTGAGTTTTGCACACAGTGCTGATGCCCCTAACTACTAAATGAAAGAGTTCTCAATAAACAACTGCAGAATGAATCTCTGACTCAAAGTATTAGCAACATTTAACCTGGGTTGGAATATTTAGCCTTGTTTAAGGAATAATAATTTATGGTCTTCATACATGAATGAGTGTTCCTCTTAGGAAGAAACTACTGCTCAAAGACTTATTGAAGTTAGAAGGAATGTCTGAGGACTGGGCGTTAGCAGGAAATAAGGCTCAAAGGATGTGGCTAAACCCCTGCGTGACAGGAGGGGACAGTCATAGCAACCGGCCAGAGGACTAGGGGCTGAGAAGTCCCCTGTGGTTGGGGGCCAGAAAGTATTTAAGAAAAGAGGCGTCTGATATTTCATTCAGAGTTTTTGTGGATGTGAGGTGAAGGACTCTTGCAATTTTGAGGTGTTGGGAGTGGGTGAAGATTTGACTCTGGGACCCGCGATGCACCCCAGACTCTGATAGGAGGAAGATTTCCAAATACATTTTACTAATTTTCTTTCATCTCTGACACTTCTATTATAGAGAAAGGGCAAGTAGCAATGTTAAAATATTTTCTCTAATTTTCTTTTAATGTGCACGATTCCGTGCACCAGGCCACTAGTGTTTTAATGCCTGTCTATGTGTACCTCTACTTCAGTGGTTCTCAACCTTGAACAAACATCACAATCTCAAAGCCGGCTTCTTAAAAAAGAATGCTGGGCCCACCCCCAGATTGTCATTAGAGCTAGGATAGGACCATGAATTTTTATGGTTTACAAGTTCACAGGTGATGCTTACACTTCTGGTCCTGGTACCACAGTTTGAGAACCTCTGGTTTAGTCCTGATATTCTAGCTGCTTCCTAATGTATTATTATTTACACCCTCAGGATTTCACTCACTCACTCCTCTAACAATGGTCAATCTGGTCTTCTCCACCTCCTCAGACCCCCCATAAACAATGCTATAGTCAGCACCATCCTTGTGTCTGTCCCCTCATAAGGTTGTGGTTGTGGTAGCCCTGAGTCTAGGGAAATGGCACTGCTAGCCCAGGGGGTGCATGCTCACTCTATTGTACTCCATACTGGGTTTTGCACCGGGGAATGGCTGAACCTGGCTATGCCCCCACCTCTGTGCATAAGTAGCTTTCCCCCATTTACCAGAAGAGGAACAATGAGACAGGATGTTAGGTAAACTGGCCCCTGCCCCCACCATTACCACAGCTAGTGAGGACGTCTGGGTAAGGCCTGCTCTGGCTTTCCCACCAAGCAGCCTTGCAGCAGTTTGAGCTTCACCACAGACCTGTTCACAGCTTTCACACTGACATTTCTCACTCAGCTCAGCCACCAACTGTGCTTTTCCACCCTCCCTGACCTCTAAAGCTGCCATTAAAAAATAAAATAAAAAAGCAATCTTTTTATTGAGAATGTTGCCAGTCAAAGGGCAAAGGGTCCTGGTCTTTAGGAGCTCACTGCGAGCAGAGGGTTCGGGTGGACCTCTCAGCCTGGTCAAGTTCCAGGCGTGGAAGTCGCTGCTGGTCACATTCCCCAGCCTGGCTCAGGACAGGAGAGCCTCAGACTTCTGTCCTGGCCTCCTCAGACACGGTGGCAAGGACCGCGCTGGCTGAAAGAGAACCCAGATGTGATGTGGCACTCCGTAGACACATGTGGCGTGTTGGCTTGTCACATGACCTTTACTCTGATAGGTCGACCCTGTTTCCCCAAAAATAAGACAGTGTCTTATATTAATTTTTGCTCCCAAAGATGCTCTAGGTCTTATTTTCAGGGGATGTCTTATTTTTCCATGAGGAAGAATACGGTACACATTTATTGTTAAATGAAAATAAAGGAAATGTATTACCTGTATATGGTATGGTAGTACGGTAGTTGTCAACACAAACCAGACAAACTGAATCCTACAGTATCAAGAATTTACTCATTTATTCAATGACAATCATGTCATCATCTTCTGGAACATCATCATAACAATCCAATTCCTGAATTTCCTGGTGAATTTCTTGTAACTCCATTTCTTTCAGAATCAGTGGACCAAATCTCTCATGTTTAGCAATAGCACTGTCTTTAAATGAGTACTTCTTGTCAAGGTAGTCTGCTCGCAGTGTATTTGCAACACAACTGTCAGTGATTTTCTCCCATGAATTCTTTACCCAAGTCACAACTTCTTGCAGTCTAGGTTTCACAAAGTTTCGACTCTGATTTCTCTCCATTCACACAGCGGTGACGTCAGGACTCCGCGTAAAGTCACTGGTTGCTAGATGCCAGTCGGGGCGGCCCTAATGACCAGTTTAAGGTAAATTAATTTTCATTCTGAGACAGAGCCTGGGAGCCTTCTTTTCAGGGGGATGCCTTATATTTCACTCAGAAGGAACCCTGTTTGTAGGTCTTATTTTCGGAGGATGTCTTATTTTGGGGGAAACACGGTATTAGAGTTGGTAAAGCACCTTCAAGGCAGCAGTCCCATTGAGTCTTCCCCCCTTGCTGGGCAACCCTGACAACGTCATTTCCAAGTGGAGGCTGGAGCTCCCATGGGTGATTCTCAGGCGCATGGCTCCTGAGAGCTAGAACTAACGTTCTGAAATGGGGCGGTCTGTCCTCTCCCCCTTCCTCCAAAACATTCCTGAGCCCCTGCTTTCTCCTGCACCAAACAAGAAGGTTGAAGACCTCGTTGCTTCTCCATCTTTCACGATTTTACCATTGAAATCCTAGATGCACCTTATACAAGTTGAATTGCATCCCCTCGGCACCTCAGACTGTGGCCTTTCTTAGAAATAAGATTTCTGTTGATGCAACTAGTTAGGATGAGGCCACACTGGAATAGGGTGTCTTTATAAAAGAGGAAATTTGAACACAGGCACACACATGGGACAACACAGCATAAGGGAAGGAAGTGCCAGTGACGGCCGGCAAACCAGTGTGAGCTAGGGAGCCTTCTCAGAGGCAACCCTCATTGCCCACACCTTGGTTTCCAGACTCCTGGTCTCCAGGACCCCCAAGAGGATGCATCCCTGCTGTTCTGACCCCACCCCCACCCCCATTCATGCTACTTTGATATGGCAACCCCAGGAAACTGATACATACCCCAATATACTCACAATGCCCAGTGGGCAGGGCCCGTCTTTTGAATTCTGGTTTCTACATGATTATTAGGTGTATCTCTAGCCAGCAATGGGAATGGGCAGTAGGGGAAGTGAGGACAGAATTTTCTTTTTCTATATGGCCTTGATGAGAAATGCACATATATATCAGACATAAACCTTTACACGGTGGCCTCCCTCATAACAAGTAGTAATGCAAGAAGCATCCCCAGCCCCTTGCATTGCTTCTCTGAAATAATTCACACAGTGTCTATTCTACTCGGTCATTCCTGGCTAAGCACATACATCTTATTCACACACAAACGATCAAAGCCACTTCCCTCCTCCCTCCCTCCCTCTCTCCCTGGCCCCTGGGGTGTGCTCAGACCCCTCCGGAGGGCGCTAGAATTTCAGTGAATGTAAATTAATGGGATATAACGGGAAGAAACACATGAAGCCCGGGAATTTAGTGATTTCCAAACAAGCTGTTTCAACAAACATTTATTGTCTGCTATGTACCGTAAGTAATGCACCGCTGACAGGCACGGTTATTAGCAGCACGATTGTTACTGTAGAAGCAGCCAAAAGCTGGGAATAGTGAGATGAACAAGAAGCAGACCCTGCCCTGCGTGAAAAAGGAAATGAACAGAAACGCATAAAAGATTTCCCATCAGACAAAACGAGCTGGCGTTTCCCCTGCGCCACATGCGGCCCCGGACAGTTTTCTGCACGCTCCCCCGACCCCATTCCCTCACCCCCCATCTCGGTTCTGAGATATGATCCTTTTGCATCCATAAAGTCATCAGGAGAAAGAGATTCTGCGAGGTTAACAAGCTTCCCTGGGTTGAAATGATCGGTAAGTGGGAAGGGTGGCGTTCCATCTCTATGTGTTTAGTCTCTGGGCCTCCTGACACACCCTCCCGGCATATGATTGGATCCGTAACAAACCACAGACTGAAGTGCTTAGAGGGGAGCAGCTGTTCACTCCCCTTCTGGGGCCTAACGGGAAGGCACCAAAAGCCACAGAGCAGCAGGCGTCAGGTTTACAAGTGGGGAGACTTGCAGGAGAAGGGGAAACCTAAGGGGCTTAGCTGGGCCAGCAGGGCACGGGCGAGAGAGTGGGGTTGGGACCCCATTGTGAGAGCCCGGTGATCCCTGTGTAGAGACTTGGATTTTACCCTGGGGCTAACCAAACTTCTGTCCTGCCAAGCACTTGGTCCCACTCCCCTCTACACAGAAGTGGTGAATACCCCCCTTTCCCATTCTCTGTCTTCCTTATTGCCTGGGAAGGCTAGACATTTGGCACCCAGCTCTGGAAACATGCTCCCTTTATGTATCAACAAGTGGTTATAAAATTAACGGCATATATATTTATATCTTTATGCCAAGCAATATGGCGCCTTGGGGATAGAATTGGCACTTATCAACACGGAATGGTTGATTGGTTGGGTTGGTTGATTGGTCGATGGGTTGGTAGTGTGTTCAGTTGGTGGAATGTATAATGAATTACCATAAGCTCCCTAAATTCAGTGGCCATTTCATGCTCATTCTTCCATTCCCCCAGGGCTTAGTACCACACCTCATGAGCGATAATTACAGTCCATCTCAATCATTACTCTTTGAATGCAAGATAAGATAGACAAGTGAATGAAATGTTCGTAAAGGAATGAACGTAGGAGCATATAAATGAGTGGATGAATTGACTTCATGGATGAATGAATGAACAAACAAATGTATCTATTTCCACCCTATCGATGCCTTTCCCATCAGGGAGTGCAGACTTTTACTGCACTTACCATATTCTCTCTACATTTCTTTCAGCCTCTTTCCCCCATAACACAACCCAGAAGAGGCCCATGTTCCTGGGGAGAGGAGTATGTCAATGTGTTCTTTTTATTTTTAATTAAATTTTTAAATTTGAGATTATTGTAGGATCACATGCAGTTCTAAAAACAAGAAACAAAACAAAACCAAAAAAGAGCTGTAATGTGTCCTCTACTCAGCTTCTGCCAGCGCTAATATCCGTGAAAACGATAGTAAAACCTCACAATGAGGACATGGACATTGACAGAGATGAGGCAGAGACATTCCCATCACTTCGGGGCTCCCTCCTGTTGCCCTTTTGTAGAGAAACCCCCTCCCTCCAGCCCCTCCCCCCTCTCCCCTGGCAACCACCTCCACGTTCTCCCTTTCTATTTTTTCTCATTTCAGAAATGTTGAGTAACTGGAATCATACAGTAAGTCAACTTTTGGAATTGTTTTTTCTTACTAAACATTATTCTCTGGCGATTGATCCAACTTGCTGTGCATAGCAATAATGGGTTCCTTTTCATTGCTGAGTAGTGTTTGCATGTAGGTACTACAGACTGTTTCACTGGTCAGCCATTAAAGGACATCGGTATTGTTTCCAGTGGTTTGTTTTTTTAACATTTACAAATAATAACCTGTATTTGTGTATACGTTTTTATGTAAACAGTTTTTATTTCACTGGGATAAATGCCCAGGAGTGCAATTGTTAGATGTTAGTGTTTTTAAGAAATTGAAAACTGTTTGCCAAACACCAGTACCATTTACGTTCTCTGCATGAGTGCCAGTAAGAATATGGAGAAGCCGATCACTCACACATTGCGGTGGGAATGTAGAATCTCACAGATCTATGTACCGCCGATACATTGTAAGTTAGCCTTGTCAATAGGTGTGTCGTGATATCATATTGAGGTGTAATTTTTTATTTCTTTATTGATTAAGGTATTACATATTTGTCCTTATCCCCCCCATTTCCCACTCCCACTTATGCCCTCACCCCCCTGGTGTCTGGGTCCATTGGTTAGGCTTATATGCAAGTAAACAAGTCCTTTGGTTGATCTCTTCCCCTTACCCCCACCCTCCCCTACCTTTCCTCCGAGTTTTGAGCATCTGATCTGTGCTTCTGTCTCTGGATCTGTTTTTGTTCATCACTTTATGTTGTTCATTATAATCCACAAATGAATGAGATCATATGATATTTATCTTTCTCTGACTGGCTTATTTTGCTTAGCATAATGCTCTCCAGGACCATCTATTCTGTTGTAAATGGTAGGAGTTCCTTCCTTTTTACAGCAGCGTAGTATTCCATTGTGTAGATGTACCACAGTGTTTTAATCCACTCCTCTGCTGATGGGCACTTAGGCTGTTTCCAAATCTTAGCTATGATGAATTGTGCTGCTATGAACATAGGGGTGCAAATATCCTTTCAGATTGGTGTTTCTAGTTTCTTGAGATATATTCCTAGAAGTGAGATTACATGGTCAAACGGGAGTTCCATTTTTAGTTTTTTGAGGAAACGCCATACTGTTCTCCACAGCGGCTGCACCAGTCTGCATTCCCACCAGCAGTGCACAAGGGTTTCTTTTTCTCCACATCCTCGCCAGCACTTGTCATTTGCTGATTTGTTGATGACAGCCATTCTGACAGGTGTGAGACAGTACCTCATTTTATTTTGATTTGCATCTCTCTGATGATTAGTGACTTTGAGCATGTTTTCATGTCTCTTAGCCTTCGTATTGAGGTTTGGACTTGCATTTTCCCACCAGCTAATGTTGCTGAACTTATTTCTACACACTTACTTGCCATCTGTAAAATGCCTGTTCTTGTTGTTTGCCTATTTTCTACTTGAATTTCTTTACTTGTTGAGATTTTTTTAATATATTTTATTGATTTTTTACAGAGAGGAAGGGAGAGGGATAGAGAATTAGAAACATTGATAAGAGAGAATCATCAATCAGCTGCCTCTTGCACACACCCCACTGGGGATGTGCCTGCAACCAAGGTACATGCCCTTGACCGTAATCCAACCTGGGATCTTTCAGTCGGCAGGCCAATGCTCTATCCACTGAGCCAAACCGGTTTTGGCTCCTGTTGAGATTTGAGAGTTCTTTAAGCGCTTTGTCAGATATGTGGTTTGGTTTGAAAGTGTTTCCTCCCAATCTATAGTTTGTCTTTCACCCTTTTCATAGTCTGTCCTCACAAAAGGTTTTCATTGTGATGAAGTCCAATTTGTCAGTTTCCTCCTGATTAATCATTCTTTTGTTTTGTTTTCCTTTTTAATTTTTTTAAATTACAATTTACATTTAATATTATTTTGTAATAGTTTCAGGTGTAGAACATAATGTTTAGACACCATATACCTTACAGAGTGTTCCCCAGATATTTCTATTAGCCACCTGGCACCGTACATAGTTATGACAATTTTATTGACTATGATATTATAGTAAATAGTAATTCCTATGCTGTACTTTATATACGCATGACTATTTTGTAGTTGTCAATTTATATTTCTTAATCCCTTTATCTTTTTCACCCAGTGCCCCAAGTACCCCAACTCTGGTAACCATCAGTCTATTCTTTGTATCGATGAGTCTTTCCATTCCATTTCTTCAATTATATTGTTCTTTAGATTCCACATATAAGTGAAATTACATGGTATCTACATGGTATCTGTCTTTCTCTGACTGACTTATTTCACTTAGCATCATACCTTCTAGTCCACCCATGCTGTTCTAAATGGTTAAGATTTTGTTCCTTTTATGGCTGAGTTATAGTCTATCATATATATTTTTCCATAGTTTTTTAATCTACTCCTCTATTTATGGGCACTTGAGTTGCTTCCATAGCTTGACTACTACAAGTGATCCTTTGGTGTAAATCTAAGAAAGTGTGTACAGAATGTGTATGCTAAAAGCCACAAAATGCCAATGGGAAAAAAAAATCAAAGATTATCAAAATAAATGTAGATACATATTTTGTCTATGGATTGGGAGACTCGATGTAGTGAAGATGTCAATTCTCTTCTATTTCCTTAATATTTACAGGGCAATTCAAATGATCTATGTTACATTGGGTGAGTGGGGGTGTTTTGTACTTTTAGAGAAAATCTAGCTTGTCAAATCTATGTGTGTAGAGTTGTACATAGTATTGCCTAATTATCCTTTTGATGCCTTCAGGGTCTGTATAATAGCCCCTCTCTCCTTCTTGATAGTGATAATTTGCTACTTCTCTCTTTCTTTGTCAGTCTTTCTAGAAGTTTGTAAATTTTATTGAATCTTCTAAAAGAAAAAGTTCTTTATATCATTGATTATTGCTAATATTTTTATTTCATTGATTTCTGTTTTTCTCTATTATTTCTTTCATTCTGCTTCCATTGGGCTTATTTTGTTCTTTTTTAGGTTCTTAAGGTTAGTGCTTAGGGTATTGATTTGAAATGTTCCTTTCTAATATGTGTGGTTAGTGCTCTAACCAGTTTCTCTCTTAGCACTGTTTTAGCAATGTCCCGCACAGTTTAGATAGCATGCTGTCATTTTCATTTAATTCAATGCATTTCTTTTATTTCCCCTGAGACATGTTTTTTTTTATGCATGGGTTATTTAGAAATATGCTGTTGAGTTTTTCAAGTGTTTGGTGATACTCCTATTATCTTGTTAGTAATTTCCAGTTGACTTCAAAAAGATCAGAGAACACATGATACGTGATTAAAACTCTTAAACATGTTGTGGTTTGTTTTAAGGCCCAGGAAGTGGTCTGTTTTGATATATGTTTCCTGGGCACTTGAAAAGAATGTACATTCTGCTACTGTTGAGTGGAGTATCTTATAAATGTTGATTCAATCCTTTTAATTGATGGTGTTTTCAAGTTCTTCTATATCCTTGATGATTTCCTGTCTTGTTGCTGTTTTAGCTGTCAAGAGAGGATATTGAAGTTTTCAACTGAAATTATGGACTTCCCTGTCTCCTCCCTCAGTTCTATCACTGCGACTCACATAGTTGGCAGCTCTGATTTTTTCTACATACACATTTGGTACATCACTATGTCTTCTTGGTGGATTGGTCCTCTTATCTGTGTTCCTTCCTGCCTGGCAATATTCTTTATCTGATAGTACCACAGTCACATCTGGTCTCCTTTGATTAATATTTGCAAATTAATTAAAACTTTAAAATTAATATTTTCTCCATCATTTTACTTTCAACTTGCCTGTCTTGTTATATTTGAAGTGAGTTTCTTGTGGACAGCATGTAGTTGAGCCAAATTTATGAAATGAGCTTTGCCATCTGCCCTGCGAACGTCTGTGTATATTAAATTTAAATTAGTCCAAAGAGCTTTATGCATATATGTACAACCCGCAGACACAGATAACAGTGTAGTGAAGGCCTGGGGTGGAGAGTGGGGGCACACTAGAAGGAGTCAATGAGGGGGGAAAAGGGACTTCTGTAATACTTTCAACAATAAAGATAATTTTTCAAAATGTAAATTTGACCATTTCTACATTGCAATAATTTGTACATTATGGCTTTTATTTTTGTTTTCTGTTTGTTCTATTTGCATTTCTGTTTTCTCTTTCCTACCTTCTTGTGTGTTATTTGAACATTTTTCTTAGAATTACATTTTGGTTTATCTAGAGTGTATTTGAGTGATCTTTCGAATAGCTTATTTAGTGGTTGCTCTGGTATTAACATTATGTGTATAAAACTCACTGTGGTCCACTGGTGTCACTTTACCAGTTCAAGTAAATTATAGAAATTGTTCCTCCTTTTTGATTTCTCAACCCAGCTTCATTTGTAACTTTCTTTAATATGTCCCCCACATACATGTAGAACACAGAGTGCTACCATTATTGCTACAACAATCAAGTATAATTTAGAAAAGTTGAGAGGAAAAGGGAAGTCTATTTTGCTTATATGCATTTTAGCTTATTGTACTTCATGGTGTTCCAAGGTTACTTCTTTTAACATTTCCTTTCTGTTAATTTTTTTTGTTGTTGTTTTAATCATTTGTTACAGGAGGTACACTAGTGAAAAATCTGTTTTTCTTCCCCTCACGATGTCTTAATTTCCCCTGCATTTCTAAAGGGTATTTTTACTATATATAGTATTTGGGTTTTATAGTTCTTTTTAATTCTTTTCAGCAATTGAAAAATATGCCAATTTCTTCATGGTTGGCATATTTTCTGATGAGTAATACATTACTATTCAAATTATCTTTCCCCCATAAGTAAACTGATAAGTAATTTCTCTCTTGCTACTTTCTATATTATTTTCTATACTTTCAGTTTTCAAAAGTTTGAACATGGTGTGTCTTTCTTTGGGTTTATCCTGTTTGGGATTCACTTAGCTTCTGGAGTATGTAGGTTTATGTTTTTTACATAATTTAGAAGTTGTCAAAAAAATTTTTTTACTATTTTTTTCAGCCCTGCCCTCTTTTTCCTCTCTTTCCGGGGACTCTCTGACCTGAAAGTTAGATCTTTTGTTATAGTCTCCCAGGTCTCTAAGACATCCTTTGTTTGTTTTTTGCTTGCTCGTTTTTTAGTTTATTTTCTTCATGTTGTTCAGATTGGATAATTTCTATTATCTGCTCCCAGTTCATGGATTCTTCCCTCTTCCCCTTCTACTCTGCTATTGAGCCCACCCACTCAGATTTTTGTTACAGTTATTATATTTTCACTTCTAAAATTTCCATTTGGTTCTTTTTCTTTAACATTGTCCATTTCTTTGTTAAAAACTTTGCGTTTCTTTGCTAAGATTCATATCATTTTCCTTTGTTTCAAGCATCTTCTTAATTGCTCACTGAAGCATTTTTGTGATGACTCTTTAAATTCTTTGTCAGGTGATTCTAATATCTCTGTTATCTTGCTGTTGGCATTCATAGATTGTCTTTTCCTCATTGACAAGAACTTCCTGCTTCCTAGTATGATAAGTGATTTTTAAATTTAAAATTTACATTCTGTGAATTAGAATGCTCTGGATCTTACATAAACCTGGTGTTTTAACTGGCGTCCTCCTGACACCACCTGACAAAGGTGAGGGAGATGCTACCTCAGTACTCCCAGGGTGGTGGGTGTAGGTGACTTCATTCCTTACTAGGCCTCCATGGTACTCAGTGGGGGGTGCTTCTTGTTATTGTAGGCAGGGATGGGAGTTCTCCTCCCCACTGAGCCTCACTCACACTTCTCTGATTGGGAGAGGGTTGGAGCAACTTATTACAGCTCCCCAGTAAGCCTCTTGTCACAGGACCCCTAAATCCCTGTGTGGGGTGGGGAGAAGCACCTCATTACTGTCCAATAGGGTTGGAAGTCTGTGAGGGAAGGGGCTCATTATTGCCTGGCAAGGATAAAAGTTCCAGCTTACTGCTCCACCTCCTCTTACCCAGTCCAGCAGGGGGTTGGGGACCTTGTTATACCTGGGAGGGTGAAAGGTCAGGCTCTCCACTCAGCATTTCCTGGCGTGGGTTAGCCACAGCTTCTTCTACGGTGTTCAGCTTCAATAAAGCTACTTATTTTCTAGGAATTTCTGTCCTGCTAGACTTTCCCTCCCTGTTCCTCTAGGCTGAGAGGGTGGGTGTTGGCAGGGGCATTTTTATTGGGGCGCCTGTTGGCATTGCTGTGTGCTGGCTTCTTCAGCTCCAAGTTTGGGACATAGGAAGCAGAAAAAGTAAACTCAGGGAATGCATTACCGTTTTGTTCCTTGGGTCTGCCATCTTCTTTCCACATTGCAGTTTCCTTATGTTTTCTCGATGTGATGTCTAGGGTGTTTAGTTGGACATAGTGGGGGAAAATAGATTACAGTGAGCCTCCATTTTCCCTGAAGCAGAAGTCTCAAGGTGTTCTGTGTGATTCTCCTGTACAAATAGTAAATTGCTCGCACTCTAAACCTCAACTGAGATATTGCAGTGTTTTTATTAACCTATTTACTTGACTTCACCAGAATTCTAAACCTCAAAGCCAAAAAAAAAGTGAGCAAAAAACAAAAATCATAAAAATTTACCTGAGCCAGAGGGTGTTAATGCTGCCAACCGATAAAGACTAAATCTCCTGAGAATGAATTCAGATAGAAACTGCTTATTTTTAATGTTGCTGAAACCCCGATTCTACAGCACTCACTCCAAATTCCCATTTTAAAAATAATCTTGCATGCTCGACTTTTGGTTGGACACCATTAAAAACCTCCCCACCTTTTCAAACAATAAGTAGAGACTCAGAAAAAGGCTTCACTTCTTCTTGATGACTCAGACCCTAATGCTAAGCTGCTGGGGCAGCTCTCTCTCTCTCTGCCAGGCAACTTTGGGCTCTTCACCCACTCCTCCACGCCGCCTCTCCCCATCCCCTATTCCTGCTCCTCCTGTCTGGAGGTTGGGAGGGAGACAGATCAGCATGCCTACCCCAGCCATGGTAGAGTGAGCAGATGCTCATGCTGAGGTCACGGGGGTGGCCTACCATGCATCAGGCAGGAAATGTGACCCACAGTGGCCTTAACGATAATGTTAGTGCCAGTAAAATAACGTAAACTTAATGTAGTATTCTTAGTTACACTTGGGTGATTGACATTGCCAAACAAGTAGATGTTAAAGAAAGAAAAGGAAAAAAAGATGGAAGAAGAAAAGAAAAAAGAAAGAGGAATTAAATGCTACTTGGCAATGGTGGGTATACTGTTACCTTGTTGGAAATCAATTTGTGAAGCATTGGTATGAACCCGACCATGCACTGGATTCATTATAAATAACATCATTTTGAATGTGCCCTACTTTGCAGAGTCGGAGTAAAAAATGTGATCCACAGTTTTAAAATGAGAGGCCTGAGCTGGGAAGCTAAGTGCATTGCCTGCGGCCACACACACTGCAAGCCCTGTCGTTGGACTCCACTTGGTCTGCTATTCTTTGCATTCGGATGCTGTGGGCACGCAGGGCTACACGGTTAGGAAAGCATAGAGACAAGAAACCCCCTGCTGATGTGGCATGGCCATCTAAGAGCACTTCTCAAATCCTGCTGGGCACACAGCTGCCAATTCAGTAGTCTGAGAATGGGGCTGTGGTTCTGTATTTCTAACCAGGCCCCTCATTTTTCTGATATTACTGGTCCATCGACTACATTAACTGATGAACAAAAATAGACCCAGAGACATAGAAGAATGGTACAGACTGTAGACCCTCAAAGGGAAGGTAGAGGGGGATGGGTGGGAAGAGATCAACCGATGAATTTGTGTGCATATATGCATACCTGTGGACAGAGACAATGGGGTGGTGAGGGTCTGGGTGGTGGGAGCATGGGCAAGCTAGAAGAGGTTAAGTCTTACTAATGTAATACTTTAAACAATAAAGATTTTTTTAAAGAATCCAAAAGATCTATTTTGATAATATGCACAGGGAGAAATATGAACTTGATCTTCCATTGAAGATATTTCAGACAACTTGTTGTTGTTGTTTTAAAAAAAAAAAAAGTAATATAGTCATAAAAGTTACTTGGCTGCTTCATTACTGATAATGAAACCAAGTGGAAATGTTGCTTTAAGGAGGGGGGAGGAAGGAGAGATAATTTAATTCATAAATAAATCAAAAGGAAGATGTCTGGATATAAAAAAGAAAAACTACTTATAACTAGTAGTTTTAATGTTATTTAGCTGCATTGACCATATTTCCTATATCAAAAGTCAGAATATAAGATTTGATGGTTTGACAAAGGATTAAAAAAATAAAATTAGGCTTTTGTTAATTTGGGTGACTTTTCCATTGAGATCTGGAATATCTCACTGTTAAAACCATGGAATAAATATGACAATAAACCCCACACTTGCTCAACTGTGAACATGTTATCTAAACTACTTCAGAGTTAAAAGAGATCTACGGACCCACGGATGTTTATTTTTATACCCACTGCTGTCCTGATTTCTGAATCTGTAATTTGTATAAACAGTAGTCCTCTGCATAGTGATCTAAAAGAAAATATTTAGCTGTTTGAACAACACATACATAAGTGTGCTCCAAGTGATTCTGTTTTCTCTGGTCCTTTCTCTAGTCTCTCTTAACCCAAAATAAATGTATCAGTCCATTTAACTCGCAATCCTTTTTTTCTTTTAAGGGAAAGCAAAGTTTATTGAGAGTTAACAGACTTCCTCTAGCAAGGAGGGCACCCAAGTAGGTTTCCAAGGAAGCTCTCTGTCTACGGGTAGATATATGTCCTGCTGGCTTCTGATTGGTTCTTTCAAAGAATTTTGCTTTAGGATAATCCTTGGGTTTGGTTATTTCATACACCTCACTGCCTTGTGATTGGTTATGTGCAAGCTGCCTGCCCTAGCAATATCCATACATTTTAAAGCTCAAGTTCCCTCTGGCAGGATGGACCTGATTGAGGACTGCCAGTCAGGTCCGAAGTGACCTCAGTCTTTTCCTGCTCAACGGGGTTCATCTCTAGGTCACCTTGTTTCTGTGCTTGGGTTTGGCTCTAGGTCACTTTGTTTCTGGGGCTGAGCTCAGCTCTTTATTCTACTTTCCCTCCCATGGTCCCATCTCTAATTACCTAGCCCTGTTCAACCATTTGTCTCAGTTTTTCTCATTTTTAACTCATGATCTTGCTTTACTATTGAAAAGGTGTGTGTTTATTCGAAAAGCAAATTTTCAATCCTGATTCTGAGTCTTGACTCCTCCTCTCGCATAGTTTGTGGAACCCCAATCCAGGACAGGCTCTAGTGGCCTTTGCCCTTTTCCCTCCCTAGCACTAGCGCCCACCACACCCCAGGTCTAGAGCAGGTGGGGGAAGAAGAAAAGGAGAGGGGGCAGGAAAGTTCTTGTTCAGCCTATGATATATGAGCTGGGGGTCTAGATATTATCTAAAAAAGGGCCATGAAATATCCAAAAGAGGGTCAACTTGCAGAGACCTTGCCTCCCCCTGACCCATTGTTGGGGTCTCTCCCTGCAGCTCTCTGAGGTGGGAGATGCCCTCCTCCTTCAGCCCTTCTCCACCTTGTCTTTCACCCTGATGGGTGCTGTAATGATCCCCATCAGCTCTCTCTTGCCCATGGCACTCATTTTCCATGGGAAACACTCACTCATCCACCTTTCTCTTAGAGTGCAGGACATCCAACCCAGCTAACACCCTCTTCTCGCCCTTCACTCAGCACCTGATTGGTGCATCCGTACTCTTTCCATCTGTCAGAGAAGACTCGGATTTCAGAATGCTGGGACCACCTGGACCCAACACGGTGGGAGGTGGGAGGCAGGCTCCTCCTCTCCTCCCTCTTTAAGAGGTGTAAAGGTCTCACAGCCCAGCAATATATTTTCCAAAAATACATGTTCAGAAATATTCTTCTCTCGCTCTACTCTGCTGCCCCTTTTGATACCAGGACTGCAGGCAAGACATCTAACTAGCTTTTATCACCTACTTTGAACTTTCTGCATGTGATCCAGCAGCTTCTTTAAAGCTGGACGCCCATTGTCTCCTGGTGCCTGGGCCAGTGTGCTGTTAAATATTCTCATGGACCTCCTGGGATCCCCCAGAGTGTTTCTGAAATCTCGTGCAACTTCAGATCTTCCTTTCATGGAGATCACAGGACTAGTTTGGAATGCACCTTGTAAACACAGAAAGTTGGCATGGAAGGGGCTTCAGAAATAAGCCATTTCCATTTTTTCTCTTAGTAAAGGAGATGATCTGGGCCCAGAAAGTCTCATGTGAGTGGGAGAGCTGGCCTAAAGCCAGTGGCCTGACTGGCAGGCTCCTCGGCCGTTCAAGGGCCAGGACAGAGATAAAGGTTTCAATATCTAATTCTTTTAAGTCTAATAGAGAAATATATATATATTTCCTTTTCTAAGTGAAACTAAACCAGTCTTTCAAACAAAAAGACTTGGTGATGAAAATCCAAGCAGCATGTATTTCCAAGTCTCTCTGTTCCAATATTCTCTGAGATGTTGTGTTTTATGGGTTAATATATATACTTTTTATATTTCAAATACTTTGGCAGCTCTTCTTTGGGAAAGAATGCCCTGGAGCTCAGCAGACTTAGGCTGAAAGGTCTGTGAGATTCCAGGCCCAAGTCAAAGAGCACTTGTTTTTGCCAAGAGAAACTGATGGGTCATGCTTGTGTTGGGTGCCAGGTCCCAAACTGTGGTAAAGAAGCAGCTCAGTGCCCTCTCTGCCCCTAAGGTCCTAGTCCATGCCACAAAGCAGTTAAGAGCAGGGATGCTTTAGTGTTCAAGATACAGGTTTGGCCACTAGTTCACACATTTAGAGAAAGAATGGTATGTTGCCCACAAGTTTTGAACTTTCTCTTTGATTAAAGCCTAAGACCTTGAGTGGGAAAACCACCTTTGAGGCCAAGTCAGACCCTTGGGCTATAAGCATCACTCATCCTATACTCAGGGTCAAAGACCCAAAGCCCATGGGGAGATATTCTCACATTATCTGGATTCACATTCAAAGCAATAGGCTCTCCTACCTGTCTATTCTCTGCTGCTCTATCATTGGCTTTTATAGAGAAGGGACTATATGAAGAGACCACACACACAAAGTAAATAAGGCAGGTTTTGAGTTTGCCGTGTGACACAGACATAACCAAGAGTAAGCAACAAGCCCCTCTTGCTGTAATTACTCTAAGTGTCCAGGAAGCACCAAGGAGGTTCAGAAGAGAAGCAAATGCTTGGTCTGTACCTAAGTTTCCCTGAAAATGTCCTTAGCCTTTAATGTCCAGGGGTTCAGACCCTAATTGAGGAGATGGGAGTGATTTGTCCAAAGACACACTTAGCCTGGAACTCTAAGGTTCAAAGACAATGGACTTTCCACTATACCTGCCTCCCAATATCATCCTTTTTGGAGTATAACATCTGAGACATCTTTGTAAATGTGCAAGCGTGTTACCCCAACTAGAGACAGAGCAAGGCAGTTCCAGATCCACACATTCCTACTTATTCCTCTTCCCATGGTCACTCTGTCTCCAGACAGGGCTGTGGGTCCACAGGGAACCATCAAATAAAACAGCCAACCATACAACTCATGACCAATGACGCTAAAATCAGAGCTGTGGCTTCTGAAACACATTCAGGGCCTTATACTTAAAACAGCCATTGGACGCTGTGTGACGGTGCCAACACAGGGCAGAAAAACAGCCCCGAGGTGTTTACATACCAATTCTGGAGCCCATAAATGTGTTAGGGTCTTGGCAAGGGACAGTGAGGTTGCAGATGGAATGAAGGCGGAAAGCAGTTGACCTTAAAAGAGGGAGATTATCTGGAGGCCCAATATCCTTATAGGGGTCCCTACGTGCGGAAGAGGGAGGCAGGAGAGAGGGTCAGAGGGATTCAGCATTGCTGAATGTGAAGGTGGAGAAAGGGACCATGAGTCAGGAAGTGTGGACAACCTCTAGGAAAGGCAAGGAAATTAAATTTTTTCCCAGAGTCTCGATGGGAATGCAGCCCTGCCCACACTGGAACTTGAGCCCGTGAAACTCATTTTGGACTTCTGACCACAGGAATCTTCGATCAAAAATGGTGTTGTTTAAGCCACAGATTTTTCTGGCAATTTGTTATAACAGCAAAGAGAAAGTAATGTAACTAGTATTTCCCAAGGTCACACCAACTGAGGAAGGACAAATGGCTCCTAACAGTCTTGTTCATTCTGTCTCTCCACCTCCAGACTCCATTCCTTCTGCCCCATAACTACTGGGGTTCCAGGAAGTGTTTCCCGTGGCTGATATGGAAATGCTTATCACAAGTTTCAGACAAATCCTTCTTACTGTCTTCTTCCCTTTATGATGTCTATGCCAAGGCCACTCTGACTTCTTCACTCTATGATGGCACTTCCCTTATGCCCACTCGCTGCACCTGGGTCAAACCACCCTGCCTTCTGTGCACATAGATGCCATGCTGACCTCTTTGGTCCCACTGAGCCACTGGAGCCTGCGGTGCACCCAAGGGGAAGGTTGTCCTCCCTAAGCTACTCCCCCCGCCTGCAAGGGACTCAGGTTGCTCTGCTTCCATAGATCAAGCCCATGTCCCTGGCCCCTGCTTCCATCTGGAGGGATTTGCTAGAAGTGCCTGCCATTCTGCATGGGTCTCAGGGTATCTCAGGTGTAGAGGGAAACATTTAGAGCTAAATTGAAAAAAAAAGTAAGAGACAAAGCCGTCATGGACCAGGTCGGCTCTGATTTATATGAGCTGCAGACCTACTGTGTGCCAAACATTGTATAAGACATTTTTAGATCACTGTGCCATTTATTTTTCCCAGTTTGAGGCTCTGAGCTTCAGGGAGTAACACCTTCCCAATCGCACAGCCAAGAAGCAGCATGCCTGGGCTGTCAGGCACAGGGAGGCTCGACCTCATAGGCACAGAGGCTCCTCCTGACCAGCTGCCCTGGGCAATGATGCCACGTCCTAGAGGCAGGGGCAGGCGTGCTGTCCTCACAGAACACCTGGCCCCACCTGGAAGGGGGCACGTCCCTCCTCCTGCATGTGGTTGATGAAGGGGGAGGGAGGGAGAGGAATGAAGGCAGCACCCCCCCCCCAGGGGCTCAGGGTAGGCAGCTGACATTAGCCAGCAAGAAAAATTCACTTTTAAAATGGCCTAAGAAAAAGTAAACTTGCAGTTCTATCATTTCATGTAAAAAAAAAATCAAGCATGAAAATAAAAATGATTCCAAGTTATTTTATTCTGAATTTATTTTTAGTGGCAATAAAAACAAAATAGGCCTTTTATGTGAGTCATTTTACATAGTTGAAACAGGACTTCCTGAAATGGCATACTACAGAAGCTTAAAGGAAACCACCGTCTGACATGAGAACGATGATGCAGCTAACAGTTGGGGTCTCCCCGCCACTCCAGAACATCCTCCCTCCCTCTCCTCTAGCTATCCCCCTGTTCTTCCCACAAAACTTATTCAAACGGTTACTTCTTCAGAGAGATTTTTCTCTGGCCATTTCCTCATATCTTATATTGATTTGGGGGAGAGAGAGAGACAGAGAGAAACATCAATTTTTGGTTCCAATTATTTATGCATTCATTACTTCTTGTATGCATCCTGACCAGGGATTGAACCCGCAATCTTGGTGTATTAAGACAACTCACCAACCAACTGAGCTACCTGACCATGGCATCCCTCATTTGAAATGAGATCCCCTATTATACCTTCTCCAAGACTATTGTACTGTTTCTTCATTGCACTTCCTGAAACTGTACTAATTATTCTACATGCGTTCATGTACCAAGCCCTTAGGGCACAATGAAGTGTAGCCCCTCCTCACTGGGAACTTACCAACCAACAGGAGTCAGGCAGTTTCTGTGTGACTCTCTCAACCCATTCTACTCAGAAATAGAGACTTCCAGAAAGCGAACAGCCTTAGGGCAGGAACTGTGGGCACACATAGCAGGGGATGCAAGCAAATTGTGCTTAGACGTTAAACAAACACCTGAGCACACCTATCTCCCGCTGGTCATCATCTCTTTTGTTCACCTTATTTTCACTCTATGTAGGTCCCCATTGGTTGACCCCCGTGTCGGCTACAGAGTAGGTGATCAATAAATTATCATTGAAACACCAAAGCGGTAAGTAGTTACTTCTGACATGTGAGCTAGCGGTGCAGTTAATGCCTGTGGCTACTGTTGCAGAGCTAAATGCACCAGATCACAGGAGATAAACAGTTGGGCTGTTACCACTAATAATTCTGCAGAACACAGGTCACTCCCATCCTTGAGATGGGCTCCAAATATAATGCATCATTTTCTATCTTTTACAGCAAGCATGTCAAACCCAAAGGCTAACACAGGCCAAATAAACAAGGTTTTAAGTTTATGTGACCACAAAAAAACAAAAGCTTCCATTTTCATAGAAACATAGGTTTATTTCAATAGAGGCATGCTAAGTACAAAGGGCTGAAATAAATGAGTTATCATTAACATAAAATAATGGAATATTTTAATAAAAATTAATATTTTTTCTTGAACATTAACTTACCAGACATGGAATAACTGCACAAATTGATAAACAGAACGCAAGTAAACCTATTTTACTTGTTCTCCCAAAGCAAAATATTTTCTGTTGCACACATCAAACAAGAAGTCAGTGCAAGACTAATGACGTGGCCATCGGCTGCTAAAATATTCGCTGCTAGTATTATTGGAGAGAAATGGTGCGCCTGTGAATAAAGCGTGTAAGGGAAATGAATGCAACATGATTATAGTAATGAGTCATTAGCGTAGTTGTAGTTTGTGATTAATAACTAGATGCCTGGTGCACAGATTCGTGCACTGGTGGAGACATAGGCCCACTGTGGGAGCGCTAATCATCCCAGTCAGCCAAGTGGCTGTGGACCCACCCTGTGAGCGGCTCCTGGATGAGGAAGTTAGTCTGAGCTGATATTTCAGGGTAATGTCTTGGGTAAAGGCGTGTTCCGTGCCCTGGAGGAACCTGGCAGAGAGCTTTGCACCCCAAAGACACTCGGTGAATGTCCTCGATGTGTGATGCCAGGTTGGTGACACCACTGGACATGTTCAGGGCAACTGTGGTCCAGGATCCTCAGCCATCAGAACAGCCTCCCTGGGGGTCCACAGTCACATCCCTTCTTACCATCCTCCTATGCCAGCTCCCTGCCCTCTTTCTAGAACACACCTTAGAGGGCCTGTATCAGCTGGTGAGGTCAGCCAGAGCCTGGATTGTCTCAGGTATTTGACAGGTGCAGAGACTCAGCCTCAACCTGGACCTGCTAGTGGCTGCTCTCCCTGTAGGAGCAACTGCTCATCCTTGTCAGCTGAGTGGTGCTCCCACTGTGGGAGCGCACTGACCACCAGGGGAATAGCTCCTACATTGAGTGTCATAGTGACTAGTGGACGGTCATTCTGGTCGTTGTGCCGTTCAATAGCTGGGCTTAGATAGATAGATAGATAGATAGATAGATAGATAGATAGATAGATAGATAGATAGATGATAGATAGATAGATGATAGATAGATAGATAGATAGATAGATTATGTATAACAGGATATTATAAAAATTAAGTTATGAAATTTTTATTGAAACATTTCTTATATACTTTTATATTGGCTGGGCTGCAAAAATATTCATTGTGGGCCACATGCAGTTCGAAGACAGCGAGTTTATCATGCTTGTTTGAAGTCATTGTTCTCTGGACTGAATTGGGTCCTGTTGGCACTAATTCTGCGTGAAGTGTGCTTCCCTCTTCCTCTAGCCGGTTAACCACACTCCCCATCCACTGACCACTAGAAAAGATGGTGTCACAGAACAGCTAAGGGTATGCACTGGAAAGCCAGGCTTTCCAAATTCAAGTCTCAGGTCACCTTACAGGGTGACCTCATGCCACTCACCTCTATGTGCCTCAGTTTCCTCACCTATAAAACAGGGATGAGTTCTAACCAGTTTGGCTCAATGGATAGAGCATTAGCCTGCAGACTGAAGGTCTCAGGTTCAATTCGGTCAAGGGCATGTACCTTGGTTGCAGGCACACCCCAGTAGGGGTTGTGCAGGAGGCAGCTGACAGATGCTTCTCTCTCATCAATGTTTCTAATTCTCTATCCCCCTCCCTTCTTCTCTATAAAAAATCAATAAAATATATTTAACAAAAAAATATAGGGATGATAGTGACCTCTCACTTGCAGAGCTACTGAAGGGATCAAATGAGCTAATACATGTGAAGCCTTCATTACAATGGCCGTGGGCAAGCAGCATGTGAATTTTTATTATAGTCAACTCCTGAAATCACCCTCAAACCCTTCATATACTATCTCCACTTTTCACTAACCAAACAACCTGTCCGTGTGTCGGTCTCCCACCTCCCAGAAAGCTCCTGGAGAGGAGGGTTTTGTTTGTCCTCCTGGCACTGACCACAGGCGTACAAACCAGATGTTCAGTGAAGGTTTTCAGTAGCGGCAAAATATGCTGGTTTTCAGCTATAACGTGCCACCTGGTCCCAGAGGGCCAGGACATACATGCTTAATGCAGGACTTCAACCACACCGGTAGGAGAGAGGTGGGCTAGGGGTCGTCTTAAGGAGATTTCGGGTTCTATCCACAGGCAATACATGCAACTGACATATACAAGGCCTGCTTGCAACATTTCTGGCATGTGTTAAGCACTTCCTTGTCAAAGTATTGACAAAGAAATGAAACAAATTTATCTTACTCGTGGCCAGGAAAATTAGACAGTGATAGCCCCATGGATGTCTTTATAGAAGCAATGAAATGGAAGGCTTGGAGGAATTCTGATAAGGCAAAGGTCAGAGCTGGTGAAACCTTTCACAGAAGCAGGAGGTGATCGCCATTTTCTAGCAAGTGGCAACCATTCAAATTTGCTCAAGTGTTTGAAGCAGTAGCACAGTTGAAGGATTTAATTTCCAAATACAAAGCATGTAGTTGTACATACATCATCGTATACCGTCTGCAATGGCACCTGCATATTCCTATTTGCCATCGTTTGCACAAAGCCCTGTTTCTTTTACTTTATGAACACAAGAGATTTTTTTTTTGTAGGTAATTTTCCTCACCCATGTTTGGTGCCTTCCCAGCTCACATAAGAACCTAAACTCGGTTAAGAGCCAACGCCACTGAGTGAAGGACAGGACCCATGCCTCGGCGTCAGGAGGCCCAAGCTCCAGCGTGCACATTGCCTTCAAGCCTCGTGATTAACACCCCTCTTCACCTCTCTGAGTCTCCAGCTTCCTTACTTGTAAAACTAAAAATAGTCCCTCCATCACAAGGCAGGCTCCGAGGTTTGAATGAGGTAATGAGTGCTAAATTTTTATAGACTGTGAAGCTCTACAGGAACCCATCTGAGTCTCCAGTGCAAAATAATGGAAAGTGCCAGGGTCTCTGTAAAGGCACCATGGACATCTATTTGGCTTCGGAGTTAGACAGGCTTAGAGTGAGACAGGCTTGGAGCGAGACAGGTGTGGTCCCATTCAGACTCCTCTCGTCAGAAATCCTGTTTAACCACAACAACCTCAGTTTCCTGCAGCATCATCACATCACTATCACAGCATTTACTGAATAGTTGTGATGTCGGATGTATCACATAGACCAATCCATTTAATCATTATTGTGATTCTCATTTTTCCTCCCCCAAAGGCAGTACCTTTGCCTCCTTCTCCTGCCTTAAATTTCATAACTAGACACCTTCTCTTTGCCAAACCTATTTCTTCTCTAATCCCTATTGCAATTCAAATACTTTCTACATGAGTATATTAGTCAAGGTTCTTCTAAGATAGATAGATGACACAGGAAGGAAGGAAGGAAGGAAGGAAGGAAGGAAGGAAGGAAGGAAGGAAGGAAGGAAGGAAGGAAGGAAAGAAGAAAGATAAGGAATTAGCTCACATGATTAGGAAGGCTAAGAAAAGCCCCAAAGTCATCTGTCAAGTAGAAGGAGACAAAGAGAGTCAATGTTTCATTCCAAATGAGTCTAAAGGCCCGGGAAACAGGAGAGCATTTGAAGGATAAAGAACCAACTGGCGGAGACACAACAAGATGGCGGCAGAGGTAAAAGCCTAACTGCAGCCGCCCTCAACAATTTAAAAAAATACAACTAAAATATAGAGTGGACACTATCCAGAACTACAGGAAAGTTGACTGACTGGAAATTCTACAACTAGAAGGATAGAGAAAACCAGAAGGAAAACCAGAGGAGCTGTAAAAGCCTAAGGTACGGAGGCACGGTGCGCGCGGGGGAGAGGACGGAGCCGGAGAGGAGGGGCAGCGGAGTGCCTGGCTGGCGTTCCCCAGCGGGAAGGAGATAAAAGCTCCGGGCTGTGCTGAACCCCAACTCCGACTGCACTGAACCCCAGTTCTGGGCGAGACCCTGGGGTCCAGGCTCATACAGAGGGAATCTGGGCTGTAAGGCGGAAGCCCAGCGGAGCGGCGAGAAAGGCAGAGCTCCGGAGTCGCGCACATTGCGCGCAGAGGAGGGACTGTTCGCTGAGCTGCTGAATTGCCCCAGCGGGAAGGACTCAAAAGCTCAGGAATGTACTGAGCCCCAGTTCTGACTGCACTGAACCCCAGTACTGGGCAAGACCCTCGGGCCCCAGCCTCATACAGGGGGAATCTGGGCTGTAAGCAGAAGCTTAGCGGGGCGGCGAAAAGCAGCGCCCCTGAGTCGCGCACATTACGAGCACAGAGGACAGACTGTTGTTTGGGCCGCGAGATCGCCCTAGCGGGAAGGAGACATAAGCTCCGGACTGTTCTTAACCCCACTTCCAACTGCTCTGAACCCCAGTTGTGGGCGTGTTGGGGGAGAGACTACACTGTCTGGTAGCGGGTGAAGCTCTAGGGCGCCTTTCTCTCAGAGGTGCTTGCAGTGAGTACCAAAGGACACTGAGGTACACTGAGACTCAGGAACCTCTGGGCGGGGCTAACCGGAAGCCAAGGCTGTAGGCTCCACCCTGAGACTCTGCCCCATCCAAGCTGAACTCAGAGAGGCTTTTGCAGGTTTCCAAGTCTAGTGGAATAAGGTTGTCTCCTGGCATAGACACAGCTGATCCTCCCAACCTACCAACTCGGAAGCAGCGAAAATGTCGAAACGAGGAAACAGATCACAAACGAAAAAAATGGAGGACAAAAAGCGACGGGATATAGAGTTCAAAACCACGCTTATAAGGTTGTTCAACAATCTCCTAGAAAAGGCCGATAAAATAAATGAGACCTATGAGGATATGAAAAAGGATCAACAAGAAATAATAAAGGATCAACAAGAAATAATAAAGGGTCAACAAGAAATAATAAAAGGTCAACTAGAAATAAAGAATACAATCTCTGAAATAAATAATATTATACAGAGTCCTAAAAACAGATTGGAAGATTGCAAGAATCAAGTCCAAGATTTGCAACACAAAGAGCCAGAGGACACTCCTCCACAGAAGCAAGAAGACAAGAGAATCCAGAAAGTTGAAGATAATGTAAGAAACCTCTGGGACAACTTCAAGCGAACCAACATCAGAATTATGGGCATCCCAGAAGATGACAGGGAGCAAGATACCGAAAACATATTGAAAGAAATAGTGACAGAAAACTTCCCCCACCTGGTGAAAGAAATAGACTTACACGTCCAGGAAGCACACAGAACCCCAAACAAAAGGAATCCAAAAAGAACCACACCAAGACACATCATAATTAAAATTCCAAGAGCTAAAGACAAAGAAAGAATATTAAAAGCAGCAAGACAAAAGCAGGTAGTTACCTATAAAGGGGCACCCATACGACTGTCAGCTGATTTCTCATCAGAAACCATGCAGGCCAGACGGGAATGGCAAGAAATATTCAAGGTGATGAATAACAAGAACCTACAGCCAAAAAATACTCTACCCAGCAAAGCTATCACTCAGAATCGAAGGCCAGATAAAGAGCTTCACAAATAAATTTAAGCTAAAGGAATTCATCTCTGCCAAGCCAGAATTATATGAATTGTTAAAAGGGGTTCTTTAGGAAGAGGAAGAAAATCAAGATAAAAATTATGAACAAACACGTAACTATCAACAAGTGAGTCTAAAAACCAAGGGAAGTAAAAATCCTGATGAACAATATTAACTGGTGAATATAATAGATTCAGAGGTATGGAAGGGGAATGGACTGATGATTCTCAGGGAAATGGAGAGTGGGGAGGGGGGAAGAGACTGAATATAAACTGCACATATGGATGAGGACAATGGGGGATGGGGAAAGGGCAGAGAGTTGAATGGAAACTTGGTGAAGGGGAGCAATGGAGGGGGGGGAATGAGGAACATTTGTAATAATATGAACAATAAAGATTTATTTAAAAAAAAAAAAAAAAAGAACCAACTGGCCATGACAGGTGCCTGAAGAGGAGAGATCCAAGTGTGTTCTTGCTCAGTGATCCATCAGCTGCGGATCCAGACAAGACTTGAAACTTGACTTGTATGAGTCTCAACAACTATGCTGAGAGATTGGTACATCACAGACTCAGAGCAAATGAAAAAAAACAAAGTTCAGGAAAAGAGTCTGAAAATTAAGTGGCTCTACCTATACTATTACTATTCCTATCTGCCTTAAAGGGGGTGAAAATCATTTTGGTTTCCTTCTTCCTCCTTGAAAATAAAAAATTAGAAAGAGAAAGAGAGAGTGAAAGAGAGAAGTTTAAAGGCCCTGTTCCATTTTAGGTGATAAGCTTGGTTTCTCTCCTCTTCTGTTCTGAGTCCTGCCTGTCCCACTCTCTCCCTCGCTGATTATTTGTTATAATCAGGGAATCCTTAGTGCCGTTGGTGCTGGGTGTGTTTTTTCTTAATCTGATTCTCACTTCAAGACCTACATTTTACCCATGAGAGGACAGATGGTGTGGGGTCCTTTGCCCTGTCAATTTAGCAACCCTGGCAAGAATTCAGCCCTTGCATAGAAAGGGGGTGATTTTGTCCGCATGATTTAAAAATATTACACAGTGTTCTTAACCTCCGGAAAAAAAATGGTTGGCAAACAACTGATAGCAGATGTGTGTGTGTGTGTGTGTGTGTGTGTGTGTGTGTGTGTGTATGATGTCACATTTCTGGCCAGATTTGTCTAAACAAGGCCCTGCTCAAGAGAAATGGCTAACGTCAGCTGCCATTTAAACGCAGAATCCAGAGATATAGCCATGTTGGTCTGAAAGAGATCTGGCTAAGAGCCTGGAACTATGGCCACAGTCTTGGTTCTTCCCTCAATTCAGCATGGTATTCACTCACTGCACTTTAGGCTGCAGCCAATTCAGCTTACCGGTGGCTGGGTGCTGCACCGGGTGTTCTTGGGATTGCAATGAATTCCAAAATGAGAAATAACTCCAGCCACCCTCAAGGAATATGTACTTTATTAAGGTCTATAAGCCCCCAAAGTCCATCCCTTTCTCAGGACCCTATCACTACCACTACCCAGCATTCTCTTCCTCTAGACATGCACCAGGCTGGGTCCTTCTCATCTAAGTGGTGTGAGAGCCTGGTGTGAGAGCCTGGTGACCCTTGGACTCTGCTTTCTCCAATGGGCAATAGTAATGATGACACCAGTTTGGAAGCCCTATGTGGTGATTAGATCATGTACTCCTGCAAAGTGCCTAGAATAATGTCTAGCATACACTGAGGACTTAATTAATGTTCATCTCCAAGCCCCTTCTGGGGAAAAAGTGTGAGCAAAGCAATGAACTCGTGTTTCAAGGATATGCATTCATTGGTAAACCAGCTATCATTTCTGTGAATAAAGAATTAAAGGAATCTAAGCATGCTGAGCAGAAATCATAGGGGGAAGCTCTGCCTGCATTTACCTATCACCTCCACCTCTGTGATTCCCAAAGATCTTAGCATGAACGCAACAAAGCTTGGCCAGGACATGTGCCCACAATCAGGACCATGCTAGGCTCAGGGTGGCACCTTACCTCTGCTCTATGAGCTGTACTCTGAGTCCTGGGCTCGCCCATGTTGGGGTCAGGCTTGCTATAGGGTGTATTAGGGGAGTTGAGTCAAGAAGTGAGAGGTCCTTGAAGATCCTTTCTGGAGAGAATGGACCTGTATGGGAAGAGCCCCACCTGCTATTGTTCCCCATATGTGACCAGGTGTGTATGAATGTCCATCTTTTCTGTATGAATGTTACTCAGCAGCGTATGTTAGATTTCTCCAGGAGGCTACTTCTCAGCAGGCATGAATGTGTCCAAGGCACAGCAGGCACCCAGCTGAAATTGAGCACATCTGAAATCCAGCAGAGGATACAACTTCAACTCATGCCAAGATTCCCCTTTCAGAGGGAAAATTGCTAGTGTGATGCAGGAGACCACAGCTGACTGGGGAGGCTCAGATGTGTTTCCTGAAAGAGGTGTGAGACAACAGGAGAAGGAAAAGGCAATTAGTGTAAGGTGAGCCCCTCTCAAGGGGCTGGAATCACTCTGCCCTGGGCACCAATAGAAACAGGTGCTAACCTATAATAAATCAGAAATTCTAGTGCTAAAACAGACAGTGCAACTACTGGGATAGTAGACAGTATTGCTTGTGTTTGGGGGTGTGAACATGTGTACGTTGACCAGTGCAACCCCAGGTCTTGACACTGTACCAAGACCAGCTGTGGGATGGGAGCCTGAACTTGACCATCACCATCCACTGAAAGGAGAATCCAAACACCACACCCTGTCACAATGCTTCCTAAGAGCAGCAATTTTATTACCTGAATTAGTTTTGTTTTAAAAATTGCAAAAGAAAACAAGAAAGAGCAAGAAGAACAGGAAAGTGGTGAAGTTGGGTCAGGCTTTGCCATTATCTTCTCTCTCTCTCTCTCTCTCTCTCTCTCTCTCTCTCTCTCTCTCTCTCTCCTTCCCTCCTTCTCTCCCTCCCTCTCTCTTTCTCCTCCAACACATTGTCTCAGTTTTAGAGAGGGGAATGAATTAAAATATAAATCTGTTTCTGCCTAGAAAGTTTATTTATGAGACAGTTTCTCTGGGGGACCTCTCTAGACTATTTTGGCCATTTCTTGTGAGTCTATAATTATTTCAAAATAAAACATTTAAAAATAAGAAGATAATTTTTAAAGATAGATAAAAACTTCAGTTTCTCCTTCTGTGCACTAAATTCATAGAAGTTGAAAAAACATTTGAAGATCTGTTTGAGTGGGTTCCAGGTAGTTAACCTGTGGTTACACCCATATCTTCTTACCTCTCTGTGTTTGCAAGACCATTTTAGAATTTCATGCACTGAAAAATGCTATAAGGTTAGCGGCATCACCCTCTTTTGTGAAGGTGAAAAATGAATTGGTTAAGTTGGGGTGTATTACAGAATTCAAGATCAATTTATGTAAAACTAGAGTGATGAGTGGCGAGGACCAGAGAGGACAGCAAGCACCTGCAAGAACTTGTGCCAGCTTAAATGAACCAGGGTGAAGGTGGAGAGAAATTCAAATGCACTGAGCACCTAATACATACCCCAAACATTGCAGCATGTCTTTATTTACAGTATATTGTTCATTTCTTGGAATATGTCTAAAATATAAATATGACTAGCCCTTGATCACTGAATGAAAACTAGTTGAAAAGAAATCAAAATTTTCCCCCAAGATCACATAACTAAGAATTAATACAACAGGAACCCCAGGTTCTCCTCATAACACCTGATGGATCTGGTCCATGTGTCTTGAGGAGGAAGGGGAGAAGGGGGGTCCCAGAAAACCATTGGCAACATCAAGTCCCAAATATATTAGCATTTTGTGTGCATGTGAACTGAGTCTAGCGAAACTCACCTTCTCTGTGTGAATGTTACTCAGCAATCTGTTTCAGTGTCTTCTAGAAATTGTGAAGCGCCCCTATTAGGATACCGTGTGTCTTTAAGGACACCCCTTGAATAGAGAGCCCTCGGCCTCCTAGGGCTTCATTTACTGCCTTTCAACTCGAGAAGAGGAAGTCCCACCGAGCATAGGTCACACCGCTGAAGGTCTGTGGCTGAATTTCACAGGAAACCAAGCCTAAAACAGGCCAGGGAGGAGCCTCCTGCTGAAGGACACGGCTTAGCGTTGAGAACAATTCCACCCACGGCCTCACGGATCACCAGCTCCTACAGCCTCCGAGATGTCCCTTCAGCCCCCTGCGCAGGAGACCGACATCTCAGCCTGGGGCCTGTCGCACTCCCCGCGCTGCTCAGGTAAACTAAGTAGGCCAGCTCCATCCGAGTGGTCACCTCCTGTCATATGCGATCATTAGGAAAGAGCTGACACCAAGCAAAGGGGTTTTTCTAGCACGGGGAACGCTGTGCCTTCCATAAAGCATCGAACAGCATTAAAAAGGCCAGCTCTCTTTACTCAGTTTTTAGAAATGTCTTCATTCTGTTGGGAGACTCAAGATATCTCCCCATAAAACATTAAAAGACTAAATGTTTTCAGTCCTCCTTCTGGAGCTGGGACCCCTGACTGTTTGCAACAAAAGCCTGAAGGCCAGGCTGGTGGCTGACTTTCTCAGCTGACCTCTATTAGGACAGCCCCCTAGAAAGGCAGCCTCAACTCAAAGTAGGTCATTGAAAGTAGATGTTGACTCAAGGAGCTCCTGTGGATATATGGGGATTTTTTTTTTAACTTGTCTAAATTGAAATGGCTTTCTTTCTGCCTCGGTGTGACTTTAGAATGGGGCAGAGCATGCTTCCGCCCACAGGGGTGAGATCCCGAGTGTGAGTAAAGTTGGGGTAACATGCCCACCTCCAAGGGTGCCAGGAGGCATCTCCGCCAGGTGTTTCTTAAGATGGTAAACTAGAGTGAAATAGAAAAGAGAAAGTGTGTCATCAAAGTATCTATACTTTATATGTCCATTCTCTGCATGGAATTTATTAATACAGGTAAGTGTATGAATATTTTCTTTTCATAATCTCATTAGAGAGTAGTCATATACCGCAGCTATGCAGCCTTGTAGAGCCTACAGAGTCTGGACACAGTTTCTTATTTGATGATCTTAACAACTTAAATGAAATTGGCAGGGCACTATCAGGTCATTTAGAAGATGTTGAAAGTGAGGCTCAGACCAGTTGAGGATGGACAGACAGCATGGAGAAATGGAAAGAGAGGAGGCTTTGAGACCAGTCAAAACTGAATATGGGTATAGTGTGTTACTTAATTGTGTGTCTGGCAAAGTGGCTGAAACATCTCTGAGCTTTGGCTGGTGTTAGTGGAGCGGGGAGGGGAGCGGGCAGGTGCTGTAACTTGGAACTGGGTAGAATGACCCACTTGATGGGTTGAGAGTGAATACAGTGTCTGTGTGCACAGGGAGTGTCTGATGAGGAGGAGACCCTGAGGAAGTGGATGAATGGTAGCTGTGCAGTGCTATTATTGCCAAGGTCACACAGTGAGCAGCTAAGCTGGATCTAGAAAGATCTCTTTGGGAACATTGCCACATAAAGCAGTCATACCCACCCGCCCTGGCATTCGCCAAGGTCTACTGAAACCTGAGTTCAGGAAAGCTGAAGAGACAGAATGGTCAGAGGGGTTAAGTTATTAAACAGACATAAGTATTATTTGAATCTAAATTAGATTTAAGATTTTTTAACAGAGTGAGCCAAAATCTAGTGATCATGCAAAGTAAGTTATCAATAAGACTGAAACACATCAGATTATATTGGTCAAGTATAAGTACTTAATAATAATTTTAAAAATAGTTTGGACAACCATCATGTGAATATTTTATGGGTTTGGGTTTTGTTTGTTTGCTTGTTTGTAGTTCTATGGACAGAATACATTGAGAATCATCACTATGATGACTCGGCTTTTTTAAAATATATTTTATTGATTTTTACAGAGAGGAAGGGAGAGGATAGAGAGCTAGAAACATCTATGAGAGAGAAATATTGATCAGCTGCCTCCTGCACACCTCCTACTGGGAATGTGCCCACAACCAAGGTACATGCCCTTGACTGGAATCGAACCTGAGACCCTTCAGTCCTCAGGCCTGCAGTCTACCCACTGAGCCAAACCAGTTAGGGCAACTCAGCTTAATTTTAATCATGTCCTCCAAATAGCAATGACAGGTAGGTTGTCATTTGAGTGCCTGATATGTTTTGGACAATGAATACTCATTGCCTCTCATTTTTTAAATAGGCATGCTTATTATTACTCTATAGAAGAGGATACTGAGGGTCAGAGAGACTCCATGAATTGTCCATTTCACACAGTGAATGAGAGGGAAAGCCAGAAAGGAGAGCCACGTCTACAAAATCCCAAGTTTCTGCTCCTTTTAAACTAACCAGCATATAGGACTCCCATAAGCAACATGTCTGTGAGTTTGGATTTTGTAGTTCATTGGTGATGTGAATTAAAGCACAGTTTCCCAAACACCTACGCATGAGAAATGATCCTTCCTTAAGGGGCACTCTGTATAAACATCTGCCTAAAAACTAAGATGAGCCAAAAGGTCTGGAAACAATATGGAAATTGAATATCCATGTGTGTGAGGGCACAGCCCTCCTTGTGGTGGGTCTCAGTTAAATTTGGTGTCAGATAAAGATGAAAAGTAGCAAACAGCCCGGCTCAACCTCAGCCTCTGAAAGGCTCCTGCCTTTGTGGAGTCCTTAAGGACCCACCTTCAGTCATCAGCTCTGCAGATTCAGAAGGCTGATTTCATCCCAGGCACTCAGCGTGGATGGGGCCCTGGGGTGCTGTCTCACTCTGGCATTCTGACCCATATACCCATGTTCTGTGACTTCGCTTAAGTATTAAATGCATATATTCAAGTTACGAGTTCCCTCCCAGGGGGCAAATCAATGCAGGAAAACAACTATAGCGTGGCTCACCACTGTCAGAGCTGTGTGGTTACAATAGCTGAATTCGCCAAGCTGTCCATGGTCTGATGTCTTGATAAGCACCTGGGAACCAGTCTGCCCCATGACTACTTATGGATGGACATTCCTACATCATGTCCCCCTGACTCCTGGGCAAATCTAGGGGTGTGCTGGCTGGACCAGATTCCTGGGCATTCCCAGAGAGCCCCTCCACACTCTCCTTACCCCAAACTCTACTTCCTTTCCCAAGCTCTTTCTCCTGCACCTTTACACCTGGTCTGAGAAATAGATACCTGGATTGGAATTCAGACTGTTGGATAATTTTAGGGAAGTTGTTTAACTTTTCAGAACCTCAAGCTATCCTTTATAAAATGAACTTGCATGCAATACTTACCTTCTGGATTTGTCATGAGAAATCAGATGCCTATTATACGGTATAGTCTAGTGTCTGGCAATTGGTAAGTGCAATGTAAGTGATAGTGTCTATCTTATCATTTTTAACTCAATCATCATGAGTTTATCTTACCATCAGACAAACCATCATTAGTTTCTTTGGTCTTTTGTCCCTTTCTAAGAATGTTGACCTCAAGTAGTCCTATTTTTGAGGTGATTCTACAGAAATTGAATTTCATCATTTTTGTATTTTTTTAATTGTTTATCCATCAAAGCCTTAGTAGTATCTCACAACTCCCCTATTGTACCAATTTCTGAAAATATTCAACTTTAATGAAAAATTATTTTAAAAGTTCTTTAATAATGCTTTCCTTACCAATTTTATATCCTCAGTATCCTTCATGGTACTGACACCAGAAATTGTTCAATAACTACCTATCAAACTATACTTGCATGACAGTTTGGTCTTCAAGGGAAGATGCCTGTGTCCCCATTTTCAGATGAAAGATACTTGAGTTGTACCATGCAGCAGCCTTCCTGGGCCTAAAGCTCTGCCTCCTATACATCTAGGGGAGTGTTAAAAGAATAATAGAAAGGGCAAAGAAAGAGTTAATTATTAGGGGGAATTTAAATTCAGAAATTAAATTCTAAATGCACTTGAAGCTACAAACTAGGTGATGATCTCATCTGAATCCATACTGTGCATTTGTTCACCAGACAGACTTGGCTCAAGGGACTCTCACTGAACAAAATGAGGAAATTGTTTAATACTGAAAAATCTGAGTCACTTGGATTGTTGCCTTACAGTGAAATAAAATTAAACAGAATGTCCTACATAGCTTCTGGCATTCAGTAAATGGCATTGTTATTATTATCATCATCATCATCATCATCATCATCATCATCAAGTATTGCTCTTAGCCCAGTCTTAGTCTATTCTTGGTTATATTGCCTGACTTCTCATCCCCTGTCTTTGGATTTTAAGTGTCTCTCAAACTTCTTTGAGACCTTTCTTATCATGAAATAGCTCCTTAGGAAATGACTAGAATACAGCAGGTGCTTAATAAATGTTTGAAAAATTGATAAGTGCATTCACAATTGGACCTGTGGTGTTTGAGAGGTAGAGCTGGGGATGTCCAACTGATGGCTTAGGTTGCTGCTACTGCCTCTGTGCCCGCCAGCCATGATCTGTGAGCCCAGCTTCTGGCTGAGCAGTGCTCCCCCTGTAGGAGCACACTGACCACCAGGAGGAAGCTCCTGAGTTGAGTGTCTGCCCCTTTGTGGTCAGCGTGCAGTGTGCGTCATAGTAACTGGTTGACTGGATGTCTGGTCATTCTGCCATTCGTTCTCTGGGCTTTTATTATATAGGGTCTTTCTTTTCCCAAATTGTGCCTTAGTATTGCCCCAAGGCATGAGTCGGTCAATGGAGACAGAGGCCATCACAGCAGGATATGCTATGTCTCTAGGCCTGTCAGTAGCTCCCAGCCCCAAAATGAAAGGAGGGGCAAGGTAAAGAGTTAAACTTAATTTTTTTTTTAATTTAAAAAAAAAAAAACAAGGAAATGTCTAATGGGGCTCTTGATAATTGCTCTTTTTTTGTTAAAGTCTTTTATCTGAACATTAAAGCAACTAATGATAAGAGGTCAGGAAGAAGGGAGAAAGGAAAGAGGAAGAGGAAAATTAAGAAAAGGAGGGAGGGCAGAATGGAGGAAGAAAGATGAGAAAAAAAAAGAGTGAATAAGAAAAATAGGATAAAGAGACTATTTACTACAAAATGGAATTAGAGGGGAGAGAAAAAAATCTTACCACAGAAGAAAGGGAACCTTGTCTGTGAAAGAGAAATTGAGAAGGCTTTTAGAAACAAAGAGCCCAGGAGAAATCAATTCCAAAACTAGATTCATTGGTTCATGAGGGTTCTTCAAAATAAAAAGTGAATGTGCTTTGCCCTGAGATACTTAAGGGAACTTGTTACTAAGACAGTTGCAAGATCTTTTTTTTATTTAAAAAGAAAAAAAAATGCCCATACACAAGAGCAGGAAAATGAGTGGAGCACTCTCCCTTATTCCTCAACAACAACAAAAAAATCTATAGCAATCCATTTGACTTTAAATGCCTCCATTCATTGGAAATCCAATAAAATTAAATGTTACATTTAATTCAATTTAGCTGATTGCCCTGACCATGGTATAGAATTAGAAATCCAATCAGCATATATCTTTTTTTAAGTAGGGGCATCTCTAAAATGCAACTTTCTCATTTTTAATATGAAAATGGAAGAAAATTTTTCTAAGATTGTGAGCCAATTAATAAACAGCTGCATCTGAGAAATCTTGATTTAGTCAAAATTCATGCATGGGTGGTCGGTCTCTCTCTCTCTCTCTCTCTCTCTCTCTTTTTCTCTCTCTCTCTCTCCCAACACACCCCTCCCCTTCCCTCATCCCCAAATATGCACATATTACTCCCTCAATTCCAAATGACACCCATCACTTTCAGAATACTGGATGTGATTGATCACACCCAGCGAGATAATCAGATGCACGCTGGGTATATTTTAGATTCAGCGTTTTCCTTGTTTGCCTGTTCTAATGAGAAGCACCAGCCCTCATTCAGGCCTTTCCCTCCAGCCTTGACCCAGTTTAAACAGCACAGCTGCCCCTGACCTTCTGGGATGACTTTCATACTCTCTCCAGCAACCAATAGTTTGCTCCCAGTCATTCCCCATCTCTAATCTGTTTCGTTGTTGTAATTTAAAGGATGGTGCCTAAACTCTGACGTAGACAGAGGCTAGCATTTGTATAAGCTTTATCTTCAAGGAATACATGAGAAATGTTTGAGAGCCAAAACATTTCTTTACTGTAAAAGCGTTGTTTTTCCTTCATGAAATATTAATTTTGGATCAGGTGGAATGCAGGAGAAATGTCTATGAACAAATGTCTCTTTGTGCGCTCACTTAGAGCACCAGGTATCTCCCAGGGAGAAGAGGACTTCCCCAGGACAAGGAGGAAACCACTGATCCATTGCTTTACATAGTCCCACCTGTTTGGTGAACTTATTATACTACTAGAGGCCCGATGCATGAAGATTTGTGCAAGAATTGGCCTTCCTTCCCCTGGCTTCTGGCACCACCTTTGCTCTGGCTGAAGCCACCTTTCTGCCTTCCTGCCTTCCCATGCTGCCCAGAGGCCCCACCCCCAGCCGCTCAGTGCCTGCATATGCAAAATAACCTGCCATCTTTGTGGAGTTAATTTGAATACTCACTTCTGATTGGCTGGTGGGTGTTGAGAAGGTACGGTCAATCAGCATGTTACTCTTTTATTAGGTAGATAAGGGTATAATTAGTCCCAGATTAAGACCTATGCCCAAATCCAACCTATTGATCAAGCACATCTTTTTCTCCTGACACAGGCGAGTACTCAGGTGGGTTCAGGCTCTTTGGAAATCATAAGGATGTTCCTCATCTGTAGCACCTGTTTTTTTATTTTAGTTTTCTGAAATATTATGTTTTAACAATCAAATCTATTGTCTTTCCAAAATGCCTTTCAATCCCAAAGAACTTCGTGAGTTAATCAAACATAATCAGTTATCTGGCATGGATGACTCGGGCAGGAACCCCTTTACTGCAAGGCCCTCAGGTGCTGTGCACCTCTTTCACAGGAGGGCAATGCCTGAACCTTCTAGGAAGGCAACAGAAGACAGAGCAGTGTTTCTCAACTGCAGCTTCCCTGGAGACTATAAATCCCATAGGATCTCTATTATTAAAATGAAAGCATGAATTTCTAAGTCAAACAAAATGAATTATGAACATATCCTCCCTCTTCTGCCCGTACTATAGAACCTGGTATACAGTTCGGCAAGTTTTCTGCCCAGGTTGGCATTTATGACTCAACATGCATTTGGTGTCTAAGTTGCAATACAGTTGGCATCATCCCTTGCTGGAGAAATAAACAGGCATCATGACAAGGGGTGGCCTCACCCTGTGATTCCCAGGGGTTCCTCTGGTGCAGCCTCTTCCTGGCCATTGGCCCCTGCAGGAGGGCTTTGTCTCTTCATGGGACCCTGAGGGCTGTGCCAGTGTCCCCACGCAGTGCCATGCTGGATAGATCAGTCCCATTTGTACCAATGCCCTGCTGTGACTGACAGATGGCACCTGAGCGTCACGTCCACAGAAAAGCCAAGCTTAGGCTTCAGGGCTGTGGGTAATTAGGAAGGGAAGCTGGGACAATGCCCTGGTTCCTCTAGAAAGCAAATGTGAAAACACGATGCGATTCCCCTGTGGCTGGGGCTCTGCAGCCTCACCAGGTCCTGAGTCAAAGCAACCACAGGAAGCCCCGACAGGTGCCCTTTGACCTCAGACAGTCTCCAGATCCCAAAGCCCTTGGAGAAAGACCTATAGGCCCGAGAGATCCTCAGCCTGGAGTTGCATCCCCTTCCATGATCAGAGTCCCGCTAGCGGTCAGGGTTACTTCTAACAGACTTGGTAGAGGAGCTGGGTGGAACCTCCTCTACTGATCCCACAAAAAAATGCCTGGGTCTCCTCTGGGGGTGGTTGGGGCAGGAACCTCCCTATAAGACTGCATGCCTGTAACACCTTTAGTTCCACTATTATTTGCAGTTACGTGGTTAGTCTAACTCATTACAATCATTTACAGTGCTATGGGAAAATCACTCAGGACTCATGAGGGCAGAGCATTGCTCAGTGGTTGTTACATCCTAATATCTGGGAAGTGCCTGGCATGAAGTAGATCCTCAATAAATGTTTGCAGAATACATGGACAAATTCCACCTCGAGGACAGGCACAGGAGCCTGGGTCTTCCTCCAGGGTGGCTGTAGACGAAATTAACAGAATCGGCTGTTTGGTGAGATTAGATGTTCCCACCGTCGTCTTGGTCCTAAATGTTTGGGCGAGGTACATTTTCTTGAAACATTTCATTGAAAATTTGCTCAGAAATAACTCTAAATGTGCGGAGGATCCTTTATGAGCAATGGCAGTTTCTGGATTTCTTAGGGTGAGCTTGGAACCCAAAGGCAAATGGAAGTGTGGTTATTTGGAACCTTCCCAAGAATGAGAAGATGTCAGTGAGTGGATCTGGACAGACAGATGGACAGGACTGACGCTCTCATGTCCGCTTCCATCTGCCGCACTGCCCGTTAGAATACCTGGCACATCAGAAAAGTATCAAACCTGGGCTCCTCCCCAGAACAACGGAGTCAAACTTCCTGGGACGCCAGGACTTTGTAAGGCTCCTGGCGTCCATAACTTTGATATGTTAGATGACGGTGGGAACATCTAATCTCACTCCAAAGGGCAGACAGATGTGAGAACCAATGCTGACCCCACGGGCGGTTCTGAACAGCAGGTCAGGGCTTACCATTTCCTGAGACCGAAGCCGGATATAGGGTGATATAGAGCACTTCACTCATCTTCAAGTTCAGGTGAATGTTAATAGTGACTGCTCCACATCTTGGATAACTTATGTCCTCAAGTCCTCCTCTGGTTAGCTGTTGTGTTGCGCCCATTTTACAGATAAGCAAACTGAGACTCAGAGTGCGTAATGTTGTCCAAACATCACAAAATCATGTCTGGGCCAGTGGTTTGCAGCGCCAGCTTATTCCACACGAAGTGCAGAGCTGGTTCCTTAAGGTCACTGGGTTTGTATGAAGTAAGAATGAGAGATCCCAGGGTGGCAGGGGCGGGGGACACATGACAGGCATTCAGGTTCATTCCATTTTCTGGGTTAATGACACACGTCAGGAGGAGCAGGGCCTTGCCTCTCAGTGGCCTGTTACCCCCACGAAACCCATGGACCTGAAACCCTGCCTGACCATGTGCATCTCAGCCTCTCTGCCTCCTTTCCCAAGGGGCTGTGATCAGTTAAATGGCTGCGGGCTCTCGGGCGGGTCTTGGTCTGTGCCGAGCAGAGCGGCTTCCTCGGACAGTGCCACACATTCTGCCCGGCTGGGGGCATCCCCCGGGCTGCTCACACTCTGTGCGGGTCACTAAGTTCCCAGGTTCTGCTCTGTAAATGCCAGAAAGGCTTGGCTCCCTCTGTGAGATTTTGAAATTATTTTCATATGGTAAGATATGTTTTGAGCTTGTACTAAAACTTCAAAACACAAGCCTCATCAGCGCTGGGGTTCCAGGTCAAACGGTTCACGAAGGTTTCCGGTCAGGATGCCTGCTGCCCCCCTCACCCCCACCCCCACCCCCACCCCGGTCCTGTGTGCTGTGTGCCCGCCGTGGGCAGACTCTCCGCAGCTGTGCCCTGTCAGAAAATGAGAGAAGACAGGAACATGTAAGAAACGGAATAGCATATTTCCAATTTTTTAAAACCATTTTTTTTTGTCGCCAAGTATGAAAGGACTACAGTTTCTTAAAGGAAGTTTTTTATGGGAACTTTGAGCTGGAGGAGACCTAGTGGGACCAACAGGCTAATTTTCCAGGTGGGAGGGAAAAAAAGACCCCCAGCTTCCCAATGCCTCCTTCACGGCTGCAGGGTGGATGGAGGGCAGGCAGAGAACAGCTCTCCTGGCCACCTGCCCAGGCCCCTGGTCCAGGCGGTAAGCCTCAGAGGGGACCAGTCCACCCCTTGTGGATCCTTGGCTCTGAGCCACTCGCGTGGGGAGCCGACCGTGAACCCAGACATACATCACCCGCTCCGGTGCCGCCTCCACACCAGCGCCTGCTGAGTTTAGCCCAGGGGGGGGCAGTAGCAGGGAATTCAGGGGAATAGGGGGCAATGAGATGGGCATTCTTGTTCCACCTGCCGCAGCTCCTGCCCTGCGGGTCCCTGGGCTGACGCCGCCCCCTCCCCTTCCATCAGCCCTGTCTCTGGGTCCCACTGGCTCCCCTCCCCCCCCCCGGGGCGCAGGGTGGTGACAGCAGGTCTTTGTGTCAGTGACATGAAGCTCTATCGGCTCCTCCCAGGGAGGGTCGTGCTGCTGATGATGATGATGATTGCAGGGTGAACGGCTCATGGTCTCTCCTATGCGGGCGGACACCAGCCCCCAATAAAAATGCAGCATCCCGACTGAAACAGTGTGAATGCAACTCCAGTAAACATTTCATGGCCAAGTTACCCTGTGAGAGCAAACGCATGCCTTCCTAGACACACAGGCGCCCCAGAGCGGAGCCAGCGAGGCAAGGCGGCAGGACCTGCATGTCCCGGGGAGGCGCACATTGCCGCCAGGGACACCGGGCCGGTGGGTCTCCCAGCCCCCGCTCCCCGCCCCCCCGGGGCAGATGCAGCAGAGGAGATGCTGGCTGACAGAAAGAGGACAGCCTGTCAGGGAGGAAGCCCCGCCCCCACCCGCTCCAGAAATAAACCAATTTTCAACCTGGGTGGATGGGCTCTCCGTCTCCTCTGAGCAGGCACCTGCATCCCGCTTTAACGAGAAGCGACAGGCGAATGTTGGCCAGAATTAGAACATGACGTGTGAGGCCCGCTAACGGTTTGCCTTCTCTCCACAGGCTGAGCTGAGGGTCCCTCTCCTTCGCCCGGTGCCCCGAGCTATGAGCAGGCAGTAAGTACCTCTGCGTGTGCACCCCAACCCCCTGGTGAGGACAGGGGTCAGATCCTGGTCTCAGACTAAGGAAGGATGCTACTGCACCCCCCATCCACGGAAAGGGCATTTCCAAGGTCAAGGCCGAGGCTGAGAGGCCAGGGTCAAGGGATGCGCATGTGGGAGTCAGTGAAACCTTGCCCGGTCCCAGCGTGCTTTTTGCGGGCAGGCCACCTGTCCCCAGCACAGATGTGTGGCTGGGGCAGGGATGAGGTTCCCAGCACCCACATGCCCCCAGGGCACCAGAAATATCACCCGTCACTTCCCACCGGTGTGAGGGTAGAACTAAAGGCCCCGAGGTCAGCACACGTGTTCCCACAGCAGAACCTGGATCCGGCCACCTGAGTGGGGATGAGGGGGCAGGGGGACCCTCAGAGGAAACCCTCAGAGTGGGTGTGCGCTTGGTATAGGATTTCCAGTGTGTGCCTGACCTGGCCAAAATCCATCAGCTCCTGCTGTGTGTAAATACCATATGGTAAAACAAACAAACAAAAATGGTAGGCCTCTGCCGAAACCGGTTTGGTTCAGTGGACTGAAGGGTCCCGGGTTCGATTCCGGTCGAGGGCATGTACATTGGTTGCGGGCACATCCCCGGTGGGGGGTGTGCAAGAGGCAGCTGGTCAGTGTTTCTCTCTCATCGACGTTTCTAGCTCTCTATCTCTCTCCCTTCCTCTCTGTAAAATATCAATAAAATATATTTTTTTAAAATGGTAGGCCTCCAAGTTGTAAGAAATATTTACAGTGGGGGGTGGGGCTTTAAATGGAGCAAACCTTGTGTTCTGATCCTAAACTCCACCTGTGGTCTGTGTGTTGGCTTTGTCTGCCCCTGGAAGGGCAGCGCTGCCACTCTGCGCGGGAGGAGAAGCAGAGGGTGCCGGGGAGCGTCTGAGCCCCACGTCTCAGCTTAGAGCGGACGGTGCTGGGCCAGCAGCCCCCACACCTGGGATTGGAGGGCTGCTGCCCTCCCTCTGGGAGACAGGGTCTGACCTGGGGGGGGGGGGAGGCTGTGAGGACTCTGGGTGAGTTCCCAGGCCCAGGACCCTGGTAACAGGGTAACTAGGCAATGCCTGGTCTCCCGGTGGGCACTGGGCACAGGGCTGGTGTCCAGGGTGACAGGGAGGCAGCAGCCGCAGCATCAGGCTCAGCACAGAGCTCGCACCTCCGCCATAAAGAGGAATGAGAGCTGGGGGTGTGGCTCAGTGACTGAGCACAGACCTATGAACCAGGAGCTCAGGGCGCATGCCCAGATTCTGGGCTGGATTCCCATGGGGGGTTGGGAGGGAGGCAGTGCAGGAGGCAGCTAATCAATGATTCTCTCTCATCATTGATGTTTCTATCTCTATCTCTCTCCTCCCCCTCTCCCTTCTTCTCTGAAATCAATTATATAGATATATATAGATATATATAGATATTTTTTAATGAAAAATAAAGGGGAATGAGATGTAGTCTCCCCTCCAAGTACACAACGTGCATTAAGTGAGTCATTTTAGCATTAAGTAAAAAGTGACCAGAAAGCTCCCCAAATGCTAAGGAATCCGATGTCATGTATCTAAATTGCTCCTGAATTTGGTAGGCCATCCCGCGTGAACTCTCCCTGCAGCAGAGCCCGCCGCTTCCCTAAAGATGCACCGACCTCAATGAAGATGCTGCATTCCTTCCAGCAGCAGTGGAGGGAGGGTGTGGGGGGGGGGGGCAGAGCAGATAGGCGGCAGGCCCATTGACCCCATGGCTGGGGAAGGGAGTGTGGTCCCATTTCCGGGGCCTCTTCACCACTCGGGCAGCGCTGATAAGTAGCACAGCGCTCAGCCCCCAGTGCTCCGGCAAAGATGGAGGCCGTGAGGGTGATGGCCCTGAGCCCTGCCAGCGCTGCTTTGGGGACCAGGAAGAAGCTCCCTCGCACCTGGATTGGGGATGGATGGCAGAGCAAGCACCCCCAAAGGGCCCAAGAGGAAACCATGCAGATTGCTTGTCATCTTTCTATATCTTTGTTTCATGTGTTAAAATTTCAGGAAACCTACTTTCGAAACACATATCATTTCCAGTCACTCATTCAATGATACCGTCTTATATTATGAGTGCTATATTATGAAATCTTCTTCAAAATCCCGGTGTTTAAAGGCTGGACTTATATACAGTTCATGATCCTGTATCCATAATTCTGAAAATCAAAAAGCTCCAAAGTGCTGGGAGATTTTTGTGACTCGTTTGACAGCAAAACTGGGCCTGCCATGAGGAGACGTTGCATGCGTTCTCTATTTCTCCCACTTCTCGGGAATGTCCACACGTTTCACTGTGGAAATATGCATGCATTTTGACCGGGTGTTGCTCAGACCTTCTTGGGGCTAGTCCAGAATATGCAGTACATGCACAGTATTGCTTTTCCAAAACCCAAAACATTCTGAATCCCGGGGCCTGTGGAATTTAGATAAAGAAGGGTGAACCTGCCTTCTATCCAGTGGTTCCTTTTATCTCGCTTGACCTTGGCGTTGGACGTTTCCGTTTGTGGCCGATAAAGTTTCATGAGGCGGTTTTACTGCCAACATCAAACCTAATATTCTGTGCCCTGGAAGTGGTGGAGCGGCTGTGGCACTGCGGTCCCCGCACGTGTGTGTCCCATCACGTGTGACACAATTACCCGGTGAGAGTCTGTCCTTACCTGGGAACGCGGGTTCCGTCAAAGCCTGTAACAGGAGCCTGGTATTTCTTTTCTTGCACTGGGGAGCTGATCTCCTCTGTTTGTTTGTTTTGGAAAGAGTTTCGATGGTAAAGAAAACATAATAGAGTGTGAGTGTTAGGAAAGCCTCAGAGGTGTGGAGTTCACGACCCGCACATGGTTCTAACAGCTTTATGAGATGGAACGAAGGCCCTTCTTGAAAGCCTGACAAAGGGCAGGCGACCTTCTGAGACTGTGAGTTAGGAGAGTGTAAGCTCCTCTCTGTATTGACATCGGAAAGCCAGCCTCCAGGCAGTATTAACACTGACCCCATGCAGTTTGCTCAGCAAACAAAAACAACACTTCCCAGCAATGCTACCCCACGTGACTGTGACTGCTGTGTCTAGTTGTGAGGATGAAAGGGGAGGAGGACACAGTATCCCCCAGGCCAGGCACTCTGCAGGACGATTCACACCTTCTCACCACTCAGCGCCCATGCCCCTCCCAGGTCACCACGTCAGACCCCCACCTCGGGATAACACTGTCCCCAACTCAGAGCCCCTTCTCTCTGACTGCCAAAGCCATGGTCTTGTGTCCCAGGGAATTGCTTCACGATGATTGGGAACCTCGCCCTGGTCACCTCTCATCAGCGAAGCATTCCCAACTGAATGGCTGCTTTGCTTTGAGAGGCCTGTTTCTTCTTGGAAACCTTGCACAACCAAAGTCACTCGGTCAGTTCTTCTCAAAAATGTCCAGCTCTTCAACAATAAAGATAATTTTGTAAAGGGCCCACTTCAGTGCCCAATAAACAAACACTCCCTCACTATACCCGCAGGGCAAGACTCCTCCTACACCCAGGTCATTATTTCCCTTCATGATGAATGTGAACCATCCCTGCCTTTGACCTCAGGGAGGGACTGCATTTTGATTTACAGCAATTAGTAAGTGTAAATCCCACAGAATCTTGGGGAAACGAGGCGCCCCGATTTCGGCATCCTGAGATCAGAGGCTGGCCCCCGGCAGAGGAGTCAGTGTGGCCACCTTGCTGGTTACCCAGAGGTCATTATGAGCCATCTCTCAGTCCAACCAGGCCCGTGCTCTGCTGCTATCAAAGCACATTCCTAGGATTCAGCTCTGTGGTTGGCTGGCAATTAAAAAGCACCAAGCTGAGCGAGAGCAGAGCCGAGACACAGGTGAGAGTCTGCCAGGAGCTGCAGACAGGGGGACCTTTGCACGAGCAGCAGGTGTGTTCAGCCCTGGACCTCAGGAAGAGGGGCAGTGATGAGGGGGTGGGGGATCGGGAGATACCCTCCTTCTCTCTCAACAGCAAAATGCCCACTGGGGAGGGAACAAGCTGGCTTCACTCTCTCCCTCTGAAGACACGTGTCTCCTGCCCACTGTCCACGACTTTGGCCTTCTCCTAATCGTGGCCTTTCAAAATGTCACAAAGAATAAAGAAGGCTGTGACTTACTTCCATATTTGAGTTTGTTATCATACGAGTAACGCAATTCCCTGTAGAAATTTAAAACATACATATATACAAAGAAAAAGCTGCCACCACTCAAAGTGCTGAAAGCCGTCAGCATCCTGGGATGCTTCCACTGAGACTTTCTCCTACAACTGTGCCTCCTGTTTGGTCTCAGACCTTTAATATATCACCACTATCTTCCAGTGTTACTCAAGTCATTTTTATGGCCATGCAATCACCCATCATTTAGGCGTCTCGTGTTTTATGTTCTTCCCCTGCTAGGATACAACACAACTCATGGAATAATTTGACAAGTTCTATTAATATAATCATGTCTAAATGTTAGGAGGCTGTTTTATGACCTGCTAAGAAGCAAAACCAACCACCCCAGGGACTCTCTCTTATAAGCCAGGCCAGCATTTGGAGAACCCGACCCACAATGACAGTTTATAAGGATCACATAGTATTTTGAAGACGTATGTGTGCAGAGAAATTGCAAATGGGATCCAGCATGTGTGGCTGGGGGCTCCACGGAGGCCATTCTACCTTCCATGGACCCCAGTCTCCCCCACAGATAAAAGAAGGAAAAGCACAAAGTTGATGTCATGAAAACCTTTGGCCGTGTCCAAATGCACCTGAGACCCGCAGGTGAAAAGGTTTCCAAAACTGTTGGGATGGGCATGATTTGGAGCCAGAATCAGGCCGTCCTGGAAGATGTATCCATCAGAAGGAGAAAAGGGAATTTCCTGGAGGCCTAACTGCCTGGAATTTCAGGGTGCCTGGTGAAGGGAGACAAAGGCACAGTGAGAGCCTAGGAGAGGCGGCCACAGGCTAAATATTAAGCAGCAATGTGAAGAGTGTCTCCAGTCTGGTTCTCTGATCTTGCCTCCCACCTTCTCCATTATCTGGGAGGAGGGGTTATTTTTGAAGACACGTATTTTAAAAGCTTGAAAAGGATTGTGTTGAGTTAACCCAAGCAAGGGGGTATTTCAGTCCAACGTTTATTTAGCTCCCTTGATGAGGAGGCCAAATGTTCGGTGATGAAGAGTGTGAGCTCTGGGGTGGTCTAGTCAGGATACCAGCTCTGCCCCTCGCCAGCTGTGATGTTTCAGGCACTTATTTAGCCTCTCCGAACTTTACTCCCTCTAACTACAAAATGGAAACAGTAATGGTAATTGTTGCAAAGACTTGATGGGAAAATTAGGGACAATGACAGCAGTGTCTTTAGCTCTGTGCCCGGCACAGAGGTAGCTCCACACAGATGTTGCCACAGAGCACACTCTCTAAGGATGGTACAATACCCCACCCCACACGCTCAGTGCCATGGGACCTGGATGCTCCATTTGGAGGTGGATCTATGTCTCCACCTCTTTTACCTTGCATGGGCCTTTGACAGTACTGAGAGATAGAACAGGACAGAAAGGAACAGAACTGTGCTGTGTCTTGGTGGAGGCTTCAGCACCCAGGCAGCTCTGCTCCCTGCCCTCAGAAGCCAGTTTCCCTCATCTTAGGCTGTGACCGCCATGCTGTGAGAAGCCCAGGCCATGTGCAGAGGCCCAGGTCACGTGTAGAAAGCCCAGAAGACCATCTCCCGGTGGAGAGACGGGGAAGCCGAGGGGCACTGGGCACCATATGTGAGAATCGAGAGCCAGCTGGGCCTTCAGCCTGGTCCAACTTGGAGATAACCACCTGAACACAATAGCGAGAGAGAACCTGAGAGGGACTCGTCCAGCTGAGAACCAGGAGAGACCAACATAAATGGTGTTTCTAAGCCACTGCTTTGGATGGGGTGTGTGTTTCAACAAGAGATGACGGGGTCAGATTCTGTCCACTGCTTTCATCATCATCTCAGATATAACTTCCTGCAGGACCTTTGCTGCTAAATTGTCAAATTGCATGTTAGAGATTCATTCAACTTGATATTCCACCTTGAGGAGCATTCATTCTAGATGAGAATGGCAATGAATGAATAAAGAAGTAATAGTGGGCAAGTAGGGTGCTGATAAAGGAGTCTGTGTTCCAAGTGTGTGCAGAGTGCTAAGGGGACATAGAAGAGTGAGTGGTTAGTCTCTTTGGGGACAAATCTTGGGGAACAGCATGGTGGTCTTAGAAGAGACAGCATCACAGAAGAGGTGACAGCTGAACTGAGCCTGGTGTAGATGTTACCAATGAGATGTTACCAAGCAACAAACGAAGAAGAGAGCAGGGATAGACTTTCTTATATAATTACTGTAGCTGGAAAGACTCTGTTAGGACTTACAGTATATAAAAGGTAACATCAAATTGTCTGATAACTTGGATTTTGTTGCTTAAAAACTGATTCTACGTCGTTGAAGATATCACCTCTTGACAACTTACGATGAGTGGGGGGTTTATTGCCCATATCTAGTCATGGACAGGGAAGAGAAGGAGCTGCAATTCATAACCAGAAAGAGTATGAGGACCGAATTTGGGCTGTAATGTTTCAAATCTAGTATTGACAGGATGGCTTTGGCTGCCCTGCAACGCTGCCTTTTGGAAAGGCGGCAATTAGAGGCATTTGTTGCCACTGTTGTTTGAACAAAAGTTCCCTGAAGTCTACACCTAGGTCGGCTTCTGTGGAGTTTTCTAAGGGTTCCATAAGCAAAGGTTCAGCATGTGTTATGAGGGGGTAAAAAAACACATGAAGTCTCTCTCTGCCATCTCCTGCCATGTTTTATTTTCCCTTTATTTTCTTCAATTGCTTTAAATATTGATTCGAAATAAAAGAATCACCATAAAATATGCATAAGGTATAAAGAACAACAAAACCATTTGGATATGTGGGCTCATTGTTGGGTTTTCAGAATGACCATTACTTTTGAAGTTCTCATCCACCCTTCTATGCTCAAGTCTTTTCACCCCAATGGGGAGCACCTGCCCTAAATCCTGTTAATCATTCGCCCACTTTTATTTTTTATTTTGCCACATGAGTTGGTATCATTTAAAATAATACGTTTGGTCTTCCTTGTTTCTGAACTTTAGGCCAAAAGGATCATCCTGAGGGGTATAGTTTGTGCCCAGACAACATGGGTTTTGACAACTGGTTCCACCAGGTCTGAGCTGGGAGATCTTCACAAGTTAGTTAGTGCTACTGTGCCTGTCTTCTCAACTGCAGAGCAGAAATCATAGCAATGCCTACTTAATGGTGTTCTTGTGAAGACTCAGTGAGCTCATAGACATTTAGAACAGTTCCTCAAACATAATGTGTGCTCTGAGTATTAGCCATTAACATTCTACTATCTGTTTAATGACCGCCCCAATGTACCTCCCAAAGATAACCCATTATATTGTGGATTGCCATCATTCATTCCATTTCATAGCTAAGTAATATAACCGTAGGTGCATATAATATACTATATATTTCTCCACTGACAGCCAACAGACTTTTGAGTTGTTTTCCAGATTGTGTTTAGCCCAGTGCTGGTGGGAGAATTCTAGTTTGTGTCTTGGAGCATATATTCACGAGCATCTGTGTAGACAGGTATAGTCTCTGGATTGACCTTCCTGGGGCACCGAGTGTGTCCACCTCCCACTCTACTAGGCAATGTCACTGTTTCCAGAGCACCAGGTTCTTTCACGTTTCCACATGTGTGTGTAAGTGACCCAGTTGCTGCATGACCTCATCAACCCTCGGTGCTGGCAGCTTTAATCTTTACCAAACTGATGGGTGGTTTTAATTTACTTTTTGTTGACTCTGGATGTGCTTAAGCATCTTTGCAGATATTTATCAGACATTACATTGTTGTTGTTTTTTCATCTGCACACAAACTTGTTTAAATCTTTTGCCCACTTTTCTGTCAGGATTTTTTGTGTTTTTCACATTGATGTGAGTAAGTTATTTATTTATTCTGGACACTTTTCTCAGTTTGTGACTTGGGTTTTCATTCTCTTTTGATGTTTTCTTGGGTGATCACAATTTTGAGGCAGTTGAGCATATCCAACGTTTCTTTATAATTTGTTGATTTTGTGAACTGTTGAAAGAAGCCTTCCTTCGATGCCTGAGATCGTTAAGATAGCTTCCTCTATTAAATTCCAGACAGCATAAAACTTGCCTTTGACTATTAAGCCTTTAATCAGTCTGCTGTTGATTAATTTGTGTATGATATGAAGTAGGGAGGATCAATTATTTTATACAGATAAACAATTTACTTGGTGCCATAAATCAAAAAGTCTATCCCTTCTTCACTGATCAGCAGGGTCAGTTCAGTTACAAACTGAGTTTTCCTACCCAGGAGGACCATGCTCTGGGCTTTCTCTTCTGTGCCATGATTACAGTATCTACCCCACATTAATTACACAAGCCCTAATTAGTATAACTTCACAGTAATTTGTGATATATGAAAAGTTACACTCCTCAGCTTATACTTCACCAATGAATTGGCTCTTAAATACTTAATCTCTAATATAAATATTAGGATCACACACACACCACCTTTTGGGATTTTATTGAAATTACTTTAAATCTATAGATAACTTTGTAGAGAAATTGCATCTTTATATTGAATTTTCCAGTTCCTGAAAATATTCTATATTGAGAGAGAAAAAAACTTCAACATAATCCCATAATGTTTTGTCATTTTTCTCCCCAAAGGACTGGACTTCAACATACTTAGAGAGATTTGTTTCTAAGCAGTTTACATATTTTAAGGACATTGTCAATGTTAAAATATCAAAGTTTTATTTTTTCATGTTTGCTGTAGATGTTTTTAAGCATGATGTAACAGCAAACCTGTCAAATGCTTTACCAGTACTCATGAGTTTTCTGTTTATTCTTTTGGGTTTACTCTGAAGATAATAATGCCATCTGTAAATAACTGAATTTTATTTCTTACTTTCCATTTTGTATATTTTTTTCTTGCCTGTTGCCACTAGTTAGGACCCTGAAAACACTGATGAATTGGAGTGGTGATAGCAAGCAGCCTTGTTCCTCATCTTTTGGTGTGTCAGCAGGGAACTTGAGACTTGTTTTCTGATTTAGTAGGCTGAGACCTTAGGCTACCAAGTCTTTTTTTAGTTATTAAAAGCATGCATTAAATGTAATCAATATTTTTCTATATTGAGATGAATATATATATATATATATATATATATATATATATATCCCTTCCCCTTCTAATGAAATAACATATCAATGGATTTTCTAACAGTAAGCAAAAATTGAATTTCTGGGATAAATACTACTTGGTCATGACATATTAATTTTTAGTATATTGATACAGTGAGTCATGAAGTAATATTAGTGAGAAGGCCCTATAATTTTTTTTCTCCTGTTCTCCTTGTGGGATATTGGCATCAGGAATGCATTAGCCTCATCAAATGAGTAAGAAAGTATTTCCCAATTTTCTATTCTCAATAAGAGATTGTGTAATTGGGGAATAATCTGTTCCTTTACCAATAATACTTCCTTGTACTGGTATTTCCTTAGGGGAAGGTTTGCAATTATTGATTCATTGTTGGTTATAGAAAGATACTCATTTTTACTATTCCTACTTGAGTAATTCTTATTGTTGTATATTTTTTCTAAGTATTTGTTTGCTCACTACTATCCTCTTATTATTATAACCTCTCTTGTGATTTATACTTCCAGTTGAGCATTATGTTCTCTCTGAAGCATAGAATTATCTTTCTACACTCTTTTTCCAACCTCTGCTGTTGAAAAATCAATGATCAATCTGATTGACATTCTTTTGAAGGTCATGGTCCATTTCCTTCTGCAAGTTTACAGCATCTTCTCTTTGTCTCTGGTTTTCTGCAGTTTCACTATGATGTGCTGAGGTATGGATTTCTTCATATTTGTCCTGAATCGGACATCCTTATCCTCTGTTTTGATGTTTTAGCTGTTCCTGAAAAAATATGTTTTATCTTCAAGACTCCTTTTTTGTTAATTCTTTATTGTTGAAAGTATTACATATGTCCCTTTTTTCCCCATTGACCTCTCCCAGCCTACCCTCAACCCCCAACCCAGGCCCTCACTCCACTATTGTCTGTGTTCATTGGTTATGTTTATATACATACCAGTTCTTCCATTGATTTCTTACCCCCCTCCCCATACTGTCCCTCTGAGGTTTGCAATCTGGTCTGTTCAATGCTTTTCTGTCTCTGTATCTATTTGTGTTCATTGGTTTATGTTGTTCATTATATTCTACAAATTAGTGAGATCATGTGATACTTACCTTTGTCTAACTGGCTTGTTTTGCTTAGCATAATGATCTCCAGGTGCATTTATGCTGTTGCAAATGGTAAGACTTTTTTCTTTTTTACAGCAGCATAGTATTCCATTGTGTAGATATACCACAGTTTTCTAATTCACTCATCTTCTGGTGGGAAGACTCATTTTTTAAATTTAAATATATATATATAAACACTTAGTTTATATATTTTACCTGATAAATCTATCATCTCAAGACTGAACAGCTGATTCTATTGTATACTGTTTTTTTCATCTCTTCCTTTGGTGCTTTGCTATTTTAATGATTTTCTGATTTTATGGGTATGCTCAGTTTTCATAGAAATTAATCTGTGGGAATTCTTGAGGCCTGGGTTGAAGGTGAGCTCCTCCAAACAGGATCGTGTTTGCTTCTCTTGGGAACTTGAATGAAAAAGAGGAATCACTGACCTCCTACTGAGCTGGTGTGGCTCAGTTGGTTGGGTGTCACCCTGTGCTCTGAAAGGTTGTTGATTCAATTCTTGGTCAGGGCACATGCAGAAGTTGTAGGTTCCATCGCCAGTGGGGGGTGTTCAGGAGAAAGCAGGTTGATTATGATTGGCTCTCACATAGATGTTTCTCTCCCTCTCATTTCCTCCCTTCCTAAAACTTGATTTAAAAAAATATATATTTTAGGCCCAAACCGGTTTGGCTCAGTGGTAGAGCGTCGGTCTGCGGACTGAAAGGTCCCGGGTTCGATTCCGGTCAAAGGCATGTACATTGGTTGCGGGCGCATCCCCAGTAGGGGGTGTGCAAGAGGCAGCTGATCGATGTTTCTCATCGACGTTTCTAGCTCTCTATCTCTCTCCCTTCCTCCCTGTAAAATATCAATAAAATGTAAAAAATAAAAAATAAAAAAATAAAAATAAAAATAAAAAAATATATATTTTAGGGGGAAAAAATAGGATTCACTTACTCTAAATTCTCAAGTTAAAGGCTTTTAGACAACCTAGACTGAGAACCCACATGTATTTATAAATTCTCAGAGAAAAAATTGTCCCCAGGTGAGGGCGTGAGTAAGGGTTGGGGATGTTGGGAGGTTAAAGGAGGGATGAGGACACATATGTAATACATTAATCAATAAAGAAATTTTAAAAAGAAAAAAAGAAAAAAATTGTCCCCTTTTCTGGGCCAGTGTTTGAGTGGGGAAGGCAGGCTGAGCTCCAGTTCACTAGTATACTCTAGCACTTAGAGCCCAGGGGCAGGGTCTCCCACTAGACTCTGGACTTTAGAACATTTGAGCTCTTTTTCAAGTCCACTACTGTGTTCTCTAAAGCCAAGAAAAGCAAAGACCACTTTTCCCTGTGTGACCAATGCCACCCAGGGGAAAACAAACTTCAGTGACGGACTTTTGTCCGTGGGTCCTCACCTTTACTTAAATTTGGGGCTCCCTGAGCAGTACCTCACTCTCAGCAATTATGTCAAAATCTTAAAACTTTGAAAGTTTCAGCCAGGATATCTAGTTCATCAGCTGCAAGAAATAAGAGACACTCTCCCTATGGAATGAATTTTTATAATTGTTCTTTGAAAAGAAATTTTAATGAGAAAGAGGATAAAATATTTTCCAGGTTGTCAGTTTCATGAGTGATGTTCTTATTTTTTCATAAAGAAAATTAACGCATCCCTATGACTGTTGTGTTCTTTACTTAATGTGACTCATCAAAGTTTTGCAAATGCTCATTCAATAAACATGCATTAAGCTCTTACTATGCGCCAGACTTTGTACTATTCATATTTATATACATCACTTTATTAGATTTAATCTTCAGAGATAAAGAATTCAAGGGCCAACCTATACATTAAAATGAATAAGTATCATTCAGCAGTCTGTGAAGAGCTATTACTGCTCATCATATGCCCAGCAATATTAATAGATCCATACATGTACTGCCAATTAATCTTTATATGCATGAATGAGCAGTAACATAAATAAACCCATAACATAAATGAATATAAAATACACGAAGAGCCTCATGTGCTGCTATAGGATGATACAAAGTTGGGGCTCCAAAATGAGATTAGAAGAAGGTCATCTCTCTGTGCCACTGTTTCTCGGATCAGGAGAAAATAAAACTCCACCTCATGGAATAAGGCACCAAGTGAGATGATGTATGTAAAAGTCATCCGTGTAGACCTCTTCTCCCTCTTAGTCATTCAACTTGCTAGATAAGGGTTCCATGATATAATGTGTGAAAAATAGGTGGGAAATACCTGGTATCAAGTGCCCCTTCACTGTTAATTCTTTGAACTTGGAGACATAAGACAGCAAGAGCGTTAGCGTTTAGTGATATTTGAGACTCAGATAAATGGCTCAGTGTCCTCATCTGTAAAGCAGAGATGTCTCACAAGACTGAGGTCTCATGATATCCCTGGAAGTAATATGTAGAAGAAGTTTTCATCAGCATAATGAGACCAAAAGGATGTGGCTCTCATTATATGGCAATTTGTATGATGGTGTGTATTTCTGAGATCAGTGACAAGGTAAGGAGCAAGTGAGATACAGAACATGACAGCATCAGAGAGGAATCACAGCAGAACAAGTGGACTCGGCCCAACTGGATGCAGCCAATTGAGCACTGCCTTAGAATCTGGAACTCCGGGTTTGCATTTGGATCTGACCTTGCCGGCCTTCTGAAGATCACAACAGGAGCACCTATGAGCTTCTGGGCAGTTAGTGTGTCTGTGTTCATAATGTATTTGTGTTGTATTGCTGCCACCTAGGATGTGTTTTGTGTGAATCAGCTGAATGCGTATATGAAGTGCTTTTTTACAGATAAGCACCTGCTCTGTGACATGGTGATTATAATTATCATTCAGAATTATTGGGAAGACATCCCCTAGGATAGTGGTTGGCAAACTGTGGCTCGCAAGCCACATGCGGCTCCTTGGCCCCTTGAGTGTGGCTCTTCCACAAAATACCATGGCCTGGGTGAGTCTATTTTGAAGAAGTGGCATTAGAAGAAGTTTAAGCTTAAAAAATGTGGCTCTCAAAAGAAATTTCAATCGGTGTACTGTTGGTATTTGGCTCTGTTGACTAATGAGTTTGCCGACCACTGCCCTAGGACATTGTAGGTTCTTGATATAGACTACTTTTCTCCCTGCACTGCTGATGAGAGCCTCAGCTCTGTATTGTAGGTGAGTTTAGCGTGGCTTTTCCTAAGATTCGCACCATAAACTAAGTGGCCTTCCAACTTCCAAAAGGCTCTAACTTAAATTACCCTCTCTTCTTCCTCCTCCTCCTCCTCTTCCTCCTCCTTTGTCTCAACCTCTCCTCTTTCCCCTCCTCCTCCTCCTCTGTCTTTCTTCTCCTCCACCTTCACCTTCTTCTATTCCTCCTTCTCCCCCTCTTTCTCTTCCTCTCCCTCCTCCTCCACCTCCCCTTTTTCCTCACTGGAATCAATAATAACAAACAGAAGATAAAACAAACAGCTTCTGCTAATAATACTCAAGTTATAAAAGGGACAGGTGTCTAGTGACTTCCCAGCCCTAAATAATTTCAAATTCATAATCTACCAGCTCAGGTGCCATATATAAAATAGTCAGATAGGAGAAAGGAATGGAAGACTTTGAAGATTCTTCCACCAGCCTGAGAATATAAGTGTTGTTTATGCTAAGTTTCCACGTTTTACCAAAACGTCATAGAGAAAAGTGGTTGAGAAAAGAAATGACCTCTTGATGGACAGAAAATGTTTGGTGGTAAATTCAAGGCCAGCCTAGGATAAGCCATGCTTCCTGTGCATCACACATAAGCTGTATCCAACCAGGAGTTCCCATAAAGCAAAACTCAGTCTGCCCCTCCCCAAAGTGCTGATGCTGTACGGCAAACCTGTGAGGTACACAGATGACAATTCCACAGGACAAATGCTGGAATTAACAGGTATACAATGTTCAGTGGTGATAACAAAATTGTTGTAGAAAAATCTGCCTGAAGATAGGGAAAAAGGTCTAGGAAAGCCACCTTGGGAACATTTTTCTTCAGTGTAGTCTTGACAACAAGATTCTTACATGGCCACCACCCATGTAACCATACCCATGGTCTTGAAAATAATGCTGGGATTGACCTAGTCCTTCTATAAACATCTGCATAAAGTTGATTCTAGTGGGCAAGAAATCGTGGTTTGAACGTTGGCTACTTGGGCTCCTGTGAGTCATAGAGAGTTTGATTTGCTCATGAAAATACTCAACGTTTTATGCACAGGAAATAGGAAGAAGCAGGAGGCAGCCTTTCTCCAGCACTCGCATGGCTCAGAGGAGACAGGCCCTCTCTGTCTTGATTATCGCATGTGCATGGGAATCATGCTCCTGTCCAGAAGCACACAGCCTGGCTCTGCCTCCCCACTCTGTCTTCTACCATCCTGGTTCATTGGCAGTGAGCAACTTCTTGACCAAATAATTTACTTGGTCACATCTGCTCTACAGCGGATGATGTGTCCCAGAAACCCATCATTGGACCATTGCACTTTGCACCTCAAGTCTTGGGTCTGTTTGCCGAGCTGACATATAAGTGCAGAGACCATCTCTTCTTCTAAAGCTCTCTGGTTTTAAAAGTAAACCTTAACCTTGCAGAGTTCAACCTTGAATTTGCTTTGAGTTGTGTTCTGCTTTAAGAAAGTATTTTCCCAGCAGGCATGAGGTATGGCTCAGTGGTTGAGCATCGACCTATGAACTAGGTCACGGTCTGATTCCCAGTTGGGGCACGTGCCCAGGTTGCAGGCATGATCCCAGTGTGGGATGTGGATGTGCAGGAGGTGACTGATCAGTGATAAAAAAGAAAGAAAGCATTCACATCTGTAATACTTTCAAAAATAAAGATAAAATTTTTAAAAAGAATTAACCATCAAATAAAAGTTAATTTCTATCAGAAAAAAAAAAGCATTCAAGTTAACAGAAATGCATTGAGGATGTAAAATTTTCAAAACGGACATCTATACATAGAACCATAATATGTGGGGGGCTATGCATGGGCGTGTATGAGTGTCCACCTGTACGCCATTTTTAAAGTGCCCAATATGTCCTGCTACCACCGTTCTGTGATAAGATCATCCTAAGGATTAAATGAGGCTTAAATATAGTGTTGTCTCCAAAGTTAGACTGTTAAGTATGTAAACTCAATTACATATGACTTCCACACTTGTGTCGCTTGCACTTAACCTTGCTGATTTATGAGGTTCCATCCTCAGAAAGGAGAGGAATTGGCATTTAAAGAGGCACGCAGAATGAGAACAATGGAGTTAAAGTCCCTGGAGGCACATTATTCATCTGCATGATTCATCCGGTGAGCTCTGTTACAGGCCGGCCCCAGCTACACACTGGAGTCGGTGACATGAACACACTGTCCCTCATCCCGCCCAGGTGTCTTCATGCCCATCTTAGCTTCTAGATGCCATGACAGGGGATAGCACAGGGTGCCTGGGTGGGGGAGGAGACGCCTCCCTGGGCCTGGAGCAGAGGATAGGAGGGGAGCAGGGGGTATGTTTGGAGAGTTTTGTTTCACCATGCACCCACTCCCCTCATGACCCAGGGCTTGCAGCACTAGTCACAATGGTGAAGATGTGGAAACTACCTCAATGGCCATTGATGGGTGAATAGATAAAGGAAATGTGGTAACAGAATATTATTCACATACAAGAGGATATTATTCATCACACACCTCCACAACCGTGGCAGAGTTTGGACCCTGGCGATCCACTGGAGCCAGGATGATATCTGCAGGAAGTTCACCTTCCATCCACGGAACTCTTGTTTCTGCTGACGTCATGCTGAGTCCTCAGTGCAGATGCAGATTGAGTCAGTCATCTCGATGTCAGGACCCATCAGGTCGTCTGTGCCTCCCCTGAGTCTTCCGCTCCGACTAGCATGACGTCACTGCAGCTGCTCATGTCCCCATGCCTGACCACCACCTCTGGGGGTGAACCTCCACTGTGAGCTTCGCCACAGGCCCCCAGCAAAGCTGCCAGCTTCCCACCCAGCCGGGAGGCCAATTCCTCTCTACTTAGGAGTCTAAAGCAGGTTTGAACGCGCAGTCTTACTCCCCTGGAGTTTAAGACACCCAAGGCAAAAACATGCATTTTGATCTACTACTTGATTTCATTTTCCACGTGAAAAGTAGCTCCGACATGCTCAGAGTTGGGGGGTTGGGGTGGGCACGCTTCCAAGGGGCAGCTGCCGTGCCCTCCACCCCACCCCACTCCCCGCTGTAGCAAAGGTCTGCCTCTGAAGCCGGAATCACAGGCTCCCAGGCGCACGCTTCCTGCTGGCTTCGTGCATCTGCTTTTCATCTGCCTGTAAGTGGCTTTTGTGTTGCTGTTTCTAGTTCTTGCTACAAGGCCAGTTCTGGGAGAGCAGGAGCCCGCCGCGCTGGGGAGGGGCAGCGCCTGAGGAGGGAGAACAGGTACAACAGCAACAGCTCCTGCTGGGACCGCTGTGGAGTCTCCGCACATGAACTGACCGCGGAGCAATAGGGTTCCTATTGGATGAGGGAGTGGATGCGGGGGATGTTTATGCCGCTTGTTTAAGGGTGCACAGCAGCTAGCAGTGGGGGAGGAATTGTGATGCATGAGGGGATGAGTGTGTGTGTGAAACAGAAAGATGGTGACGGAGGGACCTTGCAGACCTCCTCTAAGAGTTCTAGGCCTGCCTCTGCCCATGCCCGGGCCCTGGACAACCATGTGGCAGAGCTTCCAGAGGCCAAGAGCTTCCTCATGGCCTTGTAGATGCCAGTGGACTCTGACGACTGAAGGAAATAACCCAATAAGCTGTGAATGGAAGGTCATATGTGTAGGGAAACAGAACCTGGGTTTCAGAAATTGGGCGGTTCTGGAGTTGGGTCTCAGTTAGCCCACTTTATATGGGGCATGGGAGACGTAGCTTGTCATCGCTGCACCCCACGTGCTGCACCTGGGAAGTGATAGCAGCGTCCTTCCTGAGAGGAGACAGGGGAACCCCGGGGCCCATCCAGGAGGCCCTCTGTGATGGAGGAAGTGCTCTCGACCTGGACCATCCAGGATGGCAGCCCTCCGCCCAGTGCAGATACTTGTGACTAGGGCAAGTATGTGACCAGGTGATGTATGTGATACATGTGACCAGGGCAACTGAGAAACCAAATCTCCTGTTTTTAATTCATTTTCGTGTAAGCCGCCCCAGGAGTCTGCGGCCACTGTGTTGGACAGAGAGGCTCCAGAAACTACACATTCATGGCCTCATGTGTTCTCCATGACAGCGTTGAGCTACATGATGCAAATCGTCCTTTTTTGTTTGTTTGTTTCATTCATGAGTATACGGAGTCTCGGAGGGAATCTTACTACATCTCCCAGAGGCACATACAGGGTCAGCTGGCTCCCGAGCCGGGGAGCTGCTGCACATAGGGAGTGAAAAGCAGCTCCACCCACCCGGCCGGCTGGGCCCCTGCACACCTGAAGGCGAGGCAGGCACGGGCTATGCAGGGGGAGTGTTCTGCACAATGAGCCAAAGCCACCGACAAAGCGTGAGTCATTGTGTCAGCGCTGGGGCACCTGTCCAAGCCGCTGCCCGTCACCGGCAGGAGAGGGCTGGCGCTGAGGCTCCGAGCCATCCAGTCCATTTTGACCAGCCTCACACGGCAGCCCAAAAAAAGAGAGAGAGAGAGAGAGAGAGAGAGAAAGCCTGGGTTCTGTGTGTAAGCGTGGCTCACTGGTGCTCAGGAAATGCCTCTTCTCAAAAAAACTGTTTACTTTCCAATTACTGTTGACATACGGCGTGATATCCGCTTCAGACGTACAGCTGCGTGACTGGCATGGGAACCGGCCGCTGGACTGCTCTGCATCGGCCAGAGCTGAGTGTAACTCACCGGAGCAAGGGCATTCTACAAATTTCCTCAGTTCAACAGGGTTTGGCCTTGCAATATACCAGCATTCTGGTGGGTGCAGAAAGCATCTATTGTGGTCTGAACTGTGCCACCACCACCCCAAAATTCACACGTTGGAGTGCTAACCCCCAACACTTCAAAATGTCACTGTATCTAGGGAGAAGGTCTCTAAAGAGGTGAGGTAACATGAGGTCATAGGAGTGGGCCCTACTCCAACGTGACTGGTGTCCTCCTATGAAGGGTAACGTGGACACAAATAGACAGAGGGGAGACCATATGGAGACTGAGAGAAAGATGGCCATCTATCAAGCCAAGGAAAGGGGTCTTAGAAGAAAGAACCCTGCCAACACCTTGATCTCAAGCATTCAAAACTCTGCAAAGATAAATTTCTGTTGTTTTGGCCACTCAATTTGTGGTTCTCTATTGTAGCAGTTTCCATAAACTAATCCAGCATTTATTTGCTAAGTCTTCCCAGATGATTCTAGCAAGCAGAAAGATGGGGAGCCCCAACTGAAAGTCACCAGGAACGCCCATCAATACCAACACCAATGTCAACAGCGAGGATGATAACAATACAATCCATATGCCCCTTTCACATACATTTTCACAAAGTCGTGTGAGGAGTCAGCATGCTTCCCAGTTTACAGATGAGCAGCGGGAACCTCCGAAAGTGAAAGGGTTTGTTCAAGTTCACTGAATCGATAGTTAATAGAGCCAGACCACAGACACTGGCTCCTGGACTCCTCAACCCCCAACTTCATCCCATCGTATAACCCGCTGTGCACCAAAACCACCTCTGAGCTGGGTCACCACGTGTCTCCGTTTGCCTAAAACAATCCAAGTCTGCACTGTTTTCCCAGAGCAGTGGTCGGCAAACCACGGCTCGCGAGTCACATGTGGCTCTTTGGCCCCTTGAGTGTGGCTCTTCCACAAAATACTACGGCCTGGGCGAGTCTATTTTAAAGAAGTGGTGTTAGAAAAAGTTTACATTTAAAAAAATTAGCTCTTGTGGAAGCCAGTTTGGCTCAGTGGATAGAGCGTCGGCCTGTAGACTGAAAGGTCCCAGGTTCAATTCCGGTCAAGGGCATGTACCTTGGTTGTGGGCACATCCCCAGTGAGGGGTGTGCAAGAGGCAGCTGATCGATGATTATCTCTTGTCAGTGTTTCTAACTCTCTATCCCTCTCTCTTCCTCTCTGAAAAAAAAATCAATAAAATATTTTTTTTTAATTTAGCTCTCAAAAGAAATTTCAATCGTTGTACTGTTGATATTTAGCTCTGTTGACTAATGAGTTTGCCGACCACTGTCCCAGAGCAATGATGAGTAATGCCCCCGTCACTCTAAAATGTACTACCTATTACACAGTCACCTACATCTAAGCCGCAGTAGATAGTGAAAGCTTTCCCAGTGGGTTCACATTGTCGGGAGAGCACAGCAGCTGTGGATATGGTAAGGAAACATCTTTGTGTAATCAGAGGTCTCAGGGGTAGTACAGGAGGACTGACCGACATGTTCCAGGGTCTTTCAGAGAGGTGGGACCTACGTGGAATTCTGATGCTGTGCCCCCGAACATCTGGACTATGTATTTACTATTCTGTTACAACAGCAGAAAGGTCAGTTGCTACCACCTACAGGCTCATTATCTTGTTCGCACCAAGTGTGTTGTAAGTGAGCCCTTCTCCAGGGCAGATCCCTTTCACCCCGTGGTCCAGGGACCCAAACTCACACCTAGAGCAGGTGTCTGAGACAGGGAGAGAGAGCTAGGGGATGAGGACACTCCTAACTCATATCCTTCTGCTCATATCCCATTGTCCAGAACAACTGCACAGCCCCATCTAGCTGCAAGCTTACCTGACAGACCCCACCCTTCAAATTTCAGTCCCAATCTAGCACATTGACCTCTTGGTCTACCGTCTCCTGCCTGCACACTCAATGCAGGATAGGGAAGCTGACTCCATGCCTTTGGGTGCCGTAGTCTCTCCTGCCACACCTCATGCCCCAAGGTGGTGTCTGCTTATACAGCTTCCTGGGGTTGCTGTGACAAATTACCACAAGTTTGGGAGGCTAACCACACAGAAATTTATTCTCTCACAGTTCTGGAGGCTGGAAGTCCGAAATCAAGGCTGTCGGCAATTCTTGGCAATCCTTGACTTGTGGCTACATCACCTCAGTGTCCTCTCTGTGGGCCTGTCCCTGTGCTTCTCCTCTTCTTGTAAGATCACTATTCCTACTGGATCAAGGGCCAATCCTCCTTCAGTACCTACTCAACTTACACCTCCATTACATCTGCAAAGACTCAACAGATCTTCTTGGAGGACACAATTCAACCCAAATTCCTGCTTGAGAAGCTTCCCCAGGTGCCCTCTGTGTTCCCCTGGGCCACATGCCATGTACCATGGATATGGTCTTCATTGCAGTGTGGGCGCTAGTGGTTTACACGTATCTTTTTCCACTTTGTGAGCAGGCACAATGTCAAATGTTCCCTTTGCAACCCCCCTGCTCAACCTCCCCAGCAGCATCTCATGATTCCTCAGAGCAGGCTAGCCTGGAAAAAAAGAACTTGAGCTTCAGAAACAGATCTTCCTTTGAACTGCAATCCTGCCACCTCCTAGCCATGTGCCTTTGGGCAAGATACTTAACCTCTAAGATGTCCAGTTTCTTCATCTTTAAGATGGTTATGATAACCCAACCAAACCATCCGCAAGCCACAAAAGGAATGTGTTCTCCTCTGAAGAATGCCCAGTCTAACTGCGCCTTTTAGCACAGTCCCTTCCAGCGAGTGTGTTCTCAGAGCCTTCATTAACTCTAATGACCTCCACTAATCCGAATGAACCTGAAGGGAAACATCACACTGTTCCCTGGAGCGCTGGATGGGAGCACAAAAAGCTTCAGAAGGCTGAGCAGTGACAGGTATTTCACAAAACCCAAGTTTGATTGGGAAGCTGGAAATGCAGAAGTGCCTCTGAGAAGCAGTGAGGCAACTGAAAGTACTTAAAGTAATTAACGCTAAAAAATGCGCCGTGATTTGCAGAGCGGCAGAGCCCAGTAGGCAGAATCCGGGCCGTGCACTGTTTTCTCTTCCGTGAGATCAAATGTGGACAGGTAGAAAGCGTCAAGCTTGACTTGCCAGTGAAATGACAGGCAAATGCAGCAAATAGAACTAATTAGCTTCAGCTTCATTCCCCAGGTTACAAAGAGCCTGGTGTACATAGGGAGCTGGTGGGGAAACCCTGGGGTCTCTAGACCTGTCCACTGACCCAGGGACAATGTGTAAGACACCTCCCACGTGACTTCCCCAGCATTTCTTTCTATATCTGAAGCCTCCTGTGGGCCACTCTTTCAGGGAAAATATTCAATCTTCCTCCTTTGGTCTCTTCTCGGTGTCCCCTCTTTTCTTAGAGGCCTTCCCTGGAGGTTCCAGTGGCCTCCAGCTCCCTTCTATGAAAGCTAGTGTCTTCAAGAAACAAGCATGGCCAAGGAGAGGGAGCACCACCCAACAATGAAGGCAGGGCTCAGGATGAGATCACTAGTCTGGACTCAGCTTTGCCTGTGTGATCTGTGAAATGGATTAAACTGCTCTGAGTCTCATTTTCTTTGTCTGTAGAATGGGAATTCTGATTCTGAACTCATCCACTGTCTGAAGTGTTAATGGGAATATGTAAACACAGCCCATACCCATCACCCTTATGGGAAAGAGCATCCAACAGTACTTAACCTGTCCCATTGCTTCCAATAGCGGAGAGTTGACATGGGGCCGATACTACACGTGAAACATGACCCTGTCTAGCATTTCTTATGGTGACACTGCTACTCCCATTACCATTGTGTGGGGTGGATTCTCTCTGCTTCTTGTCGATGCATGTTCCTCCCAATCACATTCCCACTGCTCGGTGTGGTGTGAAGCAGTTGTAAAATCAGAGTAGGAAGATGACAGAATCTTGCTCCTCAAGGCCTTGCAGACATCCCAGAGGGCATCGTGGTCCAGAGGAAAGAGAATTAGTTGTAGAGTCAGGTTTTCCTGGATTAGTCTCGCCATCTCCATCAAATTGCTGATCTCATTTCCCTATGATGACAGTCAAACTTCCCATTTAGGGAAGGAGAATTAAAGGATGAGGTGTCAACATGTCTCCCTGCACGTAAGTCCTCAGGAAATGCCAGTTTTCATCAGATCCTCTGAGGAGACCACAACCTGCTAACAAAGATGTGCTAACCAAAATAGCACAAACAAGGATGCTCTCAACCTAAGAGAATGCCCATGCCTCAGCTTACGAACTGTTAATTTAGCTTTTAATTCTGTAAATGAAAAGACTTCCCAGATTGCAGGTGCTTCTGCTGAGAGTGGCCTCACTGTACTTGCTTATCTGGATCTAAGTTAGAGGTATTTTTAAATATGATTTAGTTCATGATGTGTGATGAATGCAAAAATAGTGAGGGCGCCGAAAGTGGTGGAAATAAAAATGGATAGTTGTTTTATGTGAGAGGGGAATAAAAATGACGAATGTCACATGGCTTCTGTGCCATGACTTTTGCAATTGTACTGGTGTTCTAGTAGACAAACAGAGGATCTGTTGTGTTTGAAAAGTGTGGCCAATGTGAATCAATAGCCTTTATCAGCAGGAGAAGAAAGTGATTGTCAGACTCCAGGCTGGCCCCAGGGGGACAGGACACACATGGAGCCAACAGATGTTCCACAGTAGTCCTACAAAGGTCATCTGTGCTAAATTAAAACTGAATGCTTTGATATGCATGCAATGCTATGTAGATTGCCAGGGCATAATCAAAAGGTACAATCTTCCTCTATGTACCTTCACAGGGAGCCCTGGTAAGGTTTAGGATATCACCTGCACCCTTCATGGACGGGGCACAGGTGATGAAGGGTGTGGCAGGGGTCAGATGGAGAGAAGTAGACAGATCCAAGAGGGAGTCTGGAGGGAAAACCTCCAATATTGGTGATGGCTTTGTCTGGGGGTAATGGGTGGTAAAGGATGGCTCCTGGACTCCTCTTTTGCACAACTGGGCCATGTACACAACCAAGGACACCTGGGGATATGGAGATTTGAATATTTTAATAATATTTAGATGCTGCTCAGGCATTCAGGAGGCAATGTCAGGTGGACAGGCTATACAAGGACTGAGCATGCCTTCAACCACCGTTACTATCGCAACTCAACCTGTGAATGGGTAGCCCTCTGTTCCTTAAAAAGAAGCCAAGCGTTCAAATAAAAATACCTAGGATGCAGACCCAGTTGATTCCTGGCTCTAGTGTCCACTGGCCGTGTGGCATCTGAAGGACAGCTGGAAAAGCCCTTTTGTGGTTTGAGCTTCATTAAAAAGTAGAAATAATTTATCTGTCACCAAATGGCTTTGAGGAGAATGAAAGAGACAGAAAACTTTCTACTTGCTAGACCTGAGCCTTCAACTATTCCCCCTTTCACTCTTCCAGTTCCCCTTCTCTCCTCAGACAGGGTGGGCTGGAGGCCCAGAAGCACCAGGCGGGGTTACTGTTATTTACAAAGTCCTTGTGGAATATTGCTGAAGTTTTGGGGGCAAATGGGTTTGGGGCTTCCCTCATAGGGGCTCTAATCCTAAAGTCTCCAGAAAGCTTGGGATAATTAATAAAAATCCCTCCCAGGGAGCAACCAGGATGGGAACACTGTCCCCCTCACTGCATGCTGCCCTATCCCCCCATAAGCTCTGTGCTTTAGGAGATGTTGCCCCAAAACCTACTTAGGCTTGGGAGACACTGACCTCGCCAGGGGAGCAGGGAAAGTGCCTCTTGCATGGTAAAGGGGGAAGGGGAAAAACCCCTGAGGTTGGCTGAAACACTGAGGTTTTCCAGGGCTGGGTGTTAGGGCACCACACCCCTGCTGTTCTGTGTTCACTTCCGGCTCCTGGAACGTGTAACTGTCAGGGGCTTCCTGGGTGGACACTGTTGCCTCGGAACCAGGATTGCTATCATGGGAAGGTGAGCCCACCTCCCCTCTCTTCCTTAAATCCCAGGCCAGGCTAGCACTGGCGATGACCACTGGCTACGGGGCAAGGACTTCTGCCCAAGCCTGTGAGGCGGCAGGTATTGCTGCTTTCATGAGGATGAGACAGAGGCAAAGACCATGCCATTTGTCCTGGGAGCAAGGGATTGGGTCCTCCCCGCTGCCTCCAAAGCCTCCCCATGCCTCAGGGTTCCATCCACGATGACTCTGCAGCTCTAGGCCTGTCCTATCCCGGTGAGCCACTGAGAAACAGACCCTGCCTTTTAGGAACTTAACATTAATTCAGAGAGGAAAAAAAAAGTAAATAAATAATCTCCCAAATATATATTTGCCAACTGTGATAAATCCCGAATATCTATGTTGATGTCGTGGTAGGTAGAATGTAAACTTTAGTTGAAGTCTGAAGAGCAATTGCAAAACTAAGCAGAGAAAGAAAAATACAAAACTTCTGAGAGAACTACAGAGAGAAAGAAAGACCTCAGATTTGAAGGGCATATGGCTTTGCCCTCGGAGAGGTCCTCTTTGTATGAAGTGTGAACCTGCGGCTCTGAGACCACTTTACCGAGACCAGGCCAAGATGGCCCTGGGGCCCGTGACTGCACACGGGAGCTGTGGGCTCTGGGAACAAAAGCCTGGGTTTGAAGGTGGCACCCCTATCTACCAGCCGAATGCACAAACAGGTCAATGATGCCTCCTCCTCTCCCTTCCCCACCCCCAGTTGGAAGATGAGGGTCATCTCCCTTACACTCTTTCTAAAAATCAATGAAAAACATATCCTCAGGTGAGGATTAACCAAAAAAATGAGATAGCTTGGTTTTGGAGCCTCTCATAAAACACAGACACACACGCACCCTTAGTACAATCCCTGTTGGCACTCTTCATTTCCAACGTTCATAAGTGATCTCTGGAATGAGAACTCTATGTATATAGATGTTTTAAGTAATGTTTCAACAGCTTTATTGAGGTATAATATATAATAAAAATTATTGAATTGTACACTTAACATAGGTCAACTTCACAGCATCGATTTTTTGATGCATTTGTACTACGCTTTTCCTCTACCAAACTGTGACAAGGGTTTTTGATACCCAAGCCATGCTGCTTCTCAATAAAGAGCTAGTGAAAACCTCCAGTCGAGCATGGAGATGTCTTGTCTGTGGTGTGAAGGCCCCTTTATCCCCATATTATTTTGAGCAAGGATCGTACCTGAGCCTCTTCCATTGGATCAGGGCCCTTATGCTGGTGTCACAGTTAGTCAGGAGCCTTTGCAGCCTGGCCATCACATCAGGTGACCTATATTGAGTTTCCAGCATCACCTCTTTCAAGCTGGGTGATCCCAAGCCTTAGTTTCCCCAACTGTGAAATGGAAATACCTATTACAAGCCTGGGTTTCAGACTGGCTCTGCCCCTAATGAGCTATATGGCATTAAATAAAGGGGGGGGGGGGTGGAGCTCAAAGACATTTAAGTATTTTCTACTCCAGTAGTCAGCAAACTGTGGCTCTTGAGCCACATGCAGCTCTTTGGCCCCTTGAGTGTGGCTCTTTCACAAACTACTACGTGTGGGTGTGCACATACAGTGCTATTAAAACTTCATGGCCCATGTGCAGAAATCGGTTTTTGGCTCTCAAAAGAAATTTCAGTCATTGTACTATTGACGTTTAGCTCTGTTGACTAATGAGTTTGCCAACCACTGTTCTACTCCTTGGAATCTTTTAATGCCTAGAATGTAAGGACTTCAATTTCCAAACAAAAACTTTCTTTTTCTTAGTCTCTAAGCAGCTATTGCCCCCAAACCACTTGCTTTTTACCTAGACTCCAAAGTCCACGTCCCGTTTGCCCCATGAAAGAGGGATTTGAGAACTGTTTGAGGCTGTAAAGTTTCTCAGCATCACAATCACAGAAATTCCTGGGATAAATGGCTCGGTGCTGACCACTGTGAAAATGTATGGCGTTCAATTATCTTTGGCATTGTTCCCCTCTCACCAGTGGAGCCTCAGCTTCTAATCCTGGGACAATAGGCTGACCAGGGGAAGTTCTGCTGCACACAAAGAAAGTTCACTAAGAAACCACGGAGCCCCCAGGGGAGAGCGACTTTTCCTTCAATTTTCAGGACATACAGCATCTTTCTCTTGGCATTTCCTTCTTCACGTGTCCCTGGAAAGAACCGAATAATGACAGCTCAGCTAACATTGGTGTAGAGAAGCTGAGGATAGAATGATTTCAAGGGCCAGAGACTCCAGTGGTCATTGTTCATGATCTTCACTGGGTGTGGCTCACTTCTGACATGTGGTCCACTTCTGGGAGCTACTCTGTGGTAGTGACTCTAACACAGTGGTTCTCAGCCTTCCTAATGCCACGACCCTTTAACACAGCTCCTCATGTTATGGTGACCCCCCAACCATAAATTATTTTCATTGCTACTTCATAACTGTAATTTTGCTACAGTTATGAATCATAATGTAAATGTCTGTATTTCCCGATGGTCTTAGGCTCTACAGCAGCGGTTCTCAACCTGTGGGTCGTGACAGGATCACCTAAGACCATCGGAAAACACAGATATTTACATTATGATCATAACAGTAGCAAAATTACAGTTATGAAGTAGCAACTAAAATAATTTTATGGTTGGGGGTCACCACACCATGAGGAACTGTATTAAAGGGCCGAGGCATTAAAAAGGTTGAGAACCACTGCTCTAACACAAGGAACACAACTGCTCACCCTCTCTCCTGTCCACCTCTCTCCTTGGAGCTGTCCTTTCTCTCCAGTTGCCCATATGGAAGAGATGCACAAGATTCAAACCACAAAGAAAGCCTGTGGAGAAGTAGCCAAGTCTTTCACCCTCTCTTTTTCTCCTTTCTGGCTCTATGGTTGCAGGGAAACAAAAATCACAGAGGAGGAGTTCCTGGGAATCAAACCATAAACCTCAGACGGTTGTCTTAGCTCATGAATCATTAGTTCAAGTCTTTATTTTTATTTTTACTGCTCTGAGCAATAAAAGGCTAATATGCAAATTGTCCCCTCCACCAGGCGTTCAACTGGAAGTTTGTCCAAGGGGCGGAGCCAACCAGCCAACCTCCTGTGGCCCCTTTCTCCAGTTGGCCCTGCCCCCCGATTGCCCCCATCCCCACCCCAACCAGGGACTGGGCCGGCCAACCATCTGTGGCCCCTCCTCCCAGCCAGCCTGGCCTGATCACCACAATCGGGGCAGGCTGGCCAGACCACACTGGTGTACAAATTCATACACCAGGTCTCTAGTCTAATTATAATTTAAATTGTAGGAGAGTTCTGGGTACCTACTAAGTGCCTCGCACAGAAGAAAACAAAGGTAGAAAGGTCATTTTGAATGAGCAGCTGATAGTCCCTGTGGTGAAAAGCCCAGACCTTACACCACCTTTCAGTTCAAAGGGGATGGTGGGTCTTTTCCTCTTGTTCACATTAATCATATGGGCAAACAGTTTTCCGGAGGACAAAAGAAGAAGGTATTTGAATGTGGATCTGCCTCCAGTGATAAACAATAGGAGCTGAGCGTTGGTCTTGGAGAAGAGCGAACAGGAAGCACATGGAAGTCATTAGGACATTGGGGGAGGGTCAGGAAGCATGGGAGGCAGCTCAGGGAGTTTCTTCCCTTGGCATTCCTGTATGTGAAGGTGAGTAGAATTAGCTTTTACTGGGCACCTGGCCTCGTATCTACAAGACACTGTTATTGTTCCCATTTAGAGATGAGAACCATGGGGCTCAGGCAGTAAAGTCATTGTCCTGGGCCTGAAACCCAGGGTCTGAACACAGGGAAGAAAGTGAACGTAGACATGTCATATGCCAGCTCTTTCTGGCACCTCGCTGAGCTCATTCTGCTCAGGACACCATGAATGGCAAAGTTCAGTGTGGGTTAGCCAGAGGTGTTCTGGCTAATTTTATAAAAGTTGGGCAAAGAGCCGAAACTGGTTTGGCTCAGTGGATAGAGAGTCAGCCTGTGGACTGAAGGGTCCCGGGTTTGATTTCAGTCAAGAGCATGTACTGTGGTTGCAGGCACATTCCTGGTGGGGGTGTGCAGAAGGCAGCTGATCAATATTTCTCTCTCATCAATGTTTCTAACTCTCTATCCCTCTCTCTTCCTCTCTGTAAAAAATCAACAAAATATATATATTTTTTAAAAAGTTGGGCAAACAATTCTCTGGGGAAAAATAGATATAGATATAGATATAGATATAGATATAGATATAGATATAGATATAGATATAGATATAGATATAGATATAGATATACTTTGATATATCTATACTCAAGTTTGTTATAAATTTATAGCTATAAAGGATATATCATATGTAATTTATAAATAATGCAATATACCGTATTTTGGTTTATAAATTTCCATATAGCTTGTTGATCCTAGCAAAATTATTTCATTGATTTTTGCTGAACTCTTACATCTCTAGCCAACCTATGGTTGCAATTGACAAATGAATACAGTTCTGACATCAATAGTGATTGATATTTTCCTGTACGTTCATGAGTAAAACAACTAAGAGGTGTGCCAGAACCTCACTGGTGTGTCAGGATGTGAGCAACTTCTTTGCTGAATCAGAAAATACTTTGAATACTGGGAAAAAATGTTTCCCATGTTTGTGCTATGCACAATGTTACAGCTACAGACAACACAATTTTAAATTAAATCTGCTTTATTAACATTCCCTCCATCATTTTCTTAAGTTATACTATCAACAAAGCAAAAAAAATTACACTTTGATTCAGAGCATGTACCAATTCCTATGGTGTAAATGTTCCCATGATGGCCACGCTCAACACCAGTAAGAAGTCCGTATAGCTGGGCGTGGATTTGGGAAGAATACAGTCACTCACATATTTCTGTCATACAGATACCATAAACATAAACAACACCCAGACTGCAGATGAAATAGCAAAGTGCAATAAAATAATTAGGAAGCAATGCAGTTTGAGAGTTTATTGCCTTTGTTTATAATATAATTTATTCAATTGTAATTTTATATAATTTAATTTTTAACAACAGCTGTGTTTAATTAACAACTGGCTTTCAAAATGAACCATCAGCTCTACTGCACAGCCTGAGCTACTCCACCTTCCCCTTCCCCTCTCAGGTGCGATACTGAAGACCCCCCGTCATTACCCACTCTCTGTTAAAAACCCCCACACTCTTCTGAACTCTGTACTAGTACCAATTGACTTTGGAAAGGTATTTGGCCCCAAGATGCATTTCCTTCTTTGTAAAGCCGAGATAGTCCTACCTTCATCATAGTGCTGCTGTGAGGACTGGCAAAGTGACTAGCACTGTGAACAGAGGGTACACTTGTTGGTAACTGTGAGCTCACACCCCGGTCCCCCCCCACCCCCATCATACCTTCTGGGGCTCCACACCTGGGGCTCCACACCTGGGGCAATTGCAACCATAGGTTGGCTAGAGATGTAAGAGTTCAGCAAAAATCAATGAAATAATTTTGCTAGGATCAACAAGCTATATGGAAATTTATAAACCAAAATACGGTATATTGCATTATTTATAAATTACATATGATATATCCTTTATAGCTATAAATTTATAACAAACTTGAGTATAGATATATCAACAGCTCCGTCCCCCATTCACTCTTTCTGCCATTGCCTCACCCAGAGCCAACAGTGACCGATGGCCTCTGGTGAGCAGAGTGGGCACCAGGCTCCGCAGTAGTAAGTCCCAGGCTCCTCAGGTGTGAACCCCTCTGATGCTCAGAGCGGTCCTGAGAAGCGAATGTTATTGGCTTCACTTGGCCAATCGGGACAGTGAAGCCCAGAGGCACTGAGTCACTTCCCCGAGGCCACCTGAACCTGCCCCCCTGGACCTGCACACAGATCCCAGGGCCTCTTGCTAATGCAGATTCCGGGCCTGCGGGGCCGAGGAGGTGCCTCGGAACCTGCATTTCTAACCAGCTCACAGGGGATGTGCTGGTCCAGGGACCACACCTTCATGAGGTGCTGGACTGCCCGGCAACTGTCAGCCTCATCTCGGTATCACTGAGTCTGTCTCTGTTTTGTTTGTTCATTCGTTTTATTTTTTCGATTCAAGATGTAAGTGAAATCGTACGGTATTTGTCTTTTTTCTGACTTATTTTACTGAGCATCTTACCCTCTAGGTCCATCCATATTGTGACAAATGGCAATATTTCAGCCTTTTTGAGGGTTAAGTAATATCCCATTGTGTACCTGCACCACATCTTCTTTAGCTTTTAATGATTTCCACCTTAAGCAGAGATTGATTCGGTGAGCCGGGCTGGGAGAGGGAACTGCCAGAGGCTCAGCCACTGTCACTAGGATAATAACACCTCCCATGGCCTCCCTCACCCCCCACCCCGAGGTCCCGGGTCCAGCAAGCATCCATGCCTGCCTGGGTTACTACACAACTTCCCCAAAGGCCTGCCCGCTCCTGCCTTGCACCCCAAGGTCCCTCTGTTCTCCACCCAGCAGTCAGCAGTTAGATTCTGTGGGATCTAAGACCTCCGGTGACTGCAGGACTTACCAGCTCTTCTCTCTCCCCCCGAAGTTCTTAAGTCACCTTCCCAATCCATCCCGGCACTCACTGCTGATCAGCCACGGGGCCTCCCTGACTCAACCTCAGATGAGCTCCTACTTCCCAGCTTCATCCACCTCCAGCCCCTTAACCCCCACCCGCCAGCCACCACCCACTCCCCTCAGTCCCCGGGCCTGGGTGCTTTTGCTGCAGATGCCCCACAGCTGACCCCACAATGCCCTCTCCCAGCTGTCACCTGCTCAACAAGGCCCCGGACCACCCCATGGAACAGCCTCCCAGCCCACACGCCTTTCTGTTGATCGTGATTGCCAGCCTTCCCCTCCCCAAGGACCGAGATCCTCTTCTGTCTTATTCCAGGCAAGGATCTCTGTTTTGTTCCCTGATGCACCTCAACCACCGAGAACAACTCCTGGCCCCTGCTATGAGCTCAGAGGGGGGAGATTTATAGTTCCATTAATTGTGATTAAGATTTCCAGCCCAGATATCTATTGAGAACTTAGTACATCCCAAGCATGGTTCTTAGCATTTTGTACACATTATCTCATTTAACTCTCACAGTGCTGTCAAAATATAGCGCAATCTCAATGGCCCAGGGTCTAGTGATGCTGCTACCAACTCCCTGGGAGCAGAGGAGGGTTATGTTAAAATGATTAACTCTCCAGGCTGGGTTATTATTATTATTATTATTATTATTATTATTATTATTTGTAACTACTTTGCAAACCAGTGTCGCCAAACACATTAAGATAGTTCTGCTGTGACTCAGAGCTCATCACCGTGGGAAAGTAGCTGGGTACCAAGGACAGCACATAAGCCCTGAGGTAAGCCTGGGATCCTGGCCACTCTCCGTTTCCATGACACCCAGCATGATGCAGTAAACAGATGGGCCTGATATTGGATCCTGGCTCCTGCACTTAGCTGTGTGGCCACAGGCAATGTACCTGGCCTCTCTGGGCTCCCTTTTCTCCCTCTGTAACGTATAATGTATCCACGGGAATGACTGGGGAGAGTGTCAACACCTGGTGAGATCTTAGGTTGCTTTGCCGATGACCCCTAGTTCTGGAGACTGATTTCAAACTCACGCTTCTTCCTCAGACCAGGATGTTGGGCAGATCCGGTGTGCAATCTCCGCTCTATGCCGCCACCTCTGTATGGAACCCTTCCTGGGGGAGGGGCCCTGCATTGAGAGCTGAGAATACAGAAATATACTAGTGTCTTTTCTCAATGAGGCACGCAGGTAGGATTCTTGGGCCCTCTCAATACTCCATTGCTGAGAGGAAAACCTAGGATGATCTGGAATGAAAAGGCTTATGTAGGTGCTAATCTGTGGACCTCTTCATCGTAGAAATTCTGGGACGTGGGGGCTAACACTACACTGCCTTCTCTACTTACAGACACAGATCTGAGGAACCGGGTCCTTCCCAGGCCAGGCCATTTGCTCCCAATGGCTGCCATTGAAGTGCCTTAAAGAGGGGACCGGGGAGGCCAGGAGGAGAGGGACCAGACCGTGGACAGCCTGTGGGCCATGTGCAGGACGTGGACTATAGCTGCAAACTGTAGAAACACCGGATTTTAGAATGAGGACTGGGCCCAGCTGGTACAGCTCAGTGGTTGAGCATTGACCCATGAACCAGGAGGTCACGATTTTATTCCCAGTCAGAGCACATGCCTGGGGTTGTGGGCACGATCCCCTGTAGGGGACGTGCGGGAGGCAGCCAATCAATGATTCTCTCTTATTGATGTTTCTCTCTCTCTCTCTCTCCCTTTCCCTTTCTCTCTCTGAAATCAATCAGAAACACAGTTTTAAAAATTAAACAATAGGATGAGGATGGCGGGTGTAACGTGGCAGACAGGAGGGAGGAAGTGAATGGAAGTGAACTGACTCCTGCTGACGGCGCTAGACATTCCCAGGAGAGAGATGGCAGCTGGCCCCAGTGGCTGGCCCATTGCAGGCCTATCTCTCCTCTCATCTCCCTGGCCTGCCTCGATTCCCTTTCTTTCCTTGGACCTTCTGGAGGAAGAAAGTGTGGGACCTGGAGGTGGAGAAAAGAATATTGCCTTGGGGCTCATGCTCTGGAAGCCCCCCCTGCATACATGCAAGAGGCCCCCTCCCCAGACCCCTGCAGACCACAGAGAAGACCCACTGTCGCTTCATGTATGGATTTTTCCTAGGTGTGCACCAACCAAGCACCAACCAAACTTTTGTTTTGGGAAAGGTCTTAAAAATACATATATTGCTTTTTTTTTTTCGTGTCATTTTCTATCAGGCTTCCAGAATCTTCCAGGCGTGACCATCTATAAATTAAATTCCACTACGAGCCCATCAATGGGCCCATTAACTGGGTGATTCACTGTGGGTATTGTGTTTGCTCATTATATGCATTGATGGTCTCTGAGAAGCCGCATTCCCCTGAGAGCTGAGACAGAGAAAAGAAAGAGAAAGCATTTGAAAAGATAAAATATGAGGCTGCTATTTTTTTTGGGGGGGGGGGATTTCATTTGTTTTCTTTTGCTGAATTAATTTTTAAACAAAAAGACAAAGAGGAAAGCATGGTGGTGGAGAATAACTGGACTTCTGGGAGTGATCACTTTGTAGTGTACATAGATATCAAATTAGAACGTGGTCCACCTGAAACATCTAATAAAGAAGGAAGATAAAAAGAGGAAAGAAGCTTTATGGGGTTTCTTGAAACTTAAAGGACTCAGGATTACTCTCTTCTTAAATTAGATTATCTTTTTCTTTCTCCCCTCAAGAAGATTAAAAAGAACCAGGAGCATTTATTTAGAAGGCTCACAAAAAGGCTGAATTCGAAGACTAGCTCTGAGGAAGCCAAGGCTGAGTGGCAGGACCTCGAGTCCGTGTGTCTCTCTTCCCCCCCCCCACCCCCCCATCCCCCCACCCCACCCCCGCAGAGCCAGAGCTCACAGTTGCCCATCAGTCCTCCCACTTCCCTGCGCCACGGTTTTCTCATCTATAAAATGAATGGGTTCTGGCAGGTGACGTTGATCTTTCCACTGAGCTCCGAGCTCTGAGGATCTTTAAAGCTCCAACTCTGGCAAAGGAAGAAGCTAAACCCAGACTCCACCCTCCACTCTGCATGTGCAACCCGTGGGCAGAGCTTGTCTAGTCTGGCGTGTTCTGGATTCATTTTCCGCCTTCATAAACCAGAATGAGCCATCCCCCCGGAGGTTCCTGACTCCGCCTTCTCTTTACGCAAACCCTTCCTCGGCTGCCCTTCCATTGAGGGGAGACACAGGAACCCAGAGTTGGTGGGACATGTGTGCACCATGGGTGACTGTACAGGTAGCAATCCCTGGATCCATTTCTAGGGAGTAGCTGGGCCTCTCTCTGAGTCTGGAAAAGCTGGAGGAGGGACCTGAGGGACCCCGGGAAGAGGGGGTCAGTAAGGGGCTTCCTCCCGGCCAAGTGTAGATCCAACCAGCAGCCATCAGAGCTATACCCACAGGTTCATCAGGTTGGGGCCAGGTGGACCGGCCCGAAACTGGGCAGCCATTCCAACCGGGAATAAACAAAGGTAAGACACTGAGGAAAGAAGATGTGACAGGGTGCCCGCCCAGCGTGGCTCAGTGATTGAGTGTTAACCTATGAACCAGGAGCTCACAGTTCTATTCACATGCCCAGGTTTGCAGGCTCAATTCCCAGTAGAGATCATGCAGGAGGCAGCTGATCAATGATTCTCTCTCACCATTGATGTTTCTATGTCTCTCTCCCTCTCCCTACATCTCTGAAATCAATACAAATATATTATTTTTTTAAAAGGAGCTGTTACAGAGGGGATCCACTCTTTGCTTAGTGGCTTGGTTCCCTCTCACATGACTGCCACCTTCTCTGTCTTTTCCTCCTGTGTCTCTAGTCCTAATACAATGGCAGCTACTCACTAGCTGTCTGATTTGAGGCTGGCACCAGGGTCTGCCTCCCAATTATAACTCAGGTCAATAAGGAACTCCAGTCGAAGGGCTTTGTTCCCATGACCAGAGACTGCCTTTCAGGGGCTTTGAAGAGGATACAGAAGGGAAGGGGTCAAGGATGGGGCTGGGCGCTTAGGAAACAGGCTGTTACCCAAAGCCCCTGGATACCACACCCTTGCCATGCCGAGGTGACACATAGAGTTAACCATCACAGAGATGTGAATGGGTGAGGGGTGGTAATGAAAAAAATCTCACTGTGGCCCATCAGTCCTGAGTTCCTCGGGAAAGAGTCACCAGCTCACACCTTCAGGGGCTGGTTAGCTAAGACAGTAGAGAGTGAGTGGTTGGGCTTTAGGAGCTTGAGAGAAAAAAACCATATGTGAATATATTAAAATTCAAACTTTAAAAAAAAATCTGTGAGGCAAGAAGGCCGTGTATGTCCTTCCATTTTTCTGGGTTCTGCGGGGCAAACACATAAAAGGTGTCCGGTATCCAGGCTATTACACGTCAAATCCCCAAGAAATTGAGCTTTGCTTAGGGTTCAGGGAGAGTGCTAAGCATTTCCTGCATTTAAAAAAAGCTGTGTACAGGAATATAACCACCCTTACCGCTTAGGGACCAAATGAAATGAACAAAATAGGTGTCAATCACTTGGAAAAGTTGTTTGTGACAACTGATGTGGTGACTATTTTAAGGGAGTTAGAGGTACAGCATTCAGCAGCAGAAATGATTATAATGGCCTCTCCCGGGCAAGAGTTGGGGAACCAGTTTATTCTGGTATTTGCTGGAGTCTTCCCGAATTAGCTGGAAAACTTTTGAAAATTGGCCTGACATTTCCAGGAGTCATAGAAGTTTAAAAAGTAGGCTGCAGAAAGATTCTAGCTGATTTGGTTTGTAAATTTGCAACAAAAAATATATATACCTTCTGGATGTTACAAAAGAGTCATACTTCCACAGTGAGTGTGTGACACTATGTATGGCCCCCAGTTATCTGGTGCTCATGTGCCTCCCTGAGTAATCACCTCCCCAGGTCGTAAGCAAGCCTGAGACTGCTTCTAAACAACAGGATATGGCAAAATTGATGGGATGTCACTTCCATCATTACATTCCGTAAGATTGTAACTTTCCCCCCTTGTCTCCTTGGTGTGCACATTTTGATGAAGCAAGTGACCATGTGAGGGAGGCCCATGTGACAAGAAACACAGGGCAGCCTCCAGCCAGACAGCAAAGAACTGAAGCTCTCAGTTCAACAAGCCCCAAGAATATGAATCCTATCAACAAGCAAGTATCCTTAGAATCAGCCCTTCCCCTGGTGAGCTTTCAGATGAGACCCAACCTTGACCGACACCTTGATTACAGCCTCAACAGAAACCCTACAATAGAGGACCCAGAGCCAGGCTGGAAAAAAATGAGGACAGAACTAACAGTGAGCAATGCTCACAGGAGCGAAGAGGGAGGGACAGAATGAGAGACATTCGGGGATCTGTTGTTAGGGTCTGGCAGTGATGTGGGGGCAAGATGCCCAGGTTGCTGGTTTGGAGACTAAGTGGGCAATGGAGCCACTCACTGGTGAAAGGGCCTGGTTCCACTGGAGGGTAACCAATTAGAAAGACCCAGAAGATAGTGGGATGCTCATGTCTAGAACTTAGAGGAGAAATCAGAGTGTAGCTATAGATTCATGAATCAAATTCTATCTGGATTTTTTTAAAAATGAAATAATACAGTGAATAAATAATTTTGAAATCATGGAATAATTAAAAGGTGAAATAAATAAGGAAATTGACACCATCATCATTCTAGATGGTCAGTTTACAGTGACAAAATGTGTCACAATAACTCACTCAATTTTCTCTTCATCCCATTGCCTTCCACAGTCTAGACACAAATCCTGGACGGAGAGTCTTAGGCTATCACTAGGCAGTTTCTGGGGCCCTTTACTCAGATGAATAACCAGGGGCATCCACTGAGGGCCCACTGAGGGCCCTGGGAAAGCCAAGCCCTGCAGATCTCTGCTCTCATCGAGATGATAGGTCAGAAGGCTTCTCAGACATGATTATAGCTACAAGTTGAACAAAAGTGAAATTTCAATTCAGAGGAGTGCTGGGTGGACCTGGTCTCCCACTCAGGGAAGGTTTCTCTGAGGATGTGACACTTGGCTGAGCTCAGAGCATGAGTCAGGGGGAAGGAAAAGAGGACAATGGGTATGTGAGAATGAGAAAACAGTGCCTGAAGGGGCCCGGGGGAGGAAGTAGAAATAGTCCAAGGTCCAAGAGGAGGCAAGTTTGGCCCAAGTGGAGAAAGTTTGTAGGACAATTAGTCAGAGGCACTGACCAGGTCCAGGGGCTCTGGGGAGGACAGTATCATCAGTTAAAAGCTCATGAAACACCTGTAAAAGAACAGGAAATACATTCGGCTTGGCTCATTAAATAAGGTGTAGAATAGTGATGGTCTGTGATAATGCATGCCCTAATGAATTTCAACAAATCAATTGGACTTAAAATAATTTAATCTCTTCATAGAAAATGCCACAGCAAAGTATCTACCTTATATAGGAGTTCAATAAATATTGTTTGAATCCAAGTTTCTCTTGTTAAATAGTCTGCCTTCCTACACCGATGATGTTTGCTAGCCTGGGGTCAAATTCAGCTAACATAGGAAAGCATCTAGAACATTCCTTGGCCCACAGGCACTGTCCTTGTTTGACCATTTGGTGAAGGTAAAATGCTCTTCATTTTACAGAACAACATCACGGAGACTCATAGAGGTCAGCGGGGGTCCCTCAGTGACCCTGCTGATGTGGGGAGCAGGCCATGTCCTCATCTTGACTGGAGCACCTCTTCTATTCATGCTTCTGCCCCTTGAAAAATAAAGCTCATACATTTTTAAAAATGATAATAGTAATTCAAAGTAATTGAATTCTTTAAAACACTGCTTTTCTTTAACCCTAATGAAAATGCAAAGACAAATTTGGAAATAGGTGTGAGATGTTAAATACTGAAATCTGACTGGGTGGTTATTTCTGTGAATGAAAGCACTTAATTTGTTTATTCCAGCTTCTTACTATTTCCTGACTATGACCTATTTTCTTTCATCCCAGGAGCAATAGAAGGCCAATGACAGAAGGATCCAGTGATCTGAAATTCCAGAACTGCGCTCTGCTGAAAAATAGGTGAGAATATTTTCTTGTTGGTTAATAAAGGAGTGAAGAATTTGATTCTGTGGCAATGAAGCTGACCATCTCTATCTCTATTTCTCTCTCTTTTACACACACACACACACACACACACACACACACACACACACAGTCAATGTGATAGGACAGCATTGCTGACAGTGATCTTCGAGGTGACATGAAGGGAAAGAAAGGAACTTGATGTGGCTGGCCTGCCGGCACATGTGAGATGCAGATGTAGGCTGAGAAGACCCCCAAGGCTATTTCTATCACCCACCCGGGGTTCCAAACAGCCCCGGAATAGCCACTGAGAGGGAGCCTTTCATTCCCCGGCCGATGAATGATTTAGATGATGGCTCCTGGGTGGGTCAAGCCCAAGTCCACTGCCAGGTCTCACGAGCAAGGAGACTAGAGAGAGCCTCCGCCTCTGTGGTGTCTGCTATTGAGCAATTCTAACATGAAGACTTGCACAGGCTACTGAGCACACAGAGAGGAAAGAAAGGCCTGGCTTCAAGGGGCTCACAGCGAAGTTCCAGCTCAGAATGGGGACGAACGTGATGAAACCACCGACAGGAGACAGACCCTGAAGTCAGGTCCAGCTCTGCTGTAGACCAGCATCTGGGCAACACCCACCGCTCAGAGGGGGTGCAGGTCTCCCTGCGCCAGACAGAACTCCCTCACCATGGCCTGCAAGAGCAGTCTCTGTGCCCGGGGGTGCCTGGGGTCTCCATGTGCTAGGCCAGTCCTTGAATCCTAATCTACTTAACTCAGATCAATCGCCAGGCACGCGTTCAGTTCCTACCATGTGCTGGGCACAAGGGCCCTAGGATTTACTTGGAGAAGTCGCTCTCCTAGAAAAAGGGAGTGAATGTCTGCAAGGCAGAACGCGTGAAATATTTTCAGACCACATTAAGCCATGGAAATTTTGTGGCTGTTCTCAGACTTCTTCAATGTTTACATTAAATCCATTTAAATAATGCATTTTACGTCCATTTTTCTTATTTCTTGACAATAGTGAGCGATGGGAGATGGAAGGGCTAGAAGCCTTCCTTCAGATGGGAGATGGTAGTGGCAATTACAGACATCAAAGTAATATTTACACTCACATTTGGGAGGAAAAAGAGAGAGCGGCGCTTTTTTTTTCCCCCTGAAGGAAATTATTTCGGGATGTGTCACAGCACACTCAAGATATATTAAAAAGAGCAGCAGACGATGTTTCTGCAACCTGTTCCAAACCATTTATAAACTCAAGCTAGAAAAAAATCCCCCACATCCATACAAATCTCTCTACCGCGGCATATTTTATAATGAAAGTATCGTATGAATATAAATTAGTTTTCAGGTAGATAAATCAAATCAAAAATGTCTGAAAACTATATATTTGGGTCCATGGTCTTACTTGAATAACTATGGAGCCAATGTTCTCGTTCTCCATACGAATGATAGTTATCAGCGTGCGATGGTGGTGAAGGTCGGGTAGGGGTGCTGCCGGTAGGCAGAGCTGTGGGTCCATGGGAGCTGGGCTGAAATGCCCGCCAACCCGCACCCTGGCTGGGCAAACCCCCCCACATACACACACACAAGCCCGTTTCCATTACAGCAGCGGGTGTATTTTAGAGAAGGTATTTGAAAAATAATATGCAGGCCCAGCCAGCGTGGCTCAGTGGTTAAGCATCAATCTATGAACCAGGAGGTCACAGTTTGATTCCTGCTCAGGGCACATGCCCAGGTTGCGAGCTCGATCCCCAGTGTGGGACGTGTGGGAGGCAGAAGATCCATCATTATCTCCCATTGTTGATGTTTCTCTCTCTCCTTTCCTCTATGAGATCAATAAAAGAATTTTAAAAATAGTTAAATGAAGGCCTAATGTGCACCGGTCACGAAGAAAGGACTGTTGACTTTTAATCCTCATGACAGTAACGTGGAATAAGTTTAAAATGATGAAATGTCAATAAGCGGATAAGTATACACTCCTAACTAAACTGAGTATGTCCTCAGAGCAAGAAGTGCTGTAGGGGCTCCAGGGAGGGACAGCCCAGGGCCCGGCAGGGCAGGATCCTGAGCACGTGAGAGGGGCCTCCCCCAGCCAAGGGGTCCTGTGGGGTGTGAGCAAACCCCCAACCTAGGTATGTGTCCTGACAGGGAATCGAACCTGCAACCTTTTGGTGAATGGGACAACACTCCAACCAAGTGAGCCATCCAGCCAGGGCCCAATATGTATTGAATTAAATAGAATTTTCAAAAGGAGATTGTTGAAACTAGGAGGGCTTCTTCTTACAAAGCATGAACCCAGATTTCACTTATGAAAAGGGAGCCTTGACCTGATTCTACCACCATGTGAATTTCATCTGCCTCAAAGGAGTATAGCAAGCATGTCAAACTCATGACCCGTGGGCCGCATGCCTTATTTATTTGGCCCGTGTTAGCCTTTGAGTTTGACATGCTTGGAGGACAGGCTTGGGAGACACTCTCCAATCTTTTATCTGTCACAAAAACAAGAGAACCGATTTCAGGGGTGTCTACATGGGATGGGGAGCAGGTTCTGGCTGGGTGTGGACTGCAGGCTGTGTTGGGATCGGACAGGCCTGGGTTGGACCTAGGCGGTCTTACTCTTGAGATGCCCCTCTTATCTACGCTCCCCTGGACATGTGTGCCTCCATTCACTCACTCACTCACTCATGCTCATCCACCAGGTTTTCATGTTCCAGGCACTGTATTAGGCACCTGGTCTCCCTTTCAGGAGCGGGGCGCCTGGGCAGGAATTTTGAGAAATTGCGCTGTACTCTGCTCTGGTTAAGTGACTGTGGGTCCCATTGCCCAGATGCCAGATGGTCAGGGAGGGCTTTGGTGGTCACACTCCCTGTCCCCGTGGAGACAGCACTGCTTCTTGCTGAGACTGTTCTACCCCAGCCTGCCTCTTCAGGGCATCGCAGCGGCTCCCATGTACAGCTCTGAGCACCCTGTCCACCACCTGGTGATGTGCACACTGCCCGCAGCCGGCACCGCCCTCCGAGATTACCCCTTCCTCTCTCCTCCGAGATTACCTCTTCCTCTCTCCTCCCCGGCGCTACCCTCTCCCAGCCTGAGCTCCCAAAGCCCCTGCTGCAAACCCCACTCCCTCCAGGGGGTGGTGGAGAGGAAGGAAGTGGACCCTGCCCTCAGACAGCCGGGTGTGAACGGACGCCATGGAGAACTCAGAGGCGCACCTGGGCCTCCACCTCTCCTGCAAAGCAAAAGGTGTCTGTAGATATAAAGAGACACATCTTATATATTTCTTACTGATTTCAGATAGGAAGGGAGAGGGAGAGATAGAAACATCAATGGTGACAGAGAATCAGTGACCAGCTGCCTCCTGCCTGCCCCCTACTAGGGATCGAGCCCGCAACCCAGGCATGTGCCCTTGACCAGGTTTGAACCCAGGATTCTTCGGTCCACAGGCCGACACTCTATCCACAGAGCCAAGCTGGCTAAGGCAAAGCGAAAGGTTTAATTCCTGGTCCCATTGGGTGCCAGCATCCCATGACGCCCTAAGATCCATATGCCGATACTGCCCACCGGAATCGCCAGGAGGGGTGGGTGAAGTGACTTAGGGAGCACACTCAACAACAGACAAGAAGGGAATGGACGTAGATTAAAACTGAGTTTAGCAACTCTCAAAGTGCCAACTGTCTTCCACACATTCGGGACTTTTATTCTAAAGTGGTCTTTTCTCATATAGGGCAGGATGGATGGATGAATATTCTCTCAGGTGAGCAGTGAGCCCGAAACACCCTCCCCGCCCCCCTTCATCTGGGAGGCCCCGAGAGGGGAGGGAGGGAGCGGCGGTGAAGTCACCCTGGCCATTTCCTGGGGGTGCTGCTGACACATGCTGGGCCGTGGGGCCTGGGGAGACCCAGAGGGGCCACGAGCAGCACAGTCAGGTGGCGAGGAGGAATTAGTCCCCGTGCCGGGAGCACGACCCTGGAGACAGGACAATCCCGTCTCTATGGAGTCGGGACAACACACCTTCCAGACTCCGCTCCCGGATAAGCAAAACCCTGTGCCCGCCTCTCCTTGGGGCCAGTTCCCCTGGGCAGCAGGGAGGAGAGGAGGAGGGAAGGGGGGAGGAGGGAAGGGGAGAGAGGAAGGGGGAGAGAGGGAGGGGGAGGGGGAGGGGCCCCTATTTAGTGCCCTTTAAAGATGGGACATGGTTAAGCATATTAAATTCCTGAGGAATAATAAATATTTTAAATGATTCAGAAATTTAAAAATCTGTATTTGTAAGGAGTCCTATCTATGGAAAGCCACCGACCTCTGAGGTCTGCTGTGTTACCTTACATCCCGTGACCTCCCCGCCACAGGTGACACCCGAGACCGAGGGGAAGACCTGCCTCCCTCAGGCCCCGGGGGACAGCGGGTGCGGGGAGAGCTTTAACTCGGCCCAGCGTGGCCTGGCGCCTGGCTCCTCACAGCTGCTGAGGACAGAAGCCAGGTGCGCCCCTGCCTTTCCCGGGCTCCGGCAGCCGCTAACACGTGGCCCCGCGTGAGCCCAGAGAAAGCACACCCTTCTTCATGAGGGTTGCTAGCAGCGTCTTTCACTGAGCACCCCGCCTGCCAGGCTGCGAAGTGTGTGGACACAGGAGCCTTTTCAGAGAGCTTGTCAGCTGCCCTCCAGCCAGACAGGACTGGTGTCCAGGAGGCCTCCCAGGCCGTCCACCCCAGGCCCTCCTCCCCAGACCCTCCTCCCCCAGACCCTCCTCCCAGGCCCTCCTCCCCAGGCGGTCCTCCCCAGGCCCTCCTCCCCAGGCCATCCTCCCCAGGCCATCCTCCCCAGGCTGTCCTCCCCAGACCCTCCTCCCCAGACCATCCTCCCCAGGCAGTCCTCCCCAGGCCCTCCTCCCCAGATCCTCCTCCCAGGCCGTCCTCCCCAGGCTGTCCTCCCCAGACCCTCCTCCCCAGACCCAGGGCGGCACATAAGCCCTCCTCGCTCCCCTTTGCGGGCTCAGCGGAATCACACCGCCTTCCCTGCCTCTGCTAATCCACTGAGCTTGCTAATTCATGACGCACGGAGAGCCCTGGGGTGCGGGTCCCGGAGGACTCCCCTATGCGTGAGCGCTGTGGCTGTGGGATCAGGGGGGGGGGGGCAGAGGGAAGAGGGCAGAGTGGGTCAGAGAAGCCGCCTCCCGGCGCCCTGACAATCGAACTCTCCCAGACGCAGAGCCTGCGGTTGAAGTGCCGCTTGCTGGAGGCTCGTAGGTAAGAAGGGTGTAGAGTGGGACAAAGCGAATCCCGCCCTGCCTGGCGCTCACTGCCCAGCTCTGGGAAGGCGCTTCACTCTGCGCCTCCGGTGTCTCTGCATTGTGGGGAGCCCAGCCCGGCCTCCTGTGGACCGGGGACCCTCGGAGCCACTCCGTTTGGGGGGGCCAAAGACCTCACCTCTGCCTCCTCTGAGAGCCTAAAACTGAGCACAGCGAATGGGGCCACATTACCTACAAGGTGCTTTGGAACATAACGGTCTTTGATCCCAAACACCAGGGGGGATCAACTTAAGAAACAAGACCCAAGACCGGGTCCGGATTTAAAGCAGGAGGTCCCTCCCTCGGAGCCTGGGAAGAGGGGCGTGGCCTCCCGACCCCGTGCAGGCTGCAGGCCTCCGGGTGCCTGAGGCTCACTGCACACCAGGAGGGAAGCACAGCCTCCCGTTTCCCCTGAGCGAGGAGCTGCCAGTGCCTGAGCCTCTGGGGCTTCATCAAAGACCCGATGTCGCCAAACGGGCCTGTGCGGGAAGTGTCAGAGAGCTCCCGGCCCCCAATGAATGGCCAGCGCCCGGCTGGCTGGTTTACTGTTAATTTCTGCAAAATCAGGCAACTTGGCAGGGTGCCACGAGCCAATAACCACAAGGGTTCGGAGCCCGCAGCTGCAGGGCCCCCCCGAGAAGCCTGACCGGCCCCCCTGCAGGCCAGGGCCGGAGAGGGCCGGGGGCTGGGATTCCAGGACTGGCGTCCAATCCCCCACTCTCTGCAGGGCCGGGGCAGGCCAGGGGGCCCTCTGAGCCCCCTCTCTCCTTGTCTGGGAACTTGGAACAGCGGCAGCTACCCCGCCGGGCCATTTTGAGTTTCAAATGGTGAGCAGAGGCCACAGCGAGAGCTGGAAGCGGGACTCAGACTGAGGTCTCCTGGTTACCGGCATCTCAGGCCTCGCTGCTCTGTGCCCCGTGTGCCCGCCGCTGCCAGCCGGGCCTCATAAATATTTACACCCGCGTGTGTTGCGATGCTCAGCTAATTGCTCCAGTGACGCACTCGGGGAGCCTCGGAGGAAAGGCGCGACGCCAGGGCCGACGCCAGGGCCGGGTCGTTAGAGGCACAAACGAGGCGGTCACAGAGGCCTCGCAGTCCTTGGAGCTGCGCCTGCCCCGGGCGGTTCAGATCCTCGCAGACGGCAGGCAAAGGCGCTTCCACGGCGCACTGTCCAGGCCCGGGCCCGTGTGGCCACCAGGCAAAGGGTCCCTTGGAAAACAGCAAACACCTGTGCATCAAACTCACCACAGAGGAAAGGCAAACGGCCCAGGACCACTTAAAACTTCTCATAATAACAATAGCAATTCAATCTCACTGGTCACCAAGGAAACCAGACAGGAACAACGTGCCAATAGGCAACGCTGTTTTATTCTATTTTTTTAATATAATTCTTTATTGATTTCAGAGAGGAAGGAAGAGGTAGAAAGAGATAGACACATCAATGATAAGAATCATTGATTGGCTGCCTCCTGCACGCCCCCTACTGGGGATCAAGCCGGCAACCCAGGCATGTGCCCTTGGCCAGAATCGAACCTGAGACCCTTCAGTCCACAGGCCGATGCTCTATCCACTGAGCCAAACTGGCGGGAGCAGGCAATACTGTTTGAAAGGATGGGTGTCACGGAGGTGAGGTGCCGGGAGATGGTGCCTTCTCACCGGTGGGCTGGACTGGGCCCTGCTGCAGCCTGCGGGGAAGGCCCTGGCGGAGGATGTGAACGAGGGGTGAGACAGCCCTCGTCACTGACCCCTTGGTTGCCCTGAACGGAGGGTCTCCGAGGAAATAGGCAGCCAGGGGGTTAAAAATGCAGGCACGAATGCACACTGCAACCTCGCTCACAATAGTGAACACCAGCCAGATCCTACCTGCCCCGCCAGAAACTACACAGCCCGGAAGCATGTCTGTGAATAACAGTTAAACACACCCAACCCACTGTTAACATCAGGATCCAGCGCCATCTTGTATGCTATGCTCACACATCTGTGTATCTGAGTGTGTGCACGCGCGCACACACACACACACACACACACACACACACACACGGGCACCTGTGAAAAGGTTTGCACAAACACTGCCCGTGCGGCTGGCTGTTTTCTGCCGTGCACATTTTTCTATTTTCTATATCTTCTGTCCTGAGCTGTTTGTTTGGGTCTAGGACAGTGGTCGCCAAACTCATCAGTCCACAGAGCCAAATATCAACGGTACAACGTTTGAAATTTCTTTTGAGAGCACATTTTTTAAACTTAAACTTCTTCTAACACCACTTCTTCAAAATAGACTCGCCCAGGCCGTGGTATTTTGTGGAAGAGCCACACTCAAGGGGCCAAAGAGCAGCACGTGGCTCGCGAGCCGCGGTTTGCCAACCGCTGGCCTAGGACAATACAAATGCTGAGAAATGGTTCCGTAGGTTGGCTTGTGAAATGGCCCTGGATGACCGCCCTCCCCCACTTCAGGAATGCCGCCCACTGACACTGACCTGGCTTCTCTGTTCTGCCCTAGGTCATGGCCTCGAGTCAGCAGCGCCTCAGGTGAGTCAGCACGGGCCTGTCAGACTCTTCCTTTCTCCTGATGTTTTTGCTTGTCAGTAACACCATTGGCCACGACACGACGGGAGCACTTATGGCCTTTCCCTGGTCTCGCTCCCAGGGGCCAGCCTGGCCTGTGGTGTCCATGGCGCCGGGACCAGGCTGAGCAGGTGGGGCACTGACCCTCCACCTGGCAGCTGTGTGGCCTGGGGAGGGACACAGATCGCTCCGGCCTGGGTTCCTGCGTCTGTAACGTGGGTAGGAGTCTGCCTAAGACGGCCTTGCAGCTACTCACGAGTGTTCCCTCAACTAGACTTGGTGTGATAGGTTCTCCCCAAAATATGCACCAGGCGAATGGGTCAGAGACCGTACCCTGCTTCTCCGCGTGTCTTCTCGGAGCCCAGCCCTTGGTACTCGGTGCTCACAGGACCCCCTCCCAGTGTGACTGAGAGGATGGACTGTTCCGCGTTAAGTTGCTCATTGGATGCCGTGGCTGGTGATTTATAAACCCCAGGACCTGCATCCTTCCCTTCTACCTTGCTGTCCACCTGCAATAAGGGAGTCAGAGACAGGCAGGTGGGTATCCCAGTCCATCAGCAATGTTCTAGAGACTCCAGCAGGTAAAAGAAAACAAACCTAAACCCCCAGAATGGCCAGGGAGATACAGCGGCACAGGCCCGCCCACACGCACCAGAGTGCATGCCCTGCCCACAATTCTCATTGATCAGCCACCTCCTACCCACCCCCCACCCACCCCCCGCCCCCCCCCCCACACACACACACAAATACACACACACTGAGGACTGAGCCCACAACGCTGGCATGTACCCTGACTGGGAATGGAACCCTGACCTCCTAGTCTATAGGTCAATGTTCAACCACTCGGCCATGCTGGCTGGACAGTAGCATATATTTTTATATACTAAAAACTATCCAAAATTGAAGAGGATTCCAGGGCTGGAGAAGACAGGCTTGTCTTCAAACATGGCACTCTGTCGATACCAATACCCCTGTGAGGCTGATATACAGAGAGCAGTGCCATGTGTTTCCGGAAAATAAACTGAGCTTTTCTCCTGTCCCTGAATAGGGAATGAAATGGGAGAAGGTAGCCCTACTTAGAAAGTGGGTCATTCTGTCTTAAGTCACCATCCACCGTAAAAACCCTGGTCGAGCTGAGTCCATTGATCAGAGGAGAAATTTCCTTCTGTCCAGAAACACTTGTTTTGTTTTTGCTTTTAAGTTTCCTAACGAAAGCAGTCTGGAAGGTTGTTTTTGTTGTTGTTGTTTCTCCGCTTGTAAAAGAAAATTGAATGACTTTAGAACTAGAGGAAGGAAAGGCAGGTGTGGAATGTGTGAGCAGCTGGTGCCGCCTGCTGGCCCTTTCTGGATCTTGCAACACTTGCATCAATTCAGAGGCCTGGTGGACAAAAAGAAATTTAAAAGTTGACAGTTTAATTACTGGGAAAAGGTGTTTACCGATTTCTGGTAAGCCCAGGCAAAGATTCAAAATCACCCAAGATTGCTAAACCCCAGGATTAAGAATTTTCTTCCAAATTCCTTTCGTATCAGAATCACAACACTGAGAAGTGCCTGTTCTCAAGCCCTCCCCATGGTTTATGCTTCGGCGGGTTTATACCCGGGAATCTTTCATTTTAACAAGATAATACCAATTCAGGTAGATCTAGGGTGGTTTCTTAAGAATCACTGTGAGAAGCAAAAGGAATATTTCAAGATTGTCCCCACCAAGAAGCTGCTGTCAGTCAATTCTCTGGACCACAACTGTCTCGGAAAATCTCGTTTGAATTTCTGGGGGTCTCCCAAGAAAGAGAGTGACAAGCGGCTGCCGGGCCTCTCACCGCTCCTGCATTCATCTACCTGCTCATCGAAGCAGTCCGTGGTTCTTCATCTCACCGATACTAGAACCAGTTTGGGGGACAAGCGCTCTTTTAAAAAAAAATAAAGGTAAAATGTCCCAAGGACTCAGCAAGTCGGAGACTCGAAGGCTATGCTTTACAGGTGAGGAAGTTAGGAACAAGAGACAGGAACTGGATTTCCAAGGGCCACCCAGTGAGAAATTCTCCCAACTCACCAACAAAGGTAGCTGTTTCTGCGAGTTTAGACTGTTGGTGCTTAACATTTACACTCACAATCTTCAGATTAGGAAGACTGTGCTTCAATTAATAAAACAGAAATGCCCTAAAGAGCTAAATGACTGAGCTGGTAGATGGATAGATAGAAAGATAGATAGATAACAGATGGATAGAGATAGATGATAAATGAAAGATATATACAGTACATGCATGTATATTATACTAGATATATAGAACAGTCATATTATACATATACTAGAGGCCTAGCGCACAACTAAATTGTGCACATGTAGGGTCCCCTGAGATGCCTCATACACTCCGTGAATGCTGTGATGCTCCCAGCTCTCACCCTTCCCCTGTGCTCCAGCCCCCTCTGCCCTCCCTCCCCCTACAGCGGGACCACCTCCACTCACCACCTGAGGACCCACACTGTGCTCCCCGCTCCTGCCTGCCCAGCACCTATCCCCTGCACCCTCTTCACCACACACCACCACCACCACCACCACCACCACCACCACCACCACCCCCATGTAAATCCCACACATGCCCTGCCTCACAAGAAGTGCTCCATGCACCTCCCAGTGACTGGTTGTTTGGTCATGTTACCATTATGGCATCACCACCACAGGCCTTTTATGATATAGATGTGCAATCTGTATCGGTCTCTATTTCTCTCTTTCTCTTTCCCTTCTTCCTTCTTTTGCTCATTCTTCTTTCTCTTCTTCCCAAGTATTACTCATCCCACCAGGGCTCATTGGACATTATAATCCTCCACTCAGAGAGAGGGAAAATGGATATAAAGGAGTTCATTCCTGCTTTTACCTAGAGCCATAGACCAATGGTCTAAAGGTTGGGACCTGCCAGAGTACAGGGTGTGGATGATCCTCTTTCTCGTCATGGTGAGAGGAAGATGGGGTTGATGCCTCTGTCCCCAAACACTGTGGAGTTCCTACAAGATGAGACGTGAAAAAGGCAGCACGGCATGTAGGGGAGAACCCAAGGCTGTGTGTCTGGATCCCGGAATTTGAACGCTGATTCTCCCAGGACATCAGCAAGTCCTCGGATCTGAGAGTGAGAGAAAATGGAAAGAAACTAACGTCTATGGAGTCAGGTCCCTAGTGTGGGCCACATTTAATACAGGGGTGTCATTTAGCTGTAAGGGGTGATTCTATTATGCTCGATGCACAGATTGGGGAAACAGAGCCCAGGGGGACTAAGAGAGGAGAACCCGGAAATCAAGAAAATGAGAAGGTCACCCAGATGGTGATGGTCCCCAACTCTCTGAGCCACACAGCTGGAAGGGGAACCCCAGCTGGAAGAGTCCATGTGAGGAAGCGACAGGTGTGTGGCAACAAAGTTGAAGGTTGAAAAAGAAGCGCATCTTGTTTTAAAAGGAGCCTTAAATCACAGAGAGTTTCCTACCACAGATCCGAAAGCAGAGAGTGGTAAGGATCTGGGTTGAGTGAAAAGGACTTGGTCATGAAGGTGACCTTGAAAAGACGTGGAACATAGAACACAGCCGTTCCTTAGACAGGGCACTGGGCCAGGGAGGTCCGTTTCTAAACTTCCCCCCAGCTGTTTGGGGTCGAGACTCTGATTCCCATTCCACAAGTTAGTACTGGTTGACCAAGGCTCATGCCCTTGCCCAATGTCCCATGGCCACATGGGCCACGGCCAGGATGGGAGCCCAGAGCTCCTCACTGGGCTCTCCTGCTCGTGCCTGGGAGCAGAGGCCCTGCTATGTTATTGGTGAAGGGCAAAGCTGGGACAACATGAAAGGCTGCATGAAACTTTTAAAAGGAAACCATGAGGTTTCACCATGATGGTGTTTATTGTTTCTCATGTGAGCCACGTCTAGACGTAAGCAGTCCCGGGCTGTTGGGCAGTCCCGCTCCTCCAGGTCCTCAGAGCTCCTGCTCCTCCTACCCCACTCCCTCCTCCCTTGAAGTGTCCTCAAATGGGATTTTGTCCCACCACCTAAAGTAGTGATACCTGTGACCCGGACAGAGGGGAGGAAAAGAGGGAATAAACAGCAAGCAACACTTTCCCTTTCCTGGAACTTGCGAGTTGACTTTCCACCTCTTCCATCAACCAAAACCTGGATCCATGGCTGGGTTTGGGACCTGAATGGTTTGGATGTGTCATAAGTACTTATTACTCTAGGTGGCCACGTGCCCAGCTGACCTCAGGGGTTCTAGTGCCAAGAGGAAGGGGAAGTGGGGGGTGGCAGAGGCTCTCTGCGATGGAGTCCTCAGTGATGGATTGGATCCCTGGCCTCCTGCTTCCCACCGCCTATTTGAGTAGGTCCTGCGGGTAGTGTCTGGAGTTGGAGGCAACCTGGACCCTCCCAGCTCTCCTCTCCGGGGGGCTTTTTCCAAGTGTAACCATGGCAACAGCACCTGGGGCCCGGGCAGCTCCCCTGTCCCTATAGGGGTAGTGAATGGGGCGTAGACAGGCGCCAGTCTCACGCTTCCAGGCGCTCAAGTCCACAGGAGCATCCACAAGTGCAAACAGTCTGCGAGGATCCACGTTCAGGGCCATCTTCCACAGGAGGGAGCTGGAGCTCCCAAGTTGGGAGTTCTCCCACCACGTGTGCGTGACAGCATGGGAGCGTGGGCGCAAGCTCTCAGTTCATGCTGGGGACCCGCTTTTTCTTATTTTTTTTTTAAACGCCTGAGATGAAAATGGTCAGGGGACCTCCTAATTGGATGGTCTTTTGCCAGGCTCCTATGTCATCCCTCCATGGGCCTGAGAAGAGGTGTCCACGTCCAGGGCTAATTGCTCTCTGCCCGGCAGTCGGGAAGGCCCTGCGCCTCTACCGGACACACATGCATCTTCGTGTCCCTCTTGACAGCCACGTCCACGGGGGCTGCCTTCTGGGGAGACGCTTCCCCGGGAGCCGCCCGGTGTGGGCCGGTGATGAATGGGGCTCCGCAGACAGAGCCTGAGCATAACTCTCCCGGACAGCAGCGTGGGGAGCAGCTCCATTCGTCTTGTTAGCAAGCGCTGCTCTCTGAGGGGCCAGCCTGTCCTTCCTTCCGGGAAGCCTCAGAGACTGGGGAGCCTGTGGGGGCCGGTCAATGGGGACCTGGGGCCCGGCAAGAGGAAGGCTCCAGCCCCAGCTCACTCAGCGAGGCAGGAGGTCAGGCGGTGGCTGAGGTGTTGCCTCTGCTTCCCAGTTCTGGGGTGTATCCACTGCACCCCTCGCAGCCCCTCATAGACCACTGTCCATTCATCGCGCGCTTAACGAGGCATGAGAGCGACCAAGAGCCTGAATCTCACCGCTGCCTGGGGGGGAGGCACCCCTCCGTGATGACATGTTTATTGGCATGCTTTGTTCCTTCGGAGAAACTGAAAAGACCGGATTAGCCAGGGCAGGCCACCATCCATCATGCGTGAACTACAAGTGTTAGTCCTTTGAATAAAACAGAGGCTTCTGCCTGCCCACATCACCATCCCATGTGGGTCAAAGGAGGTCTTTTGCCAAATTGTTCCTCGGGGCTTCGGAGCACTCTGCCTCTGGCCACCCTTGAGGCAGGAACCAGAGGGTGGAGTGGCCAGCGGGCCAGCCAGTCTCCACTCGTGAGAGCCTACAAATTGCCCCTGGAAGGGCCTGAGCAACCTGTGGGTTTCTCTTCCAGGGACCTACAGGGGGTGCAATCCTGCAGGGACAGAAGGTATTATTAGTGCCTCAGGGTGGTGACAGCTGCTAGTCCCACCACCAGGGGGCGCTGGCATGGTGGCAGGCAGGATTCCGCCCCTCCTTTTTCAGATGTCCTGGAGATTAGCTTTGACCAATTCACACACACACACACACACACACACACACACACACACACACACTTCCAGAAAGCTCTGTTTCCACCCAGCCAAACTTTCATTCATTTACCCGTCCCACCCACAGAAGACTGGGGACTGGGGACACATGCACAGCTCTGAATTTTGTATTTTGGCATGGCAAGAGACTTCAGGGTAAAAGAACAACTTTTTAAAAAAGGTGAAGCCAGACCCAGATGTAGAAATACATGTCAGACCACACTCTCTGGACACAGCCAGACGTGTGCCCTGAGGTTCTCAGCAGCCAGGGAGGAGGGGAAATATAATCTCGCCTGGGATTGGTGTTCTCCATTAAATCAAAGCAAACCAATTGCTAAGAAGCACACCGCTTCTGGCGCAGAGACGCGCTGGGAACTTCTCACGTATGTGCTAATATGAGGAATGTGATAAGAACATTTCCTGCCTATAATGTTCCTCATGCAGGCTGACAGCATGACACTGGGGTGCAATTTAGGGACATTAAGTCTAGAAGGAAGAAGAAAAAACCTGCAGGCCAGGTGACCATCCTTCCTCGGTGGTTTTGGTAAAATGTCAGCCATAGAACACTGCATGACCTTCAGGCAACCTTCACAACACAAGCCCAGGTGGGAGAGTGGAGTGCTGACAAGCTTCCACCGAACAATATACATTCAACAAACGCCTATCAAGAATTCACCTGATCGCCTGGCCAGTGTGGCTCAGTGGTTGAGCAGCAATCCATGAACCAGGAGGTCACGGTTCAATTCCGGGTCAAGGTTGCGGGCTCAGTCCTCAGTAGGAGGCATGCAGGAGGCAGCCAATCCATGATTCCCTCTCATCATTAATGTTTCTATCCCTCTCTCCCTTTCTCTTCCTCTCTCCGAAATCAATTTCTTTTTTTAAAAAAAAAGTTCATATTGAGCCTTCTGCGTGGAACTGGAGATAGGTGAATGAATAGTATGACCCACTCTCCAAATACTGGGGTACAGTCTGTCTGAGGAGACAGAGGTATGGACAGAGAAGTGCAAAGGCAGCGTGTGCCCCCGGGGGAGAGGGAAGAGGAAACCAGCCTCTCCTTGAGCTGAGTCACGGTTTGGGGGCACTTGATGGGGGAGGGGGCGTCTGCCTCTTTCCCTGAGGATGCTTCTTGGTTTGGATTTGATTCCTTCCCTTCCTTCCCATCGCCCCCATTTTGCAAGAGCAGCAGAAAGAGTGAGGAGGACAGAAATATGCACTTCGTTGGGAGCAATTACCGTCCAGAAAACTTAATTGGAATAAGAATGGGATTTCTGGAAACCCAGGCGCGCTAACCTCGGGTCTGTTTTCATTGGCAGGCCGGCACCAGCCCATCCCCCAGCCTCCCCTGGACTGCGTAAGTCGCCCACTCCCCTCTCCTCCTTCTCCCTCTTTGATATTTACCAAGGAACTGGCTTTTTCCAAGGCACGTGGTGGATTAAAAACAAAGAGAAAAGGTGTTAAATGTATAATTTATTGGCAGGGAAAATTGTATTTCCATTGTTGGGTATGAAACTGTATGCCAGCTTCTCAGCTATAAAAGGGAGAGGAAAATTAATGTGTACGGCCACTGCGAAGGCTGGATGAGTTGAAAATACCAACACGCACAGTGCTGGCAAGTGTGTGATGAGGGAGGCACTTCCTCCCACTCGTGGCGAAATGTTCAAGTGGAGCGAAGATTCTGGAAAGCAATTTCATCATATTAACCAGGCAACAGAAAAGTGTCCATTTCCTTTGGCCCAATAATTCTATGGTTGGGAACTGAAACCAAGAAACTAAGCCAAAATTTGAATTAATAGTTAAACACACTCATTTATATTTTATAATGATATATCTTAAATGGCAGTACATTGGAATCATGCTAAGTATTCAGCAATATAAGCATAGTTAAATATATTATATTCCCAGTATGAAGCCATTAATAATATTTGCAAAGAATTCTAATGACTAGAGAAATTTATAACATAACTCAGCTAATATTCATAAGTAATTTTGTTGTTAAATTGTATACGTATACTGGTACTATTTAAATCGTTCCAACCACCATATCTGTATATGATAGATGGGATATATTGGATGGATGGATGGGTGGATGGATGGATGGATGGATACAAAGGTAGATAGATAGATAGATAGATAGATAGATAGATAGATGATAGAATCTGCCTATAAAATCATTGATTCTTTCCTGTTTTTAAAAAAAAACTTTTTTAATCTACTTAAAGTTATGGAACTTCACTTCAGGACACAGAAACAATCAATCAATCAGTCACAAACGATTTACCTCTGCGATGGGACAGTAGATAATAAATAGGTTAATAGGTAAAATAGATGTAACTTCTTATAATTAAAATAAAACTGTCTCCCTTCCCAGAAAGATATAAACCAGACTACTTCTATCCAGCTCTGTGGACAAGACTCTCGGGGTCTAGAGCAGATTCTCCCCAAACAGGGGAGGCGGGGTGGCTACTGCCCCCCCACCCCACCCCATGTCCCCACATGCCCTGCCCCATGATCCAACTGGTCAGAGGTGGACTCCGCTCTCACCTCCCCAGTTCACCCAGCAGGTCCAGGACTCCCCCAAAGCGGCTGCTCTCCATGGGTGTCTGGGTGCTGGCCACACAGTACGGAGTATAAATGGCGCCCTTGCACAAAGGCTCACCGTCAAGCCCCTAAAGGAGCCGCATGCATGTGCTCCAGCCCAGACCTCACTTCGTGTGCGGCTCCTGAGAACAGCCCACTCAGCTTTCCCCTTCACTGGGTCACCTGGGAAACCTCCGGCAAGCCTGCTTCCCCCTGGCGCTCTGCTGTACCTACACTCAGCACATCCACGGGAGGGAAGGGACCTAGCGTGTCGTGGGCATGTGCAAAGTAGAACCGTTACATGCACTGAGCTCAGCTGCATACAGCCAAAGAGGGCAGCTTCGCCTCCTCCAATCTACAGAGGGAGTATCTGAGCCAGGGAGGAACCTGACCTCCTGGTTCCTGCATGGGCCGATGCTCAACCACTGAGCCACCCCAGCCGGGCAAACGTTCTTAATTTTGAAGGATAAATCAGGGAATATGCATTAAAATCTCTTATGACCGGGCCTGTTACTCCTAGCCCTGGCCATTTGGGATCTTAGGAGAAACTTTAGAACGGCAAAGATTGTCCCAGTGTGTGTCACAGCCTCTCCCAGCGGCCAGCCCCCTCCCAGCCCAACAGTGTGACCTGAAGCCACCCACATCCCAAGGCAGATGCTCAAAGGAGACGGTAGACAGAGTGACTCAGCCTCGCAGGGCCACCTTCCCTTTCATCTGGAGACAACCCCATCTCGTCCTCCTGAGCTCCTGGCATCACACGACACTGCTCATACCTCTCCGAGCTGCAGCACGACTGACCAGTGTGGCCCTTGGATTCTCTCTTGGGCCCAAGTGAAAACAAAAGTAATTTCTATCAATGAGACAAAGGGGAGCATTCTAAGGCTCAGAAAGGAAAAGGGGTCGCTTGGCGGCTCTGTGTGATGCACAGAAGGTCGCTGAGAGGAGCTTTCCTACTTAAGTGTGGCACAGTGCACATCCCAGGACTCCTATGATGGCGCTCACAGGACTGGGACTGGTACCCAATCCTGCCATTCCTGGGGTTCTGACTGGGAGCTCATTACAGTATCTAGAAATGCAACTGAAATTTGTACAACAGTTCTGTAACTTGCCACCTTGATAAATTGTTTATTCTAATAATTTCTAGTGGGCTCCTTGGGGTTGCTTGCATATGAGATCATGGCCCCTGCAAATAGATCCCCTTTCTGCATTTAAGGATTTAAATAACCCAAGATGATCTCTCTATTTCAAAGACAGCCCATTAGTCATCTTTTTTTTTTTTTTTTGGATCCTCACTTGAGGATGTTTTTCCATTGGTTTTTTTAGAGAGAGTGGGAGCGGGAAAGAGAGAGAAACATCAATGTGAGAGAAACACATCAGTTGGTTGTCCCCTGCATGCACCCTGACCAGGTTCCGGGCCAGGGAGGAGCCTGCAACCCAACCGAGGTACGTGCCCCTGACCAGAATGGAACCTGGGACCCTTCGCTCCACAGCCCGACACTCTGGCCACTGAGCCAAGCCCGCTAGAGCCCATGTGTCATCTTAATCACCCCTGCAGTGCCGCTCATGGCAGCACCCGGATATTTGTTTGACGGAATAGCAGGGATGGGAATACTGGGAATACATCATCAGAATGCTGCCTACCCTAGAATGTCCCTGCCCCAGAGCCCAGACGCTTAGCTCCCATCTTGGAGAACCTATCCTGCTCCCCTCACCAGCCTTGGAGCCTGACACCTTTATCACACTGTACCTTCCCCGAGTCATCTGAATGTCCCCTCCTGCTCAGGAAAGGAACTTCCCCGCAGACCCGGATGGAGCAGAGGGCCAGGGGGATGACGACTATGAAGACCCCAATGTTCACGTGGCAGAGACTTGGCAGTGGATGAAAATCCTGCCCGCCCGGCCCATCAAGGAGTCTGAATATGCAGGTAACGGCCGGGTCTGAAACCTGAAAATGCACGTGCTGCGGTGTCACAAAGAGGTTAAAGCTGTGGGCTCTGCATTGAGTAACCGTGGGTTCAAATCCTGCCTCTGAGGCCTGCTAGAGGTGGGACCTTGTGCAAGTCTCTCAGACTCTTCTTCACTGTTTGAACGGGGGTCATCCTCATAGAACATATTCCAGAGAGTTCTGCGGAGGATGCCACGTAGGATGCATGTGGAGTTCCCCTGAGAGGACTTGGCAGAACCAGAGCTCTGTTTGTTGTTGTTGTTTTAGTATATTTTTATTGATTTCATTGAGGGAGAGAGAAATAGAAACATCAATGATAAGAGAGAATCACCGATGCACTGCCTCCTGCACACTCCCAACTGAGGATCAAGCCTGGAACCCAGGCATGTTTCCTGACTGGGAATCAAACCAGTGACCTCCAGGTCCATAGGTTGATGTTCACCCACTGAGCCAAGCCGGCCTGCCTGTAAGTACTGGATTTTATCATCAGTAGGGGCCCCGTGCATGAAGATTTGTGCACAGAGGTGGGTTCCTCAGCAACCTGCACCCTCTGCAATCTGGGAGCCCTCAGGGGAGCCCTCTCCAATCCGGGAGTTTCTGTCTGTCTTTGCTATCATAGGAGCGAATTGTCTGAGACCCCAGCCCAGTTTGGTTTGTTGCTCACAGAATAATAGAGGCTTTTTTCTTCATTGCTTCATTGGTGGTGATTTCCTAGAAGTTTTAGGATATCTTCCCTTTAATTTTTCCTGGACACTCTGATTTTACTTATGTCTCTCACCTTTGCTTTCCCTCCATCCCCCACAGCAACAGTAATTTGCTCCAGTCTCACTTTGCTCTAGTGTCTAGGAGTCTGCCTGCTACCAGAACTACTAATCCCAGAATTCCTGGTATTCCCTGTGCTCTTGGTTTTTCCTTCCTACTCTGTCTTTGTCCCATGGCCTCCCGCTCTGCCAAGTCCTCCAAGCCACCAGCTCTTCCTCTCTGCTCTCCATCTGGTGGCTTGAGGAGCCAAGTTCCAAGCAGCTCCACTCTCCACCTGCTCTCCCCCTCTGCTCTCTGCCTGATGCCTATGTATGCAAATTAACCCGCCATCTTTGTTGGGTTAATTTGCATGATCACTCCTGATTGGCTGGTGAGTGTAGTGGAGGTATGGTCATTTTACATGTTTCTCTTTTATTATATAGTATAGCACTCTTCCTGAGCCCTGGAGCCACTGGGGAGCACGGCAGGGGGTGGGCAGCCAGAGATGCCTGCACAGAGGGGCAGGCAGAGAGTGACAGGAAAAATTTTCACTGGGCAGATCCATTTGGCAGGTAGCTGAATAGGAGTAGCACCAGAGCATGGCAGAAAAGCCCAACTTCCTCAGAGTGAGGAAGACCTAACTTCACACCCACATTGCCTCTCTATAACTGGGGCACACTGGGCAGCTCCAGAGAGTTCTCTGAACCTTCGGTGTGGCACACTTCTGGAGGAAACGAGGATGGGTTGGGATGTCTGAGGGCCAGACCCACTGAAAGGATTCTATGGAAAGTTCTTTTGAAGAGAATCACCTTGTAAATAAGGATGCTTTTCCTTGGTTCACTCAACAGGCATTTACTGAGGTTTGTTGTTTTTGTTTTTTTTTGGGGGGGGGGGGTTTACTGAGGCATTTACTGAGTACCTACTGTGTGCCAGTTACCATGTTGGGACTGGCCAAGGGGCACAGAGATAAACAAAGCATAATCCATGTCCTCATAGGTCACAATCTAGTGGCAGAAACAGAAAGTTCAACAGATAAATCCCATAGGATATGTTAAGTCTATAAAATAGAAGGAGAGCATGGGAGCTAGAAAGATCTTCAAAGGGTGTGACCCAGCCCAGGCCTGAAAGGATGAGAAGAATTCCCAGGGGGTGAGAATGAGGGTGTTCTAGTCCAGGCTTTGGCGTTTACGTGTAGGGACCAAGCAGAGGAATTTCTCCTCTCCCTGCCTCCGTCTCCTTCGTCTGTGAAGTGGGAGTGCAATTGCTTGCCTCACGCTTCTGTTCTGGTGACTCAATGAGTTCACAGATATGCTGAGTGATGGAACGGATGACTAAGTTTTACTCTTTTCACAGATACACGCTGTTTCAAGGGTGTGGTGGACACTCCCCTTTCCTTAGGTGCCAAGATTTCTATCCCTGCAGAGGGGCAAACCTGGACCACACAGGAAGAAGTGAGTAAAGGTCAACTGTGTGACCTCATGAACCAACGCATGGGGGGTACTTCCTAGCAGTCAGGAGCTCATCTCTCATTCCCGAGGCATCCTACGAGGAATGAGCCGGTCAGGCTCCTGTGACTGGTGGGACCGTGGTCCCGTGGGAGGGAGGAGAGAGGACACTTGCTGAGGATATTCTGTGAGCCAGGCAGCAGGCTTCCTCATGCATCCTCCCAAGTTCACCCCATTCTCCAGAAGCAGAATTTGAACTAGGATCATTTGGGTAATAACATACCATTTTGCCCAGATTCTTGGCCCAAAACAGAAATAAAAATCCCTGCCATGCTTACTTCAAAGGCTGTTTGGAAACTACAAAGATAATCTTGTGAAAATATTTTGTAAATGCAAATGCTCTAAGCACATATATAGAACATTATTTTTAATGACACTTTTGCTAATGTTTCATTTTCTTAATGCATAAAATACAAATTAATCACCCCTGGGGTGGCAAAGCTCTCTGTCCTAATGTGTGGGTATATTTCCTAACAGTATTTTCTATGCAGATATTTTATGCAAGGGAGTTCTTGTTGTATAATATACACATGATTTCCTTCTTTTTACCTTATAGTCTGGCCTGTGGGGATCGAGCTGAAACCAGCTCTCCGACATCCCCTGAGGGGTCAAGAATTGCAAGAGGGTGAAGGCCTGGCCAAGGGACCCTACTGTTGCACTATTGGGGCTTGGGAGGGACCACAGGAGGGCTCCAGGGTGTGTCCAGCCCGTCTTGTCTTAACCAGTCTTGATCAGGGCCAATCAGGGCTGGACAGTCAGGGAAGGATTGTGGGAGGGCTCCAGATGTAACCGGCCCATCTAGCCTGGTCCCGATCGGCCAGACCCGAGCAGCAAACTAACCTACAGGTTGAACAGTCGAACAAATGGTGGGACACTTAGCATATTAGGCTTTTATTATATAGGATTTCCCATGATGAACATTAATAAGGATAATCTCTATAGATACACCCAATGATGGAATTTTTAATTATTTTCCTTAACCATGGAGGGAAAGCATTTTAAAAGCTTTTGGTACCTATTGTGAAATTTCTTATTTCAAAATGTATTTCATTTACCTACTCAGCAGCTCTATATGGGAATGGCCACCTCATAGAACCAAGACTGGCTATTACTTTTTAATTTATCTTTAAGTGATTTCACTGTTCTTTTTATTATTATTATTATTGTGTCACATTTGTCGGTGAGTGTGAACATGCTTTTGAATATAGCACACTCTTCCTTGTGCATTATTTTTTCACATTCTTCATCTGTTTCACTTGAGGACTTCTGTTAATATTGACAAGAAAAGGAAATCACAAACTTTCCCATGTCATTTACACAGAACACACCCGGGAGAGACTGGGAGAGCAAGATGAGGGGTAAAATACTGAAGACTTCCTCTTCACACAGGCACCATGCTCAACACTTTAATCATTCACTCAACAAATTCACTCAAGAAATATGTACTGAGTGCCTGCCATGTACCAGACACAATTATAGGCTCTGGTGTGCGAGTCCCTGTGCTCATGAAATGTACATGCTAGTAGAGGAATTCATTCATAAATGAATAAGCACTAGACCCTCAAACAATATGTCAAGCGGTAAGTGCTTTAAAAAATAATAATTAAAGCCCAGCCAGTGTGACTCAGTGGTTGAGCATCGACCTATGAACCAGGAGGTCAGGATTTGATGCCCCGTCAGGGCACATGCCTGGGTTGTGGGCTCAGTCCCCAGTGTGGGGTGTACAGGAGGCATCTGATCAATGACTCTCCTTCCCATCCACTTTGGCCACCTCAACTTGATGTCAATAAAGAGGAACACTAAGACCCTGTGTTAGTCAGGGTTGTCTAGAAACATAGGGGAGAGAGGGAGAGAAAGAGAGAGAGAGACATATAAATAAAGAAGCGACTATGGAGGCTAACTCCAAGCTCTGCCATCTGCACGCTGGAGGGAGACCCAGGACAGCCAATGGTGGAAGTTGCCGTCTGAGTCCAAAGGTCTGAGAGCCGAGAGAGTCAATGGTGTCAATCCCAGTTGAGGGCAGGAGGAAACCAATGTCCCAGCTCAACCAGCCAGGCCAAGATCAAATTATCCTTTCCTCCGCCTCTTCATTCTATCCAGCCCCTGGACTGGCGCAGGCCCACCTGCACCAGGAAGGGCCCTCTGCTTTATTCAGTCTACTGATTTTATTCAAATGCTCATCTCCTCTTCCAACAGCCTCACAGATGCACCCAGAAGTAACAGCTAACCAAATAACTGAGGCCCTGTCAAGTTAACATAAAAGTAACCATCATAGACCCCAATATTGACATGCTTAAAGGCTTTTAAAGGCACTGGGCACTATTATGATGTATTCGTCATCTTCTTCACCCTCAGCTCTAGCAATTTACAGCCCTTAATAGTTCATTAATGTTTTTCATTATATTAATAATGGCAACTAACAGTTATTACACTTACATGGTGCTAACCCACTCCCTTCTCTAGGCACTTTGCGTGATGTGTCACATGTAAGCCTCCCTCTCTCCAGAGGTATCAGTACTTTTGTTGCCTCCATTTCACAGATAAGGAAACTGAGGCGCAGAAGGTTCAGTGACATGCCACAGCTCATAGCTAGCACATGGTGATGGAGGTGAAATCCCAACCCAGGTAGTCAAGAGAGGCCACATGCTGATCTGCCTGTCCAATTGCTTTCAGTGTCCTTGATCCTGTAGGTTGGTCTTCAAAATAGCTCAATGACGTGAATTGACTAAGTATTGTCCCTATTATAAAATTGAAAAACCGAAAGCTCATAACATGCTGAATAGCTTTCCAAAGGTTCCCAGCAATTAGAGACAGGCTTAGATCTCAAACTCAAGTATTTTTATGACAAACTATAAGCCCAATGCATGAAGATTTGTGCAAGAATGGGCCTTCCTTCCCCTGGCTGCTGGCACCACCTTCACTCTGGCCAGAGTCACCTTTCCACCTTCTCATGCTGCCTAGCGGCCCAGAGCTGCTGGGATAGTGTGGAACACCTGCATCATCACCATGGTGCAAGCATCCTGCCCCAAGCCTTTCTCGGTGCCTGCATATGCAAATTAACCTGCCATCTTTGTTGGTTAATTTGCATACTCACTCCTGGTTGGCTGGTGGGTGTTGCGAAGATATGGTCAATTTGCATCTTTCTCTTTTATTAATGTAGATACCATCTAAGGCCACTACACTCTTCACTGGCACAGGGGGACAAATACTGACATGTATTGACTGTCTGCCAACCATACACACATGGTGATCTCCAAGAACAATGAGTCCAGAGACCTATGCCTTTATCCTTGGGAATCTAACCAGAAAGTGTAGTAGGACATTATATGGTATCATAGTCACAATTAGTAGGACATTATAAGATATCATAGTCCACAATGTGAGAGATAATGGTGCCCCATTGTCTTCTACAGATGGAAAAACCCACTACCAAGGACATCAGGAGCCAACATGCTAAAGGTAAAGTCAAGTTACAACATTTGACAGAGAAGTATAGTTCTTTGCTTCCAAAATCTTCTTGCATTTTTGTTTGTGGCCACAGATTTTCTTAAATCAGGGAGTTCTATTGAACTTTCATCCTTCATGAACTATCTACTTTTTCAAAAATTCTCATACATCTTGTGCTTTTTTATCACCTTATTTTATTGATGAAGTAATCGATTGTGAAAACTCATAATCTGGGTTGTGCAATTTCAAAAAGAAATCATTTTAAAACGTATGGATTGCATTTAACTTCTAAGTTGTTTTTCTAAGCATACCCCCAATAAAATCACAAGATATAAATTTAATTTTAAAATGTTGATTAACTAATATAAAAAACAGATATTAAAGCTTTAGGCAAAACAGCTCAATTTGGAGATGAAGATACGGGTAGGAGGCAGAAGGGAACTAATCAATGTCAGTGGTGCTCAAAGCACAAATAGAGGACAAAGTAATGTAATAGGATCATATCCACCACAATTTCTCTCATTATTTTCCCCTATGTCCTCATCCTCTCTCACAGTGCCCAATTGGAAAATATGACAGTCCCATGATTTATATTTCCCAATAACTGAAACATATCAAGTTCACCTTTTATGTGTTTACTGCTATGTTCTAGAACATATTACCAATCTCACACTTTCTTTAATGGGAAAGTTAGGGTCCTAACAGGAAATGGCATGCCCAAATTAGGGTAATGTCAGGTAGTTTATTTGCTAAGGAGCAATTGCTCAGGGGTGTGGGTATAGGAAAAGAACCAGGGATGGTGCCAGAACTAGGGCTAAAGCAGAGCCACTGTCACCACCCCCCAGGCTCAGAGTGATGAGGGGACAGTGGCTAAAGATCAGAAGGTGCACATGCCTTCAGAGGAAAAATGACCACTGGTTGAGAGATACCACCAGCCCAAGTGCACTGCACAAGGTGGAAGCCAAGGAAACATATGCCTGGCCTCCCTCTTATATCCTGGGGCTTCCCAAAGGCTGAGCCTCCCAGAAACCAGAGCACAGGACTGCCCATAAGTGGGCCATTTAAATGGGTCCCCATGATGAAGAGTGGGGTGAAGATGGAGGGTGGACCTAGAGGAGCAGAAAGATGACCTCAGCGCCAGGAAACATGGCAGAAGGAACAATGAGAGTAGTCAAAACTCAAGCTCTGCCACTCCCCAGCTGTGTGACCTTAAGTAAGTCACCTAACCATCTGAGTCTTACTTTCCTCTTTAAAACATAAAGGAAGCAGAGCTTGTATGACTATTTAATTCAGTCACATTCATGGAGGCAGGAAGGATGCTGCAATGGTGGAAACAATAGTTGCTCCTGGTACATCTCTGTATCCATCCTGAATAGCCTCCTAGATCCCCTTTTTCCTCCTATCCCATTCCTAATCCCCCCAAAAATGGGGGCTTTCATATCAGTCCTCTTCAGTCCTTAAAAGCGGCAACAGCTTTAATAAACACAGCACTAGTGATGGCTCTTCTCCATTAACTGATGCATTTTACTCCTTAGAAACACCCAGTACATCAGTATAAAAAGTATTGTCATGTTTCTTTATATATATATATACTAGAGGCCCAGTGCAAAAAAAATGTGCTTGGTGGAGGGAGAGTATGCCTCAGCCAAGCCTGCACCCTCTCCAATCTAGAACTACTAGAGGGATGTCCGACTGCCCATTTAGGTTCAATCCAGGACTAGCTAGCTCCCAACCACTTGCCTGCCTACCTGCCCCCGATTACCCCTAACTGCTTCTGCCTGCCAGCCTGATCCATGCTTAACTGCTCTCTTGCCGGCCCAATTGCCCCTAACTACCCTCCCCTGCCACCTGGTTGTCCCTAACTCTCCGCCCCTGCAGGCCTGGTCATCCCCAACTGCCCTACCCTGCCAGTCATCTTGTGGTGGCCATCTTGTGTCCACATGGGGGCAGCCATCTTGTGTGTTGGAGTGACTTATCAATTTGCATATTAGGCTTTTATTATATAGGATATTTTATTGATTTCAGAGAGGAAGAGAGAAGGATGGAGAGATAGAAACATTAGTGATGAGAGAATCATGGATCGACTGCCTCCTGCATGCCCCACACTGGGGATCAAGTCCACAACCCGGGCATGTGCCCTGACCAGGAATTGAATTATGATCTCCTGGTTCATAGGTTGATGCTCAACCACTGAGCCATGCTGGCCAGGCAGTGTTGTCATGCTTCTTGATAGAGAGGGAGACCAGATGCAAAGATCCCAGACCAGGCCATGAGCATTTAATATACAAACATTTCAGGTCACAATTGGACCTTCGTAGATGTTCATTGAGAAATGAGTCCTGGGGAGAAACCAGACAAGAGCAGGACTTCTCAATGCCTCTCTCTCTTTTATCTTTTTTGTCGTTTTGTCCTTTTTTTTTCTTTTTTACAGTTTGCTAGAGATGTCCACCTTTACTTCTTTAACTACAGAAGCTTCTTTGGGCATTATTTTACCTGTCAATGTCTATATTTAACTATTAAAATAGTTCTGATCCTAACTTCAACGTGTGGTTGGGGGCTTTTTTACCCCACGCCACTGAGCTATTCTCAGACACCAACTGATGCCCTACATGTCAATTCAATTCTGTCTCTATCTACCCCTGTGTACGTAATCTGAGATTCCACTAGTGAAGGGGTCAGTCCGCCCCTGCAGACACCAGTCTCAGTCCCAATTGTCACCTGCTTCTGACTGACAGACTGGCCATAGATTGGATGTTCCCACCACCCCCTCCTTGGGTTTGGCAGATTTACTAGAGTGGCTCACAGAACCCAAAGAAACATTTTACTCACTAGATTATTGATTTAGTATGAAAGGTTATAACTCAGGAACAGCCAGGTGGAAAAGATGCACAGGGCAAGGCATGAAGGGAGGGTGAGGAGATTCCATGCTTCCTGAATCTCCAGGTGTTCACCAACCCACAAGCTTCATTACATGGATAAGATTAATTAGCTCAGTGGCCACTGGTGACTGAACCCCATCTCCAGCCCTCTCCCCTTCCCAGCTTCCATTTAGACTGAAAGTTCCAGCCCCTTGATTCCATGAATGGCTCCACAGGCAACAGCCCCCACCCTTAGGTGCAGCCTAAAACTTGCCTCATTACCACAAAAATAGACGCCTATACAGTTCTCACCACTTAGAAAATTCTAAGGGATTTGGGAGCTCTGTGCCAGACACAGGGACAAAGACCAAATATATATTTCTTATTATAAATCCCAATATCACAATTATCCTTTCATTTCTTTATCTACACTTTGCCTCTTCACCCAAAGAGATTGGAGTCATTAACAAAAAATGTGCTTAATAAAATAGAAGAAAATTAAAATAAAAATCGTAGAAAAATCTAGGTGGCCCATATGACAGAGATAAAATTCAGGATCCTCAGGCACACGTCACTACATTGTATTAAGATGAAGATATTAATTGGCCTCTGAGCTTCCTGGTAGTCTAAGCAAAAAAGGGGATCATGTTGCTGTATGGATATTCATTGCCCATAACACAGAAAGCAAATCAAGTCTTCAGAAAGAGCAACAAGGACATACCTTTCAAAGATAAGTTAGTGCTGTCAGTTTTACAGGGGATGTTGGCTGGAATATGGGTACCAGGACTACAAAAATAGGACTTTAAAAAAAAAAAAAAAAACAGACGCCAGTGTCAACAGAGGCCAAAACTACAGAGAGGACCTCAGTGAAAGCCAGGCATACAGAAGTTTGGGCCTGTAGGGAGTGGAGGAGGTGGTATAGAAAACTTCAGTAGGAATTATTTTCTTTACATCCTCCCACACCTCCATAATTGATGGTTCTCCATTACCGCCCAGAGCTGGAAGGTACTACACAGAGGAGGAAGCTGGGAGGGGGAGAATTGATGTGAATGCCCCCGTTTTTAAGATTAGGCATCTTGCTAGAAAATGTTTCAATGATTTATGTGTTTATTACAAACTTCTGTGTTTTTGATGCAAACACATTCTCAGAATAATTTATTCATTCTCTCACCAAAAAAAACATACCGGATGGTTCAGTAATGGCAGGGTTTTATGATATTTTTCATCAAGTTGAGCAGTTATAGATTTATGTTAATGTACATTTCGTGTCATTTTTCTTACAATCATCTTCTGACATTATCTGGAAACCGTCAGATTTTAAGAACTTATCTTCCCTGAAGCTTGACTTTATTTTCATTCCTGAAAATGGATAAAAGTTTTACTTGAAGGCAAAGTACATATATACAGTGTAAGTTGTCTGTGATGAACCATTAGCATTAACCACAGATTCGGAGGAAATCATCTTTTCAAATGGGGATGGCTGTAATATTCCAATGTGGTGCGGCTTAGCTTCCTAAGGCTGAGAATAAAGGAGGCGAAAATGACTTTCTCTTTGCCTTGGGTATACCAGTAAACGAAACACAAACTCTAAACCAATTTCCTTTGAAGTGACAAGCATACCCTACACAAGAAATAATTTATAACAAAATACAATAAACTACACAAGAAAAGAAAGAGAATTACACAGAGGCGACTGGACATGCAAATACGGAAACATGAACTTGTTTGAAAAGAAGCAAAATAGAATCCCTCATGATGCCATCGGAAGACCTATCTACTGGTTGGCTTTCAAACAGATTGAGATGCCAAAGGAATCAGAATCAGAGGTGACGACGCTGATTTTAATCTGGTTCAACTCCCTCGTGTTATACAAAGGGTTCCGGTGGGAAAAGTGGCTTGTTCAAGGTCACCAAGCAAGTATTCACAACCCAGACCAGAACCCAGTGTTTTGTCAACTATGGCAATGACCCCAGAGTTCCACTGTTAGTATCTAAAATTTATTCTGCAAAGCCCCCCTCCTAATAGCCTACTCATCCACCTTGTGAAGACAAGAATTGATAGATGGTGGTGCCGCCTAGTGGCAGAACACTGCAACACAAAAATGATGCAAGTTAGCATCCTATATACTATTATATCCTTAACAGATTTAAATTTATTTCAGACACAACCCCTGGCTCAAAAGCAACAGAGGCATTAATACAATATTCAGTTCAAAGTGAACATTACAAACTTTAAAAAACTTAAAAAAACAACCATTGAGACAACAGAACAGTATTTTGACTCACCACCACTGAAAGTAAGGCTCAGCCCTAACAGGTTTGGCTCAGTGGATAGAGCATCAGCCTGCAAACTGATGGGTCCCAGGTTTGATTCCGGTCAGGGGCATGTACCTTGATTGAAGGAAGGAACATCCCCAGTAGGGAGGGTGTGCAGGAGGCAGCTGATCGATGTTTCTCTCTCATTGATGTTTCTAATTCTGTATCCCTCTCCCTTCCTCTCTGTGGATAGTCAAAAAAATATATTCTTTTTAAAAAAAAGTAAGGCTCAGAGAAAAGAAAAGACATCTGATAACTGCTTGACAGAGCAAATGTGTTGTCTGACAGAGACATATAAAGTAGCCACAAGGAGGAGACTTTAAAAAAACAGGCAGCTGCAGTCCTCTGTGATAATGGCCAGAGGAGGTCACTTTGTTTAAAATCGCTTCGTGCCAGGGCCACGAGGAGCCCAAGTCTGGAAAGTTCTCTGCTAAGTATTGTGGGAACTCAGGAAGCCTTCGCAGAACAAGGGACATTGGGATGAGGTGTGAGACGGTAACTTCAGGAGGCATCAAGTACAATTTCTGATGCTCAGGAGCAGCTAAGATGTGGCTGTGTGAATGTTGGAATTGGGGACAAGGCGCCTTGGGTTCAAACCCCAGCGATAATGCTTTCCAAACATGGAATCTACAAGCATCTTCCCACTCCAAGGTCAGGTGTCTGTAAAATGGAGAAAGTAGCACTACATCATAAGGTGTGTGAGTGTTTTAAAAGTGATAACCTGTGCAAAATCCTCAGCACAGTCACTGGGACCTGGTGGACCCCAACAAAGGGGCACTGAGCTAGCGATTCGCAGAGTTCTTTCTGCCCCTTTCCCTCTGCCTTTCACCCAGCACTCGGGTGTCTGCCTGACTATCTCTGTAGACTGAGCATCTTTCTACTTGGAGCTCAGCACACAGAAGAAATCTGATCTAGGTAAATGTTGGAATAAGCTAGACTCCCCCATCCCAGAGCCACCGCCATTGACATTGTTGTCCCTATAGTCATGCACAGCACCATGTAGGGCATATAGTGGATTCACAGTAAATTATTAAATCAACTCTAAAATTTAGCCCATGTCAATCAGGTATAAAATAAGCATTGCCGGTATCTTAGGACCACTGAGAGACAAGCCTGAAGCCCTCCATCATACAGTCCTATGAGGTGGGCGCCTCCAAAAGGCATGGCAAGTAGCCTGGGTTTCTTCTGGCCCCGTCTTGGCTCCATTTTTTTTTCAGAGAGGAAGGGAGAGGGAGAGAGAGCTAGAAACATCAATGATGCCTCCTGCATGCCCCACACTGGGGATTAAGCCCACAACCCGGGCATGTGCCCTTGATTGGAATCGAAAATGGGACCCTTCAGTCTGTAGGCCTATGCTGTATCCACTGTGCCAAACCAGCTAGGACTCAGCTCCAATTTTAAACATAGGCAAATCATATTCCCTCACTGGGCCCTAATAGCTCTCCTATAGAAATATAGTGGGCTCGGGGTCTCTAGGATTGTGTGAATCCATGGCTGTGGTTCATGCTCACAAAGCCACCCATCCTGTATCCCAGGCCCACCCACTTCAGTCCCAGCCCCTCACCTCACCCTGACTGTCCAGCCTTCCTCCGTTTCCCAGGATACCACGCCAGCAGGAGAGACAGCTCCCCAGGCTAGTTTTGAAAAGATGTCTTTATGCCACATTCCTCTCTAACCCCAGCATAAAGCTGTTCAAGTACATGATCCTAAAACATTGTACTGTATGACTTCTTTGAGGCATTGTCAAAGCAAGCATGTCCCTCCCACATCCTTGACTTTGCCGTAATTCCTCCCTCCACTTGACCCAAAGACTGGTTTCAGGAATTTATTGCTCGAATACACTTCTGAAATTCCAAAACGTGAAGAGCTTTCTCAAACAGGTCTTGTCAAATACACCTGAACTACTTGGATCATAAGTTGCTTTGTATCACGCTTCCATCAGGACACCAAAGCCTTATGGTTCCCTTTCATACATCATGAAACTCTTTGTCATGGCAGTACCATGACCGAGGCCAGTATTTTGTCCTGAGTCTATTTCTCTACTTATACTGATTGTCTGTTTCTAAAGGTATTGATTTTTATGATCATATTTTGTAGATAAAAGGTATTACCTATGTTTAACACAAATTGAATAGTAGATAAGTGTAAAATAAGTGTTTTATTTAATTCTAACCATCCAAGGAACTATACTTTGTCACCTGCCTTTTATGGACATAGAAACAAAAATCCAGAGCATTCAAATAACTTGCCCAAAGTTACTCAGTAAGTGACAGAAGTGGGATCAGAACCCACTTGAGTGACTTTAGAGATCCTATCTGTGACCATTCTATTGTGCCATTGTCCCTTCGAGAAACAAATTATTGGGTCTTATATGTCTTCTTTTCCAACTGTTTAAGTCACAGAGAAGGGTGTCAAAGCTCAGAGAGGCCAAGAAATTTGTATTAAGTCACACAGCTCATTAGCAGTAGCACCAAAACCAGGTCACAAGCAGTGGAAAATGCTTAGCGACTGGATCTCTGAAAACACTAGTAATGTGTAAGAGCAACGTTGGAAAATTGACACTACCCAACTTCAAGCCTTACTGTAAAGTTGTAGGAATCAAAACAGTGCCAGTGAAAGAACAAATAAATCAATGAAACAGAATAGAGACCAGAAATAGACCCACATAAGTACAGTGAGCTCATCTTTGACCAAAAAGCAAAGACAATACAATGCATCAGAGGTGTTTGTTCAACAAATAGTGCTTGGAACAACTGGATAATCACATGGAAAAAAATTGTAGACACAGACCTTACACCTGTTACAAAAATTAACTCAAATTGGAATATAACTTTAAATGAAAAGTCAAAACTATAAAACTCTTGGAAGATAACATAGGAGGAACCGAGATGACTTTGGGTATGGTGATGACTTCTTAGATACAACCCCAAAGACATGATCCATGAAAGAAATGATTGATAAGCTGGACTTCATCAAATTAAAAACTGTTTGTGAAAGGCGATGTCAAGAGAATTAGAAGACAAACCTCAGAGTGGGAGAAAATAGTTTCAAAAGACACATCTGATAAAGGACTATTATCTGAAATACACAAAGGACTCTTAAAACTCAACAGTAAGGAAACATGCATCCTGTTAAAAAATGAGTCCAAGCTCTTAACAGACACCTTAGCAAAGAAGGTGTGCAGATGGCAAATGAGCATATGGAAAGAGGCCCCATGTTATGTCATCAGGGAAATGCAAATTAAAGCAATGAGATACTACTCCACACCTATCCCAATGGCCCAAATCCAGACGCTGACAACACCAAGTGCTGGCAGTATGTGAAGCCACAGGAACTCTCAGTTGCCCAATTTTCCTCTTTTTACAATGGATATATAGATACAACACAATTTTAAATTTAATTTGCTTTATTAGCATTTTCTCCACACATTCTTAAGCCCAGATAAGCAGCAAAAGAGGAAATCAAACCCTGATTTGTATCATTGGCCAGTGTTTGTGGTATAAATAAATACTCCCACGATGGCAAACTTCCAGCTACCAATGCGACCCGTGGACATGGCGCTGGGGGAAGAGATGCCATTTCACGGTATTCCCAGCATAGACACAATAGAGGGACATCAACAGCAAAGATGCTAGTAAAATGCAGTGGGAGAATTAGAAAGTCGTGAGTTTTGACCATGTGTTACCTTTGTCTTGAATGTAACTCCAGTGTACATTTATATAATTTACTAGAGGCCTGGTGCATGAATTCATGCACAGGTGGGGTCCCTTGGTGTGGCCTGTGGGGATTGGGCCAAAACCCACAATCCAACGCCACCTGCAGCTCCTACCTGCCGCTCCTGCTCATCTCAGCCCCACTCTGCCTGCCACAGGTTCCTGCCCAAGCAGTCCAGATCAGGAGAGGCTCACGACGCCACAGCAGTGTTTGCCAGCTGTGAGCCCTGCATCTGGTGCCTGTCCCAAGGGGAGCTGCCTGTGGGATTAGGCTGAAACCAGCTCTCCAATATTCCCCAAAAGGTCCCAAATTGCAAGAGTGCACAGGCCGAGGGGCCCCACCAGTGCACTATCCAGGCAGGGGAGGGACCACAGGAGGGCTCCAGGGCATGCCCGACCCTGTCTTGCCCAGTCCCTATCAGCTGGACCCCAGCAGCAAACTAACCTACCAGTCAGAGCGTCTGCCTCCTGGTGGTCAGTGTATATTCTAGCGAGTGGTTGTGTGGACTGAGCACATCATTAGCATATTACATTTTGAATGGTTGAACAGTTGACCAGTCACTGAATGACCAGACACTTAGCATATTAGGCTTTTATTATATAGGATTTTTAAACTATGGCTGTGTTTAATGACTGCATTGCAAAACCCCTGAAAATGGAACAACCAGCTCTTATAAATTGTTACAAGCTATTTGGACACACCACAAAAAAAACGTCTTGGCGATACTTTCTTCTTCTCCAGGAGGTTTTGCTTTAACTTCACAGAACCCTGTGAGGCTGAAACATTCTCCATGGTTTCACCCCAATAAGTTATAGAGGTCAGACTGGGACCAGCGGATTGTACAGCCATGCGGTGCTCACCTCACTACATTACCTCCAAGAAGCTGTCAACTTGGCAGCTGAAAGGAGATCTGTTTTGTCTCAGACTCAGAGAGCCCATGACGACCCAGGTCAGAGGGTGCTAGTTGCACTTGTGGCCGCCAGGTGGCGATCGTGGCAGCCGCGTTCCTGTGAACCTGCTTCATTACATTTCACGATGGGAAAGACCTAGAAGAAGAAATATTTGGGTTTTCCTGTGTGAGAGACATAAAACTTTTCAGAGTCTTAGAATATTTATGTACTTCACCGGGAAGCACATAATTTTTTCATTACACAATAATCCTAGTAACAGTGGGTATCCAAGAAAAGCCATGGACTGGAAGTTCTCAAATCATTTCTTCCCCCCCACGAATTCCCATGAAGTGTAACATTCCTCACTTTTCCCGAAGGGAAAACTCAGCCGTTCCTCAATCCATTTGTTGGCTTCATGAGTATTTATTGAGCACCTGCTGTGATTCTGCCCATAGTAAGTAGCAGAATTAAGATTCAAATTTAAGAAATTCAACTCCAATCTCATCCTCTTCCATTAGCCCAAATACCTGAGGCATTATCACTTTATGAAACAAGACCCCCTCCCACCCCCAAAAAAATTCCTGGTTGGATTTTATCTGGGTTATCTTCAAAGCTATTGCTTCCTATGTGATCCAGTTTTCTTATTCATGCATTCCCTGATGTTCATCTCTAACTCCTAGTTTGTTGGATTTCAATTCTCTAAGACAGCGATTTTCAACCGGTATGCCACAAAGATTTTTAAAACATGCAATATCTGACTTCTTTTCCCTTAGATTGTCAAATTTAAAAATGACAACAGCCAACACAACAATCTCCAACCAGTGTGAATGACTCAAAATTGTACTTTCTTTGACAGATCAGCAAAAAATATATATTTTTGGTATGCTGAAGAATTATAGTAGTTTATGTGTGCCATGAGATAAAAATGGTTGAGCACTAGCCAGGTACCTCAGTTGGTTAGAACATCATCCCAATACACCAAGGTTTTGGGTTTAATGCATGATCAGGGCACATACAAGAATCAACCAATGAATGCATAGATAGGTGGAAAAAACAAATTGATGTTTCTCTCTCTTTCACTCATTCTCCCTTCTTCTCTCTCCCTTCCTCTCTCCCTCTAAAAATAAATAATTTTTTTAAAAATAAAAGGTTGGCACTACTAGCATGGCTCAGTAGTTGAGCCTAGACCTATGAATCAGCAGGTCATGGTTTGAGTCCCAGTCAGGACGCATGCCCAGTTGTGGACTCAGTTCCCAGTGTGGGGCATGCAAGAGGCAGCTCATCATGATTCTCTCTCATCACTAATGTTTCTCTCTCTCTCTCTCTCTCTCTCTCTCTCTCTCTCTCTCTCCCTTCCTCTCTGAAATAATTTTTTTTAAAGAAAAAGGTTGAAAATCACTGATCTAGGTGATGAATGGGAGAGGCATGACGGCATAAATTACCACGAGTAGGCATGTCTGAGGTAGCTGAAACCCTTGGGGATTTTTGTCATTGCTGCTGATAATAGCACACCCAGATTATTCAAGTGAGGGAACTACTAAGTGATGCCAGAGAAAACCCAACATCCCAATGGAGACACAGAACCCTTGGGCTCTTTTTTATAAAAAAATATATTTTATTGATATTTTACAGAGAGGAAGGGAGAGAGATAGAGAGCCAGAAAGGTCGATGAGAGAGAAACATCGACCAGTTGCCTCTTGCACACCCCCTACTGGGGATGTGCCCGCAACCAATGTACATGCCCTTGGCCGGAATCGAAGCCGGAACCCTTGAGTCCGCAGACCGACGCTCTACCACTGAGCCAAACCGACCTTGGCAACCCTTGGGCTCTGTATCAAAAAGATGTGCCATGACTGAAGCAGAGTTCTTCCCACAGCTCACCAGACCCCTGTGACCTGGGCACCCCCACCCCCATAACCAACCCTCCCCCATCTCCCCCCAGGGCCTTTGCACCTGCTGTTCCCTCTCCCCAATATTCACATGCCATGCTCCCTCACCTTTCTCGGCCTCCGTTCCCATCAGCTATCCAGGAGGCCTTCAGGAGTCTGCTGGAAGCACAGCAGCCCCATCCCCCGTCTCCCCCTCTCCGTGCCCGGCTGTCCCTCACTCTGCTTCTTTTTTCTCGTGGCACCTGTCGCCACCTGTCATCATAGACTTTGTTCTCTCTCTCCTGCCACTGAAGTGTAAGATGTGTGGGAATAGCAGCGTTCTGGTGGCTTTGTTTTTTTGGTTTGTTTGTTTTTTTCATATTACATTCCCCAACAACTACATCAATACATATATTGAGAAGGAATCCATGCCTGACCCGTGCCATGCGCGCAATAATGTCAGTGGATAAAAGGAAGATGGATGTCCTCTTCTGAACTCCCGGTCAGTGAAGCAGATGAGATAGATGTCTCCGGGACAGTAAATGGAATGTTCCTATTGAATTTGGACGCTCGGTCACTTTATAGAATTGTGTTTCCAGTGAATTGAAGTGATCCCCCCACAGGTGAGTGGAGGCTGTGAAAGAAGGCTGCTAGGAAGGCCAGCATCTAGCTTCACGGGGAAGGTCATCGGCACCAAGCAGCCAGATGGCTCTCCGGGCAGCTTGGGAGGCAAAGCCAAGACTCAATAAAATGAGGGCTGGTTCGTTTTCTGTTTTTCTAACTCTGTGCATTCAGAAGGCAACGGGGGATCTAAACTTTTTGGTCATATGGTCACAGTAGCCAGAGATACAACATGAAGTACATTGCTGCTGGTGGTGAAATGCGCCCTGGTTCATATTTTATGTTTTTCCAATGACACCCGTGATTCCCGTTTGCCATCAGTGCTTGAACTCATGCCGGGAGGCCTACCCTAGCTATTTAAAGAGAACTTTCCAAAACAGAAACAAAATAGGGAAAATGGTCATTCTATTCAATGAGTTAGTTACTGTAGATCTGGAAGAGCCCTGAAATCATCTAGACAAGTACGTGTTGTGTTGTGTTGTGTAGTATTGTGGTGTTGTGTGGTGTTGTGTAGTGTTGTGTAGTGTTGTGTAGTGTTGTGTAGTGTTGTGTAGTGTTGTGGTGTGTTGTGGTGTGGTGTGGTGTGGTGTGGTGTGGTGTTGTTGTGTTGTGTTGTGTTGTGTTGTGTTGGTGTGGTGTGGTGTGGTGTGGTGTTGTAGTATAGTGGATCTTTACCCAAAAGAAATCTTAGAAGGAGATCCAATGGGAAGCAGATGAAGTGGAGACTTCCCCTCCCACACACCCCAATGACATAGGTATGAGCCAGAACCAGCCCCCAACCCTCAGGCTTCTTAGGAACCCCCGAAGAGAGCCCAGGGAGTTCTTCAGAGCATTTAGTCCAACCTTGTCTCACAAATAAGGAACTTGAATTAGTGAGATTGCTATAGGTAAAAGAATGTTCATTCCAATCAAGAATTAGTGGTTAAGAGGGGACCTGGAATCTTATTCTGCTAACTTCAGAGCGGCGGGAAGCAAGATACTTAACTTCCCCGTGCCTCCATTTCTTTATTTCCAGCACAAAGGAGAGGATTATATGAAATTACATAACTAAAGTATTTTCCTTGATGCTGGGTACCTAACTTGGTATCAATAAATGTTGCCCTGGCTGGTGTGGCTCAGTTGGTTGAAGTGTTGTCCATACACTGAAAGGTTGTGAGTTCAATTCCCAGTCAGGGCACATACAGGAGATACAGGGGACAACCAACTGAAGTTTCTCCCTCACATCAATACTTCTCTCTCTCTCTCTCTCTCTCTCTCTCTCTCTCTCTCTCTCTTTCTCTCTTCATCTCTTTATCTCTATTTTTATCTCCCTCCCTTCCCCTTTCTAAATTAAATAAATATATCCTGGGGTGAGGATAATTTTTTTAATGTTAATTGACATTATATCTAGATTATTCTAACAGGAATGATTTCCACTTAACTATGAATTTTAAAAAGGGGGCATGATGACATTTTCTGTAAACTCACTGCTGTTCCCTCTCATGTTTTAGGAGACAAGCCCTCCATGAGAAACAAGGTAAGAAGAATCATGAAAATGCATGCATTCCCCACTCCTTACTTTAGCAGCATAGGAAGGTGGATTCTGTGAAGGCTGAGATCTCACTAGAAAACTGTATCCTGGAAGTGTAGTTGGGATTTGTAGTTTCTGTTTATAAATCAAAAAATTCTTACCCATTAGCTCAGCTCATACAACAATAAATTTAACTTCTGATTCTCTTTCCTTTTGCAGACGCCCTTACCACCTCCTCGGTAAGACACTTAGATGGGTGCTTTGCTCTGCTATATGCTTAGGTAATAAGTTCCAGAATTTGAAAAGTGCCAAGATTTAAAAAAGGGAAACACAGAAGGTTGACATTGAAAAGTGTTAATGAGTTAGCCAACAAACGAGGTAAAATAAGCCTTCATTCACCCACTCAATCATTCATTCATTCACATTTGTCCACTCAATATGCCCTCCCTCATCATTGCTTCCCCTATTCCTTCCTGTTTCTCTCCCTGCTAGTCCAGAAATCTGCCAGATAGGACTGGCCCTCAGAAATGGCATCGATGGACTTGTAGTGGTTTACATTTACATAAGTACAAAGAGTATTACATGTGCAAGGACATAGACACGGAGGCGAGAGAAACAGGCTTGAATTCGGGGGCTTTGCTGAGGCAGCCGCTCCTGTTCTCCTGGGAGCACTTCCGTCATTCCCTCCCTCCCGGAAGCCTTCTCACCCCGCTCTCTGCCCGCCGGGAGGGAAGTACTGAGCCAGCGGCTGAGTGGTTTCCTCTCTGCGTTCCCAGCGTCTGTCATAGCGCCCCATGCCCCTCTCAGTGAGCTGGTGGACGGTGAATACGTGGGTGAGTGAGGCAGCCCCTGACATTCAAGCATTTCCCCTATTTCTCTGGGAATTTAAACGGCTCGGCTATCACAGTCTGGGGTAAATGGAAGGCTATTGTGATATTTTGACCCCGGGCCTCCTAAAACGCAAACAGGTGGCATAAGAACCAAAGACACCTTGTAGCGAGTCACATCAGAGCCCGGCCAGCATGGCTCAGTAGTTGAGCACTGACCTATGACCCAGGAGGTCACGGTTTAATTCCTGGTCAGGGCACAGGCCTGGGCTGCTGGCTCAATCCCCAGTGTGGGGTGTGCAGGAGGCAGCTGATCAGTTATCTCTCTCTCCCTCTCCCTTCCTCTATGAAATCAATAAATATATATATTTAAAAAAAAAAAAAAAGCAAGTCCTGCCAAAGCTGGTTTGGCTCAGTGGTAGAGCGTCGGTCTGCGGACTGAAAGGTCCCGGGTTCGATTCTGGTTAAGGGCATGTACATTGGTTGCGGGCACATCCCCGGTGGGGGTGTGTGCAAGAGGCAGCTGGTCGATGTTTCTCTCTCATCGACGTTTCTAGCTCTCTATCTCTCTCCCTTTCTCTCCGTAAAATATCAATAAAATATATTTTTTTAAAAAAAAAAAAAGCAAGTCCTATCAGAAAGCAGAACAAACCACAGAGCACAGGGCAGGGAGGTGGATGTGGGTTCCTTAGATGCCTACGTGCCGCTGGGGCGTTCGCAGACCTGAAATGGAGCGGGCGGAGCTGTGAGCATCGGCCCCGGACACTGACGCGCACCACCAAGGTTGGGGGGGGGGGACACTGCGGGCAGGCCTGTGGGGAGCCCCCTGCGCCATGGGCTTCTCACTTTCCCCTGTGACTCTTCCCACAGGCTGCCTGTCATTCTTCCGAAGAAGTACCAGCCCCTGCCCCCCGAGCCAGAGGGCGACGTGTCCCCCTCCCCGCAGAGGCACCCCCTCCCCGAAGCCCAGAGGGCGCCCAGGTGAGAGAGAGCCTGGCCATGGCTGCTGGTGCAATGGCCGGGGGGGCGGGGGGTTGTACCCTGGTGCAATGGGGGGGGGGGTTGGAGAAGGGGGGTACCCTGGGTGCATGACAGGGACAACCCACCTGTCCCCTCTCCGATCAGGCTGCCTAAGGGGTGGGGAGGGGCAGGTTACCCTGGAGGAGGGGGCAGGGAGGGGGAAGAATAGTCTGTGGCTGGATTCTTTAGCCGAAAACACAGCTTGTTGGCAATGAAGGGAGTTACTGAAGGAATGGCTCACTTGAGACATGAATTAGTTACTCAAGAAAATGTTAAACGCTAGTACAGAATCGGGACTTTTTATGTAAAAACAACCAAAAAATGGTTGTTCAGGCTCTTGGGGGGACAGTATGGGTCCCCAGAGTCCCGTCACTGTGAAATGTATGTGTATTTCATCCGCATGCAGCCACGTGCGGAAGCCCCTTTGTCAGAAACGCCACCGCCTCTGTGACAAACAGACATCACTAAGCCAGCTCTCGGGCCCCGGGTGCCGAAGACAGACCTCGCTCCCGAAGGCAGGGGCGTGGGCAGGCAGCTCTGACCTCAAAGTGTGACAGCCCGGTGGGTGTATTTCCCCAGCATTTAAATGCCCGGGGCCACCTTGAGAGGTCAGAATAGCCTGGCCGGTGTGACTCAGTGGTTGAGCTTCAACTCATGAACCAGGAAGTCACGGTTTGATTCCCAGTCAAGGGCACAGGCCCAGGTTCCAGGCTCAATCCCTCAGTAGGGGATGTGGAGGCAGCCGATCAATGATTCCCTCTCATCACTGATGTATCTCTCTCTCTCTACCTCTCCCTTCCTCTCTGAAACCAATAAACCATATTTTTAAAAAGAGAAGTCTGGGCGGAGATTAGCATTGCCCTGGTGTCCCGCCCAGGATGAGGTGCTCTGTCTCCCTGCGGGCTTGACCCACAGGTGGGCACCAGGGTTTTCAGAGTGAGCCTTTCTCTGACCAGAAGTTCAAAATACCAGGCGCGCTCACAGCTTCTATGGAAAACCCACTCATTGCTGACGAGGGCCATTGGAGAGCCTAGAACGTCATCTCCCTCTTCATTTGTAGTGAATGTCTCTTCAGCTGCTCGTCCTTCCCAGCTTCTCACACACACTCACACACACACACACATACTCTCTCTTTCTCTCTCTCTCTCTCTCTTTCTCTCTCTCTCTCTCTCTCTCACACACACACACACACACACACATACTCTCTCTCTCTCTCTCTCTCTCTCTCTCTCTCTCTCTCTCCCTCACACACTCTCTCTCTCTCTCCCTCACACTCTCTCTCTCTCACACACACACACACACACACACACACACACACACACACATACTCTCTCTCTCTCTCTCTCTCTCTCTCCCTCCCTCACACACACGCACTCTCTCTCTCTCTCACACACACACACACACACACACTCTCTCTCTCTCTCTCTCTCTCTCTCTCTCTCTCTCTCTCCCTCCCTCACACACACACACACTCACACTCTCTCTCTCTCACACACTCTCTCTCTCACACACACACACACACACACACACACACACACACACACACACCTTCCAGGCCGCACCCCCTTCACCCCCTGAGCCAGTTCCTGCCTCCTCTGTCCCCTCCTCCGTCAACATAACATGCAGGAAGGGACAGGAGTTCTCATGTCGGGGTCAGACAGCCCAGGTTGAAGCCTCTGAACCCGGACAGCCAATGGGCCCGGGCTGCCTGTCACCACCTGACCACTTCAGCAGAGACAGGGAAGAATCATGTATGAGCGCTTATTCCAATCCTGCCGGCAGCCTGGGAGAGCAGCGGCTCACCCACAAGCATCTGCTCTGCCCCCCCGTAACCCAGCTGCTCAGATGGGTAGGAGGACAAAGATTCCAAGGAGCAGCAGGCCACGGGCCAAAGGGCAGTTGACAGGTAAAGAGGACTGGAGACTTGCCAAGGCCTGAGGGTAGGCAAAGGCTGGGGTCTTCGGGGGGGCTGGTGTAAGCCAAGGTCCGGCGCCTCTGTTTTCTGCAACAACGCTGATAATCTCCCCGTGATAACAGGCAGGCCCCGGATGGGGAGGACGGGCTGCATTCCCGGGTGAGCTCCCAGGGCCCGCGTGCAGCTCCCAGCAGGTTAGAACGTGCCCTCCCTGGTCAGAACAACCCAGTCGCAGAGCACGGTTAATATTTCTTACAATTATAGTTGGTCCCCAATGTCCCGTGTCTGCCCCGGTCGTGTAGGCTCTCCTCCTGAGCTGGCGGGTTTGGGGCACGGGACCTCACTGGGTGCCTGTCTCCCGGGGAGTTAGCGGTGCCTGAGACCTTCCGGCTGTGACAGCATGGTGGCTGGAGAGGCCAGGGAGGCTGCTCAACCTCCTACCGTGCAGAGGCCCCCGGCCAGAGGCTGGGAAACGGCCTTCCGGCCCAGGACTCACCTTCCCTGAGGATTTTCTCAGCACTGAGGTGGGAGGACTGCTCCTCCCGCCCGCCTCCTGGTCCAGGGGTCGGCAAACTCATCAGCCCGCAGAGCCAAATATCAACAGGACAACAACTGACATTTCTTTGGAGAGCCCAGTGGGCGGGAACCTTTGGAAGCTCACCTACCTCATCTCTGGCGTGTCCGCCGCTGTCTTTGCATCTGTTCCATCCCTTTTGGATGTGATGACAGGTGCGCTGGGTCTCTCCACCAACACCTCCTAGCCAGTCACGCTTTTTCTTCTTGAACCCTCCCAGCGGCCAGTGAAGTTCGGTTTCCTAAGGCCCCGAAGGGCCACGTGCCCAGCCCAGCGGATGGCACACTGGGTGCCTGGTACAAACATATCACTCCCCTGTCCTTTGGGCACAGAGAGTCACTGACAGAGAAGCTTGGTGGCTCGAAGCGACAGGGCTGCTGACTACCGAGGGGCCAAACCTGTGGAGGCCGGTGCAGGCCCTGGGAGTGGCACTGGGAGGAGACTGTTGCTTTAGGCCCTGGCCGGTGTGGCTGAATGGATAGAGCATCAGCCTGTGGCTTGAAGGGTCCCAGGTTCAGTTCTAGTCAATGGCACACACGTACCTCAGTTGCAGGCTCAACCCCAGACCCTCGTCGGGGTCCGTGCAGGAGGCAACCAGTGGATTTTCTCTCTGTGTGTCTCTCCCCATCCCTCCCACTGTCTCTACAAATCAATGGGAGCCGAAACCGGTTTGGCTCAGTGGTAGAGCGTTGGTCTGTGGACTGAAAGGTCCCAGGTTCGATTCCGGGCAAGGGCATGTACATTGGTTGCGGGCACATCCCCGATAGGGGGTGTCCAAGAGGCAGCTGGTCGATGTTTCTCTCTCATCAACATTTCTAGCTCTATATCTCTCTCCCTTCCTCTCTGGAAAAAGTCAATAAAAATATATTTAAAAAATAATAATAAAAATCAATGGGAAACTATTCTCAGGTGACAATTAACAAACAAGGCAACACTCTTTCTTTCTAATTTTTTTTAAGACAGTGGTCAACAAACTCACTAGTCCACAGAGCCAAATATCAACAGGACAATGTTTGAAATTACTTTTGAGAGTCAAATTTTTTAAACTTAAACTTCTTCTAACACCACTTCCTCAAAATAGACTCACCCAGGCCGTGGTGTTTTGTGGAAGAGCCACACTCAAGGGGCCAAAGAGCCTTAGGAGACAGCTCTCGAATTCATTTTGTTGGGCCTCGTGCTGGTTGGCAGGTGGCCATTACTGATGGTTCAAGTCCCAGGGACACCCCCCCCCCGGAGGTGCCTGCTGGGGTCACTTACCCTGAAAACAGAAGGATGCCGGAGGGCTGAGCCTCTCCTTCCCGAGCAGAGCACAAGCCAGCTCCTCCAACAGCCGCTCCAGCCCTGGGAGGTGAATGTGAAGCCCCCCCTCACCCCCACCCCCAGGCTGCGAGTTACATCTGGCAATGGGGGTGGGGGGGTGGCTCGCAGAAGGAGGCAGCTGGGCCTGCACAGTGGCCACTCCTCTGGACAGAGGTGGCTCCAGCCATTGTGTTTCCACCCAATTGTCTGCATCCCCCCCATCCTCCCCTTTATAGCTGAGTCCTGGCCTCCCAGGACAAGTGCTGAATGGAAGCCAATGAGACAAGGAAAATGCCACTTACACGCTCATTAGCACTTATGCAGGGGAACTTTGAAGTGGGAGCACGGCTGGTAAAACATCCGTAGCCATCATAGGCCATCATCCTGGCTTTCACAGGAGCCATGTACTGAAATAGGTTTTGTTCAGTTCATTTTATTTAATTCACTGAGAGAGATAGAGAGAGAGAGAGAGAGAGAGAGAGAGAGAGAGAGAGAAATAAAATTTGTTGTTCCACGTACTGATGCATTCATTGAATGAAAGAAAGAAATCTCCTTAGCCATTTGAAATGCCTTGATACATTGCACTCGCTTGATGTTGAAATACTTCTAATGCCTACCAGCAACACTTTCTTTGGCAATTGATTTTTGTAAATCTAATAAAGTAACTGTATAAATAAAGAAAAATTTAGGTTCTCATAAACTGTTCAAATGCTATACAAATGATATCAAACATGGTCTGACCCTTGAAACTTAAAAATCACAAGACAAAAATCAATGACACATTTTAAGCGGAAGCTGTTAGATTGTAAATCGGCTAGCTGAACATAGGATGCCTTAATAAGCCAGATTAATTTGGAATCTTTTATTACGCTGGCGGGCTCAGAGGAATATGCTTCCAGAGTCTGAGCAAAGCAATCACGGGGGACGTTATCCCTTTATTCCTTTCAAATGTCTTTGTCTCCTAAATTTGGGGCTTCCGGTCCCTTTTGCAAGTTTTCAAAAGAGCCCTGTGCACGCTTAGCAGACGTCGCGCAGGAAGCCTGCAGCCTTGAGTACAACACAGTCCAGTAGCCTTGAGCACAGATAACTAAGACACCTGGCATGGGGGCAGCCTGGGACAGCAGCGGAGTGGCCTGCAGGGTCAGACAGTTAAGCTAATTTTCCCTATCATTAGAGCAAGCATCTTCTACAGAAGCCAACAACAGCAGAATTAATCCACAGAACAAAGAACCTTGTATGTCTAGAGTAAATGTCAAACAATTTTTACAAACAGAGGTTACTGTCCTCCAAAGCCACACAGCCAATTGGTAGTTTCCAAACACTCCGTGGTCGCTTAAATGTGAAAGCCCTGAGATTAGCCTCAATTTAACCCAAAATTAATTAATACTATGGGTGTCCATTCTACTTTACTTTGAATCCTATTTATCGTCTCACTTGGCCCATTAAAAGGGAGAGGCAGGGTGTAAATGTCCCATCTCAGAGGAGCTATGCACCAGGTTAAAGACCGTAGGCATAGCTCAGTGGTTGAGCATCAACCTATGAACCAAGAGGTCAGGGTTCGATTCCTGGTCAGGGCACATACTCAGGATGTGAGCTCGATCTCTAGTGTGGAGCATGCAGGAGGCGGCCAATCAATGATTCTCTCTCATCAGCTCTCCCTCTCCTCTCTCTGAAATCAATCTATAATAATAAAAGTGCAATATGCTAATTAGACCAGATGTCCTTCCAGATGAAGCCACGGTGGCAAGGGCTAAGGCAGAGCGGGCGGGGGCTGAGCCCCTTGCACAAATTTTGTGCATTGAGCCTCTAGTAGAAATTAAAAAAATAAAAATTAAATTAAAAAGAACACGGGACCTCAGTACTAGTGCCTGTTTGAGATCTGAGGTTAGGACGTAGCACCTGAGCACCAGATGCTTCTGGAATTATCTAATCGGATACAGGCAAGCATTATAACTCCAAGTCAATAGCCTTTGCCTGAGATTGGGTTACAACCTTAATCTCCTGGCATTTCTTTTTTTTTAAATATATTTTATTGATTTTTTACAGAGATGAAGAGAGAGGGATAGAGAGAAACATCGATGAGAGAGAATCATTGATCAGCTGCCTCCTGCAAACCCCCCACTGGGGATGTGTCCGCAACCAAGGTACATGCCCTTGACCGGAATCGAACCCGGGACCTTTCAGTCCACAGGCCAACGCTCTATCCACTGAGCCAAACCGGTTTCGGCTCCTGGCATTTCTTTACCCCAGCCTCTCACCAGCAGACCCATTTAGACAGAATGTACATGCCTCCTTTCCCCACACAATCTCCTCATCCAACTTGGAGCACTTTCAGACACAGAGCCCACTGAACACGCAGCCATTTTACCTCTGCAGGTGAATACACTCGTGGCCATTTTGCTGATGAGGAAAAAATGAGGGTTAGAGACACTCACTGGCTTACCTGTCAATATCAATGAAAGGCTCGGAGTTTCTCCTGAGACTTGTCTGGTGTCCACACAGCAAATCTCAGTGTGCATTTCTCCCCTCTCACTCCGCTCCCAGGGATTTCTGCCTTGGGACTCTGTCATTATCAGCACCCTTCCTCCCACACAGCCTTCCCGGGATCCGCTGTGTCTGACCCTCTCCTAGTTAGAGCCCTTTGCCCTGCCTCGGAGCAAGAAAACCAAGAGCTTTAAAACCAAGGGAATCATAGCAGGTCTGGCTGAGGCAATGAAACCTGACAGGGAAAACCAAATGTCAGGAGGAATTATGATGTTATTTAAATTCTCCTAAAGCGAGAAGCAAGTTTATTCATGCTCTCTCTGCCACCGCTTTTCACATGGGCTCATCACTTCTTGTGCTTAGGAAATTACGAGAGAAATAACCTGGCTTTAGTTTTAGAGGAGGGTGATAAATATCACACTGGACTATGGGTTGTTGATTTGGCAATAAAAAAAGGTAATCGATGGTTTTAAGGGCTCAGAATGGTTTTATGTTTATGATTATGAACTGTATTTTATGTGACATTGTATTTCTTTTCTCTGCAGACAGATAACCTTAAAGAACTTAAATGAGGTGAGTGGCAACTTCATCCCGGGTAACAGAGAAGGAGAATTTTTGTGCTGAGGGGTCTGCGACGGGCAAGATACTGTTTGCTTTAAATACTCAGTTACAATTCATTATCATAGCAGCCAAGCTTAGGGTGCAATCACAGCCCTGTCTTAAAGGTGGAAAAGCTACGCTAGCTGCTTTTGCTCAGTGGATAGAGCATCGGCCTGTGGGCTGAAGGGTCCCAGGTTTGATTCCAGTCAAGGGCATATGCCCAGGTTGTGGGCTTGATTCCAAGTAGGGGGCACGCAGGAGACAGCCAATCAGTGATTCTCTCTCATCATTGATATTTTTATCTCTCTCCCTTCCTCTTGAAATGAATAAAAATTTCTTTTAAAGTAATAATAATAATTAAAAATAAAGGTGGGAAAGCTAAAGGCAAAACAAGATCCAGATTTCAAACCAAGATCACACTGGCCAGCATATTCATGTTTACGGGGCCAGTGACGACAGCATGCCTAGATCCCCCAGAAGACTGAGCCTCCACCGCGCCTTCCAGTGTCCGGTGTTTCAGACATGCAATGTGGGGAACTGTAGTCCGCCTGGCTAGGCGTTCTTCACCGGAAAGTCAGGACTGCGAAGCAGGAGAAACACAAGATACAGAGTCACGCAGACCTGGGTTTGCAACCTGTTTCCCTGAACTCTGGAAAATTTCCCTGCCCCCACTCCCAGTTCTGTTTTCCCGGCCATGAAAGAGGGATGAGTGCACTCAACTTTGCAAAGTTGTGCTAAAGTCAAAAGAGTGACCGCGTACATGACCAGGTGAGCGGTAGAGGCTCCATTAATGGCAAGGTGGAGCTATCTCAGGGCCTCCTTGGATGTTTACTTCCTTCTGCCCCCAGCGGAAGGTCCTTAAGAAGAGGGTGGGGAGTCCACTGTGACTGTGGAAAGTCTCTGTCCAACAATATGACTGTCCTCACTTCATGCCCACTGGCCTCTTAAGGGACTTGGTGCTTGTCTTATTATGAGCCAGTGCAGAGGTTGGCTTTCCTTCCTTCCTCCCTCCCTCCCTTTCTTCCTTCCTTTCTTCTTTCTTCATTGGCATTATAAGAATGTAAAATCAAAGGTCGAATTTCCAGCCCTAGCCGGTTTGGTTCAGTAGATGGAGCATCCGCCTTCAGACTGAAGAGTCCCATGTTCAATTCCGGTCAAGGGCACATGCCTGGGTTTCAGGCTCGATCCCCAGTGTGGGGCATGCAGGAGACAGACAACCAATTGTTCTCTCTCATCATTGATGTTTCCATCTCTCTCTCCCCTCGCCTTTCCTCTCTGAAATTAATTTTTTAAAATTACTTTAAGTCACACTACCATCTAACCCATAAGGCAATCGTGTCCAGGAGAAAGCATAGAACTGAAGGAGAGGCCAGCCCTGGCTTATTCAGTACTTCCCCCTCTCCTGGGAGTTAACTCAGAAAGCTAGGGGTGGTACCCACACCCCCAGAGGGATCCACCCCTTTCTCCCAGTGAGTGAGATTCATGGGTCCCAAGTAGCAGGTGGCTGCCACTCACAGTGACCTACAGTCCACAACTCAATGGTCAGTGTGAGAGGACAGGAGGCCCCAGTCACGAACGAACGAACAAGGGCAAGAGAAGGTCAGGCCTGGAGGGCAGGGACCAGGCAGGCCAGTTTGCTCTCCTTGCAGCTTTGGTGGCATTTTGCTACAAGTTGATATCATCTAAGCAATCATGCAGCTGGTGGAAAAATGTGTTCTTCCTTCTTATCTTTTGCCAAGATGTTTCCCATTGTTTGTCTGGAGCCAGCACCAAGGCCATTTCTTGGTCACAAAAGCTTATCTCACAAGACAAATGTCACACTTGTGTGTGGCCAGAGTATTGGAGACCAGAGATGACGAACTACCCGCCCCAACTCAAGCTCATGTAGCACTTGATAGTTCTCAAACACAGTAGAGACGCATGGTCTCATTCAATTCTCACAAAACCCTAAGAGAAATAAGCCTTGGAGAGGCCAGAGCCCCCACAGCTGGCAGAGCCCCTGAGACCCCCCAGTCCAGTGTGCCCCGACCTAGGACTCTCTGTGCTAAGCAGCACAGAGACACCTCTGAGCTCAAATTGAGAGAAGGGAAAAAAGGGAAGGAGGAAAGAGGGAGGAAGGGACTTATGGAAAACATTATTTAGCTTGCATATATTTATGTTCAAAAAACAACCCAGAAAGTTAAAGTGGAGAAACTAGAGACGTTTCACTCCACTCTCCTGAACTCATTAAATTCAAATGCAGTGCCCTCAAGCGAAAAGTGGACTGTCTCAATTAGATAAAACATCTGCCCCCCTCCCCCCGTACCCCCCAGCGGATGGGCTTCTCTGCTGCACTGACAGGTCAGGCACCTCCCCTTTGACCAGCCTGAGAACCTCATCTGCATCCGACTGAGGCTTTGAACTGCCAGGTTCAAAGTCCTGGGGAGGACTCGGCGGGGAGACTTCCAACCCCCTCAGTGGGACGGCTTCATTACCCTCGTCACCCCGCCTGCAGGCTTGTCTGCTTTGCTGTCCATGATGAAGTGTGTATCCCCTCCCCAGACCCCCTTCCCAGGGCCACCATGGTCTCAGAGACAGAAGAGCTCATCTGTAGACCAGCTTCAGGCAAGACTCCCGGAGCCTCCCTACTCACTCAGCCACCGGGTGACTGTGGCAATCTGGTGAATGGCTTCCCCTCTTTGTTACTGTTTATTTTTTAATATATTTTCCTTGATTTCAGAGAGAGGGGGAGAGAGAGAAACATCAACGATGAGAGAGAATCATTAATCAGCTGCTTCCTGCACGTCCCCTACTGGGAATTGAGCCCACAACTTGCCCTGGGAATCAAACTGTGACGCTCAATTGCTGAGCCACGCCAGTCAGGTGGCACCCCATCTTTGTTCTGTATCTGCAGACTGCTGGCTTACACTTTTTTAAATATATTTTATTGATTTTTTACAGAGAGGAAGGGAGAGGGACAGAGAGCCAGAAACATCGATGAGAGAGAGTCATCAACCAGCTGCCTCCTGCAACCAAGGCACATGCCTTGACTGGAATCGAACCCGGGACCTTTCAGTCAGCAGGCCGACGCTCTATCCACTAAGCCAAACTGGTTTTGGCGGGCTTAAACTTTTCATGGACCTCAGACCCTCTTGAAAATTTCATGGAGTGTTATTTGTAGATTATATATTGTTAGTATTGAGATTTAAACAATCAACCTTCCTTTAAAATATGCACAGGTGTATGATGGGGGGAAAAATGTAGCTTCTAATTTCAAAAGGTTCATGGGTCCCTTTAGACCATCAAGGACCTCTTCCGTGCCTCAGATTAAGAAGCTGTTGTCTAAATGACGTCCCAGCTGCTCCCCAGCTGCATGAAGTACATTTTAGAAAAGTCTTCACAATTGTCCAGCCGGTGTTGCTCAGTGGTTGAGCATTGGCCTATGAACCAGAAAGTCATGGTTCAATTCCTGGTCAGGGCTCATGCCCCGTTTGTAGGCTTGATCCCCAGTAAGGGGGAGGGTGTGCAGGAGGCAGCCAATCCACGATTTTCTCTCATTATGTTTCTGTCTCTCTCTCCCTCTCCCATCCTCTCTGAAACCAATAAAAATATACTTTTTTTTAATTTAAAAAAGAAAATTATTTACAATTAAGGAGACACATCAGCAAATACTGTACCTCTTATAAGGCTTTTTTGCTTCTTTCAGAGTAGAACAGGCCCAAGGATGAAGTCCAATAACAAATTTTTATAATGAAAGATGCTCAGGAATTCTACCATTATTATTAGGGGAAGAAAGAGAAAGGCACTGTTTGGGAATGGCTACCTTGAAAAAGAATAATGTGACTATTTTCATGCTCATTTTTTCAAATATGAAGAAAATTAACGATAGCCTCATCTCTTTTTTTAATATATTTTATTGATATTTTACAGAGAGGAAGGGAGAAAGAGAGAGAGAGCTAGAAACGTCAATGAGAGATAAACATGGGCCAGCTGCCTCTTGCATACCCCCTAGTGGGGATGTGCCCGCAACCAATGTACATGCCCTTGACCGGAATCAAACCCGGGACCTTTCAGTCCGCAGACCGACGCTCTACCACTGAGCCAAACCGGTTTCGGCAATAGCCTCATCTCTTAAACACAACCTCTGTTAAGTTTTTGTCCTATCTCTTCAAATCCCCCTTTACACACACACACCCCTACATGGGAACATGTCAGGAGTCCAGTTTTTATTCTGGACTTTTTATGTAATATTGAGGCATACTTAGAGTATAATCTTATTCCACACTCTATATCAATACTTGTGATACACAGATAATAGCCCAGTAAGTGCATAAGCACCAACACGTGCTCAATGGTGCCCGAGTAGATGGGCATGCAGATTGCTTACAGGATGTTTTTTAAATCTCTATTGTTGAAAGTATTACATATGACTCCCTTCTCTCCCCCACTGACCTCTCCTTGCCCGCCCCCGCACATGATCTCACTCACATGCGAAATCTAACGAACAAAATCCACTGAGGGACAAAACTAGATCCAGAGACACAGAAGCTGGCACAGGCTGTTCCCAGGGTTTGGACGGTGTAAGGGACATGATGAACAGCTCCAGACATGGAACTCGGCACAGATTTCAGGTCCTTTTCTTAGAAAAAGAGTCTCACCTGTGGAATTGCTGGGGTGAGAGTCATAGTCTCTCTAAGGCCCCTTGAGAGCTATGGTTACATTGCTTTTCAAAGAGCCAACGTGATTTTTAGTCCCATCGGCAGCCTGGATATCTACTTGTTGCATCCCGCGAAGAGGGTGCGCTTGGTTTGTGCTCAGTCTTTTGGAGTGTTAGTTGAAGATTTTAAAAATCTCAATACTAACAAAAATGTTGCCCAATCCTACTAACCAATTGCTCTAACAATACAAATTATGACGTTTCCTAGCACCAAGAATCATTCAACTTTTTTTTTCTTTTTTCATTTAACACAGGTCCTGGGAGCAGAGAAAGGTAAACTGTTTATGTTTGTTTTCATCCGCTCATCCTGTTGGCTAAGTGCTGTTTCCTGTTTACAGTGTTAGTCATTTGCTATTGCTTCAGAGCCTGGGATGGATGAGCACGTGGAGGCGGGGCGGGGCAGGGAGCAGGAACCGTGACCCCAATGGACCTAGGACTTCCTATCTGTCCAGGAATGCTCTGCTCTAATGGGGGTGATTTAAGTTGGGGCTGGGCTCGATGTCTTCCTTCACCCCCAGGCAATTTGGGGAGACATTGCTGGCCCCCTGCTCTTGGTCTCTCCCTCTTTGATGTCACCCGTGCACACACACGTACACCCTCATTTGAGCGCATGCACACACACACACACACACACACACACACACACACACACCATGGGGGTCACTGCTGTGGAAGCAGGCAATTCAACACTCGCTCGCCAGCTGGCAGGGTGCGAAGTAGTTAGTAACAACCTCGTGTCCACCTGTGAAGTGCTGTTCACCCTTCACTCAGAATGAAGAATCACGTCCACAGCCGAGGGCTGAGCCCCGCCCAAAGGGTTCACGCAAGAAGCGTGGTCACAAGGCAACAGGGGCCTCTACCCACCCGCTGGGGCTCTGGCTGGGCCGCAGGCCTCAGTGGCTCTCAGTGTGCCGCTCCTTATAGCGAAGGCCTTAGGCTTGAGTGAGGCCATGTCTGGGCTTGCAGATTCCCAAGGCCTCTGATGGAGGAGTGGGGGGTCTGTTGGTGATCTAAAAAAATTCAAACCCGAAAGGAAACTGAGCCCTTCCCACACGGAAGCTCGGCATCCTCAGGGGTTGTTGCCGGGGGATCCACTGTTAATGCAGCAGTGCAGCCGTGCTCCGCTCACAGGGGCAGGCGCTCTGGGTGGCTGCTGGGGACACAAAGCGCTTTAATAGGCGGTGCAGCTAGTGGGCCAGTCACTGACTCCACTCTCATTCCAAGTAATCACAGTCCCTCAATCAAAAGTGTCCATTCGGCGATCAACCTTGGACAGAGCAGAGTCACACCCTAGTGAAGGCCCGAGGGTGTCTGGACACTTCCTCAGCTTTATGGCTGCGGCCAAAATTGAGAGCGTTTTATGGGGTTTCATACCAGGGCAGTATTGTGTGCCCTTGGTGCTTCTGATAGCTGATTAAAATCTACGCCCGATGAGAAGGAAATAGTGATACAGCAATGGCTTATGTGATTACTAAATAACTCCAGTTCATCTGGTTGGCAGGACTGTTCAAAACTTGACAATTAAGGGGGACATTCTGAGAAAAGGCATTCCTAACCAGCGGGCTAGGAACTACTGGTCTACCCCAGACTCCTGGGGCTCACCTGCCCTGGCACAGGGGCATGAGAATTTGGGGGTGTGGGCCAGCACTGAGCATCCCCATGCCCTACATTGCTCAAAACAGTTCTTGAATTTAATCTTTTTTTTATATGTTTTTGTTGTTTTTCAAGAGAGAGGAGAGAGGATAGAAACACAAATGAGAGAGAAACATCATCAATCGGCTGCCTCCAGCCCACACCCCACCTGGTGTTAGGCCCACAACCCAGGCATGAGCCCTGACCAGGAATCCAACCGATGACCTCTTGGTACATGAGTCAACACTCAACCACTGAGCCACACCAGCCGGTCTCTTGGATTTCACCTTTTCATTTATGTTTCTATGTAAGTCTTCATTTGAATCAGAATTCCACTTCAGTTCTCTTCCACACCAAACACCCCTCCCCCCCACAGCGTAACGTTCTATGTTTTAGAAAGTTCAATGATGAGTTTCAGATTCAGTGTTCTTCATAACAGTATCAAAGATTCAGCAGTTCCATGTTATAGCCTCAAGGAGCAGCCACTCCCAGGAGCCAGGGTCAGTGTGGAATGCGTGGGCTGCAGATTAGAGGTTAGAAATTGGATCACCCGAGATGACTGGATAAAATTATAGCCGTTCCAACGGGCCTCTGAATGTCTCGAGTCATTTTCCTTTTGCATCCTGAAATTATGTGACTCCTCTCTACAGCTCCTCACCCCCTGACGAAGCCGGAATCCTCTCACAGGACCCCAAACCAAAGTGCTCCAGAAGTCCCTCTTGCTGTCACCAGGTAAGGAGCCAGGAACGCGGGGTGGGCCCCGGTGTGGGGGTCAGGCCACGTGTTGCGTAGGATAATGACCCGCCAAGGCTTCCTGAGAAACGGGAAGCCCTGGGCCCATGATAAGGAAGCCCGGAGCCACAGCTGCTATTGAAGCCTCCCAGCGACATCCTTCCCGTGCTTTGTACTTCTCCCAGTGAGGCCAGAGACTCGGAGACCTGAGTATTACCCAGACCAGAAGAACTGGGACAGATGCTAACGCATCTGGGGAGAAAAGGGGGCTTTTCTGACTAGACTCAGTTTTAGTTTCACTTCACAAACAGCCAGGACTTAAAAAGACCACTTTCTGATTAAATACTTTCCCGATCAGGTTATTATAACAACTGTCATCCCAACTAAACAGCCGAGGAAGCAAGGGCTCAGGCTGGAAGACACTGTAAATTGGTGGTGGCTTCCTGAAAACCAATCCAGGGCCTCCAAAATTAGTGCCAGAAAGCCCTGCCACCCTGGTCTGGCCAGTGCCTTCAGCCTCCATGCGTGCCCCTCCCCCACTTTCCCACTCTGCACAGTCGCCTACCGCAGGACATCAGCACACACTGTTTCTCTGCCTGTTCCCCTTCCCTCCATAGCGCCCCTTCTCCACTCTCTCCAGACTTGGAAAACTTCTCTCTATTCCTCAGGCCCCAGCTTAACGCCACTGAATCCAGGCGACAGTTCTGACCCATTTCCCAGAGGGAATAAATGAGGCCTGAGGATCTGAGGCCCTTTCCCATTAAAGTCAAGTCCAGCTTCGCGTTCAGCAGCCCGTGACATCCATACTGACCATCCTAAAACTGCAGCCCATGTGTCCTGACTTCCCCAAGGGCCTTATCAGGGGGAAGATGCTGTCACTGTACCTAGTAGACATTTACAGGGGGTCCCCCTGTTTGTGGTGGGGTAGAGCGGTGGTTAGGAGGAGGAATCCACTGGGATCGGGCTGCCTCGCTCCGCCACAAGCAAACCACGTGATGCTGGGCAGCGTCATCCCCCCGGCAGGCGAAGCTGAGGGCAGAGCCAGGCCTGTTGCAAGTGCCCGGTAGGTGCACCTTCTCATTGCCATGGCCAGGCCCTGTCCATCAGGGTGACCGCCCCTCCCACTCCTCCCCTCCCTCCCCTTCCTGCCTGTCCTATCTCATACCTTCAGTAGCTTTGTTCTCGGTCTCTGGCCTGCGGGTGTTAGAACTCTGGCTCGCTAATTCCTGTCGGGCTGTTTTCTGTTCAAGGCCCACCCAACCTGGCACAAAAGTCTGCCGTAGCACAATATAAGTGCCCTCTCTTAATGTAATTTCCTAGAAGGAAAATAAAACCCTCATATTGTCATGCAAAGACAATGAGCTCTCATTGGCCCCCAAATCTGTAGCAGCTGTGTGGTGCGGTTTGGCTCCTTTTGTTTCTTTGTTCAGTTTAATGGAACAAAGTCTCCTGATTTTTCTTCCTCTGTTAACTGGCTTCTTCTGAGCCAGACGTTTTCCCAAGCTGACCTCCAAGTGCCGGGACCCCTCAGGGCCCATCTGAGGGCCTGGCTTTTCTCACGAAGAGCCTGAGCAGTGTCAGCCACCCACAGTGTTGCTGTCAACTCTATACTGGTAATTCCTAAATCTCTGTCTTCGGTCACAATCACCCTTCTTAGCTCCAGACCCAACAGGCAGTTTTCCTTAAAAGGTGGCAGGCATCTCAAACTCATAATGTTGAAATGATCTCTTTGTTTCTACTTTTATTCCCAAACCAACTATCTTCCCACAAACGTTCTCTCACCAGCCAATGATGCATCCTCTTCCCCATCTTCATTGTCCCATTTCTACCTCCCCAATGTCTATCTCCAAACATGTCTGAAACCTATCCATGCCTCCTCATTTCCCCAGCTCCCAACATGGGCCAGCCACCCTCGACCTCACCTGGACTCGTGCAGTAGCCACTTCCTGATACTTACCCAACCTCCCCCCCCCCCCATGCCTCACCTTCTCTCCAGAAGGAACTGCTTTCCAGCCCGTTGCAGAATAAGCCATGTTTCCTTGCCTCCGAGCCTTTGCACCTGCTGTTCCCTCTGCCTGGAACAATACCCTCCCTCGTCACCGTCTCCTGTTCATCTTTCAGAAGTCAGTATGGCTAGCACGTCTCCCAGGAAGGCTTTCCCGAGACCCAATGTGACTTTGTCCTGGTTCAGGCTACCGCAGGGACTCCTGCTGTGCACACACCTGTCCCAGCACTTAGCCCACTTGTGACTATGACCCAGTGTCTTCCCTCCACAAATGGGGCGGCTTTCAGGGCTTTAGGGCAGAGGTCATATCCTATTCATGTTACATTTCTCGAAACATGCCATGTGTCCAGTAGGTACTCAACACACCTTTTCTTTTCCTGGCTTTTAAAAAAAAAAATTTTTAATCCTCACCAGAGGATATTTTTCCATTCATTGTTAGAGAGAATGGAAGAGAGAGGGAAAGACAGAAACATCAATGTGAGAGCAACACATCAATTGGTTGCCTCGTGCATGAGCCCTGACCAGGGTCCAGGACAGGGAAGAGCCTGCAACTGAGATACCTGCCCTTGACCAGAATCAAACCAGAGACCCTTCAGTCCACAGGCTGATGCGCTATTCACTGAGCCAAACCGGCTAGGGCTCAACACAACCTTTTAAAAATGAAAGAATCATTCTTTTAATTTTATTTTTGTTTGCTTGTTTTGGTATGTTTGTTTTTGCTTTATTCCTTACAAACTCAGTACTTGAGACCTAAAATATCCTCAGAGGATGTCCCTCGTCTCTCAACATTTTCTTTATAAAAGTCCTATGCAGTTCAGGCAGACATTTTGCTACAGATGACTTTCCCCAGACATTTATTAAGGTCATACACTGGCTCCTGGTAAAAGAATCTGGTGTTAATAGAGTCCAAGTCTTGGATGTCAGCAGTAGTCTGACCAGGGACTGCAACACAGCCTGGGGGTTAAATAACCTGCGAGCATTTTTACCCACAAAGCAAGGCTCTCCTAGTATAGCAAAAACCAGGTGTGCCCTCGGTTGATTTCAGGGGTGCTAGGAAAGGGCTATATTTCATTTAATTGGCCCGGAGGCTTTATAAATAAGTGCTCTTTGGAATGGAGCATGCCCCATGTAATTAGATGTAACTGTGGTAGCACCTCACGCTTATAACGATGGCGCTGGCCACAATACAGAGTGAACCAGAAAACTGAGCTAAGTGTTAAGGAAAGCTAAACATTAAGTAAAGTGCTAATGAGAGCCATTGGTGAACAGTCTTGGAAATGTCGTCATTATTGTATTTATTGGTTTCTGCATTGTCTTTTATTACATATTTTTAAAATCCCTTTTTCTTTGCGGATTTTCTTACAATAATCCACACAGTTTTCTCAGCTAGCTCACATTTCAAGGAAGACTCGATTGCTTTCTGTACTCTCCCTCCATTGGGATATAATTACTGTGGAATAGGAGCCCGGCCAGCCACATGCCATTCTCTGTAGTGGCTGTGGTCAGAAGGCAAGTCTAAGTTCACGTCTTCAAAAAGTAAAGGATCATAATTGTGCTCATTGAAATGACATGAAAAGAACTCCCATGGGCCTATTTGTTCCATATCTAACGTCTCTAACATTTTCTTCAGCTCTTCGTTCGTGAGGAGCAACCACAGTACGCAAAGCAGAGGTAAGAGCACTTGACCTAGGAGTCATAAAACAAACGGGTAAGTCCTCTCGCGACAATATTCCTGCCCCGTGACTTGGCTCTGTGACCCGCAGACTTGCTGAGTGCATGTGGGTAAAGGGCATGTGGTTGTTTTCATTGAAAGGTAGCATTCCATTGGGTGAATATAACAATTTTCCTCTATAATTAAATAAGATCACTTAGGTGGTTCGCATTTTCCTCTCTTATGAGCATTATGATGCTATAAACAATATTGTGGGTGTCTTTCCCACATACATAATATGTATATTTTTCCCATGTCCATACTCTAAGTTCTCTCTTTAAGTGTAAAATGTATAAGTCTTAGGATGTGCCTTTCTTTGCTTATACTTGGTGGGTTTTTCAAAGTAGGTGGATCCTGCAGTCTCACCAACAGCTTATGAGTCCCTGGTGTGTCCCATCCTCTCTAACAGTTGTTTTTGAGGTTTTTGCCAATCAATCAGTTGTAAAACAGATTTCTCTTTAGAGAAGCTGAGACATGGAGGAAATAACATTGACCTCACTTACTTGTTGATTGTAAAGATAAAAATCAAAAGGATAACATTTCTTGGCGAGATCTGAAGTAGCATCCTATATAATAAAAGCATAGTATGCAAATTGCTCCCTGGAGTGGGAGTTCATCTGGGAGTTTGACCAGGGGGCGGGGCCAGCTGGAAGAGGGAGGGAGCCCCTGGCCAGCAGCAGTGGTGGTGGCAGGCAACTAGGGGAAAGGAGGGAGGCCTAGGCCAGCAGCCACTAGGTGCTGGAAACAAATCAGTTTCACTAAAAGAGAGATATTGACAGGAAGCCAGGAAGGCTGGTCAACAACCTTAATTGTTCTACTGGGTAAAGGTTTACCTCTGAATCACAGAGCTGGTAGACATTGGGTGCACAGAAAACAGCACGCAATCCTGGCCCTACCAGAGTTCTCAGTCCCGTGGGCTCTCTAAGCTCATGGGTATTCGTTAGAGTGCCTCGGGTAAGGAGGGCAGTCCTCTTCCTGCAGAATGGTGAAACCTGCATCTGTATCCATGGAGACACTGTCATCTGTATTTCACAAGTGAGACAAGATTGTGGAAATGTTCAGTTCTTCTTGTTAGCTCAGCTGCTACTTCATAAGCAGCCTTGGCTCAATTCTCTGGTCCATGAATTCAAGCTAACCTAATAGAAGCCCACGCGGATGAATCTCAGGTCAAAAAAATTTTTTTTCTCTATTAGAAGAGGATCAATTGATTTGGTTATATTCCAAAATAGTAGTTGCACTCTGAGTTTGGGATTGTGGGTGACTTGCTTTCTTTTTAGTTTTTGTCTATTTTCTTTTTCAAAATATATTTTTATTGATTTCAGAGAGGAAAGGAGAAGGAGAGGGAGATAGAAGCATCAACGATGAGAGAGAATCATTGATGGGATGCCTCCTGCACAACCCCACACTGGGGATCAAGGCTGCAACCTGGGCCTGGGCCCTGACTGGGAATGAAACCATGACCTCCTGGTTCATAGGTCAATGCTTAACCACTGAGCCATGCTGGCCAAGCAACGTTTTCTTTTTCAGTCTGCATTTTTTTATTATTTAAACTATGCAGCTTTTTCCTTCTAAGATGCTTTTAAACAGTATGTAAATTTGCTAACAAATATGTATGGACACTAGGTTAAAATAAAATGCTTTTATTGTAAGTTACAAAAGAAAGGTCTAGATCTGTGTGCTCCCAAATCATGTTAATATTAGCAGTAGCATTTATTGAGTTACTAATAAGGGTCAGGCACAGTGCTAAGAGCTTCATATGCATAAGAATTTTGAAATATTAGTATTTATTGATAACAATATGAATTTGAAACCCATATCATTTTTAGTCAAACTCCACTGATCACCTACACAGTGTCCTCCCCAATGCTCTTCCACTTACCCAGACTCAACCTCTTTCTTTCTGTGACCCTCCATTCCCCAAATGGGAGAGTCCAATGCCATGGGGGTATAAAACAAAAATGAAATGTTTTAGGTAAAGAAAATTTTTCAGAGGTTAGTTATATGATTTTAGAACAAAAACAATTAAATAGTTACAGTGGATTATAAGATCTGAATTTTATTTGTTCATTAAGCAAAGACCCCACCTTCAGGGGGAAATTGCTCAAGTAGGATTTTTTAAATATTCAAGCAAAGTGCTCAGAATTGAAATATAATAAATCAGTTGTGCACGCTACACAACTGATAGGAAATGCTGATAATTGTTATTTTCTTCTCTCAAGTATGTTCTTATTGTTTCAATCCATGTTTCAATCCATGTGGCTAGTCCAGTACTAAGCCTCTAAGTCTTGCTTCTCTACATTTTAAATGCATTTTTAAAGTCTTTTTTTTTGTGTGTGTGTTATAGCTCTTTTAGCTTTCTCTTGCTTAGGATTCGGCTTGCATATAATTCTCCATCCTCTCATTAGTGAGATCTCTGTGTCATTACATTTTAAATGTGAAATTAGCCCATAACTGGAATGTTTAAACCAATCTGCATCAAATTTTGTTTTCTGGGATTTTTTAAAACAATTTTAAATGTTTTTTCTATTACAGTTTACATTTAATATTTTGTATAGTGTCAGGTGCACCACATAAAGATTTGCATCTGATTTTTAAGTGCTAAGTTTATATCTTTGATATTTATTGTAATTATTAATATTTTAAAATTGGTTTTTATATTATTTTGTGCCTCCTATTTGCCCTCTTTTCACTGGCTTTTCATTTCTTTTCCTGCCAGATATTGGATTCATCTCTTCCTTATGCCCCTCTCTCTCTTTCTTGGAAGTTATACTATTCTTCCATTGGTTTTAACATATATATATATATATATATATATATATATATATATATATATGCCTAGTGGCTGTTATGACAGAATGACTGGAATGACCAGTCAGCCAGTCACTATGATGCACAATGACCACCAGGGGGCAGATGTTTAATGCAGGAGCTGACCCTGATGGTCAGTGTTCTCACACAGGGGGAGCGTAGCCCAGCCAGAAGCTGGGCTCACGGCTGGCAAACACAGTTGCTGGGGCATCGGGAGCCTCTCCCCATTCTGTGGCAGGGCTACCAGGCAGCAGCAGGAACAGTGGTCCAGGATGAGTGTAGCAGTGCAGCGCCCTTCCCCGGCTCAGGCTCAGGCTCCTCCCTGGCTGCCTGCAGCTTGGTGCCCTGCTACACCCTGGCCTGCAGGAATTGAGGCCTAAACCAGCAGTTGGACACCTCGAGGGCCCCAGATTGCGAGAGGGTGCAGGCCAGGCTGAGGGACCTCCCCCCCCATGCATGAATCTGTGCACCAGGCCTCTAGTTTTAAATAAAAGCATGACTGGACTTTAAAACTCTAAAGTTTACATCCTCTTTCCAAATAATACAGAAAACTTTTAAAATAAAATGTTGAAAGGATAAATATCTTTAGCATTATTCCTATTTTCAAGGCCTTAAACTGGGGTTAAAATTAATGTACTGTGCTGAATGTAATTTAAACTTTAAGTGGTCAAACAGTCCCTTACAGCAGTTTAATGCACACAATTCCCTGTAACAAACATTCTTAGGCTCAGTGTAAAGAGCCACAATCCTTGCAATCATAAACTAGAACACCTAATGTCCCAGGAATACTCTTTGTTCTTAATAATCTGAGAGAATTCAGCTCTTTGATGAGCAAAAGAAGATTAATTGCACATGAAACCTAACTTTTGGCAACTGGCATATAAATATTCCCTAATGTTTAAGTTAATATTTTGCCTCAAAATTTGCTGCGTCAAAAGTATCCTATTCTTAAATGATGATGGAAGGAGATTTAACTTGCAGTGGTGAACACACAATTCAATATACAGATGATGTATTATGAATTGTACACTTGAAACCTATATAATTTTATTAACCAGTCATCCCAATAAATTCGATTAAAATTTTAATTTAAAAAAGTATTCTATTCTTTCAAAGTTCTTGTCAAGCTACTAACCAAGACTGAAACATTGGTCATATTTTCTAGGCTGGATTAAGATTATATTAGTTTATAACTCTGCCTTCACACTAATTACTGCCCTTCCATTTTATTTGCTACTAGAGGCCCGGTGAACAGATTTGTGCACCAGTGGGGTCCCTCGGCCTAGTATGCACCTTCTCACAATCCAGGACTCCTCCAGGAATCTTGGATAGCCAGTTTTGGCCCTATCCTGCAGACCCAATTCGGACAGGAAGGAGCTCAATCCTGTGTGTTAAGCATCTGTCCCCTGGTGGTCAGTGCGCATCATAGTGACCAGTTGGCCAGTGGTTCAGTTGCATATATATATATATATATATATATATATATATATATATAGAGAGAGAGAGAGAGAGAGAGAGAGAGAGAGAGAGAGAGAGAGATTATTGTCCAGTATTTTATTTCCATATTGTTTTTCTGCTCTCAAGGCTTTATGAATTTTTTACAGTTCTTTCTTGCTTGAAATTGCTAAATTATTTACAAATCTTATATTTACTATTCCTTATAACACCTCACTCCTTCCTTATAGCCTTAATTTCCTCAAATTCATATTTTATTATTATTTACTGAAATGAAATGATAAGCTGTGAAAATAAGTTATTTTTATCCCAAGAATATAGAGAAGATACCACATCAAAACTTGACAAGTGCCCTGGCTGGGTGGCTCAGTTGGTTGAGCATTGTCCCACACACTAAAAGATGGTGGATTCAACTCTCAATCAGGGCATATACCCAGGTTGTGGGTTCAATCCCCTGGTCAGGGTGAGTATGGGAAGCAACTGATTGATGTTTCTCTCTCCCTCTAAAAAGCAATCAAATTAAAAAGAAAACTTGACAAGTGGTATTATCTTAAAGCTAAGGTACCAGTTGAAAGCAAAACCCTTTCAAGACACTTTTTAAATACTTTAAAATTGATTGTTCTGTCTTCTTTTAAAAAAAATTTACCCAGACATGATTTTATAGCTTCATACATTAGTCACTTGGAAAATAATGATTCATAGACTTGAGCATATCTTTTCAATGTTAACATACTTAATTATTAAATATCACCAATCTCAAGAGAAAGGTTTTCTCAAATGCTGTTATGTCAAGATAGCAGGTGTAAGTTTTTCCAGATTCCAATCTGCTTTTCGAAACTCTAAATTCATAGTTAGCAGCAAATACTGCCATTTTTTTCCATGAATTAACTAGCTCACCTTGTTCATTTCTAATAAAATATCTGCCAAATGCCCAAATCTGAATAACCACAGTTTGTTATTTTTTCTTTCAGGTTAAAAAACTAAGTAAAAGTGAGATTCCATTAAGACAAAATGTCATTCTTCACATTTAAAAAAAAATAGTGTTGCCTGAGTTGAAAATAAACTTGGCTTGTTTAAGAAACTGAACAAAGTTCATTATGGCCAGAAAAGAACAGATGATGGAGAGGGATGGATGGATGGATGGATGGATGGATGGATGGATGGATGGAACAATAGATGGGGGAATGGATGGATGGATGGATGGATGGATGGATGGATGGATGGTGTATATACTGTGGATGTACACTGGTGGATGGAAGGAAGGAAGGAACAATGAATGGGGAGATGGAGGAAGGGATGAGGGATGGAGAAATCAGAAGAAAAAGATTATTGAGTGTCTCACTGACAGATGTCAAACATTTGGGTGTTCTTCCATGTGTAATGGAAACTTTGAAAGGATTTTTACCAGAGGGAGTAGCAAAGTCAGAATCACATTTTTTAAAGATTACTCCGACTGCCTTAGAGAGGAAGGGGCAAAAGCTGAAGCCAAAGAATCCAGAGAAGAGTGCCATCTACAGTGAGGCCACGGTGGTGTAGACTAAGACTGCCCCAGAGTGAGATGGTGGTGGTGTAAACCAAGGTTGCCTCAGAATGAGATGATGGTGGCGTAGACGCAGACACAAACACAGAGAGGAGTGGCAGGCTCCATCCAGCTCCTTGTTGGAGGGAGGCAATATGACACTAACAAAATCGCACTTAAATGTGCATTTACTTTTCCCAGATCGTAAAGAAAGCACGCAGTCCCATCCTCCTCAGAGATGTCAGGCTCCAGCCATCTGCGGCCCTCGGGAAGATGCTCTTCACTATAAAAACATGAGCTGGAGGAAGCCTTTCCCCACAAGGTCTGATGAAGAGGTAGATGCCCCTCTGCATTGTCTCTCTAGATAAACTTGGAGTCTGAATAGAGCTCTACTGAATGTTGCCTCAAAGGGGTATCACAATGACTTTAACTTTTTTTTCAATATTATTGGGTTCTCACATTTTAAAGAGTTTTGCTGTGTAACATTTTATATTGCTCTTCCACCAGATTCTCTCATTTCTATACAGTCGTGCTTCCTATTCACAGGGGATGGGTTTCAAGCCCCCTGGCGGATGCCTGTAACCACAGACAGTATTGAACCCTGTACTTACTATGCTGTTTCCCACACATACATATGGACATACTTATGGTGAAGCTTAACAATAAATTAGGTAGTCAAGGATTAACAATAACAGTAAAATAGAACGATTATAACAATATACTGAAATAAAAATAAAGGACTTTATTCCAAAGGACACTTGCAACAAGAGATGAGTTTAATGGAAGAGAATGACAGACCAAGGAGGAGGAGAGGTGAGGAGTAGGAGGGATTGTAGGCAGGAGGGCCAACTCATGCCAAGTCCTGAAGCCATGTGTCCACAGAATGGCAAGCACATAAGGCTGGCCAAACCCCTGTGCCAGGCCTGGGATGGCAGGAAACAAGGGCGTGGAGTTAGGGGGGAGCTGGCTCACACATGCCCATCATTGGGAAGATCCATCTGTTGGGAGGACCAGAGACTCGGACTCAGACTGAGTGACCAAGTACTTGCCAACCAGGTGAGAGGCATTAGCTTCCTCAGCCCCGCCCCCGCCTGGCGTGTCCACCTGTCCGGGTTGCTGCAGGGATGGATTGGGATAATGGATGAGGAGGGGTCTTCGGTGTGCTGGATTCACACAGGGGCTTGTTTAGTATTGGATCCTTGAGAACTGCAGGTCCATGGAGCATCTCTCGGACTGCCCTGTCTTCTCTCTGTCATGATGGGTTTTGCAACCCAAAGAAATCAGTTGGTATAAATAAAGGAACGCAGCACAGGGTAAAAGCAGGCAGAATAAGGTTCAAATTGCAGGTGTACTGCATGGGCTACAGGCAAGTGGCCTAACGATGCTACCTGCCCCGCCCTCCCCTCCCATGATGACTAGGGCAGCTTAGTCTCCACAAACATTAACCATCCCATCTCAGCAAACTCCAGCAGGCAGAGAGCATGAGGGTTTAGTACCCATTCTGAGCCTGGTGCATAGGGCCTTTTATGTACACGGGGTGGAATTTCAGGGTTATTCTGTCACGCCAATTTCACAATTCTGCATCCCTATTCAGGGACAGAACTTTTGTGCCACATCTCTACTGTCAGTCAAACTGTGATCTGGCACTGGGGGGACAAAAGAACATTTTCATTAACAATTAGGGCTTCCCCTTGACCCTAAGAGAGCCGTCATGTCACCTGTCCTGCAGGAGGACCAGCACCGCGAATGGTACGTCGGAGAGTACAGTCGCCAGGAGGTGGAAGAGGCCTTGATGAAGGAAAACAAGGTAAGGCTTCCACGGGCCCATCAGCGTAGGGTTCTCCGCCCACAGGTCAGGGGACATAGCAAGCAGTGGGCTTTGACGGAGTGGTTCTTGCCTCATCTTGCATTTCTCAGTGCTGGCAGTTACCACAAACTCAGTAAACTAGGACAAATGTATTCCCGTACAGTTTTGGAGGTTGAATTCCTACATGGGTCTCCCTGGACTAAAATTAAGGGGCAGGGCTATGTTCCCTCTGGAGGTTCCTTCTGGAGTCCGTTTCCTTGCCTTTTCCAGATTCCAGGGGCTGCCAGCCATCCTTGACTTGTGCCCTCCACCCTATGCCTCTGACCCTACACCCCTGCCTCCCTCCTACAAGGATTCTTCCGATTACATTGGAAACCTCCCCCCCCCCCACCGGGCGCAAGATAATCCAGGATAATTTCCCATCTCAAGACCCTTAATCACATCTGCAAAACCCTTTTTCCATGTAAAGGTGACATATTCACAGGTCCTGGAAGTTAGGACATGGACATCTTGTGTGTAGGGGCATTATTCTGTTTTCCATAGCAACCTAATGTAAGTTTATCTTATTTAATTTTCTAATATCAATACCGAGAGAGCTAGGTTTTGTTAAAATTCATTGGAGTCCTGTCACTAATGAACTCATCCACTAATGAACACACTCATTTTTTTTAAATAGTATTGATTGACTGACTGACTGATTGGTTGGAGAGAGAGAGAAGGATTCATTGTGATAAACTCATTGTACAGTTTAAGATAATAAACCCAGAAATTGGTCACACATCTTGGCCCTCTCTTCCTGTCTGATCTTTGGCCATGTTCTGTGCTTGAGTCTTAAGGCTTCGATTACAGCCAAATGTTTTAGGTAAAAGAAGTTCCAGAAAATGTCTCAATGCCACTCGGTGTTCTCGGAGGCTGGAATATTTAAAGAGCAAGTTTTCCATTGATGAGTTATGATGATTTAGGAGATTCACTTAAGCTCCTGGATCCTAATTTCGTCACCTGCAAAATGGGGATAAAACACCTCCTCAAATTTAAAGTAAAGATCAAATAAAATAATGTGTGTGGAGTGGAAATTCCAAATAAACCTCCACTATCAGCATCATTAGAATGTCACCATAGTTTTACTTATACATTTAACATTTTTAAAATATATTTTATTGATTTTTTTTTTTTTTACAGAGAGGAAGAGAGAGGGATAGAGAGTTAGAAACATCGGTGAGAGAGAATCATTGATCAGCTGTCTCTTGCACACTCCCTACAGGGGATGTGCCTGCAACCAAGGTACATGCCCTCGACCAGAATCGAACCTAGGACCTTTCAGTCTGCAGGCCGATGCTCTATCCACTGAGCCAAACCGGTTTTGGCAAATTTAACATTTTTTAGTATTATTCTAAAGCAGTAATTTTTAACCGGTATGCCACAAGAATTTTTAAAACATGCAATACCTAACTATTTAGTCAGGGGCCCTGACCTCTTTTCCCTTAGACAAATTTAAACAATGACAACAGTCAGCAGAACAATAGCTGTCTGGTGTGAACAAATACCTCTTCTTGTCAGATCAGCCAAAAATATATTTTTGGTGTGCACAGAATTGTAGCAATTAGTTTATGTGTGCTATGAGATGAAAATCGCTGTTCTATCATAAGCATTATATAAATCTATATATTATAAATATGAATTACATGTAACATATGCTATAATCACATGTAAGTATATAGGTATTAGTCAAGAGAGAGAAAAACATATAACAATTATTATAAATTATACATAATGCCTCACTGTTTAGATCTTTTATAATAACCTATGGAATTGCAGTCAGATTTCTCATCAGGTAAGGGACGTCCCGTGACCACAGGCCTGAGTCCTGTAGGCAGGAGTGATCACCTCCAGAGGCCCGCTCCATTCCTTAGCCCAGCCGTGGGCAAACTATGGCCCGTGGGCCAGATCTGGCCCGTTCGGCTGTTCTGTCCGGCCCGCGGAGCTGAAAGAGCGGAGGGCTCTCTTGCTCTCCCCTCCGCTCCTTCACCAGCAGCCCAAGAGGAGAGTGCCAGCATGGTCAGGTTGCTTTTGTTCCGGCCCTCCGGTCCAGTTTAAGAACCCATGGTGGCCCTCGAGTCAAAAAGTTTGCCCATCCCTGCCTTAGCCTCTCTGCTCGGCCCCTCGCCCTGAGCCTTTACTCAGGGAGAGCCTGAGGATTGCTGACCCCCTCAGGTGCCCTTCTCAGAGCCCTCCGACCACCCGCACCGTGACCCTCACTGTCTATAGCCTTGGCTTCTGCAGCAAGCCCCAGAGCTTCCTCCCCCCCCCCTCCTGCCCGCCCCTCGTGTCGGGCTGTATTTTCTCCCCTCTCCTACGGCCTCTACACTCACTCTGACCTCAGTGACCTTGAAGCTCCACGTCTCTTTGGGGGACCCTGGCCCTCCATGGACATCTCCCAGAGCCAGGAGGGGCCTTTGGGGGTTGGGGGCTGCCGGGAACCGGTCAGGGGCGGGAGGAGCAGGAGTGACAGCAGATAAGCCACCGGCAGGCTGCTGCAGCTGAGGACGGAGGGGGGTGCTGAGGAGGTGGGGGTGCTGGAAGAGCTGGAGAAGGGGTGTCATCTCACTGGCTGACTCCTCAGAAAATAACAAGAACAAGCCGAAACCGGTTTGGCTCAGTGGATAGAGCCTCGGCCTGAGGACTGAAAGGTCCCGGGTTCGATTCTGGTCAAGGGCATGTACCTTGGTTGCGAGCACATCCCCAGTAGGAGGTGTGCAAGAGGCAGCTGATCAATGCCTCTCTCTCATCGATGTTTCTAACTCTCTATCCCTCCCTTCTTCCTCTCTGTAAAATATCAATAAAATATTTAAAAGAAAATAACAAGAACCCTAATACATACCGTCACCCCATAACCACTGAGTTCAACTGAGTTAAGAGCCAGTTTACCCAAAACTAAGGCCCGGGCATCGCGGTTTCCAGTGGCGAGGGAGGGATGCGGGCAGCCGGAGGGGTAACCGCTCCTCCTTTCCTTCAGGACGGCGCGTTCCTGGTCCGAGACTGCTCGGCCAGGTCCCGCACCGAACCCTACGTGCTGGTGGTGTTCCACGGGAGCAGAGTCTACAACGTGAAAATCCGCTTCCTGGAGAGGACCCGGCAGTTTGCCCTGGGGACGGGCCTCCGAGGAGACGAAGTGGGTATAACGTGCCGGCTCCCCTTTTCTGCACCAAAGAAAAGCGAGGGGGGAGCGTGCTGGGCGCTGGCCAAGGCCCCTGCAGGATGGGAGGAAAGAGCGCCGCCCTGGAGGTGGAGAGTGTGATTAACCCTTCCAGTCCCTTCGGCCAGCATCCTTGCACATGGCTCACACGCCCCCTCCGCCCTGCTTTGCCCACTAAAGGAAACTCATTCTGTCAGGCATCTCAATTCTGCCCTCCACCTAGCCTCCCACCAAGGCCACATTAATGCCCCCTCAATGCCAGGGGCCTTCCTGCCCCAGCATGGAGCTCCCGCTGCGGGCATTTCAAGGTCTTGGCAATAGGAATCGGGGGGTCTGTGTCCCCAAACTAAAAGCGGGCTTCCTCACAGCGCCCAGTGTCCGGGGTCAGGGCAGAGGGGCTGGCAGGCGGCCGGGTGGGGGATAAATCCGTGACAGCATCCATGCCTAACTGTGTCCATGAACCACAGGGGAAGGGAAAAGGAGATGGTCTTTCACCACATATGGTCACGCCATTGGCCTGTCTACGTGATCTCATTTTAGTTCTCAAAAACTCTGTCACAGCTAGTCACGGCAAAGTTGGGATTCAAACGCCGGCTTCCTCGCGCCATCTCAGACCACATCATGGCAGGCCACACAAACCCCCGGCGCTGGGAGACAGCCCAGAGCACGGGTGGGAGAACAGGTCACATGGACGGGGGCTCACAGGTGCCGCTGTGCTGGTGAGAAAGTGCCTCACCGGTGCCTCTTCCTGCCTCTCCTTGGAGCCAGGCCCGGGGCTACAAGCCACACAGGCCCAGCTTGCGCCTGTCACCTGTCACCTGTCACCTGTCACCAGGGGGCCCCTTCCCTGGCTGAGGAAGAATCGCCCATTTTTTAAAATATATTTTTATTGATTTCAGAGAGGAGGGAAGAGGGAGAGAGGGTAGCATCAATGATGAGAGAATCGTTGATTGGTTGCCTCATGCACACCCCGCCCTGGAGATCAAGCCCACAACCCGGGCATGTGCCTTGACTGTGACTCGAACCATGACCTCCTGGTTCATAGGTCAATGCTCAACCACTGAGCCAGGCCAGCCGGGTGATCACCCATTCCTAAAAAGAGATCAAAGAATCTGATGGGGGGGGGGGGGGGCTCTGCTAAGTAGGAGCCAGCTCTCCGCTAGTCCTGTGGAGCTCAGTGAAAACCCAGCATCTTCGTCTGGCCGCAGGGACCCTGGCGTGAGACCTGGGTTTCAGAGACCACTCTGACTTTGTGTGGCTCTGTGGCTGTCTTGCACGCTTTAGGTGTCACCACACATAGGAGGCACCCGTCTCCAGGGGAGACGGTGAGTGAAAGATGAGATGAGGTAATATAGCGCAGGACATGGAGGCAGGTGCGGAGGGGTATCGATTCCATGGCACCTGAGCCCTGGGGGCCCTTCCGTTAGATCTGCGCACCGGGCACAGGCAAGGACCCGGCCTGAGAGTTGCCACCGCCCAGACGCAGCCCCCGGGGAAGGGACCGCCCAGTGACACCTCCCACAAGCGCAGAAGACAAGCAGCTCTTGTGTGCCTGTGAGGAATAAGGCTGGGAAGGCCCATTTGCCTGCCAAAGGCATTTGGGTCATTCTGCCAGCCATGTGGCCGGCAACTGGCTCCAGATTCCGGGAGCAGCCAGTGCCCTCCTTCCCGCCACTGCTCCCACAAAGGACCACAAACTCGGAGGCTTAAAACAACAGAGGTGAATTCTCTCACAGTCCTGGAGGCCGTAACAGGGGTCCCCCCTCTGGAGGCTCGGAGGATCCCCCTGCCTCCTCTGGCTGCCAGCGCCTGTCAGCTTCCTGGGCTGCGGCCCCTCACTCTAGCCCCCACTGCCTGGTGGTCACACTGCCTCCTCCTCCTTGGAATGGCTCTTCCTCCCTTCTGTGATTACTTTTAGGATCCTCAACATGATCCTGTGAAGCGACAGTCGCTCTTTGATACATAAGATTTGAAGGGTTAGGACACGGCAGATTTGGGGACCACCAGTCAGCCCACCATATCCATTTGCTCAGTTACTGAGCCAGTTCAGTCCTCAGGCCTCCTCGTCCTGCAAAGGTATATGATTCCTGGCTGAAAATTATGATTGATGTTCACTGGATAAATTCAACATTGAAGACTAGAAAACAAGTAACCCAGGGGTTTATTTTTCACTTCCCCTGTTTGCTTCTCGCCTCTGTCTCTCTCCTTCTCTCTCTTTTCTCTCTTCTGCTTCACTCCCATGTGTATGCCCAAACAGACCGGCGTACCCTCCAGCAGTGAAATATAGCCTACAGTGAACAGATAGGGCAAACACAAAAGGCTTAAACCAACGTTAAGATCCAAAATTAGGATGGCATTTGCTGTCCTCCTGGAAAAAAAAAATCATTTCCTATCCAAACAAGAGCTTAATTATAATTTCTAAAAGTCTCTTCAGGGTACTATATCAGTTGCAGGCTTATCACTAGATGTCAATAAGGAGAATCGACAGTCTGATTTATGGCCCCTGTCTTGCCCGCTTCCTACTACGTGTTTCATATAAAATGTCACCCATGAGGACTATTAAAACAATTAATGTGGAATCCATTATTCCGGGGCCCTCCTAAGCAAGCAGGAATGAGAATGTGAAGCAAGTGTCTTCCCTCTGAAGATTCCCACCAGGCAAGAGCATTTCCGCCATGCCATGTGTGTGAACCAATGTTGTGTAAGAGTTCTATGTGAAACATTGTTCTCATGAATCACTTTTTGTTTGGTCAAGCATGACGAAAGAGATAGAGAGAGGAAACTGTCTGTAAATGGAACAGGAAAACTCCCGTTCTTCCTTAAGGCTCATGGGGATAGTCTGCACACATCTTGGGGGATTTTGTTGCTCCTTCCTCGTGTTCTTCACAACTGTGGAGGCAGGAGCTCACAGCGACGACTGATGTGTGTTGAGCCCTGATTGTACATGGAGGTCTCTTCTAAAGGCTGTATAGTTGGTGAGTCAGCTAATCCTCACCTTGGCCTTCAGAGGCACGTCCTTAACATCAGAGAAACTGAGGCAGAGCCTGTAAGAAACTCGCCCAGGGACACACAGCTGGCGGGTGGGAGAGCCTTGCATGGAATGCAAGCATCCGGGCGCCACAGGCCCTTCCCTTAGACAGCTTTCACAGACTGAGTATTACCCCATTGGACGGCCAGGGAGCCACCGTACCTTAGCCCCAGGCAGGAACTAAGTAGCATTTATCCAGTACCTGCCAAGGATGGACAGACAGCTTATCTCATTGAAAACTCTGCTAAGGAACAGGCCCAGGCGTGCAAGTCATGTACAGTTTTAATCAGAACTCCAGAAAGACAGAACCCACTTAAAGGAGCTTAGGGGCACGGGGGCAGGTGTGTGGACTCAGTTGCCAGGAAGAACCAGAATGGCATGGCTCTGGGAACTGGCCACTGACAGGAGACTCATCACATATGTCTTTCCTCAAGTCCCTGCTACCCACTCCCCTCCCCCATACCTTGGCAAGGGGCAGGAACAGGAGACAGCCAGAGCAGTTATGGGTACCTTGCATTCCAACCTGGCACCCCCACTCCCAATCTCCCCTCAACCAAATGCGGCCCCCAAGGGAAGGCCCCTGGTGGCCTGGTGGGATTCCAGCCAAAGTTGGATTTCAGCACATCACCTGAAATAATCTGTGTGTGTGAGGATTTATTTTGCCCCCATCAGGATGTCACCTCCGTGAAGACAGAGACCTTGACCATCCTGATCCCTGCTGGCTATCCCTAAGGCCTGTGGACATTTCTGTGCCAGGATGGGGGCACAGGGGGAGGAGCAGACAGAATCGAAGCAGAATCAGGTCGTCCCCACCATGACGCCCTTCCTCCGGGCTGTGTCATCTCTGCCCTGGTCTGTTGGGGCATCAGGGTCACAGCCACAGGCAACATTGCGTCAGGAAAGCACCGCCAGGTGTCCAGCAAAACCAGATTCCATTCCTGCTCCTGGCCTTGCAGCTATGTGACCTCTGAGCTGGAGTGTCTTTAGCTCTTCAAGGTCATTGCTCACTTCACAGAATAGCTCAGGAGGCTCAATGTCGTGTTCAAAAGTTTAGAAGGCAGGTGGTATGAGCTCTTCCTCATTACCTCCCAGCATTCCCTTCCTAAGACTCCTCCAAATCAGCCAATCAGAGCCGATGCCCACATTCTCTGAACCCCTACCTTGCTTCTTCCTCTGCTTCCTCCCTGCCAGTGTATCCGGAATCAACCACATTGAATAACCCAGTTCAGGTCTGTATCTTCAACAAAGCACTTTCTGATTCCCCTAAACTTGACATAATCTTACTTTCTCTCAAACCTGCTCAGGACTTTATCTGCACATCTCTAGAAACATAGAAGTGAAATGATCTGCTGTTTATTTCACAAGAAGCCCAGGGAAGGGAGCTAAATTGACGGACAACTATCAGCAGTCCATGGTCATCACAGACATTCTGATCACACTAAGTTAGAACAGGAGGGGTTTACAGGAGAGCGTTTTCTGCAGGCCTTTCCCACCAACTTACTAAGAGAAGGCCAAGTCTTGATTGTCTGCATTCGGGTTTGTCCCCGGTAGGGGGACGGTGAGAGAGGCACCAGGCATTCCCCTGGGCTGACTACTGTGAAACTCACTCATCTAACTTACCTTAACTGCTCATAATAGGGACCTGTGATAAAGGTGATGCTTGGCCAGGTGATCTGACTACTGGGTGTGGGAAGCTCCATTGCCTCAGTTCATCTTTAGTCTCCCAAATGCCTTTTCTCCCTTATTTTCTTACTAGTGACCCATGCATGAAATTCATGCACATTAATAGGGGATTAATTAAAGGAAATGATTTAATATTGCTATTTGCCCTTTCTCTATAATAGAAGTGTCAGAGATGAAAGATAATTAGTAAAATGTATATTAAAATCTCCCTCCTGTCAGAGTCTGGGGCTCACCATGGGACCCAGAGTCAAGTCCCTGCCCACCAGCAAGCTCCTTGAAATCACTCCCAGCCCCACTCCCATTGGGTGAAACCCTGGCCCAATGGCCCCACCCCCGTCAAGCCCCACCAGGCAGGGGGCGTGGCCTCAGGTTCCCCCATCCCTGCCTGGAACCACACTGCCTCAGGTCATTATGGCGTCACTGCACTACAGCATCATGACATGATGACCATTTGCATATTAGCCTTTTATTATTATGATTCTCGTCACTCATCCTTTAAGAGATTGCCACACCCCTTTTTAAAATGGCTTTCTGACACACCTTTACAACCCCCCCCACCCCCAAAATGTTAATAAATCCCCTTTTCCAAGTAAAACAACATCTGTACTTTAACCTACCAGCTCCAAAAGGATGTAAACGTCATTAACTTTCTTGTCTGTGTTTCAGAAGTTTGACTCGGTGGAAGACATCATTGAACACTACAAGTATTTTCCTATTGTGCTGGTTGACGGGAAAGATAAGACCCGGGCCCACAAGGAGCAATGCTACCTGACGCGGCCCCTCCCGCTCAGCAGACTCTCCTCGCCGTGGTAGCCTGATCTGCTCATCTTCAGTCCACTGGATCCCGGGCCTCCAGCACTTTTCACCTATTTCCAAAGATTCTTCTTCTGGAGTTTTAAGGGATCACATCTTAGATTTCGTAGAAAAGAAAAACATTCTATGATGGAAATTGGAAATTCAACCATGGTTTTTTAAATCTCAAACCACAGAATATGTATAAGCTGCATAAATCAAACCTAGCTTTTTAAAAATATCTTCTAAAGAAAAAAACTGTCAATACAGTCATTGTGCTCCCGTTACAGATGAGCAACAGAGGTTATAAGAAACTATCGCTGGGATGTTTGCAGCTGGCACATGGCGAGTCTGGGGGAGACCCCCAAGTCTATGCTCTTTCCAGAACCTCGTGCAACCTTGTTTATTTCAGAAAAATTTGGACTCGTGAATTTACAATGTTTGGGGGATCCCTTACGCTGACGGTGTTAGTGAATGTCAGCTCTATTTTGTTTGTCATCCTAGAAATTTAATTACAGAGAAAAATATGGTAGGAAAACAAGAGCACTTGTGAATATCGCTTGCGAGACAGAAATCAGAAATCCCATGGTGTGGAATGGCCAGCTCCAGTAAACTCTGCTTAGAGTCACTTTAAGACAAATGGAATCAGCAGATTCCTAGTAAGGGAGTAAGGTTAAGCCTGAGGGAAGGTATACTTACTCTTAAAAGTCCAATTGTAGACTTCCATTCAAAGAAAGAGCAGGCCTCACCTTAGAGTTACATTGTGGGAACATTGCACTGTCCCTGCTCAAGGCCAGGAGGATGTACTTTTATTCAACAAAAGGAGAGAGCCCAGATTTTCACATATTCTTGCCTGCCTCCCTCCAAGCACATCTTCCCAGTACATTTCCTGCCCTGTGAAATTTTACAGCGGGAGGGGGGGGGTCGTGGGGGGGGGGGAACAATATGAAAATACAGAGTTACCTACCTTAAAATATATCACTAAATAAACTCTGGTAGTGAAGTTTAAAAAAGTAAAAAAAAAAAAAAAAAAAAAAAGAGCCCTGGTTGAAATGAATAGTATACAGTGATTTCAAATGTTACCAAAGCCTCCTTGTGAAAGTTATGTCATTGTAGCTTCCACGTAGAAGTAAAACCAAAATAGAATTAAAAGGGATACCAATGAAAATACTACACACAATGCCCAGGATTATCTCTTGTCCAAAATAGCAGGCAATGCCGAAACCGGTTTGACTCAGTGGATAGAGCGTCAGCCTGCGGACTGAAAGGTCCCAGGTTCGATTCTGGTTAAAATCATGTACCTTGGTTGCAGGCATATCCCCAGTAAGGGGTGTGCAAGAGGCAGCTGATCGATGATTCTCTCTCACCGATGTTTCTAACTCTTTATCCCTCTCTCTTCTTCTCTGTAAAAAAATCAATAAAATATATATTTTTTTAAAAATAGAAGGCAATGAGCACTGGGAGCATTTACCAATCAGGTACCTGGCTCTGACCTTTCACAAGGTCAATGTGAGGTAATGCCTCTGGGACAGACCAGGAGCATTTGACGCAGGAACTCCTTGTAAAGTTGGAACTCCTTTTATATATATTTTTTATTGTTTCAGAGAGGAAGGGAGAGGGGAGAGAGATAGAAACATCAATGATGAGAGAGCATCATTAATTGGCGGCCTCCTGCACATCCCATACTAGGGATAAAGCCGGCAACCGGGGCATGCGCCCTGCCTGGGAATGGAAGTATAAGCTCCTGGTTCATAGGTTGATGTTCAATCACTGAGCCTCGCCAGTCAGGCAAGTTGGAACTCCTGATGCCCGCCTGAGCCTGCCTTAGATGTGCCTGCACAGGGTAACATGGAAACCAAGAGATAAGGTGTATACATCGGAGCCTGGCTACTAAGGAGCAGACTGGTGAGAGCTGAAGGCGGGATGGGGGCTGGTCACGCTCACCTGGGCTTCCGCAAACCCAGGCCAGTGTGTAAGCGGGCTCTGCTGAGTCCACAGGCTCATGTGTGGGAAGAATCCACGCCTCACTCTAAAAAGCTATTGGCAGATTTTACTGATTCACACATCACGAGGCGATGCCATTCCATGCTGTGTTCTCAAGAAATGTTTCTGAATCTCCTCAAGCACTGCTCTTATTAAAATAAATGAACATCGGGTGGTGGCTAGCATTTTTATGAGGCATATGGGGTTTTCTTTAATGCTTTATCACCTCTTATTCATAAATGCATGATATGTTGCTATGAGGAAAAGGCAGTAGAAATCGACCATCTTAAAATAAAATGCTCACGATACTTGACATGTCAGAAATCTTTGAAAAGAAATAGAAAACTCAAGACATTGGCAGGGCTGGCTTAGATGACTGGGATTTGAGGCATGTTAGCTGGGTCTTTCTGGAACCCAGATGCCAAGGGAGGAGTCAGAAGTGCAAACATTTAGTGGAAGTAATGCCTGGGAAAGATAAAGGGGAGAAGGGACAGGAGCGGGCAGGGAGAGCCTTCAGGTTGTGACGTAGGTCTGACACTCGTGGGAGGAAAGAGGGGAGGAGGGAAGAGGAGTAGGAAGAGCATCGGACTGAGACGCAGCACTGGGAGAGCCTTGGCCAGCCCGTTGGTAAGTTCCAGAGCAAAGATTGCCCATAGAGGAGAGAGTCCCACACTGGGCAGAAGTGGCCAGGTGTTCGTACACCACCCATGTTGACTCATTGCCAAGGGCTGCCCAGGAAAAACACGACCTTCAAATGCCACAGGACATCAGAGGCACTGCAGCGGGAGTCTGTCAGAGGACTTGGCAATCAGCAGGTTCTTCTTGCAAGGAAGAGCCAGGGGGCCCATCCCCGTGTCTGCCAAAGGGACAATCTGGTGCTTGGTGTTGGTTGTAACGACATGTTGCTTGTAAGTAAGTCACTGCAGGATAAAGATTTATAAACTTTAACTGTACTTGGTTATGACAACAGTTCTGTAAAGAGGGCAGGGACAGGATTCTGAACCCGTATTATGGCTGAGGAAGCTGGGCCTTCTTGGCCAAAATCTTGCGGTGACTTAGTCACAGCTGGAACCAAGTTTTTCATACACAACACTCTATTCGGTGTCTAGTGTCTCATTGACCTGTAATTAAAAGCTCAATGATTTGGGCTTGTCATGCCCATATTCCAAAGGGACCTGATCCCTCTAATTATGATTTCATTTTCAGTTGAGAAGTGTCACTTTATACCTCACCTCAGTAGAGCAGTGGGATTTTAGCTTTATCTGATTATAGCATTCATGAATATTTCTTTTTGATGAAATCATCCCCATCTGGATCCATTTATATCTTCCTCATCTTTAATAATACCTTGTTACAAGCACTAGTTTGGGTATGAGTATGTATATGTTGTTAGGCAATCTTGTAGACGTTGGATTACAGCAGTGAATTAAGTGGGAGAAACAGCAGCAAATAAGTATACAATAAATAAGATCAACTAAGTTGGTTTCCCATGACTTTTTATTTTAACACTTTATCACTGAGTGTTTTTAGTGAGGCCAATAATAAATATTTTTCTGGAGCCAATTTATAATGGCTTTTAAATGTTTTCAACCAGAAAAATGTTAAAATTTTCAAACTTACTTAATGGAAACCTGCTCTTGGGTGTACTTGTGTGGGGGGTTGGAAGAGCTATTGATGAACCACGAGGCAGGATATTAAGATAATGTCTAGAAAAACCTCCAAATATTTGGAAATTAAGCAACATATTTCTAAATTACTCAAGGTCAAAGAAAAACACACAGAAGTGTAAAACTATTTAAAAATGAATAATAAGCATAACATAGCAAAATTTAAGGGATATAGCTTCCATTTAACTATGATTTAATATAAGCATCGATAGCTTAAAAATGCTATATTAAAGATAGTTCCATAATGAAGTACCTACGGTTCCAGTTTAAGACATAAGGAAAACATAAATTAAACCCAAAGTAAGTAGAAAGAAAAAAATATTAAAGATAAGAGCAGAAATCAATGATACAAGCAAAAAGAAATAAAAACCAACAAAGCCAAAAGTTGGTTCTTCAAGTAATTAAAATTAATAAACAGCTAGCAATAGTAATAAAAAACATAAGCAAAATAAATTACTAAAGAATGAAAGGAAAAACAACATATCCTATATACATTGATAGGCTATTAAAGACATATCATAAGCACCTTTCAGTGAGATTGAAAACTATAACTCCATAGAGGCAATACTAATACAAGAAGAAACAGGAAATCTCAGCGGCACTCCAATTTTTAAAAAATATATTTTTTTTTATTGATTTCAGAAAGGAAGGGAGAAGGAGAGAGAGACAGAAAATCAATGATGAGAATCACTGAGTGGCTGGCTCCTGCATACCCCCTACTGAGGATTGAGCCTGCAACCCAGAATGATACTCTATCCACTGAGCCAAACCAGCTAGGGTCAGAACTCCATTTTTAAAAAGAAATTAGCAACTTTTCCACACAAGGAAAGCTCTAGATCAAGCATGTCAAACTCGCAGCCCACGGGCCACATGCCTCGGTTGTTTAGCCCGTGTTGGCCTTTGAGTTTAACATGCTTGCTCTACATCATGAAGGATCCCATCAAAAATGTTATAACACAAAACTCACAAACTTTTTAAGAAGATCGAGAAAGAACATTTCTGAACACTTTATAAGGCTCACCTAAACCCAATCACAAACAAATACACAAATAAGCACATAAACCTGACATGGACAATACAAAGACAGGAAGTTCAGATTATGTGCCCTAAGCATAGATACAAAAATCCTTGACAAAATGCAAAGAAGTAAATGGATGGTGGGTGGAGGAGTCAGGCTTCTCACAACTAGAATGAAAGATAAGCAAAGATCAGGTCAGAATGAGCCATAACTCTGCATGAGATTTGGAGATGTCAGTATGAATTCATGTTTTGCATAATATAGGTCTATAGGAATAAATATGGAAATCATTACACATGTTTGTATACACACATCCAGTTCCACGCTCTATGCACTTAGGGGGCCAAGAAGCAATGACACTGATAGAAAAACAAAAAATAGTGGTAGGAGGTGAGGAGGCAGGCAAGCTTGCCTTACCAGATTTTTTAAAAATATAAAGCTATTCTAACTGAAACATCCTGGAAATTCACAAATAGAAAAGTGAAGATGTGATAAAGGTGGGCAAAGATTGGTTTATTTAAGTAAGTTTTGCTGGAAACAGAATTGTCTGTCAAATGAAGAGGAAAATATATACCTACATTTAAAAAATCCATGGCTATATTATTTAATGATAAAAATATATAACAATAATTACTTAGAAGAAAATATTTGCATGCCCTTGCCATATGTGGTTGTATTGTATGTATTCGGGGTACTTTTTTTTAAAGAATAGTCTATTGATCTTTAGAGAGAAAGGAAAGGAGAGGGAGTGATAAACATCAGTGTGAGAGCACAACGTCCATTGGCTGCCTCCCCACCAGGGATCGAGCCCACATCCAGGCATGTGCCCTTGACCAGGAATTCGAATCAGCAACCTCCCATTGTACAGGATAAAGCCCAACCAACTGGCCAGGGCTGGGGTAACTTCATGAGCAACACAGGAAACAACAACAGAGGCAGGGAAGTGAAGAAACATCTGACTGGGAGGCAAAACATTCAGAAGGACGTTACATCCAGTGTTAGTTGGGGGTTAGGGGAGGGGGGGTTGGGAAGGGCAAGCCAGGTTTCTATAAATTATTAGTAACAATGGCCACTGGAATCCCGCAAGTCTTTGGAAATTAATCTGGCAAACTTTGTGAAAATATATATATATATATATATCCTTCCCACCACTTCTACTTCTGGAAGAATTAAAAGTATACTTCTTAAAGTAGGATGTAGAAAGGAGGAAGGGTGCTTAATGAAGCATTGTCTACCTAGTAACAAGCAAAAAACAAAATGTAAGTAAATGTAAGTTCAGTAATAAAAAGGTCTTAAATTAATTGTACTCTCACTATGGAATAGTGTGCTACTATTAAAAGAATGCTTTAGCATTACATGGATTTTCCTGTTGAAATAGTCATGGGTGGAGGTAGAAGCAGGTAGAAGGGGGGATAAGTGGTGATAGGGGGAAATAATGAATAAGGAAAAAAGGAATAAAATTGTCCCCAACAAAAGAATAACTATTTAAGAATTCTAAGTAATATAATCCCCAGAGAGATTAGAGAATGCCCTGCATTCATAAAATTCCATAGGAAAAAATTATACAAATCTTGGAAGACAAAAATCAAGAAAATCTTCCAGGAAGTACATAGAACAGGGGGGAAAAAATAGTAAGAGAGAAGAGATTGAGAGGCAAAGAAGATCAACCAAGAATTTCATTATCTGGATAATAATAATAATAAGATGATCATGATAATGATAGAAACAGATACTATAGAGAGGAAAAAAGTGTTTTTAAATCCAAAATTGAAGGACAATAGTTTATATATTTAAAGCTACATTAACTGACCAGAATGACGAGAGATGACAGATAGATAGATGATTGATAGATAGATAGGTAGATAGATAGAAAGATAGATAGATGATAGATAGGTAGATAGATAGGTAGGAAGATAGATAGATAGATAGGTAGATAGATAGGTAGATAGATAGGTAGATAGATAGATAGATAGATAGATAGATAGATAGATGATAGGTAAATAGATAGGTAGAAAGGTAAATAGATAGATGATAGATAGATAGATAAGTAGATAGATGGATGGATAGATAGATAGATAGATAGATAGCAGGTAAATAGACAAGCACATCATCACAAATGACGCAGAGGAACCTGAAGGCCCCAGGCAGACGGAGGGGGCACCTGACGAAGAGAAGAGAAGAGGCATCACACCAGCGTCTCACCCAGTGAAACCAGGAAAACAGCAGGCTCTGCATCCAAAGGTTTGAGGAAATGGTGTTTCATCCACGTAAGGGTTGGAAAAGGTACTTTTAGAAATTCAAGGCTTCTGACAACTTACCCTTAACCCTCTTTCTCAGCAAGTTATTTGAGAAAGTCTCTGGCAAATAATAAGCAGGCAACCAACAGAAACCTAAGGGGTTCCATCCCCGGGGCTCTAACACAGACCAGGAGGAAGTGCAGAAAGCCCAGTGGGGGCCGGCAGACACCAGCACCGAGGAGGCCTGGAGGTCCAAGCGTGTCAGGGCGGAGATGTGGGAGTTAGAAAGAGGGAAGAGACCTTTTTAGAGCATCCCACTGAACAGAGAGGTTGGAAGAATTTAAGGCTACAGCCATCGCTGGGGATCTGCAGGGGGTTGTTTCTAGGACCCTCTCAGACCCAAAATCCGTGGGTGCTCAAGTCCCTACATATAGGGTTTAATGTTTACATGTGTATAACTTCTGCACATCCTCTGCACACTAAATCATTTCCACATTAGGTACTTATGCTACCTGATATAGTGTGTGTGCTGTGTTAATAGCTGTTATACTGTGTTGTTTAGGGGATAACGATAAAAAGTTTGGTGTGGCCCTAACCGGTTGGACTCAGTGGATAGAGTGTTGGCCTGTGGACTAAAGGGTCCTCGGTTCAATTCGTCAAGGGCATCTGCCTTGGTTGTGGGCACATCCCCAGTGGGGGTGTGCAAGAGGCAGCTGATCGATGTTTCTGTCTCATTGATGTTTCTCTCTATCCCTCTCCCTTCCTCTCTGTAAAAAAAAAAAATCAATAAAAAATTTTAAGTTCGGTGTAATATTAATAAATCTGCAACTCAGGTCACTAGGGAAGCTCATCATGAGGCTTGGAAATGCTGAAAAATTATCCATTTTAGCTCCCATTTCCTAGCATTTCAACATTAGCTTCCTTTTTTGCCTTCTCATTACTCATGGTGGGTACTCATTAGGTAATGCACAATTATGAAGATGTGGCTCAAAACTTTCCCCTGAGCACCCTGCTGGGGGCTGTTCTCCGCTGAGGGAGCCACGTGCCGAGGGAGTGCCTGGTCCCGGATGTGCTCAGCAGAGCATCCGGGACATGCCATGCATGTAGAGGTCCATGTACTTTACACGGAGCAGGAAGGCACGTGGCCCTTTACGCAGAGATTCTAATAAAAGCAGTGAGAGCCCTAGGAGATGCAGGGGCCCTGGCTTCCCATGTGGGGACAAGGCAGAAGAGAAAGAATGGCTCTATTTCTTCTGCAGCCTTCTCAGAGGCTGCTTCCGCTGAATTGTGCGAGTCTATAAGTCATTCAACATAAACGGTTCATTCTTCATATCACGTTGGCCCATGCTTCACCCATTCCCACCCTTTACTTTCCCTACCAATACTGGATCAGTTCACACTGGGTTTTGCAGTGAGAGACAGGAAATCCATAATATAGAAGCCCATCTACCTCTTAAGTAATTAAGTAACACCCGGGGTAAGCAGTGGGTGTCGGTTATGGTGGCTGGGTGATTATCAGGGACTCGGGCTCCTACCTTATTGCTCCCCATCCTCAGCTACTTCCTGGCCCCTGTGGCTGCTCCAGCTCCGGCCATTGCCTCTTCATCCCTGACTTCAAGCCAGCAGAGTGAGGAAAGTGGCAGAGTGGCATGCCCCTTCCTTCAGGGACACTTCCTGGAGTTATGGATACTCTGTTCCCACTTACTTCCCACTGATGACCACACACGTAGCTACAGGCAAGAAGTGTACGCCCAGTCTTTTTTTCTGAGCACCAGGAAATTGGAGGAGGGTTATTACCAGGACAAAGGGAGAAACCAGTTTGGGGAAGCAGCTCAGAAAAGGCTGCCGCCATTGTAATCATGAACTGAGGGAAGTGCTGGTGGGCCGGCCACCTACCGGGGTTCTTGGTGAAGGAGAAGCCCAGTGGTTAGCTGGGCAGAGAGGGGCCCCGGGTGGCAGCGGGCACAGGCTGGGGGCAGCCGTAGGAGAGGCTGTGGGAAGCAGTGTAGGGCAGGACAAACTCTATGTTGAAGGACCAGGTCTTCACTCGTTTTTCTTTTATTGTTTTTTTTTTAAATATATTTTTATTACAGAGAGGAAGGGAGAGGGATATAGAGCTAGAAACATCAATGAGAGAGAAACATCGATCAGCTGCCTCCTGCACACCCCCACCTGGGGATGTGCCCGAAACCAAGGTACATGCCCTTGATGGGAATCAAACCCGGGACCCTTCAGTTAGCAGGTCAAGGCTCTATCTACTGAGCCAAACCGGTTAGGGCTCTTCCCTCATTCCTATCCTGTTTGAACCTACCCGCATCTGCCTGAGCCAGGAGTGACCAGCCCCAGTAAGACGCCCCACCCGTGTTCCTCTACTTGTTCTGCTGGCCCCACAGCCGTGTCCAGTTGCTATGAATGTTTCTAAACGCTCACCCCCCTTCCTGCACCCAACCCCTCCCTGGGGAACCGCAGTGGGGACCGGCCCCTGTCCCCACCATGCCTTGCCTAGCCCTGCAGGGTCTGAGCAAGGGACGCTGATGGCTCCGACAAGCTTGGAAGCCGGCCTCTTCTGCGCCCGGCATTGTGTGATCCTCCGGGACGGTAATTGCACTTGATTGAACGCGAGCGTTGCAGACATAGGTCAGGATTGCGCAAGGGGAGGCCAGGGGGCGGCGCACAGCGCCACGTGGAGCCCTTGGCTCTCCACCAGCGCTCCTATTCCAGCTCCGGTCCGCAAAGCAAAACGAGCGGAACAAAAGCAAAGAAGCGCATCGCGAGTCTCACGGGGGCAGGGCGGGGGGAGCCCAGGATGCAGCTCTGACAGCCGGCGCAGAGCCGGCAGCAGGCAGCTCAGGCGGACGCCCGGTAGAATTCTACGGGAGCCAGCAGCGCAGCTGCGCAGCGACGCCACCGGCGGTGGGTGGTACTGCAGCAGAGCACTTTGCCTGCGGGCGGGGCATGCGCCCTGGCGGCCTCCCGGGTTCTACTGGCTACGCATGCCCAGTGCGCTTCTCAAAGCTCGGGTCCTGCAGGCCTGTGGGTGGGGAAGCTAGGCGGGAGCAACCCGGAGCTCCTGGGAAGGAGGCAGGCCGGCTGGGACCTGAGCCTAGCCGCAGGCGCTGTCCTCTGCCCGGACAGCCCGCATGGAAGGTTGCTCCACTTACTCCGTTTTACGGTTGAGAAAAGCGTCTCAGAGACTGGCAGCAACTTGCCCGAGGTCACACAGCTGGTACAGATGAGTAATGGGATGAGAATGGGACCCTGCAGCCTCCACCCCCTGCACCCGCCCGAGGACTGGGAGAAGAACTGAATTGAGCTCTCGGGGACCCGGGCAAAGAGGCATTTATCCCTCTTTCACAGATGAGCAAACTAAGGTCAAAGATATAACTAGAAACTTGTGAAATGTCTTAAACAATAACAAAAAAAGCCACCTGCTTGGATGTCCTGTTTATGCATTGTCTTTGAAGCGCCTGGGATTTACCTGTCCTTGCCTCCCCTCCCCCGAGGTAGCCCAAAGTTCCCAATCCCCCTGTTAGAGACCTGGCCCTTCCCCCAGGCGCAGAGGGGTCAAAGTGCCTCCCTCTGAGCCACCCTCCTCCCTGGCAGAACGGAGGAAAGGACTCCTTAAGGTCTCAGTTTGTAAGTGGCTGGGATGATCCAAATCCGCACCACGCTTCCTGCTCTTCCTCAAACGCGCCCCCCGTGTGCCCACCTCAGGGCCTTGGCACATGCTCTCCCCTTTATGTAAGCTCCTCCACCTTCCTGCACTGGCTCCTACCCCTGACTTAGAGCTCATCTTCTAACCCTGGCTTCACGGAACCATGCAGATCCTTCCTCTTGCTTTGCACCCCCTTCCACATCACCCCCCCCCCGTTTTATTTCCTCCCCAGCCAGCCTCTAGCACTCCCCAATTATTTATCCCATTAATCGTCTGAGCTCTACAAGCCCCTGCTAAAGGAATGCTCCCGACGAGCAGAGCCTTATCTTGCTCTTCATCCTGTCCTCAGCATCTGGCCTGTGCCTGCAAGGGACAGGCATTCAGATGTTTGTTGAATGAACAAGTGAGCAAACATCAGCTCCCAGCCATTTCACCCAGTGGCTGGTTTTGTCCGTATGCCTTTCCTCTTTTCTCCTGTATGTTAGGCAATCATCTCTGGGAGTTTCTTAGGGTTGCTGTAACAAACACACTTACTGTCTTACAGTTCTAGAGGCTAGGAGTCTGAAATCGAGGTGCAGCAGATCCTGCTCCCTCCAAAACCTAAAGGGGAATTTTTCTTGCCTTTCCCTGCTTCCAGTGGCCCCCTGGCATTCCTGGCTTGTGGCAGCGTCACTCCAATGTTGACCTTGGTCTTCATGTGGCCCCTTTTTCCCTGGCTCTCTGTGTCTTCACATAGCGGTCTCCTCTCTGTTTCTCCTTTAAGGGTGCCAATCATGGGATGAGGGCTCACGTGGTGACCTCGTCTACACTATGTCTGCAAAGACCCTCAGTTCCAAATACACGCACACTCACAGGCGTGAGTTTGCACCCGCACTCACTGGCAATTTGGGGCTCTCGCCTATCTTTTGAAGGCGATAGAATTCAACTTGTAACAGGGGTGATCCAGGGAACTCTAGGAAGAGATGTAGACAAACTAAGCTGGAAGATGGGGAAGGAAGACTGAAGGGCTGTCTCTCCTACGTGTGGGACAGGCGCCCTGGGTGAATGCCCCAAAATAACTTTTCTGGGTGGACTCTCCCTGCGTCAGGACTTTTGGGGAACAATTCTTCAACTTTCGGGGTTTCCATCCCTGCTTGGCTCTTTTGCAGGCTGTAAACTCCTCATTTCCCAGCCCTTCACGAAGTGTTTTTGCAACTGAATTTGTGCTCCTGAGAAATATGTTAAAAAGAACAGCTACTGGAGACTTCTTATGCGCCAGGGACTGTGTGAGCTCTGAGCTGCCCCCTCCTGCGTAATGCTGAGGACTCACTGTGCGATGGGTCCCATTAGCCACTGACCTTCCCATCAGTGCCGAGGTTCAGACAGGCTCGGGAGCAGGCACACAGCTTTGTGCCATTTGGGGTTTATGGCCAGTCCTGCCTGCAGGGAAACTTCCAGAAAACCCACAGGGACTTCCATGCATGCTACCTGACTCAAGAGGGCCCAGGTGTCTGCGATGCATGGGTGCAAGTTACAAGGAGATGAAAAATTAGACTAAATTTTAGGGGGGAAATCTCTACTGCTCAGACTTGGGATTCTCCGATACCCTCCCAAGCCCACCTCACTCTTAAGGGAGACTATGAACTCCTGTCCTCTCTCTCACTGCGATGAACTCTTGGTACATACATGTGTGTTCTGAGAAGATATCACGAGCTGCCCGGAGCCCTCAGAGACAGGTGCCCTTCGCAGCAATGGGTGAGCATGGCAGCATAGAGCCGATGTTGGTGATCCGGGTTGGTCTTCTCTCCGTCCGGCTCTTGCTAGTTGAGTCTGGGGCAGCTTGATGCTGCTGCTCTGATCCTGTGGCTGGCATCGTGTCTAGAACTCCCTGTTGAAAAGTTGACCCAGCCCCGCCCCTCCTCCTGCTTCTGGCCCATGCCAGGCCTGACCTCTGGCCCCCACAGGAAGGCGTCAGATGCCAGCCTTGCTCCTTCCAGAGCTTTGAACAGACTTTCCGCTGGGATCCCTGGAGAAGCTGCTCTCCCGGTGACCGCTTCCCCTCCACACGCTGCCCTGATGAGGGAGCCATTTTATTGGATAGGGAAACACATCGGTGTCCCTGATTGTGGGGACGCTAGCGACACGGCCCCACTCTTTCCTCTGGGAGGGTCTATTAAACACGTCTTCCTTCCGGTAGGACAGAAGTGAGCGGGTGCCGGGGTGCAGAGAAGGTCCCAGAAACGGTGCTGGCAGGGAAAACCGCTGGCATTGCATGAGCTCGCTCCATCTGCAGATGCTCCCACAACCCTTGTCTTGTCTGACCCTCACGCCCACCGATGGAACCGTCGAGGCCTCGGGGCTTCCTTGCCCGAGGCTCCGGAGCTAGGGCATGGCGTGGCCGGGATTCGAACCCGGCCTTTTAGACCATCTCGGGCACTGCAGCTCTCAAGAGAGGACTCGGGAGAATGAAGACCTGACTCCTTTTCTCTCGTCGCTCGCCGGCTGCTGGATTTCAAGCTCCATGCGGGCAGGGGGTGGCCCCAGCAGGGCCCAGAGAGGGTGCCCACGCGTGGGCAGTGGGCCCAGGGTGGAAGCAGGCATTCCCGATGGCGATGGCATGGAGGCGCCTAGGAGCCGCTGGGCATTCAGGCTGAGCCTGGGCCCTGCACGTGTGCAGGAGCCGGGCTGGGCTCTCGGCGTGCCCGGGCTATCGGCTGACTGTCGGGGCTTCGGCCTTGCCCCGGGCTCTGCAGGGCGAGGCGGGCAGCCGCCCCGTTAGGTAGGGCGCCGGGCGGCACTGCGCACGCGCGGCGCGGCTCCGCCCCCGAGTAGGGACCTACAGCGGCGGCTCCGGGCGGCGCCGCGGCGGCGGCTCGGCCTGGCCGGGCTCTGGGCGCCCCTCCTGGCACCGGGACTGGCTGGTGAGTGGCCCGGCCGGAGGGCCCGGGCTCCGGGTTCGAATGCGCGGGGCGGGTGGGGTCTGGGCGGGGAGCGGGGCGGCGGCGGGGGCCGCGGAGTCTGGGCGGGACTGGCGGGGCGGCCGGGTCCTGCGCCCACCCGGGCTCCGGCCCCGCGGCCGGCCAGGGGCCCCACGGCGGGTGCAGGTGGGTGCAGGCGGGTACCGGGCACGGGGCACGGGGGGATGGGTGCAAAGCGGGGCCAGAGGGCGGGGCGGGGAGGGGACGGGGTGCGGGGGGCGCACGGGCCCCGGTGGCCCCGGTGGCGGGGAGCGCGGTGCGGTGCCCGCCCGCCGCCGCCTTTGTGCCCGCGAGGCCGGCGGGCCCCCCGGAGGCGCCCCGGTCCGGGCTGCGGGCGCCCCGTGCCTCGGAGGCCGCCCCTGTGTTTCAAATGATGCATCTCCCGGGAGCCGTCTACCGGTCGCGGAGCAGGAAGTGTCGTCAGGAGGCCATTTTTAAAGCCTCCTGGCCTCGGAGGTAAGCGCTGACGTGTGCTGGCGCTCAGCAGCCGGGCGCCCCTCCATCCCTCGAGGAGGCCGGCCAGGCGGCCCCAGAGACGGGGGGCAGCTCCCGGGCCGCTGCCTGCCGTGGACTCGCCTCGAATCCTGTGCCCTCGGCCTCGGCGTGAGCGAGCCGACAATAAACTCGAAAACCGACTGGCATCGTCTTTTCTTGGGTGTTTCAGGGCGTGTCCGGGGACGGGCTTCTGTTTTGGGGGGACCTGGGCATCTTTGCTGGGGAAGGAGGAGAGAGGATCCCCCCCACCCCAGCCCAGCCCAGCCTGCTCATCTCGGGGTTGCTGGGCAGCATCAGGCCAGGGAAACGACCACGCAGGAGAGAATGAAAAACACCTCAGTTCCTCACGTACGTCGGGATTTAACATACCCCCGACTTCCAAAGACAGGGTAGCCACCCAGCTTTATGAAACGAAATGCGAAATGCTGAGCGTTGTTGAAAGATGTCTAAACGGCTACAGTGTGATGGGTTCGAACCCTTCCTCATGCCCCCCTCAGTGCAGGAGAGTCACCTAGAACCAGACAGGGCTTGCTCTCCAGGAGGGGAAGGGCTTGCCTACAGAGGAGCAGACACTGCGAGTGTGTGTCTGTCCGAGCCACACAGGCCCGCCCAGCCCCGCACACAGCAGACAGTACCTGCCCCGGGCTCTGTAGAAACATAGTTCTTTAGAAACCATCGTCCAGAAGTGGGCAAACTTTTTGACTCGAGGGCCACCATGGGTTCTTAAACTGGACCGGAGGGCCAGAACAAAAGCAACCTGACCATGCTGGCACTCTCCTCTTGGGCTGCTGGTGACGGAGCGGAGGGGAGAGCAAGAGAACCCTCCGCTCTTTCGGCTCCTTGGGCCGATAGAACAGCCGAACGGGCCGGATCCGGGCCTCGGGCCGTAGTTTGCCCACGGCTCGTCCTAGAGGCTCTGTAAGTGCTGGAAGGCAAGCAGAATGCTCGGCTTTTTAAATTGCACGAGATGGATGTTTTCTGGGATGCATTTTTTTAAAAGTACTTTTTATTTGGGTTCAAAGCGTAGCCTTGGAAAGGAACACGTGTGTGTGCCCAGTCTTGTGCCGATGGCCTTCACTGCCAGTGAAAACGGACCGAGGAGGAGGAGGAGGGCAGGATTCTGTTTGTGAGTCCTCCTCCCTGGTGCGTTATAACAGATGAATGTCAATTTAAAAACCCAACCATAGCCATGAAAACATGTCTACTTGCTCTTAAGTAAGGGGATCTGGGCCAGTTTTTGTGCAAGAAGAAGGAAAAAAGAACATTTTTGTTGTCACCATAAAGGCTGGCATGTCTTTCATTCTTTCATTCGCTCACTCATTCGTCCGGCATGCGTTAAGTGGAATGGCCAAGCCCTGTGCCGCTGACTGTGGCAAACAAGCCCGTCCGCCCTAGCCAGGGAGGTCTCCGGCCGCAGTCGCCCTCTAGCTGCCCAGCAGAGAAGGCATTTCCCTGTGCGCAGACCCCGCCAACCGCCGTTTCCAGGAGCCACCCTCCAGCTGGAAGTGGCCAGAGGCCATCTAAACCAGACGCCGTCACGGGGTGAGGGTGGGGAGGCAGTGGCGTCACCTGGGAAGAATGTTCAGCCGCAGGCGTGGGCCCACCCCAGGCAAAGGGTCATCGGCGTCCTGGGAGGCCTCGTCGTCCGCTTTCAGCTCCCTCTGTGACTTCGCCCGACGTCCCTGCTGGAGAAGCGCTGTGGGGGCTCGTCCCCCTTGTCCTGGAAGAAAAGTATCTGGAGAGACCACGGCTGCACAGGCCTGGGACTTCAACCCAAGTGTCTGGCTTCTGTTGCAGGGCTGTCCGCACAGGGCTTGCGGTCCCCGGGCTCTGAGTGCCCAGAGCACAGACCGGATGGGCCTGGGTGCCCGAGAAGACAAGCCAGAGCCGCTGCGACCTGCCCTGCTTTGGCCTCGCACCCCCAGCTTGCCGGCTCCGGGCCAGAAGCCGGTTCCGGGCCAGCACAGCAGATGCTGTGACCTCGGCGCACAGCCTCACCCAGGGGGTAGCAGGAAGCAAAGGATTCCCATTAGTCACCAGCTGGCCGGCTCCTTGACCTTAGAAAAGCCACACAGCTTCTCCCGGCCCGTTCTCTCCCCGGAAGCAGGTAACGAACGGAAGCTGTGCTTTGGGGAGGTAACGTATGAATCTGCTCCCGCAGGCACCCTTCTGCCTGACGTGGGCCCAGGCGCTCCGAGCTTGACGGATGCAGCCGGCCACGGAGCGTCCGATCACGGGGGTGGCTTTTTCTTCTCTCCACCTCCTGTCAAGGTGTGGGGGTCAGACAGTCCCGGGGCAGGCTCGGTGGGCTCACCGTGCCAGCCACTGTGCCGGGAACGTTGAAGTTTCCGAGAGCCTGTTAGGTGGTGACTGTCATTACGTACTTCGCAGAGAGCCTCAGTGATGACATTTCCAAGGTCTGACCCAGAGTCCGCTTGCCTAATCACGGCATTGCAGTCTGAGGCAGAGGCCTGGCCGTGCCTCCGGGCACCCGCAGGCGGGCCCGGCGTCTGAAAGGCTGCACAGGATGTTGGCATTCTTGCCACTCCCGCGAGCTCCCTGCACCTGTCCTGCCAGGTGCTGTTCTCAGCCGTGGCTGCCCCCCAAAACCACATTCGTTTGGAGCCTCCCAGGTAATTTGGCACACAGTAGGGTGACGGACCATCCCAGGGACCTATTTTTTTTAATATATTTTATGGATTTTTCACAGAGAGGAAGGGAGAGAGAAAGTCAGAAACATCGATGAGAATCATTGATCAGTTGCCTCTTGCACACCCCCAACTGGGGATGTGCCCTTGACTGGAATCGAACCCAGGACCCCTCAGTCCGCAGGCGGACACTCTATCCACTGAGCCAAACTGGTCTCGGCCCAGGGACCTCTTTAAAAAATAAGTTTCACCTCCTGCACCTATATTGAAATGTAGACCTTGGTGCAGGCAAGGTTTAAGCATCACTGATTTTCGGGGAGGTATTTCTACTGTGTTTGATTGTACTTTTCATTAAGCTCTTCATTGCCTTCATGAAATTTGATTTTTCCTAAAGGCAAAAAAAAAAAGACAAATGGAAAAATGTATCACCTTAAAGACCCGAAGTCACTAGCTGTTTAATAACAGAATTTTGTTATGTTCCTTGTAAAGACTACCTTGGTTTATATCTTGTATCTTTTAATGCCAACAAGAGCATACTTGCTTCTTAACATTGATGTTTCCACATATAGAACTCTAAGTTGTAGACTTGAACTCTAGCATTAGTCATAGCCTTTCTTTCCCCAAAAAGGTTTCCTGTTAAACTGTTTCTTTTTAAACTATCAAAACTGTTGTCTGAAGTAGTCTCAGCTGATGTGCTCAGCGGTGTCAGGTCCAACCCACAGTAACTCCTTGGCAGGCTGTGGGGATGGGGTGGATCCTCACCCCTGCTATGGACCTGCTTCCAGACCTCTCTCTCCGGCCCCTTGTCAGCGGAGTTCCTGCTTCCCTGCAGATCACGGGGCTCTTCTGCATTCCAAGGAGTCTTACAAAAATGTAGATTTCTTTGATAAGACATGTACTGACTGCCATGGATAAGGCTACCTGCTTCTTGCATAGACACCTGCCCCGCACACCAGCCGTGTAAATTAGGCGTTCTTTCTCCCCGGCTTACACACGAGAAAACTCGGGCTCAGAGCGGCTAGCAAGTCCAGCATCGCACAGCTGTCGAGGCAAGCCTAGGTTTTGGCCCCCCGTTCCTGCCCTCCAAGGTCATTGCTGTCCCCGCTGGTCATTACGCTCTCACCTGGAGGGCGGGGGCACCTGAATGGGCTCTCTTTTCCGGTTCTGGGCCCCCAGCAAACTGCCCGGTTTCAGAAGGAAAGCGAGTGTTACCGTGGGCGATGTTTGTCAGCAGCATTGGGAAAACATTGTTGTCATCAGGATGGCCACCTATTTGTAGTTTGGTCATTTTTAAAAATATATATTTTATTGATTTTTTGCAGAGAGGAAGGGAGAGAGATAGTTAGAAACATCGATGAGAGTCATTGATCAGCTGGATAGTTAGAAACATCGATGAGAGTCATTGATCAGCTGCCTCTTGCACACCCCCTACTGGGAATGTACCCACAACCAAGATACGTGCCCTTGACTGGAATCGAACCCGGGACCCTTCAGTCCGCAGGCCGATGCTTTATCCCCTGAGCCAAACCGGTTTCGGCTGTAGTTCAGTCATTTCTAAGTATAAAGAAGTTTGGCAAAACGTCCGATAACCTAATTGCTGTATTTCCTCCTTTAGGTCCATTTACCATTCAGTTCTATTCTGATGTTTTCTAACGGTCTGAAAAAGATTTTGCTGAATGAGGCAAGTTTTTTCCTGAGTGCCATCCCACTAGGGCAGTGTCACGTTTACACAATGTTGGATCGCTAATGTTGGACTCTCCGCCCCCTCCCCCAGTCCGGGATTAGCTGTCCACGTGCTCTGGACACGGGGTAGGACAGCCATCACCAACCAGCGGTGGTCCGGGGGTCCGAAAGGTTGGCAGCGGCTGGGGTGGGGAGGCGTACAGACAGACCAACCTTTGAGAAGGCTCAGCACACAGAGGAGCAGCGCAGTTTGTGAGCACCTCTGCCACCAGGCTGAGTGCTTTGCCTACGTCACCTAGTTGGTTTCTCTTAATTACCCTTGAAGTTTGGTGCCCTCGAAGCCCGTTTCCTTGCCTGGCGATGTGGAGAGAAGTCACCTTCCTGCCGACCCAGCAAAGGGGCAGATCCGGGGCTGGGGCTGCAGACCTGCACCTCCATTCCCGCTGCTCTTCGTGCTGCCCGCCCCGGGGCAGGGAGGCAGGGGCCACGGCGAAAGGCTTTCTGGGAAGAGCTTCCTATATTTGCTTCTCCGTTCAAAAAGGAAGCAGTTGGCCAACTAATACCGGTTCTGGCGGGCATCTCTCACGAGCAGAAATGTCTGCGATGATACAGTTGGCACAACTGGCCAGCTGTTTTTCTTACTGTTCACGTGGCCATCCCGCATGGAAACCCATTCGTTTGTTCCAGGGACATGGAACTGCTCCCCGGGCTTGGGGAAGACAAGGCAGTTTAGGAACTGACTCTGTACAAGCTGTGGTGAGCATCTTCCCTGCGGCACCTCTGAGCCCCTGTCCGCCTCTGCCAGGCGGGCCGGAGGGGTGGGTTTGCCCCAGAGGCAAATTCCCTCTTAGGCTGTACAACCAGCAAATGTCATTAAAATTGTAAAGTGAGGTTCAGTACATATTCTGGAGAGAGCAGTTGCCTGACAGCCAAGAAGCCTGTTAGCCCCCTTGACAGGTTTTGTGACAGGAATAATTTCATAAAAGGTGGAAGATAATATTTTTACATTTATTTCTTTATTGATTTCAGAGAGGAAGGGAGAGGGAGAGAGAGAGAGAAACATCAATGATGAGAGAATCATTGATCGGCCGCCTCCTGCATGCTCCCTACTGGGGGGTCAAGCCCACAACCCGGGCCTGTGCCCTTGGCCGGAATCGAACCTGGGACCCTTCAATCCGCAGGCCGGCGCTCTATCCACTGAGCCAGACTGGCTAGGGCTGGGAAATAGTATTTTAAACAGTGTCTGATGTGTGAGGACTTATCTGAGCCCTTGTAGTCGCACGAGCACAGTTTCTTCTCACGCGGCCCTGTGGCGGAGGTGCTGTCACTCCGTCTGCCCGGGCCACCGAGGAAGGCGCCGGGCTGGGGGTCAAAGCCTGTAACCCAATGCCAGACCCGGTAGCTTCAAGAGCCGTCTCGCTAGTATTCCTCTAATTCTGAACATTTGATGTTTCCGGCATGGAGAAGCCAAATGCTTCCTTCTTAAGGAATGTTATGCACGGTGCTTTATGGTTTTTACAGCAGCACCCAGTGTCACCGAGGCGGCTCTTACAGCCAGTATCGGTTTTTCATGCGTCCCCACGATAGACCTGAGAAACCAGGACAGGGGAGCGCACGGTGGAAAGGAAGACCCACCAGCAGCAGTGCTGTACGTGGGCCTTTCCAGGAAGGTGGGACCGGGGCGGGCAATGCCTTGGTGACACTGTGGCAGGGTCCGGCTGACTCACAGGCGATGCTGCGTTAAAAGCTCGCTCTGCGCTGTTCAAAAACGGGCAACTTACTAGTGATGTAAAGACCATCTTATTGTGTCAAAAGGTAGTTAACACTGACCTGGCTGGTTTGGCTCAGTGGATAGAGCATCGCCCCCTTGGACTCAAAGGTCCCAGGTTGTGTTCCGGTCAAGGTGCAGGTTCCCTGGCCGGGGTGTGTGCTGGAGGCAACCAATCAATGTCTCCCTCTCACATCAATGTTTCTGTCTCTCCCTTCCACTCTCTCTAAAATTCAATGGAAAAATATCCTCGGGTGAGGATTGACACACACACACAAAAAAGCTAATACTATGTAGTGTCCATGTTTTGAGAGCCTCCCTACATTCTCTAAAAGGTCTGTGGTGAGTCCGGAAGGCAGGTGAACACCGCCAGCGAGGGCGACAGTCACCTGTTGGGGGCTTCTCGGTCAGGCCCACGCGTAGTCCTGGGCCGCCGGGCAGTGAGTTGCCAGGAGCACCCAGCCTAGAGCGCTTGCCCGTGAACCCCACAGAGAAGGTTGGCGGAGGGTGGGCGGGGGGGGGGGGGGGGGGGGCGGGGAGCCCGTTGCCCAGGGCGCCTGCTGCTGTCCGAGAGGTGGTCACAGCCCTCCCGGTTCTCCCACCTGCTCCGTTCATCTCTGACTCGGGGTGTACAGCCGAGGGCCTCCCCCCCGGACGGCCACACACGTGGCAGAGGCCACAGGGGACGTCTGCTCGCTGTGAGGAAGCCTGACCCTCCCTCCCGGGCCTCAGGGAGATGCCAGTGCTGTTTGGAGAATAAATGTGGTCGTCACCAAGCAGACCGGACTTGCCCGTCACAGCCTGTGCTTCTATTAGCACCTGCTCCTGGGGGTTTTCACTTAAAATCTCTGCTGGGACGGTTTTGCATAATCGCCTCCAAAGGGACCCTGCGTTCCCCAGGCTCTGCGGTGGTTTGGCTCACTCTGGGTCCTTCCTCTGACCGGACCTGCTCATTCCTTGCTAACGTGCGTGCTCTCACCATCCAGTATGTTGGGGTGGCCGGTCGTCAGTGTTAGGAGGCATGACACCCCCACGTTTTAAAAGGACCTGAGAGAGGAGGGCAAAACTGTCTTCCGTGGCTTTCGAAGCCTCCTGGAGGCTGGGAGACGGGAAAGGTGCAGACAGTCCCGGTTTGGCTGGTGCTTCCAACAGGCACCTCGTCACACGGTGTCCGTGGGAGCTTCTCGGGGGGTCGGCTGGAAGAGTTTGGAGCAAGCTGCGCCAGGCAGGCCTGTTCATTCCTCTCCTCTCTGCGGTTTGTCGCTCTCCCCGGCCCTTCTCTCTGGAAAGAGGAGGGTCCTGAGGCTGGCAGAGAGGCGGCGGGTGTTGGAGCGGGGCTGGGGCTGGGTGAGGAGGCGCGGGGTCACCGCCAGGCTGTGGAGGGGACTGAGTCACGGGCAGCTGAGGCGTCGGGATATAGGAACGCTACCAGGAGGCTGGATTCAGTCCCGTTTAAGGGTCAGTTCTTGACCACGAGAGCTTCGCAATGATGAAATGAGCCGCCCGGACGGGAAGGGAAGGGAGTTCCGTGGCATCATCAGGGCACAGGCGCACGGTCAGCTGGCGGAGATGGTTTGAAGCCGGTACCGAGCACTGCTGTCCTCAGGACGCTGTCCCGGCCTGCTTGTGCGGGCGGCTTCCAGGCCGGGTCTGAGCACGCGGAGTGGTTTCCCTCACCCCACAGAGCCTCTCAGACCTCCTGTGGCTCCTGGCCTGTCAGTGCCCAGGAGGAGGTGCCAGTCACAGAGTGGCCACTGCGTGCCCTGAGGGCTGCCCGCTCTGAGAGGCCCCCACACAGAGGGGCCCCCACACAGAGAGGGCCCCACACAGAGAGGAGCCAGTCCTTAATTCCAGTCGCCACTGAAAAAATGGAAGCCCAAAGGTTTAAGTGGCGTGTGTTGTGTGTTTTTTTTAAGGTCATAAAAGAAAGCCTTTTAACAGACCCCCAAACAGACTAGTTTTTGCTTAGTCCTAATTGTGAATTCAGGGGAGGGGGGTGGTCTTTAAACATAACCAACGTTTTAGACAAAGTGGTCGCTGCGTTGCGTTCACCGTGGCACTTACTGTAGAAAATGTCTGCCTGCCCGGCCGCAGCCTGGCCCCCCACTGTGTCCCCCTCCGGGTCCCAGTGGGGCCCTCCGCCCCATCCCTTCGCCCTCAGCAGCTGGAGGCTGGAGTGGACATTGCCATGTAGACCACGCCCCATCCCCCTCTGGTCCCTCCCTCGCTCTTTCCCATGCGAAGGAGGAGCTGCACCCTCTGAGGCTGAGCTGTAGACCCCGCCTTGGCCAGTCTCCCACTGCCCTGCTCGCCTCCAGTTTCCCTTTGCTTCCCCTCCCGCTCGTTCTCTCCCCGCTCAGCCCCTTCCTGTCCCTCGTGTGCTCCAGGCCCGCCTCCCACAGACCATTGCTTCTCTGGTTGAGATGCCTTCTCCCCGACAGCCACATGGCCACTGCCCGGCTGCGCCGGGGTCTGTGCTCCGAAGTCAGCTTATCGGGGGTAGGAGGAAGGCTTTGCCAACTCTCTTCACCTCCACGCCAGCCCTGAATGTCATCACATAGTCACTCTCCTCCCTCTGCCCGCCTGTATGGCATTTTGTTCCCAACCACTGTCTGACCGGCACACAACCTGCCTGCCCACCCCCTGCCCTCAGGAGGCAGGGACTCATTTGCTTTTGCTCCCTGCCCCCCGGCACTGTCCTCGGTAGAGGCTCGGGAAGATATGGGAGGAACGAGTATCTGTCTACCCAGCGCTGTCAGTACTGACTTAGCACTTATGAAAGCAAGCGGGGTGTGCGTGAGAGACTGGGTCCACGCAGGTCGCTGAGCTGTAATGCAGAGACAATCGGGTGCCCGATCCAAAGCCCCGGCGGCAGCACTTGAGGACTCGCGTGTCTGAGAGCTGACTGACCGCGCACTGTCCCAGCTGCTCGTGAGGCCCGTGAGAGCGTACCTGTGACACGGCTAGGATGCCCTCCGTGACACGGGAAAATGACTGTCGCTGACGAAAGGTTCTTCTGAAGGGCCTCTGTGCTTTCTTACTCCTTGTGTATGTTCACAGTTGGTCTAAGCCAGTGGTCGGCAAACTCATTAGTCAACAGAGCCAAATATCAACAGTACAACGATTGAAAATTCCTTTGAGAGCCAAATTTTTTAAACTTCTTCTAACGCCACTTCTTCAAAATAGACTCGCCCAGGCTGTGGTATTTCGTGGAAGAGCCACATTCAAAGGATCAAAGAGCCGCATGTGGCTCTCGAGCCACAGTTTGCTGACCACGCGTCTAAGTGATGAGTGTTAGAGACTGATTTGAAAATATTTGCAGTTTTATATTCCTTATTTGCCAGCTCGGTTGTCTTATGTATTACCACCAGTGTGTCTACGATCCTATGTTTGAGATTGAGCATGAGTTCCCAAGGTCATTGAGATGTAGGGTAAGTTTGGGAATAGATCAGCTAACTCTTACGTTCACGTGTTCATCATGGTCTGTGATTTCTCTTTTCCCCTTTAGTGTTGCCTGGAATAGCAGAGAATCGGAAACAGTCTTATCCGAGGACCCTGCATCTATGTTGGGGCATTTTACAAAGATAACTCAGTATGCCCCCCGGCAGGAGCCACGTGTCTGCCCACCAGAGGTGGTTGGAGGCTGCCCCCGAAGGACTCAGTCACGTGAAGGCCGCCTGGACCCCCGTGGGCTGTGTCTGGAAATGCAGCTGAGAAGATGAAGGACTTTGGACAGCAGTTTTTCAGTCCACAGGTACTCGATGGACACAACTCTCTGACCATGTCGCCGAGACAGCCTCATGCCAACAGAGCCACTCGGCCGGACAGGCAGGAAGCTCAGGCGGCTCTGTACCAGGGCGCCGAGGCCGAGGCCATCATGACGACCACGGTCATGTGTGCGACGTGCAAGGCCGTTCACCAGATCCCTCTTCAGGATTTGAAGGAGGGGCCGGGGCAGAGCCACGAGGAGGACAGATACGTGTGCTTCCAGTGCAGCCTCGGCGTGGCCTCTCCCCACTTTCCCTTCGGGAGCAGCGATCCCAGCGCGGCGACGCGCGTAGGAAGTAAAGCCGACACCCTCGCCGGTCCTGCCAATAACAAGTTCAAGGTAAGGAACTTTAAGCCAGGCAAGTACTACTGCGACAAGTGTCGCTTCTCCACCAAGGACCCCCTGCAGTACAGGAAGCACATGCTCCAGCACGAAGAGATCAAGTTCATCTGTTCGCACTGCAGCCACGTTTCCTACACCAAGGGGGAGTTCCAGCGGCACCTGGTGAAGCACACGGGCATCTTCCCCTACCGCTGCGAGTACTGCGACTACGGCGCCATCAGGAACGACTACATCGTCAAGCACAGGAGGCGAGTTCACGAGAGGGCCGGCGGGAGGCGGCAGCCCAAGGCCGCGGCCAAGCTGGAGCCCAAAAGGGCCGGCGCGTCAAGGCAAAGCGCGGAGCTTCCCAAAGCCTCGGACCCGGCCACCGCCCCGCCGGGCAAGCCGCCCGATCAGCTCTCCGGGTTCTCCCTCCAGACCCACCGAGAGCGAGTGCGCAGCATCACGCTCGTCCCCGAGCCCAAGGAACAGCAAAAAGACGTGGTGTGCATCCCAAACGGAGGGGCCCTGCCGGCGCCGGGCGAGGCCAGCGCGCTGGAGAACAAAAGCGTGGAGGTGGAGGTGCTGTCCCCGGCCACGGAGCCCGTGCAGCCCGGGATGCCGCTGACCGTGGTGGCGCCCGCGGAGCTCGTGGTCCCCGCCAACTGCTTGGCCCAGCTGATAGACGTGAAGGTCGTCAACGGGACGCAGCAGCTGGTCCTGAAACTGTTTCCTTTGGAAGAGAACCACGGCCTGGAGGCCGGCGGGGGCGCTGGGGGCCCTTCTGAAGGCGGGACTAGAGAGAAGGGCTCGGACGAGCGAGGGAAAAGGCTCCCTGCAGAGCAGACCAAGCCACTGACGAGGGAAGTGGCTGTCGGAGAGCCCGGGGGCCTTGCCAGCCTGCAGGCCGCTCAGAAACAAGTTAAGAACATGAAGTGGGTCCGGTCTTACGACGTGTTCATGTCAGATCCTGGTGTGTACCCCTGTGGAGATCCCCTTCTCAAGCCCGCTCGCGTGGAGGATTGGCCGACAAAGAGTCCCGTGTGTCCACCTAGAACTGCCCTTCCTCCCGTTGCCCTCAAAGGTCACTCTCCATCATCCCTAGTGAAGAACGGTGTTCTGTGTGGCCGTGGCACTGCCCCACATCCGTTCCCGTATAACGCTGCTGTTTCTTTTACTGAAGACGGGAGGCATTTGCCCAGGGACCCCCAGACGTTTCTTCCTCTGGCTGCATCACCCGCAGCCATTTCCTTCTCTGGGGAAAGGGGCTTTTTGCCCGTCAGCAGAAATGACTTGGAATCTAGAAGCGAGATCAGCATTCCTGTGAGAATGGTTACATCCTCGCGGAAGCTGAAAGACCGCCAGACAGAGGACTACAGGGCAGTTTCAAATACAGGCCAGATTTCCTCCTCCCATCGCAAAAGTGAATATTTACACATAAACATAACAGGGGAGGACAGGATCAGGTCTCAGCAGCCTGGGGATAAGCTTTTGGAGTTAAAGAATTCTGAAAGGACGAACGACTCTTTCAACGGCCCGGTCATTTCATCAGTGTTTTCTCTGAGCTCCGGGTCAGAAGATGTCCCTGAGGGCATCAAGTGGAATCACTCAACGTCCAAAATAAAGTCAATCGAACTCCTGCGCAGAAAGATCGCTCAGTTAATTGAATCCTGTGGCAGGCCTCCGTCTCTGGCGGCCGGTAGTGCGCACCGTCGCTCCGCAGGGCAGGCATCAAAGGGAACCTCCAGAGCTAGCCCTGAAGGTGTGAAGGAAATTAACGTGGCATTTGCTGGCACTGGCTATTCCCCACACTCTCTCTCCAAACCTCAGGATGAGAGTGGCATGGGCAGACAGCTTACCCGTCAGCACATATATCCACAGTTTGTAGAAGGCAGCAATGGGAAAACCGAAAGCCAAGTCACTAGGAAGGCTCATGTTGCTGCTACTCCAGTATTGATCCCCAAAGGAGCAGTGTTGAGAGTTCTTAACTCCTCCGAGGACGCCCACATTATAGAGGCCACATGTGAAGCGCCTGTCAGCATCCCTTACAGTGAGACACAGTTAATAAAACCCGCTCCGTTCTGCCCCGTGGCACAGACAGATTCGGACTCACAGCCTTCCACAAGTGAAAGCGGACCAATCGACATGTCCCGTAACCTCGACACATCCCTTCAGCCCAAACCAAGGAAGGAGAGTGCTGTTGGTGGCACCGTCCTGAGAAAAGCTGGCCCCCTGCATGGCCAGCAAGGAAGCGGTGAACTGAGTAAGCAAGGAAAAGTGCCCCCGAGAAGTCTTCCTATAAGTAAAAACAAAACCAAGCAAGTGCATTCATCCAAGAAGAAAAGCAAAATCCAGGCTGACCCTGGCCTCTGTCTCAAGGATCCTTCCATTTTCCAGGTTGCAAGACAGCTCCGCCTGATAGCAGTCAAGCCGGACCAGCTGATTAAGTGTCCCCGCCGGAACCAGCCCGTCATTGTGTTAAACCACCCCGACGTGGACTCACCGGAAGTGACCAACGTGATGAAGGTAATAAACAAGTACAAAGGCAACGTCCTCAAGGTCGTCTTATCGGAGAGGACCAGGTGTCAGTTAGGCATCAGACGGCACCACGTCCGGCTCACCTACCAGAACGTGGAGGAAGCCAATCAAATAAAAAGGCAAATGATGCTGAAAATGAAACTTAAAAAAGTCCATAAAAACAACTACCAGGTGGTGGATTCCTCGCCCGACGACGCCCAGTGCACGTTTAAGTGCTGGTTCTGCGGGCGGCTGTACGAAGACCAGGAAGAGTGGATGAGTCACGGCCAGCGGCATTTGATAGAAGCCACTAGGGACTGGGACGTTCTTTCTTCCAAGGGCAAATAAGTGAAAATTTGGTGTCTGGAACAAACTGGGTTTTGTTTTGTTTTGTTTTTACTTTTAGTTTATTCTGGTTAGGGTTGGATTTGTTGTTGTTTTTCCCATCCCTGACTCAGTAGAAGTAGAGATTGTAGGAACGGGAGGACCGTTCATTGTTCAGATCCCTTGTAGGAATGTGGAAAACCAGACGACTGGTTTCTCCTGATGTATGACTGGAACTCGGCGGGTATTTGGAGACCCTGAAAGAGTACGCACAAATTTATGTACATGCATTTTTTTTTCTGGAGAGAAGTGAAACTTGCACCATCTTTTCAGTGGGATCTGAGACCTTTCTGTTTGGCAGCCTGGTTTCTGGGTGGGTACAAACCTCCTGTCATCCAGGGAGAGGGGGAGTTTAGAGTGTGTGACACATGCTCATATCCCAGAATGCTACTGATCCGTTAAACCCATGGTTGGTGCGCTCGTCCACTTTTCCTTTGCATTAACTTGTCTCCTGAATATTTGGTACATAGTGGAAATTATATTTTCTACTGTTGTCTTAAAGTTGGTTACAAAAAAGTGGCCGTTCTTTTAAATCCCTCACCCCCTCCATCATCCTCATAAGTGTTCTTCACAGCACAGAACTGTGCTTGTTGGGACCGTTTGAAAGAGTGATTGTCAAGCTTTCCCCGAATTTGCTCCTTCCACAGCGTGTATTAGGGGAGAAAGGAAACATTCTCAAGCTTTTGCATTCTTTCTTGAACATCTCAACTCACGACAATTGGAGAGGGAATGTGCCTTTTTGCAAAATAAAATAGAAATGGTCACAAAGGGAAAACATCTCAAATTAAGTCTTTGGTTTGTCCTTACCCCTCTCATAAGCAAAGAAGCCAGTTAAAAATGTGGGTATGCGGGCCTCTTCCAACATAGATCACACCTGGGAAGGTAATGCAAGGTCAGACTGTGGAGGCAGCTGTGACTTTAAGATGACCGAGAACTAACCCTTTCACTTGGGAACTAACTCTCCATCCATCACGCAGGCCTCACAGACACTGCCCTCCACCCCAGGCCTCAGCCTTCTCTCCTCTGCCAGTTCTCTTATTCCACAGGGGCCTATTCAGACAACCCCCCACTCACCACCTGCCCCTTTGCTTTTGTGCCTTGGAGGCCCCTTAAAAGTTGTCCTTCGTGAAAATACTAAAAATGGGCATGAATCAACAAAACGCACCCTCCCCCCCCCCCATCTTTGTTAAGATCATAGGAACACTATCCCGGGTCTTCACCGATAGGAACAATGTGCTTCTAACTGACCTTTGCCACGGTCATGCTTTCCCCGTGGCCCGCTTTGCTAGAAGCAACTCAAGAACATTCCTGGTCCCCTCTCCATCATCAGGTGGCAAGACCGGTGCTGAGCTGACCGCACCTTCTTGTGCCTCAGAAAACAGCCCGCCCTCTGCCGCTGGGGCCTCCCGGGCAATACTCAGTTGGCAGATGGAGCTTGGGCTGCATCTTAGCCCTTCCTTGCCCACTCCGCTGGGCCCCCACCGTCCTGCAGAAGGCGAATGGCTCAGACACACGGCAGCCCAGCCCTTCAGTGCTCCTTGCAGTAGACATTCAGGCCGGTGCGGTAGGCATTCAGGCCAGTGCTGGGGTAGGGAATGCCACTGGGGTTGTCCCAGCTGAGGAAGATGCGAGAGAGATTCCTGTTGCATTGGGTAGTCAGAGGTGGATATTCCTTTTTCCCCACAGGGAAAGTCTTAGATTACCTCTGATGGGGGTGGGGGGAGGGGTGATTGCAGTTCTTCTGTGTCATTGTTTCTCATTACAGTGGTTAACATGTCTTATGTGTAATTTGGGACATGATGACTGAGTTGGTTCATTGGTTCATTTTTGTTGAAATCTGGATATTTTTATGTGTATATATATATGTGTGTATGTACACATATCAGTATTTTTTACCACATGAAAACTGTAATGCCTAATTTTCTGATTTCCTATTTTATAATGAAATTAGGTGGTTTGGAAAATATAAAATGTTTTATATTCTAGAAATAACTTATTTTGGAAGTACCTTTTTGTAATGGTCTGACCTCACTGGGAGCAAATGAAAGCACAGTGGAGAGCGGGTCGGGTTTGTGTGGACAAACGGAGCGGCCACCCGGCGATCACATCTCAGGCCTCGGTCCTGCACCTTCCTCTGAGCAGCAGAGCCGCCGGCCTCGCTGCGTGCAGAGGCCACGCACAGGTTTGCTGTGCGTGGGTCTGAGCCCCTCCGACGTGGAGGGAGCCTCCCGAGGCATTCGGAGAAGAGAAGGCGCGGTTTTCTTTCTCCTCCTATACCTCACTACATAGGCACATCTTTCTGAAAGCTCAGCCTGGCCTTTCGGGAGAGAGAGCCATGAATCGGGTCAGTGTTAAGTGTCAACATGAAGTATTTACACTTTGCAGCATCAGCCCTTTTGCAAGTATTACCTGAGGCAGCCTACGCCCTTGCCCGGAGCTCACTTTCAGGAGGGGGGTCGGAATCACGGTGCTTGTTCAGGAACCAGGAAGGCTCCGGGAGTCATAAAAAGTGAGGCGGAAAGACGGGCTGTCCTCCCGCTGTGCAGAGCGTTAGGAGGTAGCTCGTTAGCGTGGAGGAAAGTGTCATGAAATGCACTGAAATGTCATTTTTTTTAAAATATATTTTATTGATTTTCCACAGAGAGAAAGGGAGAGGGATAGAGAGGTAGAAACATCTAGATAGAGAGCCGATGAAAGAGAAACATCGACCAGCTGCCTCCTGCACACCCACTACTGGGGACATGCCCACAACCAATGTACATGCCCCTGACCGGAATCAAACCTGGGACCTTTCAGTCCACAGACCGACGCTCTATCCACCTGAGCCAAACCGGTTTTGGCTGTAGTGTCATTTCTAACGAGATTGGAGAAGGGAGCAGAACTGGGTTGAGGATTTGTGTGCTCTTTCTTGCCATGATTTTGAAGGACCTCCTTTCACTAAACTTGAAGAATAGTACTTACTAATGGCATCATTTTATGCTTTTTTTTTAAACACATTTTCTTAGGGGGAGCAGAAATGAGATGATCTTATATTTATGAAAAGACAAAGAGTGAAAGTTGTTTGTTTTTTCTAAGGACTTAATAGATTATATTTTACTCACATTTTCTTCCCCCAGCCCCAAAGAGTTTTGTGGGCCAAGTGCTGTTGAACTAAATGGAACGCAGTGTATTAGCCTCGAGAGCCCCTGCCTCCTGCTCTGGGGCCCCCTGTCGCAGCCGCCCCAGGAGGTGAAGGTGTGATGCTGCCCGCCCGTCGGAGACAGTGTGAACCTGTCGGTGTCAACATGAGAAAAAATAAAACCTGCATAGCCCGTTTCAAGCACCTCTCGAGGTTCTGTGTTCACAGTGTGTGCTGCTGCGCTTTGGAAACGTTTATATAGAGATTTAGAAATTGGGAGTAAATTTTGTTAAATAAAGCAACTGTCAACATTTCTCTGCCCTTTCATTTCAAATGCTAAGCAGCGTGCCTCTTCCTTGCACAGCTTTCCTGCGCGGTAGTGTGTTCCTGACCCACGTACAGTGCGGGCAGCGTCGCCGTACACAGCACAGGGGCCGTGCTCCCGCTGGGTCTGTTCTCATTCCATGCCCTGCTGATTAACTGCACCCTGAGGAGGCCAGGTGACTTTTTTTATTTAATATATTTTTATTGATTTCAGAGAGGGAGAGAGAGAGAAACCTCAATGAGAATCATTGATTGGCTGCCTCCTGTGCGTACACACACACACACACACACACACACACACACACGGGACAGCCTACAACCCAGGCATGTGCCCTTGACCAGAATGGATCCCGGGACCCTTCAATCGGCAGGCTGATGCTCTATCCACTGAGCCCCACCAGCTAGGAGCCCGGGTGCATTTTTGTTTTGCTCTGGCTGAAATCGGCAAGGTGCTGATGTGGGCAGCAGTGTCAATCTTTACACCATGGTCAATGGCCTCCTGGGAGAATGTGCAGGCACTTAACCCCCACAGCTCTCCGTGGGGAGGGGTCCTAGGTGGGAGTGCTCAAGCCACTGGGAAGCCTGGGACCACACTTCCTTGGGGAGAAGGGGCATTTGGAGAGGGCTTCATTCCCTCCTCTCACTCCCAGCACCCAAGCTGGTCAAAAGGGAAGAGAGACTTGAACTTGATTTGACCCTGAGGAGAACAAAGAGGAGATGGGCGTTGCTTCAGGGCAGCAGAGCGTTGTCCTCTAACCCTCCAGAAGGGGGCTCCTAAGTTGCCCCTGGCTATTCAGGGGGCGGAGGAGATGAATAGGCAGTGAAGGTCTGAAGGGGGTGTGAGCCTGGGCCACCAGGAGGCTACCTGGGAACGGAGCCGAGATGTGGGCAGAAACTGACTTCAAGGCCATGGAGTTAGGAAGGGGCAGTCACTCATCCGAATTTCACCAGTGAGAAAACTGCCACTCAGAGGGGTTCCGGATGCCCACCATTCACAGGCTTAGGCACCGGGAACCCCTCGGTCTATAACGCTGTCTTGCAACAGGCAGAGCCCTCTGCAGCCTCAGGCTGAGCTCAGCGTGACTTGCCTTAAGGTTGCTTCTGTTGGGCCTGGTTGGGCCGAGACGCCTTGGTGAGGATTTTGGACTCCGTCTGGCACAGTGCTGTCCAACAGAGAGAGGATGTGAGCCGTGTCTGTCATCTGTTACTTTGTCAGTAACGACATTTCAAAGCACAGAAAGAGATTAAATATATCTGACCCAAGACATCTACAGTATTATTTGCACGTTTTTGTGGGTGGGATGGTGTCATTTATGTCTGTGTCTCTCAAACTGGGGGCAGACTCACTAGCTCTTGTTTAGGGAAGGCCAGTTCTGCAGTCGTCCCGTCCTCTCATTCCCAGCAGCTCTGGTTCTGTCCCCTGGAGAGTGGTTACACCTGTGGCTTTGAGACTATATTTTGCAACCATCTTAGTTGGGTCAGCCAAATAAATGTTTACTTCTCATTCACACGGCAGGTGCCCAGTCTGGCAGGGATGGCCTCTGAGCGGGGTGGGGGAGGGCGTCTTATAGCTGAGCCATCTGAACACCTGGGCATCATCACCCCAGCAGAGAAGGAGCAAGAGGAGAGGACGCTGCACAGGCAGAGAAACAACCCAGTGTCCGGAAGAGGCCACGGCCTCCCAAGGGGCCCTGCAGCCGGTCCGTGTGCAGAGGGAAAGGCCAGCAAACGGACCATTGATGACCGCTGACCACGTTCACGGCGGTGCTGGGCATGTAAATGCAGTCTCCCGCGTGGAAAGCAGCTTGCCAGCCTGGTGGCTGGGAAATAAGACCGCCGTCTGAGCCGGTGAAGACACGAAGAACAGGAATGTCAGCATAGTATTTGGCAATGAATATTGAGCCTGGAGGAAGCACTGTATTATTTCTGTTTTCACTCCCCGATTCCTCGTGGGATGGTGTGCTTTTGCACACGGGACGTTTTCATTTTCTGTGCATGGCTGCTGGCATTTTGTCCCTTACTATGGAACTACTTATTTTAAACTTTTAAAAGAAAATACTTTTTTTAAATCCATAATGAAAAAAAAATCCTTTATGTTTTGGGGCTTTTTGTGCTTTATTTTAGAAATCCTTCCCTACGTTTAGGTCACAAAGAGAGCCTTTTATGTTAAGTTTTGTATTAAAAATGAACTTCCATAGAACAGTGGGCACCATCATAAAGCACAAGGTGTCAGTTATGGGCGTTTCAAAAGGGTTTCTGGGTCCAAAGTTGTTTAATATGAAAAATACCTAAATCATATTAGATGTAAATCACATTAGATGTATATCCTCACAAAGTCAGCCAGGGATTCACTCGGTTGTGCTAGCACCCGTTTGTGGAGAGTCTATGCTTTTCTCCCAGGTTCCGGCTTCCACGCATGAGTAGACTTATAGCTGGGTCTCTGAGCTGCTGAGCTAGGCCATTATAATTTTCAGAGTTCATTCTTTTTTATTAAGTTGTTGATGGTATTACACCTTTCCCCCACTTTCCCCTCTTCACCCTGTACCCGGCCCCAACCCAGACCTTCACCACACTGTTGCCTGTGTCCACCGTCTTATGCATGTATGTTCTTTGGATAATCTCTTCCTGTCTCCCCCTCCCCACTTCCCTCTGAAGTCTATCAGTGTCTGGACCTATTTTGTTCAGTTTATTTTGTTCATTAGATTCCACACATAAGTGAGGCCATGTGATACTTGTTCTCTGTCTGGTTTATTTCTCTTGGCATAATGCTCTCCGTGCTGTCACAAAGGGTAGGAGATCCTTCTTTCTTACAGCTGCATAATATTACATGGTGTAAATGTACCACAGCTTTTATCCACTCGTCCACCGATGTGCACTTGAGCCGTTTCCAGATCTTAGCTACTGTGAATTGTGCTGCTATAAGCATAGGGTTTGCATAAATTCTTTCTGACTGGTGTTTTGGGATTCTTAGGATGTGTCCCCCAGAAGAGGGATTACTAAAAGGTCAAAAGGCAGTTCCATTCTTAATTTTTTGAGGAAACTCCATGCCGTTCTCCATAGCGGCTGCACCAGTCTGCGTTCCCACCAGCAGAGTGCCCAGATTTCCTTTTCTCTGCATCCTCGCCAGCACTTGTTGTCTGTTGATTTGCTGATGGCAGCCATTCTAACAGCCGTGAGGTGGTACCTCACTGTTTTCATTTGCATCTCTCTGGTGATCAGTGACACTGGGCACTTTTTCATGTGTCTGTTGGCCATCTGTATGTCCACTTTGGAGAAGTGTCTAATCGGGTCCTTTGTCCATTTTTAAATGGGATTGTCTTGCTGGTGTTGGGTTGTATGAGTTCTTTGCATCTCCTGGAGTGACCAGACAATGACAAAACAGGCATTCTTTCAACCTATAGAATGCCAAAAAGTTACCCATAGTTTTCTCTACATGCCAGACTGCCCAGTCCATGGTTGGGCTAAGATTCGCTTTGTAAGCTGCATGCACAGATCCCTTTGCCCTGGGAAGCAGCAGTTATGCTTAGAAGTCTTGCCAGAACATGCTCTGCAACTCCGGGTGCTCCTGCCCTGCCGGGAAGGACCTGAAGGTGAACTCTTCCCACCTTCATCTATGAACAAGCTGATTGGGCCATTCAGGCTGACTGAACCCCCGGCACAGCAGTTAGCATCCAACCCATAGAAACCTAAAGAAGGGGCATCGGTCCCACAAAAGAAACAGTACCCCCATAAAAAGGAAGCTTTAGAGGGAATTAAGTATTGCAGAAATTCTTAAAATCAGGATTAACTCATCCATGCCAGTCTCCCTCTAAACACTCTCATTTTGCCAGTCAAAAAGCTCCAATCAGATTAATACCCATGTGTACAGGTTCTCAGGGCCATAAGTGACGTTGTCCAGGACATCATCCTACAGCGCCCAACCCTCATAGTTTGTTGACCACGATGCCCGGGGACGGCAAATACTTTTCAGCCCCAGACATGAAGGATGCTTTTTTCTGTGTCTCAACTATTTGCCTTTGAATGGCAGGACCCAGAAACTAAAGCCACGCTCCAATGCAGTTGGACGGTGTTGTGCACGGCTTTACAATTCCCCCGCCACAAGTGAAGGACTTGCATGTATGCATATAAGCATAACCAATGGACACAAGACACTGAGGGGTGAGGGGGTGAGAGCATGTATGCGAGTAGGGGGGAGCACAATGGGAAGATATGTACACATGTAATACCTTAATAACAAATGGGGGGGGGAAGAATTCCCCCACCATATTTGGGGAAATATTAGAAGATTTAAGGGATATCCGATTGAAATCGGGAATCCTTGAATGGACAGACACTGTAAGGTAGCATTTGACACCTTGAGGGGAAAACTCATTTTTGCTCCCCAACTAGGACTGCCCAGTTTAGAGAAATCTTTCAAATTATATGTTCATGAAAGGCAAGGAATTGGACTTGGGATGCTAATCCAGACCCTGGGAAACACCCCTCAACCCACAGCCTCTCTCTCAGAGAGATCCCAGGGCCGAAGAATGCCCCATGCCTCGGGGCCAATAGCAGCTAGCTCCCTGGGATTTCTTACCGGAAGCAGAGAAATGCACGCTGGGGCAACCTGCTTCGGTATCTGTACCACTCTGATTCCCAACCCTATTGGAACAGAAAGGAGGGCATCGGCTGGCAGCAGGGCACATGGGAAAACATCAAGCCACTTTATTAGACAACTCAAACGTTACCTTACAAAACACTCTACCTGAGACTCAGCCATCCTACTTCTGGACTCAGCGGGAAGCTCAGACCCCAACACTTGCTCAGAAGTCATCGGCAAAGTGTAGCCCAACTCCCCGATCTGTTAAACCAGTGCCGACAGAGCCTGGCTGGAATTCCATGGGGACAGGAGCAGCTTCATGAACAGTCACCACAGACAAGGTGATAGGAGCCCAGGACCATGCTGTAGGAACTTCGGCACAAAAGCCCTCACCAGAGCCTTGGAATGTTCCCAGAGAAAGAATGTTAGCATCCATAGTGACCCTAAAAATCCCTTCTAGGCAGTCCATGCCCCTGGCGAAATATGGAAAGAAAAAGGGTTCTTACCCGGGGGAAATAAGTGTATCAAGCATGCAAAAAGAGGTTTTAAAATGCTTGAGGTAGCCGAAACCGGTTTGGCTCAGTGAATAGAGCATCGGCCTGTGGACTGAAAGGTTCCGGGTTCGATTCCGGTCAAGGGAACGTACCTTGGTTGCGGGCACATCCCCGGTGGGGAGTGTGCAAGAGGCAGCTGGTCGATGTTATCTCTCTCATCGACGTTTCTAACTCTCTATCCCTCTCAATTCATCTCTGTGTAAAATCAATAAAATATATTTTAAAAAATAAAATAAAATAAAATGCTTGAGGTAGTGAATCTACTGAACCAGATTGCCATAACGCCCTGCCTGGGACACCAGGGCGGGTCCCCAAGAAGCCAGGGGAACCAAACGGCTGATACAGCAGCAAGACAAGCCGCCTGAGGATCGTCACTTCTTGGGGTTTTAATTGCCCACCTGGACTTGTCGAAAATTAAACCCCATTGCACAGGCCAGAGGAGGAGGCGGCCCATGAACGGGGATTCTCTAACCCTCATTCCATATGGATCAACACTCAAGGTGTGACCTTGCTCCCAGAAGCTCTAGTACATTCCATCCTAGAACACCTGCAGGAAGGGACCCATTATGAAAGAGAGGCTTTTAGTGGACCTCATTGGACCACATTGGAAGGGCCCTCATTTACAAAGGGCCATCAGAAGATGCCCCAAGCCTGTCAGATAGGCACCGAAAACAATCCTAACACAGAATGTGCCCCGACAGGAGAAGGGAGGACAATAGAAAGGGGGGTGCCCGTTTGAGGACTGGCAAGTTGACTTTACACAGATGCCTAAAACCACAGGAAACTTTACATTTTCATTCGTCTTTGTAGACCCCTTTTCTGGATGGGCAGAGGCATACCCCACTGGAACGGAGAAGGCAAATGAGTGAGCAAACTTGCACCCAAAGAAATAATCCCTCGGATTGGACTTCCTTACAGCATTCAACTTGACAATGGACCACCATTCACTTCAGAAATGTCCCAGGAGATCGGTCAGGCACTACAGATTCAATGGAAACTGCATGCATCATGGAGACCCTGTTCTACAGGGAAGTCTGAGAAAATGAACTATTCAGTAAAGACCTTAGCGAAATATGACAGAGCGGAGCGAGGAGCTGTGGGACTGGAGGTTTAACTGATTAGAAATAATGGGCAAAGCCAGACTGAGTGCTGAACAAAGAAAACGTATCCACCAGACTTCATGGGGACATGCAAGAGATGAAGTTCACACAAAACCTCAGAGCTACAGGCACAAGTGCCAGCGCCATGACCTGACAGGCGCCGTTCCACGGCTTCCGAGTTATCAGCAGGCGGGGACCAGGCGGTCACCAGGTGACACAGGCATTGCCAAGAAAGCACTCATTTCTGCAGATGCTTTTAAATCTTGAAAATGAACTGTACGTTAATAAACATTTTGGGCATATTTGTTTTTTGTGTTGTTTTTTTTTTTAAAAAAATATGCCAGGAAACACATGCAACAGACATTCCCTATTACCCTGCTCTGGATTAGGGTAGCGCCCTGAAGTGGGCTGAAATGAAGCCCTTTTGGAATAAATTTATGGGGGACCCTTCCAAGTTTCTGTTTCAGAAACTCTCCCTTTAGATGTAGAACATGAGTCAAAAAAATCAAGCAACACTAGTATACACGACAACGAGGGCAAACACTGACAACTCCACCCAACTTTGCTCATTGCAGGCTCATCCACCTCCCCATCACTCAGGTCAGCCAGAGGGCTTCCAAAGTGAGAACTGTTGTGCAGACGAGCAATCGAGTGTCTAGTGAGGGGCATGCCCACTGGTGCAGGGGGAACAAGTCTTGGAAGACTCAAGGTCCTGAACAGCAGGTAGCCAAGCAATGGACCGGTCCCTGTGCCATCCTGCTGACAACACACCTCCCTAGAGCTCAAATCTGGCTGCTGCCGTAGATACCATGAGGGAAAGCTGGACCTGCACTCCTGAATTATTTAAAACCCCTCTTTAGGAAGGGACAGCACCTTCAAAAGCTAAGTGACAATGTTACTTTTTATTGTTGACATGACAGATGTCCCCATTCTCCCCGCTTTGCCTGGCTCCACTCAGACCCTGCCCTGCCCTCTCTGTGGCCCTCACAATTTTTATTTTATTTTTTTTTTTGACAATTGCAATACCTGATGCCCATGTTTGGACTGATAACACCTTTGTCCGTATTTCCCAGGCGAGTCACTCAGCAGGAACATATCCCGCAGTAGGGTGTGCCACACAAAGCCCCACTCGGGATTAGGTCATGGGGATCCGTTAGTCTCTGCAGATTCTGATTTCACTACAATTCCCCCTGCACCAGTGGGCATGCCCCTCACTAGACACTCGATTGCTCATCTGCACAACAGTTCCCACTTTGGAAGCCCATTGGCAACACCACCTCTTGAAATATGAAGCCAGGTATCAGCTTCGCTTGTTCAGCTATCGCATCCTCCAGGCACCCCTCTGCTGCCTTCCGAACACAGCAACCCTTCCCCCTCGTGTAAAGGCTTCCTTCCTTTCCTGGCCCCCTTCTTCCTTGAGTAGATAGCAACAACCTCTGGGCCTGGGGATCGGTGAGACTACGCCCCTTGGCAGCAGGAGGAGTCTACAAATGAGACCTTCATCCATGTACCCTTACAAGGGGATCTTCATAACAATCATTCATGGGCCATACAAAATTATCAGCTTAAATAGTAACCTGCTCTATTTGGTCACACATTTAATCCACTCACCCCTAATGCCTTGGCAGGGCTAGACCAGATGATTTCCCGGGCCTTATATGGTGCGTGGGCCAGACATTCCCCAGCCCTGTCATAGGCAGTCAGAGTGCCAGGAGTCCTCCACATTGGCTAAAATGGTGCCTGGGGAGGTTCTATACCAGGGGTGGGCAAACTTTTTGACTCGAGGGCCACCATGGGTTCTTAAACTGGACCGGAGGGCCGGAACAAAAGCAACCTGACCATGCTGGCACTCTCATCTTGGGCTGCTGGTGAAGGAGCGGAGGGGAGAGCAAGAGAACCCTCCGCTCTTTCGGCTCCGCAGGCCAGATAGAACAGCTGAACAGGCCAGATCCGGCCCACGGGCTGTAGTTTGCCCACGGCTGTTCTATACTGAGCACGCCGAAAATTGGAAGGATGGACAATATCCAAGAACACCAAAAGCTAGCAAGACTATTGGATAGGGGAGAGACCCTCACTCCCTCTCCCTATAAGAACGGGCTTGAGCAGGAAGGGGAGCTGGTCTTCAAGACAGGAGCTCAGCATTCTCCCAGGTCATGGGCGGCGTGGAGAGCGCCTGGGAAGGCACAGGGGCATTCTTCCTTAATTGTCAGCTGAACCCAGGTGACAGGCAAAGCCACATCTTGGTTACACATCTTACCAAAAAGGCCCATGTGTTCTCAGCTTTGACTCTTATCTTTGCCCAGGTGTCGGGAAGTGGGTTTTGATATGTAAATCCAGTCCAGCACAGGGAATGAAGGAATGAATGAAGGAATGAATATGGGAATGAGGGAATGAATATGGCCCCGGCCCACCCAAGCTCAAGTTTTTGGTGACAGCTTCCTGGTACTTGGGGTATAAAATAAACGGGCTGCCTCGGCTCTGGGTCACTGTCCTCGCCATCAGAAGAGGGCAGCGGTCCACCGGTCCCAGCTTTTCCCTTCCATCTCTGTGTCTTTCTTTTCTCAACCCCCAGCCACCCCTACTCAGGAATTGGCCCCCCCTGGATGCGGAAAAGAGAAATATTTACATCTAAGACCTGAAGGAAACCTCTTTCCTTTTGCATCTGCCTCAGGAGTTTGGCTTTCTCTGCAGTAGGCCCAACTGCATTTTCCGGTGCAAGTCATACTGAGAGATCCTCCCTTGCTCCAACTGGTGGGCGGAGTATGACATAACCCGCACCTGCGGCCTGGACATTCCTGAGCACCTAACCAGGCACCTTATATGGACTGTACATCGAACCAATCAGCACCTGCCAGATACCCTGAGCCCTTGATTCCTAAGTGCCTACTCATGTGCTTTATGAGAAACCACCAATCAGTGCGTGCCGAGTACCCTAAGCCCCATCCCTTCCCACTCCTCCCCTCTAAAGGGTGCTCCCCTCTGCACGTGCTGCTGCCCTCCCCTTGCAAGACAGCCCGGCAGGGGTCCTTGTCCTCTAATAAAGCCTGTGGTCTTGGTTCTCGGCCTCTGTCTCATCGTTCACATACTAGACAGAATAACCAGCTTACAGGTGCTGCGGCTCTTCGTGGCCTGCAGTCCTGGTCTGCGCCCCTCGCCATGGAGCTCGGCTCCGACGGCCCTACCGCCATGCGCAGGGCTGGTTCCACGAGACGTGCAGCCTGTGGCCGGGCCGGGCCCTGTCCCTGCAGGTGGAGCAGCTGCTCGCTGTGCCAGGATATCCTCGTCTTCCGCAGTAAGAGCTATGGCAACGGCAACGTGCTGGTGTTGGACAGGGTCATCCAGGGCACGTAGCAGGGCGAGTTCTCCTACCAGGAGATGACAGCCAGCCTGCCCTCTGCAGCCACCCCAACCCACGCAAGGTGCTGATCATCGGGGGTGGGGTCCTGCAGGAGGTGGTGAAGCATTCCTCGGTGGAGTCCGTGGTCCAGTGCGAGATTGACGAGGATGTCATCCAAGTCTCGAAGAAGTTCCTGCCCAGCAAGGCCATTGGCTACTCCAGCTCAAAGCTGACCCTCCACGTGGGCCACGGCTTCGAGTTCATGAAACAGAACCAGGACGCCTTCGACGTTATCACCGACTCCTCGGACCCCATGGGCCCCGCCGAGAGCCTCTTCAAGGAGTCCTACTACTCTGCTGCAGGGCGAGTGCCAGTGGCCGCACCTGGACCTCACCAAGGACACACAGCACTTCTGCAGGTCGCTCTTCCCCGTGGAGCTCTACGCCCGCTGCACCATCCCCACCTGCCCCGCGGCCAGATCGGCTTCATGCTGTGCAGCAAGAACCCGAGCACCAACTTCCAGGAGCACCAACTTCCAGGAGCACCAACTTCCAGGAGCACCAACTTCCAGGAGCACCAACTTCCAGGAGCACCAACTTCCAGGAGCACCAACTTCCAGGAGCACCAACTTCCAGGAGCACCAACTTCCAGGAGCACCAACTTCCAGGAGCACCAACTTCCAGGAGCACCAACTTCCAGGAGCCGGTGGGGCCGCTGATGCAGAAGCAGGTGGAGCAGGTGCAGCTGAGGCACTACAATTCCGACGTGCACCGGGCGGCCTTCGTCCTGCCGGAGTTTGCCTGCAAGGCCCTGAACGATGTGAGCTGAGTCCAGATGCTGCTGCCGACACCGGCCTGGACCTCGGGCCAGGTGGCCCTGGACAGGACCCCAGCCGGCACCCCAACAGCCAAGTGTTACAGCCCCAGGATGCTGCCCGCCCGCCCCGCTGGCCGACTGTCTGTGGTGTTCCACCTTCAAGCCTCCACCAGCTGTGTACAGCCCCTCCGCCCTCTGTCACCCCCACTCCAAAATACATGTATTTATAGCAAAACAAACAAAAAAGAATAATCAGCTTACAAAACTCTTGCAGTGGTTTGAATTTAGTGATAACGTCTGTATCCTCATGTGTCAGGCCCTTTCGTTGGGCAGCACTCCTGCCAATCTTACTGTGGGGGCCACATTTCAGGTGATAGGGTACCCAGGTGCCCTGCTGTCCACCGATGCCCTCCTTTCTGTTCTGACAGGGCTACCCTGTTTCCCCGAAAATAAGAGTGTCTTATATTAATTTTTGCTCCCAAAGATGCGCTAGGTCTTATTTTCAGGGGATGTCTTCTTTTTCCATGAAGAATACGGTACACATTTATTGTTAAATGAAAATAAAGGAAATTTATTACCTGTATAAGGTACGGTAGTATGGTAGTTGTCAACAAACCGGACAAACTGTGAATCCTACAGCATCAAAAATTTACTCATTTATTAAATGACAATCATGTCATCATCTTCTGGAACATCATCATAACAATCCAATTCCTGAATTTCCTGGTGAATTTCTTGTGACTCCATTTCTTTCAGAATCAGTGGACCAGATCTCTCATGTTTAGCAATAGCACTGTCTTTAAATGAGTACTTGTCAAGGTAGCCTGCTCGCAGTGCATGTGCAATGCCACTGTCAGTGATTTTCTCCCATGAATTCTTCACCCAAGTCACAACTTCTTGCAGTTCAGGTTTCACAAAGTGTCCACGCTGATTTCTCTCCATTCACACAGCAGTGACGTCAGGACTCCGCGTGACGTCACTGGTTGCTAGATGCCAGTCAGGGCTACCCTAGCGACCAGTTTACGGTAAATTAATTTTCATTCTGAGACAGAGCCTGGGGGCCTTATTTTCGGGGGGGGGGATGTCTTATATTTCACTCAGAAGGAAACCTGTAAGTAGGTCTTATTTTGGGAGTGTGTCTTATTTTCGGGGAAACACGGTAGGAATCAGAGTGGTACAAAATAGAGGAGAGAGGGCTGGAGGGGCAGGGTCCTAATGGCCTCTGCTAGGAGGTGACAAATGCCATGTTCCAAGCAGCTCGTTGGCTGGAGTTAGTTGAACAGCTTCAACTGCAGGAGACTGGGACATGTAGGGGAAGCAACATGGGACATTTGATAAACAACTTGCCAAAAGAACTATGACTCTGAGCAGATACCTCCCTCTCTCTGTGCCCAAATGTACTGATCGCTGGCCTCAGTGTCACAGCATCAGCATCGCTGGACATTTTGTAAGAACTACAGTCTCTGGTACCTTCACTCACCTCCTGGATCAGAACCTGCACATCTCCGAGTGACTTGTATGCATATGACAGCGTGAGAAGCACGGGCCTAAAACACTACTCCATCAATCCCTTCCTCCGGCTAATTGTTTCCTTTCCCCAGAGCACCTGCTGACTCACCCCACCCCCACCTCCAGGTGGGGGATTAGACGTTGCCAGGACACTGCTCTTACCCTTAGAAAACCAAAGGAAGAAAAGGGTACCCATAGGCAGTGGGAAAGAAGCACACTGTTATCAGAGAAGGCAGGCGCCAGATGCAGAGCCCGGGGCTATAATTAATGGTAACACGAAGCAGGGGACGTGGGGGGGGGCACTCAGGAAGGACGGCGGTGGGGAACTGAAGGGGAGTGTTCTCCGGCTGGACCAGCTGTCCTGGTCAGAGAATAATCAGTTTGGAAAGATACAAACCAACATGCTGTTGTGGTCCAATTGGTGAAGAACTCAGCTCTCCTCTCCTGAAAGCTGAGACCTTCCAATGTGGCAGGGGCTGACCTCACAGCGAGCTTGGATTTGCCTCCCTGCAATGTAGCCACACAGCTCAGCACTCATCCCATCGGGGTCCCAGACAGAAACCTCCCGGGAGATAGTCTGAAAAGCCCAGCTGTGCAGTCTCCCCCCTCCCACACCCCACTTTAGGGCACCGGATCTCCCCTCAGCTGGTCTCAGCAGGTGAGGCCAAAAGTCCCAGCAGCAAGGGGGGGGGGGGGGGAAGACTAGGCTTCAAACCCAGCAGTACAGGTGGGCGGAGCAGCGTAACAGATACGCACTGAATATTCTGGAAGAGATTGGAGGTGGGTAAAAGGCCAATAATGACATTATTGTCAACTGGGTAAAGGAAACATTGGAGGAGGCGAAGAAACGTTCATCCATCTCTAGTTCAAGGGCCCCCGAGAGGAGTACGAGTTGCCTGTTCTGGACCTCATCACTGCCATCCAGCCAGCTCCCATGAGCTCCGACCTCTGAAGACAGAAAGCCTGGACAAGGAAGAGAAACTCCCCAGTGTGAAGTAGGCCGTCTCTATGGCCCAGGAAGTGGGAGCAGGAGTGTATGCCCTTCTGGAAATCCTGGTTGAAGTGAACCCTACAAGGGTCCTGATGGTGTCTGCTTGCCTCGTGGTGAAAGGAGTGAAGAGGGTGTAGGCCCAGGGGTGGGGCCAGAGGCGGCACCCAGGGCTCCCAGGAAGCAGAGATGCTCTAGCCCTCCAGCACTTCCACTTGATGTCATTGTACAAGATCCTGAAACGCATCTCTGTTCAGCCAGCTAGCCTCTCCTGTATTTAACAAAAAGTGTTGCGTCCTTGGAAAAACCAGTCTCTTGCAAATACTTTTTTTACCATTGAATGTATTGCTTCTTTGAAAATCTAGAGAAATAAAGAACTTATTTTCCAGACACTTTCTGCTTCCTGCCTTTAGTCGAGTACAGATGCTGCAGTGTTATTAAGTTTAACATAATCTTTCAAACCAGCTTCATTCGGCTATTTTTGTTCAAGGGGAGGACCAGCAGAGGGAGCCATCAAACTGGTTGTCAGCTGTCTCTGGAGGCCAGCATTTGGTCTGTGACCTTCTGTCCCCCTTCCCTCCACTCTGTCTCCCTGTGACTTTGCTCTCCATCCTCTCAGAACTATGCTTTGTTTTAGGAGCAAAATACATTTCTAAGACGTCTGATGTGGGGGTTGGACTAGACCATGATAATGCTATTTATCATCACCATCATCATCATCTGATAGATCTGGAAGGGGCCTTAATTCAGTACACCTGAACCAGGTTCTCGGGTGAGCTTCCTACCTTCCAGAAGAAAAGAATCCCACTAGGAGCCAGGAAACCAAGGCAACTCAACACGGCACAAGCGGGAGGTGAATTTTTGGCAGCTGGTGCAGGGCTACCTTCATGTGACTTCCATAAAGCCTACAGGAGAGCTCTCAGCCCCGCCGGAATTCCAGCTGTCTTTTCAGCTTAGAGTTCTGGTCTGCAGATTTGGCTGAGAAACAGTAAAAACGGGGACATCCATCAATGTCTGGTCAGGTATGCAGGACAGATTTGCCTGTTTGGAAGGGAACCTTAACCAAAGCTCAAAGATACTTTTCCCATGGCCTCTGCCTCAGCCATGCTTCACCAAGGGATGGCTGCTCATGCCCAGGCAGGTAGATCAGCCACAGAGCATCATTGAGCTTCTGCTAAGTCCTCGTCAAGTACAAACAGCTCCTCACTTGTGAGAAGAAATAAACTCTCTGGTCCACCATCTGCTATTGAGTTAAAATCTGAGGGCTTAATCCCCTAGCTAAGCCCAAAGCCTTGATCCTGCATCTTATTTTTATTCCCAGCCAGCAGAATATGCATTTCAAAGTCCCTAGCCAATGGATCAAGATTAGTATTATCAACTGGCCTTCTTTTTAATCTTTACTCGAGAATAGAGAGACAGGAAGGAAGGAAGAGAGGGAGAGAGAAAGAAACATCCATTGACTACCTTTTGCATTCCCCCTACCAGGGACCAAGTCTGCAACCCAGGCATGTGCTCTGACCAGGAATCAAACTGGGACAAGGCTCCACCAACTGAGCCAGTCTGGCCAGGCTCAATTGGCCTCCTTAAAACCCTTTTATCCACTCCCAAAGTTGGAGTCAACCGGGAGATGACCACGAAGTCAGACAGATGGCATTAAACATGTCAACTTCATTGCTGGCACAACCAGAGTGGAGAACGTTGTGAATATATGTGGTCACGATGGGTCCCCTGATAGTTTGCATTCATATAGAGACTGATGTGAGGTGTGGGAGGGATAACAGGATATCCGGCACAGGAGACGCAAAAACCTGAAAATCGTACTTCTGGGGACACTGGCTAAATGTGATGTGCAAAGGTGGTGTGCTCCTGGGTGCTGGCATGCCAGTGGGTGTCACATGCATACCTTTCTCCTCCCAAAAATGCTCGTGGACAATAAATATTCCCAGTTCCTAGCTGGGTGATACTGGGGATCAGTATCACCTGCCTGAGCCATGATTTCTTCGCCTATACAAGGGATACTCATTTCCAAATTCATTACAAACATCGAGCAGCATCCATAGGGGTCTGACTTATGAGACTAAGATCACAAGCCTTTTGCCCTGGCCATCTAAGTTCTCACTCTGACTCCTAGATGCCATGCTGACCTGGGAACTGTGTCTACCATCCAGTCACTGAGGGTTGGGGGGGGGGGAGCGTGAAGGGCAAGGGGCTGGTAGGAACCAGTCTTCAATGTCCCTCTAGACTCACTCTCCTTGCAGAAGGAGTGGGCTCCTCGGTTGGCCCTAGAAAATGTGCTGTAATAAAAGGGGATGATTCCATTTTCGAAATCCATCATTCCAAGGCTGATGAACAATGGGAAAGGGCTGCTTTTTTTTTTTTGGGGGGGGGGGGAGAATGTTTGCCAAGTTCTCTCCATTCATATTCATTAGCCTGTCTCTCCCAATGTGTCACCTGTCAAGCCCGACAGGATAGAAACAGACAGGAATAATAGACCTCAATTATGTGGACTTGGGAAATAAATGAAAGTAGCAAGCGAGAGGATCCAAGGAAAGGAGTGTGGGTGTTGCTGGGTCCTCGTGCTCCCCGTCAGAGGCTGAGGAGAAGGTAACATTTCTATGCAACTCAGTCCCCAGATTGTGAGGAGCTGGAGATGCAGAGATGAAAACACTGTCTCATCCCCCAAGGAGCTAGGATGAGCCGAGTCTGATCAGCCCAGTGAGAGCAAGGACGGACATGGTCTCAGCCCTGGGGCGGGCCTTCTGAGATACCAGAGCTGAGGCAAAGGTTAAGGAGCGAACCGCCGAAACCGGTTTGGCTCAGTGGTAGAGTGTCGGTCTGCGGACTGAAAGGTTCCGGGTTCGATTCTGGTCAGGGGCATGTACATTGGTTGTGGGCACATCCCCGGTAGGGGGTGTGCAAGAGGCAGCTGGTCGATGTTTCTCTCCCATCGACATTTCTAGCTCTCTCTCCCTTCCTCTCTGTAAAATATCAATAAAAAATATATTTTAAAAAAAAGAAGGAGCGAACCAAGCAGAGGGAGCAGGATAAACTCAGTGATGAGAAAGCTCTAGACAGAGGAAATGATGTCCAACACCCGCCAAGTCTCACCGACTTCCAGTGCGCTACCTGCTTTCCACGAAGCCCCTGTGACATTGTGGTTCATAATAAGAAATATGTATTTGATCTTTGACCATTTCTGGCAGAGTCCTGAATCTTAGAATTTCCTAAGCAACTACTGGACCTCACCTAAGGATGGAGACTGGTGGTCAGTGGAACCAACCACTGCTCAGTCCCACCAAAACCTCTGGGAAGGCAGAGGGGCTAGAGGTTGAGTTCAGTTGCCAATGGGCAATGATTTAAGGCAACATGCTTAGGCAACAAAACCCTCCTAAAACCCCAAAAAGGACCGAGTTCGGAGAGCTCTTTGACTTATGAACATGTACGTGCTGGGAGGGAGACTCACCCGGCGGGCGGGGAACCTCCGCACCATTTCCCATTCCTCTTCCTATGCATCTCTCCCATCCGGCTGTTCCTAGTCACATCCTCTCGTAATAAACCAGTGATCTAGTGAGTAACATGTTTCTGAGCTCTGTGAGCCACGCCAGCAAACTGAACACAAAGGGGGAGGGGGATGGAATCTTCACTCTATAACCATTGAGTCAGAAGCAGGCAGTGACCTAGGCTGCTGAGTACATCCGGGGGGGGAGGGAGGACAGTTTTGCAGAACTAAGCCCATAACTTGTGGAGTCAGATGTTCTCTCTTCACCTAGCGTGAAGATTGAATTGAATTGTACGGGACCCAGCTGGTGTCAGAACTGTTGGTGTGGAAACACTCCCATCTCACACACACACCATGCTGCCTTCCGAACGTGATGAGCAAGGCCCAGAAGTGGGCTTCAGTGTCCTGTCCATAGATAACTACAAAGAGGGCTGTTTCTGGAAGTAATATGGGAAGCAGAGAAGAGCTGAACACTATTTGAAAGACTTATGTACCATGGGAAGAGACAGGAGGTTACCCTGGGATAAGATTATCTCAAAGGGTTTTAAGAAGAGGAATGTCATGAGTAGATGGGTTTCAAATAAATCCATTTTCTTGGGTCCCACCAAAGTAACATGAAATAAGACCAGGTACCGAAAGGCTAGTGAGGACACTCTTGTGGTAGGTAATCCAGAGGGAAAGTGGTGGGAGCCAAGATGGTGGAAAGCAGACTGGAGCAAGAGGAGAGAGAGAGAGACCAGCAGGACTGGCTGGTCTAAGGGACAGAGGGAGGATGGAGGGTAAAGGTGATTCCAGGCTTTAGACGGAATGACTAAAAGGTACATGTTGTCTCCAATTTAAACAAGAACATAGGGAGAACTGTTTGAGAGGACTGTGCTTTTAAATACTTTCTTCTTGGCAATAAATAACATCTTTGCTCCCCCCAAAAAATAATAATATCAGTAGTTGTGACCACTCTGGCTTCAAAAGAATGTATATTTCCTCAGACAACTCACAATCTTCACTTGATTATGTGGGTCTGTTATGACCTTGAAAAAAAGTTAGAAATATATGATATGGAAATTAATAAGGTAATTTTTAAAAATATGTTTTATTGATTTTTAGAGAGAGAGGAAGGGAGAGGGACAGATATAGAAGAAACATCCATGAGAGAGAATCATCATTGATTGGCTGTCTCCTGCACACTGCCCTACTGGGGATTGGGGCCACAACCCAGGAATGTGCCGGGACCAGGAATCAAACCAGTGGTCTCTTGGTTCATAGGTCAATGCCCAATCACTGAGCCACACTGGCTGGGCAATAAGGTAATTAGAAATCATCCTGTAAGGGAGCCAGTGATGCACTTTCATGGAATCAGAAACACTTGAACTTGGCAACAACATTATGTTTGGGCAGAGGAGCCTTCTATTCTGGGAAGAGGATCCATAACTTTCCCGCACAATAGGGACAGGGCAGCGTCTTCCATACATGGTGCTGGGAAAACTGGACAGCCCCCTCCAGAGAATGGAATCAGATCACTCTCACACCACGCACAAACATCCATCTGACAAGGATTCAGGATGTAAGCGAGACCTAAAACTCCCAGAAGAAAACACTGGGAGAGCTCCTTGACATTGGTCCTGGCAATTGTAGTTTTTTGGATTGGACACCAAGAGCACAGACAAAATACAAAAGAAAGTTGTTTTTTTTTAAAATGGGACTACAAACTAAAAAGTGTCAGTACAGCAAAGGAACCATCAACAAAATGAAAAGGCAACTGACAGAAAGGGAGAAAATATTTGCAAACATGTATCTGATCAGGGTTGATATTCAGAATATATACCTCAATCAATAGCAAAAAAAAAAAAAAAGGCAGAAAAATAATCCAATTATAAAAGGAGCCAAGGACCAGAAGAGACATTTTCCCAAAGGGGACACCAATGAACAAGTGTCCATGAAAAGTGTTCGCCATCACTAATCCCCAGGGGAATGCACATCCAGACCACAGTGAGGCCTCCCCTCACACCTGTGGGGATGACTTTTTCTCAGAAAGACCACTAACAAGTGTGATCCAGGGTGTGGAGGAAAGGGACCCTGTGTGCACCCTCGGTGGAAATGTAAATTGGTGCAGCCATAACTTTTGTTTTTTGTTGTTGCTTCCATTTCCTTCTGGGAATTGAATCTCTGCTAGTTCCTCCTCTGACACACCAGAGGGCAGTGTTCAGCGAGTCCAGAGAAAACTCCTAGGCTATGGGCTGCACACAGGAGAGGTATTTCATTCTACCAGTAAATGCTCTTAACCCCTCAGAGCTTCGTGGAGGTACAGTCGTCCCCACATAGCTGCAGGGATACGCCCAAGACAGTCCCCGTGGATGCCTGAAACCACAAAGAGTTTGAACCCTATGTTTCTTCTTATACATCCATTTCAGGGCTTCTCTTTGGTGTGCCCCGATTGCCCGCATCACTACTCTTGCACTATGGGGCCATTATGAGTACAATAAGGGCTCAACAGAATCAATGCAGTCCAGGGCAGCAGATGCAATGACAGCTAAGACAGGCTGGATGCACCGGACAAAGAGTGCTCCCTGTCCCGAGTGGGGCAGAGGACAGTGTGGGATCTCATCACACTGCTCCACTTGGCCATCAGCACGTGTCTAAACCACCATGCCCGGGGGTGGGGGTGGGGGGAACAAAGGCAGGAGAAGGGTTTTAAACACACCTCACCCTTGCTTCGGGGTTAGTCCTGGGAGCTTCAAGAGAGTAAGTACTTCCCCAAGTCAAACTTTGCTAGACATGGTGGGACTACATGAAAAGTCAAATTGGAATTTAAACTCTCCCACACACACACAGGAAAAGCATACATGGTTCACAGTCAAGACAGAAGGAAACCATTGTTAGAAGCTCAAGCACTGACAAGAAAAATGTAGCAAGCAAGCTACAACATAAGCAGAAAACATTTAATCCACATTACCCCCCAAATGGCAGGAATATTAAGAACCATGTGACGAGAGGCACCAGGGATGACAATGGAGCCCTCCCACAGCAGCTCAGCTTTGAGCCAGGATTATGGGGTTTGAACTGCAGCACTTACAGAGAAACAGGTCCCCAGGGAATCAACCCAGCCGAGAGTGCATTCTCAAAGTTGACACCTTCTGGAAGTCTGTGTTAAGAATGGCTTTGGTCTCAAAATCTCATCTCAAGGTGAACCATCCAAGAATGGTCCTGGGTCAGAAAACCTAGAGCTTAGGTCTCGCCACGGACCTGCCCACCAGGAGGGAGGGAGAGGAGGTCAGCTTTCCAGCACTGGGCTCAACTCATTTGCACACAGGTGTGTGAGGCAGGAGCTGCCAAGTCTCCATCAGTCATTTCACTTGTGGCTGCAGCCGGAAAGTCACGGCAAGGACGAGAGGATTGCCTATCTGGGGCTGGAACAGTTCGTGCTGAGCAGGCACCGCAGCGGCAGGGCCACGTTGGAGAAGTGGGAGTCGGGTGGCAGAGACCTGGAGGCATTCATGGAGGACCTGAGTGGGGAGAGCACGAAGCCCCTGGCTGGGCCCACAACCACAGACGGGGACAGGAAGCCCTCTTTTCCGAGAATATTCATTCTACCAGTAAATGCTCTTAACCCCTCAGAGCTTCGTGGAGGTACAGTCGTCCCCACATAGCTGCAGGAATACGCCCAAGACAGTCCCCATGGATGCCTGAAACCACGAAGAGTTTGAACCCTATGTTTCTTCTTATACGTCCATTTCAGGGCTTCAACGCCCTTCAGTCGTTGCCCACTTCAAGGAGCAGTGGTCAGCAGCAAACTCAACGGTGGTCAACACAAAGACACTCCCGGACTCCCCAAGATACATCCCTGCAAACAGGACGGACCATGAGATGAAGGGAAAGAAAATGGCGCAGCCTTCCTAGTCAAGGTTATCAAACACCCTCCCTACTCATTATCCAGGGAGAGGACTGTCCTGGGTCTGAAGAGGGAGGGCTTTCCCTGGAGAATCCACTCAGCTCCAGAACAGCAAGTCGGGCGCCTCCACGTCCCAGGAAGGGCCTTACCAAGAAGTGCCCGTGGAGGTGGGAGACAGAAGCCACCGTGCCCAGAAGTCCTACCAATGTGAGAAGTGTCCCCAGCCCTTTGGGTATTTCTCTCGGTTCCAACTGCATCGGAGAAGACCATAATGAGAGGACCTTTGTTGGCCCCGCGTGTGGCAAAGGCTTCTTCCAGGCCTCGGACCTCTGTGTGCATCGGCGATTCACACGCAAGAGAAGCCTTTCCGGCCTTCAGCCACAGAACCAACTGCTGGCCCAGGAGAGGGTCCACGGGGGGCGAGAAGCCCTGCGTGTGCACTCAGGGTGAGAGAAGAGACTGCCAGTCATGCACCTACCACCAGCCCCTGAGGCTGCACCAGAGAACTGCCCACACCTGGGGCCTCCACACCAGAAGCTTCCTTCATGTAATGTGTGTATATATATTTTTATTTTATATTTTTATTGATTTCATGGAGAAAGGGAGGGGGGAGAGGGAGATAGAAACATCAATGAAGTGGGCAAGACTTATCTTAAAGGCATGTGAAAAAAATATATATATATATATATATTCTGTCTGTCATTATACATATTTCTATAGTGCTTCTCTATTTACACATGCTTTATAACATCCCAATCTTACTTTCCATTCATTGTCTCCCCCACTAAAATGTAAGTTTAAGGTGATAGATCTCCCTTCCTCCAGTTGATTGACAGACGTAAACCCCACCTGCGGTCAGATATACCTGAGCATTGAACCACCAATCAGCAACGCTAAATACCCTAAGCCCCGACCCCTATCCTCCCTTTAAAAGTAGACCCCCGGGTGTCTTCCGGCCTCTTTCTTTCTCTCACTTATCTTTCAGCTCCAGATCTGTCTCCCACTCACCTGGACATGTCTCAGAGGTATACAGCTGGCCTCCACTGGTAGGATTTCTCCATCATTGGATCCCAAATTTTTCTCTCCTAGTTAAGCCCTTATACCAGGTTGTTGTTAAAGTATTAAGTTTGACAGTAAAATAGTCAAGTTTTCAGGTTAATTTAAATCGGCTAAATGAAATAAGTGAATATTCAAGAAAATCTAATTGGACAAAAGGCTGTTCCTAAAGTATTAACCAAAATCTAATTGGACAAAAGGCTGTTCCTAAAGTAGTTCATTTCATGTTAAAATTGCTTAACATGCAATGAACCCTAAAGCAGTCATCATTTTGAGCAAACAATTAAAAGGAGGCCAATTGGAAGGCAGCTCCCGCCTGGCTCCCTGCTGGTGGGTAGGTGCCCGTGGACATGGCCCCCATCCCACCCAGAGCAAGAGGCAGGCGCAAGAGGACCAAGTTCAGCGAAAACCAACTGCAGGTTCTTATCAAGGCCTTTGAGGAGGACCCATACCCTGATGCCATTGCCCAAGAAAAAGTAGCCCTGCAAATCAGAAACCTCGCTGCAGAATCCAGGCCCGTCCTCTGGGAGTTTGCAGCAGGACCATGGGCAGCCCAGGAGCAGCCTGCGCTGTTGGCTGTTGGTGACATCTTACATGGTCGGCCACCTTCTTCTCGGACTTGGAGCTCCAGAAGGACGACTGCAGAGCCTCCCGTCCGCTTTGCAGCTGTCTCTTGAGGGCGTGAGAGGAGAATTCCCAAAGTGACCAACGGCTCTCCCTACTGCCTGCAAGATCCGGATGTCCGGATGACCTGGCACAACAATGCACCAGGGTGGAAACTAACTATCCTCTACCCAACTATGGAAAAGAAGCATGCATCTATCTTTTTTCTTCATTCATTGTTATGTTATCTTGTTAAATAAAAGCCCTGTGCATGGGGGGAAAAAATTCAAAGGATCCCAAGTAAAATTCATAAAAAAGATTAACCTTTGGACGAGAATATGTTTATATTTCCAAAAAACTCCAAGACCATGTGGATTCCTGCAACAGAGAGGAATAAGCAGGAAATGATTCAGCCATGAAGACAAGAGGAGAAACAGTCCAGATATGGAAGACGCTGACGACACCTTGCCATGCTAGCAGTCAGCAGCTGTCACTGCAGGTTACCCAGGACCAAACCCGAGGTCAAACCTGCATTACCATCATTTGTCCACCATCCAGATGTCATTACTGCAGTATACACTCGGAGATTTTGGACATTGAAAATTGGACTCGGAACTGTTGGACATTAAAATTTGGACTCGGAACTTTTGCACATTGAAATTGGGAGTCAAACATCTTTTGTTCTTATATGTTTATTTCTGGTCTGTAGATGCAAGATTTCTTTTAAAAAAAATTAAAATGGGGGAGATGTAGAGAGCCGTCTGGGAAAGCACATGGATGCTCTTTTAGTCAGCTGAGCCCAAGAGCACTGGCAGAATCATGTTATCTGTACTGATTTCTTATCTTTATCCAAGTGCTTGGAATGAGGAACAAAAAGGACCTTGACCCACCCAGGTCTTGTTATGCTAAATCTTGTACCCAAAAATAAGGAGGAGCTTACCCAGATCCTGATGAATAGGATTTGGGCACACCCGAAAATCCTTTTGATCATAAAATCCCTTTTGGAAACCAATAAATATCCTATGTTGTCTGAGGTGAGGTCACTGTGTCTCTATCAGAGGACAGGAAGCCACCCGGCACCCAGCTTGAATCTATTTCTGTCTCTTGTCTGTTCCCCAAGATATATGATCAATACCGGGGGCCCCCTGCCTGTGGGGGGGATCCCAAGGCAGGTGCTGGGCATGGAGGCCATAGGGGAATAGACTACCCAGGAGACAGAACTGAACCTTACATCACCCTGCTTGGCCCCAGAGGATGGCTGCTTAGTCAAGGACTGGTAAGACTCCTAATGTGAGGGGCAACCTAAGACAGGCACAGTCTCAGGGGCCATCAGAAGAGAACTTGGGGGTCAACAGAGGTGGGGCACAGATCCTCACCCCCCCCCCAACATTACAGGCGCTTGAACACTCTCCCCTTCTGAGGGAGGTCTCCTGCCCCATGGCTGCTTCGTGCTTCCCTTTCGCAGCTCAGATCAGGACCCAGAAAGCAAACAGATTTGGCCCAGCTCAGGTTGAGACCCAGTTACCAACAAGAGACTTGGCCCAGCTAAAACTGAGACCCAGACAACAGAGAAGTGGTTGATGGCAGCTTCCCTATATCTAAAGCTAGCCTAAATCCAGGAGTGCTCAGGGCTTTCTCAAGGATGCATATACTCCTTTCCATTAATTTTTACAGAGTAAACTAAAAATTGTTGTTAAAGTATTAAATTTGACAGTAAAATAGTCAAGTTTTCAGGTTCATTTAAATTGGCTAAATGAAATAAGTGAATATTCAAGAAAATCTAATTGGACAAAAGGCTGTTCCTAAAGTATTAACCAAAATCTAATTGGACAAAAGGCTGGTCCTAAAGTAGTTCATTTCATGTTAAAATTGCTTAACATGCAATGAACCCTAAAGCAGTCATAATTTTGAGCAAAAAATTAAAAGGAGGCCAATTGGAAGGCAGCTCCCGCCTGGCTCCCTGCTGGTGGGTAGGTGCCCGTGGACATGGCCCCCATCCCACCCAGAGCAAGAGGCAGGTGCAAGAGGACCAAGTTCAGCGAAAACCAACTACAGGTTCTTATCAAGGCCTTTAAGGAGGACCCATACCCTGATGCCATTGCCCAAGAAAAACTAGCCCTGCAAATCAGAAACCTCGCTGCAGAATCCAGGCCCGTCCTCTGGGAGTTCGCAGCAGGACCATGGGCAGCCCAGGAGCAGCCTGCGCTGTTCGCTGTTGGTGACATCTTACATGGTCAGCCACCTTTTTCTCGGAGCTCCAGAAGGACAACTGCAGAGCCTCCCGTCTGCTTTTCAGCTGTCTCTTGAGGGCGTGAGAGGAGAATTCCCAAAGTGACCAATGGCTCTCCCTACTGCCTGCAAGATCCGGATGTCCGGATGACCGGGCACAACAATGCACCAGGGTGGAAACTAACTATCCTCTACACAACTATGGAAAAGAAGCATGCATCTATCTTTTTACTTCATTCATTGTTATGTTATCTTGTTAAATAAAAGCCCTGTGCATGGGGGGAAAAATTTCAAAGGATCCCAAGTAAAATTCATAAAAAAGATTAACCTTTGGACGAGAATGTTTATATTTCCAAAAAACTTCAAGACCATGTGGATTCCTGCAACAGAGAGGAATAAGCAGGAAATGATTCAGCCATGAAGACAAGAGGAGAAACAGTCCAGATATGGAAGACGCTGACGACACCTTGCCATGCTAGCAGTCAGCAGCTGTCACTGCAGGTTACCCAGGACCAAACCCGAGGTCAAACCTGCATTACCATCATTTGTCCACCATCCAGATGTCATTACTGCAGTATACACTCGGAGATTTTGGACATTGAAAATTGGACTCAGAACTGTTGGACATTAAAATTTGGACTCGGAACTTTTGCACATTGAAATTGGGAGTCAAACATCTTTTGTTCTTATATGTTTATTTCTGGTCTGTAGATGCAAGATTTCTTTTAAAAAATTAAAATGGGGGAGATGTAGATAGCCATCTGGGAAAGCACATGGATGCTCTTTTAGTCAGCTGAGCCCAAGAGCACTGGCAGAATCATGTTATCAGTACTTATTTCTTATGTTTATCGAAGTGCTTGGAATGACAACAAAAAGGACCTTGACCCACCCAGGTCTTGTTATGCTAAATCTTGTACCCAAAAATAAGGAGGAGCTTACCCAGATCCTGATGAATAGGATTTGGGCACACCCGAAAATCCTTTTGATCATAAAATCCCTTTTGGAAACCAATAAATATCCTATGTTGTCTGAGGTGAGGTCACTGTCTCTCTATCAGAGGACAGGAAGCCACCTGGCACCCAGCTTGAATCTATTTCTGTCTCTTGTCTGTTCCCCAAGATATATGATCAATACCGGGGGCCCCCTGCCTGAAGGGGGATCCCAAGGCAGGTGCTGGGCATGGAGGCCATAGCGAAATAGACTACCAAGGAGACAGAACTGAACCTTACATCGCCCTGCTTGGCCCCAGAGGATGGCTGGTTAGTCAAGGACGGGTAAGACGCCTAAAGTGAGGGGCAAACTAAGACAGGCACAGTCTCAGGGGTCATCAGGACAGAACTTGGGGGTCAACAGAGGTGGGGCACAGATCCTCACCCCCCCCCCCAACATTACAGGCGCTTGAACACTCTCCCCTTCTGAGGGAGGTCTCCTGCCCCATGGCTGCTTCGTGCTTCCCTTTCGCAGCTCAGATCAGGACCCAGAAAGCAAACAGATTTGGCCCAGCTCAGGTTGAGACCCAGTTACCAACAAGAGACTTGGCCCAGCTAAAACTGAGACCCAGACAATAGAGAAGTGGTTGATGGCAGCTTCCCTATATCTAAAGCTAGCCTAAATCCAGGAGTGCTCAGGGCTTTCTCAAGGATGCATATACTCCTTTCCATTAATTTTTACAGAGTAAACTAAAAATTGTTGTTAAAGTATTAAATTTGACAGTAAAATAGTCAAGTTTTCAGATTACTTTAAATGGGCTAAATGAAATAAGTGAACATTCAAGAAAATCTAATTGGACAAAAGGCTGTTCCTAAAGTATTAACCAAAATCTAATTGGACAAAAGGCTGGTCCTAAAGTAGTTCATTTCATGTTAAAATTGCTTAACATGCAATGAACCCTAAAGCAGTCATAATTTTGAGCAAAAAATTAAAAGGAGGCCAATTGGAAGGCAGCTCCCGCCTGGCTCCCTGCTGGTGGGTAGGTGCCCGTGGACATGGCCCCCATCCCACCCAGAGCAAGAGGCAGGTGCAAGAGGACCAAGTTCAGCGAAAACCAACTGCAGGTTCTTATCAAGGCCTTTGAGGAGGACCCATACCCTGATGCCATTGCCCAAGAAAAACTAGCCCTGCAAATCAGAAACCTCGCTGCAGAATCCAGGCCCGTCCTCTGGGAGTTCGCAGCAGGACCATGGGCAGCCCAGGAGCAGCCTGCGCTGTTCGCTGTTGGTGACATCTTACATGGTCAGCCATCTTCTTCTCGGACATGGAGCTCCAGAAGGACGACTGCAGAGCCTCCCGTCCGCTTTCCAGCTGTCTCTTGAGGGCGTGAGAGGAGAATTCCCAAAGTGACCAATGGCTCTCCCTACTGCCTGCAAGATCCGGATGTCCAGATGACCTGGCACAACAATGCAATAGGGTGGAAACTATCCTCTACCCAACTATGGAAAAGAAGCATGCATCTATCTTTTTACTTCATTCATTGTTATGTTATCTTGTTAAATAAAAGCCCTGTGCATGGGGGGGAAAAATTCAAAGGATCCCAAGTAAAATTCATAAAAAAGATTAACCTTTGGACGAGAATATGTTTATATTTCCAAAAAACTCCAAGACCATGTGGATTTCTGCAACACAGAGGAATAAGCAGGAAATGATTCAGCCATGAAGACAAGAGGAGAAACAGTCCAGATATGGAAGACGCTGACGACACCTTGCCATGCTAGCAGTCAGCAGCTGTCACTGCAGGTTGCCCAGGACCAAACCAGAGGTCAAACCTGCATTACCATCATTTGTCCACCATCCAGATGTCATTACTGCAGTATACACTCGGAGATTTTGGACATTGAAAATTGGACTCAGAACTGTTGGACATTAAAATTTGGACTCGGAACTTTTGCACATTGAAATTGGAGTCAAACATCTTTTGTTCTTATGTTTATTTCTGGTCTGTAAATGCAAGATTTCTTTTTAAAAAATTAAAATGGGGGAGATGTAGATAGCCGTCTGGGAAAGCACATGGATGCTCTTTTAGTCAGCTGAGCCCAAGGACACTGGCAGAATCATGTTATCAGTGCTTGGAATGAGGAACAAAAAGGTCCTTGACCCACCCAGGTCTTGTTATGCTAAATCTTGTACCCAAAAATAAGGAGGAGCTTACCCAGATCCTGATGAATAGGATTTGGGCACACCCGAAAATCCTTTTGATCATAAAATCCCTTTTGGAAACCAGTAAATATGCTATGTTGTCTGAGGTGAGGTCACTGTCTCTCTATCAGAGGACAGGAAGCCAGCCGGCACCCAGCTTGAATCTATTTCTGTCTCTTGTCTCTTTCTTTCTCTAATTTCTTAATCCCCAGCTCCTCCACTCAGCAACCTGTTGCTTTCCGTGCGGATGTGGGAAACAGAAAATGTCCACCACAGAGCCCCCACTTTTTACCTCCCCAAGAATCTTACCCCCCAGGTTGTCTTTCAGCTCCAGGCCCAGAAAAGCAGCAAAACCAGACAAGTGATGCTGTGGCAGCCTTAGGACCAGCTTTTACCTCCCAAGTGACTCAACAGGATCGCTCTCAATAGGATCGCTCTCTTTACCGACCAGTCTCTTGGAGAAATCATGCTGCTGCACCCCTCATCCAGCACAGAAAAACGCTACCTGCTTTTTGCTCGCGTACCCCATGGCTCCTCCCACTATTAGGCCCACTGGTATTTATACTCTTAATTTTGCTCTTTGGCACTTCTCTCGTGCTCTCTTTCACTAGTTTCTTGCAGAATAGAATGCAGGCATTCACCAACCAGAAGGTGGAGAGATCTATCTGGCACTGAATTCAGAAATGAATACCAGAATCTTTGAGACCCAGGGTAGACACCCCTAAAAGACGATGCCCCTTCATAGCTGGAAGTAGCTACAGAAGACTGACCTTTGCCCCCTGACCTTGCCCGGACTCTCAATTTTTAAAAAAAATATTACCAGAAGCTTGAAATGATAGATCCTCCCTTTCTCCAGTTGATTGACAGACATAAACCCCACCTGCGGCCAGACATACCTGAGCTTTGAACCACCGATCAGCACCTGCCAAATACCCTAACCCCTGTCCCCTATCCTCCCCTTAAAAGTAGACCCCCGGGTGTCTTCCGGCCTCTTTGTCTCTTTCTCTCTGGAAGCAGCCGGCAGTGGTACCCTTTCTCCAAGAAAAGCCTGGCATCCCAATCTCAGCTACCTTCTTTAATTAATCTATCATAAGGGAGACAGGGTATTTCTGTTTTGTTTACTAGTCTCAAACCCAGAAAGTGCCTGACCCATTTCTAATGACCAATAAATAGTTGTTGAGTAAAACAAACAACAACAAAATCGCTGTTCCATTAGAGGTCCGAGGCCTGGAAGAAGCCTTTGCCACACATGGCACAAACAAATACCTGGCATATTAAAGTATTCACACTTTAGCAATAGAAACCTTAAACCTCAGTAATTATTCCGCTAGAGTATAGGAAATAAGTTTTCCAATAAACCTTCCATGAGAGAAATCTACATCAGCAAGTCAGATCGAACTTAGACAATACAACAGGGTTATGTTCCTGATGGCAAAGCACAACACTTTGGAAAGATAAAGCAACGCCACCCAGAGAGTCCAGCCAAAGCAAACTACTCCCCAGTCATCGGAATCTGAGGCATCTGCCTCTCAGTGCTGCCTGCCAGGATCATAGGTGGGGACCTGGCTGAAGAGGATGAGTGTCTGAGGAATCTTCTCAGGGGAGAGAAAGACACCATCACAGGAAGATCGATGATGCAGACCACAGCTGTGGGAGTGTCTTGTACAGCAGGAACGATGTCTCTTTCACCCTGAAAGGAAGACCAGGAGTGTTGACATCCTTCTGGAATGGGTGGGCATTTCCCTCGAGCCTGGGGTGATCTGTGACACATCTTCTAAATGCCTTGTGTCAACAGGCCATGGCAGTGACATCTTTTAGTTGTGACTAAAATTTGAGAGTCACAAGAAAAGATACAACCCTTCCCCTACCTTGCCTGGCAAGCCAGAGACCTCTCTTCTGGAGGTAGCTGTCCTCAAGCTAAATCAGATACTGTTCATCCTAACTGTGTGGGGAGGGCCCAAGAACCACACACCTTAAGTCACAAGAGAATGGATGCTCTGGAGGGAGCAACAGACACACCCAAGGACAGGACATTCAGCGTCATTCTCTTCCTTCAGACATAGCTCAGAACCATGTGTGGGGAGATCTTTGCTGGGATGTCTTTGCTCAATGACATAGTAAAGGAAACACACCAGCAAGAACCCACAAGGCACACACCCTGCCCCCACCCCCCTGCTTTTGTGTTGCCATTCCTACAGGGGCCAACAAAGAGGGCTTTGAGGAGGGAGGAGAGACAACCTCCTATTAAAGGGAAGAAACTTTTTATTAGAAGAATATAGAGTAGCAGTCAAGAACTCATTCTTTTTTTTTTTTTTTTATTTCAGAGAGGAAGGAATAGGGAGGGAGAAAGAGAAACATCAATACAAAATCATGGGTTGGCCTCCCTTCTCTCTCACTCTTCTCTCCCTCCCTCTCTCCCTCCCTCCCCTCCCACTGAGCCATGACCAATCAGGGCAGAGTGAGGGCAGGCAGACCCCCTGAGGAAATAAAACCTGAATGGACTTCCTGTTGGGAGAGCTCCCGCCCAGGTCCTGGTGGGGAGCACCCTCTGCAGGCCCCTCACCCTCGCTGGTCCAGCTCCCAGGGTGTCTCCTCGGCCACAGCGCTGGGAGCTTCGCTCACAGACCCAGTGGAAGGAAGAAGTGAAACAGAGAGAGAAACATGGAAGTGGGGAGATACACTAATTTTTATTCTCCTGGCTATGACCAGAGCAGAACCGGGACCGAAACTGAAACCGAGGTGGAGCCACAGAGAGTGATGACAATGGTCCTCCGGGAGGAAGAGGAAGTACCATTGAGGGCGGTCCACCTGGAGCAACCAGAAGCACTGGCCTTTTGCAGGGCACACGGAGCTCGGCCCAAAATCAGCCGCCGCCCCAGAGGGGAGAGGGTGAAAGAGGACGACTTCCTTCTCCAGCCCAGGTGCCTGTGTCCCTCCATCCCCCGCCCCCCCCCCCCCCCCGGGGTCACCTCAAACCCCACCTGGCAGACAGACTCATCCGGCTTGATGCCGTTTTGCAATTTCTGGCTCAAGGATGGAGCCATGGACGCCGGGTCCGGGTCAGGCCCTTCAGTCTTGCCCCCCGGGTGTGGCTGGAGACCCCTGAGCTCCTGTGAAGGCAGCGTTCTCCCACCAGGCTGCTGAGCTGACATGACCTTCAGCGGGCTGTGCCCTTGGGGGACCCGTGATCTGGGAATGTCACAGGGCCCGGCTGGCGTGGCTCAGAGCTGGAGGGTCGACCCATGACCCAGGAGGTCACGGGTCCATTCCTGTCAGGAGAAGCTGCTCAGCCAGGTCACGGCCATCGTCAGGCACCTGGAGTGGACGGACACCGTGCAGCTCACCATGCTGGTCATGGGCAGCGAGGCTCTGCAGGGGAAGCTGCTGGCGCTGCTCGTGGGCTACGTCACCAAGGAGCTGCAGGCCGAAGTACAGTATGGAGGAGACTAGGCTCAGGGGCCTCCTACCTTGGAGGCTCCTACCTCAAAAAGCTCCTGATCAATGATTCTAACTATCCTTCTCCCTTCTACTCTGAAAAAAAAAAAAACACGAATTAAATAGAATTAAAAGCAAACAAAAATCAGTGGTTGATCCAGGTCAACCATCAACATCAACTGCAAGGCCAAATCGCTTCGGAAAGAAGACAATGCTCTGCGTTTGGTGGGGTCAAGAAGATGTGGTGTATTATGAGCTTCTAGAACCAGGTAAAACCTTTAGTACTGATCCCTATCGACAACAAATAATCAATTGAAGCATGCTTTAATCATAAAATGACCAGGTTGGGCCAGAAGACATAGCAAAGTAATTTTGCTTCCTGATGACACAGCATCACACAACTTCAAAAGCAATTGAAGACACATTAAAAGATCTTGTCTGGGAAGTATTAACCCACCCGCTATATTCACCAGACCTTGTTCCTTCGGATTATCACTTATTCCGATCGATGACACACACACTTTCTGAGCAGCACTTCAAAATGTACGAAGAAGTAGAAAATTGGGTCTCTGAATGGTTTGCCTTGAAACAAGAAAAGTTCTATTGGGATGGTATCCACAAATCACCTGAAAGATGAGGGAAATGTGTAGCTAGTGATGGACATTACTTTGAATAAAGCACTTTAGATGCTTCCCTTGAAATTATTGTGCTTTCTTTTATTACAAAGTCTGCATTAGTAACCAGTACACCTGGTAATGAGAGAAAACCATTGATTGGCTGCCTCCTGCACGCCTCCTCTTGGGGATTCAGCCTGAAACCTGACCTAGAACTGTCCCCTCCTGCTTCATAGGTCAATCCTCAACCACTGAGCCACACTGGCCAGGCTCTGCATCCTATTTTGAGGAGGATCCTAATGAGACAATAGTGATGTCACCCAGCTACTTTCAACACTAATGGGCAGATAAGGGGGGGGGGGGGGAAGGAGGAGCAGCTACATCGATGTGACGAGGATGGGAATCTGTCTCCAATGCTGACCTGTCACTGCAAGTGAAGTGCTATAATAGAATAGAACTATGGAAATATATGTACCCATGCAGTTACAGTAACAGCCCTGAGGGCGGCGCCACCTAACTCCTTCTGCATCAACAGCTCTACAAACGCTGGAGTAAGTCAGGTGGGGAGAGGCTTCAGAAAGGTTATTGTATTCTCTAGCTCTACAGCAATGTTTGCTAAAGTGTGGTATGGGTACCCCCAGGGGTACGGGAAGTTTAGTGGGGGTACGCGTTGCACCAGAGTTTGGTGGGGATATGCACTGCACCGTGCTTAGCTGCGCCTAATTCTACGTTCTCATGAGTCAAGTCAAGACAGTCTTGTGAGGCGTGAGATGACCCGGTGTGCAAATAAATGTTATTTATAATATAACTTATTTATATTTTATTATGAATAATTTTATTTTTTGTTTATTATTTTGTGTATGTACCCAAAAATATATTTTGGTTGTTATTAAAATACATCCATTTATTTTTTTACAAGGGGTACTCAGCGTTACGAACATTATAGAAGGGGTACACATATGTCAAAAGTTTGGGCAACACTGCTCTAGAGCAAACGACCACTGACAGAGTGGCTAAAACAATGTCCAGTTGTTATCTCCGGGTGACTGTGGATCAGAAGTCTGGGCACAGCTTCAGGAGGGGCAAACGAGGTGACAGCTGGGCTGCATTCCCATCTGGAGGCTTGACTGGGACAGAATCTACTCCCAAGATCACTCAGTTATTGGCAGGAGTCAATTCCTTGTGACTGGCACATTGTCAAAGCCAAAGGAGGAGGAAGAGTCTCTGCAGATACTCGAGTCCCCACCATCAGGAAAAAACCAAGATCTCATTAAACTATCTGAATCAGGACCAACCAGAGCAATCTCCCTCTTGAGTTACAACCACCTGATAGGAGGCCCTTAGCACAACTGGAAAATCCCTCAACCCCTGCCTGCCCTCCATAGCAGTCTAGTTATGGTCATGACATCAGGGGGCAGAGGTCCCGGGGCCATCTTAGAATCCTGCATCCATTGAGCACAAAGTCTCTGCTAATCCCATCTTTAGGTAGCCGAGGACAGTGGTGAAAAACCACACTTCCTCCTGCTACGTAAGGGAAAGAAGCTGGGATAAGATGTGTGATACAAAAAGGTGGTGAATTCAAACATGGGACATCTGTGACGTCCACACAAAAAAAATTTTTTTAAAGGCCAAATGAGACCATAATTAAGGCCGAGGAACTTCGGAGTGACCCAGCTGGTTGGACTATTGCACTCCCCCGAAGTGTCTTTGACAGCAGAGTCAGAGTGCCCACTGGGCTACCGGGAATTACAGGCGAAGAGTGTTGCTAGGTGTGCTCAGCCACCTCACACACCCAGGTTACCTGGAGAACTGACTCAACTCTCAGCCCGGATGAGCCAGTAGCTCAAGCCCTTTTGCCTCACATGGAGGAAACAGCACAAAATTCAGCAACGGCCGTCATCAGAAGCACAAACCAGACTCTTCATTGCAGCAGGAGGAGGAGGGGGCGAGGGCTCATCAGAACCACTGCAAACATTCTCCCATAGGTCCTGGAATTTTCATGCCTATGACCCTGATACACCTGACTCTCCTAGTACCCCCTGGGGCTAATGCCTCCATTTAAAATTCATCATGAGAAACACAAACTGCAGGTGTGCACACTCACCGCACCGCAGCTTCTCCTCAGATCGGTGCCCGCCCCATCCCTGTGCCCAGGGCGCCTGGAGCCCAGCCATGTCGCCATCCAACCCGCAGAAGGAATACAAATGCGGGGACCTGGTGTTCTCCAGGATGAGAGGCTACCCACACCGGCCAGCCCAGATTGACGAGATGCCCGAGACCGCGGTGAAGTCAGCAGCCAACAAATACCAAGTCTTTTCCCTCGGGGACCCATGAGACAGCAATCCTGGGCCCCAAAGAACTCTTCCCTTACAAGAGGGGTCCAAGGAGAAGTTTGGCAAGCCCAACAAGAGGAGAGGGCTCAGCGAGGGGCCATGGGAGACGGAGAGCAACCCTACTGTCAAGACTCTGGCTGCCAGGCCTCCCAGAAGAGCAGCATGGAGGAGCCGCAGCCGGAGGCCGCAGAGGGCAATGGTGACAAGAAGGGGAACGCCCGAGGGCAGCAGCCATGAGGAAGGGAAGCTGGTCGTCGCCGAGCCGGCCAAGGAGAAGAACGAGAAGGGGGCGCTGAAGAGGAGAGTGGGGGACCTGCTGGAGGACTCGAAAGGTCCCAAAGGGGCAGAAGACCCTGAAGGGGAGGAGAAGGCAGTGGCCAACTTGGAGGGCGAGCAGCCCTCCCCTGTGGAGACGGAGAAGGACAGCACCCCCTCTGAGCCCAGCTCTGGCCGGGAGGCTCCTCTTGAAACACTGGTGGCCACAGGCTCTGGTGATCTCTGATGCCTGGGACCTTGCCAAGGAAGATGCTGAGGTCCCAGGCATCAGAGATCACCAGAGCCTGTGGCCACCAGTGTTTCAAGAGGAGCCCCCGCCCCGTTCCTGCTGCTGTCTGGGTGCTACTGGGGAAACTGGCCATGGTCTGCAAACTGGGAACCCCTTCCCCTCCCCAACTTGCTCTCTTCCACTCTCTCTCCCTCCCCGAGCCCAGTCCCTGGAGATTGATCTAGATGTGGCATGCTGGCTGGCCCCTGCCTCCACGTCGCCTCCTACCTCCACCCCGCTGGGGTCTAAGTCAGGGCTGTGTCTCCTGCCCCTCGGGATGGGATGAGCCCGTCAGACCCCTCCCTGCCTGGAGCGGTGTCCCGGGGTTTCTGGACCCGCTGCTTTCATCTCCTTACACCCTCTGCCCCTCCCCCCGGCACGCTGGGTCTCTGGGTTGGTTTGGATCAGTCGGGAGTAAAAAGGATGGAGGGTAAATAGCAAGGGTGGGCTTCTGGGGCCTGAGAGGGACAGTCCTCAGATCGGGGTCAGGAGTGAGCCAGAGGATGGCATCGTCTTGAGCTCCTGTCCCTTCCTCTGACACCTGTTCTCTCAGCCACTTGGATTCAGGGAAAGTGGGACAGCTCTCGGGGAAGGGACTCCCTGGGTGATTCGTAGCACCCACTTTTCCCTTTGCTGGTAACCCCAGAGTTCTCGGAGTCGTAGTTACTCATCAGAAGGTTTGGGGTTCCGGTTGTTTGGTCCGTGGACGTGGGATCTGGAGGGCTGACGTCACTCAGCTTCGGTGGGAGTGTCTGTCGTGGACAGACCGGGGCCAGAGAGGTGGTGCCCTGGGGAGGTCCCTGGCCGCCCTTTCCCTCTCCCCACAATGCTCACTGCCAGCCTGCAGTCACATGTCACCCAGACAGAAAGGAGAAGACACATTTTTTAGGAAATGTTTTTAATAAAAGAAAATTTTAAAAAAAATTTAAAGATCCCTATCCCTGTGCTGCTCCTCTCTTCCTCGCCATGGCCCTCATTTCTGAGGTGCCCTGGGAGGCTCCCCTCTGCTAGGGCTTGGTGGCGTTCTTTTGTGGCCGGGGCTTTGGTGTCCCTTCTGGCGTCATTTCCCATCCACATGCTCCCACGTGGCTCCCTCCCTCGGCGTTTCACCAGGTCGGATTGTACCCCACCGAGAGGACAGGGGAGTGAGTGCCCGCTCCAGCCTCTGTCTCCTGGTCTCTGCCTCTTCCACCTCGTGTCCCTCTCCCTCTCCCTCGGGCTCTGATGAAAAATTGCTGACTATAGTTTAGCTCTGAGAACCGTAGACAATTTCATTTCTAGGAAAATAAACCTGTTGATTACTATAAAAATCAAAAATAAAATTCATCATGAGCCGAAATCAGTTTAGCTCAGCAGATAGAGCGTCAGCCTGCGGACTGAAAGGTCCCAGGTTCGATTCCGGTCAAGGGCATGTGCCTTGGTTGCACCAATTTTCAGTATGGCTCACACACAGAATGCAAATTTTGACCAATGACTCTGCACAACAAAATGATACTTCCAAACATCTTTAATTGGTACACTTGATTTTAAATAGGCCAGAGCTCAAGGAATTCAGCTTTGGAATCATGGTAGCCTTACTCTAGTATGCACTGAGCCCATATCCCTCTTTTCCTAAGAAGAGAACCCAGGAGGTTTGTCATTCTTCGGGGCTAGCGTGGCAGAGGCGAGGCATGGTTCCATGGCACATTCTTTGTGCCTACTGGTTTTGGGCACAGCTGTGGAAGACAATCACACTCCTGATGCCCGCATTCCTTTACAAGCTCTTTCAATCTGTTTCTCAGCCCTTCGGTTTTCACCAAAATCTCAGATGGTTGCTCAACTTCAGGCACAAAGCACAACCCTCTGAAGCAGCCTTGAGAGAACCCCACTGACAGGAGCTGCAAACAACTCCTGCCTGCCATTAAGAGTCTCTAGCTCTGCCGCAGAATTCGGGGGTGTGGAGATGTACCCTCCAAGTGAAACCCTTTCCGAATCACCCCAAGAGCCAAAAATAAATGGGAATTAGAAGGGGAAAAAAAGTTGGGGTTTTCACACACAGCTCCAGAAGGGATCTGGATGAGATCCCACATCTTGAAAAACTATGTTGAAAGCGAGGAAATATTAACTGGACAGGTAGGAGAAATGGGCCTTTCCCCCCTTCTACCCTTGGTTTTATCCCACGCTACACTTCAAATGTCTGTTTTGTATTGAATTTGCTCTTTTTCATATTGAAAAAAATGACATTGCCCCAAGAGCCAAAAATAAATGGGAATTAGAGAAAAAAAGAGAGGGAAAAAAAACCTGTCACCAGATCAAAGCAGCAGCGAAGCAGAGTATAGGAAGGGAGGGAGGGAGGAAACCTTCTTAGAGCCACAGATGAAGAGTTTCAAGCATCCCATAAGACACTACTTGGACGCCTTTTTGCTTGTCTGTATGACCTCTGGTCCTTATTCTGTCCTTACCTGGCTCACATGTGTATTTGGGGCGCCCTCTGGCACCACCTGGTGGCCGTGGCGCATCACAGCAGACTGTGGATGTTGAACATTCGGGTCCTGACCCCACCCTGGAGACACTGGCACCCTGACCATCAGACCTTAATCTCCACAGCTGAACGGGTCCTTCCAGGAAAGGCACACAGACCTCCCATTCGCATGGAAAAGGAACTGAAGTTGAGTTGTTAGGACGAGGGGCAGTGTGGCCACACGGGCAGCACGAGGCGGCGGCTCTGGCTGTGACTGCTCATGATGAAGGGGAGCACTTCACTCGCTACGGAGGAGGTGCTGGGAGGCAGCCAGCACTGCCTCGCTGAGCAGGTTTCTCTGGGTAAATTCCATGCTCAGAGGTCACCTCGTCTCTCAGTGGGGTCAACCTCTGCAAGGCTCTGCACACGTGGGCCCGCATGGCCAGCAGCTCTGCTCCCCTCCCAGGCCCTCAGGTATCTTAACGCGTCTGAGTTTTCCGACTGAGTGTAGCCCCAGAGGAGGCCAAAGGCACCTGGAGACCTGGACCAGGGCAGTGAGCAGCTGGGCTCCCCTCTGGGCCCCACAGGCCGGTGTGGTGTCTCGGCTTCCCTGCCGCACCCCAAGCCTCTTCAGAGCCCGGGAAAAAGCCGGACAGACCCTGATGTCTGCTGAGACTGAGGGTGCGGACAAGTGGCTTCATGCATGGAGATGAGCCACTTCAAACCCAGCTGGGCCTGTGCTCACCCAGGCTCCTCCGTTAGAGGTCCCCGCCCTTTACCTCCCCACCCGCCAAGTGACCCAACTCCCCTCGCCTGGGCAGTCAGTCTCCAGCACTGGGCCCCTAGCAGTCCCCACACCGCCCAGGAGCTATGAGCGAGGACTGGGTCATCGGACAGCCCTGGGCCAAGAACACAGATAACAACTGGTGAGACCAAGCCCACCTCAGTTCTGCCTGTGATGTGTGCACGGATGACTTAAAGCAGCAGCTGGCTATCAAGAATTGCTGTCTCACTTGGGTGGCTAGTATGTAGCACGTCAAAGTACTGTGCGTCTCGGCAGTGATTTCTGAAATATGGTAGCAATCAAACAATGCAGAAGGAGAGTTTAGAGAGACTTGCTTTGTTCATCGCGCGATGGGCTTAAGGAGGGTGAATTCAAATTCTAAGCAAGGCTACAAGCAGAACTTCCTTTTTAAAAAAATATATTTTATTGATATTTTACAGAGAGGAAGGGAGAGAGATAGAGAGCTAGAAACTTCGATGAGAGAGAGAAACATCGACCAGCTGCCTCTTGCACACCCCCCACTGGGGAATGTGCCTGCAACCAAGGTACATGCCCTTGACCGGAATCGAACCCAGGACCTTTCAGTCCGCAGACCGACGCTCTACCACTGAACCAAACCGGTTTCAGCAGAACTTCCTTTAAAAAAAAGAAAAAAAAAAGAAAAAAAGAGCCAGCCCTTTGTGCTCTTAGTGGTTATCTCGATACTGGCCTTGAAAACAATACAGTTCTATCCACTTGAAGAAGTGCACCTGGCATGGTATTGAGATTGTGGGCATATCTGGTCTCTGGCCTACAAGGTCAGCCAGCTAAGTTTATCTTCATCCTTCTTCAAACGAGCTAAAGCAAACCAGAAAGCAACATTTTATCTAGGAAGAACAGCAGAAAATTCCAAACAACAGTTGGTTGCAAAATAGGGGTTTTCCTTCTCAGAGCCTTTAAAAAGAACTACCTGCCCCTGAAGCAGCGCAGTCGTGTGGAGTCCGCCTGCATGTGGTGCTCTTGCGGCTGTCCTGGCCAGATATTTCAATAAATCTTTGCCTGCTTTTTAAAAAAATAAATCATCAGCATCCGGTGGTCTTATTTTGAACCCAGGGTCCGACCCCACAACAATTTCATGGGCCACATCTATGATACGTCTCCAGCTACCTTCCCAGCATGGAAGTTTGTGTCCTATCCCAGCACCCTTAGCTCAGCCAATCCCCCTGACACGAAGCCTAACTCAGCTCTCAGTATCCTCGCTAACCGGCTAGTCACAGAGGGAACTGCCCGATCCCCCCATGCAGTCAGATAGAGCTTTAGGGGGCGTGCCCTGGGGACCCCAAGTCCTCTTCAGCTTTAACTAGGGCGCCAGGCAGTTCTTCCTGTCCAGGTTGGGAGGGCTCGGGAGGCAGCTGTGCATTCTGCATGCAGATGTTTGCATAGAGGGGGACAACGCAAGACAGAGGGTGCTTGAGAGACTGCTCCATAGCATGATGGCGGCCGGGCCCGGGCCAGAGCAGAGATCGCTTCCCGTGAGCCCTTGTGGGAACCAACCTTCAGCAGCGTTCATCCTGACCCTGACCCGTCAGCACCCGCTCCCAGCCTCCCACCACTCAGCACCGGATCCCCATCTCAGCACATGTGATTCCCGTAGGGTAGCCTTCAGGGACTCGCCCGGGACTCTCTCCCCTCCACCCTGCGTCATTCTCGGTATCTGGAAGTGGTGCGGGACCCCTCTCATCTGCACTCACAGGAAGCTGCGGGTTTCCTGTCGTAAACTGCCCAGGACCAGACTGCAGGGCCTGCGCTTCCTCGGGTCTTTCTCTGCCCTCCCCTTACAGAGGTAGGATTTCAGGCCTGGCCTCCGCAGGGTCTGTGAGTATGAGCCTTTTGCAAGCCAGCCAGGGCGCAGAAGCAATGGGCCTTGGAAGAGAGGCCATCAGCAGGGGGAGTCCAGGGTTGGCCACCTGCATTTGCGTGCTGGGGGGTGGCCCAGATGCTGGATCCAGTGGGCTGCCGTGTGAGTATGGGGAGACCCTGGAAATGAGAGACAGCCCATACACTTGAGCAACTCTGCACTGCACGCCATAGCGAGAAGGGAAGTTCACGGGCTGGCCCCTCTGGTGGGCGGTTTGGGTGGCCACCCCAACCCCCCGGTGCAAGGCAGAAGCCAGGGGCAGAACATAAGAACTCAAACTCCAAGAAATGATGCTGAAATGTCTACAGCTCTGTTAGCATCGGGACTGGCTGGTAGAATGGGGAAGCAAGATTAGCTGGAAACCGTCGCTTATCCCTCTGCCAATTGGGGGGGCACAAGCCGCCACCACCTAAGGTCTGGACACTCGTGACTAAGCCAGGCTGGGACACAAAGCGACGGAACACACGGGGAGTGAAGACAGCAAGGAAGAGGAAGGACGTCCTCTTCCAACTGGTGGACATAGCTGCTGAACTCGACCAATACTGAAGTACTGTTTTGTCATTGCTTTCAGAGAGGAAGGGAGAGGGAGATAGAACATCGATGAGAGAGAATCATGGATCGACTGCCTCCTGCACACCCTGAACTGGGGATCGAGCCCACAGCCCAGGCATGTGCCCTGACTGGGAACTGACCACCTGGTTCATAGGTCCACGCTCAACCCCGGAGCCACGCCTTCTGGGCCAATCCTGAAGTTATTATAATAAACAACAAGCTAACATTCATTGAATGGCTGAGTCCATGTCCGCTCTCCCCAGGATTAAACCTTTGCAGTTTCCAAGCGTTAGATGTTGCCAAGAACACTGAGAACATCAGTCTTCACTCCGCCACTCTTGCAATTAGCCTCCTCCCGTGGATTCCTTGTGGCGCAGTGACTAAGAGTCATTTGTTCAACAATCAGCACACGCCGGGCAGGAGCTGGCAGCGTGGCCGGTGTGCAGAGATGGCGTTACCCGGCCTTCATCGTCTCTACCCTGCAGGGCGGCCTCCCCGGAGGACCCACGCTCCCACGGCGGTAGGTAGCCTGCGGTGGCCAGCGCTGCACCATCCCCCAGTTTGGGGAATCCCTCGCTAGGGATCCCTCACACAGACATACCAGCTTCCTGGGAACTGAGCTACAGCAGACATGCCCAGGATGGGACTCCAAACCTTGTGGGAAACTAAAACCAGACGCCCTCTGCTCCCAGAGGTACGTCAGTGGTGTGCTGCTTGATCCATCGTGTTGGCAGCAATGGCTGAGCCCGCTCACCCCAACCCCACCTCTGCCTCCTCCCTTGGGACTATCACTAGAAAGTGAACATCGCCCCCGGCCCCAGTGGCCTGCAGACAGAGGCCTTCCTGTGCAGTCCCAGCCACGCTCTGGGAGGGCCTGGAGCCCACCCCGTCGGGGATGAGGAACCTGGGGCTCCTCCCGGCCCGGACGCCGGTTGGGGGCACTGAAGGAAGCAGAGCAGACCCTGGCCTCTGTGGCTGTGCCCCAGAAGTGTTTCGTGCCAGCTGGGCTAAGGCATTGTGCCCACAGCCCCATGGGCACCCCCGGAGCCCAGCAGCCCCCAGGCATAACACAACTGCCCCGTGGCTATTTAAAGGCGCTGAGCGAGCTGAAACCGGTTTGGCTCAGTGGTAGAGGGTTGGTCTGCGGACTGAAAGGTCCCGGGTTTGATTCCGGTCAAGGGCATGTACCTTGGTTGCGGGCACATCCCCGGTAGGGGGTGTGCAAGAGGCAGCTGGTCAATGTTTCTCTCTCATTGATGTTTCTAGCTCTCTCCGTTCCTCTCTGTAAGATATCAATAAAATATATATTTTTAAAAATAAAGGCACTGAGTGATTTAGAATGGAAGCCAGATCTGGAGGCGGGGCGGGGAGTGTCAGGGTCAAAAGGGGTCAAGAATTACAAGCTTATGATTACATCTTGGCTAGCAGAGGGGCTGAGGCCGATGGCATCAGCGGGCCGAGTAGGGGGAGCGGGTATTTATGCCCAGTGTAATTGGTCAGCCGGAGAAACCGGTCGGACCAGGCGCAGGTGGGCCTGGCGTAGGCGGTCGGTCGGTCCCCTGGAAACAGCGAGGCGAGGCGGCTCACCATGAGACCTACATGAGAACAGCAGGACACCCGAGAGTCCCAGGCAGACCCTGAGGGAGCTTAGAATGTGTCTCACAGGGAGTCGCGGCTCCATCATCACCCCCTTGGGGAGTCTTTGGTGGACACCTGCCTGTCTCTCACTCTGCGCCCTGGTTGGGCTTTTCCCGGGAGCAGGTGCCCAGAAGGGGTGGCAGACCTACAGGGCAAACGCCTCTGCCAAAGCGGATGGCCGCCAACTGCACTGTCCATGTCCTTCCCTCCAGGGGCTCGGGTCAGGGCTGGGCTCCGGGTGGGAGGGTGACGGAGGTAAGACAGGCAAGCCCCTCTCACTGGCTGTTACGGGTTGAATTGTCCCCCACAACGGCACAGTCAAGTCCAGTACACACAACTTCAGAGTGGGGCCTTATGCAGATCAAGGCTACTGCTGGGGTCATGAGCTGAGCAGAGGCTGTACTGGACAGGGAGGGCTCATTCCAACATGGCTGGTGTTATAAGGGGGATGGGGGGAGGGGGAAGAGTTCCACAGACCCAACCAGGGAGATCATCATGTGACCATGGACCGAGACCAGGGTGATGCCCCCGGAACTGGGGACACGGAGCCCACTCTTCCTTGCAGCCTGCAGGAGGCGCCAAGGCGGCCGAGGCCTTGGCCCGATCGATGGCCAGCCTCCAGCTGCAGACGGCCTGTGGTTCCGGCCCCTCGGCGGTGGTCCTCAGTTACGCAGCCCCAGCAAAGACATCCCTCTGGCCACGCGCAGGCCTGGGCATCAACAGACTCCCGCTTACAGGGAGACCTGTGACCCCTTGGAGGGGGCCAACTCCGACCCCAGAGAGGCTCAGCTATGCCTGGCCCATTCCCTGGGCTGATCTACCGGTCAGATCACCTCTTCCCCACTGAGCGGCTGAGAAACCAGTGTGTCCAGATCACCATCACCCCGCCTCCAGGGAAGCAAACCGGCAAGAGCCCTCCTAGGCCAAAATACCTCACCCCGGGTCTTCTGCTCCTGTGGCAAAGCCCTGGGACTTTGTTCACCTTTTTAAAAATGTTTTTATTGACTTCAGAGAAGAAGGGAGGGAGAGAGATAGAAACATCAACAATGAGAGAAAACCATTGATCGGTTTTCTGCACGCCCCACAGTGGGAATGGAGTCTGCCACAGGGCATGGGCCCTGACCGGGAATCAAACTGTGACCTCCTGGTCCGTAGGTCAATACCCAACCATTGAGCAACACCAGCAGAGCAGAGAAGACCAGAAGTGTGAAAGGGGTTTGGAAACAGGAGGCAGCGGGCAGGAGGAGCTGGGTGAGTTTCTGGAATGCTGCAGCCCTCCCCGAGTGTCTGGGAAGCAGGCTCCCGCTTATAGGGGGAAAGGATTGGAGCCAGGTCCACAGGATCTGGAGGCTGCAACACTCCCTGTCCTCAGTGCGCAGAAATGCAGGATGTCCCCCGCCTGCAGCAGCCACAAGGACCGCCCGCAGACCGGACAGAGCCGGGGCAGGCCTGGGGTTGTACGGGGCTGCTTTCTGCAGAAAGCAAAGCACCTTGACCCAAATCTCCATGTCATCTGCAAGGACACCAGCATGGCCCTCAGACCTGCCCCCACCACACAGCTCTGCAGGATGCCCAGGGTCACGTGGCCCACGCACCTGCTTCCTGGGTGCGCCGGGGACACGTCAGTGCCAGGGTTGAGCAGTCACACAGCGAGCAGAACTGGCCCGGGGAAAAACAAACAAACACTGGCCAGATCACTTTCTGGGATCTCGTCAGGAGAGTGGACAGAAGGACTATTTTCTGAGTGTCTGTCCAAAAGGGACACACACAGCTCCTCATCCCTGAGCTGAACTGGACCAGTCACTAGGACATGACAGGAAGTCACCACCTCAAGAACAGGACACCTGGCAAAGGTCCGGCCCTTTCTCATGGAAGGACACCAGCTTGGGCTCTCCTTCTGAACCTGAGACGGTGGTAACCTCTGGCCCGAGGAGAGCACCCTCACAGAGTGTCCCCGGTGCAAGAACGGGGTCTGCTGTTCCAGAAAGGGTCCCTCAGGGAGGCCCAGGGCGTCCCCTCCCCTGTCCTCGGCCACCACCTGTGCTCCGTTAAGATGAGCTCGTACTGCAGGAGGATGGCCCTTCACCGCATGCAGCTGTGTCTTTATCAACACGGGGTTTGGCTCAGACACTCAGCCTCAGGCAGCAGGAGAGGCAGAGGAATGCCATTTCACAGCTCATGGGAGGTGTTTTGTTTTTAACAATGACAGTTTTAATTTTTAAAATTCAGTGAGGTAATTGGTTAACAACAGAGTCTGGTTTCCCTCTGTTACCGTAGATCTGACCCCCGTTACCCAACCACCCTCTCCCACTCCCTTCCGCTCTGGTGCCCACCGTTCTGTCTGTATTTAGGGATCCGTTTTGTTCGTTTGTTATGTGCAACAACATGGGTGGGTCCCGAGGCTGCTATGCCAAGTGGAATAAATCAGGTGGAAAAGGACAAAACCCGCCTAATTTCACTCACTGGAGTGCTTTGTGCAGGATGAAAAGGGGGCAGAGGGTGGCAGTGACCGGGCCAGCCCCTGCTGCTCTGGGGGAAAGGAGGGGTGGGGGAGTGGGGTGCAGCGCAGAACATGGGCCGAGGGCCAAGTCTCTGAGGCAGGTTTGCTGGTGACAGCAGTGAACGCTCACCCGGACCGGAGAGGGATCAGGTAGCGCAGGTTGAGCTGATGATGATATGATGGTTTAAAGAAACAAGTCCGGAACTTAAGGATGTATTTCCCTGGAATTGTTCAAACTAGCATGAGGCCAGTAGGTGTACTGGTTAATACAGACTTTTTTCAATAGATGGACTTACACATATGTTGATATATATATATGCAATTTGATATGTATGCTATGTTGTATTGATAGCATGCTTCAAAATTTATATGTCAAATTTTCTGAAGGTGTTAACAGAATTTTACGCTTAAAATTTCATGCCAAAAAAAAGCATTTGCGGGAAGTTTTAATTCATTATTTTGAAGAAAAGTACTGCTGAAAGTTAGCGTCTACTTCGGGAAGTTTATGGTGTACATGCTGAATTTCAAGATACTTGTGAATGCTGGTTTAAACGCTTTAAAAGTGAAAGACAGCATCCAGGTCAACCGAGGAAGTTTGGAGACCAACTATTACAAGCATTATTGGATGAAAATGCATGTTAATCTCAAAAACAACTTGCCGAAAGATTAAACGTTGCTCAACAAACAATTTCCGATCATTTACAAACAATGGGAAAGATTTTAAAGGAAGGAAAATGGGTACCACATCAACTGAATGGAAGACACATGGAAAAGCAAGTCATCAGTAAAATGTTGTTTCAACGGCATGAAAGAAAGTCTTCTTTGCATTGAGTTGTGACTGGCGATGAAAAGTAGATTTTTGAGAATCCCAAATGCACAAATCATGAGTTGATCCAGGTCAACCATCAACATCGACTACAAGGCCAAATTATTTCGGAAAGAAGACAATGCTCTGTGTTTGGTGGGATAAGAAAGGTGTGGTGTATTATGAGCTTCTAAAACCAGGTGAATCCGTTAATACTGACTGCTACCGACAGCAAATAATCAATTTGAACCACGCTTTGATCGTGAAACTACCAGAATGGGCCAGAAGACAAGGCAAAGTAATTTTGCTTCATGATGATGCACCATCACACACCTCAAAACCAGTTAAAGACATGTTAAAAGATCTTGCCTGGGAAGTATTAACCCACTCACCGTTCCTTGTTCCTTCAGATGACCACTCGCTCCATAGATGGCACACGCACTTTCTGAGCAGCACTTCAAAACATATGAAGTGGAAAATTGGGTCTCTGAATGGTTTGCCTCAAAACAAGTTCTGTTGGGACAGTACTCACAAATTACCTGAAAGATGGGGGAAATGTGTAGCTAGCGATGGACATTACTTTGAATAAAGCACTGTTGATGTTTCCCTTTAAATTGGCGCATTTTCTTTGATTACAAAAACCCGCATTAACCGATGCATCTAGAACGCAGTGGTAGCGTCCTCCTGGAGGTCCAGGCTCCTGGAGACAAACTTGAACCGGAACGGAACTCGGGCACAGGGTCCACAGCTTGCAGGGAGGGAGCTGAAGACCCTCACAGCGCTGGTTACACCTGCCACACATTTGCCTCTTTACAAAGCGCAGCGCCCCCTTGTGGGACCTTGTTAAATACCATGTGTTTTCAATTGAGCAGCCCAAGTCTGCACCCAAGGATGGAGAGGGCTTACTTGGAAGAATTGTTCTCACGTTAGCCAGATATTAGTGCTTTTGTATAGATTTTTTATATTGTTATTGATCTCATAGAGGAGGAGGGAAGGGGAGGAAGAAATATCAATGATGAGAATCATCGATTGGTTGCTTCCTGCACGCCCCAAACTGGGGATTGAGCCCCCAACCCAGGCATATGCTCTGACAAAATCTGAAATGTGACTTCCTGGGGTTCATAAGTCAACGCTCAACCACAGAGCCACGTTAGCTGGGCTTTTGTATAGATTTATAGAGTCAGGCCAGGGTTTTTGTTTTATTAATCCTCTGACCGAAGCATGGAGGACAAGAGCAATAGAGAGCTCCTGGGGTGATGGCCCAGCCCTAAATGTCTCCCTTCTACCATGTTTTCCAGAAAATAAGAGTGTCTTATATTAATTTTTGCTCCCAAAGATGTGCTAGGTCTTATTTTCAGGGGATGTATTATGTTTCCATGAAGTAGGTCTTATTTTCGGAGGATGTCTTATTTTTGGGGAAACACGGGTAGTAGGAAAACACAAAGCCCCACCCCAGCTTTCCAGGATCAGCAGGCGGTACCTTAGAGATAAGTTAGCCCCACTGGACATCACACTACCCTTCCCCCTTCATAGCTGAGTAGATTAGGAGTGGAACCTCCATCCAACCTGGGGTCGTTTCTGGGAACTGGGAAGTGAGGGGCCACTCCCGGTGAAAACTGGAGGTGATGGGTGTGAGGTGGGTGTAAGGAAGTAGAGGTGAGGGCATCTATTCCAGAGACACTTTGCAGGTGGTCCTTAGTGCGGCTTACTTAAGCTTGTTTACAAACTCCGGGGAAGGACCCAGGAGAGAGACTTAAGATTCCTTCCTCGGACTAGTTCAGACGGGAGCTGCTGGAGGGAGCTACCCGCCATGCTTCCTGCTGCTCCTGGCAGAGTCCTTTGCCCAGCACTCTTAAACAGGAAGGAGGAGGTCAAACCAACAGGAGAGCGTGAGGGTTCCTGGCCTCCCTCTGCTATGACTGGGTTATTCGCTGCAGGCGCGGCCAATTGGATTTCTTGGCTTGTGCTCCTGGCCCTCCCCTCCTCACCTCAGTCTGTTTTCCAGGTTACAGCCTGGGTGTATGTTTCCTTGGAAATCAAATCTCACTGTTAGTTTAAAAACAACAGGAACTCCCGAACCTCAAAGGGAAAGCTCAAAGTCTTGTGATGGCCTACCTCTGCCCTTTGAGAGGGCTCAGGGATTCTCCTCTACACCAGCCCTCTCCCCTCAGCTGTACCCTCCCTGCCTGCTTTCTCCTGCAAGGTGACCTTGGCGTCCCAGGGCCTGACATTTTTGTTCTCTACCTGGAATTATTTGTCCAAAAGTACTTACGTTTAAACAGTTTCTCTTAAAAAAAGAAAATATAAACAGTTTCTTAAACATCACCTACCCTGACTGCCTTATTTTTTTTTTAATTTATTAAGGTATTATATGTGTACATAGCTTACCATTGCTCCCCCCCCCCCACCTCCCATTTATGCCCTCCCTCCCCAGAGTTCTGTGTTCGTTGGTTGTACTTATATGCATGCATACCAGTCCTTCGGTTGATCTCTTATCTTCCCCCAGGTCTCCTTCCCCTCCCCGCTTGTCATTTGATAATCTGCTTGTTTTACCGTGACTATCTCAGGACCACATGAATAAAATCCGCTCCTCATTTGGCAGTCTGCTTGTTTTATGGTGACTATCTCAGGACCACACGAATAGAATCCGCTCCTCCTCTGGTTCACACCGCCCCTCCCCCCGGGTCCCACTGCTTCCCTGGGGCACACGGCTCACCCAGGACACATGTGCCTTATTTTTAAATGGCAACCTTCCAGCCCTTACAAACACTTCTGATACTCCCTTCCCTGGCTTCTGTCTGGAGTATGTCTATTCCTGGCACGTGGCAGATGCTCCATGATGTCCCAGCACCCCCAAATGCAACCTTCGATCAAAAAAGCAATGGGTGTGTAAGTTCAGAACTCCTGTCCCATCCCTTTCTCTTCGTTCTTCCCCCAAAGCGTCTCAGAGCACAGGCCTCTGGGATATCCCCATTTAAGGAAGAGGAAACAGAGCTCTGAGGCTGTGTCTGCTCAGGGCGAGGCGGATTCCCCTGGAGCCGCGTCCCCAGCCCTCACTTCACTGAAAAGCATCAGCAGATTTGCAAGGGGGAGGCTGTGAGGCCTCCTACACGCCTAAGACCAATCCTAAGGGTTTCGTCCACGTTCTCCAGTCTGCAACCCCTTCACCCAAGGCCGGCCTCTGACTTCAAGGAAGAGCTGGTTAAGCTGTTTCCCCGACAGTATATTTTGAAGCCACACTAACTTACGCTTCGGAACTTAATGCAAACTCAGGTGCTGCTCTTGTTGGTCGTTCCCTCTATCTAGGACACCTATCAGCAGAGTCATTCAGCCCACCTGGCGGACCCTTCCCGAAGTGTTGAAAAACACGCGGTCCCTGTTCCCATTGCTGCTTCCCAGGCGGTGGGCAGGGAGGCTGATCAACCCAGCAGGCCTCGGAGTGCATGCGGGACAACTACTACTTGAGAATTCAATGGAAGGGACTGGCTTTCCACACTCCCGCCAAGATGCCAGGGAGGCAGTTGGTTCTAGAAGTGTACAGGCTTACACGGGCAGGGCAGGGTTTGTTTGAACAAAAGCATGGAGGATAGAAGACGTCGAGAAGTGCCTGTGCTGGCATGTAGAGCACTGAATCGCTGGGGTAGAGACCTTTCAGGGTCCACACTGAAGTCTGGGGGCACCCTCTCTTAGGGATCTATGTATATCAAAGGCTCATATGCAAAGTGTCCCCTCGGGAGTTCCATTGGCAGCTGGAAGGCCCCGATCGGCTCTGATCACCAGCCAGGCCTAGGGAGCCTACCTGTGCACAAATTTCATGCACTGGGCCTCTAGTTCTATGATAATGGAAGGTGCACGTGGGGAGTAGGAAAACCCAAGGAAAAAAGTGCTGGGACCACAGCCAGACACAGCTGACGCAGGGGAGCCCTCACAGCTGAGAGATCACCCAGCAGTGGAAGCAGATAATCCCCACTCTCTTTCAACCCCGGCAGCTGCCTGCCAATCACCTTGTTTGCAGACATATGGTTTTTATTGCCTCATCATTCCCATCCTTCCCCAAGCTTCTTAAGCCCCGGAGCAACATCGAATTTACACAGAGCCTAGCATGTGCCCAGAGGTTTGGTTTAGTCTCGTTTTGAACAGTAACTCCAACAAAGCTTTGCACACCTGCATATGGGTTACCAGCTTGCAAGAGCGGGGGGGGGGGGGGGGGGTTAGTTTTACATCCCAGTTGGTCTGCCCATCACATAAATGCTCTAGGGGTGAATGTCAGTTGTCACACCTGCTCTTAACCCCAGTCCCATAAAGGCCGGATCATTAAAACCCCCGTTTCTCAGAACAGTCACTGCCCCACTTGTTTCGCATTTCTCCTTCCGAAATCACACCGCTTTGCACAGTCAGCGTTTCTAGGGGCCTTTTAGTTCACAAAACTGCCTTCACTCCCAATGCTTTTTGTTTGAAGGTTGCATTTGGGGGTGCTGGGTCATCTTGGAGCATTGGTCACGTGCCAGGAATAAACATACTCCAGACAGAAGCCAGGGAAGGGAGTATCAGAAGTGTTTGTAAGAGCTGAAGGTTGCCATTTAAAAATAAGGTAGTCAGGGTAGGTGACGTTCACCAAGAAACTGTTGACACTTAAGGGTGAGTACTTTTGGACAATTCCAGGTAGAGAACAAATGTCAGGCCCTGGGACGCCAAGGTCACCTTGCAGGTGAAAGCAGGCAGGGAGGGTACCGCTGAGGGGAGAAGGCTGGTGCAGAGGAGAATCCCCGAACCCTCTCAAAGGGCCCAGGAAGGCCATCACAGGACTTTAAGCTTTCCCTTTGAGGTTTAGGAGTTCCTGGCGTTTTTAAACTAACAGTGAGATTTGATTTCCAATGTAACACACACCCAGGCTGTAATCTGGAAAACGGACTGAGATGGGGAGGGGAGGGCACAAGCCAAGAAATCCAATTGGCCGCGCCTGCAGCGAATAACCCCGTAATAGCCGAGGGAGGCCAGGAATGATTAACCTGGATACATTTAGAAACGGAATTTCCCGTCAGATTGGAAAGCCAAGGATTTAAGCCCAAGCTAGAAGACAGTTTAGAGATAGCGGTACTTTTATATGCTCTCACATTTACCCTGTCCCCCAATTCAGAGATAGGACCCCCTCACCCACCCCAAGGTGAGACTCCAAGGAACACCCTCAGAGCCCCTGATTTCCCCCTAGGAGCCACTGCCTCGATCTTCTAAGATGAAATCCCCCCTTTCCTTCCGCTCTCTCGATGAGGCAATAACCCTTGGGTTTCTTAGAACCTACACCCGCCCGCTCCACCCCCCCAACCCCCCCTCTTGCTTTTCTTGGCTTTTTAGCTTTCTAAAATAAACTTCTGAGAAAAGTTCCTTCTGCCAGCAGCCCTTTTCGGGGGGTGGGGGTGGGGGGAAGGGGGGCTACTCCCACGGACCCGTGCTTTTTTTAGAGAAAGAGAAAGAAAGCACTATGTTTGCAACCCCCCCTTCCCCCCCCCCCCCCGCGGGCGCCTCCCAGCTTCTGCAAACACAAGGCGCCCACAGGGCCGGAAGCTAGCGGCTCGGAACGCCAGCGACGCACACGGCCGTGAAAAAAGGACTTCCCGAGCCCCCCCAAAACCGCGCGCTGGTGCTCCCGGTGCCCCCAGAGCTCCAGCACAGAACGCCCTTCCGAGGCGCCACAGCCACAGAGCCCCCCACGCCCTCCCGCTCCCGAGGAGATGCGGACGCAGCCTGGAGCCCGCGCCGCTTTTTCAAGGGGCCGCGCGGTGACGCACTTCCGGGGGCGGGGCGTCGGGGCGGGGGCGGGGCCGGCGCCGGGGGGGGTGGGGGGCGTGGGCGGGCCGTCCGCGCATGCTCGCGGGCCCGCCGCGCCGAGCCGAGCGCTTGACTATATATGGTCAAAGCTGGGGGCGAGCCGCGCGCGGGGCCGCGCTTCCGGGTTCGGCGCGTCCGCGGCGGCCGCGCGCAGGGCAGGGCGCGAGCGGACCTTGGAGCCGCGGCCTCGGACCGCCCCCTCCGCGTCCGGCACGCCCGGCGCCGCCGCCGCCTTTCGCTCCCCGGCCTCGGCCAGCTCCGGTTCCCGGCGCGGGCGGTCCCCGAGGGTCCCGGCGAGCGCGGCGCGGTAACAAGTGGGCGAGGATGCCGTACGAGATCAGTAAGTGCCGGGCCGCCGGGGGGGGGGGGGCCCGGGGGGCGCCCCGCTGCCCGCCCGCCCGCCCGCCCCCTCGGCCCGCGGCCATCGCGGGGCGCGGGCGGCTCGGCGGGGGTCCGCGGGGGAGGGGCGCGGGCCCCACGGGCGCCCCGCCGCCCCCGGGGGCGCCCCCGGCCCGGGGACCCCCGAAGTTGGAGGTGCGGGCCAAGCCCCCTCGCCCCCGGGGGGCTGGCGGGGTGGGGTGGAGGGGGGGATCGTGGACCAGGAAGTCGCTCGGCCCCCCGCGCTCCTCCCCAGCGGCGGCCGGCCCTCCGGGTGGAGGCAACAGGTGACCGGCGAGGCCGGTCCGGAGCCCCCGCCGCCTCCCCTCTGGCCGCAGCCGGGCGGCGGGGGGACGGGGGGCCCGGGCGGGGCGCCCCTAACGTGCGCCGCCGCCGCCGCGGCGTTTGTGTCTCCGCAGAGAAGGTGTTCGCCAGCCTCCCCCAGGTGGAGAGGGGCGTCTCCAAAATCCTCGGCGGCGACCCCAAGGGCAATAATTTCCTCTACACCAACGGGAAGTGCGTCATCCTCAGGAACATCGATGTGAGTACCCCCTGCCCCCCCCTCCGGGTGCCCGTCCCGCCCCCGCGCGGCGCCGCCCCGGGGAGAATCCCCTTCCCCTCCCCCGGCTCCCCTCCGGCCCCGCGGCCCGGGAGGAGGGCGCCACGCCCCCTCGGCCCTGGGACCACACCTCAGGAGCCCAGGGAGACGGTTGCAAGTTTATCCTGGCCGGGTTCTCTGTCTCCTTGTGGAAACTGAGGCTCAGATTGGTTCAGTCCATAAGCATGAGGGCTCTGGACTTGGGGGATCATGGGCCGATCCCTGCTCCTTGACCTTGGGGGATGGGGGGGGAGGACTGGGGGGTTGCTGACTCAGGCCTCCCCAAGCCCCAGTTTCCTCATCTGCAAAGAGGAGATGATGAGATGAGGCTCCCCCCACTTCCCCCGGCTGCCCTGCCCACGGAACGAGGCGGCCAGGCCTCCCTGCGGCCCAGCATGCCTGGCACACACCCAGCACCTGGTGAATGGCGCTTCCGTTTAATCACCATTAACACCCGGGGTCTCCCAGTGTCCCCCAGCCAGGCAACTGCCCCCCAGCCTCTTCTTCCCCCTGCGGATCTGAGCCCCAGGGCAAAATTAAACACCCCTTAATTCCCATGAGTCACCCCGAGCGAGAATGCTTCCAGAGCCAGTTCCCAGGGAAATCCTTGCCCATTCCTGCTGCTGCTCTGTGAGGATTGAAATGGCCAAAATGGCACACAAATGCTGCTTCTCCCGGACTCCGCTGGGAGGGGGAGGGAAGCCAGAGGTGCCAATAGGACCATTGGGGGGAGGGGGGTTCTGAGTGGGCTCGGGCCTTTTGCACAGTATGTGGTGGGTGGTTTTGCTTGGCGATGCTCCCCAGGGTGCCAGCTTAAGTTCACACACACCACGCTGTGGGATGACGCTCTGCGGGTTGGATTGTCAGCAGTCAGACGTGCTTACCTTCAGGAACCTCACAACCACTGCGGGAGTGAGGGGCCCTGGGCTCGCTCCCTTGCCTGTAAGAGGAGAGGCCTCTCCTGGTCGGGTGCTGCTGGCTCTGTCCCCCCCGGGGAAGCCAGCCGCGCTGTTGCTCTGCTGCAAAGCCGAGCTCCGCTGGCAGCGTCCGCCCAGGGCTGCTGGGCACCTCGCGTGGGGGAGTGGGCGGCTGTGGATGTGCTTTGACGGTGCTAGCAGCTACTCTGCTAGTCCCACGGGTTCCTAGAAAGCTGAGCTGGTCTCGCTCAGACCGAGGGAAAACATTGCCAAGGGCTTAGATCGTGCTGATCCAGAGTCTCCAGGGTGGGGGCCTCACATTTTGAGGAAAGTCGAGGTGGCCCTAAGAAGATACGTGAGGTTTGGCAGAAGACGAAAGCGTCTCAGGGATGCAGACCTGCAGACCGTGCTCCCCGTGGCCGTGCCCCTGACGAGGCCGGCGCATCATGGCCGCTGTGTTCAGTCCAGATGCAGGCCTCACGTGCTGTGTCTGGCGCCATGGACGATTCTCACTCTGCAGCAGCTCCTCCAGCCCCGCCATGGGCCCTCGCCTGAGGGTGTCAGGCTCGGCAAGGTGAAGGAACTGGTCACAGCCATGGACGAGCCACAGAGGCGTCCCCTGGCCTGGAAACCCACGCTCTGTCTTCTGAGGTCTTCACTGTTTACACTACATCCTCTCTGAGGGTGCCTGTGCTTTCACTCCCGTCTCTGGAAGGTTCTGGGGACCAGGGCGGCACGGGGTGCTGCTGCTGGGCCGTCCCTGCTGTGGGTGTGAGGGGGCCCTGGGCCCTGTGTGATGGGTGGGCCATCTGCCCAGTGAGGCGGCACGCACGGTGGTTACCAGGGCAGATGCTCCTCCGCCCGCACGGACCAGGCAGGACGGCGGCGGCTAGAGTGCAGGCTCGGGGTAGAGAAGACATGGGAAAGAAGGCGGGGACCAGACCGTGGATGATTGGCATCTCACCCGGAACCTGCCTGAAGCCATGTTCGGGTTTCCCACGTGCCCCTCCCCCGGAAGAGCAGTGCCGTTCCCCAGCCGCTCAGGCCTCACACCTTGCACTCGACTCCCCTTCCCTTCCACACCGTGTTTAACTCCTCTCGGACCCTCTGGAGGCTGTTCAGAGCAACTTCAGGCTCTGACAAGTTTTCAGTCCTTCCTCTGCTGCCCCCTCATCCAGACCACCATCTTCTCTCGTGGGGTGCAGACACCGGCAGCCCGGCCTGGCTCCTCGGCTGCTCCCAGCTCCGCCACGCACTGGACTGGCTGCCTTGGGGCCAGTGCTCCTGCCTCCCGCCCTGTGGCTGGGGCGTGGTGAGACCCTCACACTGCTCCCGGCGAAGGCCCCAAGCCTGTCCTCAGTGCTCAGTCTCGCAGGGAGACCACCTCAGGAACTTGGAGTTCGGACTGACAAGGAAGAAGCAGACTCGTGGGGGCCGCTCAGCACCGGGGCCCCAGAAGACACCGGGTCCGGGGTGCGGTCAGGTGGAGTGTGGGTGGCCAGAGGGTCCCGCCGTCAGGGGCCTGGAGAGACGGTTTGACGGGAGCACTGGGTGTGCGGGGAACATGTGGGGGAGGGGAGCAGCCCTCCAGAGCCGGCTGTGGTCCAGAGGGTCCCGAAGGTTCTGCAGGAGACGGGATATCCTGTGTCTGAGATTTGAGGCCGGTGACCAGTGAGGAGGCTGCTCACCGTAATGCATCCCTCAGCAAATGCCCGTCAGCTGGGACAGCAGCCCTTGCTTCCTGATGCCTCCCACACTCTCGGCCCCCGGCTTGTGAGCCCTGCCCTGGCCACAGCGCCCACGGCTGAAATCGGTGGTTCTCGGGCAGTTTTGCCCCACCCCCTGGCGGATATTTGGCAGGGTCTGAGGCATTTTTGTGTTACTGGTATCTAGTGGGTAGAGTTAAGGGATGCTGCCAAATATCTCACAGTGCTCAGGACCTCCCTACAACAAAGTCTACTCTGGCCCCAAGTGGCAGCAGTGGCCATTGGGGAACCCTGATACAGAACATTCTAATGCACTAGGCCAGTGCTCGGCAAACTGCGGCTCTGTTGACTATGAGTTTGCTGACCACTGACCTAGATTCTCGATTCCAGTAATTACAGGCTATTGTTCCTTGTGATTCAGCCCCTATCCTAGTGGTCGGCAAACTCATTAGTCAACAGAGCGGCAAACTGCAGCTTTGCGAGCCACAGTTTGCTGACCACTGCACTAGGTTAAACACTTGGAAAGGACAGTGTCCGTACTGATTTGGGAACAGGAGGGAAGAACCATCTGTGCCCCGGCAGCAAGGAATTCTGGAGCAAGGGCATATCTGAGTTGGGCTTTGGAGGGTGAGTAAGAGTTCTCCGGGAAGATTGAGACAGCAGAGATGGGAGGATCTAGACGGGATTACATTTTCGCTGAGGTTGGAAGAAGCTTGGCTGCGTCCTCCTGGCACCATTATGGGCTCCTGCAGGGTGGTTTCGTACATCGCCTACTCTGCTGATGGAGGCGTAGAGAGAGGCATCAAAGCCCTTCTTTGAGATAAAAAGAAAGGGTGCAGCCGCCGCCTGAGGCCAGCGGAGAGCTGTCAGATTTCTGGCTGTGTTGTGGAAGTTGACTCCTGGGATGGTTGGAGGTGCTCACTCAAATCCCCAGCCAGTCCCAGCCCTCGGAAAATGCCCTTCCCAGCCACCCAGCTGCCCCCACGCCCTTCCTCATGCAGCGCCTTCTTACTTGCGAGGTCTCAGGGGTGGTCTCCCAGCCTCGGGGGGGTGCAGCTCTTAGGAAGACCTGGATTTCACCCTTTGGTTACCTGTCTTCTGGCGGCGGCTTCCGCTTCCCGGACCCTCACCCAGAAAAGGGCCTGAGACTGGAGCGAGTGTCACACGCACTCGGCCCGTTCTCCGGAGCACTGGCTGACCAGTCCAGCACAGCCCCGTGCACCACTTCTGGCATCGAGCTGGATTTTGATGGGCACATTTTGTGCCCGGCAGTGTCCAGGCACTTAGAACAGTTTCCATATCAGTAAGAATCATCTATAATAATAAAAGCATAATATGCTAATTAGACCAGACAGCCGAACAACCTTCTGGATGGCCTTCCAGACCAAGCCGGGGCTGAGGGCCGAGCCCCTCGCACGTGTTTTGTACATCGGGCCCCCAGTGTTAGAGCATTAGTGAGATTTAACTGAGCTCATCCGCAAGCATCTCTGGAAGGTCGCCTGGGCTGTGACAGTGCCCCCTGTTGGGTGGCTGCCGTCTCAGAGACAGGCCTCAGCCCGGGAGGTGTTGGGATTTGAACCAGAGCAGCTGCTCTCAGTGTTCCGTCCTGACTCCCAAGGCCCAGGGCAGGCAGAGGGATGCGAAGACAGGTGGGGAGTGACAGTCTTGCGTCCAGTGGGTCATGGCTAAGGGTGGTTTGCTTCATTGGGGGGGGGGGGGGAGAGGGGCTGAGGTGGGAGGCAGGAGGAGGAGGCTTTCAGAGTGGGAGGGCAGTGCCCACCAGGTCCTCTGTGCCAGCCCAGACTTGATCCGGGGAGGGAGGGAGTCCATTCTTGTCCTTTGGGGTCACGTGGGCTCAGCCTCTGGGTTCAGGCCTGCGGTCTAGAAGCGCAGGTTTGTGTGGAGCGGCTTTGGAGCGGGGTATTGGGCGGTCATTTGAACTGGGCCTTAGTCACCTGTGGACAGAGGCCCTGCAGATTGTTAACTTGCAGGGCCAGCTACCCGAAACTGCTCAGGAGCCGGGAGTGTTCAGAGAGCCAGGACTCTGGGCGCTCTCTCAGCCCTCCCGGGCTCCTGCTCGCCTTGACCGGCCAGAGCGCAGGCGCCCAGGCTTGCTCCAGCTGCTCAGGGAGCCAGCAGCTCGGGAGCGCAGACACCCCCGGGAGCTGTGTGTGCCGTGTCTGACCGCCCACCGGCCTTCCCCGCCTCTCCCGGCCCGTCTGGCTCCTCGGCCAGGAGCCGAGGGAAAGGCTGCGTGCCCTGTGGCCAGGCTGCCACCCAGCCTTCCCTGTGACGTGCTCTGGCGACCTCTGTCCCTTAGCTCAGCCCAGGACAGAAATGAGAAAGGGGCGCAGGGGTGGCTCAGTAGCCGCTCTCCTGGGGCGGGGCGGGGCAGGGTGCGTGGTGTGCGCTGCCGGGAAGGCCCCGCACAGGTCCACGGCTGGGACAGGCTCTGGGTGAGAGCCTGAGCCTGCCCTCCACCGCGTGGTGGGAGCACCCTCACTGTGTTGGGGAGGCGGGGTGGACCAGGGCGGCCCGTGGGCCTGCGTCTCGTGGCTGCTCTTGCAGTCTTCAGCTTCGTGGCTCCAGCCCAGGGGTTTGGGGAAGGGGCTGAGCTGGGCCCCGAGTTCAGCAGGGGAGCCTGGGGGATGTGGGACGGGTGTGGGGCCGGACGGCTCCTGCTCCAGCCCCGAGGTGGGCCCTGGGCAGGAAGGGGCCTCGGCTCTGAGAAGACTGGGCTCAGGCCCTGCAGTCCCTGAGGGAGCGGCTCTAAGGAGGGAAGGAGGTGGTCAGAGGGGGACCCAGAGACCACGGTGGCCTGACGGAAGGAAAGACGGGTTTAAAATATATTTTCGTGGCTCCAGGGGGAGTGGAAGGAATAGACAGAATCTGGGTCGGGCACAACGAGGGGGTGGGCTCGGAGCTGTTACAGACGGGGCAGGGCTGCGGGGTGAGGGGCAGGGCGGGGGCAGCAGGCAAGGCAGCAGGTTCCTAGTGGCTCGTCAGCCTCTGCCCACATCCACGTGGCACCGCAGAGCCTCTGGTGCCAGGGCTTCTGACTGGGCACAGGAAGGAAGTCCCGGGGAGGTGCCCGGCCTCCGCCCCCTTGGTGGACACTAGAGCCCTGTTCTGGAGGTCTCCCGATGGGAGGGGGAGCCCTGCCCCCCAGAGTGCTCCAGGTGCTCCCAGGCTTGGCTTCTCTCCCCTCCCCTCCCCTCCCCCCCACTCATTCTCTGTGGTTCAGAGCTCATCCTCAAATCACTACGCATCCCAAATCCTGCTTTTGTTCCTCAGGCAGCGGGGGGAGGGGGGAGAGGGAGGCCGCCCCGGAAGGCTTGAGTGGGCACTGCTGATGTGGAAAGAGCCTGACCTGCGTGGCAGGACACACTGGGGACAGGGTGGTGTCATTTCTGCCTCCGGCGGCCAGCTTCCCTGTGAGCAGAGCAGTGCGCTGACTCAGGCAGTCATATTCAGCCTGGTGACTCCTGTGTCCCACTCCCCCCCCCCCCCCCACTGGCCGCGTCACTTGGAAGCGGGATGTCTCCAGCCCGGATTCCGGTGCTGAGCCTGCCCGGGGCAACCTTGGGAGTTCACACGCCCTGGGCCCTGGGCCGCAGGCGCCTGCCCATTTAGGGGAAGGAATTCTTAGGACAGAGCCTCCTCCCAGGGGGTCCCTCCCTTTAAAGGCAGTGCGGATGCTGTGGGTGCCAGCGTGGGTGGGTAGGTGCCCACCGTGTGGTAGTGCCCTCCACGTGGGTGTAAGACCTCAGCCATCCTAGCAGCAGACACCTGAGGGAGGCCCTCGTGGTGGTGGTGGTGGTGGTGATAGCTGTGCACACAGCATGGCGGCGGCTTGGTGAGGGAGCCTGTCGGTGTCGGGGCGAGAGTGAGGCTGCCCCGGCAGGAGCGGCTGGAATAGGAGACATCTGGTGGATACCAGGCATCTGACTTGTTGAGGGGTGATTTAGATGCAAGAGACATCCCTCCATTTTAAGTATATGTACAACTTGAGTTCCGTCAGCTACACATAGTTATGTGATCGCCCCCAGAATCCATAATCGTAACGTGGAACATTCCAGTCGTTCTGCAAAGCCGCTTCTGCTCCGTGCAGTCCGGCAGCCCCCTCCGCCCCAGCGCCAGCAGGGACGGGTCCGCTTCCTGTCGCTTTAGGTTTCCGGTGCTAGGATGCCACAGACAGCATCCTGGTTGTGTTTGGGGCGCATCCTCGCCGTTGGGAGAGGTGGTAGCTGTTTCTCTTACGGCCGGTCAGCTCGTTTCTCCGGGAGGCCTCTGAGCGGGTTCTAGTGTCCACCTCCGACGTCACACGCAGGACTTCTGTGGACGAGTGCGTCTCTTTCTCTTGGAAGCGGATTGCGGGGTTTTGTTGGGGAGTCTGTGTTTAACTATAAATAGCCAGCCAGGCTGTTTTAAATTCCCCCAGCAGACATTCCAGTGCTCCCTCCCGTCCCCCTCATGCTTGTTAACATCTTACTTTTGTTGGCTCTGGGTTCACGGTAGTATCTCATTGTGGTTTTGATTTGCATTTCCCAACGGACTAGTGATGCTGAGCGCCTTTCATTTGCTTTTCTGCCATTCGTGATATCCTTATTGGATACCTGATATCTTCTAATTTCATTAGCAGATGTTCATTCCAAGATCAATTAACTTAGGAGCCACGTATATCAGGTGCCTACTTCATCACATAATAATAAGTATTAAGTCTTAGGGCAGACATGGGATCTGAGGGGGGCTGCTCCGAGTTCCTCTCCTCCAGAAGGCATTGATTGAGTACCAGCTGTTTGCTGGCTGCTGTGATGGCTGCAGAGGTGAATGCACGTGGACGTGAGGGACCGTTGTGCCTGTCACGCTGCCTCCGGGGCATGTGGCGGGCTTGGGAAGCACAAGGCAGAGGGCAGCCATCACAGGAGGCTTCGTGGAGGAGGCGGCTCTTCAGTTAGGTCTGATGCCTAAGTGGTGTTGGCAGCCAGGGAGAAATGTTGCTGGTCGAGGGAACAGCATTTACAGACTTGGGGACTGCCAGCGTTGGTGGGAGGGGGCCAGTGACTGAGGGGCTAGACTTTAGGGTGTTCTCTGGCCTCTGGTTGGTGGGGTGGGGCGTGCAGGGATCCTGTGGCCAGAGGCTGAGCAGAATGCAGGCCTCTGATGTTGCAAGGCGGTGAGGGAAGGGCGGTTACCAGGTGGTCGGAGCAGGTGGGGGGCAGTTGGGGGTCAAGTTAGTGGCACCTGCAGCAACTGCTTCTGGGTGGAATCTGTCCACAGCCTGGTCTGTGGGAGCGGCGGCTTAAGTGTTGGGGTGGGAGGGAGGTCTACTTCAATCGTGTTAAGACCTCACTGTCGGGTGGTCCCGCTGCTCCTCGTCCCGGAGCTGCCACCTTCCTGCTGCAGAGCCGGCCAGCCTTCCTCCATGCTGCACGTGGGGGCGGGGGGTGGGGATTGCGTTTCCCACCCGGGGCTTTGACGGGAGAGCCTCCAGCCCTGTGCCCGCTCTGTTCTCCCTCCTCCGAGCCGGAGCCCGTTTTGGGTCCTGCCCTGCGGGGCAGCCGGGCGGGCTGGCTCTGAGCAGGCAAGGCCAGCTTGCCTTGAAGAATGCAGCTGCCGCCTGCACAGACAGGGCAATCAGGATCCGATTGTGTAAAAAGGAACCTTCTGTTTCATGTGCACATTTCATAGGAGAGAACATTACTTTGACTTCTGTAACCATAGACAAAAGAGAAAGAGGTGAAATGACCTAGAATTCTGTCACCCAGAGCGGCAGGCAGTGGGTGTGTACACTTCAGGATTGTCTCTGTGATGCTTTTGACTTACTATAAGATTTGTGGGTGTGTCATTCCCCCCCAAATCCATCCACTGGGAGAGCGGAAAGCGGTGTGGCTGCTTCTACGTGCCTGTGTTCACTCGGTCTCCTCCCTGCAGAACCCGGCCCTTGCGGACATCTACACGGAGCATGCGCATCAGGTGGTGGTGGCCAAGTACGCGCCCAGCGGATTCTACATCGCCTCTGGAGGTACTGTGGGCGTGTGGCTGGGGGGCTCGGGGGCCAGGCTGGGCTCCTGCCTAGGAAGGGCGGTGGGAGGGTGTGAAGGAATGCGAGGCGGCAGGGGGGAGCCATGTGGTCAGTTTCTTGGGGCTGACAAGAAAAGTAGAAGCCACTGCAGAGCCCCGTTCCGCTGCTTTGTAGCTTGCAGCCTGCCGGCTGGTTCCAGCCTCCGAGATCAGCAGCAGTGCTCGAGCGAGGCTGGCCGGGCCTTTGCAGTGGCTGCATTGTGATCACTGGAGCGAGTGTGTGTGTGTGTGTGTGTGTGTGCGCTCGCGTGTGTGTGTTTCTGAACTAGCTTTGGCACAGTGTGTTACCTTTCCTGCTGCTCGTTTCCTGGAACCAAGCACACCGCCGCCTCCGCCTCGGTCAGAGCTCCTCTCGTTCTCGGACCCCTTGCTCCCCAGCTGGGCGCCGGCTCAGTGAGCGGCTGGGCACGCAGATCCGTACCCTCCCGGTGCTGTCTTTATTCACCTAGTCCTTTGAGGTAGATCTCTTACCATTTGCAGAAGAGAAAGGGAGGCGCAGAAATTACAGTGAGTTACCCTGACCCCACACCCCGTTCCTTCCCACTCAGCAGCTGTTCATGGGTTGTATGTGGAGGGCGTGGCCAGGAGTCTGGCACGTACTGGGCTCTGAATGATTTCTGTGTTTGACCTACTCTAACTCCATCTGTAAACCTTGCTCTAATTTCCATCCTATGATTTATTTTAGCCCTGTGAGGTTTTTTATTCTGGCCTAGCTTGCCAGCAACGTGTCTCTCCGTTAAAACCCCAAGATTTGGCCGTGGTACCTTTGAAAAGCATGTGTTCTCGGGAGAGATGTGGTTGGAGGGCCCCACTGCCTGCTTGGCACAGTGTCCCTCCCCGTGCCTGGAGCCTGGCTGCCGAAGCACTGGCAAAGCCCGCCCCGCCCCGCCCACCCGGTCCCCAGGGTGGCGCTCAGACAGTAATCAGCGGCCTCGGATGCTAGTGCCAGGTCAGCGGGGACAGTCCACACAGAGAAGGTCAGCTGGACACTCTCTCCAACGCCCTCATTGCGCGGAGGAGCCAGGGAGCCGGGCTGCCGCGGTGCGGAGATCACATTGACTCCCAGCGCTGGTCCTCTGCCCACATTGGAGGCAGGACACGCTTCCTGCACAGAGGAAGGGAGCGTCCTGGGCTGAATGAATTAAACCGGGTGGGGGGGGGTGCAGTGTGGAGGAGGAGGAGGCTGGGGGAGCGCCGTGCTCTGGCTGACGTTCCTGGTACCTGCTGTGCCTGTGGGTGCCAGGTCCCGGGAAACCTGCCGCTCCCTCCCAGATGGGTGCCAGCCCTCTGCGGGATCTCAGGTTCCTGCACGTCAGGCTGGTCCCCGTTTGCTGAAGGCCTGGTGCGTGAGGAAGCCCACTCCAGGCCCCGGCCCAGCCATGGGCAAGGCGTCCGTGCCTGCCTTCCGGAGCCGCAGTGCCCGTGGTGTTTCTCAGTGTGGCGCCATCCTCAGGCAGCTCCAGGGCCCTCCTCGAGGGGGCGGTCTTGTGCTCAGCCCCGGTGCCCAGGCTGTGTTTCCCAGTGACCTGGGCTGCAGGGGGCAGGCTTTCGGGGGGGGGGGGGGGGCGAGCCCAGGAGGATGTGAGTGTTGCTCGGGAGGGATCCGGAGGCCGGGCGGCAGAGCCATCCTGAGCAGAGGGTCCGCGTGCAGCCCATACGTGGTGGGCGGGTATTTATTGTCTGTCCCCCGGAGCCCGGGCAGGTGCTTGTCGGCTGTGCGCTCTGCTAATGTTCCCGGTACTGCTGTGCACCTAGCGTGAGCTTGGCGCCCGTGGCACTCCGCCGTCCTCTGGTGACCGACCGCACGGGGCTGCCCTCGTCAGACTGGGCCCGGGCGCCGGGTCTCCAGCCCATGTGTTTTCTGGCTGCAGCTGCTTCTGAGAAGAACTTCATGAAATGGAGGCTGCCGGGCTGGCCGGGGAGGCGGTGGGGAGGACTGCGTGCTTGGAGTGCAGCCTGGGCTCCGGAGCACACGCCGGCCGCGTGCGGAGCCCCGGGGGGAGCGGGTGCAGCCCGTGCGCAGGTGGTGCCTGGTCTGCGCTGAGGCTGTTCTCCGTGGCTCAGCGCAGGCGCTGGACGGCCTGCCGTGAGCCCAGGCTGCGTGCGAACCCCTCCCCGACGCTGTGGGCCAGTTTGTTCAGCGCAGGGACCTGAGGAGGCCAGGCCCTTTGGGACTCCCCTCGGGGGATGCAGAGCGGACCAGGCCATGGCATGTGCCTGAGGCGGCAGTGTCTCCTCTCTGTCCCACAGCTGGACTAGATGTTTGCCCTCGGGGTGGGCCTCCGCTCACTCACTGACTAGTGACTGAGGTGTCCCAGGGCTGGTTTGACGACTTTACGCCTGTCCACTCGTTCATCTTGGGGACAGCCCTCCCCTGGCCCTTCCCCCGAGGCGGCAAGGTTGTGGGTGTTTGAGGGCCGCAGAGTTGCTCAGGGCAGGGCTGCCTCTGGGTGAGCGGCTCTCCTCCTGGGCCCCCCTGAACAGGACAAAGGCCGTCTCCGGCACCGCTGTCCGGTCAGCTGGGTGCTGAAGTGTGTCCCGGGAGCACAGCGCCTGCTCACCTGCGGGAGGGCTTCCCGGACCTCCGGGCTGAGGAGCTAAGCCTCCAGGATTAGCATCAAGTCCTCCATTTTCCCAGCGAATGTGGGATTCATTGCTCATGCAGGAGGGGAGGGGAGAGGAGAGGAGGGGAGGGGCGTGTGGGGGTTGATGCTTGGAATGTGGTGGCTGGCTCGTGGCAGGGGGGGAGGAGCTTCTACTCCATCACTGATCCGAGGCAGATGCTCGAGGCCTGGCACCCCGTTCTGTGTGTAGTACCCCTCCTGCCCGCGCCTCCCTGTGCACCTCCCATCGGCGTACTCACAGCAGCTGAGTTGCGGGGTGGGCTGTGCTGGGAGGAGTGAGGCTGCTGGCTGCCTGAGGTGCAGTGGGGCCTCGAGGGAGTGGGGTCCACAGATCCCCAGGGGGCCACCCGCATGCCTGGCACACTGGGCTTCGCAGGTGTGCACCTTGATTCTGTTAGTCGCTCAGCGGCCATGTAGGAAAGAGGCAGGTGTCACTGGCATACCCACCTGGGAGAACTTCGGTTAGTTAGTTACCGAGGCTCGTGTGCCATTTAGGTCCCCTCAGGAAAGAAAGGTGGCCATAAAGCGAGGCTGCGCCTGGTGCCTGGGGTTAGCTCCCTTTGCCTGTGCAGATCTTGGCATCTGGTGATCACGGAATGGTGAGGGCGCACGCCCAGCAGCGGGCCCCGTGGAGGCAGCGGGCGCTGGTCAGCGGGTGGCTGGGGATCGTTGGCCTACACCACACCCCTCCCCGGAGGCCCTGGCCAGCGGCAGGAGGCCTGTGCCCCAGGCCGCACAGCTCTGCAGCCCTGGACCCGGGGTGACCGGGGCTCCCGCCCTTATGCCCGCAGATGTGTCTGGGAAGCTGCGGATCTGGGACACCACGCAGAAGGAGCACCTCCTCAAGTACGAGTACCAGCCTTTCGCTGGCAAGATCAAGGACATTGCTTGGACGGAAGACAGTAAGAGGATCGCCGTGGTCGGGGAAGGAAGGGAGAAGTGAGTCTGGCCCTGGCCCTCCCCTCCATGTCCCCCGGTGGTCTTCCTGGTGTCCCTGGTGGGAAGGGTGCGGTGACTTCAGTGTGCCAGCTGGGACGAGTGTGTGTTCAGTCCCTGTAGGTGCCAGGCTCTGAGCCTCCTCACAGGTGTGAGCGGCCCGGGCCACTGGCTCCTGAGGGTGGGCTTCGGTGACACGTAACTGGGGGGGCTCCTCGGGCAGTCTTGGGGCCCGGCACCTGCTGCCCCTGGAGCCCCAGAACTCCCGCCGTCGCCATGCCGCCTCCAGCAGCGGGAGCGGCAGAGGGAGGAAGGGGACGAGATGCAGCTCTTACCGAGCAGGATGGGCCCCCCCCTCCCAGCAGCTGCCAGGGAGACTGGCATTGCCCCAGGGGGCACGTCACCCAGGCCCCTCACTAAGGAGACGGGTGAGTGGGCCCTGAGTAGGTGTCCCTCAGTGGCTGCTGCACTCCCAGGTCTAGTGACCAGAAAGGAACTCTGGTTTTCTTAGTCCTAGTGCAGTCAGGGTTTCCGCTAGGATACCATGGCTGCCCTCCAAGACTTGAACTTGGCAGGCATATGCCTGTCTCCCTTTTCGGGAGCTTCTTTTTAATGTGTATTGTGGTAGGTATCAATTACTCCATAGAGTTTCAGGTCATTCTTTTTGGTTTTTTTCTTTTAAGTTTTTATTGATTTGAGTGAGAAAGACAGGGAGAGGGAGAGAGCGGTAGAAATATCACTGAGAGAGAATCATTGAACATCTGCCTCCTGCATGCCCGTATGCAACTTGGGCATGTGCCCCATCAGGAATTAAACTAGCGACCTCTTGGTGTGTGGATTGATGCTCGACCACTGAGCCATAGCTGGGCCTTCAAATCATTCTGTTGGTCTTAACAATTTATTTTTCATTAGATCACAAATAGTAACCAAAACAATGCGTTTACAAGAACGCCAGCCGAGTGCTCGGCATCGTCTCCTCTCGGAGGAGATGGCCGGTGTAGCCAAGACCGGTTTGGCTCAGTGGTAGAGCGTCGGTCTGCAGACTCAAAGGTCCCAGGTTCGATTCCGGTCAAGGGCATGTACATTGGTTGCGGGCACATCCCCGGTAGGGGGTGTGCAAGAGGCAGCTGGTCGATGTTTCTCTCTCATCGACGTTTCTAGCTCTCTATCTCTCTCCCTTCCTTTCTGTAAAATATCAATAAAATATTTTTTTTTTTAAAAAAGAGATGGCAGGTGTACTTCGTGTCCTGCCCACGAAGGGGGGTCCCCTGGCGGGTGCTTTCTCGGAAGGCCTGCTGGCCCTGGGCCACACAAACGGCCCGCCAGCCCCTTCCGCAGACACGTGGTCTCCTGCTTTAACAGATGCTGTGGAGAGCCAAAACTGCAGAGCCGTCAGGGTGTGATTTGGGTGAGAGTGAAGTGCGGTCACGAGCCGGGGCTGAGGTGGACACTCAGCTGCCCGCGTCTCCCCAGCTTCCCGGGGCTGATTCTCTGTCCCGTCTCCTCTCGTTGGTAAAGGTTCGGAGCCGTCTTCCTGTGGGACAGCGGCTCTTCTGTGGGCGAGATCACGGGGCACAACAAAGTCATCAACAGCGTGGACATCAAGCAGAGCAGGCCCTACCGGCTGGTGACGGGCAGTGACGACAACTGTGCCGCCTTCTTCGAGGGGCCACCGTTCAAGTTCAAGTTTACCATCGGCGTGAGTGGGCGTCTCTGGAGGGCGGCTCTGGAGCCGGTGGAGCGTTTGTATCTGAAGCCAGTGGGGCCTAAGCCTGTAGGTGCGGAGGGCAGAGGTCACGGGCGCACACCCTCCGTGTGTAGACGGAACGCAGGGCTTGTGAGGGGACGCCCCGGTCCCCAGTCCTCCTAACCCTGGTCCCCAGTCCTCCTAACCCTGCGCCAGGACAGCGTGGCTGTGCCAGCTCCAGCAGGGGGGGCCTGCACAGGGCTGGGTGCATTCCGGGGCGGGAGTCCCGAGCGCCTACGAGCCAAGTGACAGCACCCTGGCCTGCAGCTGCTGTGTTAGCAAGGGAGCCCAGGCATGCCCTCTGGTTGTGCCATCTTGAGACCAGCTGAGCCACAGGTGAGGAGGTGAGCCTCCAGAGACCTTCAGATTTGCCTCCAGCGCCTCCCAGGGAAAGGTGAGGGGCAGGGACACGCCCGCAAAGGGGCACCGGAGAGGAATTAGGTGCTGTGAATGCCCTGGTGGTGACATGTCCCAGGTTTCCACGTGCCCCTGGCTGGCACAGAGGCTTGACCTTGGCTGGCAGCAGGTGGCTAGCTGGACAGCGAGTGGCCCAAGGAAGACGAGAACAGGCCTTCGTCCCTGTGGTGCCAGGAGAGGCGGGTGGGGGCGGTCTCCTTTGTCCTCGGCGCAGCGGGGCTGCCTCTCCAGGTGCCCGACAGCGGAGACCTGGCACACTGAGGGGAAGCCAGGTGTGGGGGGGCAGCGGCGGGGGGGGGCCAGGCGGCATTCCCAGGTCAGGGAGGAGCCTCGTCTCGGAGCCCCGAAGGGAGGAGGTGGAGGTGGGGGTCACAGGTGTCTGAGCCTGTTTCTCCAGGCGCTCAGGACCAGCGCCAGGGCAGGAGGGGCCAGGGAGGGCTCCTGAGGGGCCCCCTGAGTGTGGCTAGGCCACCTGAGCACATGGAGTCAGGCTGTGGAGCTCGGGCCTGTCCTGTCAGTGGCCTGGACTGGGTGCATGACCTCATCGTCACCTGATGGTCGTGGGGAGAGGGAAGGGATGGGGGCCGGCGGCACTGACGGAGGATTTGGGAGCTTCACCTAGTGCTGCGGTGACTGAAGGTCAGCAGGAGGGGACCTCGGAGGCCGAGCCGGCCCACGGGCGGGACAGGGCCCCAGCCCCAGCGCAGTAGGTGGCGGCCAGGCTGGGCAGCGGGAGATGCTCGAGTTTGGAACCCGCCCCAGATGCTGCCCGGCCCGCTCCTCTGTCCCGGCCCCTCCCGCGGGAAGGGCTATTTTTAGCCCCTTTGGCTAATGGACCGTGGGCTCCCTCCTCTTTAGGTTAATGGGCTATTTCAGGGCACACGCAGTCTCTCTCTTCTGGACGTTGGGCTCCGATTGCAGGGCCGGCTGAGGGGAGTTTAAGGCCGCCCGGCCCCAGGACCCAGAGCGGGAGTGGCATTGGCCTGTGGGCCCCTCCCGGGGCCTGCAGGGGCACGTAGGCACCTGCCGTCGCCGTGTCCCGCCAGCTGAGCTGTGGCTGAGGAGCCAGGACCAACCGGTGCTGGGGGACAGCCTTGTGAAGGAGAGGCAGTGGCACCCTCATGGGATCATTAGTCAGGAGATGGGCCAGGGCCTAGCCGCCTGGCACTGCCTCTCAGGAGGGCGTCCTGACTTCAGGAGACCGTTGTGTGTGTGTGGGGGGGGGGGGGAACGGGACGCTTCCTTCTCAGGGAACCAGTGAAACTGCCGTTTATGACAACCCACCGGCGGCTCAGTGCCTCTAGTCCACAGTCTGTTCCTACCCCAGGCCAGAGGGGCAGAGCCCACGGTGGCACCCTGAGGCCCCGAGGCCCACTCCGCTGTGGCCAGTTCTTAGGGAGGGAGCCCTGCCCCCTCTTTCCTGCCTGCCAAGCCTCTTAGTCACAAGGTCCCGGCCCCCCCCCCTTGTCCACTCTGGAGAAAACCTGGAGCAGCAGGGACGAGAGAACTGGCCGTCTGGCCGGATGTCCCGCGTTTGAGCTGTGGTTTGTTCTCAGAGCTCCTCTCACCTCGGGGCCGCCCTGAGGACTGGGGGGACGAGGAGGCAGTGTCTCGGGCCCTCCTGCCCTGGCTTCGCGCATCGCTGGTCCGAGGGGGGGCGGGGTGGACCCCCTGTGTGGCTGGCTTCCTTCCCGCTGGGAGTGGACGGCAGAGTGGTTGCAGGTGGCCCGAGGAGTTAAGAATCTGACCTCGGGTGGCTCCCCGCCAGGGCCCTGCCTGCCAGCCTCCTGCCCGCCCGGAGCTGGCTCAGCCGAGATCTCTGGACGGGAAACTGGAGACCGGCTCCTCCAGCCCGGCCTCGGCTCTGGTGTCTCCTGTAACAGGTCCCGGAGGCCCGAGGCCCTCGCAGTGTGGGTGGTGGTGTGCCAGTGCAGGCAGGGCAGTGGAAGCCCGAGAGCCTGGTTAGAACTTTGACTCGGTCTCACTTCGGTTCAGTGGCTGGTGCCCCTGCGGGAAGCCCTGTCCTCTGCTCCGTGTGCCTGGGACAAAAGGGAACAGCGCGCACCCTTAGAGCGGGGTCAGCAGACACAGGAGCCAGAAGCACAAACCCCACAGCAGAGCTGGGCGTGGGCCAGGCCTGGGGCCTCGGGCAGGAGGCCTCACCGTCACAGCGGGCATGGGCACGGGCATGGGCTTGGGCTTGCTCCGGGAGAGAGGGAAGAGGAGCTTCTGCCCCACAGGCGAGGGGACCTGGCGAGGCAGACGGAGCCTTGGCTGTGTTCCGGGGCCTCCGGGCAGAGCTGAGGCCGCCCTCGCTGCGGGAGCTCCGAGCTCTTCCGGTGGCTGTGGCTCGGTTAGCAGCAGCTGCTGTAAGGCAGGCTGTGCGCTTCCTAGAGGGCTTTCCGGACCCCTGTCCGCGGGTGGATAACGGCCCCCTTCCCACAGGACCACAGCCGCTTCGTCAACTGCGTGCGCTTCTCCCCCGACGGGAACAGATTTGCCACGGCCAGCGCTGACGGCCAGGTGAGGCCGGGCGGGGCGGGGGCCGTGGAGGGGGCTCCTGATCGTCCTCGGTGACTGCAGAACTAGCTCCCTAAAGCCTCTCGGCGTGGGAACGTAGGAATCTCCCTCCCCCACCTGGAGCGGGGCCGTCCCCAGAGCACCGGAGCCTCGGCTCTGTCTCCTCTTTAACGGAGCAGAGCTTGGAGTGATTCTCTGAGTGCCGGTCGGTCGGGAGCTGACAGTGATCGGGAAGAGCCCTCGGCACGCACACAGTAACCCCGGCCTCCTTCTGTTGAAAGATACACATCTACGACGGGAAGACGGGAGAGAGCGTGTGCGCGCTGGGCGGGGGCAAGGCGCACGACGGAGGCATCTATGCTGTGAGTACGGGCTCGTGGGCCGTGGCTTCGTCTGGGGTCGTGGTCGGGCCGGTTTGCGTTCACGGAACGGATTTGCAGCTAGAAGCTTCAGAGTCGGGGGATGGTCCAGAGCTTCGGGGTCATGTCCATCGGGTGACATGGCCTGGACACTCGTCCTGTGCCTGCCCCGGCATGCCCCCACTCTGGCTTAGCTTCTCCCGCAGTGGGGGCTGAGGCGGGCTGCTCTCTGAGGCCACGCCCACCGCAGTCTGACACGTGCACACCGTCCTGTCTGAGTAGATTAGCTGGAGTCCTGACAGCACTCATTTGCTTTCTGCTTCGGGAGACAAAACCTCGAAAATTTGGGACGTCAACGTGAACTCGGTTGTCACCACGTTCGCCATGGGCTCCAGCGTCCTGGACCAGCAGCTGGGCTGCCTGTGGCAGAAGGACCACCTGCTCAGCGTCTCCCTGTCCGGCTACATCAACTACCTGGACAAGAACAACCCCAGCAAACCGCTGCGCGTCATCAAGGTGAGCTGCCCGGGGGCTGACGGGAGGCCGGAGGGAGCGGCGGGGGCTGACGGGAGGCGGCCGGGCGCCAGGGGCCCTCACCCCTCCTCCTGTCGTGAGGGGCAGCCTCCCTCAGTTAGGGGCTCACGGGCTGTGGCCCCCAGAGCCCCAGACGGTGAGCGGAGCACCGTCACAGCCCTGGGAAGCCACGCGAACCTCGAGGAGGAGGCCCAGGTGGCCTCAGGCAGGCCTGGACTTCACGCGGGATTTAGACATGGGGAGCCCCCTGGGCATGAGGGGCGGGAGGCTGAGGAGGTGAGCTCAGGAGTGATGGAGCCTGCCCTCTGCCTCTCCCACCGTCAGTCCCAGTGACTCAGTCATCTCAGGAGACTGGCAGCCCGACCAGGAGCCCCTGGGCTGACCTGCTGCCCCCAGAGCCGCCTCTGCCAGGCCACTCGGTCAGGTGGGGTGGGGGGAGCAGTTGGGAGCCGCGGAGGCCGGCTGGCGTGTCCTCAGCCCCCCGCGTGCCTCCACAGGGTCACAGCAAATCAATCCAGTGCCTGACGGTGCATAGAAACGGCGGCAAGTCCTACATCTACTCCGGGAGCCACGACGGACACATCAATATCCTCTGGCTCGGCGCTGGCTCGGGCTGCTGGCGGGCGAGGTGGGGCTTCCTGCCCGGTGGTGCCAGAGGCAAGGCCAGCCAGCTGTCGGCAGCCACTCGAGCGCCGTGGCCGTGACCTGGCGGTCACCTCTCACTCTGCAGCCTGGAGGTGCTCCCCGTCCCTGACTAGTCCGGCCCGTCCCTCCCAGCTGTCCTCTCGCTGAGTCTCAGGTTCTGAAGGACTCGGGACCTCGGTAGAGCCCTCCAGTGTAGAAACGGGAAAGCCAGCTTAGACTGCTGAAGCCTTACTAAGGCCAACTGCCCCCTGGGCCGCGGGGCTGGAACCGAGCCGCGCTGCCCTTCTCCGGGCAGCATGAGATGGACGCTGTGTGACCCCCTTTCCGCCTCCGGACCCCCCACCCCCGTGCTTGGGGCCTGGGGCTGGTAACCCCTCCCCCCGGGACCGCCTTGAGCATTGGAGCAGGTGCCTGTCGGCTGCCCCCACAGGTGCTCATCGCCACGCCTGGCTCCCAGTTGGCATATTGAGCTGCCCTCGTGTAGACAGTTCCCCAGTCTGTGCTGCGGCCGGAAGGGCTGACCGGAACTCCTCGTTTCTCACGCCTCCCCACGTCCCTCTGCAGACCCTCGTCATTTTCACGAGATCCAGGGAGTCTCCCCACGGTCCCAAGAGAGGGAGGCAGACAAGTCGCCCTCAGACCCATTACATGTAAAGAGATGCAGGGGGAAGGGGCATATGTCCAGGAGCAAGAGAAAGTGCTAGACCAGCCGTGGGCAAACTATGGCCCTCGGAGCCGAAAGAGCAGAGGGTTCTCTTGCTCTCCCCTCTGCTCCTTCACCAGCAGCCCAAGAGGAGAGTGCCAGCATGGTCAGGTTGCTTTTGTTCCGGCCCTCCGGTCCAGTTTAAGAACCCATTGTGGCCCTCGAGTCAAAAAGTTTGCCCACCCCTGTGCTAGAACCTGCCTCTCCTGGTGGGGTGTGCAGCCCCTGCCTTCAGAGGGCCTGGGTTCTCCCCTCCTGGCCCGCTCTTCCCCAATCTGTGTCAGTGAAACATTCGTTTCCTGCCGGGTCCGGTGCTGGGGTCCCCGTCACAGGAGTGTCAGCGCGGAGCGCACACCAGCTTCCCAGCGGGAACTGGAACTGCACTGGGAGGGAGAGGCTCACTCGCTGATGTGAAGGAAGAATCCACCTCTCACCAAGCACCTGGCGCTTACAGGGTCCCCTGCGATGGGTCGGCCCAGGCTTTGCTGGGGCAGTTTGGTGTCCATCTGCTGAGCAGCGGCCATGGCAGCCTCCTGCTGGTGGGCGTGGGCGCCAGCGCAGGTTCCAGAAGGAGCAGAGCAACGGCCTCCGCGGAGGGTTGTACTCTGTCTGCGCTGTTAACGCCTCGCTCAGCGCGGCTCTGTGACCTGCTCCCTGACCCGGGCACCACCGCCGCAGGAGGCTCTGGCCGGCACGTTGGTCAGGGGTGGCCCGCATCAGGTCGGCAGTCAGCTGGTCTACCTGCACGGCTCTGAGATTCCGGTGCGGATGCCACAGGGAGCATCCTCAGGCCCAGTGCTGCCCGGGACAGGGATTGGCTCTGGGCACCCGCCCCCATTCTGGAGGGCCGACTTTTCCTTAACCGCCCCCCACATTACTGGGATTCCGAGACCGGGGAGAACGACTCCTTCACTGGGAAGGGCCACACGAACCAGGTGTCCAGGATGACCGTGGACGAGGCCGGGCAGCTGGTGAGCTGCAGCATGGACGACACGGTGCGGTACACCAACCTCACGCTGCGGGACTACAGGTGAGCTGCCCGCGGCTCCAGGACGTGCCCCGCCCCGAGGGGGCTGTGCCCGCCAGTCTCCACTCAGTGCCGCCTCCCGCTTCGCTTCGTGTCCTGGGCTCTTGGCCGGGAGCTGGGTTAGAGTCCAGGTGTAGCCTGGGAGGCCCGGGCACAGGTCTGCCCACGCCCCTCCTCGCCTCTTCCTCATCAGTAGGGTGAGGTGACCGGCGTATGGCAGGTGCCCACGGACAGACGGGCCCCGGGCGCTGAGAGAGAAGCAGTGTCGCGCTCAGTTTGCCTGGTGTGTGATCGGCAGTCCAGGCAGCGGCTGGTGCTCTAACAATTGCTCTGCAGTTTCCAGGGCTGGACGAGGAGGAGGGGGGCCCTGTCCCACCCGCAGGCAGCCTCCCCCTCCAGCACCCACTCCCCGGACCTCACTGCCGTTAGCTGTGCAGACGCCACCGTCCTCCCAGAGGAGGCAGGCTCTTGAGGGTCGTCGTGGTGACCCTCACTGGTCAGGCACCCATCGTAGCGGACATGGTGCTGTGGCTCGCTTGCCTTTCGGGACTGTGGTCAGTTAGGCCTCGGGATGAGCGCAGGAACCACCCAGAACCGGGGCCTATCAGCTGAAAGTAAGAACACAATTCTTACCCATTAAAAACAATGGGTTATACAGGGTGTCCCAAAAACGTATACACCCTTGAGCAGCTGACAGCATGTCCTCCGGAGCAGCGGAGCTGCCGGGCTCACAGTCGGTGTGTGCACACACCTACCTGAGCCCCAGACGTGGCAGTCATGTGTCTCCTTCTCTCCGGCAGCGGACAGGGGGTGGTGAAACTGGACGTTCAACCCAAGTGCGTGGCTGTCGGCCCTGGAGGATACACGGTGGTTGTGTGCATTGGGCAGGTATGGCCCCGCGGTGTTGGCTGGCAGGACGGGTGGGCGGGCAGCTGGGCAGTGTCCATCTCTGAATCCCGTCCCATCCCTCCTATCCCATCCCGTCCCGTCCCATCCCATAGCTCCGTGCTCGAACAGACCTTTTCATTGAGCTCTTTGCCTTGCTGGCCTCTGCATGTTCACTCCTGTCCGTTACGTGTGGGGCCGTCGCTTCTTCCCGATGAGCACACGGAGGCACCGAGGGCAAGTTGTCGCCCAAAGCGTGCACCTGGCAAAGGGCAGGCAGGGGTTTGAGCCCAGGCAGCTGGTCAGACCCCGCACGCGAGCATCAGGCCGTGAGTCGATTGCTGTGAGGCCTCCGAGGCAGAGCAGGGCGGAGTCTTCACCCAGGTCGTGATCCCAGCCCTCGCTGGGCAGCGCTGTGTGCCTCGGGCATCTCCTCACCCCCTCTGAGCTCCGCGTCCTTATCTGACCACTCACGGGGGTTAGGGCCCTGGCACCTCTGTAAGCCCCTTGCTTAGGGAGGAGGCCGAGCCTGGGCGATCCGGTGATTCCCACGGCCACCCGATGGCAGGGCACCAAGCCAGGGAGGAGTTTGCGGCTCTCACCCCCCAGCCTGGTCCTCATTCACTCTGGCTGAGGTTCCCACATACTTTCTCTCAGAATTCCTGGAATGAAACGCCCTTGCCAGAGACCCAGGCCTGCCCCACTTTGTACAGCATCTGCCCTGGCAGCCACCATCCCCAGCAGACTGGGCGTCCCGGTGGGGGTCCTGAAGGCAGGTGTGATGGCCCCTGCTGGCAGGAGTGGCAAACCCTGCTAAAGAAGCTGCCATTCAGCACCAGCCCCTCCCCGTACTGTCAGCTTAATTGCTTCGGGGAGAATGGATTCTGTGTCCTAGATAACAGACTTCCTGCCAGGCGATTGCTGCAGTGCCAGTGGTCAGTGGCGGGGGGGCGGGCAGAGGAGTAATGCCTTGGAGCGACCGAGCCGCGGGGGGGGAGGGACTGGAAGGCGAGGCTCTTGGATGGGCGGGCGGAGGCCTCCTCAAGAGGGCGCTCTCCAGGCCTCTGTCCGAGCCCTGGCCTTTGCAGGGGGAGTGGGCTGGGGGCTGTGAGCCGTGGCAGGGGCTTTCTGTGCAGGGGCGATCCGCCGCCTCCCGGGGACCGGGGCTGCTGCCTGGCTGGTTTGGTGGCACTCACCTGTGCCTGGATTCTGCCCTCACCGTCTACCCCGAGGGGCCGAGACTCCGGCTGCAGGAGCTGCCCCGAGGCAGTGGTGGCCGAGCTGGGACCAAACCCCAATATGTCTGTCCCCAGAGCCCTGCCATAGACCCCAGGCACCTGGCACTCAGCCCCCTGCTCCCCCCTTAGCCCCCTTCCCGAGGACCTTGTGCCCATCAGAGGAGGAGGAACGAGGCCTGGGAGGGAAGTGCGCAGGGAGCCCCGGGCCGCCTCCAGGGAGCCATCTGTCTGTGCTCCCCTCCGGGGCTGCACTGCGGGAGGGCAGGAGCTGAGCCGCCGGCTGGCTCCGACCCGACCACCGCCTGTGTCTGCAGATCGTGCTGCTGAAGGACCAGAGGAAGTGCTTCAGCATCGACAGCCCCGGCTACGAGCCCGAGGTGGTGGCGGTGCACCCCGGCGGGGACACGGTGGCTGTCGGGGCCACGGTAAGGTCTCTGCCCTCGGTGCCTGGGCTGTGGGTGCGGGCTCTTGGGCAAAGCGGGAGGGAGTGGCACTGGGCCCTGGGAACCAGCAAGGACACCTCCATGGTGACCTCGGTCTCCAAGGTCTGCCCAGCCCTGGCGATTCTTGTCCTGGTTCTGTGCACACGGCACAGGGCACCAAGGAAGGGCGTTTAAGACCTACCCAGGGACCTTGAACCGCCCCTGGGACACAGACAGCCCAGCTGCCTTGGGTGCAGGCTTGTCCGGCGGCCTCAGGCGGTTGCAGGGACGCCACCTACCCCGGTTACGCCTTTTCCTTCTCGCTCCATCCCGGGTGCTCACCCTTGTCACCCTCCCAGCTGATCCCAGTGAGTGTTACACTTTTCAGTGCCAGGCCCGGGGGCGTAAACTGAGGGCTCCCTGCCCTGAAGGGGGGGCACCTGCGGCGCTTCCACCTGGTCTGGCTCCCTGAGTGCAGGCAGAGCACCCGCCGACGCCCAGGCCCCTGCGGCTCCGGCTGTGGGGAGCCGCCGTGGGCATCCCTGACCAGGACCCTGGGGCGGAGGGCAGCACGTGGGGCAGAGGGAGGTTTGCCAGGGAGCAGGTGCCAGAAGGAGCTTCTGAGAGCTGGGAGCACAGAAAGCTGACCAGTGTCGGTGTTCAGAGCCTGGCCTGGGAGCCCTCACTGGAACTTTCTGGAGTGTCTGCAAATAGACTCCCGAGCACCCACAGAATCAGACACGGGTACCTAGGGCCCCTCCCTGGAGCACCCCAGTCACTGCCCGCCCCTCCCCTCAGGACGGGAACGTCCGCCTCTACTCCATCCTGGGCACCTCGCTGAAGGACGAGGGCAAGCTCCTGGAGGCCAAGGGGCCCGTGACGGACCTGGCCTACTCCCACGACGGCGCCTTCCTCGCCGTGTGCGACGCCAACAAGGTGGTCACGGTCTTCAGCGTTGCTGACGGCTACGCGGTGAGTGGCAGTCCGCCCTGTGTCCCCGTGCGGGGCCCCGGCCTTTCCCTCCTGTCACCAACCAGATAGACTTTGCTCTTAGAGGGTGACCGGCGCTCTGAGAGGGTGACCCGCCTGGGACGGACCCTGCCGCGGGGCTGTGTGCTGGGCAAGAGGTCCCAGTTCCAGAAGGCGAGGGAGTGGGCGGCGGCTGCCTGAGGTGCTGAGGGCTGACTGGGCGCTGAGTGCCCTCCTCGCCCTGAGGCCGTTCTCTTAGTCAGGCCCGGCTCGGTTTTCCTCCGCTCGTTGCTGTCTGGGAGGAAAGATGCGCGCTGGTTGTCCCAGCACTGTGTGCGCTCGGGGGCCACTGGGAGGTGGTGGGGAGGAGGACCCAGTCACCAGGGCACCTGGCAGCTCACCTGCTCCCAGCAGTAGGGCGCAGGGAGCAGCCGAGGGCGCTGTGCACATGGGGGCGAGGGTTCCTGTGTCACAGCACAGCTGCCCTGAGCAGTGCCCGCTGCCCTGAGCAGTGCCCGCACCACGGGGCTGCACTTTGGAGAGACCCGGTCCCTGGCGGGTGAGAGGCAGGGGCCGCACAGGACGGGGCAGGTCCCCAGTCCCTGGGCCTCCCCACCCCCAGCACTGACAGTTCTGAAAGCTAGAGCAGACTCCCATTAACGCGTTATCCGCTGTAAAACGTACGCGTAACAAAAGGCAGGTGAACAAGAGTGCATGTGTGCTGGCATTCACCTGTCAGATAAACACCACCCCACCCCGGGAGGCGCCTTCCGCTGGTGCCACGGGATCATCCCGTGTTCAGAGCTCTCGTTTGCCTGTTAGGAGCCTGAGACCCTGAGTAACCACGGGGGCGGAATCACAGAGGCCGCATGGCAAACAGAGCCGGTCCCGGGCTGTTTCTGGGGGTGGCAAGCTGGGATACGCTGTTAGCAAGCCCTTGGTGAGGGGCTTTGGGCCGGGGCGCTCCGGAAGCCGCCTGCTCTGCCCAGGCGGCCGGCCCTGAGGGAGAGGGGTGGGGAGGGGCCTCATTCCGGCCCCGGGGGACTGGGGGGGCCTCATGCCTCCCGTGGCCGCATTCCCTGCCAGGCCCCCGTGTCCCCTGGCTGGGCGGAGGGCTCTGACGGCGGCCGGTGCCCGGTGCTGGGCTGCTGCTTCAGGCGGCAGGGCCCTCGTGGGGTTCCTACAAGGAGGCCCAGAGCGGAGGCGGCGCCTGGCTGGGAGGGTTGGTGAGGGTCCATCCCTGCCTGACCCCTGACCTCTGCTGCCTGTTTTGACCCCGCAACTAGGAGAACAATGTGTTTTACGGGCACCACGCCAAGATCGTCTGCCTGGCCTGGTCGCCGGACAACGAGCACTTTGCCTCGGGGGGCATGGACATGATGGTGTACGTCTGGACCCTGAGCGACCCCGAGACCAGAGTCAAGATCCAAGGTGACTCCCTCACCATCGGCCCCAGGGCTCCATGTCCCCTGTCCTTCCGGGGAGGCCCCGTGACGGCGTCTCCTCCTTCCCCGGCCAGCCGGGCTCTGCAGCCGAGCTGGCCTCGGACTGACCGCCGTGTGGTGCGGGGCCCCGTCCACAGGCCCGAGCCGAGGCGGCCTCCGGCGTGTCTGTCGAAGTCCATTCGGCTGCCGAGTCAGTGCCCACGGGCTTCCCGAGTCAGTCACCCACAGCTCGGGAGGGAAGGCCGAGGTCAGGGTGCCGGCGTGGTCAGGGGCCCCGTCCAGGCCGGGACTGCTCGCTGTGCCGCGGCGGCGGCGGGCTCTGACATCTCCCGTCCGTGGCCTGAACTCCTCGTGCCGTCACCTTGAGCCAGATTAGCTTTTCAGCCTAGAACGGTGAGGGCGAGCATTCAGGCCACCGCCCCCCCCCCCACACACACACACGCACTCCACCCCCTCAGCCTCGCTCTCCGACAGCAGCCTCCGGAGAGCCATCCGGGGCTTTAAAATTCTAGCAGCCAGTTTAGAAAAGGAACGGTTGTTTTTAATGGTTGACGTTGTTTACTGCAACACGTCCTTTCCACGAGAGGCCACAGCCTGCGGCACCGGCGCCGTTGTCCTGGCTCACGCCCCGGCTCGGTCGTCCTGTGTTGGGTGGTACCCTGAGGGTCAGCGCCAACGGAGGGCCACCCGCTTCTCCTCCCGCCCTGACCCTTCCGCGGCGAGGGGAAGGGGCTCCTTAACGACGAGTCCGGCCCCACAGGCTGCCCCGTCCCCCGGAGGGGGAGGAGCCGAGCAGCTGGGCTCTCCGTCAGCGTGTCTCTCTCCTCAGATGCCCACCGGCTGCACCACGTCAGCAGCCTGGCCTGGCTGGACGAGCACACGCTGGTCACCACCTCCCACGATGCCTCCGTCAAAGAGTGGACAATCAGCTACTGAGGACGCCTCCCGCGGCCCATCAGGGACTCGAGTTCAAGCGCAGCAGAACACGGCCTTTCTCCAACCCGCCCGCCCGCCCCGGAGCAGGCCCGGCTCCCGGTGACCCTTGTCTCCGCAGGTGTTCGTACCTATCCGCGTCCTTCTGAAAGCTTTAGACAGTGACAGTTTGCACATGAGACAGAGAGCGAGCACTTAAACGGTGTGTGGAGCGTGACAACCCGCCCAGCGCAGCCCGGGCACATTCCAGAGGCCGCGCCTCCAAAGCACACAGCCTGTCCGGGGCTCCAGGGCTCCGGGGCTCCGGGCTCCGGGGCTCCGGGGCTCTGGGCTCTGGGCTCCAGGCTCTGGGCTCCGGGGCCCGGGGCCCGGGGCGGCCGCTTGTCGGGAGGCGCGGCCCAGCCACCGGCAGGCGGGCTGCACCCCGAGAGCGTGCACCTGCTGTCCAGGGGCCACGCAGTCCCTGCGCGAGCCACGCTGTGCGGTCGCCCCCGAAGGCCGCGAAGCGGACGGGCACGCGGGACCTCGTATCCACTATCGGTTTTTGTGCTTGATTTTAAGAATGAACCGTGATGGGGTTTTTTCTTTTTTCTTTTTTAGGTTTGTCTATGTCTTTTGGGTTTTTTTTAGGTTTTTTAACGTGTCTTAACTGTTGCCTGTCTTGTTGACTAGCTCATGGGTTGAGGGCGATGTCTCGGAGCCGTTAGCGGACCGAGGTGTCCTGGCCCCACGTCACTGTCATCCTTCCATGTTTTCCTTTCTCCCCCTCCCGCCCCCCAGCAAAGGTTAATTTAAAGGTTGAGATGGTCACTGTAAGCTGTCATCGGCGCACCTTTCTCCTTCAGTGCGGAAATTAAAGTGACATCCACACGGTGACTGGGCGTTTTCTTGCGTGTGTCGGAATCACTGGTAAATGCTGCTGAAGCAATCCCTCCCGCCCTTGTGGAAACAGCGCTTTATGAGATTAGAGCGAGATGATTAAATGTCTATCCTCTTCACTGTGCATCGCTGACTCTGTGTGGCGGGTCCCGGGGGCTGGGGCAGGTGCTCAGGCTCGGGCACTGGGACCGGGAGGGGCGCCTTCCGATGGGCGAGAGGCCCGGGGAAGGGGCTGCCACTGGGTCCTGCTCCTGTCGGACCACCACGTCACTGACCTGGGCCCCCTCGCCCCCCTGGTCTCTGAGCCTCGGTGTCCTCTGAGCTGGCAGCACTGTCCCATCGGGCACTGAGCGGGTTGGCCTTTCCCAGCTGGCGGACAGAAAGGGGTGGGGCGCACCGGGGGCACTGGCAGAGTCTGTGACTCCACTGTCTGTAAAGTGGGGTGACGGTGGCTCGTCTCCGGGCTGCACAGGGACTGAGATGCCCAGGAATCGCACTGTGGATGCAGGAAGTGGGAGGCAGAATGCTACAGGTGTGAAAGGCGATGAGCAGACGCACGTGGTGATTACACTGTGAAAGAGGACGCAGCCACTACCCAGCCAGTGGTCCTAGACACAAACTGCCCGTGTCCCGGGGTAGGCAGGCTACGCTCCCGGAGCGGGTGGGCCCTCGCGTCTGGTGGACGCTCAGAAAGCCGAGCGGCTTGGGGCGTGACCACCCTGGGAACCAGCCCGGCAGGCTCAGTACCACCCAGCGGTCCTGCTTGGCACCTTCCCCTCGAGATGAACAGCTACAGCCTCACGCTCCTGAGGCAGATTGAGCCCCAGACTTCTGGGAGTCGCTTTTCTGGTCAACGTCCCCACTAGGACTGGTTTGCCCTGGGTGGCGGGCGGCGTCCCTGTCCTCTGCACACTGAGGTGCCGTAGTGACAACCAAAAACGTCTCCAGACGTTGCCGGTGCAGACAAGAGGTCCCTTTGTGTCTGGAAGAGCGGGGTGGGGGTGGGGGTACAACAGGTCGAAGAACTGTGATCCTAGCAGCTTAGTTCTCTTCAAATGTCCCTCCATGAGCTACTTCCTCACTTTATTCCATTCTGCCTCCACTCCCTCTCCCCCTGCCTCCACATGAGGGCCTCCCATCCCCATCCCGGAGGCCTGCCTGCTGTTGGCTGTGCAGGCCCCTGGCTGTAGTGCTCAGCGACAAACAGCAGGGGGCAGCGTGCGACCAGGCTGGGCAGAGGCTGAGGCGGCCTGGGAGCCAGCGTGGCCAGCACAGAGCAGGCGTCCCAGCCCCGCCAGGCCAGCGGGAGTCCTGTTGACCGGCCTCGCCTCAGAGAAGCCCTGCGTCTGTGTTAACATGGCCAGTGGACCAAGGAAGACAGTGTCCCCGCCACTGCCCTCCGCCGTCACCCCTGCTGGCCCAGCGGGGGCACCATCTCTTCATCTCCTTCCAGAGTCTGAGGAATCTCTCCGCTGTAGGCATGTTTAAGACGAGGAAGGGACAGACACTGCCCACAGGGCTGGCCCACGGGCCCACGCACGTCTCCTTCTACAGCAAATGTGGTAAAAGCACTTGCCACTATCCTCATTGGGTTATTAATCTAGCCCCAGTCTGGGATGGCAGGGACTTGGTTGACGGGCACAGTGTCCTGGCTTCTCCCCTCTCAGCCCATCGAAGTAAATTGTGAAGATTTGTTCCAAAGAGGTGCCCTGGGATAGTTGTGTTCAGGATCCAGAGCACTCACACAAGCACAGCAGCCTGTGGGCACTCCGGACACCCCAGAATGCACAGGCTGCTGTGCTGGTGTGAGCGCTCTGGATCCTGAACACAGATCTGTGGGCAGAACCGAGGCTCGGAAGGACTCAGCAACTTCCCCAACATGCACAGCGTCCGGGTGGGGTCACTGGGCCTTGACCCCAGCCTGCCCGGTGGCACGAAAGCTGCTGTCGAGGGGAAGTGCCCGCCACAGGGCTGCTGCCGGCATGTTTTTGTTTCATTCACAGCCCCAGGACTTACGGCTGGCATTCAGAGCCATAGCACACGACCAGCCTTGACCCAACAGGTGGATTCATTTATTTAAGCATCCTCCTAATGTTTACTCGGCGCCCGTCTTTGCCAGGGCAAACGTCTTGCTGAGCGTGTTTTAAATCCACCATTGCATTCAGGATTATTATTTGAGATAAACTATTATAAACTGGGCAACTAGAACAAATGTACTTTTTTTAAGATGTTGGACGTTTTGCCAAACTGTTCAAAAGCATCCTGTTAATTTGCTCTCCTCTTAATGAGCGACACCTTGCCAAGGCTGCGTGCCATGACTCGAAAACCAATTCTGCCATTGGCATCCCAACTCAATCTGCGTGAGTGAGGGGATCATTTTAGTGAATTCTTTTTTTTAAAGTATATATCTATATACTTTCCTCTCAGAGAGGAAAGGAGAGGGGGAGAGAGAGAGAAACATTAATGATGAGAGTCATTGATCAGCTGCCTCCTGCATGCCCCCTACCAGGGACTTAGCCTACAACCCAGGCATGTGCCCTTGACTGGAATCGAACCTGGGACCCATTAGTACCGCTGCTCTATCCACTGAGCCAAACTGGCTAAGGCAGTGTATTTACTATTTCCACTTCTTCTTGTATGAATTTCTTAGTCTTTGGCATAGACTGGGCATCTACATCTCAGCAAGCTGACGCCACCTCACATTGGTTTACGTATGTTTCACAGGTTTTTCTTAGTCTTCTCATTTTGGGTCCAGGCAACTACAGGAGGGAATCAATGTCCTCCCACATTGACGCTTCTCTCTCCCTCTCTCCCTCTCTCTCTCTTTCTCTCCCCCACCCCCATGCACGAATTTCATGCACCAGGCCATTAATATATAATAAACATATAAATATACTAGTGGCCAGGTGCATGAAAATTCATGCTCTGGAGGGGAGTCCTCGGCCTGGCCTGTCCCCTCTCACAGTCTGGAAGCCCTCAGGGGTGGTAGGCTACTTGGCAATCAGGGGAAGGCAGTGTCTCCATCACACCTCTGCTGCTGCCACTGCCAGCAGCACAACCCTTGGGCTGGCCTTGGGCAGCTGGGGAGCTGAGGGGACTGGGCACCCCCATCTTGTGGCTGTGGGTGCCGCCACCTTTGAGGGCGGAGCAGTCAATTAGCATGTTCCCTCCTTATTGGCTGTGGGTGCTGCCATCTTTGTGATGGCGTGAGGATCAATTTGCATATTCCCTCTTTATTAGATAGTCTATTTACATATTTTATTGCTATTATAAAACCTGAAGTATGTTTCACAATTTAAATTTTCTTAAAGTGTGAGGCCACGTGAATGAGTCTGGAAATGAATGTGCCGGAGACAACAGCGAGAAGAAGGCACCTCATGCCCTCGGGGCGGAGTCTAGGGTGAGCCTGGGGGACTCGGTGCCCAGGCAGACGGACACCCATGTCTCAGATGCTGGCAGTCGCCGGGAACCCCGAGTCACTCGATGTGTTACACTCTGAAATCTTTGACACTGTTTAGAGATGACGCCTAATTTTGACTTGGAAAAAGAAAGGGGTTGTGTTGCCTGTCACTGATTTGCAGAGTGGACGTGTGGGCGCTGTCTGCCCTGTGCACACGCCCGCTCCGAGGCCACGCCTCCTTCCGCCCCCGGGAAGCCAGCCGGGCAGGTGCCCCGCGGGCCTCGGCTTTCCTGCTAAAGGGGGAGGGGGGGCGGGGGCTGCACGGCTGCTTCCCGCAGTGAAGGAGCCCTTTCATTTAAAGCACGGTCCCCGCCGATGGCTGCTCTTTCCGGGAACGTGCTGGCCCTGGCCGCGCACCAGGTCCCAGGGAGCCGCACTCTCCTGAAAGAGGCATTGTCACTTCGCAGGCGTCCTCGGCACCCGGTGCGACCTCGGCAAACCAGGCGGCACCTGGGCCTTCCTCCTTCCCGGGGCCATCGCTCGGACTTCCGTCTTCTGGATGCGAGATACTCAGAAGCTTTAACGTTGGGCGTCAGGCAAATCCCTGGCTGTCGGGCTGTCGCACGTGCCTCGGGCGGGCCCCCTAACCTCTCCCAGCCTCCAGTTCCTCCCGGAGCCTGGGGCTGCCATCGAGTCTTCCTCGCCCGGTCCCTGTGACGATGAAACAGCGCCTGCCTTGGGCAGTGTCCTCTCCCAGCCCAATCCACGGGATAGAAAGCGGAGTGTTACTGGAGTCCGACGGGAACTCCCCACGACAGGCAGGGGTGCCAGGCTGTTCATGCCAAATGGGAGGTGGGAACAGGACCTACTGGCAGGGGACACACGTCCCCTCCCTCCGGGGATTGGGCTGGGTGCTTGCCAAGCATTTTCTTCTCACCCTCCTCCCCCAGCACGATGGCCCCCGCGGCTCTCCCAGCCGAGGGCGGGGACCACCTGCGGATCTCCCACCGAGCATCGCATCGCTGCCTGAGCCCCGCCTCACACACAGGTACCCGCCTCTCCGAGGGCGGCTCTGGCCCCCGGACGGCTGCTCTGGCCAGGCCGAAGAGCCGCTGGTGGCCCCGTGTGGCATCTGTAGCACTGACATTTCAGCCCGTAATCACGGAAGCCTGGCCTCACCTCCCTCTTTGTCATAAAGTAATTCGTCGTCACTGCCTGTGATGATGACGGTAGTTGTTTGTGTCAGCGTGGCTGGGCCACGCACGGTGCCTAGATATTTGGTCAAACATTATCCTGGCCCTAACCAGTTTGGCTCAGGGGATAGAGCGTCGTCCTGCAGACTGAAGGGTCCCAGGTTCGATTCCAGTCAAGGTCAGGTACCTTGGTTTTGGGCACATCCCCAGTAGGGGGAGTTTAGGAGACAGCTGATCGATGTTTCTAACTCTCTATCCCTCTCTCTTCCTCTCTGTAAAAAATCAATAAAATATATATATATACTCACTCATCTAGGGGAAATGGTGAACAACAGAGACTGATGAACAAGAACAGACCCGGAGACAAGGAGCCATGGGTCAGACTGTTGGACCTCAGAGGGAGGGTGGGGATAAAAGGAAAAAAATTAATTAATTAAAATAAAATTAAGTTGGGGAAAACAAAACACTATAAATAAATAAATATATATATATATATATATATATATATATATATATTTTATTTTATTTTTAACACGTTCTGGATGTTTTGCTGAAGGTTTTTTGGGATGAGATCAACATTTGCCATTAAATCTGCGGGCTTTGGGGAACGCAGATTACCCTCCCTCCCATGGGTGGGCCTCATCCGATGAGGTGATGATGGCCTGGATAGAGAAACGACTGGCTTCCCCCGGCCTAGAAGGTTCCTCAGCAGGCAGCCTTTGGACTCAGAGCAACTCTGCCCCGGGCCTGAGGCCGCTGGCCCGCCCCGCAGATTTTGGACTTGTAATCTCCACGGATCGCATGAGCCAGCTCCTCAAAATAATTTTCTTTTTATACACTCACATCCTGTTCGCTCTGGTTTTCTGGAGAACCCTGACTCATGCGGTGCCACGAGCAGCACTGGCCTCTTGTCGAGCATGGTCATACATTAACATCCCACTCACATTCCTCCACGGACGCCACGCCTGGAGGAGGAGGAGGAGGGGCGCGATGCACGGGGTTCCCGGTCCAGGGCAGAGGGCCTCCCGGCACGTGGTCTCGCTGACGTAGCGGCCCAGAGATGGGCATAGGATCTCCTGAAGACGCTCCGTCAATAGGAACAGGACTCCGTGGGGTTAACACGGTGGCTCCTGCCTCAGGGCAACTTGGCATCCCAGGGGACAGTTGGCATCTGTGATCGGGGCACGAGAGACAAACTCAGGCGACCTCACCGCCGCCGGCACCTAGTGGGTAGCGGCCAGGGATGCTCTAAGGACCCTCCGAACCCACGCCCAGGACGCCCCGGGTCAGAGACCCCGGCCGGCCGAGCGCGTGGCAGTGCCAGGGTTGAGAAAGCCTGGGCCGGGATGGGGAAACCCTGGAGAGGAAATTAGCTGAGGGAGGAGCGGGAGCCTGAGAGGGCAGCCGGGAACCGACAGGCGGACTGGAAGAGCAGGCCGGGGAAAACATTGCCGAAAAGGCCGGCGCGCTCCGGGAAGCTCTTAAGAGTCCAGCCCGTGGGAACGCCACGTGCGGCTTAACTGCGCCTCCCACGGCAGTCCTGGCCCTCAGTCTTAGCGGGAGACCAGAGATGGTGAGTAGTGCCTTGGGTTTTTAATTTGGGGAACAATCTGTTAGGCTCATGGGGGGCGGGGGGCTTTCTCTGTGGGGAAGCTAGGAGGGCAGAGGTCTGGTCCTCTCTCTGCCAGCGATGGCCTTTGGTACCCTCGGTGGGGATGCGGGTCTGGGCAACTCTGGGGCGAAGCAGAGTCATTATTTAAGCCCCGATCCCTCGGCTTCTGGAGACAGGCGTGCAGGCCCCAGGCCCCGAGGGGACAGGGGCAAGTATGAGGGCGCTCCTGCAGGGCTGCTGAGGGTCAGGGGCTCCATCCTGGCGGAACGCTCCCTACCAGGGGTCAGAGGTCCTGCCCCCCGGCCCCGGGGCGCTGGCACCCTCCTCCCCGTCTGGCAGCGGAATAAACAGATGTTTGTGAGGTTAGGGAACACGGTCAAGAGGTCAAGGTCATCCTGCTTGTACCCGGCGAGGCAGGGAGGCCAGCTCCGGCTCTGCTGGACGCCCACGTCATCCCCCCGCACCCCCCGCACCCCCGGAATGAGAAACAAGAGGGCGAACGGGAGAAGGCCCTTTCCCATCCCCTAGAAGAGCCTCCTGCTGTATGTATGCTCCTTCCTCCTTCCCTTGGAGAGGAGCGCGACCGGACAGACAGGCGCTCCTGAGAAAGGCCAGCGGCGCGGGCCGCCGGTCAGCTTGACCTTCTAGGGTCCTGACTGTAGTGAAGGGCTCACCTGGCCGCCGTGGTGCGGCTGCCGTAACAACACGTCTTAAAGACACGGGCGGCCAGCCTGGGCGAAGCCCATGCCAGGCACCGGCCTGAGGACTTCTCCTGCCCGTGTTGGTGAACAACCCTCGGGCGACCCTGTGGAGCAGGGAGGTGTTTACCGGCCCCCAGCCCCAAGGAAGGGCGAGGAAGCCAGAGAGGGGACGTGAGGGGCCCAAGGCCAGGCGGCTGGAGCCGGAGCCCAGGCCCTGAGAGCGTGGGCCACTTCCAGCCGTGGGAGCTACGCTGTGGCCAGATGGTTATGATCTCTGAATGTGTATTAAGCTAGCCTCTCTCTCTCTCTCATATATATATATATATATATATATATATATATATATATATATGAGAGATGAATAGATATTATATATTAGAACCTGATAAATGAATAGATATTATATATTATATATTTTATATTTATTATATTCTATATTCTATATCCTATATCCTATATCCTATATCATATATCATATGTTATATGTTATATGTTATATGTTATATATGTTATATGTTATATATGTTACATATGTTTCATATGTTTCATATGTTATATGTGTTATGTATGTTATATATGTTATATATGTTATATATGTTATATATATTAGAACCTGGTGAATGAATTCATCCATGGGTGGGGTCTGGCCAACCTGGCCAGGGGGAAGGGACCTGGGGTTGGCCGGCCTGCCTGCTGGGTGAACTCCTGGTTGAACTCCCAGTCGAGGGGACAATTTGCACATTAGCCTTTTATTCTATGGGATACACACTGAGTGGGCAGAGCATTGTGCGTTCAGAGATCATCATCCTCTGGCCACTCGGTGTCTAGGAGGCTTGGCCGGACTCTGCCTCTGCTCCCTGCTCACCACGTTTAGGCTGACCTTGGCCTCAGGCGTTCCCACTGTGAGAGCACGGATGGAAATCGTGTTTCCCTCCCGGCGGTTGTGAGCTGTAACATCTGCACAGGAAGCAGAGTGTCGTCATCGCTGGGTGCTCACCTGCTCCCTTAGGGACCCATGCCAGGTGCCTGGGTGGCCCTGGGGTGCTGTTTGGCACAGGGTCAGAGCGACCCCAAGGAGGGGCTGGGGGCTGGGGGCTGGGGGTGGGGGTGGGGGTCCCTGCATTGAAGAGGAAAATGGAGAGGGGTAAGGTCCCGGGCTCTGCCAGGGGGACAGGGTGAGCTCAGCCCGCTGACCAGGGGCCTGGAGGCCCTAGCCAGGCGTCTTCACAGGAAGAGGAGAGGGGCAGGGAGGGTCTGGGTGCTCGGATGGGGGCAGGAAAGACACCCCAGGCGTTGGACCCGGACAGACCTGAGTTCAAACCTCCCTCGTCTCCGTCCTTGCAGTGTGTCTTGGACACAGCCCTCAAGCTTCCCTCTCTCCCACACGGGCTCCGGGGTCCTCGGGCAGAGGAGCTGGGCTTCATCTGTGTGGTCATTTTTTTTTAATAAAAAAAGAATAAAGCCATATTTTTCTTTCTTTTTAAAAAAATATATTTTTTATTGATTTTACACAGAGAGGAATTGAGAGGGATAGAGAGTTAGAAACGTCAATGAGAGAAATACATCAGCCAGCTGCCTCCTGCACACCCCCCACCGGGGATGTGCCCGCAACCAAGGTATGTGCCTCTGACCGGAATCGAACCCGGGACCCTTCAGTCCGCAGGCCGACGCTCTACCACTGAGCCAAACCTGTCTCGGCACCATATTTTTCTTAACTTGACTTTTCTAAGACCAAAATAGGTCTCTCTAATGAACGGTTAAAAATAAGACTGGGAAGGGAATGACAGGTGAGAGGCGAAGGCCACACTTTATTTCTTTGTTTCTCTGCGCTCGCCTGTCTCCAACAGACCGCCGGGCCCAACGTGTGATGGAGAGTGTGCGCATGTGTGTGTGTGTGTGGGGGGGGGGCAGGCTCGCCACCGGCCCTAGAAATAAACCCACTGCTCCCTGGGGCCCTGGCCACCTCCCTCCCCACCCCCCACCCCACCCCGCCACCCCTGAGGCAGCCAGTCTTCCAGTTTCACACACGGATGTTTAAGGGGGGAGTGGGGGGAGGAAAAGGAAATAGTGACCTGAAGCGTTGTGGGAGGAGGGTGGCCAGGGACGGGGCATCATTGGCATTAGCAGGTGGCTGACCGGGCACGGAGAGGTCAGGACCAGTCCCTGGCTCCGCTCCTGTGTGCAGGGTGAGTGTGCGCAGTCAGTGACCGGCAGCCCCTGGCACAAGGGTCAAAGGTCGCCTCAACCTGCGGGGCGGGGGGGCGCCTCTCCTTCCTGCGCCCTCTGGCACTGCGCTCGCGGTGATGCGTGTAACTTCGCCAGCGCGTGTTTTGGCAACATGGGCGAGGTGCCTGCCCCCCACGGCACGGCCGGAGCTGTCCGTGTCCGGGTCCCCCGTGAAACCTGCCCGGGCGCGGGTCACCCACGTTTCACGGAGGCTTTTGAGGAGGCTGCGGGAGGGACGGCGGTGGGCGAGGCGGACAGACAGACAGCAGACACCATCCGTAGACGGGAGGGTGAGGAGCGGCAGGGGCCAGGACGGACAAAAGCCAGGAGCGGACGGGAGGGGAGAACAGGACAGCGCCCCCCAGGAGGAGGAGAGCCTGGAGGGGGGCAGCGGTCAGAGGAGAGGGGGGCAGTGGGGGCAGCGGTCAGAGGAGAGGGGGGCAGCGGTCAGAGGAGAGGGGGGCAGCGGTCAGAGGAGAGGGGGGCAGCAGTCAGAGGAGAGGGGGCAGCGGTCAGAGGAGAGGGGGCAGCGGTCAGAGGAGGGGGGGCAGCGGTCAGAGGAGAGGGGACAGTGGTCAGAGGAGAGGGGGCAGCGGTCAGAGGAGAGGGGGGCAGCGGTCAGAGGAGAGGGGGCAGCGGTCAGAGGAGAGGGGGCAGCGGTCAGAGGAGAGGGGGGCAGCGGTCAGAGGAGAGGGGGCAGCGGTCAGAGGAGAGGGGGCAGCGGTCAGAGGAGAGGGGGGCAGTGGTCAGAGGAGAGGGGGCAGCGGTCAGAGGAGAGGGGGCAGCGGTCAGAGGAGGGGGGGCAGCGGTCAGAGGAGAGGGGGGCAGTGGGGGCAGCGGTCAGAGGAGAGGGGGGCAGTGGGGGCAGCGGTCAGAGGAGAGAGGGGCAGCGGTCAGAGGAGAGGGGGGCAGTGGGGGCAGTGGTCAGAGGAGAGAGGGCAGCGGTCAGAGGAGAGGGGGGCAGCGGTCAGAGGAGAGAGGGCAGCGGTCAGAGGAGAGGGGGCAGCGGTCAGAGGAGAGGGGGCAGCGGTCAGAGGAGAGGGGGCAGCGGTCAGAGGAGAGGGGGCAGCGGTCAGAGGAGAGGGGGCAGCGGTCAGAGGAGAGGGGGCAGCGGTCAGAGGAGAGGGGGCAGCGGTCAGAGGAGAGGGGGGCGGGCCGTCTGGTCTAGAACCAGTTAGTGTTGCCGAGGCACCGATGAGGCTGAGAGGGAGGCAGAGGGGCCGGGACTCTGGGCGTCTCCCCCCTCGGGCCTCAGCCGGGCCGCCCGCTCCCACGCGGAGGCAAACAGTCAGCTCCTCCCGACACCTGCGGCCTGCGGTCCGGCCCTCCCGCTCCCGCCGCCTCAGCCGGTCTCGCTGCATTTCTCTCTCTCCTTTCCAGCGCCCTGGGCAGCCGAGCCAAAGGAAAGCCGGCGTTTGGAGCAATTAGCCTTGTTTTCAGTTCTGATTAAAACAAACAAAAACAAAAGAAAACCTCCAGCAGGTGTGTCACCGAACGGGCTGGCGCATCGGGCGCGGACGTCTGCGTTGGGCAAGGGGCGGGCCGGCCACAGTCACGGGAGCAGCAGGCTCTGAGCCGCGGGTACCCGGGGGGGGGGGGGGGGGGGGGATCATGGATGCGGACGCTCCAGCTAAATGTCTGGCTCAGACCGAGGCCCCAGGCCCTGGAGCTAAGACGTCACCTCGCAGGCGCTGCCTCGGAGGAGCGACTCCGTCTCCTTCCCTCGCAAGCCACAAAGGCAGGTGGCTCGAAGGCAGGTTCTCCCTGCCGGGGCAGAACGGACTGCGGTTCATCCATCGCAAGGCCGGCAGCCACCGGCTACGTATGCCACGAAGCTTTTCTTTTTTACATGTATGTTTTGTGAGTTCAGAGTGGGAAGGAGAAGGAGAGAGAGAGAGTAACATCCACGATGAGAGAGAACCCTTGACCGGCTGCCTCCTGCACGCCCCACACTGGGGATCGAGCCCACACCCCGGGCCTGTGCCCTCACCGGGAATTGAACCGTGACCTCCTGGATCCTGGTTCGATGCTCAACCACAGAGCCACGCCGGCTGGGCAAGAGGCTTTTTGCTTAAAATGCGTTCAGATGGCTTCCAGCTAGCACCGCGCAGCCGATCCCACCGCGAAGGCACAGCGGCTGCGGGAGGCTCTGCTGTCTCCGGGGCGGCTCCGTGGGGGGACCACCGGGCAGCCGGTGCCCATTCTGGCCGTGTGACCACAGGCCCGTGGCCCGACTTCTCTGGGCCTCGCCTGGGGATGGCAGGCGGCTGTGGCCCGGGAGCAGATGAGAGGAGGAGGAGGAGGCACGGCAGAGAGGTGTGGAGGCCGCGTCCTCGGGGGGAGTGAGCACGCGGCCGGGAGCCTCACGGCCTGGTGGCGGGGTGAGGAGCGTCCCCGGCAGTTTCCTCCCGAGGCACCCGGCTCTGAGGGGTTTACCCAGGATTAATGTTGAAGAGTCATGCAAACAACCACCCTTAGAGCCTGATCAATAGCAGCTCTCCCTATAGACGCCGACCGCCAGCTCTCCGGGGGCTGCGTGTCCTCCTCGGGCCCGGCCCAGGCACGGGGATGAAGCATTCTGGATCCAACAGGGACATGAACTCTGCCCGAGACTGCCCCCTGCAGGCTGCACGGGGAAATGTAAATGGGCGCGGAGTCCTAAAACTGGGTGGGGAGTGGTCAGGTGAAGAGTGTGGACGCAGGGCACTGCTGCCCGCGTGGGGGGCACCCCCGCAGAGGAGACGTGAGTGAGGAAGGGCACCGTGCTCATGGCTGGGGCGGGCTGTCTGCAGGGCACACGCCAGAGCTGAGGCGGGGCAGGGGCAGGGGCAGGGGCAGGCCGTGCTGCCGGGGCTCTGGGTGCCCGGGTGGGGCTGGGAGTGGAGGAGGAGGGAGGCTTGGCCGGGAAGCAGCTGAGGCCGCCAAAGGCCCGTGAGAACGGTGAGGGCTGCGGGGGCGTCAGGCCTCAGAGGGAAGGCAGGAGGGTGGGGTAAGGGGGGGAGATCAAAGGACTTGCATGAATGCATATAAGCATAACCAATGGACACAGACAACAGGGAGGTGAGGGCATGAGGGGGGGATAGAGGGGCAATGGGGGAATTAGGACACATGAAATACGTTAATTAATAAAGAAATTTTTAAAATAAAACAAAAAAGACTGCAGGGAATCCCAGCCAGCCGGCGTGGCTCAGGGATTGAGCGTTGACCTACGAACCAGGAGGTTAAGGGTTCAATTCCCGGGGAAGGGCACAGGCCCGGGTTGTGGGCTCGATCCCCAGTGTGGGGCGAGCAGGAGGCAGCCAGTCCATGATTCTCTCTCATCACTGATGTTTCTCTCTCTCTCTCTCTCTCTCCCCCCCTTTCTCTCCCCCTCTCCCTTCTTCTATGAAATTAATAAAAACACTTATTTTTTACAAAGACTGTAGGGAGCTGGGTTGGAAGCTGGGGGTTGGAGGCAGGGAAACCGGCCAAAGGCTGATGTCCCGGCCCAGGACAACCGAGGGGATGGGCGAACCGGGTGAGGCCCCTCCCAGTGAGATGGGGTCACCTGGATGGGGGACCCGGGACAGGCCCAAGAGCTGCTCCCTGCTGGTCACGCAGGTGGGGCAGGGGAGGAGGGCGTGTCTTTGTGGGAGATGAGGGTGTCGTGGGAGCAGACTGCTGTTTATCGAGGACGTAGTCACCGCCCACTCACTGAGCCGCCCGCCGCCAGCCGCCACCCTTTCCCGAAGCCCTGGTGGCATGAGGGGGCGGCCTGCCTGGGCCCTGCTGGGTGCCAGCGGCCGGGCGCTGCCCAGGTTCTCAGGAAAGCGCTGTGAGACCTGCCCCCAGCCTGCCCGGCCCGGTGCATGGAGTCGGAGCGTTAGTGAGCCCACACGGAGGCTCCGGGCGGAGGGCAGCGGACTACTGCCCGCCTCTGTAAATAAAGTTTTATTGAAACTTTTACAGTGGCCAGATGTCTGCTCCAGTGACAGCAGGCCGAAACCGGTTTGACTCAGTAGATAGAGTGTCAGCTTGTGGACTGAAAGGTCCCAGGTTCGATTCCGGTCAAGGGCATGTACCTTGGTTGCAGGCACACCCCCAGGGGCGTGTGTGTGTGTGTGTGTGTGTGTGTGTGTGTGTGTGTGTACAGGAGGCAGCTGATCAATGTTTCTCTCTCATCGATGTTTCTAACTCTCTATTCCTCTCCCTTCCTCTCTGTAAAAAATCAATAAAATATATTTTTTTTAAAAAGAGTGGCAGCAGATCCCACGGCTAGCAACGCTGACAACCCTCCGGAAGCCTGTACTCTCACACCCCTCTCTCTCTCTCTCCTGCTGCGGGTGCGGGTGTTTGTTATTGGGGGGAGGGATGGGGGGCTAAAATCTCTCCATGCCGGCCGCAGACCTCAGGAGCCTCCGCTCGTCCTCCGAGGCTCGCCCTGGGGTGAGGGGGATGCCGCCCGCATCACTGGGTGACGCCGCCATGGCACGTGGCAGACAGGAGACCCAGGCTGCGTTGCCTCTGCTCCCCGCCTCCATGAGCTCTGTCCCGAGGGAGGAGTGCTGACGCCAGCGCACCTCTGCTCCTTGGCCGGCCCCTGGCCTCACCCGTGAGACCCTCGAACTCACACGTGGGGGCGAATCAACTCTCAAGGGCCTGACCCGTTGATCCGGTTTAGGGAGAAAAATACTGTGGGAAGTGGCCCCAGAGCGCCACAGGCTGTGTTTCAGAGACTGTGGGATTATATACTGAGTGGCCACATTGTTATGACCTCTGAACGCATAATAATCTGGACACTCAGTGTATGTATATATACTTTCTAATATGTATATATACCTCCTAATATGTGTGTGTGTGTATATATATATATATATATATATATATATATACTTTCTAATATGTATATATGCCTTCTAATATGTATATATACCTTCTAATATGTATATATACCTTCTAATATGTATATATATATATATATATATATATATATATATATATAGAGAGAGAGAGAGAGAGAGAGAGAGAGAGAGAGAAGGCCCGGTGCATGAATTCGTGCATGGGTGGGGTCCGGCCTGGCTGGCCATGGGGAGGGGACATGGGCAGTTGGCTGGCCTGCCTGCTGGTTGGTCGAACTCCCAGTCGAGGGGACAGCTTGCATATTAGTCTTTTATGATATAGGATATACACTGAGTGGCCAGATGATTGTGCGTTCAGAGATCATCATAATCTGGAATCTGGCCACTCAGTTTATATATATATATAGAGAGAGTAAAAGCCAAACAGTGACGCAGCACGTGATTATCTTGATTATTGATTTTTTACTCGCTGAGAGCAAAGCAAGTTCTCTCTCTCTCTCGCCCTCTCAGGTGCTGCTGCTCAGGGCAGGCTGTGGGGCGGGTGTTTGCGTGGCTCTCCTCTCTCCCTCAGGGAGAAGGGAAAGGCGCTGAGCGGATAAAACCAGCGGTCACTGCGCTGTTGTTTTCCGCCTTCCGGACGAGGACCTGGATCCGGCCCTGTTCCGGCAGCACGGCCCTCGCCCGGCCTTTTCGGCCGAGCCCTCTCCGCCACCGCCCGTGGATTTAACAATCTCCTCCTTATGTGCTTCCTCAGCACTGCGTGTTCCCTTTAAAAAATTTATCACCGGGCCTCGCAGTTACTGCCTCCCAGATTAGACTGTAACCTCTGTGATAAGGGGCCGGCTCCTCTTCCTCTTATCACCTACGCTCACCCGTTCGCTCCACTCGGCCCACGGGTACGGGTGCCCCCGGGGTGTCTGGCGGTGGTATGCCCCTGGGCAAAGAGTGGGCACTCCAGCCGAGACCCGTTTGGCTCAGTGGATAGAGCGTCGGCCTGCGGACTGAAAGGTCCCTGGTTCGATTCCAATCAAGGGCATGTACCTTGGTTGCGGGCACATCCCCGTGGGGAGTGTGCAAGAGGCAGCTGGTTGACGTATCTCTCTCATCGACGTTTCTAACTCTCTATCCCTCTCAATTCATCTCTCTGTAAAATCAATAAAATAAAATAAAAAAAAGAGTGGGCACTCGATAAATGCCTTTTTTTTAAATGGACATATAATTGACATAGAACATGGTGTTCGTTTTAGGCATACAACATACATGAGCTGGTGTGTTCGTATGCGTTGTGGAAGGCCCGCCACGGTGAGCACCCACCACCCCACAGCTACGGGATTTTTTTTTTCCGGGGAGGAGAGCTTGTAAGAAAGGCTCCATGACACAAAGCGTGTGGGTTAGGAGCTGCCTCCTCAATGTCACAGACGAGGAAACTAAACCTCGGCTGTTCAGGGTCACGCTATTTGCAAGCAGTGAGCCACCTGTCACCAGCTCTTATTTCTATACCATAATGGGTATGCTGTAATTTTTTTCTTTATTACAAAAATGTGAACCTGTAAAGGATCGAGTTAGTTGTGAGTTCCGGTTGAACAGCGACAGCTCACGTTTACCCACGGCATCGTCCCTGTGCACCACACGTGCCACACTCAAAGGCACGCGGCCCTCGGAGTTTGGCATGCTTGCTGTGGACTGAGCCCTCCGAGGATCCCCGAGTCCCTGCCAGCGGCCCGGGGGCTGGGGTTTGCTGCTCTCGCTCCCATGTCACAGGTGCAGACGCCCAAGGCAGAAAGATGCAAGAACGGCTCAGAGGGAGGGGCTGGGACAGCCGCCGATGACCCGGGGCTGAGCTCCCGATAGCTCACTGCCCAGGAAGGCGGGCGGGGAGTGGGCCGAGGGCCAAGGAGGACAGTGGGAGGGAGCGGCCGCGGCGTGGGAAGGAGGCCTGGAGTCGGTCTCGAGTGAGTCACTGAGAGGTGGTGCATGGACCCCGAGGGCTCAAAGACCGGGCGTCCGGGTGCCCCGGCAGGAAAAGCCCAGCCTGGCGCCCAGGATGCTGCTTGGCATGCCACCTCCCTGCTGCCAGGCCGGGGGCGGCAGAAATCGCTGCCTGCAGGGTTCTCCCGGGGTGGGGCCCAGATAAAAACCAGGTGATAGCAGGTGGCGCCTGCATGATACACCCCAGGCAAAAGGCCTGCACTGGCGCCGAGGGCTGCAGGCTCAGGCCTCACTTATAAAGCAGGATGCCCTCTCTGGGGGTTTCTGGGTAGGTTAGGGGGAGGGGTGGGGAGGGTCTTGGGAAAGACAAGGTTCCGGTTGAGTTTTGAGAGAAGAGAGTGCTCAGGAGCCTCAGAACGCAGGGAGGAGAAACAGCCCAGGCTGGGGTGGGGGTGGGGTCTCGGGGAGCCCAGCAGGTGGGGGACAGCAGGGCAGGGGAAAGGGGGGCAGACCAGACCCAACCTCCAGCTTCCGGCGCAAGACAACCCATCTTCGCTCTTGGCAGCGATGGCACCAGGATAACAGACTCCGTCAGTCACCTCGGCCCTAAGGGCAGAGCTTCCACTTTCCGGAGCCAAGGGCACAGAGAGGAAATGGAGTGAGGCTTTCAGAGGCTCTCTGGCCCCTGCAGAGGATGGAGAGAGGCCTCTGGGGCCCCCCGAAGTGTCTGACTCTGCACCCCTCTTATTCCATTGTAGTGTTCCACCCGCAGAGACAAGTTCAGGTTTCCCTCCCCAGAAGGAAACGGGGGTTTGGCATGGTGCCAGGGAGGCCTTCCGGAGCCATCTTTTTAAAACCTGCCATCTCCCCAGTCCTACCACCAACCCGCCATCCCGTCGGCGTTCTTCTGTTTTCCCACAGCACCCGTCACGTTCCGTGGCCCCGCGTCACTCACACAGGGACACCTGTCACGTTCCGTGGCCCCGCGTCACTCACACAGGGACACCCGTCACGTTCCGTGGCCCCGCGTCACTCACACAGGGACACCTGTCACATGCCATGGCCCTGCGTCACCCACACAAGCACTTGGTCTTCTGGTCTGTCTCCCTTCCTAGAATGTAAGCTCCACCAGGGAGGGCATTCCTGCCAGGGAGCCACCCGTCTCCGCCCCCGTGCCTAGGGCAGTGCCTGGGCGGCGGGCCCAGTCGGTGCGTGTGGAGAGAGCGAAGGAGCAGGTTCCATGTGGTTACAGCTCTCCGCGTGGGTCTGTCTCCCTCCTATGACTGTGAGCTCCTTCCAGGAGGGACTTGTTCCATTTCATTTCTGTGTCTCCAGCAACTAACCAGCAGCTTCGCCTGGCTCCTAGTAAGTCCTCAGGGAGCCTTTAAAAATAATCTATAATGATATAGGCATCGTATGTTAATGAGACCAGGCGTCCTTCTGGACGGAGACTGGGCTGTGAGGGAAGCCTGGGTCCCGGGTGCCAGAGGGAAGCCCAGATCTGGGTGCCACAGGGAAGCCAGTGCCAGCAGGCAGGGGAAGGAAGGCCTAACTCTTGCATGAATTGTGTGCATTGGGCCTCTAGTAAATGAATAAGAGAATGAGTGGATGGGTAGGTGGGTGGGTGGGTGGGTGGATGGATGGATGGATGGATGAGTGGATGGAAGGATGGACAGATGGATGGGAGGAAGGATGGAATGATAAACAGGTGATTTCTTTCCCAGAGGAGAGCTTGCTTGACAAAATGCAGCAAACAGGTGTCCACGTGTGGCCTGGCCTGTGGCTGCTCCTCAGGTGGAAAGGTTTAGAGTCCAGGAGCTCAGTTGGGGCTGGGAGAGTTGAACAATGGGGTTGAGTCCAGCTGGCCGGGGCAGAACGGTGAGGTCAGTGAGGGTGTCAGTCTTGACTCTGCCCCTCCGTGGCCTCTTTGCCCCTCACCAACCTGGAGGGAGAACTCACCTTCCCTTCGCGCTGTGGCACAGAGGGCATCCCCCGCTGGCCCCTCTGTCCCCTCCCCAGCAGCTGCTCCACAGGAAACTGAAGGAAAGAGGTCCAGCGCCCAGAGCACTGGTATTTGTGTTCTGTTTTTCCGCTCTGTCCCCTCGCCCTGGCCCAAGCTTTGTCAGACCCAGAAAAGTAACCGCCACCTTGGAAGGCTAAGATGCTGTGGGTATCCCCGCTCAGAAGGGTTGTCGCAGGGCCACAGAAATCACCGCTGGCTGAGCGAGGGGTCTGGGGAGCAGGTGCTCCTGGTAGCAAGGAAGGTCCCCTCAGCATCCCCGGTCCTCAGTACCGGGCGTGAGGCGGGGACTGGGCCTGAGCCGGGAAAGTCTTTGCTGCCTTAGGGCACAGCACCAGCCCCAACTCTGTACGCACAACCTCAGCTGGGAAGGCGGGCCAGCAAGGTCCAGTGGATCTCAGAGACTTCATCCGTCTGGCGGGGAGAAAGGTCCTTCTTCTTGACTAGCCGTGGGCAAACTACGGCCCGCGGGCTGGATCTGGCCCGTTCGGCTGTTCTATCCAGCCCTCGGAGCCAAAAGAGCGGCGGGTTCTCTTGCTCTCCCCTCCGCTCCTTCACCAGCAGCCCAAGAGGAGAGTGCCAGCGTGGTCAGGTTGCTTTTGTTCCGGCCCTCCGGTCCAGTTTAAGAACCCCTTGTGGCCCTCGAGTCAAAAAGTTTGCCCACCCCTGGTCTTGACCCTCAAAGTAAGAGCCAGTACAGGCCACAGACTCAGAACTCTGTGGAGCACAACCCAAAGGGACCCATGGATTCTGTTCATTTATTTTTTTCTATTTATGTTTTCATGACTGTGTAGGTGTAGGTGATGGTGGTGGTGATGGTGATGGTGGTGGTCTGAGGGGCAGAGGCAGAGGCAAGAGGTCACAGAGAGTAGCTCAGAATCGAGTTGGAGAGACGCTTTTGATGAAAAGTGGTCAGATTCTGGATGGATCTCAGGGTTGAGTTGAGGTGTGCAGAGTGCCGAGAATGGCGATGCCATTTACCTGGAAGGTAAAGACGCCGAGGGGCAGGTTTGAAGGGGGAGCAGAGGGGTCTAATGGCATAGAGAGAGTCAGCATACAGATGGGATGGGAGACCCTGTGCAGAGTGCGGAGAGAAAAGGGGTGGGAGAGAAAGGGAGGGGGGAAGAGGAGGAGGTTGGGGAGGGGAGAAAATTGTGGAAGGAGGGCAGTGATAGAAGAAAGAACCGTGTGGGAGCCCAGAGCTCAGTAAAATAGCTCCCATAAGCCTGTGCAAGCCTAAGGAAGATGCAAGCTGGCCAGCATCCGGTCCACAGCCTTTCCTCGACACCCAAGCACGAATCGAGTCTTTCTGGGAATCCCAAGGTCATCAAGGCCCACACAGGGCGGCCAAAGCCTCCTACGGGCTCATTAGCCAACGCTGGCCAAGCCGAACAAAAAAAACAGGGAGGAGCTCTGAGGGAGCAGCTAAGTATAAATATTTATCTTGGACACGCTCAATTTCGTGAATGATTGACTGGTGTTAAAAATAGGTCCAATTCACGAGTCCCTGCTAGGTGTGGGTGTTATGTCCACACGTTATTATCCTCCTCCCACGGGGACATATTGTCATGCTTGTGACACAGGCGAGGAAGCTGAGCTGAGAGAGGCCAGGGAGTCGCTCAAGGTCACACACCGGTTGGTGGCAGTCAGGGATGGGAGCTGAGCCACGGTGGGGCCAAAGGCGCGTCCGTCCCGCTAACCGGCACTGATGCACAGGAGGAGGGCCTGAATCCGGGCCGGGGTGGGGTGGTCTGCCTCTAGGAAAGCCACGGAGGCTTTAATCGGGGTGGGTCACCTGGCCTGGTCTTCGCTGTAGGAAAGTCACCCGGGATGGCGCTGGATGGAACCGTCTGGGGAGTGGGGGGTGAGCGGGGACAGCTGTCGGGAGGCCGTGGCACGCAGTCTCCCGGGTGACAGAGGATGCCATCTGCCCCGGAGAGAACCGAGAGCAGAATCGACGAGGGCTTTGATGGTTTGGACAGGCACTAGGAGGGAGTCTGGAGGAAGGAAAGAGTCTTTGATATTCGGGGGGCTTGAGGGGCTGGAACACGGACATCGGAAGTGTAATTTAGGACCGGCTACGTTCAAGACGCCACTGAGCCACACAGGGGCACTGACCGGAGGGTGGACATGGGCCCCTGCACCTGGAGGAGAGGTCTGAGCCGGAGGGACAGAAATGGGGGCCAACAGCATATCATTGGTTTTAAGGCTATGCATCTGGATGAGTCACTCATGGGAAGAGTGTGGGTAGAACAGAAGGGGGGCTCTGAGCTGTGGGGGACAGGTGTGGGGGATCCTCCACCACAAAGTCTGGTAGGCGGCGGCGGGAGCAGCTGAATGGACTAAGAAGGGGTGGCCAGGGAGGCAGAGGGAGGACCGGGCCAGTGTAGTGGCTGCCAAGGACGTTTCTAGGAGGCCCAGAGGAAGGAGCAGCGGTCAGCCCCATGCAGGCTGCGGGGAGGCGATGGGACTCGGGTCATGGATGTCCCCAGAAACACAACGTGAGCGGTGTGGTGGGTCCAGACCCCGCTGGGTGGGAGCTGAGGAGAGAGCGGAGACAGCGGCTTCGCTTTGGGAGATTTTGCTACAACAGAGAGCGTGGGAAACAGGTGATCACGGGAGGCCATGGGGCCAGCATAAGCGTTGCTTTTAGACCGAGATGAGCCAAAACCGGTTTGGCTCAGTGGATAAAGCGTCGGCCTGTGGACTAAAAGATCCCAGGTTCAATTCCAGTCAAGGGCATGTACCTTGGTTGCGGGCACATCCCCAGTAGGGGGTGTGCAAGAGGCAGCTGATCAATGATTCTCTCTCATCGATATTTCCAGCTCTCTATCCCTCTCTCTTCCTCTCTGTAAAAAAATCAATAAAATATATTAAAAAAATAAATAAATAAACTGAGATGAAACTCACTATCAAATTAACCATTTTATTTTTTAAAATAGATTTTTATTGATTTCAGAGAGGAAGAGAGAGGGAAAGAAAAAAATAGGAACACCGATGATGAGAGAGAATCATTGATCGGCTGCCTCCTTCCTCTGCATACCCCCTTTACTGGGGATCAAGCCCACAACCCAGAATGGAACCTTCGACCTCCTGGTTCATAGGTTGATGCTCAACCACCGAACCACACTAATTAACCACTTTAAAGTGAGCAGTTCAGTGGCACTTAGCACTTTCACAGTGTCCTGCAGCCACACCTGTCTAGTTCCCCAACCTTTTCACCACCCCCAAAGCAAACCCCTTCCCCATTAAACAGCTGCTCCCCTCCGCACCCTCCCCCAGCCCCCGGCCACCACTCGTCTGGTTTCTGCCTCAGTCGTCTTACCTGCACACTGCACGGACACAGAATGATAAAGCCGGTGATGTTCTGTGTCAGGCTCTTTTCTCTCAGCACAGTGGTCTCAAGGTCCTTCCACGCCGTCGCGGGTATCGGGTCGTCCTTCCTTTGTGGGGACAAACCACCACCCTTCTCCTCTCCTCAGCCGACGGGCATCTGGCCTGCCCCGCCTCTTGGCTACAGCAGCCCTGCTCACAGTAGCACGCGTGTTTGTCCTGAACACCTGTCTGCAGGTCTGGGTGTGCACCTGGGCTTGGAGTCGCTGGACCGCATGGGGATTCTGTGTCTAACGGCTCAGACACCACCCAGCTGCTTTCCACAGCGGCTAAACCGGTTGCATCCCCACCAGCAACGTCTGAGGGCTCCAATCCCTCCACACCCTCACCTTTGTGGTTTGTTGTTTGTTTTAGTTGGTGATAGTAAGACGTTTGTCCTAGCCTGGAACAGAGATGGAGAAGTGGATGCTACTGCAGAGAAGCAGGCCAGCTGCTGGAGAGAAATTCTAGAGAAGGTGGGAAGGAAGAGCCCACAAAACCCAGGAGTGGGGGTCCCTCCAAAGTGGGCAGTCTGGGTGCTGGGCCGCCAAAAGCAAAAGAGAGAGATCCTCTGAACTCGAGGCCCTGAGGCTCCCTGGGGGCGTGACTCTGGGAGGAGCTTCCCACAGCGATCCGGTCAGGCAGGCAGAGCCGGTGGTTTTATTTTGTTTTATCTTAATTCTAGTGGCCCAGTGCATGAAATTAGTGCACATCAAAAGGGGATGAATTACAGGCAATATTTTAATATTGCTATCTGCCCTTTCTCTATAATAGAAGTGTCAAAGATAAAAGAAAATTAGTAAAATGTATATGAAAATCTCCCTCCTGTCAGAGTCTGGGCTCACCATAGGACCCAGAGTCAAGTCCCCGCCCACCCACGTGCACCTCAAAAACATGCAAGACCCAGACCTGGCTGTCCCCTACCCCCATTGGGCTATATCCAGATCCAGCTGGTCCATCTTGACAAACCCCTCTGGGCAAGGGGTGCAGCCTCAGCTCCCCTGACCCAGCGTCAGGGCAGGGGGCACAGCCTGAGGTCCCCCGGTCTGACGCCAGGGTGGGGGAGCATGGCCTGAGGTCCCCTGTCAAGCTCCACGGGGGCAGGGGGTGGTGGTGCAGCCTCAGGTCCCTACTGATTGCTCGTTAAGGCTTGTTAAGGGAACTCAGCCTCCACTGTGGGTGCAGCCATCTTGTGTTATGGAAACCCCATCTCCACGGTGGGCGCAGCCATCTTTGTGGTGGAGTGGCAGTCAATTTGCATATTCCCTCTTTATTATCTAGGATATTTTTAATTGATTTCAAAGAGGAAGGAAGAGGGAAAGAGAGATAGAAACCTCAACGATGAGAGATAATCATTGATCACTTGCCTCCTGCACACCTGCTACCGGGGATGGAGCCAGCAACCTGGTCATGTGCCTGACTGGAAATTGAACCCATGACCCCCTTGGTTCATGGGTCAATACTCAGCCACTGAGCCACATTGGCCGGACTTGGGTGGTCTTACTTTGAACCTCAATTCTCATTCACAAGCCGTGGCGCTTTGGGCAAGTGGGTGGACCTCCAGAGCCCAGGCATGCTCAGCCTAGAATGGAAATGACAAAACCTCAGGACCTGCCTTTTGGAGTGAGTGAGGCCACTTATAGCCAGCACCTGGCAGATGGGGGGCGCTCACTGGACGCAGGCCCCTCCCTCTGGCTCATCCTCCGACCAGACTCTGAATCCCCAACAGAAGTAGCAGGTGGTACGATGGCCACATAGTAGGTGCTCCGTAAATATTTTAAAAAGAATAAAGACCCAAGAATAAAAATAACGATAAAACAAGAGATGTCCCACCCTAGCCGGTTTGGTTCAGCGGAAAGAGCACTAAACAGCCTGAGGATAGAGTCCCAGGTTCGATTCCACTCAAGGGCACGTACCTCAGTTACAGGCTCCTCCCTGGCCCGGGCCCCGGTCAGGGCCGTGCGGGGAGCAGCCAATTGATGTGTTTCTCTCACGTCAATATTTCTCTCTCTTTCAAAAAATCTTCCACTCTTTCAAAAAATCAATGAAAAAAATATCAACCGGGTGAGAATTTTTTTAAAAGGGATTTCTCTAAGCCAGTCAGAGAAAGAGAAATATCACATGATCTCAATCATTCGTGGAATATAATGAACAACATAAATTAATGAACAAAAACAGATCCAGAGACGAAGAAACATCGATCAGACTGTCAAACCTCAGAGGGAAGGCAGGGGAGGGTGGGGGTAAGGGGGGGAGAGATCAACCAAAGGATGTGTATGCATGCATATAAGACTAACCAATGGACACAGACACTGGGGGGGGTGGGGGGTTGGGGGGTGAGGGCATAACGGGGTAAGGGGGGGATAATGGGGAAATAAGGACACATATGTAATACCTTAATCAATAAAGAAATTTTTTTAAAGGGATTTCTCGATAATAATAGCAACAGTGAACATTTACTGCTGTGACAGGGCAGGCACTGCCAAGGGCGGCAGCTCATTCAATCTGCACATGACCCTGAGACGCGTCTACCCCTACCCCACTCCGCAAAGCGCAGGTGTCTGGGGTGACCTGGCTGGGAGCAGCGGGCCGGCGCTGAGGTCTGACCTTGGCCCCCAGGCTCCTCCTCACCCTCTGACACTGTCTACCCAGACGCTGCAGAACCAACGGGCGCACTATCCCGGCGTCAGAGAGCCATTGACTGCGGCTGAAAATGCAACCAAGTTCACATGTGTGCCGCTCGCCGCACCTCGGCCAACAAGGCACACGACAGGTGTTGGGCAGGAAGGCCAGCGAGCCAAGAGGATGGTGGGTGAGCCGCCTCATGAAAGCACAAAACTCGGGCTTTTGTATGTCCAGGGGAGTGCTGGAGAGCGGGGATTTTTAAAAATATATATATTTTATTGATTTTACACAGAGAGGAATTGAGAGGGATAGAGAGTTGGAAACATCGATGAGAGAGAAACATCGACCAGCTGCCTCTTGCACATCCCCCGATGGAGATGTGCCCGCAACTAAGGTACATGCCCTTGACCGGAATCGAACCCAGGATTCCGGTCAATCCACAGGCCGACGCTCTATCCACTGAGCCAAACCGGTTTAGCCAGAGTGGGGATTTTTGAGCGTGCTTCCAGAGAGGCCGGGGACCAGGCCCCAGACAGAGCTGTCAGTGCTGACACCAGGCCAGGCCTTGAGATACGGTCTCATGGCCCCTGCCCAGCACGGAGGCCTTCTTTCAGAGATCACCGCCAGCTTTCCGAAGAGCAGGATGACCCTGGGAACAGCATGGTCGTCGATGGCGTGGCTCTGACGTTGCTTGGGGAAAAGCTGTTTTGTCTTGGGTTGCTCGCTCTGCACAAACAGGATGTGGTTAATGAGCTTACAAGTGGTCCCGCACAAAGGGTTGGGGCTGCTCCCTGGATTCCCTGCGTGGGGAGCGGTTTCGGAGGGAGGGCTCTGAGAGACCAGCCCCGGGGCTGGTAGAGGTCGGAGACCCCGCCCTGCCCGGATCTGGTTCTTCCCGGTAAGAAACGTATTTCTGGGTCTGGGGGCGCCCATCTAGGGTCTCTGGGAGGCCGGACGCAGCGCTACTTCCGAGACCGGATCCCGGCGCACGGCGGTGCCCGGCGATCCTGTTCGGTCGTCATGGTCTTTGTTATTCTGGGTGAGCGTGGTCTACTGTCTCTATCATTAGGACGGGCCAGTCTGCTTCATGCTCTGCCTGTGCATTGCCCCTGCGGTGTGTTTTGAAAAATTTTCAGGAATTCAAGCGGCGAGTGGATGGCGACGGAGCCTCCGTTTACGCCTTTGGTTTGTTTGCAGGGAAGGGGAAGTGCTGGCACCGGACCCTGTTGCGTGCTGGCCTTTCGGCCTCCTGTGAACGGACCGGGTTCGGGGCCCGGGGGAGCTGGACAGGCCTCCGGGAGGAAACGTAAGTGTGAGGGTCTGTGAGAAAGATAGTGGTGAAAACCCTGCTGTAGGGGGAAGACGGTAGAGAACGTTTACTTGCTTTTCCTTGGTCTACAGTTTTGCTGTGTTTGTTTAAAAGTTTGGAATTCTAGCCGAAACCGGTTTGGCTCAGTGGTAGAGCGTCGGTCTGCGGACTGAAGGGTCCCGGGTTCGATTCCGGTCAAGGGCATGTACCTTGGCTGCGGGCACATCCCCGGTAGGGGGTGTGCAAGAGGCAGCTGGTCGATGTTTCTCTCTCATCGACGTTTCTAGCTCTCTATCTCTCTCCCTTCCTCTCTGTGAAATATCAATAAAAAATATATATATAAAAGTTTGGAATTCTAGGGCTAACTTAAGGGTAGAGGCGGCGGAGTTCACGCTCAGCCTGCTGAGGTAGAGGAGCCCTAGGCTGGCAGACAGGCGTTGGCTGGAGGCGTCAGCAGTGGTGAAGGTTGAGGTTTTCTGGGGCCCTGAAAGAGAGGGGGGAAACCTGGGAGGGAGGGAGGGAGGGCAGCTGTTCCTTTAAGTGTAAAAAGCCTGGCTGTGCAGGATCTCAGACGCTTGCCTTATTTCCCCAGCTAAGGACAGGGTAAATGGGGTGGGGGGGGCGTCGTCGGGGAGGGCAGGGAGAGCTACAACCCACTCTGCTGGCGTCCTTGGTTTCTTGCTTGTCTGAACTATGCCGGACTCTGGGTTTTTTGTAAAACACAGCGGGTCCGGGCTCCAGTGGCCGTACACTCCCGTCCGCTCCACCACAGGAGGGGAGAACGGACACGACCCGGGAGGGTCTGAGGTCAGGAGGGGACTGAGGATCTCCGGCACCGAGGAGCCAGCAGGGCCGGGAGGCGGACTTTGTCCTCAGGCCACAGGCTCCAGTGGCTGTGGTTTTGGTCTCCGTGTCCCTATAAACCCTGGACAAACACCCTCTGTTTTGGTACACACTTCCTTATCGCCCCACTGGAGGCGATTCTGAGCCAGGAGCTGCGTCTTGTTTTGTGCAGCTTTAGGCTTTTGTTTTGTTTTGTTTTTGTAAAACGTAAGCAGAATTCCTCCCGTGCTTGTTATGTCTGCGCTCAAGGATAAGCAGCAGCTGAGCCGAAGCAAGTGCCCTGGAGGCCAAGCAAGGTGCCGCCGGAGGGGCCAGGCCGTTCCCGGGCATAACGGGACAGCAGGGGCGAGGCTGGGCGGCTGCGCGGGCACGGGCGGCGGGCACCAGCCGGGGATGCGGGAGGCTGGCTCCAGCACCTCCCTCTGGTGGGTCTGCATTGCCTTCAGCACAGCCGACACCGCCGGGCACACGCACGCCATCTCGCTGGTGTGCGGCTTGCCAGCCCTCAGAGGCAGGCGGATAAGGGCATCGCGGGC